>CM065642.1:31007118-33407118 GCA_033220585.1 Dipteronia sinensis | reverse complement strand
ATTCTCAATTCGGCTATTAACTCAAAGTCAATGACATTTAAACGAGAAATCCCGCCCGATAAGGAGGGGAGAGACTGAGAAAATCAAGGGGAGAATCAGTTGATTTAACCTACAAAACTATGTATAAATAGAAAGAAAGGAAAAGAGAAGAAGAGACTACTTTTCGACAGGCATACGACAACAACCCTACTACACTCTAGAGCGATTGAGAGCGATTGAGAGATATTTATGAACAATACACCATTGATAAGAATAAAGAAAATATTTTCGTTCTCTTTTGTTCATTCTCTTTTGATGGTACCGATAATAGTATTTTTTGTCATTTTTAACTAGCACTGACTAGAATACATTCTACCTTGACCACCACCTCCGTGGTAGTGGTTTTGAGGGTGTTAACTGAGATTTCTCACCCTGAGTAAAATTTCAGTTAACAAAAGTGAAATGCAAAACTTACAAAATGAATGCAAACATATAAAGTTGAACATAAAACTATAAAATAGAATGTGAAAACTGTGAATTGAATGTAAAATTAGTGAAGTGAACACAAAGTTGAGATTTCACTAGAATTGTCTATGAAGCAATGATGGAAAATCACGATTTTCTATAACGGACAATGCTTGCGGTAGATGATGTAATTATCGATAGATACTCTGATATATTAAAAAAAAATTATTTATTGAATTTGGTATATAATTATATCAAAAATGATGGAACATAATAACATTTTTTAAATTTAATTTGTATATTGAATTTGATAAAATGTATAAGCATATACATAATAAAATAGTGTCACAAAATAAACATTCACTAAATGTAAAAACATTCACTCAAATCTTTTACGACTTGTTGTATGTTGGGTGACATTCTTCTTCGCAAATATATTTTCCTATATTTCCATGTTTATTATGTGATTTTTATATCTACCGTCATTCTAAAACTGAAAAGAAGCAATCTAATCACATGTTATTTCATTCACAAAATGGGAAGACCATCAGATTTAGAGGAAGCAAACAACTAAAATGTTGATTCTGGTTTTGATATGTACAATATCACAAATAACTTATTCGAATATCTATATATATTAACTGGTCAGAATTTAAAGGTTATTCATGTGTTTGAAGTAGTCTTAATACTCAACTAGGTTTTTCCTTTCAAACACCTGAAAGGTCCACCGATTCTAAACTTGACAAACTGTCAATAACACTTTTTTGCTCCTGCAACAAATTCAATGGACCACTTCGTTTGCCGATTATTAACTGTATACTAATTGAATATATGATTTATATAGAAGAAAATAAAATTTTCAATCACAAGTAACACACCAACCATATCGACTTCATCTACCAAAAATAAGAATGTAAGAGATTTGAAATTCAGAAATATACATAAAGATACATTTACACAAATTATACACCCGATTCCTACAAGAACACGAAATGACCTACATTTTAAAAGGTGCTTTTGTATGAATTTTTTCAAAATTCAATCATGTTATCATTTACTCATAATCTCTCGTGAACATCACAAAAAATAAATTAATCCAAATTTTTTCTATAACACTTATAATGGTATATATTTAAAACTTCAACAAACACATGTATACACATAACATAATTTCTGGTAGTTAAAAATAAAATAAAATAGAAATAAAAAAGAGATTTCAATAAACACATGTTGTGTTCTTTAACTGAAAGATAATAGTTTTGTCTCTACTCTTCGGAGACACCAGCACACTATTATTGTTCATCAAGTTCTTACCGTCGATGGCCGATTCGCTTCAACCCGACTGCACACAATCACGAGGCCAGAGGTGTACCCAGGATTTTCTAGGGTGGGCTAAAACAAAATACTAACATGGTTATTTTTTTTTTCCAAAGTATGAAAGCATATTATTATTTTTGGCTTTGATGTATGATTGTTTGACATTATAACCTAAAATTATATATCAAACAATTTGGTTACATTAATACTTTATAAATTATAATATAACACTAGAAATAATAAATTGCAGTTGGAAAATAAAATCATAAAAAAATAACAAAAAACTAACTTGAAATTATGACTAACAAACCCAAAGACTCAAACTTGTTAATTAGATTAAATAAATTTTAACTAAGAAAAATACCTAAATTAAAGAACCGAATATAAATAATAGATTAAGAGTAATACTATACAATCCAAATAATTAATCTAAGATTCAGTTAAAATGATGTAGCAATTGAGTTGTTATTACCACACAAATCATGAGATGTCAAGGTTAAAGAATAAAGCATTTGCTACAATATTAAGGTTGTTTTTGAGTTAATTTTTTGGATTGTTTTGTATTAGTGTTTTTGATATTCAATTTTGTAATTGAGAATTTGGAGGAATGTAGACAATTATTAATTCGAAAGAGAAAGAATTATTTGTGACATGTGAGAGAAGGAGAGAGAAATAATTGGGATATGAAACTTGAGAGAGAGAGAGAGAGTCAGAGTCGGACGTGAGAGGGAGAGAGAAATAATCAATTGGTAGTTGTTGGAACTTGTAAGATAAAGATAAAGAGTAGATGTTAGGAGTTGGGACTTGAGGTGACAAGTGAGCAAACTGTTACTACAATTAAGATACTAATATATTATCAGTATTATTTTTTTATATATAAAATGCTGACCCGGCTATAGCATGGGTAAGCCCCCATTCACGTCTGCCCCTACACGAGACTGTGGAGGGTTGTTGCAACTGACAAATGGTAAGATGGGACTAGATGAGGGGTGGTCCAGAATATCAACCATCGGCATTTAAAGGCATGTGGTTGTTATTACTTACCTAACATGAGACCAATATGACATATTAGATGCCTTGAATAAAAAACATAATTTCTTGTAGTGATTGACACGCAAAACGTAGGATGTTGAGCGCGAGATTTGAACTATCCAATACTATATTTGTAACAACTACAATTTGAACCTGTGAAATGGAACATGAAATATGTAAAATTAAATGTAAAATGTGTGAAGTGAAATGCAAAATATAAAAAATGAATAAACGTGAAAAGTTGAATAGAAAATCGTGAATTGAACGCAAAAGTGGTGAAATGTATACAAAATTGTGAATTACAATGTTAAACTTACGAAGTTGAACACATGACTTAATGCAAATACAATTCGGATAAATCTTTCCCGTAACTACCCCTTTTACTATACGAATATTGTAAAGTACCTAAATCCTTAAAACATATTTCAGTGCCTTACAATTTCACATAAAACCATAATAGTTGTCATGGACCAAATGTTCAAGTTATCAAGCCGAGCCTAAAAACCAAAATAAAAAACTACACTATATATTAGACCCGGTTAGCTTCGGTCCGACTTGGTCCAAGTTACACTACAAAAAAATTAGGCTATAGAGACAAAAAAAAAATTTGGGACGAATTTTATTCGTCCCAATAGAACATCTATTGGGACGCAATAACATATTTGTCCCTAAAAACTGTAAATCTAAAAAAACTTTTAGTGACGAAAAAATTCGTCCCAATAGAACGTCTATTGGGACGAAACAAATTATTCGTCCCTAAAAAGAAAAAACTTGACGAGACTTTTAGGGACGAAAAATATTTGTCCCAATAGAATGTCTATTGGGATGAAAAAAATATTATTCGTCCCTTAAAAGTGCAAAATTGATGAGACTTTTAGGGACTAAAAATATTTGTCCCAATAGGATATGTATTGAGACGAAATAAATTTTTCATCCCAATAGGATGTCTATTGGGACAAAATAAATTATTCGTCCCTAAAAAGTTTGATTTTTTTTTTAACGAAATAAATTTTTCATCCCAATAGGATGTCTATTGGGACAAAATAAATTATTCGTCCCTAAAAAGTTTGATTTTTTTAAAAAAAAAAAAGGAAAAAAGGTTTGAGATTTGAGGACTTATTAAGACAAAAGTAATATTATTATTTTTCTTATAAATTTAATAAAAAGAATCTATAAATGCAAAACCACTTTTTAAAAACGTTGTTTTACATTTCTCCTTCCATTTTGTGATAGGGATTCAAATCTTACATTTTTCTATTAAATTGAAAAATGTAAAGAAAGTCTCTATGTTCTGAATACGATTAACAATAGACCCTTTGATCTGACAAATATATGATTTTAACAAAATAGTTAATTAAATGCTACAATAAATGTTTTTTAATATCAATTTGTTTATCATATAAAAATAAAATTTAAATTATTGGAATTAATCTACAAATAAAATTTTGATTTAGAAACAATCAATACAAATTTAATAACATGTAAAGGTTATATATAAAACTTATGCTTTTATTAACACATTCAAAGCAGCAGCAAAGTGGATTAGGATTGCTTTCTGTTGACACATGTGACCGGTTCAACACCCCGTGAGAGCAAAGGATTAATTGTGAATTTGTGATTGGGTGTGATGAGGTAAATTCGTCCCTATAGGATATCCGAAGGGACGAAAAATTTCGTCCCAATAGCCTTACAAACCCAACACATCAAGCCCATTTTAATAAACACCCAGTAAACCCTAATTTCCTCATTTCTTCTATATATTGTCTGTCTTATAATTGTCTATTTCCTTGTTTCTTGATTATAGCCTATTTATCTATATTTTACTAGAGAAGTGTTAGGATAAAATAAAGGGACATATAAATACACATTCATAAATTCCATTTTAAAAAAAATATTACAATAATTCGGGGTTAGGAGATATGGAGAAACTTGAACCCACGACCTCATGATATAGGTTTGAGGGGCAAACTACTGTTCCAACTTCATATTGTCTTAATATATTATAATTAAAAGTATTTAAAAACAAATACACAATTAAGAAATTATAAATAAGATTACAAATTAACTAATCACGTGCTTGATTTTAGTTTCTTTTCAATAACCGTCGAGGTGTCACTTTATTGATTCCACATAGAGTAGATTTTCAAAAATGAAGACAAAGATGAGAGACAAAAAACTCAATCATGATTTTGAATTAACAAGTTTTATTTAACAAATACAATTTTGGGACCTTAAATTTATTGATTGAATATTTTGGTAAAAAAAAATATTAGATTTAAGAAATTCAAGATGAATTAGAAATTTAATACAAATAAATAAAAGAAAACAAAGTTATATCATAGCCGCACATAAGTAGAAGAGAAACATATTAATAAAGTCGAGTAAAAGAAAAAGAAATTGAAAGGCCGTTTTTTTTAACTGCATAAGTTTATTAAGGCACAAGTCAGAGAAGAGCCAAAGTCGGCACAACAACAGGGCAAAAACACCCAAACACACAATGCCACCAGAGGCCAAACACAAACATAGCAGAAGCAAAATAACATAATAGATCAGGGCTCGACCAAAGCAAGCAAAAACAACAAACAAAGAAAAGCACGAAAAAATCAGCTATCACTCTAGACAAACACCTCTTTCTTAAAGCTCAACGCCATTTTAGCCAAATTGTATGTGCACGAATTGAAAGCTCTTGAATCGAAAATGATCACAATATCGCCAATAACGTTTAATTACTACGAATCTCGTAGATATAGTTGATATGATTAAGATTACCAAAACCTGAAAGGCTGTTTGACAACCGAAAACCAAAAGAGTGAAAAATGGTCCAAAAAAGTGAAGATATGTGTTAGTTACCTTGAGACTTGAATGCTTGAATTTTGATGATAACAAACATGGATGAAGTTCTACAAAGTTTGATTTGAATAATTGAATGTGTTATAGTATAGATTCAAGTGTATTGGAAATATACCAAAAGAAATCATGCAATGATATAACACTTTGAAGAATTTATCTACAGACATGGAGAAGCAAACATCAAGTTTTTGAGTACAGAATGAGGTTTCTTTTAAAACTTGAAGTCATTAAGAATAGTTCTTTTTTTTTAAACAAATAAGAATAGTTCTATTATTATTGTTTTAGTATCTTGTAAATTAGTCTACGTTTGCCTATGATTTGATTGACTTGGTTCATATGACTTATATTGGACCTTAGGATCCATTTATTGTATTTATATTTTAATCTGAAGTGTTCTTAGGTCTTATCTAGATTGGTTGAGACTTATATTTTTCATTTAGATATAAAAAAAAATCTAGAATGCATTATGGTCGATTAGGTTATAAATGAACTGTTTTGAACTATAAAGTCAAAACTCTTATTTAAGAGAGACCAAACTGAAATGTTTCAAATTATATAGGCCAAAACGATAATCTTCTATAAGTCCCAACAGTAAATTTAGGGACTAATTGGTAATTTTATGGGGGAAAATTAAACTTTCCAAAACTAGGGGGATCAAACAATAAGTTGCCACTCCATCGGGCAAAAAACTGTTACTTCTAATAGTTGCCAACAAATTCAAAACTTTAGCCAATTTTTGAGTTTCGTAAGAAAGCATAAGCATTCCTATCATCCATATGAAGTCGTTTAGTGATATTTGAGCCAATTTGTGTCTTCAAACCATATCACACATATATACTTTAGAGCTTGAATCTTTTTATTTACTATTTGAGAGGGAATTTCTTTGTCTTAATTATATCATCATATGTGTAATGAGTGTTGGAAACACTAGTTAAGTGTGAGAAACACTTGTATTGAGAAAAAAATCCAAGAGTGAGGGATCAATTGATGGAGATTGGTGTGTGTTATCACTCATATTTTATCATGTAAAGCAATTGGGTCTTGTGGATATTGAGTAGTGAAGAATCATCAAACTTGGTTGGTTAGGAGGAGTTGAATTAGGCGGGTTGGTCAAACTATGTAAAAATCATTGTGTTAGCTTTCTCTATCCTTATCCCTTTAATTTGTGCAATTTATATTAATCGAACATATTTATTTAAATTTGTACAAAATACTAGTGTTGCATTTTGTGGCTTAGAAAGTGATTTAAATTTGCAAAAAATCCAATTCACCCCATCTTGGGTTGCCTTTCGGTCCTACAATATGTTTAATACATGTGAGGAAATTGGTTTTATTGGCATATATCTTGTGTCAAAACAAAAGGGTTGTCTGTAATTAGTTAGTATTTATTTATTGTCCATTTGGACATGTTCATCATGGAACAACAACTTTTCAGGTATCTCGACGACTTCAAGAGTTCCATGCGTATGGTAAGTTCTCCTCAATGACTTATTGGAATAGGAAGTGTTTGTTGAGCAACCCAAGGGGATCCACACCACCCCAATCATAGTCTATCGCCTAAAAAAGGCTCAATATATGTTGAAACAAGCACATAGGGCTTGGTATGAGCACCTCATTCAATTTCTTGTTGACAGTGACTACTTTAGGGGTAGTGTTGACAATACTTTATTCATCGAGAGAAACAAAGATGAGCTATTTATAGCTCAAATCTATGTTGATGATATTGTGTTTGGCTCTACCAACAAATCTAAAGTCCAACAATTTGTTGTTCTACATCTCCTCCATAGAGAATCTGTATTATATATTTTTTTCTCTAAAGTTTTTTTAATAATTTTTATTGTTCGTGTTTTTGGATGAGATTGTGATATTAAAGAAGATGAATGGTAGAGAAGAAGAAGAATAAGGGTAAAGAAAAAAATAAGCTGAATTATTTTGGGTTGCGATTTGGTTTGTATTGAGATACGATTTGGTTTGTTTAGGCTTGTGATTTGGTTTCTAATAATTGAAAGAGATGATAAAGTAGATTTTTTTATTAATATTAAATTTAATTAATAAATTTTTAGGGCTCATGTGACGATATGTTATTGGACACGATATTTTTTCATTTATTCAATAACAATTGAAAAATACCAAATTATCTTTCCCTTGTTAGTGACTAATTGTTCTCCCTTATTATTTTTCAATTATCTTTCCCTTATTATCTTTCCAAAATACCAAATTATCTTTCCCTTATTATTTTTCATATATATATATATATATAATGCAATGTGTGACACTCCATCTTAGTTTGGTGTTGTGGCTTATGGCAATGACTGGAAGAAACCATCGGCTGGAAAAGGTAATCTCTATCGATGGAGATCAACTTTTGCGGTGGGAAGAGATTGTGTTTATGGTGATTTATGTTTTTTAACTTTTTAATTTCAGTTAAATAAATGACGTGTCAAGATTTGATTGGGAAATCTCATTTTCTCATTATTTGTTTAACAACACTCAATAAAAAGACCAAATTACCCTTTAACTGTTAGTGACCACCGTTAGTCAACGAGTCAAGGGGTTGTGATTGTTACTATGATTTTTTCACCGATTTCTATGTAATTAAGCATGTAACCAGAGTAATTTTGTGCAATTTGTCCGGACTAAAACCCTAATTTTGATTGAGCATTTTAAATAGGGGTTTTAAGGGTGGCTAGTGTTATATTGTAGCATTAAAAAAAGAAAACTTTTTTTTCATTTTCTCTTCCTTAAGCCACCAAAAAAAAAAAAATAGTACAGTGTCTCTTATTCCTACACTCCCCTCACTTTCCTTGTCCCTACATTGATCACTCACCATTATTATTGGATTCTCAAAGCAATCAAGGTACTGAAATTAAGAATCGAGAACATTTGATTCCGGGTATGATTCTTAAACTTTTCTCTTTGTTTGTGATGTGATTGCATTGATCTTGAGTTAAAATAAATATTTGCATTGTTTTTATTTGATAAAAACATTTCAATTCATTTATAAAATACCTTGAAAAAGTTGTTTTTGTAGGGGAAGAATAATCAATTGATTTACAGGAAAATTGAGAGAGCTAATAATGAGGAATTTTGAAAATATTCCTTCTGAACTGATGACTTTAATTCTATTAAAGTTATCTGTTATATCTCTATTGCGATGCAAATGCGTTTGTAAAAATGTATGCTCTAATTAAACACCATAGCTTTATTTCCACTTACCTCAAAAGTCACAACAATGAAGATACTCATCTTGTTGTCCGCAATTGTAATTATAATTTTGACCCTGCATATCCATTTTTATATGCTTTGTTCCTTGATAAAACATTGAAAGATTTATCCTATCAAGTTCTCGATTCTCAATTTTCCATTCCTGGTGAGCTTTTTGGCCCTTACGATGGCTTGTTCCTTGTTTACCAAGAAGAATATAATCGCATATATGTTGGTTGCAAAATAGCAAACAAAAATATTATCAAACCTTGCAAGTGCACAAATCGTAAACGATAGTACAATAGGCAAGCAATGATCGTTCCATAGGGAATGAATTACCTACGGAAGTAAAGAATTTAAAAACACTGAATTAAGACACTCTAAGACTCTACTACAACTTAAATAAAAGACGACTCACACACACGATTGGGGGTTTTTGAATTGATTATTAAAAAAACTAAGAATTTAAATTAAACTAAAATTTAGAAACGCAACAGAAAAATTATTTGGAAAAATCAATAGAGAAAAACTAGCTAGAACTTCCTATCCACCACTAAACATTCATCCAATCCATAGACAATAATGAAGTTAGTAAACAATCAAACATGATGAAGATATTCACAATAAGGCGATGGGTATTCCACACAAGTTGTATTGATTCTCTCTTAGTTAATATGTAGATTGCATGGTATTTGTATAAATACTTGTATCCCAAATTACAACCTATCATGGGTATTTACTAGATTTAATAATTGAAATCCATTAAGAACGAAGAGAATATGAATATCACATGAACCCTAAAACATGGTATTTATTATAGGTTATTCATGAATCAATTTCCCTTAATTGGGTCTTATTTCAATTAATTGTTGCATGCAGGAATATGCTCGTATGGTATCCGAACTCTATCCTACAATATAGATCCTAAAATCATGCTCCTAAGGTGATCAATCAAAGAAACATAATAATAGAAAAACAATTATTTTGGAGAAATTGAAATCATCATGTAAGGAAAATAATACTTCATTAAAACACACTTGTCTATCGAATTAGAATCATGTCTAGGGCTTCAAGTTAGCCCTAGCTATGAAAAGTTTAGTTACACATCATAACTATAAAAGAAAATAAAAACATTAAAATTAAAGAAAGGTAGAAGAAAAGAATGTTGATGGAGTCTTCGGTCTTCAATCTTGAATAATTAATCTCCAACTTCTCTCTTGAAGAAACTCTTGGTATTTATAGGTGACTACTCCTTGTAGAATTCTAATTTGCTTTGTTGTAGGAAACACACCAAGTAGGAAAATAGAATTAATTAAGGAATGAAAATTCTTTCCGAACTTGGATTTCCTCTTTGGAAATTAATTCCTAATTTGAGTTTAGGAAATTTTCCAAGCATGTCTTGATTTTTTAAAGTCTTTTAAGATTTTATTTGGGAAGTTTTGGGACAATTTTGGACCAATTCGGAGTAGAAATCAACCAAAAATAAGCAACGACCGATGTGGGACCGCTGCCATAATTTAGAGCGCAATTGACAGCGTAACAATATTGTAGAAACATCGTTGTGTAAAAGTGCAGCGATCCCACAACGTATCACATACTGATATTGGAGCACTGTGTACCACTGCCATAATGCACAGCACAAGTGACAACGGTCCACAATTAACAAAGGCCGTTATGTGGCCGCTGTTAAAAAGCTAAAGCGGTGCACATTTAAAATGCAAAGGCCGCTGTTGAACATATAAAGCGGTGCAATTACTGCAAATTGACTTGGTCAATTACACTTTAGCCCATTCTTATGACAATTGCACTTTAATCCCTTCAATCTCTTTAAATCACCTTTTTATCTTTAAATTTACTCCAAGAGCTATATTCTACACAATCTCAACAAGCACATTAAAATATTCAATTTTACCCAAGAACATAACATAAAACATAGGAATTAGGGGTCTCAAATATCAACATTTATCGATCTAACAAATACCCTCAAACCTAGCTTTTGCTAGTCGTCGAGTAAATCAAAATACAAAAATAAAATTAAAGTAAAAACAAATTAATCTAAACTATGTCATTTTCGTAGGGAAACACGATAGCATTGAGCGTATGCTACAAGCCTTTAACCTCTAGGTGTCCCTAGTAGGATGAGTTATAGTCTCCTGAGGGTTTACAGCAATGCTACCCACAAACATATATTTCTGCGAAAAATCAAATAATCAAGACGCAACTCAAATGTACCATTCAAAGCCAATGGATGCTAAAACCATTGAATAAGGACTAAAATTTTGCCACAAATTTGAATGCATTGCTTCATTTGATGAAAAGCCCATACTCAAGACACTTTAGTTTCAAAAACACATCGTCAAATGCCATAGATATAATTCGCCTCGACTCTAATTCTCACAAGATGTCACTCATTAATTCACACAAAACCTAGGCAAATACACTCATCACGCATATGCGAATGAAGTTATGCACAAGAAATTTCAAGTTATAATCGCATATGAATATATCATTGAAAGAACGTTTAATTTATATGCAAAAGATCTAATGAACGGAATCAGACATTAAGAACAAGATAGAGCATATGTTTACCTTTACTCTCGAGCTAGCATTCCCAAAAGATCAATTAGGTATTTTCTTTGGTTGTAATGGGGCCATTGGGTGAAAGGTTATAGAAAGAATGGAAAAAGGAAATTCAAAGAGCTTGAGATCATGCCAAGAGATATATCATGATATGTCAATGTGTGGACATCTCTCCTTTGAATTTTCTTTTTAATTGCATCCAAGATTTTTCACCGATTTCTTCAACTTCTCTTTCAAATAAATATTCAACTTGAATTCATCTTCTTTTTCTATTTTTGATTACTTTCTATACCTTAGTACATACATTCCATAGAACTTACCCATGGTTCTCTTCTTCTTTTCTTCATCTTCATCTTGAACTTGAACCTCATTTTCTTCTTGAACTTCTTCCACTTGACATGATCCCAAACTATAGGGTACGGTAAATATAAATAGGGCATAAGGGATAGTGATTATGTGGGTGATGAAAGAAAAAGTCTCATAAGTGTTTGGCTTCAAAAGAGCTAATGGAGCATACACATGGGTAGGAAATTTAAGGCCTTTTATGTAGGTTAAACATACATTGCCTATGTCACTTCTAATGGTTCAACCAAAACAAGAGCAAAGTCCACATGTGATATCTTTTTATGATGAATGTTCTTTAATATCCAATGCATAACCTATTGAGATCAATTCTAATACTAAGAACCTAACAAGTGTTTAGGAGAAGAAACAACAAAACCCTCATATAATGACATTTATTGTACGCTTTTTGGCTTAGTAAACTCACAAGGGTAGTCTCCACTATTAATCACTGGCAATCCAACTAAGCATCTATCCACTATCACATCAAGAGTATGTCATAAATTTTGAAAAATGCAATGCACTACTCTAAGTGGCAAGACGTTAGTCTAAACTCAGTAAATAAAGCATACATTATGGCTCTTAAAGCACACAAAAGAAGCATCTCAATATGGAGGACAAAAATTCCAAAAACTGGTGACTTTTGAAATCAACCTTTATCTGTCAATTGGTGCATATCTCTCAGAATACTCAAAATAATTTTCTTCAATTTTAACACAAGAAACTAGACATGCAAAAAAAACACTTTTCATTCAGAAAACATTTCAAAAATCAATTTGAAAAAGTGTGAAAACAAGCGATGAAAACAGCTCACTCGCGGATTCACAAAACAGAGCATCGCTTCTGACCTTTGGTCAAAGAATTGATCATAACTTTAAAACTACTGCCCATAATTTTTCGTTCTTTATACCGTTGGATTTGTATCAAAAAAATTGAAGTACCTAACATGGACGGAAAAATTTATTTTCTTGCCAAAAGATACATTTTTAAGGAAAAAGTTTGCCTAAAAATATCTTCATCATAACATGAAAACTCAAGAACTCAAAAACACACAAAAAAAAACGAAAAATAAACCACACCTCCAAACCTAATCTAAACATTGTCCTCAATGTATGAACAAGAAATAGAATGAAAGAAGTAGGGAAGGAGGAGCGACACAAACAAAAATAAAAATAAAAACAAAAAGGAAACAAAAAGGTTGCCTCCCACCTAGCTTGGTTTAACGTCTCGGCTCGATGCATTCAGCTCATCACCTCATCCATCCACCACACGGTTGGGCTTGTGGAAATTGACACCATATTTCTTGAGATCGTATGGTGCATGGTAAATCTTCAACCTATGGCCATTAACCTTGAAATTATCCCTTGTCTTTTCATCGTAAATTTCTATCGCACCATGAGGAAAAATATTAGTAATAATAAAAGGACCATACCAACGAGAACGAAGCTTACCCGGAAAGAGTCGAAGGCGAGAATTATAGAGCAACACTTGTTGTCCAACAACGAAGTCTTTTCTTTGAATGGCTTTGTCATGAAACACCTTAGTCTTTTCCTTGTAAATCCGAGCACTCTCATATGCATCATTCCTTATTTCCTCAAGTTCATTTAGCTCAAACCTTCTCTTGTCAAAATTGAACTTTTTGATCGCCTAATATGCCTTATGCTCGAGCTCAACTGGAAAATGACAAGCCTTGCCATACACCAACCGAAAAGGAGACATCCCAATAGGTGTCTTGTAGGCTGTCCTATATGCCCAAAGTGCATTGTTGAGACGCACACTCTAATCTTTTCTTGTTGGGTTGACGGTCTTCTTCAAGACTTTCTTGATTTAACGGTTGCTTATCTCCACTTGACCACTTGTTTGAGGGTGATATGGTGTGGATACTTAATGTGTGACTCCATACTTCTTTAAGAGAGCATTGAATGATTTGTTGCAAAAGTGGCTCCCACCATCGCTGATGATTGCTCTCGGTATCCCAAACCTAGAAAAGATGATATCCTTCACAAAACTTAAGACAACTTTAGCATCATTAGTATGGGTTGGAATTGCTTCTACCCATTTAGAAACATAATCCACAGTAACAAGTATGTAAAGAAAACCAAAAGATGTGGGAAAAGGTCCCATGAAATCAACGCCCCAAACATTGAAGATTTCAACAATAAGAATAGATGTTAATGGCATTTGATTTCTTGAATTGATATTACCCATCCTTTGGCATCTATCACATGAAACACAAAAAGTGTGAGCATCCTTATATAAGGCAGGCCAATAAAAATCACTTTGAAGAATTTTGAGGGCCGTCTTTTTGGCACCAAAGTGGCCACCATACGGAGAAGAATGACAGAAGGAAAGAATAGAATGGAATTCATTTTCAGGTACGCACCTTCGAATGATTTGATCGGGGCAAAATTTCCATAATTATGGATCATCCCAAACAAAATACTTACTTGTCTTCTTCAACTTGTCCTTTTGTGCTCGAGAGAAGTTGTAAGGAAATTGCTTTGAGACAAGGTAGTTGATAATATCAGTGAACCAAGGCTCTTTCATCTTGATCAGGAAGAGTTTTTTATCTGGAAAGCTTTCCCTTAGCGGAAGTGAGTCTTCTTCATCATTGATTCCATGTACCAATCGACTCAAATGATCGGCAACAACATTCTCACTTCCTTTCTTATCTCGGATCTCTAAATCAAACTCTTGGAGCAAGAGAATCCATCTAATCAACCTTGGCTTTGCATTTTTTTTCTGTAATAAGTACCTAAGAGCTGCATGGTTAGAGAAAACAATCACTTTAGTTCCAACAAGATATGATCAAAATTTTTCTAAAGTAAAAACTACAGCTAGCAACTCATTTTCCGTGGTTGAGTAGTTCAGTTGGGCAGCGTTTAGAGTTCTTGATGCATAGTAGATGGCATGAGGTACTTTGTTCACTCTTTGTCCAAGCACGACTCCCACAGCATAATCGGAAGCGTCACACATGAGCTGGAATGGTAGACTCCAATCGGGTGGCATCATGATAGGTGGTGAAGTTAAGGCCTCCTTCAATGTGTTGAAAGCCTTCAAGCAGTCTTTATCAAAATCAAATACCACATCCTTTTGGAGTAAATGGCATAATGGTCTGGAGATCTTTGAGAAATCCTTGATGAATCTTCGATAGAAGCCCGCATGTCCTAGGAATGAGCAGATGGCCTTCATCGTTTTGGATGGTTGTAAGCTCTTCATGACCTCGATCTTGGCTTTGTCCACTTCTATACCCCTACAAGAAATAACATGTCCAAGCACAATACCTTGTTGTACCATGAAGTGGCACTTCTCCTAATTAAGAACAAGATTGTACTCTTGACATCTTTGTAACACTAGAGAGAGGTTGTGAACACAATTATCAAAAGAATCACCAAAAACAGAAAAATCATCCATAAATACCTCGATATTGTCTTCAACCATGTCAGATAAGATAGACATCATGCATCTTTGGAAGGTGGCCGGTGCATTGCACAACCCAAAAGGCATGCGCCTATACGCAAATGTGCCAAATGGGTAAGTGAAAGTAGTCTTTTCTTGATCCTCCGGTGCAATGGCAATTTGGTTGTTCCCCGAGTATCCATCGAGAAAGCAATAATGACTATGGCCAGCGAGGCGCTCAAGAATTTGATCAATGAATGGTAAGGGAAAGTGATCCTTACGTGTTGCGGTGTTGAGCTTCCTATAGTCGATGCAAACTCGTCATCCGGTTTGTAATTTTTGGGATATCAACTCATTGTTCTCATTCTTTACCACGGTGATTCCGGACTTTTTTGGCACAACTTGGACGGGACTAACCCAATTGCTATCCAAGATTGGGTAGATGATTCCCACGTCTAAAAGCTTGAGAACTTCTTTCTTCACCACTTCTTTCATTACCGGATTGAGCCTTCTTTGTGCTTCCCTTGATGGTTTGGCTTCCCCTTCCATAAAAATTTGATTCATGCATTTGGTGGGGCTTATTCCTTTAATATCGGCAATTGTCCACCCAATAGCCGTAATATGCTCTCTCAAGCCTTGAATGAGTTTGTCTTCTTCCATTTTGCTCAAATCCGATGCAATAATCACCGGTAATGTCTCTTCCTTTCCCAAGTACGCATAGCGTAAAGTGTCGGGAAGAGGATTCAATTCTAGCTTTGGTGCTTGTACAATAGATGGAACAAACTCATTAGTAGATAATGGAAGAGATTCAAAACAGTTGAAGTACTTACCTTAGTGTTTCCGGGATGCATCCAATATGTTCATGGCCTCAAAAATTCTTGGGATGTCGTCTTCGATCAAAAGGAATGGTGGATGCATCTTTCTCTGTTTTTAACCCATGAATTAACACCATATCCAAAGGAGTTTCTTCTTGTGACGTTTCAATTACCTCTCGAACCAATTTATCCATGATATCTATAGAAAAACAAGCACCCTCATCATTAGGAAACTTAAAGGCATCAAGAACATTGAATTTTACCGTCTTCTCATTCATTGACATTGTAAGTGTGCCTTCATAAACATTGGTCATTGTCTTTGCCGTCCTCATGAACGGTCTTCCAAGGATCAAAAGGAGATCTCTTCTGGGAGTGGGAGCATCCTCCATCTCGAGTACTAGAAAATCTGCTGGAAAAATTAATTCATTGACCTTGACTAGTACATCTTCTAGCACTCCTTTTGGGTATCGAATGGATAGATCTGTAAGTTGTATACTCACAAAGGTCTCCTTGAGTTCACTTATCTTCAAAGATTCAAACACAGAAAATGGTATTAAATTAATAGAAGCACCTAAATCAAGTAAAGCCTATTCAAACCTCTGGGTTCCGATGATGCACGGGATCGTGAAGCTCCCCGGATCCTTGAGTTTTGGAGGTAGCTTGCGCAAGAGCACATCAGAGACCTCCTTATTTAGAGCCACCGTTTCCTTCTCCTTGAATGTTCTCTTGTTTGTGCACAATTCCTTGAGAAAATTTGCATACCTTGGAATTTGTTTAATAGCATCTAGTAAATGAATGTTGATTTGTACTTTCTGAAAGGTATCAAGGATGTCTTTCATGCTTTGCTCTCTCTTTCCCTTTACAAGTCTCCCCGGATATGGTACTTGTGCTAAGATTTCAGCACTTGGTTCCTCAACCACCGTTTCCTTTTTATTTTGTTGTCGGTTCTTTTGAAAGACTTCTTCTTCTATTTATTTGGCCTCTATGTCTACTTCCATCTCTTCCTTTCCTTGTCCCACCTCCTTGCCACTTCAAAGAGTGATTGCCTTTGCGGATTCTTGATTTCCCTTTGGGTTTTGAATCACTTGGCTTGGAAGTCTACCTTGGTCTCTTTGACTCAACGAAGATGCTATATGGCCAATTTGGTTCTCTATGTTCTTGATAGATTGCCTCGTTTCCTGCACAAAAGATTAGGTACTTAGCGCTAAAGATTCCACGAGTTCATCAAGGGACTTACCTTGTCTCAGAGGTTGTTGAGGTGCAAATTGATTTTGAACTGGTAGTGGCATTAATGCATTTTGAGTGTTCTTCCATCCAAAGTTTGGATGTTGTCGCCAACCCGGATTATATGTGTTGGAGAATGGATCATTCCTTTGCTTTTGTTGTTGCACATAATTTTCCATCTCCTCCCCATTGTCGCCTAGACTCGGACATGACTCCGAAGAGTGTCCCGGATGCGTGCATACTGCTCACGCTTGAGAATTCGGGATCAATTGTTGAACTAACTTTGTCAATTGTGCGATTTGGGGTCTATAATCATTTGTGTGTTGGAACCTAGGGTTACAGATTACGCAGCGGAAGGTTTTTAAAATTTTTATGCAATCATTAAACTAACCCATTTGTACAGCAATAATCAAATGCAATAATAAAGTGATGAAACATTTTCATACCTACGTAGGAGGCTCCTTCACTTTGATACGAACTGCTCCTGATTTGAACCACGTGATCTTCCTCGCTATCTCCCGGAACTGGTAACAGCGTGTGGGCGCGTCACGATATTCAGGACCTGTATAGAGGAAGAAGAGAAGAACACACGCACAAAAACAAAATCTAGAGGTGCAGCCCTTGTAGCCGCCGCACCCTATATTTTTTTTTCTTTTTGTTCTTTTTTCTGTTTGCTGTGTATGTTGTGATCACGATCACTTTTTCTCTTCAATTTTTATAGTAATCTTATTACTTTTTTTTTTCTCCTTCGGTTATCCATTTTTTAATTAAATATATATCTCATATATATTCAAACCAAACCGAAAATCAAATTTTGATTTTTAAAACTTTACAAAGATATCTCATATCCTTTTAAAATTAATTAAATATTTATTTTTGAATTCAAACATTTTAAATTCAATTTCAAATATTTAATTTAATAAAATAAAATAATCATATTATCTTATTTTATTCAAAATCAAATATCAACTAACACCCTCCATTTAGTGATTAACAACATAATTAAATAATCTTATTATTTAATTTATTTAATCACCATTATTCATTAATTAAATAATCCCATTATTCAATTAATTCCCGAATAAATACGTGTCACTTTCGTAACACAATTAATTGGACAATCCAATTAATTAACCGTGACCCTTGTTACCTAAATCGATCGGGCTAGCAAGGGGACCTAATGGACCCACAGTATTTTGAGCTCCAATAATCCTTAGAAATTATTAATTAAACTCTTTAATTAATATTTCATGATTATTAACTTCGGTGTTATTCTACTAAAAACCCGAAGTTGCACTCTCTCAACTGTAGACGTTTTTACACAAACCAATAACTCTCGGTGTCCATCGATATAGCTATTACATATGGTATAATCCTCCACAAGTAGTTCATAATTAGAGTTGGGTCATAATGTCCGTTATACCCCTATAATCATATCTTTCCATTAAGTACCATTGATTCTCTAATGAACAATAAATCCTACATTCCTTGCGGAATTAGGAGAGCGCTCATATTGTTCAAGCCCCGAATCAACCCTTAAGAGAACTACCATCTACTTTTCACAAGAAGGAGTGGATTCAACTATTATGTACAAACCTTCCCAGCCATAAGCCAAACCGCGATCCCAACATACGGAGTATATTGATCGGGAATGAAACTCCGACCTCACCCATGGTATATCAAAGACCACGATCTAACCTGAAGGAGTCGATAAGACACTCATGATTAAGATCACCCACATATAGCCATCATTAGTTGATATATATGAATCTCATCATTAAACGGATCTTAGTGAGAGATTCATATAGATCATGGCCCAGTCCTATATGATCACATCATACAAGGTGCCTCCATTCTCATATCTACATATGAATGATCCAGGATAGGATCACCGTATACTACGAAATGGACCGCAGCTGTAGATTAACCACAAATAAAGTACCCATCTTTATTTGCTATCTACGGACTCTTTAGATTGCTCGTTTCAAACTGAATCCATCTATATATGACACTCATATACTCAGTTTGAAATTACATCCGGCAATTTTGGATGTTAAGTGCTCATATTATATAAAGTATGACACAAAATGAATGAATATACTACTTCTTTTATTTATGTTCAAATTATATTTACATATTACAAGCTTTAGGGCAAAAACCCCAACAATCTCCCACTTGCACTAAAGCATGTGAGTCATGTCTCGTAACCCTAGACCTTCTAGGTGACCTTCAAACACTTTAGCCGGTAAGGTCTTCGTAAATGGATCAGCATGATTGTCTTGTGAAGCTATCTTGGTGACGATCACATCTCCTCTCTGCACTATCTCTCTAATAAGATGATACTTTCTCTCTATATGCTTCCCTCTCTTGTGGCTTCTTGGTTCTTTGAAATTAGCCACAGCACCACTGTTATCACAATAAAGTGTGATGGGCTTATCCAGATCTGGAACAACTTCCAGATCACTTAAGAACTTACGGAGCCAACAGCCTCTTTAGCAGCTTCACAAGCGGCTACATATTCGGCTTCCATGGTGGAGTCAGCAATGCAAGATTGATTTATACTTCTCTACACAATGGCTCCACCACCTAGGGTGAATACTGATCTAGACGTGGATTTTCTAGAATCCCTGTCTGACTGAAAATCAGAATTTGTGTATCCTAACGGGATCAAATCTTGTCCGGAATACACTAGCATATAGTTTCTCGTTCTCCGAAGATACTTGAGAATAGTCTTGACAGCAACCCAATGATCTAATCCTGGGTTGGTTTGGTACCTGCTGACTACTCCCACTGCATAGCAGATGTCCGGTCTCGTGTATAACATAGCATACATGAGACTACCTATTGCTGATGCATATGGCACACGTCTCATATCCTCAACTTCTTGAGGTGTCTTAGGACACTGTTCCTTAGACAAGTGAACCCCATGTCTAGAAGGTAAATTACCTTTCTTGGAGTTCTGCATCGAAAATCGCATAAGAATCTTATCGATATATGATGCCTGAGACAATGCTATGAGTTTGTTCTTACGATCCCTTATAAGTTCGATCCCTAAAACATAACTCGCCTCTCCCAAATCTTTCATTTGGAATTGGCTAGCCAGCCAACCCTTTACATCAGACAACACTCCTATATCATTCCCAATGAGTAGGATGTCATCTACGTATAGGACCAAGAAAACTACTTTCTTGTCAATGATGCGCTTGTAGACACAAGGCTCATCAACGTTTTGCTCGAAGCCATAGGTTTTGATCACATCATCAAACCTTATGTTCCAAGATCTAGATGCTTGCTTAAGTCCATAAATGGACCTTTGCAACTTGCAAACCTTTTGCTCTTGATCTGGAGACACAAATCCCTCTGGTTGCATCATGTATATGCTTTCATCAAGATTGCCATTCAAGAATGCAGTCTTGACGTCCATTTGCCAAAATTCATAATCTAAATAGGCAGCAATGGATAAGAGAATCCGAATAGACTTAAACATGGCTACTGGCGAGAAGGTCTCTTCATAATCGACCCCCTCTTTCTGGGTATAACCCTTGGCCACTAACCTTGCCTTGAAGGTCTCTACCTTTCCATCTACTCCTCTCTTCCTCTTGTAGATCCACTTACATTCTATGGATTTTACCCCATTCGGTAAGTCTACAAGTTCCCAGACTGAGTTAGAGTACATAGACTCCATCTCGAGATTCATGGCTTTAAGCCATTCCTCTTTATCAGGATCTTCCATTGCATTCTTAAATGTCAATGGATCATCCACACTATCAGCAGAGACAAGATCTTGTCCCTCACTTACACCCAAATAGCGTTCAGGCTGTCTCACAACCCTCTCACTACGTCTAGGTGGTAGTGTATCCTAACTAGGAATTATCTGACTTTCAGATGTTAATGGATTAACAACTCTAGTTGACTGAGTACTGGTTTCACCAGGCTCCAACTCATTTAATACAATTTTAGAACGAGGTTTATGATCACTCACATAGTTATCCTCAAGAAACGTTGCATTTGTCGATACAAATACTTTGTTATCTTCAGGACTATAGAAGTACCCACCTCTGGTCTCCTTGGAGTATCCTACAAACAAGCAGACCACAGACTTGGGATCTAGCTTTCCAGTTCTGTTCTTCAGCACGTGTGCTAGACACCCCTATACGCGAAAATGTCGTAAACTAGCTTTACGATCATTCCACAACTCTAGGGGAGTTTCAGGAACAGATTTGGATGGCACTACATTCAAAATGTATACCGCTGTTTGTAACGCATATCCCTAAAAGGAATTTGGTAATGATGAGAAACTAATCATAGATCTCACCATTTCCATTAGGGTTCTATTTCTCCTCTCCGCGACACCATTCTGCTGAGGTGTACCAGGAGCTGTGAGTTGGGACACTATCCCATACTCGACCATAAAGTCTTCAAACTCTTGGTCAAGGTACTCACCTCCACGATCTGATCGTAGAGACTTGATAGTCTTTCCTAACTGGTTCTCAACTTCAGCTCGGAATTCTTTAAACTTTTCAAATGTTTCCGACTTCCATTGCATTAGGTAGACATATATGTATCTCGAGTAGTCATCTATAAAGGTGACATAATACTCATAACCACCCCTTGCTTTAACATTCATTGGTCCACAGACGTCTGAATGTATAAGTTCTAGTGGTTGTTTAGCTCTAAGCCATTTACCAGTAAAAGGTCACCTAGTCATCTTACCTTCCAGACAAGATTCACAGACAGGTAAGGTGCCAACCTTTAACTCATTTAAAGATCCGCTTTTTACTAGTCTGTTTATCCGGTCAAGGTTAATATGTCCAAGCCTTAGATGCCAGAGATACGTTTCGTTTTATGGAGAAATCTTATGTCGTTTAGTTTTTGGTTTTTCAACTTTAAACATTTCGGTGTTGAGCAGTGTTGTATGTATTAACGGTCTTAACACATACAAATTGTTTTCATTAATTCCTGAACAAATATTCAGACCATTCTTTGCAATAATAATTGATTTATTATCAAAATAAACAGAATATAATTGTTCTAACAACTTAGAAACGGAAATTAAATTCTGTGTAAATCCAGGAATAAAAAATACATTGTCAAACAAAATAAAATTATTATTACAAAAACGCAATCTAATTACGCCCACTGCTCGTGCCGACACGACATCCCCTGACCCCACTCGCATCGAGAAGGCTCCCTCCTCAAGCTGTGTCCAAGAATCAGTCTACTGCAAAGAAGAACAAACATGGTTAGTGGCCCATGAATCAACTATCCAGGGTGAAGAATCATCTTCAACTAAACATGACTCAAGAACAAGTAAATCATATTTACCTTTCGCTTTCTTCTTCTTGGCTACCTCCTCCAGATACTGAGGACAATTCCCCTTCCAGTGTCCGACCTTATCGCAATGGAAACATTTTCCTTTGCTCTTGTCAATGGAGGCGCCTTTCTTTTTGCTTTGGGCTTTCTTGGGTTTGGGCTTACCCTTCGCCTTCCCAGCAGACCTCTTCCTCTTGTTATTATTAGAGGAAGATGGTTCGGCAACATTTGCCTCACCGGTCTTACTTTTGCTGTCCTTGGTCATGGACACAAAAGTAGCGAGCTCATTGAGCAACTGTGTGAGACTAAACCTTAACTTGTTCATCCCATAGTTGTTCTTAAACTGATCGAAACTCTTCGGAAGAGTCAGTCAGTATGATGCTCACTTGACTGGGTTCATCAATGGCCCCGCCATTGACTTCTGCCGTGTTGAAGTATGACATCATGCTCAGGACATGTTCCCGAACTGATGTACCTTCCTTCATGCGAGCGAGCATAGCGGAACGAACAGCTTCGTGTCGTTTTTGCTCAGAGGGCTGCCCGAACATAGCTTGCAATGACTCCATAATTTCGAATGCTGTAGTCATTGCTTCGTGCTTTGTGACAAGCACGTCTGTCATAGAAGCTAACAGATATGTTCGGGCCTTCTCATCAGATGAGACCCATCGCTGGTATGCCTCACGAACAGTTCGTGTGGCATTGGCAGTAGGCACCGGAGGACATTCCTCCGTAAGCACAAACTTGAGGTCTTTGGTGACCAGTATTGTATTAATGTTAAGTTTCCATTTTGTGTAGTTATCACCAGTTAATTTATCGTTTGCAAGTATTTGTAATAGTGCATATGACATGGCTGAAAAAACATAAATTAAGGATTCATTCAGTCATACATTCTAAACATGTGCTAATGTTCGGCATAAAATTAAACATGATGCATGGAAATGTTTAAAGAACAAGAACAACCCTAAAAACAATGTTTTTATGCCACGACAATCCAACATACCACAAGCAAGTGCCGCCTTAGGGTCGGTCAAATTCTTGCATGTTGGATCGAGACCTTCTCAGTCAAAGGATATACCAGAATAACTCTTTTGCCAATATCATTCAACCATCGTTTATTAGGTCAGGTTTTTAATTAACCAATTTAATTAAAACCTTATGAGTGTAACCCATCATTTCAGATCTCAAGAGCTTAACTCAAGAATTGCCGCCTTAGGGTCGGTCAATCCCGAAATCCCCTCCGAAATCCTATCTGTTAGGAAGTAAACCTTGGTATTGATTCTTATGGAAACCCTCCTTAGGGAAGACGAAAGCAAAGCCGTCACGAGGCCCCACTCGAATCTCACGGTGTTGAACTAATGATGGAGACCGCTGGATATAATGTCATATATCCCTCTCCCACTCACTATTTTATATTAAGGGTTTTCTATTAATATTAATGCACCTAGAATAAACTAGATTAAACGGCTAATTTTAATCTAAGCGTCAAGTGCATTAATCACACATTATTAGAATCCTATTCCAATAACTAATAAACTAAATTGATTTTTAACACTTAAAAAAAAATTAGTCCATTAGTGATAATTCAAATCTATGTAAACTGTTTACTAAGACTAGAATTATTATTGAATGTGTATTTACCAAGTTTTAACTATTAAAACTAAACACATTATTATGTCCAATTATTATTAGGAACTTAATCAAATTAATCCTAATATATATTAAGGACCCTACTAATCTAAGTATTTAAACTCTTTAATAAAAAGATTAGTAATTAATGAGATTTACCAAGTTTTTACTCCTAAAAACTAATCCCATTAAAAAATAGCCAATTATGTGAATAACCCATTTTAATCAAATTAAAAAAAATTAAACACATAATATAGATGGCTATAATGCATGTATGATATATCAACAAATATATATGTGTAGGCACAACTAATTTAAATGACATGTATATGCATGGCAATGCATAATCATCAACTAATTAAAACACACATGAGTTGACCGAGTGTTGTGGATTATTTAACCTAAAAATTGGAATCTAATTACAAAAAAATATTCCCAAGGCATCTCTTGGTCTTCTTGTAATTTCCAAGACTTCCAATCTCTTCAGCTTATGTGCGCTGGTAGTATGTGTGGGTAGGTATCACTAGACGTTGAGCGCTGGTAGGGAAGCGCGCTGGTAGGCTACTGCGCGTAGGCATCGCTGGTGGCATGCGCTCTGGAAGGATTGCGCGCTGGTAGGCGCGCGCTGGTAGGCTTGCGTGGGGTAAGCAGCGTGGGTAGCATTTGCGCGCTGGTCTACATATGCAGGTCTGCATGCTGTCTTCCTGAACTACCAGGTCTAGATTACATATTTTTTTTTTAATAATACAACAGTAAAATAAAATAAAAAATAACAACATTATACAACCCAGAAACACTCTAAATCCACAACACCATAAAAAATTACGATCAACCATGTTTTTTTTAAATTAAACAATTAAATTATAAAAAAAACATCATACACTCATCAAAAAAAAATATGTGCCTACACATTCATACATATCAGGAGTAATCGAATTCGATTATACTGTACAAAAATTGGCTCTGATACCAATTGTTGGAACCTAGGGTTACAGATTGCGCAGCGGAAGGTTTTTAAAATTTTTATACAATCATTAAACTAACCCATTTGTACAGCAATAATCAAATGCAATAATAAAGTGATGAAACATTTTCATACCTACGTAGGAGGCTCCTTCACTTTGATACGAACTGCTCCTGATTTGAACCACGTGATCTCCATCACTATCTCCCGGAACTGGTAACAGCGTGTGGGCGCGTCACGATATTCAGGACCTGTATGGAGGAAGAAGAGAAGCACACACACAAAAACAAAACCTAGAGGTGCAGCCCTTGTAGCCGCCGCACCCTATATTTTTTTTTCTTTTTGTTCTTTTTTCTGTTTGCTGTGTATGTTGTGATCACGATCACTTTTTCTCTTCAATTTTTATAGTAATCTTATTACTTTTTTTTTCTCCTTCGGTTATCCATTTTTTAATTAAATATATATCTCATATATATTCAAACAAAACCGAAAATCAAATTTTGATTTTTAAAACTTTACAAAGATATCTCATATCCTTTTAAAATTAATTAAATATTTATTTTTGAATTCAAACATTTTAAATTCAATTTCAAATATTTAATTTAATAAAATAAAATAATCATATTATCTTATTTTATTCAAAATCAAATATCAACTAACACCCTCCATTTAGTGATTAACAACATAATTAAATAATCTTATTATTTAGTTTATTTAATCACCATTATTCATTAATTAAATAATCTCATTATTCAATTAATTCCCGAATAAATACGTGTCACTTTTGTAACACAATTAATTGGATAATCCAATTAATTAACTGTGACCCTTGTTACCTAAATCGATCGGGCTAGCAAGGGGACCTAATGGACCCACAGTATTTTGAGCTCCAATAATTCTTAGAAATTATTAATTAAACTCTTTAATTAATATTTCATGATTATTAACTTCGGTGTTATTCTACTAAAAACCTGAAGCTGCACTCTCTCAACTGTAGACGTTTTTACACAAACCAATAACTCTCGGTGTCCATCGATATAGCTATTACATATGGTATAATCCTCCACAAGTAGTTCATAATTAGAGCTGGGTCATAATGTCCGTTATACCCCTCTAATCATATCTTTCCATTAAGTACCATTGATTCTCTAATGAACAATAAATCCTACATTCCTTGCGGAATTAGGAGAGCACTCATATTGTTCAAGCCCCGAATCAACCCTTAAGGGAACTACCATCTACTTCTCACAAGAAGGAGTGGATTCCACTATTGTGTACAAACCTTCCCAGCCACAAGCCAAACCGCGATCCCAACATACGGAGTATATTGATCGGGAATGCAACTCCGACCTCACCCATGGTATATCAAAGACCACGATCTAACCTGAAGGAGTCGATAAGACACTCAGGATTAATATCACCCACATATAGCCATCATTAGTTGATATATATGAATCTCATCATTAAACGGATCTTAGTGAGAGATTCATATAGATCATGGCCCAGTCCTATATGATCACATCATACAAGGTGCCTCCATTCTCATATCTACATATGAATGATCCAGGATAGGATCACCGTATACTACGAAATGGACCGCAGCTGTAGATTAACCACAAATAAAGTACCCAGCTTTATTTGCTATATACGGACTCTTTAGATTGCTCGTTTCAAACTGAATCCATCTATATATGACACTCATATACTCAGTTTGAAATTACATCCGGCAATTTTGGATGTTAAGTGCACATGTTATATAAAGTATGACACAAAATGAATGAATATACTACTTCTTTTATTTATGTTCAAATTATATTTACATATTACAAGCTTTAGGGCAAAAACCCCAACATTGTGCTCACCTCATAAACTCTAGCTTTCTTTGGAGGGGCTCTTCTGTAGTTGAATTGTTGAGAATTCTCTAAAAGCCTCTCGATTATCCCCTGAGCCTCCAATGCATTCTTATTCATCAATCCCCATCCACTTGTAGCATCAACCATGATCCTCTTAGAGTCAAGTAACCCTTTATAGAAGTATTGTACGAGGTAATGCTGATCTATCCCATGATGCAGGCATGAGTTGAGTAGCCTTTGATAACACTCCCAATATTCATGGAATGGTTCACCATCGAGTTGCTGCACCCCCATAATTTCTTTCCGAATTTTGTTTGTGCAGTGAGCTGGAAAGAGTTTTGAAAGGAACTTTGCCGTTAGATCGACCCATGATGTGATGGATCCACTTGGTAGTGAGTAAAGCCACTCTTTGGCCTTGTCCTTGAGTGAGAAGGGAAAAAGTCTCAAATGAATTTCCTCATCATTCTCGCCTCTATTAGTGATAGTGGTGCACACCGCAAAGAATTCCTTGATGTGAATGTGAGGATCTCTCCCGATTTTCCATAGAATGTTGGAAGAAGATGGATTGTACCACTCTTGATCTTGAAATTGATGTTGGGAGGAAGAATGATGCATGATGGTTGGTCCAAAGCCTTAAGGATTGTGAACTCCTAGAAAGGTCTAGTGAGATTGTTCAATGCCACTTGGACAATCGCTTGATTTGGTGGAATTTCTTTATCCATGTTTCTTTCTTCGTTTCTTCTCAGTTGATGAAGAGTTCTCTCGATCTCAGGATCTTGATCTATAGGATGAGTATCCGCAGAACGACGACCGTTCATAAACCTATAAAAATAAATAAATAAATGAAAAATTACCAAATAAACCTAAGAGAAAAATAAAAACAAAAACAAACTCAAAACTAAAGTAAGCAATTTATTCCACGGCAACGGTGCCAAAAACTTGTTGGTTGCAAAATAGCAAACAAAAATATTATTTTTAATAGCCAAAATTGGCTAAGGACCAAAGGGAAATTTTCCACCCTCCAGACCTGGCTCCATGCCCGAGGTTTTCCACCAGGAGACCATGTTACCCAAAGCCGAGCTACGATACTGCCCCGAAGGAACAAGGGCAGGCCCCAGAAACATCCGGAATAGAGCCCGGAATGGTCAGATCAAGCCCGCGTCACTGAACCTGAAAACAGGAAATCCCCCCGAAGTCGAGGTTACCTGGCAATTTCTCCAAAAGCTCACCTATACCTCGCTGATACAGGGGGGTGTCCATATGGGGCCGCACCTAGCTTCGAAAGCTCAAGAGAGGCCAGACCTAGCTCCTAGCTGGACGAAACTTCTCAATATCGGGGCCATGACACTGATCGACATCACTAAACTGATGTACCACTACCGTGATACATTCAACGGTCCCTACGGGAGAACCTGCTAGACCTGAAGATACACAGGATCACATCTAAAGACGTTACAAACGTACAGTTAAAGTAATAGAGTCTAAGTAGGAAACAAATTGATTTCCATCGAGACATCCTCAACTGAGCAATTAACTCAAAGTCAATGACATTTAAAGATAAAAATCCCGTCCGATAAGGAGGGGAGGGATGAGAAAATCAAGAGGGAATCAATGAGTTTAAACCTATGAAGACATTGTATAAAGGGAGGACTTTCTCCCTCTGAAAAAGAGGAGACTACTATTCGACAGGCACACAACAAATACCCAACTATCCCCCAGAAAAAAGTGAGAGTAATTTGAAAGAGAGAGAGATGTATACCATAAGTTATCAATAAAGACTTTTATTTCTTTCGAGTAGCTAACAATATCATTATCTCCTTGTCATTCCATTAGGCACTGTCATACACATATACATTCTTCATTGGTCATCACCTACGTGGTAATGATCTTGAGGGTGCTAACTGAGATTTATTGCCCCGAGCAAAATTTCTGTTAACAATTATCAAACCTTGCAAGTGCACAAATCGTAAACGATAGTACAATAGGCAAGCAAGGGTCGTTCCCACGGGGAATGAATTACCTACGGAAGTAAAGAATTTAAAAACACTGAATTAAGACACTCTAAGACTCTAAGGCAACTTAAATAAAACACAACTCACACACGATTGGGGTTTTTTTGAATCGATTATTAAAAAAACTAAGAATTTAAATTAAACTAAAATTTAGAAAAGCAACAGAAAAATTATTTGAAAAAATCAATAGAGAAAAACTAGCTAGAACTTCCTATCCACCACTAAACATTCATCCAATCCATAGACAATAATAAAGTTAGTAAACAATCAAACATGATAAAGATATTCACAACAAGACGGTGGGTATTCCACACAAGTTGTATTAATTCTCTCTTAGTTAATATGTAGATTGCATGGTTTTGCATATATACTTGTATCCCAAATTACAACCTAGCATGGGTATTTACTAGATTTAATAATAAAAATCCATTAAGAATGAAGAGAATATGAATATCACATGAACCATAAAACATGGTATTTATTTTAGGTTATTCATGAATCAATTTCCCTTAATTGGGTCTTATTTCAATTCATTGTTGCATGCAAGAATATGCTCGTATGGTATCCGAACTCTATCCTACAACATAGATCCTAAAATCATGTTCCTAAGGTGATCAATCAAAGAAACATAATAATAGAAAAACAATTATTTTGGAGAAATTGAAATCATCATGTAAGGAAAATAATACTTCATTACAACACACTTGTCTATGGAATTAGAATCATGTCTAGGGCTTCAAGTTAACCCTAGCTATGAAAAATTTAGTTACACATCATAACTATAAAAGAAAATAAAAACATTAAAATTAAAGAAAGGTAGAAGAAAAGAATGTTTATGGAGTCTTCGGTCTTCAATCTTGAATAATTAATCTCCAACTTCTCTCTTGAAGAAACTCTTGGTATTTATATGTGACTACTCCTTGTAGAATCCCAATTTGCTTTGTTGTAGGAAACACACCAAGTAGGAAAATAGAATTAATTAAGGAATGAAAATTCTTTCTTAACTTGGATTTCCTCTTTGAAAATTAATTCCTAACTTGGGTTTAGGAAATTTTCCAAGCATGTCTTGATTTTTTAGAGTCTTTTAGGATTTTATTTAGGAAGTTTTAGGACAATTTTGGACTAATTCGGAGTAGAAATCCACCAAAAATAAGCAACAACCGATATGGGACCGCTGCCATAATTTAGAGCGCAATTGACAGCGTAACAATATTGGAGAAACATCATTGTATAAAAGTACAGCAATCCCACAGTGTATGCACATCGAATCACTTACAGATATTGGAGCGCTGTGTGAACCACTGCCATAATGCAAAGCACAAGTGACAGCTGTCCACAATTAACAAAAGCCACTGTATAGTCGTTGTTAAAAAGCTAAAGCGGTGCACATTTAAATTGCAAAGGCCACTATTGAACATATAAAGCAGTGCAATTATTGCAAATTGACTTGGTCAATTATACTTTGACCCTTTCTTATGACAATTGCAATTTAATCCCTTCAATCTCTTTAAATCATATTTTTATCTTTAAATTTACTCCAAGAGCTATATTCTACACAATCTCAACAAACACATTAAAATATTCAATTTCACCCAAGAACATAACATAAAACATAAGAATTAGGAGTATCAAATATCAACATTTATCGACCTAACAATATATCTTTTGTATATCGCAACCAGAGAAACAAGAGCACTACCACAATGTAGATTGTTGTTCCGTATAATATGATCTTAGCGACGAGTTTTTATTTTGGATGTGGATCATATCCAGTTAGTGATGATTATAAGTTGGTTTTCTTGGGTCAATTTTCCGATGTAAGTGGTTATGATGATTTCTTAGACTCGCATGTTTCATTATACTCCTTCAATAATGATTCTTGGAGAGATTTACAAGTTGCTGAACTAAGACGTTATTTCTGGGTTGAATATTCTTCTCAAAACTCATACTTGAATGGAGTTTGTCATTGGTTAGCACTTAGAGAAATGGGTTCCGGATACGTTATTCTTTCATTTGATATCAGCAGCGAGATATTCCAAGAGATAGATGTTCAATGCTGGAGGTAGTTAATGACTCTCTCTATCTATTATATGTACGTTATAATCCTGAATTGGAGTTAAGTATCTAGATGATGAGAGATGGATGTTGGACCATACGATTGACTATGACTGGTGACTATGAAAATGGACCGACGGGATATTGGAAGAATGACACCATCTTCATAAATCATGGACTTGGTGCAGAGCATTTGCTCTTACTCTATCTTTAACAACAAAGAAGAAATTGATCTTGGAATTCCATGGGTAGCGCCTGATGATGTTTTTAGATACAACGAAAGTCTAGTTTCAATCAAACGAGAAAATTATTTCTCATAAGTTTTTGACATTCCATGGCATGTTTGGGTGTTATTTAGATACATTTTAACTTGAATTGTATTTCAATGTTTTCTTTAAAATTTTAAATGATGGCATATTATGTACAAAATAGTTTCATTTGTAATTCTCGGTTTGTTGCTTTTTAGTTTCTATGTATTGTTGGACAGTTGAATGTGGCCCATATAATGAAACTAAAGCTTCTTTTTTTTCTTTTTCTTTTTTCTCTAGAATAATGGAAGGATTTGTTATATATAGATAAAGAATAAACTCAAGCGTCAAGTAATAAACTTTGGAGAAATTTATTAGTTGAAGAGAAAACACAATATAGTTGAGAAAATGAAGAAAATTAATAATAAGAGAGTAGATAAAATGACTTCAAATAAAGCCGGTTAATAGGAAAATGAAGTAACAGATGCATTGGACATTTGGGCATGCTTAAAATGCATTCCCAAAGCGTAGTCGATCTTCTCTGATTTATTAAATAATGCCTCTTATTAATCTAATCCTAAAGCATTATTTTCAACTACTACTTAGTAATTAATCATTCCATAATCTACATGCATATGATAATTATAAGTCATTTTACCATATTATTTAATCAAATTTTTGTTGCATTATTATTTGAGAAAATAAAATTTGTATGATATTAGGGTGGTTTGTCCACATTTTCATAAGATATAGAAAAGGAAACAGTTTCGCAGACTCTTTGGAAAAGAAAGGTTCTAGCTTGGGGGGGGGGGGGGGGGGGGCGGGGGCGTGGTTTTGTCATGTGGAGTGTTGTGGCGTCAGGCTTCTGTGCTGTTTTCTTTGGTTTTGGTTGTGCATGGGTTGGGCCCCTGTGCCCTCTGTTTTTTCCCCTATTTGGGGCTTTGTTGTAGTTTGCCAAAATTTTTGGCTTAATATACCTTTGGCTGTTCAAAAAAAAAAAAAAAGGTAAAATTTGCATTGAACATCATAAGAAAATTTGTAAAATTTAGGATAAAGCTAAGCAAATTTTACAATTGTTCTCTCTCTTCTCTACGCTTCATACTATATTCGAAACAAAGTTCAAAACAAAATTTTTATTAATTAACAGAATATTATCGACAACAAAAATGAGGCATACCACAACGCAGAAGACGATGACAATTGGAGAGATGCAAAACAGAGAAAAGCAAAGATGAGGAAACCTGTTTCACTAAAAGAAAAAATAAAATATTGTTATTATTAAAACAATGCGGGCTTTACACACAAATTGTCCACCTGGCATCCGTATGTGTTTATTTGTTGATTTGCATTTGAGATTGAGTGAATGACACCGATACGATATGAAAGAAATCAAAACAATTTTCTATATAGTGATCCATATTAAAACAAACAAGGGTTTAAATTGAGTTAATGGTTATTTGTAGTGAGTTGCATGTGCACGATCTTTTATTTTTGCTATATCAACGAGAGCTATCTTTTATTTTAAACCCAAAAAAAAAAAAAAAATTAGAGCTATCTTTTATTTTATTAATTTATCTCTTTGTTTCCATACTAATATTATTTTAATCTATTTGTAGAACCAATTCTAATATTAAATCATTTTTTCTTGTATTTTCAGCACAAGTAATTAATTATTCAAATATCTTACTCAACAAATATATATCATCTAAATTGTTATGTTCTTTGCCCAGCACATGGTGAAGCTCCATGTAATTTTACTTGTTTTACACCACCTCTTCCGATACTATTATTCTATAATTTTACATGTTAAATAATCTATAATTACGATTATGGAGTAGGTTTCCCCTTGTGTTGCGAGGTCTCACATGCATTAATTGAAGAGAGAACAGGAAGATGGAAATCAACTCTCTTCAAACATAGTTTTGGATTGTTGAAGATTACACGGATGAGCAGATTTGGGTGGTGCGTTGATTAAGATAAATTGATCATTGTAGTAAGAAGTTTGTGCTAGTAACATTTCTTTATAGATCAAAGGCTTGATGACTGAGAGAGAATGGAATTTGCTAACACTTATTTATTTAAATGGTTTTACGCTTTTGATAAGTGCTAAGTGCCAACTTAGAGATGAAGTTAGGAAGAAAAATAAGGAAATTAAGCTAGATTGTAGATAACGGATTGTAGATGTTAACTAATCGAATATTTTATTCTTTTCTACATTTAAATCTCTTAAACCCAATTATGGCTCATATTTGTTATAATTGGTGCTACTTAATTTGTTTTATAGAGTAAGTGGTAGACAAATAAGTCGGACTTTTAATTAATATCACAAGAGTTAACTCAAATTAGAGTGATAAAATTGTCATAAATGGGAGAGGTCTTGATGTTTGTATTGCTCAAAAACAATATGGTTCGAATCTATAAGAGACAGAAAAACAAAAAACAAAAAACATCACGTTAGGGAAATCGAGGCCCGTGTTTCACACGGTGTCCTTAAGACAATTTCGCCAGCTAACACCGTATGTGTATGGCAATTGTCTCCCAGGATACAACGATTTAAACAGTGGATGTATAGAACACAAACCACTCTCAACGAACTCAAATTGAATTCAAACTTACCAAGATACGAAGAACAGAAGAACTAAGAAAAGAACAATATTTTCTCTTAATTTCGTGATTTCTAGAATGATATAATGAGGAAAATAGACTAGGGTTTAAATAGAAAACCTAATCAGTAGGATTGATATGGAAATACTTAATTACTAGGGTTGTAATGATAAAGGAAAATAATTAAGGAATAATCTTCAAAAAGATATATTCCTAATTAAACACTTATTATGATTACTTAGTGATCAAGTAAGTATCAGAATCCAAAAAGGAAATCAACTCCTTCCTTAATCTAATTAATTTCCATAACCCAAAACGGAAATTAACTATTTTGTTAGTCAACTTTTCCTTATTATTTAAACCGTCTAACTTAGGGAAAATAAATTATATTAATTCTTTCCTAATTAATAAAATGTTGATTTAGGAAAAAAGAAATTAAAAAATAGTAGCAAAAAGTCGATTGTACTCTCACGGTCCAATCGGTGCAGCATTCGTGTACGCAGGACGTGCCCACACACATGTTTATAAGCTACTATCACACAACCACCTATATACCACATATAAGTGTTTTCTCCAACCAATGTGGGATGCACATTTTTCCCTACACAATGGGCTCACCTTGAGACTCAATTTCTCATTCACCCATTAATTATTTTGTGAGTTTGAGTCTACCATTTCGAAGCTCTTACGGAGGAGAATTCGAATATACTTTGATCTTCCATTTTTATGGAATCAATCATACCCAAATAATACTCTCAAAATATGTGTTCATCACAAAATTTCCAACAATCCCCCACATGAATGAAATTGACCTAGGAGACACGAGAGATGATTTTTTTTTGGTAAGTTTAAACGGTCAAAACCTGCATATGATTGGTAGGTGTTACCCTTTGAACCTGCCCTCGTAAAGGTATGCTTACTTTACTGGCTGATCAGTAGATATGATATCCTTGAACTGTTCTACCGTTTATGTAAACGATAGCGTACCTCACACAGGCATCTTCTAGACCCAATTTGGTTCTCATTGTTATGTTTGTTTTGGCCATGAACATGCGCCTGGTTCTGTGAGAGTCGTTGGAGAATATAGCCCTTCATTATTCTCTTTTAGAAGCAGCCCCACTTCTCTCTCACATAGATGATTTCTTAATTAAGAGCAACCCGTATTACTCTGCTCAGATTTTCATAGCTTGGAATTCCGACGCATAAGAATCTTTAAAAACATAGTTTAACCTTTTCCCTACGGGCATCACTGTAGGAATGGACAGGAGGGTAACCCCCACAGTGATCCAACTAAGTCTTATAACTTGGTTGTCCCATCGAACCTAGATCTTGGGATCTCCAGTCAACTAGGTTGGGTTTCCATTGTATCGACTTTCATTTCATGGGCTTTAGTCTCATTCCCCTCGATGATATCTCAACTAACTCTCTATTTAACCTTTTGGTTAGCGGATCCACAATGTTATCTTTTGACTTTACATAGTCAATAGAGATAACTCCAGTTGAGAGTAGTTGTCTAATAGTATTATGTCTTCGACGTATATGTCTAGACTTTCCATTATACATGTTGCTATGTGCTCTTTCTATTACTGATTGACTATCACAATGGATGCAAATCGCTGGCACAGGCTTTGGCCATTTTGAAATATCCTCTAAAATTGGCGTAGTCATTCAGCCTCCTCACCACATAAAGCAATAAACTCAGATTCCATAGTGGATCTGGCTATACATGTCTGTTTAGAGGATTTTTAGGATACAGCCGCACCTTCTAGTGTGAACACATACCCACTAGTTGATTTTCAATCTTTCATATCAGATATCCTTCTAGGACAACATGATATCTGGTATAATGTAGTTCATATTACTAGTGAATCGTAAGTACCTCGGTACTCTTACTATTCATTTCCAGGTATCGGTTCCTGGATTACTCTTGTAACTGCTTAATTTGAGGACTGCATTAGCAATGTCTGGTCTTGTACAACTTATTAAGTACATCAGACTTCCTATCACTCTAGAATATTCGAGTTGAGAGACGCTCTCACCCTTATTCTTTGATAGGTGTAGATTTGTATCTACTGGTGTTCTGAAAATTCCAGAATCATTTTTGCTGAATTTCTCAAGAATCATGTCAACATAGTGTGACTGACTGAGAATGAGTCCGTTCGATGTCCTTGAGATTTTCATTCCCAATATTACATCAGTCGGTCCTATATTTTTCATATGAAATCTTGATTTCAACATATTCTTGGTAGATTTTATCATCACTACGAACAATGAGCATGTCATCAAAATAAAGGCACAAAATGACATAGCCATTTCCTGTTTTACATTCGTTGATTTTAAATCCATTTGACGTCATAACATTGTCAAATTTCTCATGCCATTGTTTTGGTGTTTGCTTTAGACCATATAAGGACTTCACCAATTTACAGACTTTCTTTCCTTGTCTTGGAGCAGAAAAATCCTCAGGTTGTGCCATGTAGATCTCTTCATCTAGATCTCCATTTAAGAAAGATGTTTTCACATCCATTTGATGTACTTCAAGATTTCATAAAGCTGCGATTGCAAGTATCATCCTAATTGAGGTTATTCTCGTCACAGGAGAATACGTATCAAAGTAATCTAGGCCTTCTCGTTGATTGTAACCTTTAATTACATGTTCGGCCTTATACTTATCAATTGATCCATATGCTTTCATTTTTCTCTTGAAAATCCATTTGGACCCTAGCGGTTTACATCCCGGAGGAAGATCCACTAACTCCCAAGTATGATTTTGAAGGATGGAATCAATTTCACTCTTGATAGCTTCTTTCCACAAGAGTCCTTCTGAAGAGCTCACCACTAGCTTTATCATTGGATTTACATGGAAGTACATGTTCAAAGAACGATGCATTTCTAGATTCCATTATCGTGTTTTTTTGTATATCTGGGATGTCAGATTTATACACCAAAAATTGATAAGCACTATTATTATGTGCATATCCAATGAAAATGCAATCAACGGGTTTCAGACCTATTTTCACCTTCTTAGGTGTAGGTACGGCCACTTTGGCAAGACACCCCCACATTCGTAAGAATTTATATGAAGGCTTTCTTCCTTTCCATAATTTATATGAGGTTTTGTCTTCTTTCTTGCAAGGTACCTTATTTAAAAGGTAATTTCTAGACAATATAGCTTCACCCCACATGTTCTGAGGCAATCCAAAACTTATCAACATTGCATTCTTCATTTCAAGGAATGATTTTCCTGTTCAGCAACTCTGTTTTGCTGTTCGCTTCTCAGTGATATCAGCCACCTAAAAGGTTTCACTTGGGGTCATCCCTTCGACATGAATCTCATGTATAATCACTTGAAGTTCTAAGAGTCTGCCATCTTGTAATCAAGAAACCGGCCAACAACAAACCTTTTGGATCCAGCATCCTCAGTTTTGTATTTCTGGTGTAATGACTCCTACAGTTCCTTTGCTATTTTCGCTATACAGCATGTCTGACAGCTCATTCGGTATGTATATCCGATACAGAAATCCGAATGGTTCCATGCATCAATAGCATTCCATACCTGAACATCTCACTCTTCACCACTATTGGGTTTAAAAGCATCTTCAGTCAAGAACCTAACTAGGTTCAGTGTGGTCAAATAGAACAACATCTTTTGCTACCACCACTAAAAGTTCCCGTGACTCACATATTGGCTCATCACCAGATCTCCCATGTTTATGGCTCAGTTTTTTTATTGGTGCTACTTAATTTATTTTATAGAGTAAATGGTAGACAAATACTTCGGACTTTTAATTAATATCATAAGTGTTAACTACAATTAGAGTGATAAAATTGTCATTTATGGGAGAGGTCTTACTCAAAAGATAAATAAGGATCCACTCATAATACAATATATAATAAATATCCTATCAAAGAGTATGGATCAATCAACATTCAGAAGATGATACATGCGTAAGTCAATTATTTAATTTTGATAGTTTTTTTTTTTTGGATATTGTGTATTGTGTTGCCTATTTTTTTATACCCATTTTATTTTATTTTAATTCACATTTTATTTTAAAGTTTTGAAATATTAATATCAACTTATATTTTGATTTTTATTCTATTTAAAATGAAAAATGACAATAAAATACTTTAAATATTATTATTTCAATTTAATATTCCATTTGGATATGGTGACTTCTCAATTTATTTTATTTCATTTTTAAATATTAATATAAACTTTAATTATATTTTAAAATTAAATGTTTCAAAAAAAGTTGAATTGAAAAAAAAAAGATAAATAATTTAAGAATGGGTACACTGTTTCTTTGACTAAATTATAAATGTCTCTACTACAATTCATCAATGCGGGTAAATAGTTTTTTTTTAAAGGAAAAAAAAAACAAACAACATAAACATGTTGAAAACTTACAATAAGATCCACTACACCTTATTTATTTAAAGAAGAAGAAAAAAATACAAGCAAGGTACTTGAATGAAATCAGATAAATTATTTGAAAATTAAATATTGGTTTCAGAAGTTGTATTAATGGATTTTTATAAACTAGGATTGGATTGGCTCTGAAGTTTTTTCCAACTACTGTTGTAATTAAACTGCAAAGCCACATACCTTAAGGTCCATCTAAAAAGAAATCTTGTTTCGTCGTTGAATTTGTCCTAACCTATCCATACATTGTCTTTGAACAAAATTTTTTTTTTTGAAAAGGCACGCAGCAAGTTCTTTATCAAATCTACTTTATTAATATTAACATTTTATATAGTAATTATATTGAGGAATTGAGACATCCCCTGTGATATTTGTATGACCCCATATGTATACATTCTATAAGAGGATGGCCTCTTGAAGAGTGCATGGATGAGCAGGTTAGGTTGGTGCGGTTGATTATGCTTTAAATAAGAAGTTTATGCTTGCAAAATTTCTAATTGAGTGGAGTAAACAAGATTTTTTTTCAAGATCGGTCTAAGCTAGTTAAATTAACACAATTAATGTTTATCCATAGAAGTTTTTCTAAATAAACCTATTTAAAAGAAAATAAATATAGCATATCATAAGGACATCATAAATCTTAACAATTAGAACGTATATTCTAAAATTTTAAAAAATAACATCAAATCAAGAAAATGATTCAATTACAAACAAAACTCAGAATATATTTTCCTACAAAACAAACAAAAATAGCCGAGAAACTCAAGAAAAGTCGAATCAACAGAACTTTCTCCAAAGAAACCAGATTCAAATAACAAGCCAAAAATCATATCTCTTATAGTTACAACAACACACAAACATACAACAACCAAAAACCTTATCTTTCATCCTATCAAAGACAAAACCCAGAAAAGATCTTCCAATTTCTCTCCAAACGACAACAATATTTTTGGAATCATACGTTGGTTAACAAGTCATAGAGAGAGAATGTGTCATGCCCTAGGCATGTTTAGTTGATTTTCTGATGTGTTTTTGAATTGATTTTGCAGGTTTAATTGAAGATTGGAAGAACAGTTTGAAGAAATGAAGAAGAAATTGTGAAGATAAGAAGAAATAGTTGAAGAGAGAAACATATCAGAATTTGAGAGAGAGAGGGAGAAATTGTAGAGAGAGAAATTAGAAATCAGTTGAGAAAATTGTGGTAGCCAAAAATGGCCCGTGGGCTCTTATGCTTGAAGCCCAATAAAATTCGGTTAGGGCTTGGATCAAGACCTAAGTATTCCGGGTCGACCCGCTGTTGACTGGTTCTTTCCTGATAAACAAAACGCTGTTATCAAATTCAAATTGATAACAGCACGAAATGATCGTGATCGTGATCTTGGAGAGAGAATCTCGTGATCACGATCTCAAATAGAGATTCCAGGAACAGCCTCGCGAACGGTTGAGAGCCCTTCCCATCTCTATAAATAAGACATTTTTCTCAACAAGGAGGCTCTCTGAAAAAACGATTATCATCACACGCTGTCAAGCTAGCCGAAACCCTGCCGGAATCATTCCTCCGATCACCTCCGATCACTGATATCTTGTCTTACTTCATCTTTAACGCTCAGCCCAAGCTAATCTAAGGCCAAAATATAAACCCCCATTTTTTCTTCTGTTTCTGTTCGTATTTTATCTTTTTTGCAGGAATCTCCTTGGAGAAGACGATCCAGCGAGTCGACCGAACCGATAGGCTGTATGGGCCTACCAAAAATCTGATCCAACCCACTAACTGTCGAACGACCCTCTACAGTTTGGCGCCCACCGTGGGGCCCACTACAGCTTAAAAACCAAATCAGTCGAATCGCTTGTGACGTTCTCAACATGTCTGTCGAGGGAAATTTTCCTACCATCGAAGAACAGATCGCAACTCTGACTGCCCAGATGACTGCAAACGCCGAACGATTACGGGTGTTAGAGGCAGAGAATGTTGCAGTCCGGACTCGTAATGCTGAATTGTGAGCCATCATTGATGGAGTACCTAACAACGTGACCCCAGCTCCTCTAATCCCAGTGCTCAACGTAGAGCAGAACGCAGACGTAGATAACCCCTCAGCTTTGGGGAATAACAATCCAGGCTCAAGCCATAATGAGACGCAAACAATACGCGCTGAGGCAATCCCACCTGATTCACAAACCCAACAAGGAGTGCCACCAGCGCCAGTCCCAAACATCGAGCAGTGTCAGGAGAATGTGTTAAAAACTCCCGCATCGCTGCAGTCGACACCAAACTTGGTAACCGGAGATTCTGGATTGCATTTGTTTGCTGACCCTGATCTTTCTCGCTGGTTCACAGAAATGGAGGCTCTTATTCATAGGATCCCGGGAGTACCAACCCTTATAAAGAAGAGTACCGCGAATAGCTTCGCTGATTCACCGTTTGTCGACACAATCGCACTAGTGGAAATGCCCCGGAAATTCAACTTTCCCAACATGAAACAGTTCGAGGGAACAACATATCCAGACGACCACATAGCGCAATACAAGCAGCGTATGTTCACTGCAGCAATCCCACGCGACCTCAGAGAAGCATGCATGTGCAAGGCGTTCGGATCCAGTCTTGGTGGTCCAGCCTTGCAATGGTATACAAACTTACCTAATAATTCAATTTCCTCTTTTGCGCAGTTAACAGATACATTCGTGGAGCAATTTGCAAGCAACAGAAAACTGGAAAAACAGTCGGACGACCTGTACACAATTGCCCAGCGAAGCGGGGAAAACCTTAGAGCCTACGTCGGACGATTCAACTGAGAGAAGGTGCAGATCCCGAATTGCAACCAGTCGACAGCCATTTCGGCCTTCAGAAAAGGATTACGGTTCGATTCAGACCTGTACAAAGAGCTAACCAAGTACCCATGCAAGACAATAGAAGATGTGTTAGCGAAAGCATGGGCACAGATTAAATGGGAGGAGGATGAGGCGAACTACGTTGCTAAATCAAACAACCACATTAGGCGCAACGACATAGTCGACCGAAGATCAAACGATAGAAGAATCGAACCTTATCCAACAGGGAATCGGCGCAACAATTCCCGCTATAATGGGAACGACAGCGGAAGATCACATGACCAGAACCCTCCTAGAACAGGTCGAACACGAGCCCCAATCCCAGAATACAACCTCTGTATAGAACCGGTCGATCTAATAGCAGTAATGAAAGAAATGGGAAGAACGGTCAAATGGCCAAGAAAGATGAATGCACCATCAGAACATCGAGACCCCCAGTTTCGATGCGAATTTCATGGAGACCACGGACACCGAACAGAAGATTGTGTTGCCCTGAAGCTTGAAGTAGCAGAATTGTTGAAAAGAGGGCACTTACTAGAGTATCTAGCCGATAAAGGTAAACAAACTGTCGCTCGACAAGATGAAAAGCAACAGACTAACCTGGAAGATGGACCACCTCAACAAGAACGAATTATCAATTATATAGCAGGCGGCTCAGAGGTTAGCGGAGTTAGTTATTCATCTGCAAAAAGACACACTCGACAGGTATCAAACTCAGAAATCCAGCCAGGCAGGAACAGTTCAAACGATATCGACGAAACTGTCACGTTCAAGTCGACAGATAAATCAGATTTGTTTTCTCCTCACCATGATGCTTTAGTTATTTCATTACATATTGCTAATTGCCTAACTAAAAGAATTTTGATTGATAATGGCAGCTCATGCAATATTTTATTTAACTCGGCTCTCAGAGAAATGCAGGTCGAAGAGTCCAAAATCAGTCGCCGAACGACAGTCCTGACGGGATTCAGCGGCGAACAAAAGTCAACACTCGGAGAAATCGTACTACCAGTCTACGCAGAAGGAGTGAATTTATATATCAACTTTTTAGTAATTGACTGACAGTCTCCATACAATGCGATTTTGGGAAGACCCTGGATCCACGAAATGAAAGCAGTCCCGTCAACTTACCATCAGATGATTAAATTCCCAACCAAATGGGGAACTCGTGAGATTAAAGGTGAACAGCGTGCAGCCAGGGAATGCTATCAAAACGCAATGAAAAAAAGGAATGAGCGATTATAGCAACTACAGGAAACAATGGTCGAGTAGACATATAACGAGCCAAATGTTGAAGATCTTGACGAAGTGTCGATCGACCCAGACGAACCAGAGCATAAAATAAGAATTGGATCGAGATTGCCAGAAGAATCACGAGAACAATTAATCAACTTCCTCAAAGAACGTCGAAAAAGCTTCGCTTGGTCCCATTCGGATATGATTGGAATCGACCCTGACGTTATCGTTCATCAACTACAGGTCGATCCCAACCACCAGCCAGTAAAGCAGAAGAGAAGAAAATTCGCCCCGGAACGAAACAAAGTTATAAATGAAGAAATCCAAAAGCTGATCGATGTCGGATCAGTCAAAGAGGTGAAATATCCTGATTGGCTGGCAAATGTCGTGGTCGTAAGAAAGAAGAACGGAAAATGGCGAGTATGTATCGACTTCACAGACCTCAACAAGGCATGTCCAAAAGATCCATTCCCGTTGCCTCACATCGATATGTTGGTCGACGCGACAGCGGGACATGAACTGCTTAGTTTCATAGACGCCTATTCAGGCTACAACCAGATTCTGATGCACCCGAGCGACCAAGAAAAAACTGTGTTCATCACATAAGAGGTATTTTTTGTTACAAAGTTATGCCATTTGGCTTGAAAAATGCAGGTGCGACATATCAGAGATTGGTCAACAAGATGTTCGCAGAAATGCTTGGGTCAACCATGGAAGTTTACATCGACGACATGCTGGTGAAATCATTCGTCGCTCATCAACATATCGAACACTTGAAACAGTCGTTCGACATACTCGACAAATACGGTATGAAACTGAACCCTACAAAATGTTCTTTTGGCGTTTCTTCTGGTAAATTTCTAGGTTATCTCGTGACTCAGAGAGGAATCGAAGCCAATCCAGACCAGATTCGGTCCATTAAAGCAATCGAATCACCAAAATGTGTTAAGGATGTACAGAAACTCACAGGTCGAGTAGCAGCTCTCAACAGATTTATTTCTAAGTCATCCGAACGATGCCAACCATTCTTCAACATCCTTAAGAAAAACAAGACATTCGAATGGAACGAAGATTGCGAGGAGGTGCTACAAGATCTTAAACGATATCTGACTTCACCCCCTCTGCTGTCAAAACCGGAAGAAAATGAAACTTTATACATGTACCTAGCAGTGTCCGACACAGCTGTTAGTGCGGTATTAGTAAGAGAGGTAGAGGGTAAACAACACCCGGTATATTACGTAAGCAAATCTCTACTCGACGCAGAAACCAGATAGAGCAAATTGGAGAAACTGTCATTGGCACTCGTTACAGCCGCGCGAAAGCTACGGCCATACTTTCAATGTCATCCGATCTTGGTACGTACGTCTTACCCACTTAAAAATATATTACATAAACCCGAACTTTCAGGTCGATTGACGAAATGGGCGGTCGAACTCAGCGAACACGACATCTCTTTCCAGCCGCGAACAGCGATGAAATCTCAGGTATTCACCGATTTCATAGCAGATTTTACTCCTAACGAAAAAATGCAGGCTGAACAGGAGCTTATGATCCTCGAAGAAAACACAACCAGAGGAGAATGGACGTTGTCGGTCGACGGCTCCAGTAACATTAAGGGAAGCGGACTTGGTATTGTGCTACAATCCCCCCATGGGGAAAAACTTGAACAATCAGTCCACTGCAATTTTCGTGCGACAAACAACGAGGCAGAATATGAGGCACTATTGGCTGGACTAAGCCTTGCTAGAAGCCTCGGGATCAAAAATATCAAAGTCCTCAGCGATTCACAACTTGTCGTTCGACAAATGAACGGCACGTACGACGCTAAGGACAAAAGAATGGCAGCATATTTGGCTAAGGCAAAACAATTGGAATCGACATTCGAACAATTCTCCATACTACAGATACCAAGAACAGAAAATGTTCGAGCAGACGTCCTCGCCAACTTAGGGTCGACTACGACAAACGACGGTCCCAAGACAATACCCATCATACATATACTTGCACCAGCGATACACGAGGAAGAAAACGTATCACCAATTGACGATGGTTCAAATTGGATGGACCCGATAGTGAATTATTTACAGGCAAACTTGCTACCAGACGATAGATCTGAAGCCAGAAGAATCAGAGCTAAATCAGCCAAATTCTGTATGCTATACGGTAAACTCTATAAAAAATCCTTTACAGGTCCATATCTACGATGTGTATCACCTTCAGAAGCGTACGACGTATTAAAGAGCCTTCACTATGAAGAATGTGGAAACCATTCCGGCGCTAGAAGTTTGTCGAATAGAGCAATCACAGCTGGCTATTACTGGCCAACAATGCGATCCGATTCCCAGAAACATGTTAAACACTAGGACAAATGTCAACGATTTGCCCAAGTGTCCCACCTTCCACCAGGTACGCTAAACTCGATTTCGGCTCCTTGGCCATTCATGAAATGGGGAATGGATATTGTAGGAAAACTCCCAGCAGCACCAGGAGGAGTCGTTTACATGCTCGTCCTGACAGACTACTTCTCAAAATTGGTCGAAGCAGGAGCCTTTCAACACATAAGGGATATAGAGGTACGTAATTTCGTATGGAAACAAATAATTTGCAGGTTTGGAATCCCAAGAGAAATCGTGACCGACAATGGGTCCCAATTTATCTCCTTCGACTTCAAAAATTTTTGCGACAAGTACGGAATCAAATTGAGCTTCTCAACCCCACGCTACCCGCAAGCAAATGGCCAAGCCGAATCGACAAACAAAACTATATTAAACACATTGAAAAAGTGACTCGAGACAGAAAAAAGCCAATGGGCCGACAAACTTCCAGAGATCCTATGGTCATACAGAACGACTCCACGTCGTTCAACAGGAGAAACACCGTTTTCGCTCGTATACGGTTCAGAAGCAGTCATCCCGATCGAAACCCAGCTACTAACAGCCAGATGCGAAAGCCCCTGCGAAGGACAAAATAGTCTAGAGCTCCGATACGAATTGGATCACCTCGACGAGCGTCGTGAACGGGCGGCTTTACAAATCCAAGCCTATCAACAACAAGTCGCTCGACACTATAATAAAAACGTCAAAATCAGAATGTTCAAAATCGGCGACTGGGTACTGCGAAGGGTTTTTCAAAATACAAGAGAACTAGAAGCAGGAAAGCTGGGTCCAACATGGGAGGGGCCATATGAAATAACAGACATAAAAGGTCGAGGCGCCTACAAAATCAGAGGCCTAGACGGTCGGGAAGTACACAACAGCTGGAACGCTCTACATCTAAAACAGTACCACTTCTAATACTCTATTACTATTTCTTTTCAATAATATTTATTTACTTAAATTTATCAAATCATCAACTGACGTCGATCTACAAGGGCAATGATGACGCACTAGTTGCAACTAAGTGCAAACCTGAGCTCACCAATAACAATTTTGCATAGGTATTTGTTACCTAATACTTGAAGCTGTCGATTAGCAAGCTATTACATACCCATTGCAGATTTTATTAATGAGATCCTGCATTCAAGGAAAACGATTCGACATCTGCAAAACGATTCGACATCTGCTCTTCGACACAGTTGATCCTGCATTCAAGAAGAAATGTTTCGACATCTTCACTTCAATACAGTGGCAAACTCCCAACTTGCTATAACTTAACGTATTTCTACTACGAGAAGTTGGGGGAATAATGGTGGCTACTTCAAATAATTGTAGTAAATTGTCGATTACAAATTCATAAAAACGCTTGTATGCGATATTGTTCCAGAAGTCGTGTCGACTGAAATTTTATAAAACGCATGTACGCGATATTATTGTAATTGTCATGTCGACTAAGTTAAAACGCATGTACGCGATATTATTGTAAAAGTCGTGTCGACTGAAATTTTATAAAACGCATGTACGCGATATTATTGTAATAGTCATGTCGACTATGTTAAAACGCATGTACGCGATATTATTGTAAAAGTCGTGTCGACTGAAATTTTATAAAACGCTTGTACGCGATATTGTATTAATAGTCGCATCGATTGAATATTTATAAAACGCTTGTACGCGATATTGTATTAATAGTCGCATCGATTGAATATTTATAAAACGCTTGTACGCGATATTGTATTAATAGTCGCATCGATTGAATATTTATAAAACGCATGTACGCGATATTATTGTAATAATCGTGTCGACTAAAGTTCATAAACTCATGTACACGGTATTATCGAGTAAGTCGTATCGACTAAAATTCTACAAACGCGTACACAATAACATCAACAGTCGAATTTAATACCCAAACAGAGTAATGGTCGACCCAGCCGAACAATGCAACTCAAAAAGTCGAAAGTAATATGAATGAATAACGCAAATGCAGAAATAACAGAATGCAGAAATAACCGAATTTATAAATCACGAAACAAGTTCCGATCGTTTTAAACAAAAAAAAAAGTATTACTACGGAGAAATATTTCAAAGATTGGCTTGGTCTTGGGTAGGATCTTGAGTCGACTGAACAGGATCAATGACATCCAACAGAGGAAGAGAGTCGACAGCAGTAGCATCTTTAGGACCGACATCAGGTCTATCATGCCCATCGTCAGGTGACTTCTCAGCCTCAAAACGTTCGGCTTCTTCCCAGTCTGCAATTTCAGCTTGGGGATCCCACTTTGTATGCTCTCCAGCCAAATATTGCCTAAATAGGTCGACTCTGGCAGCACACATAGCCTTTACCGAGATATTCATGAGCAGTTCATTAAGTTCCACTATTTTCCGATCTCTCTCGGCGATAATTACATCAGCGTTTGCAAGTCTTTGATCCCTATTGACAATTTCGTTCTTGGACTTGGCCAACTCCGCATCTAAAGTGTTAGCTTTCTCTTCGACCAACTCCTTCTCTTTGATGGTCGACTCGAGATCCCGCTTAAGACTATCTTTCGACTTCTGCAGATCAGAATATTTCTTCCGGCTTGACAAATGTCTGTTCTTTAAAGCCAGCTGCATCTGGAAAGCCTACATATAAAAATATTTTTAGCAGGTATCGCACGACAAATCTAGAAACGTTAGAAAATTAATACCTGAAAAGTAGAAACGAGGCTTGCATCCATCATCTCCTCAGTCGTCTTTCCTTTCAGAAGATCTCCATCAATCGAGAACAACAAGTCGTTCGACTTCTTCAAAAAACTATCAGGCTCTTTAAAAATAGAGACTTCCTTCGGAAATGTGACCGAAGTAGAATCTACTCTATTTTTAACTACTTCGGTCGAAACACCTTTCGATCTACCTTCAGTCGACTTCCCCTTGCCTTTCTCTTCTGCGGTCCTCCTCCTCTTGGTTGGCCTTAAAGGGTCCGTCTCCGGGGAGGACTCCAATGGTTGTTCGACGACAGGAACGATCGACTTGTCTTTTGATGCTGCCTCGACGTTCTTCTTCAGAGCAGCAGCTCTTCTCTTTGCCATAGTTTCCCTCTGTCTCTTCAAAGCCTCTTCCGGATTAGGCATGGTGAATTTCATGTTTGATAATGAATTGGCTGCGAAACGACGTTCAGCATCAGTTATGGGAGTCAGAAATTGCGTACCACAAAGAATCTTAATTCCTTTCCTAATCATTACGAACGACACTAAGTCTTTCATTAAAGGATAAGGAGTTCGGGGCACATTCCATGTTGAATGAATCCAAATAGTACTAGGCCTAAGGTTACCTTCGGCCATCAACACTCTCCAACTTCTCTCCTCAGCAGGAATAGCTAAAACTCTTTGCGTACGACTAACGGCATCGTCACACTTAGGTTTACTCTCTGCATTTATCAACTCTACAAGGAGGATAGAAAATTGTCAAAACTTATAATTACTAAGACACTAGACAGATCTAAACGACAACACTAAGGATGACACTCACCATAACGATTCCATACCCTCCGGTAGGCGTACATTTCAATCCCAAAGGGACCATCGACCAAAAGACCCTTGGCAAAAAAGAATGTATCTTTCCATCTACGGTCGTTTGTCGTGAGATCAGTTATGATTGGCTTCGCATTCGACCTCAATATCAGTGAATATCGACCCTTCTCATGGACATGTTCTTTCAGATAATAGTTGTGCAAAAGTGAACCTATCCCAAAGGGCAAATTATATTTTTCACGCAAAACAGAAAGACTTATAAGTATTCTCCAACTGTTGGGCATCAACTGGCCAGGAGCTATCTCATAGTATACCAATAGACGTCGAGCCAATGAGGGAACTGGAAACCTGAACCCTTGACGAAGATTGTACTCGTAAAAGCAAGTCCAACCAGGGATATCCCAATCTGCACGCTCATGTTCTTTTGGAGCACGTAGAACGACACTCTCTGGAATCCCATAGAGCGTCCTTATACCATCCATGTCAGCTTCAGTGAGCACGCTTCCCGGATTATCACCGGCCAGAATACCAAGAGGTCTACCAGAACATGATGGCTCATCAACATGAATATATTCTGGAGACTTGTCCCTTTGAGCAATAGCACATACAGCACCAGATTCTAATACCCTGGATGGGTCTATTACTATTTCTGTCGGCTTCGCTACCGTTATTTGACGATCGACATCTAACGAGTCGACTTCGATACCTCCAACATCATCCTTCGAACCAAGATCCGTCCAGGTGAAGGATGGTTCTGAGGTTGAGGTGTCGTTCGACATATCTCCAAAAACTGATAGATACAGGTAACTAAAGTCAGTTTTAACTAGATCTGAGATCACAACCTAAGATTTGGAGATCAGAACCTACGGTTTCTAAACAACAAATCTGAGAATTTCGAGGTTCTATTGAGACTTATCTATGTCGATCGACCAGAGAACATTTAACATCTACGATAAATACACATCGAAATTCAAACACATTCAACAGATGAATCTCGACATCAAAAAGTAAAAAAAAAAAAAAAAAGGGAAAAGCACAGCTCACAGAACATTTCTGGGATTATATACAAAACAACATTAGGTGTTTGCAAAGGAAAAAGGAAATCGGAAAAAGGAAATGGGAAATCGTTACTTACCTTGGAAGGATAATATCCTGAGAAAAAACGACGATGATCTTGACGGAAAAACCGACTGGCCAAGACAACGATCTGAAATCGCCTTCGAACAAAGCTTTGAACTATCGAAGAAAAACTTCTGCTTTTTGAGAGTACGAAACGATGAATCTGCTTTTTGAGAGTACGAAACGATGAAGCAGGGAAGAGGAATAGTGCGTTTAAATAACTGGATTTTTTAACCCAAAGATTTAACCTAACACCACGTGTCGTTATCTTGATGATGAACGGTTAACCAGGGTAAACAAAGTTGAGTTTTGAAATTTAACCTATCTCGACAAGTGCGCCTAAAAGTCATAAGTTACCGCCAAAATTACCGCCACGTCAGCCCTAGGAGATGCAATATCGTTTCATCTTCTCCATGATCCTAGAAGCAGTCGATCTTTTATGAACACATTGGTCGACATATGATTGAACGCGTCTCGTCGAACGACATTCGGTCGAGTGTGAGTTCGACCTGAATAATAAAATACTCTCTAAAGTCAGGTTACTACTTCAGAGAGTGGGGGACAAACTGTGGTAGCCAAAAATGGCCCGTGGGCTCTTATGCTTGAAGCCCAATAAAATTCGGTTAGGGCTTGGATCAAGACCCAAGTATTCCGGGTCGACCCGCTGTTGACTGGTTCTTTCCTGATAAACAAACCGCTGTTATCAAATTCAAATTGATAACAGCACGAAATGATCGTGATCGTGATCTTGGAGAGAGAATCTCGTGATCACGATCTCAAATAGAGATTCCAGGAACAGCCTCGCGAACGGTTGAGAGCCCTTCCCATCTCTATAAATAAGACATTTTTCTCAACAAGGAGGCTCTCTGAAAAAACGATTATCATCACACGCTGTCAAGCTAGCCGAAACCCTGCCGGAATCATTCCTCCGATCACCTCCGATCACTGATATCTTGTCTTACTTCATCTTTAACGCTCAGCCCAAGCTAATCTAAGGCCAAAATATAAACCCCCATTTTTTCTTCTATTTCTGTTCGTATTTTATCTTTTTTGCAGGAATCTCTTTGGAGAAGACGATCCAGCGAGTCGACCGAACCGATAGGCTGTGTGGGCCTACCAAAAATCTGATCCAACCCACTAACTGTCGAACGACCCTCTACAAAAATGAATGAAATATTTCTTGATATTGAAATGATTGTTATATACTCATATATAAAGGAAATTGAATAGAATACTTATGTAATTAGGTAGACCCGTCCACGGTTCCGGTTCGGGCCGGTTTCGGTTCGAAACCGGCAGTTCCGGTTCGAAACCGGCAGTTCCGGTTCGAAACCGGCAGTTCCGGTTCCGTGGAGAGGGCAAACCGAAACCGAACCGAAAAATTTCGGTTTTGGTTCGGTTTTTAACCGGCGGTTTGGCGGTTTTGGGGGGTTTTGGATGTTTTTTTTTATGTAAACCGTCGATTTTGGACGGTTTTGGACGGTTTTTTTTTTATATATATATATAAACCGGAGGTTAAACCGGCGGTTTTGGACGGTTTTTGGGCGGTTTTTCCAAAGCCGAAACCGAAACCGAACCGGCTTCAACCGATTTCCAACCGGTTTTGTAACCGCCGGTTTCGGTTTCGGTTTCGGTTCCGGTTTTTCAATTTCGGTTTCGGTTTTTAACCGCTGGTTTAACCAAACCGTGGACACTTCTATAATTAGGACTCTGGACTAGTCAGGACTCTTTGGGGAAAATATTCCCTACAGCTAACTCATACTAATTATTATAGACTCTCAGGGAGATGATTCACTACACTAAGATACACACTAATTAACATGGACACATGGACATTGATACCCTATACCAGACACACACTAATTAACATGGACTCACACTAAATCCCTAATTTCACAATCTTTACATTCCCTTTCCCTTGAAAACATCCTTGTCCTCAAGGATGTAAGCTTTGAATAGTGACCCAATTGTCCAATGAACAGAAATGATTACTAATTGCAATAATGGCCTAAATATGCTGATGGCCCAAATCGCCAAAATCTGAAGGAATTGGTAATTGCAATGCGGCCCAATCGGTCCTTACCTTACCCGGCCCAACAGAGTTGCTGACCCGCATATGGACCAATTGTTCTGGTATCCAAAAGGCCCAACAGAGTTGAAGAAATTAACAATTGCAATAGTAGCCAAACTGAGTGGCTGATTCCTTAATTACAAATGTGGCCCAACGGCCCAATCATGTTTTGACCCAGTTCGCCCATTTAGTGATCTAACTAGCCCAATTCTGGTCGCCCCAAAACGGCACCGTTTTGTGATAGGGTTCGGTGTACCCCCTATAAAAACCTCTCTTCGTTCACGACATCACCTTAGCAGCTTCTCCCTTCATTTCGCAACTGCTCTGAAGAACATTTTCTTCTTCTTCGACGAACCCAACGAAATCCCTGGCTTCTTCTCCTTTCACAAAATCCACCAACAACATCAAACTGACATTAAAGAAAACTCCCCAAACTTTGCAATTAATTTCTCTCAACCCTAACACCCAAATCGCCCAAAATCCCCAAATTTAAGTAATTCCTAACTGTTCTTCTTCAACAACCCAATGAACCTTAGTAGCAGATCATACCCAATTAAGGTCCGGAAATGGCGTGAGTTCCCAGTCAACACGTTCCGGAGCGGACCCATAGCGCGGTTTTTGTGTTGGATCAGTACCCGAGCACGGTCGTCCACCGGCAAGACCAGAGGCGAACTCTCCGGTCTCGAATGGGTCGAACAGATGCGATACCTGATCTGATGGACATCTCCTACTTGAACTGATGGACAAACCCAGAATCACAGTTGGCGACGGTAGCGTCGTGTAATGTGTGGTGGTTGTGCTTGAGATGTGGGGGCTGGAGATGAGAAGCTTATTGGCTTCGATGTCGGCGGCGGCGCGTGAGGACGAAGACATGCTTCGGTGTTGAAACTGGTCCCAGTTACTGTCAGCCACTTGAAAGACCATAAGCTGAATAATTCTACTTTTAATTTTCTGGAAATGATTTGGTGGATTTTGCCTTCTTTCAGGTTCTGAAAATCGTATAAGAGAAGGAAAATATCCGAACTAGGCGGCACCGGTTGAGCTAGTAACCGGTCTATGACGGTCACTAGAGAGGTCTGAAGCGGACCATGGGAATTCAACTCGTACAAGAGCTGAAACAGGTGAGTGTTTCTTCTTTGAGTTTGCTGCGAAATTCGGCTCACAGCCTCTGTGGTTTGTGTTATGCTAGATCTAGGTTTTGGGACAATTGGGACAGTGTATATAGGGGGGTCGTCTGGCCTAGGATTGGGTGTTGGTTTTGTGTTCAAGCTGGAATCAGGTAGGGTGTTTGGTTTTGGAATGTCTGTGTTCAGGATAAAAGTTTGGGAAAAGGGGTTCAGGTTAGGTGGGTTAATTGGAGAGGTGTATGGATTCTGGTTAGGGTCTGATTGTGTGTTACCTTTAGCATCAACTGATGCCTCTTGAATTTTGGCTGGATTAATGACTATAATAGGGGCTGGAGGCTTGAATTCCTCATGAGACTCTTAAACAACCAACTCCTGTTTCTCATTCAAAAACCTGTCCAAAACAGCCTCCTTAAATTCTCTCCAAGTCACACCCACTCTCCTAGCATATACTAGTTGATACCACATCTCTGCTTCCTTCTCAAATTGACTAGAAGCCACTAGTACCTTCTGGTCTTGTGGAACTGGGTGAAGGAGAAAGGCCCTATCACACTTTCGGATCCACAGTTTCGGATCGGATCCATCAAACTCAGGAAAATTTTGCTTAGCTGACTCTAAGTTTGAGCTAGAAAATACCTTGTTAGCTGAGCCCTTTGGATCTGAACTAGTTTTCCTGATATTCTCTAGCATTCTATCAATTCCTTTGTTAAACAGCAACTCAAAGGCTTTAAATTCTTCCTTCAGTAGTTGTAGAAACTCTCGTTCTAACATTTCTGCTATACGATATCTACTTCCTCTGTAGTTTTTTATAAGTATTTCTGACGAATGAGTGTTGTTGAATTGAGTGTAGGTTATTTGAAGAGAGATCTGGAAATGTAGAAGAAGAATTAAAGCTCGAAAATAGGTTGGAAGAGAACAGCAGAAACTGGAAAAATGAAGAACACTAGACGAGATTCAGATCTAATTCCACATGTTAGCATGAAAGATGCTCTGATACCATTTGTCATGCCTTAGGCATTTTTAGTTGATTTTCTGATGTGTTTTTGAATTGATTTTGCAGGTTTAATTGAAGATTGGAAGAACGGTTTGAAGAAACGAAGAAGAAATCGTGAAGATAAAGAAGAAATAGTTGAAGAGAGAAACAGATCAGAATTTGAGAGAGAGAGGGAGAAATTGTAGAGAGAGAAATTAGAAATTAGTTGAGAAAATGAATGTAATATTTCTTGATATTGAAATGATTGTTACATACTCATATATAAAGGAAATTGAATAGAATACCTATGTAATTAGGACTCGGTCAAATCAGGACTCTTCGGAGAAAATATTCTCTACAGTTGACTCATACTAATTATTAGAGACTCTTAGGGAGATGATTCACTACACTAAGACACACACATGGACATTGATACTCTATACCAGACACATACTAATTAACATGGGCTCACACTAAATCCCTAATTTCCCAATCCTTACAGAATGAGAGAGTATTCTAGAGAGAGAATTTCCCATTCTCGTGAGCAAGGTAGGTTTAGGTCGTCCAAGTTTCCCAAGCATTATGGAAGGAAGGATTTCAGAGATTCATTGGTGTCTGTTTTTATCGGCAATCTCAACCCCATTGTCGATTCAGCGGGGTTATGGGGTATCGATCTTCAAGGTTTTTGGGTAGGTAAGGGATGTTTTTCATATTGCATGTCTCATAAAATGAACTTACTACTTTAATAAATAATCGATAACATCCAATATTTCTTATTGATCATGGTTAATAATCTTCATGATATCTATTCATTAGATACATTAGTAAATAGAAACATATGAATAATTTCTTCTTAAAACACTTATGGTCATATACTCATAGCTGGTGATGTTGTCTCACATCAAACTTCTTAGATATTGGTTGGATCGGACTTTAAAGGGTAATAATTATTATATTTATAATTAAAAAATAATGTGATGGGTCAGAGATATCTTTATCTATATAAAACATTATAACAATTTTATACACGGAAAATTTATTGAAAATACAAGTTTTCTAACGTTTGAATTTGTATGCATTGAAAGAGAAACAATTTAACTAAAATAGTTATTAATATTTAGAACTAATCTTAACATTTTTAAGATGGTAAAAAGTAAATTATTAAATTTTAATTTCTTTTTTGGTGATCGTAGAAAGTAAATAAGTGCTAGGAGAACTATTTAAAGAGCGGTCAAATTCTAGGTAGGCTCACCATAAAGTATCAAAGTCCGAGCTTAACAAGAACATCAAAGAAAGCAATTGATTTCTCTAGATTTCATGACATTCGCGTACGCAGGTCCGCCCATGCACAAGTCAGGTTCGGGGTTCATGATCTGCACCCGAACCCCTGCGCGCGAGAGAGAGCCTATGTGCTACAAATGTTAGTAGGTTACTATTACACAACTATTTATATATTATATATAAGTGTTTTATTCAACCAATGTATGATATATATTTTTCCTACATAATGGGCATACTTTGAGAGTCAATTTCTCATTCACCCATTAATCGATTTTTGAGTTTGAATATGCCACTTCGATGCTCTCACGGAGAAGAATTCGAACATACAATGATCTTCCATTTTCATGGAATCGAACATACTCAAATAACGCTCGCAAAACGCGTGTTTATCACAAAATTTCCAACAAAATCTTAATTAATAAATGTGATTATCATTTTTCATGACTCTATTTTCTATTGTTTAATTTCTCTCGATTTGTTTACATCATCTCCTGATATTTAATTTTATATTGGTAATCTTCTATCTTTAGCAAGATTGCGATCTTAAATTGTTTAATACTACAATGAATTATAATGTTATTATACAAACATGCATCCTTAATTCTGACAGATTTGTTTCACAGATAGTAGCGCATTGGCCCCATGTTTAAAAAAAAAATTATAAATCTTCCTCCAAAATATTATATGATTAGCACTTAAATTTGATTTTCTTTTTCCTTTTTGCCCTTTCAAATTTTTCGTTTCATTGTAATGGTCCATCTAAATAAAAATAATTTTGCCTCTTTAACCATTCATAGAAACATCCTTTATGGCTTTAACATGTGAAGCTGGATGAGATGAGCTGAATCCCATATTAAAAAAAATAAAAAACACAAGAGAAGAGTGTGTGTATATATATATATATATATATATATATATTTTACTATAATAATGCAACAAATTTTGGGTTGTAAGGCTACACACCATTATAAATTCTACTATAATAATGCAATGTGGTGAGCTTCTACATAAATTCTTAATTAAAAGAGTAATGTTAGGCTTCCTAAGAATTTTCTCAAACTCTTTCCTATATAGTGTTGTCACGTGAGGTGTTAACATCACATCACTCACCATATAATCTTATGATTTACAAGATGTTGACACTTCACATTCCAACACCAATTAGGAAATAATTTTGAAAAATTTCTGAGAAGCCTATCATTACTCTAGTTAAAAAAATCAAGAAAATCTCCATATCAGATTTCCTCATTTCCCAATTATACAATATCTAGACTATTGGGCTAGACTTTCAATTTTGACCCAATAGATAGCAAATTTCTCCCAGGGTCCAAATCCATAAAAGCCAGTTTCAAAAAAAAATTTATAAATAGCCCTATAATCATTGGAAATTTGATAAATCGCTACATGGAAAAATATGGACCAAAATATCCTGTGGTAACTCTCACCCCTCAAACGCATTTAAACAATAAAAACTAGGGAGAGAAATCATTTTAAACATATTTTATATAGTAATCTAATATGTGGGTTGTGTTTCGACGGGCTAAGGTGTGATGTTTGGGTGGTGATGGCAGCAGCGGCGGTGGTGGTAGAGATGGCAGTGGTGGCTAGGGTTAGGGTTTGGTGAGTGGAAGAAGATGAAGGTGATGAAGATGAAGAAAAGGAGAGAGAGAGAGAGAGAGAGAGAGAGAGAGAGAGAGAGAGAGAGAGAGAATGGAGTTAGGGTTCTTATTCATTCTTTTTATTTTTTATTTTTTCATTTCTGAAATGACAATTATACCCTTATGAAACTAAACCTTCTAGAAATTGGTTTGTGAATTTACCTATTTACCCTCAGTTACTTAACAGAATTCAGTGAAACCCTAACGGAATTAGATGGTAGGGACTACAATCCCTATTGTCAGAATAACGATGGACTAAAAATTACAATTCTAAAAAACCGTAGACTAAACGCAGATTAAGGTAAATTACGATGATTAAAATACTATTTTCTCTTTTCAATAAGATCATTATTTCTTCTTGTGTACATATGTAATTTGTTCAATAACTCGATGTAAGTACGTGGAGGGTTTTTGGCAAATGACCATAAACATCAGTCTGTCTGAAATCTAGTCATCATAGCTGTGAGTGCCACATCATCACTGCAGCCCTCCACTGGAACGGTTTTACGATTTACTCAATCAGGGTTTCCCCCTTCTTTTTCTTTACCAACAAGAGATGGGCGACAGCCGACAGGTTTCTTATTGGTTGACAAATAACCGTCCGGATCCTACAAATTGGTTGACAAATAACCTGCTAAACAATTGAAATAGATAGCTTATCAACAGTTGAGAAAATAATAGTAATTTAAATTTAAATTCACTTAAACATGTTTTGAAAGAGTAATGCTAGATTTGATTCGGTAAATGTTAAAAGATATTATTTGGGAAATAAATAAAAATATTGCCGTTTTGAGAAGTAGTTTGAAGATAGAAAAACTTTAGAGTGGTGCTATTGGTACACCTGATCTATTCATGCATTATTTTTAAATTTTTGATTTAATTAAATTAAATTAAATGCTTTTATTCAATTTTTTTGGTTTATTTCCAAAACTACCAATTTTATTTATTTTTTCAAACTTAATACATACCATATATGATCTCTCTATCTCTAATCTCTGTATCTGTATATATCTCTCTCACTTTCTTCTTATTTCATAGTGGAAAATAAAAAATAAAAAATAACATGGTACTTCAACACAGCGACATCTCGATACCATTCCAAAGAAAAATTAAACTTCAAACTTATTTCTAGAGAATGAATTGTTTCCAGATGATTACTATCATGATTGTCAGACAATTCTTATTTTATGTCATTCTCAGACAATTCTTTCAGATGTTTGATATCGTTTTTAGACAATTTTTCTATATTCTTGATATCGTTCTCAAAATCTTCCATAATATTTTATGTGTAAAAAACAGATTTTAGGGTTTAAGAGTTAATTTTTTTTTTATTGAAGAAACAGATTACTTCGTTTTTTTTTTTTTTGAAAAAGGAATGTGAGATTTTAATAAATTTACTTTGTAGAAGATTTCTTTCCTAAAATTATATGTCTTTTAAAGTAATTTTGATAAAGGAAAAAAAGAATATTATATAATTAAAAAATGGGGTATAAATAGATCGGTTGAGGGTGTGCCAATAGCACCACTCAAAACTTTAATATATATATATATATATATATGTATATATATAATCTTTCTATTATCAGTTCATCTTGATATAAAATATCTCAGGACGAAGAATGTAGACCACTGATTAGGGAGAAGTTTTAATAAGTTCATACACTTTGAGTCAAAATATGTAAATTTAATAGTTTATATTCTTCGTCCTGATATATTTTATATCAGGACAAACTGACAATAGAAAAATGATATATATATATATATATATATATATATATATAATCAACTAATTATAAAATACAAAAGAGTAAACATCAAGAAGCTTTCTATCATACCGTAAAATTAACATAAAGGGAATGTTTTTTATCATATATTCAAATGGAGTCTAACATTCCAGTAACATTTTATTTTGGGTGTTTTTCAATAGATGTTCATTGGATACTAGTTGTGAAGATAAGCTTGTAAGTTTTCTAACATTCTCGAAAGAGAAAAAAAAATTCATATATAGTTTGTTTGATTCAGGGTTCTTCACCCACATTTTATTTTGTATGTTGAAAGAGAAACAATTTAATTAAAATAGTTATTAATATTTAGGTTAATCTTCACATTTTCAAAATGGTAAAAAGTAAATTATTATTAAATTTCTAATTTATTTTATAGTGGGTGTACAATAGTGTCAATCTTATATTTTACGTGGAGATTCAAATCACCTGTCAAAAAATGATGTCCAAAATTGGACAATGTGTACACGTTTTTAAAAAATAATAATTAAATGTAAATGATTGTATATACATGGTCTAATTTGGTTGGTTAGACATAAATTGAAACACCATTTTCTTTACATGTTATTTGAATCCTTTACATGGGGCCTTAAGGCTATGTTTGAGTTTGCTTTTGTTTGAGAAATAAGTAATTATTTCTTAAGTTTTGAGTAAATGGGTGTTTAGTAAATTTTTCAAAATCAACTTATTTTACAATTTGCTCCTCCATTGAGCAACTTTTGAGAAGTTGGCTGGGGGTTGCTTTTTAAAGCAGAAGCTAACTTATTGTTTATACAATGTCCAGAATACCCTCACTATTTTATTAAAAAACGGTATTACCTTTATAATTAATAATAATATAAAAAAAATAAACAAATAAATAAATAAATAAAACATAAATTGAACAATGGTGGTGGCCACCACCGAAGTTGGAGGCCGGAGGAGATCCCTCCATGTCCACCACCGACGCCGACGTCGCCGTCGCCGTCGCCTCCCTCTCAGCCGCAGCCTCCGTGCAACAAGACACCATCGTCTGGACCACAGTTCTCTCCCAGATGTACCTCGCCGCTGAGTCTCTCTTCCTCTCACGTCGTTTTTCCGTCCCGATTCCGTCTCTGTTCCATCCCAATTTCGTCACGCCGGTGATGTCTGTTCCGCAATGAAGGAGGAGGAGCGTCCTCCATTTTTGCGATCTTTGACTAAATCTCTCGATAATTTTAGTTCTGCTTTAGAAACGATGTCGGCGGCGAGGGATGGAGGATGACAATCCCTCGATATCGGCGGCGAACGGGAGATGGTTGCGGATTGGGAGTTGAGTTGCAGAGATTCCATTAACAAAGTTCGAGTGAGTGAGTTGACTCAACCGAGTTGACTCAGCAACTTATTGTTAAGATGAGCAGGGGCAGACCCACGTGGAGACCAGGTAGCGCCCGTGCCCTACCTCAATTTAAAAAAAAAAATTGATTTTGTGTATATTGTATATATACATATGTATTAAGATTAGTTATCATTAAATTGTTGTTAGGATAGCTGGTAGTAGATCTTCATTTTTAGACTTAGGGTGCGTGGTTCAAGTCACATCTCATTCAAATAGGTTCTTCTTTAATTTAATTTTATCTTCTAATTTTTTAATGTCTCTTTTAATTCAATTGTATCTCCTAACTTTTTATATCTTATTTATTTTACCATCTTTTCCGATTCATTTTCTTTATTCCATCATTATCAATTTCTTAATTACCATTAATTTGTGTTTACTTAATTCAATTTTATTTTATATTAGACTATATATTATTATTTTGGATTTTTATTATTTCTAATAGTTTTAATTTGACATACCTAATACGTCCAATCAATAAGCCCTAAAATCTCATGTTTTACTTTATTAGATTAAAATAGTCAATCTATTACTATGATTCATTTTATTTTATTCTTAGTATTTTCTTTATTTTATAGTTCAATTTATTTAGAATCAATAATTAACCAATAATTTAAAGAATAAAAATTTAAAAACATGTCTAATAATAGTTATTAATAAATTATTATTGTATAAATTTAAATTGAATTCATTATAAATGTAAAATAAAATTTCTTAGTATAAAATTAGATTGTAATTTATTCTTTTAATATTTTTCATTATTTATATTGTTTTTCTTGTTATTATTTATTTTTTAATATTTTTTCCTGTTTTTATTTCTTTGTAAATGCAAGATTATTTAATTTATCCAAGTAAGTGTTCTATTTATTTTATTTTATCTATAAAAAAAACTATTTTACTATGATCTTAATTTTTCAATAGTTTTTTATATAATTGCGATTTTAATTTATTCAAGTGCCCTAGCTGATTAAAATTCATGGGTCCGCCACTGAAGATGAGTGAGTTGACTCGACAACTCAGTGTTTAGATGAACGAGTTGACTCAGTTATAAATATTTTTTTTCCTGTTTAAATTTTTTATTTATTTCTTTTTATATGCTATAAATTTATATTATTACTGATGTCTATTTTAATAATTTTATTCGATACATTTTCCATTATTTCAAAAGTAAAGCAATTTTAAAATTTGGTTTACCAAACACATATCCACTTTTTTATTAAGTTGATTATTTATTAAGTGAAGCTATAAGTAGATTTTTATCTTAAGCAAACCAATCACAAATATAACCTAAATGAACTCGTCATTTGCTTAAACTCTTAAAATTGAAGGCCAATTATGAATTAAGATAGCAATTTACGGAATACTGGAATAGAAAAATTAAAAGAGTGGACAAATTCTACGTCAGCTCCCTATAAAGTGTCAAATTCCTACTCATGAACCAGTTTCAGTCGTCAAAATATAGAAATCATACTTGTGCTTGATGGTAATATATTTTTATATTGTAGCGTAATCCAGCCACCAAATGAATAGAACAAAAATCTTAATTAATAAATGTGATTATCATTTTCCATGACTCTAATTTATGTTGTTTGATTGCTCTCTAATTGTTTATGTTATGTCCTGATATTTAATTTTGTATTAGTAATATTCTATCTTTAATTAGCAAGATTGCGATCCTAAAATATTTAATACAATTAATTATAACTGTATTAGAGTATCTCCAATACAAGAGTCACTTATGAAAATAATAGATACCACATAGGATAAGTAGATAGTCTATTAAAAAAATGTATATTCAACCTCACGCTGATATGGTAAAAAAAGTATTAGACATTGTCAACATGACGATCTATTTTCAGACGCCATGTTACATGGCTATTTTTTAGGTTGACTTGGCAAGTATTTAAAATTGACATTAATTTCTCATATATTTTTGGTAATGAAATAAAAAAAAAATTGGATACGTCATTAAAAATAAATGTGTTTTAAACAGAAGTATTTGAAACCAAATTTTGAGCTGACTGTCTATCAAGTCTATCTTTATGTCATATATGAAGCAAGTTTCTTGATATTGTTACCATGTCAACAACTTTTGGTATGCAGGCCACTTTTGTGTTGGAGAATAGAGATGCTCTTAGAGCATCTACAATGGTAATGTGGCTTGCATTTGAAAAATGATGATGTGCCAACACTTGTCAAGCTAATTGCTTCCTACGTGGCATAAATATGGACTTGATAGACAATCAACTTAAAATTTGGTCTCCAATGCTTCGGTTTAAAACACATTTTGTTTTAATGACGTGTCCAATTTTATTTCCTATTTTCTTTTTTATTTTATTTCCTTACCAAAAATAATTGAAAAATTAATGTCAATTTTAAATATTTGCTGAGTCAACCTAAAAAAGGGATGTGCAACAGGCCGTCTGAAAGTGGACAGTCATGTTGACAATGTCTATTATTTTTTTCTGCCACGCCAGCTTGAGGTTGGATATGCACTGTTGCATTGGAGACACAATTATTTACAGAATGTCTATTTATCGTACGTGGCATCTTTTTTTTCCACAAGTCACGCTTGTATCAGAGATGCTCTTATACAAACATGTATCCTTTATTCAGACAGATTTGTTTCACAAATAGTAGAACATTGGTGATTGGCCCCATCTTTCAAAAAATTATAAATCTTCCTCCCAAAACCTATATGATTAGCACTAAAATTTGTAATTTTTTTCGTATTGGCCCTTTCAATTTTTTCGTTTCATTGTAATGGTTCCTCTAAATAACATTATTTTGGCTCTGTAACTATTCACATAAACATCCTTTTCAACTTTAACCTATTAGAGAACACACATATGAAGCTCAAGAAGATGAGATGAATTCCACATTAAAAAAATAAAAAAACCCAAAAGTGTATGTATATATATATATATATATTAATGAATGTCACAATGGGAGTGTTTTATGGGATGCTTGGAGAACATTAAAATTCAGAATTCCATTCAGGATGTTATCAGATGGACTCTTTGTTCTAATGGATTGTTCACGGTTAAATCGTTCGGGAAATGGCTAGAAGGTGGGCAAATAGGGACTGTCTCGGAACACAATGATGTTTGGCAAGGAATTTGCCCTCCGAAAATTGAAGTCTTCATGTGGCAACTTCTTCATGGGAAAGTCCTTGTTAGAGATGTTGTTGAGAAATTTGGTTTACCGGTGGCTGATAATTTGAAGTGCCCTATATGCTAGGAAAGTGTGGAAACAGTTGATCACCTTTTCTTACTTTGTAATTGGGCATGGAGACTTTGGCTCAATTGTATGAATTGGTGGGGGACATTGTTGCTCCATTTTTACTCATTCAAATTGGTGGAAAGGATGGAGTGGCCTTTGTCCCAAGTAGAGTTCTACAAGAGCTTGGAGTTGTATGTTCTTCGCAGTGGTACAGACCATTTAGGCAACTCAAAACAATAAGGTATTCAAGGATGGCGAAGCGAACTTAACACAAGCAGAGGATATGGAGAGATTTAGATTGGCTTGGTGGTTTGAAAATCTTGACGAAGGCTCTCTGGAACCAGTTACGTTAATCCTTTTGAATATAAAAGATTGCAGGAAGAGTGGGCTCATCCACTTGCGGAAACCCTTAAGTTTAATGTTGACATATCGGCAAGGGGTACTTCGGGCCTGGCAGGTACATAAGGGGTGTTAAGAGACCACAATGGAAAGGTCCTTGAACTTCTTATTGTCAAAATGCTTCCCCAAGTCTATGATGAACACCCTGGGAGCTCCGTATCGGCATACAATGGACTTTAGGAGGAAACTTGTAGTATTCACTTCAGTGATTTTGGTTAACGCTTCTGCCTCTACCCACCTAATGAAGTAATCAACAGCTATGACTGCATAACGCACTTGACCTCTGATCATTGAGAGAAGTCCAATTAGATCGACCCCTCACTTAGCGAATGGCCACGGGGATTTCATGGAAGTGAGGAACTCGGTAGAGATGTGGATAAGGTCAACTACTTTTTGGCATGCTTGACAAGTATGGGCAAAACTCTTTACATCATCGTGCATGGTAAGCCAGAAGTACCCGAGTCTCAAAATGCGATGTGCTAGTGAGAGTCCCCTATAGTGATTCTCGCAATGCTCGTTGTACACATCATCCATTACCTCTAGAGGTGGTGGTGAGTGGAGCATTGGTGAAAGTGTGTGAGGATAACGTCCAAAGGCCGGTGTACTACATCAACTAATTGCTAATAGGACCGAAAGAAAGGTATACCAAGTTGGTAAAGCTGGCATTCGCGCTAATAGTGTCGTCTAGAAAGCTGCGACCTTACTTCTAGGCATACATAGTTGCAGTGGTCACCGATCAACGTCGAAATTCCTTCTTACAACGACCAGATGTGTTAGGAAGGTTGATACTATGGGCATTAGAACTAACACAATTCGACATCATTTACCAAACTAGAAATGCAGTGAAAGGGCAAGCTTTGGTCGACTTTGTGGTCGAATTCACTAAGAAACTAGAGAAGGATCAGGGAAACACCTCTAGCCAAACACAACCCTAGGACGCAAGAACCTCTCAAGCACCCGAATAGACCATCTTTATAGAAAGAGCTTCCGATCAGTTAGGAAGTGAAGCTGGGATCGTGATTGTCGACCCCGACCCAGTAGAAGTAAGCTATTTCTTGAAGTTCATATTCAAAGCTTCAAATATTGAAGTGGATTATGAGGCCCTGCTCGCAGGATTGAAAGCAGCTAAAGCGTTGGGAGCAAGGAAAGTGCTAGTCAAGAGCAACTCGCAGCTAGTGGTTACCAGGTTAATAGAGTGTTCCAGTGCGAGGCAACAACATGGAAGCATACCTCAAGGCAGTGAAGGAGTTAATACCCAAATTCGAGTAGATGACGATAACACAAATTCCAAGAGAGTAGAACTATCGGGCCGATGTCCTAGCTAAACTTGAAATTCTCTTAATATTATAGTGTCAAATATACCTAGAGGGGGGGGGGGGGGGGGGGGTGAATAGGTATAGTCTCAAAATCCTTAGTATTTCTTTTTCTTCACAAGATATACAATTGCACAAGTAAGCTTTAACAAGAGTATTGATCCAACAAACCAATATGAATACAATTTAGCAATGGATGAATCAATACAAATTCAAAGTAAGTAAAGACAATAAAACAAAAGCAATTCACTATGACAAATAAGAGTTACACACTCAAAAGGCAATCCACACAAGATCCACTCTCTAAGCTATCAACACCTATTTTACCCTCGTGCCTAGTGAATCTACTATGTCAACTTCCTATCCAAGACTTCACGTCTCTAGGAAGGCACATTGCTTGTCTATCCAAGTCACCCCGACTTTAGACAAGATTTCCAATGCTTAGCTATCCGGATCACCCCGATCCTAGCCAAGACTTCCAATGCACAACTTGAAGAATCACTCTCCAAATGTGACTTCAAATGCTTAAGTTGAAGAATCACTCTTCAATATGAGACTTCCAATGCTCAAGTCAAAGAATCACTCTGAGACATAAGACTTCCAACCTCTTCAGAAGGCAAATGATCTAAGTGGATGCAAATGATGCAAACACAAGCAAATAGAACAAGTTGATCAAACACACTCTCTGAAGAACTAGATTTGCACAAATCAAGCTCACAAGAAAATGTAACTAATTCTTATGAACATGTAATTAGATATCTACATTAGGCATTCAAAATCATTCACAAAAACATCTAGAAACCTAAACATGTCAATCAAAGCTAGAGTAATAAGTTTTCAATAGAAATCACAAAACTAGCTGTGAAATCAAGTGAACAAGTTAATACTTGAAATCCTCAACATATTCAATAAAGCAAGAACTAGATTTCGATGATAGAGATCACAATCAAAATATCCTAGTTCTAGAACATGTGACTAAAACCTAGAAATCAACAATCAAAATCAAATCACAAAGACATTTTAGATTCAAGTTCATGTTCTTCAAAATTTGCTAAAAGATGTTCAATCAAAAATCACAACAGCTAATTTCGAAAATCACTCAAACAAGTCTAAAAGTTGAATCAAAATCATTCTAAACATTTTTATTTAATCAAATAAGAAGATCTATCAAGGTGGTCATAAAAGGAAAATGGAAAGGAGATTATTTACTTACAAATGATGAACACAAGAATGAAGATCAGATCACTACGAAACATCTAGACATCATTTGACTCTAAAAATACTTGGGACTTGTTCCTCTCTTCAAGACCAACAATTTTGGCATTTGGAAATCTAAAATCGGAGTTGATTTGAGAGAGATATGACCAAAACAAAAAATGAAAAGTTATTGAAAATTTCTGCACGAAATTTGATTTTATATGGTGGGAAAATGATATGGATAGGAGAGAGAATCAAAGGACCAATAAACCCTTGCCACCTCAGCTCACCGTGGAGGCATGTGGCCTCCACGGGGGCAGAATAGTGGCCTTCCCGTGGGGGCCCCGCGCCTCCACGGGGTAGGGTTGGTTTCAGCAGTTTGCCACTTTGCTCCTTATCACGCACTGAAATGTTTTTCAACCGTTCTCAGTCCTTCAAACTCTGAATTTGAATCCGTTCTCAGATTACAAACCGGGACTACCTCATGTACAAAAGACATCAAGACAACTTTCATAAACAATATGGAATTCAACTTGAAAAATAAGGATGAAAACCATGTACTATAAAATCACGGAAAGTTTCTTAACTTACTAGTTTGAACTCGAAACTAAATGAATGAGTAACCGAAATAACCGGAACTCAATGAAGGATAATACAAGCTCAAATTCAAGTTCAATATCACAAAAACACAAACAAGTAAAACAAGAGCATACAAGTATGTCATTTCCTAGATATAGTCCTAGAACAGGCAATTTTACAAAAATTGTCAAATTAAGTCTAATGCATGTGCATACATGTATAAGTGTGTATTGTGTTATACAAAATTTTGCACAATGATGCAGTGACACATATGAATGCATTGTATGTGTGTGCCTACGTCTTGCAAGAGGAGAAAGAATCTTGATACCTTAGTATCCAAGTAAGCATCTTTCCTCTTGAAGATAAACTTTGCATGCGAAGTTGCTTTCCTTCTTTGAAGCTCGATCCAATCACGAAGCACCTAAGTAACTAAGAAATACAAACAAAGAGCGTTTTGTTATGGAATCAAAAGCCATCACAAATCTAAAACCTAACAAAACTAGCTTCAGGAGTAGGCCAACCATTGCCCCGGAACATCCCTCTACGGATGATCGAAAACCCCGGCATTGAAGTTAGGAAACAGACACTTCAGGTCCTGCTGTCCCCAGCTGGATGGACCCAATACTCAACTACTTGCGAGATGACCAGCTGCTAGAAGACAAGCCAGAAGCTCAACGAATCAAGCACTAGGTCGTACTATTAGGTTTTAGATTTGTGTTGGCTTGCTTCCATAACAAAACGCTCTTTGTTTGTATTACTTAGTTGCTTAGGTGGTTCGTGATTGGATCAAGCTTCAATGAAGGAAAGTAACTTCGCATGCAAAGTTCGTCTTCAAGAGGAAAGATGCTTACTTGGATGCTAAGGTATCAATATTCTTTCTCATCTTGCAAGGTGTAAGAGCACACACACACATATCATGCATTTGTGTCCCTACATGGTTGTGCAATTTATTTATAGCACACATGTTCACAATATGTATGTCCATGCATTAGAAATCATGTTCTAGGAAATAGATTTAAGGAATGGCATATTTGGAATGCGGTTGTGCATTTTATTTTTTGTGTTTGTTTTGATATGGTTGGCAAAATCTCATTGTATTTTTAAAGAATTAAATTTTTTTTGAGATTTTTCATTTTTTTTTACGAGTCCAACCGTGTGTGGATTTGTCTCTAGATGAGTTCCGAGCAATTTGGAGACTTGTCTAAGTGTTTTTGAATGTTTCCGAGGCTTTTCGGGTTCACTTGTGAGATTTGGGGGTATTTTGGGAAATTCGAATGTGTTTCAGATAATTTCCGAGACATTTGGGACATTCTGTACTTTTGTCGAAAACTAGAATTAAATTTTGAGTTCCAAATGAAAAGTTATATAATTCTCCGTACCGGTAATTGAATCCGGATTCGTATTCCAAAGACTGAATCGAATTCCAAGTTCTGAGGTCAAAACTGGACCGAAGAACACACGGATCGGAAGATGGCTTGGGCCGCTTGGCATGGCATGGCATGAAGCCACACCAAAGAGAGAGGATGGCGGGGAGGCGCGTGGCCAACTCGCCGACGTCCCCTCTCTGTCCACGAGAAGCTCTCGCCAATTAATCATCTGATTTTGTGAATTGATAAGGGTTTTTATTAAGTGCATTTTATTAACGTGAATCCTTCACTGTTGTGTTTCTTTTGCTGCACGTGTGGACATATGTGGTCTTCTATTGGTTTTCTTGAATGCTACTCTAGTGAGCTCATTGCATTGAATATTTTTGAATTGAAAAGTATTTTATTGAATGTGAAGGATGCACGTAAACCCTTCAGCTTTGTGATTCCTTTGCTGCACACGTGGTCTATTATTGGACCTATTGAATACATCTCATGTGGGCTCACTGCGTGGAATGGTTTTGATTTGATAAGCTTTTTATAGAGTATGACAAATACACGTGAATCTTTGTGCACTGTGCCGCACGCGTGATGTTTTAGTGCTCGTTCATTGGGTATATTACTGTTTCACGTATAAGCTCACCACATGTGATAATTTGATTTGAAAATTTTAAAAACCCGCGTGATCAGACATTGTTGGCGTGAGGCTTGTCTCGGGCAGGTCCCTTGAAAGTTTTTATATATTCATTTTTTACCCGCACATTTCAAAACAAATTTTCGTTTTTTGTTTTGGTGATATCTCTCTCAATTCAACTCCAATTTGATTGATTCAAAAGCCGAAATTGTTTGTCTTGAAGAGAAAAACAAACCTCAAGCATTTTCAGAGCCAAACAATGTCTTGATTTTTCACAGTGATCTGGTTTCTACTTGTGATTTCATTATTTGTAAGTGAATCATTTTTTTTTCATTTTTCTTTTATGATCATCTTCATGAATGTTCTTATTTGATTAAGAAAAATGTCTACAATGATTTTGATTCAAATTTGTGGTTTTTTGAGTAATTTTTGAGTTTAGCTTGTGTGATTTTCAATTGAATATATTTTACCTAAAACTTGATAAGCATGAACTTGATTCTAGAAATATTTTGTATTCTTAAGATTGATTGTTGATTTCTAGATCTAGTTACATGTTCTAAGAACTAGGATAGTTTTTATTGTGATTTCTATTATTCTAATATAGTTCTTGTTTGATAAACATGCTTAGATTTCTAGATATCTTTGTGATGATTTTTGAAAGGCAAATCTAGTTCTCTAATTGCATGTTCATAGAGTGTGTTTGATCAACTTGCTCTATTTTCTTATATTTGAATCATTTACATTCACTTAGATCATATGTCTTGTGAAGAGGTTGGAAGTCTCATTTCTAAGAGTGATTCTTTATTTGAGCATTGGAAGTCTTGGCTAGAGTCGGGAGGACTTGGATAGCTAAGCATTGGAAGTCTTGGCTAGGATCGGGGTGATCCGGATAGCTAAGCGTGGAAGTATTGTCTAGAGTCAGAAGGAGTTGGATAGACAAGCAAGAAATCTTCCTAGAGACGTGGGGTCTTGGATTGGAAACGGCATAGTAAGTTTTCTAGGCCCGAGGGTAAAATATGTGTAGATAGCTTGGAGAGTGAATCTTTTGTTGATTGCCTCTTGAGTGTGTATCTCCTATTTTTCATAGTGATTTACTGTTTGCCAATGGTAGTGGTATCAACCTGTGGATGTTTCCTCATTTTATGGTTCTACCACGTAAAAATCTCTTATGTTGTTTTTTGCATTTTTAGTTTCTTTACTTACATTAACTTGTATTGTTTTAACACTTGCTTGATTGAATTTACTTTGACTTGTTAAAGTAATTTATTTGTTAAAGGCTTTAAGTGTGCTTTACTTGGTTGTGTGAAAAAGAAGTGTAAGAATTTGAGCATATACCTATTCACCCCACTATAGGTATATTTTACACTATAAGTTGTTAAGGGAATTTCAGGTACGGTTCACTATCTTGAGTGGAGTTATGTATCGGCGAGAAAGGTCTCTTCCCCTTCTGACACTACCGGATATAGCAAGAGGGTATTACCTGGTTGAGGTTTTACCATCAGGGGTGGGCTCACCAGGTAGTCCCTTAATTGCTGGAACACTTCCTCGCTCTTTTTATCCCAGACCATCCCTTTCTCTTTCTTTATAGCTTGAAAAAAAAAAGGTGGCACTTGTCTGTCGCTTTGGCTACGAACTTGCTAAGGGCGGAAACCTTACCAGCTATGGTTTGGACATCATGTAGGTTTCTGGGTGCTTCCAGGTCCAATGTAACTTTCACTTTCTTCGGGTTGGCCTCTATTCCTCGCTCATTTACCATGAAGCCTAGGAATTTGCATGCTGACATGCCGAAAGTGTACTTCTCCGAGTTTAACTTCATGGAGTGTTTCCTCAAGATGTCAAAAGTCTCTCGCAGATGGGCGATGTGATCTTCCAGGTTCTGGGACTTGGTGATCATTGTAAGGACCTCGATTTTATGATTGGCTTATTTCATTACAAACCACACCACATTGGGGATGATTGTTTAATGGGTAGCTTAGGTCCGTGTTGGCAAGCTTCCAAGCATCTCCATGACTTCAAGTGCAAAAGGTATACTCACTTGACTTTGTCTCTTGAAGAGGTTAGGTGCACACAGACACTTCATGCATGCTTTGTTCATCTTGCATTTGTGTTCTTTATTGTTTATATGTGTGCATCTGTTATACAACTCACACGAGCACGTCTTTGTTTGTCCTTACGTGTGGTTATTTTTGTTCTACGTTTTCCGTGTGTGTTCGGAAACGTTCTCACTCATACGATGGTGTGCTTGTGTTGTGTCCGCACTTGCACGTTGGTGTGCTTGAGTCTTATCGTGATTTGTGACCATAGAGAGGTTCCATTTGTCCTCTCTTGGATTAGTATTTGGTTACATGGTTTTATACCATGATAGTGGGTATTTTGTAATTGACCAATTCTGACATATGGTCACTCTTTTGTCTATAATTCTTTCTACGTTTATCCAAATCATATTTTGTTAATTGGAGTAGAAAGTAGACTTCCATACCCTTCCAACGGTATATCATACGAAAGGTTTCGATGCTGTTTGGTCATGTTTTGGGTCGCTTGTTTCTAGAGCTGGAGTGCTGTCCAGTGTGTTAGGTGACATGCAAGGCTACTTGTGCATGTCGCCTCATTAGTCGCCTTAGACTTGATATTTGTCTCCAGAACATTAGGCGACATGCTAGGCGACTTGTGCATGTCGCCTTGGATGTCGCCTTGGGCTTCAATGTTTTTCTCCAGAACATTAGGCGACATTCTAGGTTACTTGTGCTTGTCGCCTTGGATGTCGCCTCGGGCTGCCTTGTTTCTTTCCAGAACAAAAGGCGACATGTTAGGCGACTTGGGCATGTCGCCTGACACCAAAAAATAGGGCATTTTGGTCTTTTCACGTCAGCTCGTTTTTTCCACTATAAATACATCTTTATCTCTTCTTCTTCCCTAACTTTCTGAAATTGCAGAAACCCTAGAGAGACATAGAGAGAGTCTAGAGAGAGAAAGCTCCATTTGAGTTTGTTTAACTTTCCAAACCCAAAACCCATCTCCATCTTGCATCATTCATCATCATATGAGCATGGGTCTTCATTGTTTCATGACTAGGTAAGCAAGAACTTCTTTGAATATCATTTATTGTTCTTCTTACTCTAGATTAGGTATTTATTGCATGATTAAATACCTAGACTCTACTTTATTGCATATTTGTGAGTCTTGATAACATGATTGGGTTTGTATTTTGATAGCTTACAATATTAGGTCACATATGCCTAAATAGCTAATCCATAAATGTTCATGTGTGTTTAATTGATGATTATGTTGGCTTTGTGCATCTAGTCAAGTTCATGAATGTTTATGTGAATATATTTGACAATTAGGTTGCTAGAATTTCTCTACAACTAATTGAGACCTCATGTGTGTACATGTAGGCATTATTTGATAACTAGGATGTTGTATTGCATTATCTACATCTAGTTAAGCATTGTATGTTTGGTCTAACATATTTTGTGTAGAACATTCATTGATTGTTCACTTAGACCTTATACTCTTCTTGAGTCAAATTCTTGTGGCTTCGAATTGAAGTTGCACAAGCATTCAAGTCTTGCAACCAAGGGTGGGTTGGCAAGCATTGGTCAAGTGCCACTATAAAACGCCCGCGGGTAGAGTAGAAGGTGTTCACGCCAAGAGTAGTGTATCAGGGGATATCACTAGGGATTGAACCAAGAGTGGCGAGTGGTAGTGTCCATAGCCTGAGGTTATCTAGAGTGAGAGTCCGAGTATCACTTGAGGGTGTAATCTTTTATTCATATAGTGGATTTCTGTGATCGTCTGTGGCTAGAAGGATAGCCCGTGGTTTTTCCCTTGTCGAAGGGTTTCCACGTCAAAATCAAGTGTTCTTTTTATTTCCGCACTTTTACTTGATTTTGTATGTTTGTTTTAATTGGGTTATATGTTTAATATTGACTAATCGAAAAAGTTGGTAATAATCGATTAACAACCCATTCACCCCCCCTCTAGGTTGTAGACACACGTTTAAGCTGTATTTTCAATCATGTCATCTTCGTACACTTCCATATTTCTCCCGATCAGCTCCTTGAATAACCTGTTGACTAACCTTTGGTAAGTAGCCTCCACGTTCTTCAATCCAAACGACATAACTTGGTAGCAGTAAAGTCCCTGGTGGGTAAAAAAGTTGTCTTCTCCTAGTCGAGAGGGTACATGGTTATCTAATTGTAACCAGAGAAAGCTTCAATGAAGCTAAGGTGCCTGTATCCTGCTGTCGAGTCTACAAGTTGATCAATCTTAGGTAGCCGAAAACCGTCCTTCGGGCACTCCTTGTTTAAATCTGTAAAATATACACACATGCACCACTTTCCGTTGACGTTTTTCATAAGGACTACATTGACGATCCATTCTGGGTACTTAACCTCCCTAATTAAATTGGCTTTCATCAGTTTGTCCACTTCTTCATGGATTGCTTAGTTCCTTTCTTGGTTGAAGAACCTTATCCGCTGCTTGACTGGCTTGATAGCTGGGTTGACTTGCAGGCGGTGACATGAAATGTGGGGGGCGATTCCTAGCATATCCGCATGCATCCATGCTAACACGTCACTATACTTTTTCATGAACTTGGCGAGTTGCTCTTTCTGCTCTAGGGCGAGGTGGGCACTGATTTTTACCACTTTAGCAAGGTCATTATCCTTAACTGAGGCTTGCTCTTTCTGCTCTAACTCGTCTATTTCCATTTGCTCCAATTGCATGGTCTCTTAGATACCTTCGGGGCCCTCTATCAGGTGTATGCACCATTTTTGAAAGGCGGATGGGTTGGCTGAAGTGGCGTAACACCTCATAGCTACCTTTTGGTTACCTCGTACAATGCCAACCCTTCATCCGACAGGAAACTTCATGACTTGGTGATAGATTGACAAAATTCCCTTAGTCTTGATCAAAGAAGATCTCCCGAGGATAATGTTGTAGGCACTAGGTACGTCCACAACTAAGAACTCGGTCATTGCACTCACTTGGATTGGCAGCTCTGCAACGGATATTGGTAGGTTATTCATCCTTGCTGGAACTAGGGAGTCCCCATGCTTTCAAAGATGATTCTGTTGAAACGGTCGTACGGGTCCCTGAATAGCAAGTCCATAGAATTGCTGGTGTCGATCATTACTCTCTCAACTAGGAAGTTGGTCACCCGAATCGTGATGACCGTTGGATCCTCGTGGGGGTGCATAACTTCCAGGTGATCCTCCTCAACGAATACTATTAAGGTTGCCTGGGTTTTGGCTACCTTAGAAGTTTCTGCAGCTGCGCGAACAATAGCGGCTACCATTCTTCTTGAGGGGCTACTGTTATACTTCTTTCTAGCATTATTGGAATCTTCTACTAAGGTAGGCCCCCCACTGATGGTATGAATGACTTGGGTTTGCATTGGTTCTTTACTTTTCTCTTTCGCTGCTCTGGCCTGCTCTTTTTCCTTTAGCTTCTCTCGGAGGTCGGTCCTTACCTTTTCCAAGAATTCGTTAAGGTATCGTTTCTTGATCAAACCTTCGATCTGGTTTCTCAAGTGGTAGCAGTCGGCAGTGTTGTGCCTATAGTCTTTTTGAAAGTTGCAATACTTGTATTTGTCCTTTTCTCAAGCGAGACCGTCATCGGAGAAGGCGCCCTCAGCAACCCTTTCTACTTGATTGCAAAGTAAATCAGGTCCCTCGTGGTTTTCAGAGGTGTGAAACCATGAGGTTCCGATTTCCTAGATGTATAATTCTATTAGGGCATCGGCTGTCTGGGCCGACGGTTCGGAGACCTTCTGCTACCTACCGCTTCTTGTGGCCACGTTATGCGCTCATTTCTTCCTCGATTCTTTTGGCTATGGGAGATTCTCACACTTTTTTACCCGTACTCTGGTCTCGACCTTGCTGCGAACTGTTCTTACAAGACTTTACCATGATCTGGTACTTTTCGTCCCTCTCAATCTGCTTAAGGGTGTGGGTGTATGCTTTCTTGTAGCTATTAGGACCGCGATCTTCGAAAGAGTCCGACAAAGGTCCAATCCACAGGTTCCTCAAAAAGTTTTTAAGAGTTTCATGTTCAATGAACACTCTCATCTCTATCACCTCGTTGCAGTACCATTTGACTTACTCTTTCAGTGGCTCTTCAGTCCATTGGGTGATGTACTACAGCAAAGAAAGATCCTTGGGAGGTGGTTTGATGCCTTGGAACTGTGCAACGAAATCCTTGGTAAGTTAGGAGAACGATCTCACGCTTCCTAGTGGGAGCTTGTTGAACCAGTTCTTCGCAGCTCCTTCAAAGGTGTTTGAAAAAAGGCTACACATTGCATCATGTGAGGCGTTATGCACCTCCATCCACTGATAATATATCAAAAGGTGGTTAATTGGATCTGTTATACCCGTATAGCATTCTAAGGGCATCCTCAGTTTGGCTGGTAGCTCTGCGGTTCAGAACCTAATAGATAGTTGGCGTGTAAAGTTCTTAGAGTTGGTCAGCCTCTTCCTGCTCCCATTTCCTTCCTTTCTTAAGTTCTGCCACTTCTCCCACCACCTTACTCAGCTCACTAAACTTTAGATATGACTGGACATTTTCCTCTTCTTTCTCCTCCCCTCCTTTCTTCTTGGCGCTTAGACCTTGGGGAACGACCTCAACTACAACTGTTGTGGGTTCGGAGCCTCTCCTTCACAATTGTTGTCTTGCTTCCCGTTCCTGACCTCGAAGGCCCATCCTTCCCAAACCGTTCATCGACTTGCCTTTGAGTTCTAAGTCTAAGTATTTCTATGATTGACCTCAGCCTAGCAGGCTTGCTTTTTGGTAGACGGGCTTTATGTAGATTAGCTTGGCTGCGAGCTTCTTGCTCCAAGAGTTCCTCTGGTCGGAGACGAGTGCTGGGTCACGCTTCAGCTGGTGACGCTTCAGGGGGTAGAACTGGGTACACCGAGTAGGGAGCCAGTGGAACCTAAGTTCCTATTGTACAGCGAAGTAACTTCATTATCTCCTAGACATTAGTTCGCACTTGGTTGTTGCTGCACCTCATGAGCTGCGTGTTTCTTTCTAGAACGTCTGTCCTGCTTTCTTTGTTCTTTCCTCCTTTGGCTATTTCGCTGACGGTTGGGTCCACTTCAGGGCTCTCCGTCTCTCCAGGGGTGTGGGTTGGGTTCATAGACCTGGATCTGGTCATCATGAGTGGAAACCAGCAAACAAATAATAAAGATGCAACAATATGCACGTTAGAGAAATGGGTCGACCACCTTCCCCTCTTTGTGAGAGATGGGAGCTTCGTGAGGCTTCAAATAGAGACAGCTCACAAAGGGAATAGAAAGTCACAGTTTTAGGCTGGATTTACAGACGGCGCCAACTGTTAACACTAAATTTTCGGTCTAGTGCCAACTATGTTACTACCTCTCTGTACTCTCTAGGTTTTCTATGCTTTTATCTAAGTAGATGAGTCAGGAAAGGTATTTTCTAGCTACTGAAACTAAGTAGGTGTTTTATGGAGATTTCTTTCATATGAATGTAAGATGAAATAACAAATAGTTGCCATGGATACTCTTCAATTTTGTTGAAAAAAATATACAAATTAACACAATGATCGTTCGTTTGTCGAATGAATGGCCTTCTTGATGAGCGGGCTAATCTTTTCTATTTATAGGGCTCTAGTTTTCTGGCCTTGGAAATCAATGCTTTACCATCCCTAAAAAGCTGACTAGGACTACCTTCTAGCAACTTTAATCTTGTCTTGTTCGAAGACGTATGGTGGTCGAGAGTTAGGCTCATGGTGGCTTGTGTTTCACACGTGAAACCGTGAGCTGGATGCAACACCTCACCATCTTGTATCCACGTATCGTTTATCTTTGGGATTCTCTTTCTTATTTGGCATTTTCTCTCTCATAGTTGTCACGTCTTAGCTTTAGGTTTTATATGTACTGACATCATGGTGGTATTGTCAGAACATTCTTCCTGTCTCCAACGTGGCAAGGGTTGACAGAATTTGAACTGTTGAGGATGATGTGTCGTCCTGCAATCTGTGCCGTACCCGTCTGTAACTGTTGTTGCTGCTGTGACAGTTGTAGTCTGTCTCTGACACAACCTTTCCTTAATTGTGTTTGTCTCGTCGCTCAATTCCATATTGTGTTCCTATCCTTTCTTAATGGTCAAGTTGGGCTTTAAACTTTTCCCGCTTCTCTCTTTTGGCTTGCTCGGTTGACGTGTATGGCTTGCTCTAACATATAGGCAGTTGGGCGATAAGTAGATGAACCTTTTCATGGCTGCTTTCGTGCCCGCATTGTGGGGTTACCTTTGTTACTTCCGTGTGTTCCCTTAGCGAACTATTTGTCTTGGGCTTTGGTCAAATTTTCCCCTTAACATATATTTTTAAAAAGATTCTAAATATATAATTAATTAATTATAAAATTAGCAATTTTAAGCAGCACTCCAGTTATAAAATTAGCAATCGATAGAATAAGTTGTTTTTCTTTTTACATGGGTCCTTAAATGATCGCAGCACTTTTATGAATTAAGAGAGTGGTCGAATTCGGGGGAATATCAAATTCTTATTTATCCAAACATAGAAATCACACTTGTGCTTCATGGTAACAGATTTTACATAAAAGTAACCTAATCCAGCCACCAAATGAATCGAACAAAAAGCTTAATTAATAAATGTGATTATCATTTTTCATGACTCTAATTTCTGTTGTTTGATTGCTCTCAAATTGTTTATATTATGTGCTGATATTTAATTTTATATTAGTAATCTTCTATTTTTAGCAAGATTGCGATCTTAAATTGTTTAATACAATTAATTGTAGCATGCATGCTTATGCTTACGGATTTGTTTCTGGTCAGAAGTTTCACAATCAGTAGCGCAGTGGCCCCATCTTTACAGGAAAAATATAAATCTTCCTTCCAAAATTTACATGATTTGCACTTAAATTTGTAATTTTTTCGTGTTGGCCCTTGCAAATTTTTTGGTTCATTGCAATGGTCCGTCTAATTAAAATTATTTTGGTTGTTTAGCTATTCACATAAACATCATTTACAACTTTACCTTGTTAGAGAACACACGTGACGTGACACATATAAAATTCAAGAAATTGAGATAAATTGCACATTAAAAAAACCAAGAGAATAGTATATCTACTAATAGATGTCACGAGCTAACATATTAGTCTTTCTTGTTGCAATGTTATTAACCAATATAAAAAGGAGCGGAGGGAGTGGGGCTGATAGGGTCTTTGACCCCCCCCCTTCCTGCATTTTTTTTAAATTTAAAAATTACTATTAAATTTTAAATACATTTCTCTTTGTCCCCCCCTAAAAGTTTTTGTTTTCATATAATGCTCCTCCCATATTCCCATTAATATAAATACCACTATAATAAAGCAATGTGTTGAGATATTATATATTCTTCAAAAGTCAGATTATAATAATCATTTTACAATTGGTTTATGGTGTCATACTCATGATATTTTCTAGTCACTTAATTGATGTAATTTGCAGTTGATCGATAACAAACTAATTTTTTCTTTTAAATACAACATGAGGTGCCAATAACAATCTATTAAAGATAAAATTTTCACATGTTCCAAGCTTCCACCTAATTTATCCTTAATTAAAAATAAATAAAGAAATCGATCTTCATATATAACAGATTTCCTCATTATCTAATATTTAGACAATTTAGCTAGACTTTCAATTTTGGCCCCATGGCAATCAATTTCTCCTAATGGCCCAAATTCATAAATGGCCCTGGAATTATTAGTAATTTCATAAATACTGCTGTGGAAAAAATTTCACTTTTTGTCCAAAATACTGTTTAGTAACTCTAACCCCTCCAACGCAATTAAAGAGAGAAATCATTTTGAACTTGAAAAGAGAAGGTCATAGCTAGTTAACATTATACAGAAACCACTTATTGAAATTAGGAGAGAGAAACCCATTGAAACTGGCGTGAGAAACTCATGATTGAAACTAGAGAGAGAAACAATGGGGGTGATTAATTTTGAAATTATAAAAATTTTTAGGCCAAAGCAAGCAATTTCCTCTTCAATTTTCTAAGCTGTTAGGGAAGTGATCTAGAAATGTCTTAGCTTTTTAGAAAAAAATTTCATACATTCCAAACATCCAAGTAATCCTTAATTGAATAAAAATGATATTTGGAAACAATAAGATTGTGATATCTCCAAACACTAAAAATTTACAAAGTAAGAGTTCGAACAAATATTTACTTTTTGGCAAATATGGCACAAATATTGAACACCTCAACATTTGCGAAGAAATTTGGGAATCCTAACATTACTCTTTAAAATATTAGTTGAGATCTCCAAACACTAAATTTACAAAGCAAGAGTTCGAACAATAGTAAAAATTAAAAAAATGTTGTAAATTAATGAAGAACAAATGAAAAATAACAAGGTAAAGTGAGATGAGAGAGAGACAAGAGAGAGACAAGAGCTTCTGTATATATATTTCTATGAGAGAAGAAGAAGTTTACAAATATACAGTGCGTGTATATATATAGGCATTCTTTTTCCTTAATGATGAAGTTACCAATTAGATAAAGTAAGATGGTGCAAGTGGAAAGATATTGATGATGAAGCAAGTGGGTGTGAATAAGAGAGAGCGGTGGATACAATTGTGTAAATCCACATATTCACAACAAAAAAACAAATAATCACTTATTATGATATGAGCAAAACAAAAATGACAAAAGTCATAGAAAGATTTTATTATGTGAGTAGTTGGATCACCGACAGCTAGCTAGATATGAAACTGTTACAAATACATAAAATAGGGTTTAGTTGCTGATCTGTTTTTTTTTTTTTTTTTTTTTTTTTGTATTCTAGTTAAATCCTTTAAAATATTATTTCTTCCCGACTCACCAAAACAGAGAAATCGAACTGGGGCTGGTATATCGGACTAAATGATCAGATGGCGACAATAAGAGTCAATTGAGAAGGGAGCAAAGTGTGGCTTAATAGTGAAGAGCACTGCCCATTCAACTTAACAATATCTCATATTTGAGTTTTTGGAACCGTATATAAACAATTTTCTTTTTCTTTTTCATTTTTGCAAGCCTCCCTCGCTTTGGCTGCACCAGACCTCCATTGATGGGGGAGGTCTGCAGTTTTTTTTTTTATAATGAAAAAAGAAGAAGATTTTTTTAGATCTTCCTCTATTGATGGGGAGATCTGCAATTTTTGAAAAAATGAATTTTTATTTTTTGTTTGATCTCCATCCATTGATTAAAGTATGTTGTAGATCTCCATAAAGGAGTACTTCTGCGATGGAGGTTTGTAGACCTCCATCAAGTTTTCATTTTTTTTTAAATTAAAATTATTAGGAGATATTATCATTTGGATCCCTATGGTTATTTGAATTATCTGTTTTTTACACATTTACTAATTTTTCATTGGATTGATCCTGTGTTTTTAAAAACCACTCAATTTGGTTACTTTGACCATATTTTTAACGGTCAACCCTAACAGAAAAAGTAAAATGACAATTTTAACCTTAACTTAAACCAAATGACCATGTCACCCTCTAACTTTGTTAATTTTTACAATTTAACCTAACTTATTTATAAATAATAAAATATTTAATATTAAATATTTACATAAATTAAAATTTTACCCTTAATGTTAAAAAAAAGTAAATGCAAAAAAAAAAAACCAAAAAAAAAAAAAAGATCTAGATTTTTTTTTTTGAATCTGGAAATGAAACCCTAAATTCATCTTTTCACCAATATCATCATCAACACACCACTACACAAATCTCCCAAACATCCAAACCATCAATCAAGCCACCCTCTTTAAACATCCAACAACCAAAACCACTCAAAACCCCTCCACGAAATCAATCTCAGTCGCCCCTCCCACCACCGATTGGCGCTCAAACTCGAACAAGTTCAAACCAAAAGCAACGACGACGACAACGTCAACCAGAAGCCGACGAGTTCGATCTGGGTTGGTTGTCGATCTGAGTTCGATCGTGTTCCTCTCTCTCTCTCTCTCATCATCCTCCTCATTTCGTGTGGCTTCAATTCGACACTTGTCTAGTTATTATCTTCCATGTAAAGATGGTTTCTTGATTCTTCCAAAAAAGAAACTTTATTTGTGTTTTTATTGACTGATTTTATTTAGAAAAACAAGACCTGAAAAGTGACAGGTGAGTATGTATTATATCTGAAAACTCCTCCTCTGAAGTTTTAAAAGGAATGTATTTAAGAAGAATTTGTACCTATTTGTAGTTACAAATGAGCCTTGCTCTGCCTCTTGGAGGTTTCTTCCTCTGTTTTTGCCTAAATTTGTATAAATCGTTGCTAGGGATTTCAAAAGACAAAAGTGCTTTATACCTAAGTGGAAATTGATTCAAGCTTGACTATTCTTTGTAGTATTCAATTTCTTGATTCAACATAATAGAATTAGACATTATAGTCATTGATGCAAAGTCATAATAGAATTAGACATTATAGTCATTGATGCAAAGTCACTAGATTTGAGCATAAAAAGTAGTTTTATTGCCTTTAAGTCTCGGTCTTGGTTTCTTGCCTCAGTTCTTCAAGCCTACACACACAAATACACTTTATATATAAATTGGCAATATGTATCACTTTATCGTCTTTAAATTATACAGAGCATCACTTGGGCTATCTTTTATGTGGTTTGGGTCGATTTGGGTTTGGTTTCGATCTGGGTTTCAGTTGGTGATAGTGGTGGTGGTGTATTGGTAGTGGTGAAGGAGTTGGTGATTGTGGTCTGGTAATGATGATGAAGGAATGTAGATCCAATGACGATGATGAAGGATTGGAGATTGATTGGTGATTGGGATGGTGATTGAGGTACTTGGATTTGTGAAAGAGATCCAATCTGGATCTCCACAAATCCAAAGACCTCATTTTCTTTAATTTTTTATATTAGGACGTTTAAATTTACATTTTTAATTTAATTTTTATTATATATATATTTCTATTTATTTATGTGTTGAAACGTTTCATATCATTGTTTAAAAACAAAAAAACCCTTAAAACTGTTTAATTTGACTAACAATTGACTCATAGAAGGACGAAATTGAGTGGTTTTTGAAAACATAGGGATCAATCAAGTGAAAATGAATAAGTAAGTAAAAAACAGGTGGAAATGGTGAGAAATGTCACTTTTTTGTCTCGCTATTGCACCAACGTCACCGGTTTAATAAGTTATATTTAAAAGGCACCTATTTAGGTGAACTACCAAAATTGCCCTTAAATAATCAATTTTTAATTGTCTCTGTACTTCCATCTCCACACTTGAAACACTGAAGGCAGTAACTCCTCTCTTTCTCTCTACAATAAATTTCAAAACCACTCAACGTTCTTCAGTTAGCACAACAAGGTAATATGTTTGTCTGAAATACTGTTTTTTATCCTTCATTTTTAAAAAAGGTTCATTTTGTAAACATTAAGCTGGTTTTGTGAATATTGAATCTGTGAAATTTGAATCTCCGATGCTGTTAATAAAAAGCTCGGAGCCTTTGAAAGTGTTAAGAGCCTGTTTGAAAAAGCTCGGAGCCTTTGAAAAAGCTCAGAGCCTATTTGAAAAAGCTCGGAGACTTTGAAAAAGCTCGGAGCCTTGGAAAAAGCTCGAGCCTTTGGACAAAAGGCTCGAGCCTTTAGAAAACAAGCTCGGAGACTTGAAAAAAGCTCGAGACTTTGTAAAATAGCTCGAGCCTTTAGAAAACAAGCTCGGTACTTTGTAAAAAAGCTCGGGACTTTGTAAAAACGCTCGGGACTTTGTAAAAACGCTCGGGACTTTTTAAAAAAGCTCGGGACTTTTGTAAAAAAGCTCGGGACTTTGTGAAAAAGCTCCGGACTTTGTAAAAAAGCTCGGCTCTTTTGGGAAAACCCTCGGAATCTTTGGAAAAAAGGTTGGAACCTTTACTAAAAGCTCAGAGATTATAGTAAAAACCTCAGAAACTATTTTAAAAGGCTCTGAGCCTTTTCCATAGCTTTTATGTTTGTCATAATGGTTTGTGGTGATGAATGTTACAGGAGAATGAATCGGGTGAGAATAGTAATATCTTACAACGGTCGATGGGAGCAGTTACCCGACGGAAGTCAGAGGTTTGTTGGATCCGACAACCAAGGAATGAATGTGTCAAAGAATATGAGTTACGAAGAATTGGTGTCGATCGTGCATACCGTTCTGAAGTATGATGTAAACAAATACAATGTTGATCTACAGTCAATATCAATCGTTCCTGGCGCTACATGTCACACATTTGTAAGAAATGACGATGATGTTCAATATATGCTAGGGGAAGATCGGGTGTTCCCTCAAGTATGTGTTAGTCTAATTGAGAGGGCAACTGGAGATGTGATACGGAATGATATTCCTGCTCCTGAAAATACCTAACCATTTGGATCCGCTAGTGGTAGCAACCAAGTGTTCACACAAAAGAGTGCCACTGAAGGTGGGGAAAACATATGTGATGTCCAACCGGTAGTGGTCGACCATGCAGATGTTGGTGAACCTCAATTCGACGATGTGTTTGGTTGTCGATTTGAGATGAATGATGGGCGGTACAATGAGATGTACAATGAGGAGAACACTGAACCGAACCTTGGGCCGAACCAGGAGGTGGATAATGAAGCAAATATTGATCTGGTAGATCATGTAGAGAACACTGATGAAGATCATGTCCAAATTCAAAGACATGGAAGACGTGTAGAAGGAGTTAGTTGCACTGGAGCAGATATGCCTGGTACTTCCGAGGTCCGGCATAATGTATCTGCAGATGATTCTGATAATACCACAATGTGGGTTATTCCCAGAACAGATTCATACTCGTTTGGGATTGGTAGAAGCATAACCTTGGTAGCAGAAGAACCTACAAGCATGATTTATAAAGGTCAGTTCTTTCCGACTAAAAAGTATTTGAAGAGACTAGTTGACCTTTTTGCAATGCGGTGAAACTTCGAATGGAAGGTGAAAAGGTCCAATAAGACAACGTTACATCTTGTTTGTTTGATTGACAACTGTATATGGAAATTAAGAGCGGTGAGAAGAGATGAAGGGACGTACTTCCAAGTAAGAAGTTTTGTCAATGAACACAGTTGTCCATTGGAGGAGATTCACCGTCGCCACTGACAAGCTAGTACAGTTATAATTGGAGAAGTGGTTGCACCTAGACTTCAACAACAAGATGGTCGTCTCATGCGTCCTAAGGATATAATCGCCGATATGAAAACAATGTATGGCATCCAAATCATGTACAGTAAGGCATATCAAGCCTTGCATTATGCATTGTCACTGACCTATGGGACACATGAAGAAACCTTCCAACTACTGCCGTCTTTTGGTTACATGCTGGAACAACAAAATCCCGGCACAATCACTGACTTACAGTGCGCTGACGACGGTAAATTCCTTTACTTTTTCATGTCGTTAGGGGCCTCAATTAGAGATTTTCGGAGGTGCATGCGTCCTGTTATTACAGTTGGTGGTACCCATTTGAAGGGAAGATTCGGGGGTACAATGTTTGTTGCAACTGCCCAAGATGGAAACGAACAAGTGTATCCAATTGCTTTTGGGTACGACGACTTCGAAAACAACCTTTCTTGGGAATGGTTTTTGGATTGCTTGAAAGGTGCCCTTGGTCAGATAGATGATCTGGTTTTTATTTCCGATCGACATACAAGCATTGAAGCAGGGATTTCTAAAGTGTTCCCTTATGCAACTCATACCATATGTTGTTTACATTTTGCTGAAAATGTGAAGAAGCGATTTCACAGAAAAGATGTTGCCAGCTTAATGGACAAAGCCGCTAGAGCGTACACTGAATTCAAATATAACAGGTACATGGGTGAGTTACGTAACCTGCACAAGAATGCTTTCGATTATATTGAATCTGCCGGTCCACACAAATGGTCTCGTGTACACTGTCCCAAACGAAGGTTCAGAGTGATGACAACAAATGTTGCAGAGTGCATAAACTCATGCCTTAAATTCGCACGACAACTCCCTATGTTGACATTGGCAGAGTTCATTAGGAATATGTTACAGCGTTGGTTTCACGATCGACATCGAGTTGCACAGTCCATGCGTCATCAGTTAACCGACACATCACATCTTGTGATGCTACAACGGGTCGAGAAGTGCGGTTATATGACCGTCAATCCACTGGACTGGAACATTTTCTCTGTCAAACGGTCCGGAAAGCAGTGGACTGTTAACTTAGCCCGGAAGACATGCACATGCAACAAATTCCAAATGGACAATTTTTCGTGTTCTCACGCACTCGTAGCGGCAAGGTACATTAACAGTATATAATTATACACTATATTAAGCAAACGTGATTGTCGCTATTTTCATTGCTTTTGCAGGGAGCGGAACTTGGATTTCACATCGTTGTGTTCGGACTACTACAAGAGACAGACACTTATTGATGCATACTCAGTTCCTATTATGCTTGTTAGCCATCCTTCTTCATGGGTAGTGCCGTCCGACATCGCTGAGCGGGTGGTTTTAAATCCAAAGACCAAGAGACAATCAGGTCACCCGATGGAGGGTCGACATGCATCGTCTTCCGAGAGGACAACCACCCAATCGTGTAGAAGATGTGGACAATCAGGTCATAATAGCAGGAGGTGTTCTAATCTGCCCTTGATTAATGAAGGTCCGAGCAGAATTGTTCCCGAGGAATACCGTCGCAAGTGTAGCGTATGTCATCAAGTTGGACATAACAAACAGACGTGCCCACATAAGGAATCTGCCGAGGAGTAAATCGAGCTGTTCATACTTATTGTTTAATTAAGTTGAGGTGTTAATTATTACTTGTGTTATTGTATGAAATGCGTGTGTTGTACTTGTAAATGCAAATGCAAAAACTTTAAATTTTAAACAAAAAATTTGAAATTTGAAAGTTCATTACTATAATTGTTTGTACATCGACAACTACAACATCTAATGGGGCTTGGAGTTACAAAAAATCTCCACAGCCATCTTCTCCCGTATGGTGCACATATCTTCTTCTGACCAGTCGAACGTTTTTCTGTTCACCAGTACGTACTCCATCAATCTCAAGGTATGAGCACCGCAGTTACCCCTGTGACTCAGTACATGAACAACCGTTACAATTGAAGTTTAATAAAACAAACTTAAAGTTTAAATGATATTCGTACAATTATACCCTCTAGTCTGTTGGGGCACATGTGTTGTAGACACCATGCTTACCCCAAAGGGCCTATTCCGCTTCTCGTACTTCACCTCGCCCGTTGGTCTGGCATCGTGAAACCCCATCTGATGCAACATCGAGGGTAGAAACCACCGCAATGGAGCGACCTGCTATTTCCTGATCTGTTGGGGGACTTCCTGTCTGAACGGGTCTAGCAGGTGGATCTTCCCCACAGTAAGGTCGACACTGGCCACGAGCCAATGCTGGCCACCAATGTTGCACAGAATAAGGACATGTACTAAGTGTTCAAGATATTGTTATGGTCAAAATAAGAATTTTTAATTAAACACATTGAAACCAAAACTGAATTTTGCTCACCGCGTCAACCTCGTGCCATGGTCGGTTCCCTACCTGGAGCAATCCACGTACCGTCATCAGATCTTCAGGGGACCACATGTACTTCAACACAGACCAGTTTTTCGGGGCTTTGCCCACAGCATCGCGAGGCATGATTCTCCGCCACTGAAACTCCAGCATTGACTGAAAATAGATAACGAACTGAAACGTTAGAAACAGGATGAAACACAACAAACAGACGTGTGAAAACAGTACATTTGAAACACTTATATAGAACTGAGAATCTAGTAGGTTCATCCTCTGAATGTAGACAGTGGGGAATGCTCGCTGACGCTTCCGTAAAATACGCAGGTACGCGTCCATATGCTGACAATATAAACATTATACATTGTTAGTATTCTTCCATAAGTTAAACAAACTTAAAAGACAATCGAAGTAAGGGAAGTAACGTGTCCTCCAACTCCATAAAGTTGGTTTGCAACCGGTGGAACCAAGTCATAGGCACGGGGGTCAGCAGATCCACATCACGTCTGCGTAATTTTCAATTATTTAGGAAAACAACTAATTTAACTTAGGTGTTTCAAAATAAATTCACAATATTATAATACTTACAATTCCCCCGTCACGTTCCTCTTGTAGGCTTTGTAAGCCGCAAGCTGGTCAACGTCTACCAAATCATTGGGCCTGAATGTATGTGCTGATGACATGGGCAGTGTCCTTGGCCTCTTCGGCCGACAGGGGTCAGTGTATGGGCTCACCAACTGCCAGCCTCGTTTGCGAATCCGCTGCTGCCTATGCTGACTGTGGACCATTGAGGGGTGTTGGGAGGAGGAACTCTGTCCCCATGGATCACGTCGAGGGCTCCGGTGGGATGGGCTGTGTCGTGATGGACCGACAGTGTCACTAGGGGGTGATGAATGACGGGATCGAGTAGAGAAGAGCGGTGTCGGATGGACCGCAGGGGTGCTCCCTATGGATCGCTTGGTCAGGTCAGGAGTGTGGACTGTACGGGAGGAGGGACTCTGACCCAGTGGACTGAACGGGTCCGATGTGTGGTCCTGGATATGAACAGGAGGATCCACATCCTGTACCTCTATAAGCAGCAGATACTTTAATATCGTCTGGGTAACTATCTCCCCAAATACTCCTGTATCCATGCCACCAGGGACTTGCATCTGTTTGTCTCGTACTGTATCTCCAGCTATTGGACCCTGCGTCTGAGGTCCATCAGACTCCGTCGTAGGTCCGGTGGCTGGGTCTGTCCCTCCGTCTCTGTCTCTACGGGGAGAGTCTCGATCATAGGAGGGTGGACCATCCCTGCCTGACTGTGATGTCGAACCCCACCGCCCCCGGAGAAAGTCCATCACCTCCCTATGCTGCCTATCTCGTTCCCGGTCACTCTTCCGGAGATCCTCCAGTAACGCAGCGACTGCATCCATCACATCTTGGATTTTTCGTTCCAAAAGGTCCTGAAACAAAATCATTATTGTCAGTTCTAAAATCCAACACTTGTTTCAACATAAATAATGCATTACACCATTTTTGACATACCTGGCGATGCCTTCCAACGTCTTCTCGTGAATGTACTCCACCGGGCATCGCAAATCGAACCTATCTGCGCCTAAGAGGACTCCCAGCGACAAACTTCGGGTCTGAACCCTCCGTATCCGGTCTGTGCCTGAGGGGACTCCCACCGCCAAACTCCTGGTTGGAACCCCCCGTATGACTGGGTCCTGCAGTCGTATGATGTAAGGGATCCGGTATTGAGCCGTCATGTCCATCGGCAGCCATATATAGACTGCCTCCCTCCCTCATTTATGCCCTCGTAGTACCGTGCAACCCTCTCAGCTGCTGTCGGTACCAGTGCAGTCCTCGCAAACATCTGAAATCGTTGTTAGACCATTGTATTTGTATAATCGTAATATGCAAACACTTTAACACAATAGATCCTTACCCTGGATAAGAAAATTTTGTCCAGCTTGTCCGACCTTGGTTGCTTTTGCAACTGCCATTTCAGCATACGGGGGGATAACTCAATCCGCCTACGAGTCCCAAATCGGGTCCCAAGCTCGGGGATAACCTCATACGTAAATACCTATGTAAAAGAACAAGTTATTCACAATCCAATCATTTATTCCGTAACTCATGTAAAAAAATATTCAGGTTTTCAAACGATACAAATTCTAAATTCTCACCAACAGTGCGTGAGCTAGACCGTAAATGTTATACGTCTCCACCGTGTGAACGTCAGCGCCCTTTTCCTGCTGTCGTCTCTCATACCGCACACGTCGACCGTTTAAGGCATTCTTGAATCCAATAATGGACTGCCTATACACGTGGGCACCCCACGGGAATGCATCAAAAACGTCCAAGTCCTCGACTAGCCGGATCTGCCATAATGGAACTTTCTCTCTCTCGTCCAACCCTATCAATATCCAGTTTAGCATATAAAGGAGGCACAGCTTCACAGCATCGTACTGCTCCTCAAATACACTGATCCGTAGAACAGCTCTTAGCTGTTCATAATCTACCTCAGCTACACCATTGAAATACCGTTGGTGTATCCCGTTCTGAACCATCTCATACCTCGTCGTGTCGGGAATCACTCCAAACTTCAATCCGGTGATCAGACAGAATTCAACCTTAGAGAACCGGACCGAACGAGGATCTAACATAAATCTCATCTCATCATGCGGCCCATCGTGATGTAGCTCACGCAATAGTAGTCGATGGACTACGCTACCCGAAAACTTTATCCCCCGATCCATCCTAAGGAAATGACCAAAATAAGACTCTGTATACCGACGTTGGTCTTCGACCTTGAATTGTTCTGGTACACTGTCCAGTGCGACGTCGATATCTTTAAGGTCGCTGAAATGGTCATGCCGAGTGATTTTTCCATCGTACCATTCATCATCTGGAGTTTTAAGCAAATCCTTTAGTTCACTACCCATCTGCATTTTCACAGAAAGAATGCATCAGTAAACTGTAAAAAGCTCGGACATAATAATATGAAATAGCAGGGAAGCAGTTTCAAAAAGCTCGGACTCATATTGAAAAAGCTCGGGAAGTTTGAAAAAGCTCGGGCAGTGTGAAAAAAGCTCGGACGCGTTTTGAAAAAGCTCGGACACAGTTTGAAAATGCTCAGACTCATTTAAAAAAAGCTCGGACTGTTGAAAAAGCTCGGGCACTGTTTGAAAAAGCTCGGGCACTGTTGAAAAAGTTCGGACTGTTGAAAAAGCTCGGACTCAGTTTTAAAAAGCTCGGACTGTTTAAAAAAGCTCGAAAACTGTTTGAAAAAGCTCGGACAGTTTCAAAAAGCTCGGACACTGTTTCAAAAAGCTTGGACAGTTTAAAAAATCTTGGACACTGTTTCAAAAAGCTCGAAAACTGTTTTAAAAAGCTCGGCCACATTTTAAAATAGCTCGGGAACAGTTTCAAAAAGCTCGGACTTATTTCTAAAACGCTCGGATACCCAGAAAAAGTTCGGAACCAGTTTGAAATAGCTCAAAAACCCAGAAAAAGCTCGGAAAACGTTTTAAAAAGCTCGAAAAAAGCTCATAAAAGCTCGGAATCACCTTGAAACAGCTCGGGAACCCAGATCTTCAACAGATTTACAAACCCTAACCTAACCCACAACCATTCTCAGATCAACAAACAAACCTAATCTACAAGTTTAATCAACAACCAACATCAAACATGAACTTATTAAAAACAAAATCAGCAACATAATCTGACTCAACTTACCACAGTCGATTGAAGATGCTCTCGTCTGAACACCCGAAAAAACACTGTTGTCCTACCGCCGGTTACTTCGACGTCTTTTTCAGACAGAAAACCACTGATCTTCCAACGCCGGTTCTTTTTCCAAGAGATGTTTTCTCTCTCTGCTTTTTCTCACTAGGTTTGAAAATGACAAAAACTCACTTGGAAGGGGTATTTTTGTCTGGACACCTATATTGGTGCCTTTTAAACATGAATTAGTAATGTGGTGATATTTGCACAACACCCACCCCAAATAGAGCTATTTATTTTTTGACCCCTAAAAAACAGATAGCTCAAAAAAAAAATAAGGATCCAAATGATAATATCCCAATTAATAAAGATAAATAAAAGTAAGAAGGCTATTTTTGTCAATTCAGAGAAAAAATTTACAACAATCAAAAGTTTTTGAAAATGGCTAAAAATAACACAATAATTTTTTGTGTGTGACTATTTGTAGCTATTTCCTCCGATTTAAAAACTGTCTATATCCTTTCTTCAAGTACCACCAAGCCAACAATACTTCAAGTACTCTGTATCCTCTCTTCTTCTTTTTTCCATGGAGCTTGATTTCTTCTTCTTCTTCTTTTTCTCAATCTCTGTGACCTTTCTTCTCTTTGTCCTGAAATTTAAAAATAGCAGAAATACAAGACTACCTCCAGGGCCATCTAAATTACCAATCATTGCAAAATTTGCACCAACTCGTTGGCTCTCTACCACACCCCATCGAGTAAGAGACTTGGCCAAGAAACATGGGCCCTTGATGCGCCTTCAGCTTGGAGAGCTTTCCGCTGTTGTAGTTTCTTCGGCAGAATTCTCCAAACAAGTCATGAAAACTCACGATGTTGTCTTTCCATCAAGGCCTCATATTCTAGCCATGGAGATCCTGTACGTTTTATAATTCTACTAGTATAGCCTTTTCACCATATGGTGATTACCGGAGACAAGTGAAGAAAATTTCGCAAAACGAGTCCGGCCTTTTCGATCAATCAGGGAAGAAGAGGTATCAAGGCTCGTTAATTGGATTGCTTTGAAAGAAGGATCACCAATTAACTTTACTAGAAAAGTTTACACGGTAAAGAGTTGTATCATTTAAGGACAGCCTTTGGTACGAAATTTGAATTAGATCATCATGTAATTCGATCGGTTATGCAAGAAACTTTAGACATGTTGTCAGGATTTAATATTGTAGATTTGTTTCCATCCATTGGAATGCTTCAATGGATCACCGGAATCAGATATAGACTAAAGAAGTTGCATGAAGAAACTGATAGCTAGAATACTTGAAAACATAATCAATGAACATAAACAAGCTGGTGGCAAGATCAGTGAAGAAAATAATAAAGATCTGGTTGATGTCCTTTTGAAATTTCAAGAGGATGGTGATGATGGATTTCACTTAACTACCGACAACATCAAAGCGGTTACCTTGGTGAGTATTTTTATCTCTCTAGCACATGTTTAATTTATTTTTACTTTTTTTATGAAGTATACAATCTATGTCGCTTAGTAAACAAGTTTCTTAATACTGATGTTTATCTAACCTATATCAAAATTTTCTATTCAGGATATTTTTGTAGCTGGCGCCAACACGCCTTCCACAACTGTAAATTGGGCAATGGTTGAATTGATGAAAAATCCAATATTGATGAAAAAGACACAAGCTGAAGTAAGAGAGGTCTTTAATCAAATTGGGAAGGTAGACGAATGCAGCATTAGTCAGATGAAATTCCTGAACGCGGTTGTAAAAGAGACCCTGAGATTACGGGGCTATCTGTTTCTGTCTGTTTTTTTTATAACTAAAGTCTTATAGGACATTAATTTCTTAGACATATGGATAAGTCTTATAAATTAAGATACTATGATATGTTTTGTTTGTTTCATTTTGGATGACTTATTACAAATGTAAAATTGATTATATTGAGTTGGGGTTTCTTCAAAATTGGAAAATTTTGGAAAATTGATTTTTAGGGTTTTATTGTGTGCGGATAAAATTGTAAATGTATGTATTGTTATAGAACATTTATGGAAATTTACTAAAAAAAACTCTACTATAACATTTTTTTAATAAAATAAAAGTTAAAAATTTTTACTTTTTCTAAAAGACATATATATATATATATCTTAAAATAAGATATATGTTGAAAAAACAAACAAACTGATTTATCTTAATTTAAGATATAAGAGACAATAAGTCTTATAGTAAAAAAAACAAATAGCCCTTACATCCTCCCGGAGATTTATTAGGGCCGAGAAAATGTAGAGAGAGATGTGAGATTAACGGATTTGAAATAACTGTGAAAACCAAAGTAGTTGTTAATGCCTGGGCTATTGGGAGAGTTACGGAATACTGGAGAGAGCCTGAGAGTTTCGTTTCAAAGAGATTCCTGGAATCACCTATTGACTATAAAGGGAATGATTTTGAATATATTCCATTTGGTGCTGGTAAGAGGATCTGTCCTGGAATATAGTTTGGTAGGGCCAATATAGAGCTTGCACTCGCTATGTTGTTGTACCACTTTGATTGGAAACTCCCTGATGGAATGAAGCATGAAGACTTAGACATGACTGAGAAATTCGGAATATCGATTCGAAGAAAAGATGATTTGAACATAATTCCTATTCTTTATCATCCCGGTGTGTAGTAGTTTTAATTCAATCTCATGAAAGCAATGCTTATATTGTTGAGATAATTCTGAATGAAATTGTGTTATATGACTGGTTCAGTCAATGCATTCGCTTTCTAAGTAACATTTTCCTTGATAACGTTTCAAGGAAAATGCCATTGTTAATATATCTCAAGTAAAAAGTTTGTTTTTTTCGTTTGGGTGGAAAAATCTTATTGTTAATTCATATATTGGTACTTTCTAATGTCATATTGGGCGGTGGTACAAGTTATTATATATTAACGTCAGTTGTTCAGGAATTAGAATATGCATCTTTATGGTGTAAAGAAAGAACTAAGTTTTCTGGAAAAATCTTCAAAAATAGAGTATTGATAAAACTCCATTGATGAGCTCAAGAGAGCTTCAAGCTTTATTGAAGATATTTTGTTTTTATTCAGATGATTGTTATCTGAAAAATAATACACGCAATTGTCATTTATCAGAATCTAAAAGTGTTTCTAACTAACTTTTCTAACTAAATTAGGACTCTCAATAAATCATGAGCTGACACATCAGCATTGTTAACAAACTTTCCATAACCAATTCCACATCAGCTTTAGCCACCAGAGTCAACTAATTCTATGCTGAGCTAGCACTTACTTCTCTTCTGATTGGGCACTAGTTCATTCTTCATACACACTACAAGACCAGTGTAAAACAGAGGTATGTAAGGCAGAGGTTTGCAACTTTGTTGATTAACTAATTCAAAGCTTATATCATTTGCGTGACCATATTTGTGAACAACAATCAATTCGTAGAAACAATACTTTGTATTGAATTGAGTTAATTGAAATAAACTGGATCAACCTTTATATAGGTTGAAATCCTGACAAACCATTATTAAACACGGCTTCTAACCATAAACCACAAACAACATCTAACAACTAACAACTACTAACATTATTAGCCAACTCTACTAACTAGGTAGTTTTACTTGGTTTAAACCCTACACAGCTCCCCTTAAACCAAGTTTTCCATAACTCATCATGCCCAAAGTTTTCTTCAGTTTTAGAAATGAATCGACTTTAAGCGGCTTCGTGAATATGTCTGCAACCTGCTCCTCGGAACGACAGTACCCTATCACAATCTCGTTGTCCTTGTAAGAACCTCACTTTTGTGATTGGCTTGTTTCATGACAAATCACATTGGGAATGTTTATGTAACGGGTAGCATAGGTTCTCGAAGACATGCTTCTGATCATCCCAAAGAGCTTCAAGAGAGGTAGTTCACTTGTCATTAACTCTTGAAGAGATTTAGTTGCACACACTCACATTCTATGCATTTGTATTGACATGCATGTATGGTTGAACACACACACACACACTTCTTGCATTTTGGAGTTGATGGGCTGCACACTAGGTTAGGCGACATGCAAGGCCACTTGTACATGTTGCCTGACAAGTCGCCTTAGACTTGAGTTTTTCCCACAGTGTGTTAGGCGACATGCAAGGCCACTTGTGCATGTCGCCTCCAATGTCGCCTTAGTCCTGTTATTTTTCTCCAGTGTGTAAGGCGACATCCCAGGCGACTTGTACATGTCGCCTTACATGTCGCCTCGAGCAACTTTATTTTTCTCCAGTGTGTATGGCGACATACCAGGCGACTTGTGCATGTCGCCTCACATGTCGCCTCAAGCTGCTCGATTTTTGTCCAGAACAAAAGGTGACATACCAGGCAACTTGTGCATGTCGCCTCACATGTCGCCTCAAGCTGCTCGATTTTTGTCCAGAACAAAAGGTGACATTCAAGGCGACTTGTGCATGTCGCCTTAGATGTCGCCTAGCACCAAAACATGGACATTTTCGTCTTTTCATGACTGCTCATTTTTTCTCTTATATATATGTCATCTTCTCCTCCATTCAACCCTAGAGCTTCAGAAATTGATTTTTAGAGAGAGGAAGTGGTTCCTTAGTGAGAGAAGCTCCAAGAGTTATCTTTGACTCTTAAAACCCAAACACCCATCATCCATTCATGATTCAAGCATCATCTAGCTTCATCTAGGATGTTTCTAAGCATGGGTCTTTATCTACATATTTGACTTGGTAAGTAGAACATCATTCTCATACATTCTTGTGTTCTTACTTAACAAGAAATCTCTCTTATAACTTGTTTGCATCTAGATTTAGATTTTAATTACAAGTTGAGATATTTGTTGATGTTTGGGTTGTTGTATTGTGATAGCTAATATTTAGAGCATATTTGCCCTCTAGCTAATTAGGACTCATTGATTGCATTTGTTAATTGCATTTATTGTCCTTGCCATTTTATGTGACAACATGTGTTGATATGGCTTTGTGTTGATGACTAGATTTTAGACTTGCATATCTATATCTAGTTAGATCTTTATGAGCATTCATATAGACATTGATATCTAGGATTTGTACTTAGTGTCATCTTAAATCCCTAGATAAGCATTTAGTGTTGCCTAGCATTATTTGCATTTTGAATATTCATATATTCATTTAGGTTGTTAATCTCTTCTTGAGAGTTAAGTCTTGTGACTACAAGGTGTAGTGCACAAGCAAGTGTAGTCTTGCACCCAAGGTGTGGTTGGCAAGCAAAGTGATCAAGGATTCACTATAAAGGCTCGTAGTGTAGTAGTGGTGGGTTAGTGACCGAGAATGGTGTGACTAGAGGTCAACATAGGTTGTAAACATCATTACAATAATGGATTTGAGGATCGTGTGTGGCTAGAAGGATAGCCCGTGGTTTTTCCCTTGTTGAAGGATTTCCACGTAAAAATCAAGTGTTATTTATATTCCGCACTTTTACTTGATTTTATATGTTTGTTTATGTTGGGTTATATTATTAATATTGACTAATCGAAAAATTGGTAATAATCGATTAACAACCCATTCACCACTCTCCCCCCCCCCCCCCCCTCTAGGTTGTTAGACACACGCTTAGAGTGTATTTTCAGTCCTTCACCAAGTCTCGGATGAAATGAAACTTGATGTCAATGTGCTTACTCCTACCATGAAAAATTGGATTCTTTGTCAGTGAAATGGTGGACTTGTTATCACAGTGGAGCATCATGTTGATGCTTCAAGTCACAAAGCATACAAAGCAGCCACACAGCATGTGTAGCGCCACTAGCAACTGCAATATACTCAGCTTCCGTAGTCAATAAAGCAACCACCTGCTGCTTTATCGGTGACCAAGAAAATATTTTGGCACCTATATGGAATGAATATCTGGAAGTACTTTTCCTCTCCTTCATATCACCTGCCCAGTCACTATCTGTGTATCCCACAAGCTTAATCTTATCAGCAGAAGAGTAAAAGATACCATCATTTAATGTACCTTTCACATATCACAAAATACGCTTGCCGGCTTGCAAGTGAGATTGCCTCTGAGAATCCATAAACCTGCTGATAAGCCCAACTCCATATGCAATGTCAGGTCTAGTAAAAGTTAAGTATCCTAAACTTTCTACTAGTCTTCGAAAGATGGTTGCATCAACCAGCTCACTTGACGCATCTTTCACTAACTTCAATCTCTCTTCAACATGAGTAAGAATCGGCTTACATCCTTCCATCTTGAACTTCTTCAACACATCACCGGCATACTTATTCTGACATAAGAATATGCCATCATCCGTCTGACTCACCTCAATGCCTAGGAAGTAAGATATCAACCCCAAATCTGTCATCTCAAAATGACCAATCATTGATTTCTTGAACTCTGCAATCATATCAGGGTTATTGCCAGTAATAATCAAATCATCAACATACAAACACACAATGAGAATATCTCCTTGTGGATTTGACTTGATGTACAGAGTGTGCTCGTAGGGACATCTTTGAAACTTATGCTGAATAAAGTATGTGTCAATACGTGTATACCACACCATGGGTGCCGGTTTCAACCCATATAAGGTCTTCTTCAACTTTTAGACCTTCTTTTCTTGCCCCATTTTCACAAAACCAATCTGCTGGTGAATGTAGACTTCTTCCTCTATCTCACCATTTAATAATGCCGATTTTACATCCATCTAGAAGATTCTCCAGCAATTCTATGCGGTAAGAGACACAATCAAATGAACGGTGTCAAGTCTGGCAACTGGTGCAAAAACATGAAAGTAATCAATCCCCGGTTTTTACTGTAACCTTTAGCAACCAAACGTGCTTTATAATGCTCCACCTCACCGTTTGGCTTGTATTTTGTCTTGTACACCCATTTAATACCAATGGTTATTTACCACGAGGCAAATCAGTAAGCTACCATGTGTTATTCTTCTCAATTGCACCTATCTCCTCATCCATTGCTTTTATCCAACAATTATCTTGAGTTGCATCTTCATATGTGATAGGATCACAATCTGCAAATAGTGCAAAATTCACTAACTCTTCATCAGTTAGGTTGTCGTTATTACTAAGAACACAATCCTGCAAACGAGTTGGCAAAACGAGTTGGCAAAACCCGTTGGCGTTGTGGACGACTGGAAGTTTCTGCTGGATGTGGAGTCACTGGGGTAGGTTCCTCATAAACAATCTATTATAGATCAACATTAACGTCTGAAGAGCTCCCCTTACCACGAGACCAATCCCAGCAACCATGCTCATCAAAGGTAACGTCTCGACTAATAATTACCTTCCTGGATATTGGATTATACATCTTGTATCCCTTTGTCATCTGACTGTAGCCGAGGAAAATTCACTTCTCTACCTTATCATCAAGCTTCTTCCTCAAAACATCAGATACATGAGCATAACAAATACAACCGAACACTAGTAGATGTCCAATACTGGGTTTGTGTGGAGTCCAAGCTTCCTGTGGAGTCTTTCCGAGCACACTTATAGTAGGGCACTTGTTCAACAAATATAACGCACAAGCAACCGCATCACCCCAAAAACCTTTGGGCAAATTCTTCAAGTGCAACATACACCTGACCATATCCATGATTGTTCTATTCTTCCTCTCAGCTACTCAATTTTTGGTGAGGAGTGTATCTGACTGTCATCTGATGATTATTTTCATGCTTCTATAAGAAACCATCACAAACAATATATTATGTGCCTCTGTCTGTTCTCAAAGTCTTGATAGATCTTCCACACTGCTTCTCAACATTCGCCTTAAATATTTTAAAGGCATCACAAGCATCTGACTTCTGCTGTAAGAAATACACCCAAGCTTTCCTGCTAAAGTCATCAATAAAGGTAATTAAATACCTGGAATCTCCATTTGATTGAACCTCCACTGAGCATAAATTTGAGTGCACCAGCTCCAAGAGCTTACTGGCTCTTCATGCTTTTCCTATGGCAAACAGGTCTATGTGCTTCTTTCCCAAGACACAGGTCTCGTAAACTTTATCTGGGGAATTAATGGAAAGTAATTCTGAAACCATCTTTCTAGATGCTAGCTGTTTCAGACTTCCAAAATTCACATGACAAAACCGCATGTGCCATAACCAATTCTCATCACAAATCATTGAACTAAATCAAGGTAAACTATCACTGTTAATAAGCAGTGGAAACAAACGGTTTTGTGACATTTTTACCTTTGCTATTAGCCCCTTCTGTGCACTATTGATGGTGCAAATTCCTTCACGGATTCGTACTTCATATCCCTTCTCCGAAAGTTGTCCTACACTCAATAAGTTCTTCTGCAGGTTTGGAACAAACAATACATCTAAGATGGCATTCTGGGACCCATCCTTCAAAGTGATAGAGATTCTGCCTTTCCCCATCACTGGTACTGTTGTGTCATTCCCAAATTTTACCGATGAAGTAAAAGATTCATTTAACTGGTGAACATCTTCTTCTCACAACACATGTGGTTGCTGCAGCTCCAATCCAGAAACCATTTGTTCTTGACTCCATCCTCTGCCATGTTGCATGCTAGCAACAATGTTTCTGAACGATCACCATCTTCTGCAACATTTGCTTGGAAATCATGCTTTTTAGATCTGCACCCAGCCTTGTAGTAACCAATTTTTTACAATTAAAACATTGAACCTGAGATTTATTCCTCTGGTTAGTGTTGTTGTTGTTGTTGCTCCTCTGCCTATTCCCTGGCTAGAACTGAAAGCACCTCATTTTCTGTTTTACGAGACCTCACTGTTTTGACTTAGAATTCCTATGAGCCTCATCCTTGTCTTTCTTCAGACCTAACTTGCTTTGTAAAGCCTCCTCCACCTCAATTTCAGACTGCTCATCCAGACGTTGCTCCACCTCAACGTCATCCTTAGACTCCTCAATGACATTCACCTTGTACTCAAAGTTTGAATTCAATGTTCAAAGAATCTTTTCCATAATATGAACATCTGAAATCGTCTCACCATTGGACTTCATCTGATTAACAAGTACCAATGTCCGTGAGAAATAATCTGCCACACTCTTCAACCTTTAGCTCAAATGAAGAAGCTCCAACTGCCTCTGCATAGTCTGCAGGCGAACTTTCTTCACCTTTCCAACTCCTCTGCATGTGTTCATCATAATATCCCATGCTCCTTTTGCTGAGGTGGCAGGCCCCATTTTCTCAAAAATCATCAGATCCAGCGACTGGTTGATGAAAAATCTCGCCTTCAGATCCTTACGAGTTGTCGCAACATCTGTTGGACTAACAATACCCTCGGAAACAACAATCCACAACTACTGGTATTCAAATAAAAGTTGCAACTGGACCCTCCAATACTCAAAATTTGTCTTTCCATCAAATTTAGGTATTTATGGCTGAATTGTATTATTTCCAAAATTAAAGATAGCCATTTGTAATTTACCAAATAGGGGTACTATATGTAAAATTACAAGTAAGAGGTATTATATGTAATTCACCAAATAATATATATATATATATATATATATATATATTTGGTCACCTGACCAGATCACGCCTCTGTTCTGTTTCAAAAAAAATTTAACAAAAAATTTCTCTGATCTGCTATATTTCTCTCTTCTCCGGCGACTTTCACAGTCAAGTGTCGACTCGGTTTTGCTCTAGCAAGGGTGACCAACAACTTCGCCTGATCAATGGCGATCAACTCGTCTGAAACGGTGACAAAAATGAAACGTCGCGAAATTGAAACTCCTTCGTTTCACCATCAATGTTGTCGGATCTGGACTCCGGACACCTAAGGTTTGTTCCCCGGCACCTCCTGGAGATTCTGGTCATAGTGGTGATAACCCACTCGTCGGCGGTGGCGATGGTGGTGATGGTGGCGAACAGATTATCTAAACTTTGGGAGGCGATTTGACTTCCAAGACGTCCTCCGTTGAGACGGTTCATTGGAACAAATGGAAGGCGGTCACTTGTTGCACCTTCTGATGTTAGTGGTGTCAGCCCATTCTCCCGGCGGTTGGCGGTTGCTGCTGCTGGTAGTGACGACTGACTCTGGTAATTTCTGAGTTTTTTTTTCGTCTGGACCTTCTTCGTTTGGTTCCTAAAAAAAATGTCTCTGAACCTCTCTTGGTTCAAATCCGGCACCGGTGAGTTTTTCCGGCTATCCGATTCCCAACTGGAATCTAGCTCAGATAACTCCCTCAATGTATCTCTCACACTCACAGTGTCTACCACTCATACACTCACCTTCGAGCTCTTCAAGCTCTGATACCAAATGTGAACAACAATCATTCGTAGAGACACTACTTTGTTTTGAATTGAGTTATTGAAATAAACTGGATCAACATTTATATAGGTTGGAATCCTGACAAACCATTATTAAACAAAGCTGCTAACCATAAACCACAAACAACATCTAACAACTAACAACTAATAACATTATTAGCCAACTCTACTAACTAGGTAGTTTGACTTGGTTTAAACCCTACAATATTGAACAACATTAACAGTCACTCTAACATATGGGTTATGCACCGATAACAGCATTAATAAATTCAAACCGATCTATTAGCAACAAATCATGAACTAGAACACACAAATAATTAAAATTTTAGTGCCGGGTAGCAATAGCTAGTGTCGTTTAGCTAAATTGAAATCGAAACCAAACCAAGTTTAGATGCATACTAAAATGTTGTGATGTGACTAATAAGAAATGAAAAAAAAGAAGAATAAATCAATTGGATCTCCATCGATCGAGAGACTGTGTTTGGATCACCACAAGGTTTTTTTTTTTTCTAATCTTCATTTTTTGTTTTTTTTTGTTTTTTTTTTTAATTTTTAATTTGATCTCAACAGCTCATCTCTAGCTGTATGGTGTATGTCTATATATTTGTTCAAAAAAATATTTTTATTTATATTTTTTAATAATATATCTTCACCGTCTAATCATGGGAACTTTTAAAAAAAAAATTAATTTCTATTCAACTTTAATTTTTTTTTAAATGAATGCAAAAATACACTTATTTTTTACAAACTTGGTCAACGGTAAACAATGACCATGTTTACCAAGTTTGACTAACATCAAAAAAAGTGAATGTCAATTTTCTATAGAGTTGTTTCGATATGTAAAAAAAGTAAAGCTGAGGAGGTATGGTATAATTTGCTCATAAATCTAATATTTTCCTATTTCCATATTTAATTGTGTTTCAAAATTCATTTTCTGCAAGTGGCAATATATTTTGCAATTGTGCCTTGTTTGTAAGTCATCATTTAAAAGTTCTTCTAGAAGGCAGCAAAATTTTCCAACTGAAAGTTACAATTATATTGATACTGAAGTGTGATACTGTGATCCATTATTTTCAAGATTGGTTTCAATAGACTATCAATATTGTAATACGTACCAAGATGTTATCAAGTATTATTATTAAAATGTTTAATGTGAATACGTATGTTAAAAGTTGTTGAAATATTAAACATTACTGAGAGTATATATATAGTTGACAGAAAGAACAAATAATCAGCGTTATTTGTTAAGTCACCAGAGGATAGATCCTCCGACTTAAGGTGGTAAGATGCCGATGTCGGAAGAAACTTCAAACGTTGCACGCCTCCTCTAACACCTGAGTAGCATTGCTCCTCTTTTGACCGGATTTGGCATTGCTAGAGCAGGAGCACTCCTCCTCCAGTGTTGGAGGAGGCTCTTGCTTCCTCAATGACCATAAACGGTGGGCTCACTTCCTCCGTTGGCCATAAATGGAGTTCGCCTCCTCCACTGCCAAATGATAAACTGATCTCCTCTGATAACATCGGCATTGCCAGAAGAATCGGCTTTCGTCTGAAATCCATCATCGATAGAGGTCATCACTAGCAAGCAGTGGTGTCCTGCATCATATACATGGTACATGAGCTTCCACCCGTGGACATGTTCGAGACAACAGCAGATCCAGTGCTAGAACCGCCCGCCGTCACTGTAAACATTGTGTTGTCTTTGATGACAGTTGATTATCCAGCTAATAAACTAGCTTGCTATGTATCCGACGATGGATGCTCTCCTCTCACCTTCTACACTCTAGTTGAAGCATCAAAGTTTGCTAAGCTTCGAATTCCACCAGAATATAATATATATAGACCCCACACTTATGGAGAGCCTTGTAAGCTCTAGCTAACTTAAAAGAACCTTTGATAAAACACTTGAATTTCTTATCATCTTCCTCAGCCATGACTGCCAAACTATACTCTCTCCATCTATACGAAAAGGTTTTTCATAAAAACACAACCCAAAGAGTTATAGATGTAACCATCATGTTCCTTCTCTTTTCTCTCCTCGTCTGTCGTCTTTTGTCTCTCTAACACCATGGATTTCCGTGGCTTATTGCTCTCCTCTGCGAGTTGTAGTTCACCGTTAAATGGGTTATCATTGTCACCACAAGATGGACTACCCTCTATTACAAAACATTCCCACAACTTCTATATAAAACAGTAATATATAATTTCTAATTTCCCATTTTATGTCTTTATCATTTGTAAACTAAACTGACGCAGCGGGCCAGCGGGGTATAGTGAGAATAATCATAAATTAGAAAACAAATCTGTATAAATTGTCCTACATTATATACAAGGTACAAAAGCTTCCACCCATGTACATGTTAGTGAGAACGATGGATCCGGTGCTGGAACCGCCCATCGTCACCGTAAATATTGTACTGTCTTTGATGGCAGTTGATTATCCAGCAAATAAACTAGTTTTCTATGTATCCGACGATGGCCGCTCTCCTCTCTCCTTCTACGCTATAGTTGAAGCATCAAAGTTTGATAAGCTTTGGATTCCATTTTGTAAGAAATATAATGTTCAAGGTTAAAGCCTCATTCAAGTACTTCTAGTTGGACGAGTCTGTGCTGTCCACTACTGAAACTGATGATCATTCATGGGAGTTGCAACAAGAATAGAAAAGGATAAAGGCAGTAAAAATTATTTTCCAATTTCTGATCTGTTAACAAGGTTTATTTTTTTTATTTTGTGAGTGAACAAATTTTTTTTGGAATTATATTTTCGTAGGAAGAGTATTAGGGACTTGGACGAAACATAGAAGAAGCAGCCAAAAAGTTTGCTGCTTTTGGCTTTGATCTATCTTACGAGTTGGCTGTTTTTTTCGATACAAAATGTCGAAACCATTTGGCAATAGTCGAGGTAATTAGAGAGTAAGCTAGCTGAATTTACAGATTGTTTAGTCAATTTTGTTAATTATTAGAATTAATTTACACTTACTTTTCTTTTAGTACCATCAAAGGCGGCTAGTGTCTTAGGCAACCTAGGTAGTTGCCTAAGGCCCCAACTAAAATTAAGGTCTAAAAATTATTTTAAAAAATAAATATTAAATACTAATTAAAAATTCAGCACAGAATGCTAAACGTAGTGTATCGTTCCATGTACAGAATCGAGCTTTATGCTAGAACTTGGAGCAAGTGAGCATAATTATCGAATTCCACCATAATATATATATATATATATATATATGTATATATATATATATACACCCCACACTCATGGATGGCATCGCAAGCTCTAGCTAATAAAAATGAACCTTTGATAATACACAGACAGAAAACACTTGAATTTCTTATCATCTTCCTCGGCCATAGCCGCCAACCTTTACTCTCTCTATCTAAATGAAAAGTTTTTTCCAAAAAATACAACACAATGAGTTCTAGATGTAACCCTATTGTTCCTTCTTTTTTCTCCCCACGACTATTGTCTTTTGTATTTCCAACACAATGGATTTCCATGGCTTCTCGCTCACCTCTGCGAGTCGTGTTTCACCATCAACAGGGTTATCATTGTCACCACAAGATGTACTCCCCTCTATTACAAAACATTCCCGCAACTTCTAGAATAACGGTAACATATAATTTCTAATCCGTCATTTTATATGCCTTTATCATTTGTAAACTAAACTGATGCATCAGGGTATAGTGAAAATAAACATAAATTGGAAAATAAACCCTCCTAACCTGTCCTACTTCAAATACAGGGTATATGAGCTTCCACCGGTGGACATGTTCGTGACAACAGAGGATCTAGTGCTGGAACAGCGCATCATCACTGTAAACAATGTGTTGCCTTTGATGGCAGTTGATTATCAAGCTAATAAACTAGCTTGCTATGTATCTGATGACGGCTGCTCTCCTCTCACCTTCTACGCTATAGTTGAAGCATTAAAGTTTGATAAGCTTTGGGTTCCATTTTGTAAGAAATATAATGTTCAAGTTAGAGCAATATTCAAGTACTTCTAGTTGGACGAGTCTCTGCTGTCCAGTACTGAAATTGATGATCATTCATGGGAGTTGTAACAAGAATGGAAAAAGTTAAAGGTAGAAAAAATTATTTTCCAATTTTCAATCTATCAAGAAGGTTTATTTTTTCTATTTTGTTAGTGAATAATTTTTTTGGCATTATATTTTCTTAGGAAGAGTATTAGGGACCTGAACGAAATATAGAAGATGCAGCCAAAAAGTTTGCTTCTTTTGGCTTTGATCTATTTAGCGAGTTGACTATTTTTTTCCTATACAGAATGTCGAATCCATCCGGCAATAGTCAAGGTAATCAGAGAGTAAGCTAACTGAATTTATAGATTGTTTATTTAGTTTTGTTAATAGTTAGAATTAATTTACACATCTTTTTTTCAGTACCATCAAGGGCTGCTGGCTTCTTAGGCAACTTAGGCGGTTGCATAAGGACCCAACTGAAATTAAGGTCTAAAAATAATTTAATAAATAAAAATATTAAATACTAGTTAAAAGTTCAACACAAAAAGCTAAATAAAGTTTATTATGTCGTGCCGTGCCGTGCCATGTACAGAATTGTGCTTTATGCTAGAACTTGCAGCAAGTGAGCTTATTGATCGAATTCCACCAAAATATTATATATATATATATATATATATATATATATACACACACACACACACACACACACACACCCCACACTCAAGGAGAGCCTTGTAAGCTCTAGCTAACCAAAATTAACCTTTGTAAAAACACTTGAATTTCTTATCATCTTCCTCGGCCATGGCCACCAAACTTTACTCTTTCCATCTATACAAAAAGGTTTTTCCAAAAAACACAACCCAACAAGTTATAGATGTAACCCTCTTTTTCCTTCCCTTTTCTCTCCTCGTCTATCGCCTATTGTCTCTCCAACATCGTGGATTTCCATGGCCTCTCGCTCTCCTCTGTGAGTCGTGTTTCACCATCAACTTAGTTATCATCGTCACCACAAGATGGACTCCCCTCTATTACAAAACATTCCCACAACTTCTACAAAATCGGTAACATATAATTTCTAATTTGTTATTTTATATGTCTTTATCTTTTGTAAACTAAACTGACGCAGCAAGGTATGGTGAAAATAAACAAAAATTGGAAAATAAATCCTCTTAAACTATCCTACTTCATATATAGGGTACATGAGCTTCCACTCGTGGACATGTTCATGAAAAAAGAGGATCTGCTGTTGGAACCGCCGATCGTCATTGTAAACACTTTGCTGTCTTTGATGACAGTTGATTATCTAGCTAACAAACTAGCTTGCTTTGTATCTGACGATGGTTGCTCTCCTCTCACCATCTATGCTCTAGTTATTGTTGGGGATTTTTAACCGATGATCGTAGAAGCGTCATGCCTAATATACGCACATAACTCATAACAATTAATAACGTCAATAGCAGAAAAATAAGATGAGAGAAAATAAACCAATCACAACACAAGATATACGTGGAAAATCCAAATCGGATTAAAAACAACAGACCGTTAGGAAGACAGAGAAAGTTCCACTATATGATAAATTGTTACAACCATATATATTCCAGGATTCTTGATCGGACTATTTTATACCTATTTTAGGTCCCCATTTTCCTATCGTTTATTTTCGTTTTCGAGCGTATTTTGTATATAATGTGTTTGTTGAGCCATATGTAGGTACATATTCCCTACATTTTGCTTTTGAGCTTAAAGAACAGTTTGGGGGGCAAAATGGTGCAAAAAGAGTAAAAACTGTAAAAACTGTAAAAGCTTGTGCAGAATGGCCAACTTGCAGGGGTCATATCTTCCTTCTCTGATCGACCCAAGTTGATATCTTTATATATTCGGAAAGCCCCGGAAGTCTAGTTTCCAGAACATTTCACGGATTGTGATTCTAAACTTTTTACAGGAAGTTATGCTCATTTCCGTAACGGCATGCGATGATGAAATGTTGAAATGCTGAATTGTTGTCAGGTCCGAACGGCTACTTCAAACGGCGGCCAGGCCACAGAAACAAACTGCCGATTACCTCCAGAAGGTCGTTTTTTGCCCGAAAATTGAAAGGCAATCTTGTCCTTTCACCCAGCCTTCAGCCCTAACCTCCCCACACTATTTAAGCACCTTCTTCTCTTCTCTCCCAACAGACTTCTTCTTCCCTAAACCTCTTCTTCTTTATCTTCTTCAATTTAAAAGAGAGAGAAGCTTTCAAAGCTTCCATGGAGGTTTTCCTCCATGGAAGGCTTACCACTACCATTTCTACCTATCATTCCCCACATTTGAGAGTTTATTGCAGAGATTATGAGTGGTCTTTAGACCAATTTCGTGCTAGGCAAATGATGGAGCTCTTAGAGGGTTCTTCAAGGGTTGTATTTACTTACTCTTCTCTTGTATTTCATGTTTTCTCTTATGTGTAATCCCCCATTTGGGAATATTTGTAATCCTACATTTTGGTTATTTATATATGATGATTTTATATTTATTTGGGTCTTGTTTCATTCTTATTATTATTATTATGAATTAATCTCTTATTGTGAATTACATGTGTATGGATGATTTGAAATTAATATGTATTCAAGATTGGGATTAGGAGTAGATTAGTGTAATTTAGGAGTAGATTAATTAAACATCCCATGATTGTGTGTATGTTGATGGATAATTAAAAATGCTATGTTAGGATCAATTTGAGTGTATGAGAATTAGTTGGGGTTATGCTTTTGGAAGGGCCTTTCCGGGTATGATCTTGATTAATAGCTCACAAGAGTGGAAATAACTTGTTTTATGCATGGCTTGCTAGAATAGGTTTTGGTTATTTATTTTGTGCTAAAATGGGTCATTGGCTATGTCTCACGCTAGGGGCTCTAGGTGAGTTATGGTTGGGGATGAATTTAGTATATCCACTTGTAGGATTTGTATCCAAGTCAATGGACTTAACGTTGTCATTTTATATTACCTAGTTAGTATTAGGGATCAATCTTGCTTTGGTTTGTAGAATTGGTTCACAAATGTCGGTTGCGGTTTCGTGCTTGAGAGGATCTCGACACACTCTCCAACCTTTAGCTCAAATGAATGGATACCCTAAGTTGGATTTAGGCTTGAACAAACCCTTGACTTGAGTGAATGTGCTTAAGTGTTCAACCATCTAATAGATATGCCTTTGTGTTTGGTGAACCTATTGCCTCTTGTGTGACCATTTTCATACATCTCTCATATCCACCATTTTATTATTTCTCATTTAAACACCATTATCACCTTTCCATATTCTCTTCATTTTTATATTTTCATTTTCATTTTCTTTGCTGCACACATCACACAACACACACAAACACCATTCTCACCACATCCACATTCTATTTACATGGCTTTCCCTAAACTCTAGAACTTGAAACGGTTAACAACATCTCTACGGAACGATACCCTTGCTTGCACGCTGTACTAGTTTTATTTCTATATGTCTTTTGACTCGTGCCTTATAGCAAGGTTGATTTTATTATAAACATTTGACGATGCTTTCAACACACATAAAAAACGAGATGTCAATTCTCTCTCACACCTCAACCCCAAATCACTCTCACAAGATCCTCACAAAAAACCCCACAATATCCCCTAGGTCTCCCATGAATGTCACCCACGGATCTCATACTTGATCCACTGATATTCCCTTAGATCCCTCCCCGGATATTCCCTTGGGTAACTCACCTAGATCTCACCACTCTATGATGTTACATAGTGTTTCTTGACTCCACACCTTCAATCTAATAACATAGATATTAAGTTCTATTTATACTAGTTACATGGAGTTTAAGAGAAAAGGAAATCATATTCCTAACCGTACAAGAATTACTTGTTCCATATAAATACTATTTCTTATTTATGACAAGTCTGCTTGTAAGTAGAAATCTTTTTCCTTCAAGACCTTCATATTATGCATGAAGACAAACTTTTTTTCCTTTTCTGATAAGCACAAGAACTTCCCAGAAGAAAATATTTCCTTTTTCTCTCAACATTCCCGATCTCGGTAAAATTCGCCATTACTGCGGTCTGGGTGGATGTGTGCACCCCGCTCCCTACACCTCGGAATACTTCTGGAACCGACCGCTCAGTAAACCGCAGTCTCCGCCTCTTGCCTATGCCGCGGTCTGCACCGCGCTTGATCTCCAGGAATCGACCGCTCTCTGTGCCACGGTCCATGCAACATGTCCGCATCGCGGTCCACGCCACGGTTCCCTTCAAAATCCGTTTCTTCAGTTCTTCTTCGGTCTTCAAGTCTCCCTCAAACACCAATCTTCGACTTCCAAATGTTTCCCACGTCTCTAGGAAATTTCATATCAGTTGAGTCTCGTTTGGTTCACTTGAGAATACAAGCCAAAACCTAACAATTCTCCCATTTGGCTTGAATTCTCAAGACCTTTGTCCACAGCCACAATTCTCATCACTGAGAATCAATATACCCCACCACAAGGTATAACCACTTAGGAACGAACCATCCTAAGAATTTTTTTTTTGTTCGTTGTTCCGGCACCATGTCGAAAATAACCTGCTGAGATTGTGGTGTAACTCTTCACGTCAGATTACCAGGGAGTTCGCCAGCCATCGACATCCTTGTCCACTATACACCTTGTATCACTTTCTGACCAATGCCTTGTGCACAATTATGGACAACTAGTAGCAACATATCATCTTCCATGGCAGGTGGGGAAAACTCCCATAAGGATAAACATGTCCTTACATCACCCAACTCTGTGAAAGACCTTTTGTCCTTACATCACATACCTGGTGAAAGACTTGCTATTAGAACTGGGAGAGCTTTGCCGGATAAGCCTCACACCACCACTAAAGACTTCGAGCGTTCAATTTTCTTTTTTAATACGCATACAAGAGTTTCTTTTTATATCGTCTTGTGTAACCCATATTGGATCTCCATGACTTGTACCTGCCACCACAAGCCAAAATTCTTCTCTATCTCTATTCTTCTTTTCATCAAACCCTACTGATTTCGAAACAGCTTTCAAAATGTATCTCCATTGCTAAAACCATATTGGGCAACCATTATCATCATCCCAATGCCACCAAGTCATCCATACGATCTCCCGTAAAGACTTGACACCGTCATCGCCGAACCATAGGGCTCTGATACCAATTGTTGGGGATTTGAACCGATGATCGTGGAAGCGTCAAGCCTAATATACGCCAATTACTCATAGCAATTAATAACGTCAATAGCAGAAAAATAAGATGAGAGAAAATAAACCAATCACAACACAAGATATACGTGGAAAACCCAAATCAGGTTAAAAACCACGGGCCGTCAGGACGATAGAGAAAGTTCCACTATATGATAAATTGTTACAACCATACATATTCCAGGATTCTCTCTCACGCCCCAACCCCAAACCACTCTCACAACGCTCACAAGATCACTACAAGAAATATGGTCGTTTCCAAGTGCCAAATATTGTCTGAAAATATCAAAAAGTCGTCAGAAATGTGTACTTCCGATGGGAAAAGGTCATCGGTCTCCATCGGAAATAATATCGTGGGAAATAAACCTTTTCCAAACAACCCTCGAATATAAAATTATTTCCAAAGGGAAAAAGTAGTCGGAGATAGAAAACAATTGTGGTTAAAAATGTTATCCAATAAATACTAAGGGATTATTTTTAACGGCCTTTACCCTCATAAATAATGCATTAATGATGGAGGTATTGATCGGAAATAAGGTATTTATGAGGAAAATTAGAGTAAAAAATAATTTACGTTACAATTGAAAAAAAATAATTACACAAATACCAATTAAATATTAATTTATTTATTATTTAACTTGGTTTTTGTGTAGCGATTATATAAAGCTGACAAATAAATTATAAATATTCTTAATATAATGAACAACAATAAGATAAATATTAACACCAACAATGACAATAAATTATAAATAATTTTAATACAATGAAAAAAAATAAGATATATATATCCAACAAATACAGTATATAATACAAGTCGAAATTAAAATAGTTCTAAATTAATGTGTATATACATTTGTGTTCAAATTCAAAAGAACTCGTCAAACATCTCAAATCTCTCTCTACAATAGGTTCGATTTCCAATTTTCTCTTCGTCTTATACGCTTCTTCTGTGTCTATACGGAAAACATACATAAGAATATTAATATAATAATAGAGAAAATCAAATAAGAAAGCATAATATGATACCATATTTTCTCATTCAATCCTTTCATCAAACAACTTGCGTGTAAATTAAAAAATAATAAAAAAATCTATAAAAAAATTTAAAAATAATAATAAGAGATAAAAGTGGATAGTAAAAGAACTATCATACCTTGGACATAAACAAATAATGTAGGGAACAATATAGTGTCATCTTGGGGCCAAGCAAAGAGATATGAAGAAAAAAAAATACAAGTTTTTAATAGCAAGATGATAAATTAAAGAAAAATATAACATTAATCTAAAAATTAATTGAATATGATGCTGAAAACAATACAACTCATGTATAAACTCAAAGAACACAAATAAATTCAATAAAAAAATGTGAATGTAATTAGTTGATGTTGTGACAGTGCACAAGATCTATTACCATTTATGAATTAATATTTGCAATTGTCAGAAATTGATAAGAAAAAAGAAAAAAAAATGTCAGGGTGAAGGAGGACAAACACCAAAAGAAGGGGGTGGCGTAAGACATGACGCTGGTTCGGTTCGAACCGGTGAACCGAACCGGAACCGTCACCAAAAAACCGGAACCGGAACCGAAAAATCCGGTTCCGGTTCCAGAACCGGACCTGAACCGGTACCGGGGCGGTTCGGGTTCCAGTTCCAAATTGTGTGGAACCGTCTGGTTCGAACCGGCCGGTTCCGCACTATATATATATATATATTTCCACTTTCTCTCTCTCACTTTCTTTCTCTCTCACAGCCTCACGTTCTTCTTTCTCTCTCTCACAGATGATCAGAATCATCAGACCTCTCCATGAGACTCCATGTCTCCATCTCTTTCTTCATATTTCTTTCTTTCTTCCTTCTTCTTCTTCCCGTCGACCGGTCGATGTCTCGACGACGGCCGAACTGATCATATTCCTCTCTTTCTTTCTCTTTCTTTCTTCTTCTTCTTCCCTTCGACGTCTCGACGGCGGCCGATCTCTTCACTGACGGCCGATCTACTCTTCTTCACGACTTCACTCTACTCTTCTTCACGACTTCACTTCGTCGATCTCTTCTTCACTTCTTACATCTCTGATCTTTGTTCTTTCTTTTTGATTTTTTGATTTTTTTTTATTTTGGGTAGATGAAATGATGATGATGGATGATTTTGGGTGAGTTTTGAGTTTTGAAAGATGAAAATATGATTTTGGGTGGATGGATCAAGGATCATGGATGGTGTTGATTTTGTTTTGTTTTTTTATTTAAATATGGAACTGAACCGTCGGAACCGTCAGAACCGAACCGGAACCAGAGAACCGAAACCGGAACCGGAACCTCCTTGGAAGAGGTTCCGGTTCCGGTTCCGATTCCGGTTCCGGTTCCGGTTCCGGTTCCGGTTCCGGTTTCGGTTCCGGTTCCGGTTCCGGTTCTGACATCCTTAAAACCGAAACCGCCGATTCCGAACCGGAACCGGAACCAGCGTCATGTCTAGGTGGCGTTGTGATGACCCGTGTGAATGAGAAAATAGTGAATAATTAGGAATAGGGTTTTGTTTAGATTCTACATATAATATTGATTAGGTGAGGGTGAGCTTTATCATGTTAGTGTGTAGCCACATGTATTGATTGCAACATGTGCTCTATTAAAACAAATGAAGTAAATTTTTATAGAATATTAAATTAATATTAAGCCTTAATAATTAATATTAATCTTAAAATTAATAAATTAAACTAGAAAATTTTTAAGAACTTATAAATAAAAATTAAAAAATGGTAAAAACTAAAATAAAAAATATTATATGAAAAAATAAAACAATGTAATTGTTATTAGTTTAAAAATAAAATGAAATAGTACATAATAAATTAAAATTAATAGTTTATTATCAATAATTTTGAAATTGATTATTTCCGATGATTAGGTTACAATAGTTAGAAATAGTTTTGTATCTTTGAGGGCTAGGTTTTGGTGGTCGGAAATAGTATCGTGTTTCCAAGGTTATTTCCGAAGATCAACTATTATGGTCGGAAAATATTCATCTTTTCCGAAGGTTAGAAACCTATTGTCAAAAATAGTATTGGCACCAAGCTTTAGCATCATTTTCACATTATTTGTGACGAATTTAGTCACTAATTCCAAGGGTATTTGTTTCGTCATAACAAATATACATTTTGTTACACTTTTCGACGACCTGATTTTTTTCGTTGGAAAAACAACGATTACCGACCATAATTTTACTCCGTCGGAAATGGTTTGTCGAAAAATACATTATTTCTTGTAGTGGATCCTCATAAAGAACCCCACAATATCCCCTAGGTCTCCCATGAATGTCACCCACGGATCTCATACTTGATCCATTGATATTCCCTTGGATCCCTCCCCAGATATTCTCTTGGGTCTCTCACCCGGATCTCACCACTCTATGATGTTACATGGTGTTTCTTGACTCAACACCTTCAATCTAATAACATAGATATTATGTTCTATTTATACTAGTTACAGGGAGTTGAAGAGAAAAATGAAAGGTTTTCTTCTGGGAAGTTTTTGAAATCCTATTCCTAACCGTACAAGAATTATTTATTCCACATAAATACTATTTCCTATTTACGACAAGTCTTCTTGTAAGTAGAAATCTTTTTCCTTCAAGACTTTCCTATTCTGCATGAAGACAAACACTTTTTCCTTTTCTGATAAGCACATGAACTTCCCAGAAGAAAACATTTCCTTTTTCTCGCAACATTCCCGATCTCAGCAAAATTCGCCATTACAGCGGTCTGGGTAGCAGTGTTCACCCCACTCCCTACACCACAGAATCCTTCTTGAACGGACCGCTCAGTAAACCACGGTATGTGCCTCTTGCCTATGCCGAGGTCTGTACGGCACTTGATCTCCTGGAATCGACAGCTCCCTGTACCGCGGCCCATGCAACATGTTCGCATCGCGGTCCATGCCGCGGTTCCCTTCAAAATCTGTTTCTTCAGTTCTTCTTCGGTCTTCAAGCCTCCCTTAAACACCATCTTCGACTTCCAAAGGTTTCCCACGTCTCCAGGAAATTTCACACCAGTTGAGTCTCGTTTGGTTCACATTGGGTTCACTTGAGAATACGAGCCAAAATCTAACAGTTGAAGCATCAAAGTTTGCTAAGCTTTTGATTCCATTTTGTAAGAAATATAATGTTCAAGTTAGGGCTCCATTCAAGTACTTCCACCTGGAAGAATCTGTGTTGTCCAGTACTGAAACTGATGATCAATCATGAGAGTTGTAGCCAGAATGGAAAAAGATAAAGGTAGTAAAAATTGTCTTCTAAATTCTGATCTGTCAAGAAGATTTATTTTTTCTATTTTCTGTGTGAATAATTTTTTTTGCATTATATTTTCGTAGGAAGAGTGTGAGAGACTTGGACGAAACATAGAAGATCCATCCAAAAAGACTGCTTCTTTTGGCTTTGATCTATATGGCGAGTTAACTATTTTTTTCGATACCGAATGTCAAAACCATCCGGCAATAGTCAAGGTAATCAGAAAGCAAGCTAACTGAATTTATTGATTGTTTAGTTAGTTTAGTTCATAGTTAGAATTAATTTACAAATCATTTTCATTTAGCACCATTAAGGGCTGCTGGTGTCGAAGGTAAATTAGACGGTTGCATATGGCCCCATCTGAAATTCAAGTCTAAAAATAATTTAACAAATAGAAAATATCAAATACTAATTAAAAACTCAGCACGGAAATCTAAATAAAGTTTATCGTGACGTGCCATGTCGTGCAGTGCCGTGCATTATACGGAATCGTGATTTATGCTTGAACTTTGCAGCAAGTGAGCATATTGATCGAATTCCACCAGAATATAGTATATATAGACCCCACACTTATGGAGTGCCTTGATTGTGTTGTGTTTTGCTTGAACAGTAACTCAACAACACCCAGAAGAAGAAAAAATACAAACATATGGAGGACAAAAAAGAAGAGAGAGAGAGAGAGAGAGAGTGTGTGTGTGTGTGTGTGTGTGTATGTGTAAGAACCTCATTTTTATGATTGGCTTATTTTATGACAAATCATATTGGGAATGTTTATATAACAGGTAGCATAGGTTCTTCAAGTGTGGTTTTCTCGAAGACAGGCTTCCGGTCATCCCAAAGAGCTTCAAGAGAGGTAGTTCACTTGTTCTTAACTCTTGAAGAGATTTAGTTGCACACACTCACATCTTATGCATTTGTATTGACATGCATTTATTATTGCACACACACACACTCACATGCATTTAAGTTGTTGTGCTATCCAGTGTGCTAGACGACATGCTAGGCCACTTGTGCATGTCGCCTCCGAAATCGCCTTAGTCTTAATATTTTTCTCCAGTGTGTAAGGCGACTTCCTAGGCCACTTGTGCATGTCACCTTACATGTCGCCTCGAACATTTTGTTTTCTTCCTAGTGTGTAAGGCGACTTCCAATGCGACTTGTGTATGTCGCTTTACATGTCCACTCGAGCAGCTTTATTTTTCTCCAATGTGCAATGCGACTCTCCAGGCGACTTGAGCATGTCGCCTTACATGTCGCCTAAGGCTGCTCTATTTTTCTCCATAACAAAAGGTGACATGCAAGGCGACTTGTGCATGTCTCCTTAGATGTCGCCTGGCACCAAAACAGGGATAGTTTTGTCTTTTCGCGACAACTTGATTTTTCACTTATATATATATATGTCATCTTCTTCCCCATGTCAGACCTAGAGCACATAAATTTACATCCTTAGTGAGAGAAAGTAACTCCAAGAGAGAGAGAGCTCCAAGAACCCATTTTTACTCAACAAAACACATTCCCATGAGCATTTAGCATCATCCAAGTATCTTCCAAGCATGGGTCTTTGTGTGTTCTTTGACTAGGTAATTTCTACATGCCCTAGAATCTCTTGTTTCATTCTTATGACATGTTTGCCTAGGATTAGCATTTATTAGTTGATTAAATGCATGTCTCTTTACTTAATGTTGTTTCTAACATGTTTGAGGCATTGAATGTTAGTTGGGCTTCGGTTTTCATTGATAGCTAGAATTAAGGACCATTTTGCCCTCTAGCTAAATCTATATGCTTTGCATTTAGATATTATTATTTAGGACTTATTGATTGCAATTGTTAATTGCATTTATTGTCCTTGCCATTTTGTATGACAACTTGTGTTGATATGGCTTTGTTTGATGACTAGATTTTAGACTTGCATATCTATATCTAGTTAGGTCTTTAGGAGCATTCATATAGACATTGATATCTAGGATTTGTACTTAGTGTCATCTTTAATCCCTAGATAAGCATTTAGTGTTGCCTAGCATTAATTTCATTTTTGAATATTCATATATTCACATAGGTTGTTAATCTCTTCTTGAGAGTTAAGTCTTGTAACTACAAAGTGTAGTGCACAAACAAGTGAAGTCTTGCAACCAAGGTGTGGTTGGCAAGCAAAGCGATCAAGGATTCAATATAAAAGGTCGGGTGGGTAGTAGCGGTAGGTTAGTGACCGAGAATGGTGTGACTAGAGGTCAACCTAGGTTGTAAACATCATTACAATAGTGGATTTGAGGATCGTGTATGGCTAGAAGGATGGCTCATGGTTTTTCCCCTGTTGAAGGGTTTCCAAGTAAAAAAAATCAAGTGTTATTTATATTTCCACACTTTACACTTGATTTTGTATGTTTGTTTATGAGGTGAATTTTTAATATTGAATAATCAAGAAAAGTTGGTAATTAACTTGATTAAAACCTATTCATACCCCCCCCCCCCCCCCCCCCCCCCCCCCCCCCCCTTCCCCCTCCCCCTCCCCCTCCCCTCTAGGTTGTTAGACACACACTTTATAGTATTTTCAATTGGTACCAGGGCGGTTCCTAGATATACTTAGATAATCCTTGCTCTTGATTGTGTGTCTTTATTTTGTGTGCATTTTGATTGTTGCATTTAATTGCATTCATTCGCATGCATTGACTAAAAACACTATGAGTGACTTTGGGGTGAGTAAAGAGGGAGCGTCGAGTGTGAGACCACCACTTCTCAAGGGGGACAATTATGCCTCATGGAAAAGTAAGATAGAGTCCTATATTTTCCAAATAGATGACCGTGCATGGATGGCAATCAAAAATGGCTACACTCCTCTATCTATGACCACCGAGGATGAAAGTGAAGTCTCCAAGCCCAAGGCTCAATGGAGTCCTGAAGAATTTGAAACTTTGAAGTGGAACAACAAGGCAATGCATGCCTTATTTTGTGCAATTGATGAGAGTCAATACAAACTCATCCAAATTACCAAAAATGCACAAGAAGCTTGGAAGATCCTAGAGACGGCACATGAAGAAACCGAAGTGGTTAAGGATTCCAAGCTCCAAGTTCTTCAAGCACAATTTAAGACAGTCAACATGGAGGAGGATGAGTGCTTTAATGACTTCCAAATGAAGTTGATGGACATCGTGAACCAAAGCCATCAACTAGGTGACCCGTACTCGGATAGAAGGATCAAGCAAAAGATCATGAGGTCACTTCCCGCTAGATTCGAATCTAAAGTGACGGCTATTGAAGAAAACAAGGACTTCAAGACTATGAAGCCGAGTGAAGTGATTGAAAGGCTACTTGCCTATGAATCTAGATGGGATCCTACATCTACACCTCCAAAGAAGCAAAAAAGGCATAGCATTGAAGATCTCTAAGAGTGATAAGGAGGATGATGACTGACGAGTAGTATTTTTGTGTCGTTGAAAGCACCGTCAAACATTTATAATAAAATCAACCTTGCTATAAGGCACGAGTCAAAAGACATAAATAGAAATAAAACTAGTACAGTGTGCAAGCAAGGGTATCGTTCCGCAGGGATGTGTTGTTAACCGTTTCAAGTTTTAGAGTTTAGGGAAAACATGTAAATAGAATATGGAGAGGTGAGAATGGTGTGTGAAGTGGTGTTATGTGTGTGTGTAGAAAATGTAAAGGAAAATAATGCAAACAAAGAGAATGTGGAAGGGTGAGAATGGTGATTAAGTGAGAAATAATAAAATGGTGGATTGGAGAGATGCATGAAAGTGGTCACACAAGGGTTTACAAGTTCACCATACATAAGTGCACACAAGTGGGTTGTTAGACATTAAGTTCATCCAATTTAGGTTAAGGGTTCGTTCTTGCCTCAATCCGATTTATACCCATTCATAGAGCTAATGGTTGAAGAGTGTGTTGAGAGCCTCTCAAACACGAAACCGCAACCGACATTTGTGAACTAATTCTACAAACCAATGCTAGATTGAGCCCCAATACTAACATGGTAATTGTAAAATGGCAACTTTAGGTGTAATGAATGTGGAAAGAGTAATTGTTCCTCCAACCATAACTTATCTAGAGCCCCTAGGGTAAGAAATAGCCGGATTCCCAATTAATGTAACTCCAACCACAACTCACCTAGAGCCCCAAGTGTGAGAAGTAGCCAAAGTCCAATATATAACAAAAACAATGAACCAAACCTCTTTAAATATGGCAATTAACAAGTTCATTCATTCTTCCTAGCTAATTAGTCAAGTCTATGCCCGTAATGGCCTTTCCAGTGACACAATCCTAACTCTAATTCACTCTAATCCATCCATACACATTGCAAATTTGACTTTCCATCAACATACACACACAAATGGGACATTTGATTACAACTACTCCTACAATTACATTAATCTACTCCTAATCCCATTCATGAACATATATTAATTTCCAATCTCCATACACAAACATTTCAAGATAGAGATATATTCAATAAAAGCAAGAATGAATCAAAACACAAATTAGATATAAAAACAACAACACATTATATTGAGCACAAATTAGGTTTACAAATATTCTCAAGTGGGGGTTTACACAATTAAGAAAACATGAAATACAAAGAGAATGAGTTTAAAGGAGACAACCCTTGAAGAAACCCCTCTAAGAGCTCCATAAATTCCTAGCTCGAAATTGGTCATAGACCACTCTTATCTCCTTGCAATCAATTCTCAAATGTTATGGGTGATGGGTAGAAATGGTGTGGGAGAGACATCCATGGAGGAAAACCTCCATGGACGCTCTTGAAAGCTCTCTCTCTCTCTCTTAATTGGTGAAGAAGATTGAAGAAGATGAAGTTTGGGTCTGAAAAATTATGAAGAGAGGAGAGGAAAAGGTGTTTATATAATGTTGGGAGGTTAGGGTATGAATTGGTAGTAAAAGGATGAAAATGCCCCTCAATTTCGGGTAAAAACGCGACCTCCAGGTGCCGTTCGGCGGTCAAAACTGCGGCCATGGTGCTAGCTGTTTTGCCCGTCGAATTGGTGAAGAAACCTACTGTCCTAATTCGGCGGTCAGAACGGCGGTTTGGTTGCCCGCCAAATGCCATTTCTGCTATGCGCATCAGTTACTCAAATAGGCATAACTTCCTCCAGAAATGTCGGAATTGAAATCTGTATAAAGTTATGAAAACTAGACTTCCGTACCTTTCCGAATATATAAAGATCTAAATGTGAATCGATTAGAGGAGGGAGTTATTGCACCTACAAGTCAGACGTTCTGCACAGGCCTACATAATTTCAGCCCATAAGTTGTCGGAAAATCAGAGGGGTTCATGCACGCAGTCTCAGTGTTCCGTTCTTGCTTGAAGACGGATCAACTGTGGAAACATCTTGATTTGCTTGGCCACGATTGGGCTTAGATCACGTCGCGGTCCGTATCAACGGTGAGGCGCAGCACTCTGAATACTTCTATTTATTCTCGTTTTTTGCTCTTTTTGCCTCCCAATCTAAACTCTAAGCTCAAAAACCCTTGGTAGGGAATATTTACCTATACAAGTCTAAAAAAAATATTATATACAAAAATATGCTCGAAAACGAGACAAACGATCGGAAATGGGGGACCTCAAATAGGTATAAAATAATTTGATCAATGACTCGGATGAAGACATGGCTCTAATGGTGAAGAAATTCAAGAAATTTAAGAAATTTATAAAGCCTCACAAGAATGACTTGAAGAAAAAGACCCACTTCAAGAAGGTTAAGCCAAGCTAAGAGAAGCCTACAAGAAAAGGCAGCCAATGCTTTGAATGTGGAGGTTTTAGACATATCTCCAAGGATTGTGGTAACTTGAAGGTGAAGAGAAAGGGAAAGGCGATGGCCACCTCATCAAGTGATAATGAGAGTGTAGAAGATTCTACGAGTGATGAAGAACTTGCAATTTACTACATGGCATTTGGAGCCTCCTATGTGGAAGATGTAGAAAAAGGTAACAAGGCCTTAAGTTGAGACTCTAAAGGAGAGATTAAAGATAAAGTAGCTAGAAGTGTGATTAATGAAGCTACTTATGAAAGTATTGTCAATGTGACAATAAGTGACACTAGTGATGACTCTACAGATGAGAACACTTCATCATACTCCAACAAAGAGATTGGTGGAGGTATGAACCTTGAAGGCTTCATCAAGTACTTTGAAGACTTTAGGTTGAAGAAGAAAAGGGAGATTCAAAAATTGAAGGAGGAGAATCTCAAGCTTTCAACCAAGGTGACTCACTTGGATGAAGAAATGAGGAGAGTCATGGAAAGTAAAGACTCATTGAAGAAGGAAAATCTTCAACTAAAGGTCAAGTTCGATGACTCCTCGAAGACGGACATGATTGATGTGTCCAAGTATGAAAAGGAGATTGAAGATTGTCACCAAAGGATAAAGGCAATGAAGTATGAACTTGCCTTGAAGATTGTCAAGGATAAAGAGATGAGGTACATTCAAGACTTGAAGAAGGATAAGATCAAGCAACCTTAAGCTAAAGGAAAAAGTAAAGCTTCACCTCCTCAACATCCTAGGAGGAAAATTGATCTTGGAGAGTCATCCAAGAGTGGCCAAGTGAAGATGCCAATAAAGGGTGAAGCTCAACCTCAACTTCCAAGAGCTTCACACCCAAGCCTTGCTCAATCAAGATTTCCTCAACCAAGGAAGCATGGCAATCCAGTTCAGCAACAAAGAAGTAGAGAACCGGTTCAACACCAAAGCCGACATCAAATGCATGACAAGTCTTCAATGACCTCACAAGGTTATGGTATGACTTCTATTTCTATACCTACTTGTCATTTTTGTGGTGTTGATGGGCACATTAAGCCAAATTTCCATAAGTACATTAAGTAATGTAGATTTGAGAGCATGATTGAGAGGAATAGGCTTAGAAAAGCCAATATGCATGTGCCTAGGAAATTTAGAGTTATTGATCCTAGGAAATCTAGTAACATGACGACCATGACCACTAGTAATGAAAGTGTGTCACCTAAGTGGATTAGGATAAATGAACCCACATGCTATTGTGCCAACATGCCTCCCATAGATTGTACTAGTTCCAATGGACTTGGTAGGTCTATAAGAGCTCATGTCTCCCGTTGACTTGGTTGGTATTGACTCCATTTGGGGAGCTCAAGCAAAGAGAGCGAACTTGCATTTTTGAAATGTGCAAAAATTTGATCTACTTCATGCGTCTCTATTAATTGCTTGAGATTCATAGTTGCACATATATGCTTATATGGTATTTTTGCTCAATAAGTGTGTAACCTTACTTTGCTTGTAATCCATGTCACATTTGTGTTCAAACATGCATTTTTGAACTAGGAGATTAGATTGGGTAATACATTTGAATGACCTATAATTTATCTCCATGACATGTGAACTTGATATTATGACATGCTTAATATGATATGCATGAAATGTCTTTTGATTGCTTTAATGCAAATGTGTGTGTATGCCAATGAGAAGACAAATCAATAAGGATCTTGTATCCATGCAATCAATAAGGATTTTATATCCAAATTAGTCTTCTCTCTCTTCTTAATGGCTAAGCAAGACTACTATCATACGGATAATTATCCGAAAAAATCTAAAAGGATCTCTTAATCCAATGTCTTGATTTTCCATTAAGGATTGATATAGTTGTTGTGTGCTAAAACTTTTATTCTCAAAACTATATCTTGTTTACTTATGACAAAAGGGTACAGATTGGTTTGAATTCTTATGGAAACCCTTTTGATGTTTGCTTTGCCAAATACCATTGCTTGAACTTTGATGTTATATGTCTTGTATGCAAAGCAACACATTCATACGTTCTCTTTAAAATAAAACTCCTTGAATCTTTCTCAATTGATTAAGTTGCATAAAGTTTATGTATATCATTATGCAATCGTCTTTTGTGTGATTGTCTCTCTTTGCTAAAGCAACCCGATAGGGGGAGCTCATTTGCCTATCTCATGACAAAAAGGGGGAGAAGTCTTGAGAGATATATGGGGAGAAATTTTATGCTTTAGGGAGAAGTCTTGGGAGAGAGTAACCATTTAGGGGGAACATTGCATTGCACTACATTATATTGATTGTATTGTTTTCTTAATGCAAATGCTTTTTTTTTCTTTTGATCACCTTACATGCACTTGCTCTTGGAAAGTGCTTTCTTGCTATTGTGTGTAGGTACGATGATCTACGAAGAGAATGTAGGCCTTGAAGAATTAGATCCTAGGTCTCTCTTAATGTAACGTAGAATTACTTGTTAACCAATAGCTTTGTTTTCTTTTTGTTAGGATTTATTGTGAGTGGTGATTTTGTCATGAAATAGCCAAAGGGGGAGATTGTAAGAACCTCATTTTTATGATTGGCTTATTTCATGACAAATCACATTGGGATGTCTATATAAAGGGTAGCATAGGTTCTCCAAGTGTGGTTTTCTCGAAGACATGCTTCTGGTCATCCCAAAGAGCTTCAAGAGAGGAAGTTCACTTGTTCTTAACTCTTGAAGAGATTTAGCTGCACACACTCACATCTTATGCAATTGTATTGACATACATTTATTCTTGCACACACACACACACTCACATGCATTTAAGTTGTTGTGTTGTCCAGTGTTCTAGACGACATGCTAGGCAACTTGTGCATGTCGCCTCCGAAGTCGCCTTAGTCCTGATATTTTTCTCCAGTGTGTAAGGCGACTTCCTAGGCGACTTGTGCATGTCGCCTTATATGTCGCCTCAGACATTTTGTTTTCTTCCCAGTGTGTAAGGCGACTTGTGTATGTCGCCTTACATGTCACCTCGGGCAACTTTATTTTTCTCCAGTGTGTAAGGCGACTTCCTAGGCGACTTCCTAGGCGACTTGAGCATGTCACCTTACATGTTGCCTCAGACTGCTCTATTTTTCTCCAGAACAAAAGACGACATGCAAGGCGACTTGTGCATGTCTCCTTAGATGTCGCCTGGCACTAAAACAGAGACAGTTTCATCTTTTCACGACAACTCATTTTTTCTCTTATATATATGTCATCTTCTTCCACATATCAGACCTAAAGCTCAGAAATTTACATCCTTAGTGAGAGAAAGTGACTCCAAGAGAGAGAGAGAGCTCCAAGAACCCATTTTTACTCAATAAAACACATTCCCATGAGCATTTAGCATCATCCAAGTATCTTCCAAGCATGGGTCTTTGTGTGTTCTTTGACTAGGTAATTTCTACATGCCCTAGAATCTCTTGTTTCATTCTTATGACATGTTTGCCTAGGATTAGCATTTATTTGTTGATTAAATGCATGTCTCTTTGCTTTATGTTGTTCCTAACATGTTGAAGCATTAAATGTTAGTTGGGTTTTGGTTTTCATTGATAGCTATAATCAAGGACCATTTTGCCCTCTAGCTAAATCTATATGCTTTGCATTTAGATATTATAATTTAGGACTTATTGATTTCATTTGTTAATTGCATTTATTGTCCTTGCCATTTTGTATGACAACTTATGGTGATATGACTTTGTTTGATGACTAGATTTTAGACTTGCATATCTATATCTAGTTAGGTCTTTATGAGCATTCATATAGACATTGATATCTAGGATTTGTACTTAGTGTCATCTTTAATCCCTAGATAAGCATTTAGTGTTGCCTAGCATTAATTTCATTTTGAATATTCATATATTCACATAGGTTGTTAATCTCTTCTTGAGAGTTAAGTCGTGTGACTACAAGGTGTAGTGCACAAGCAAGTGAAGTCTTGTAACCAAAGTGTGGTTGGCAAGCAAAGCAATCAAGGATTCAATATAAAAGGCCCGGTGGGTAGTAGTGGTGGGTTAGTAACCGAGAATGGTATGACTAGAGGTCAACCTAGGTTGTAAACATCATTAAAATAGTTGATTTGAGGATCGTGTGTGGCTAGAAGGATAGCCTATGGTTTTTCCCTTGTTGAAGGGTTTCCAAGTAAAAAAAATCAAGTGTTATTTATATTTCCGCACTTTACACTTGATTTTGTATGTTTGTTTATGATGTGAATTTTTAAAATTGACTAATCAAGAAAAGTTGGTAATTAACTTGATTAAAACATATTCACCCCCCCCCCCCCCCCCCCCCCCCCCCCCCCCCCCCCAGGTTGTTAGACACACGCTTTATAGTGTTTTCAGAGAGTTTCAGTCGTAGTACAGAGTAGGTGATACAAGTCTGACAAGTTGTCTCTAAGAAGTGATAGCCTTCCGACGATTATAAACTATGAGGTTTAAAACTTGCCGTAGACACATTTCCTGCCAATAAAATGTAAAAGAAGTGTCTATTTCTTTTTAATCTTATAGCTCTTTGGGACACTTACTTCAACTTAACATACACTGCTGATGCTGCAGCGGAACCAATTCACTATCGGGGGCCCTTTTGATATAGCCAATAAAAGACTATATTCTGCCCACTAAATTGGTTAGATATCGTTCTAATAGAGACCTAACAAAGGAACACAAAAGTAATCGAATAATCAACCAACCTGTGAAACTTCAAGTCTTCGCTTCAAGTTTGCAAGCAAAAAGTAAACCCTAGCTTTGTCGATGTCAAGAGTGAGAACAGTGAAAGCCAGTGTTGAGACTTTTGAGACCTATTTCTAGAGATTTTTAGAAAGTTCCAAGAATCAAAAAAGTCATTTTAGTGTTTTATTTTCAACTTAACAGCCATTGTTTTGTTTATATTGTTTAAAATGATGTCGTTTATATATATATATATATATATATATATATATATACACACACTTTTTATTGTTATTATTATTAATTATTTATGGGTAGTGTTAAGTAGGGGTGAGCATGGGTTGGTTTGGGTTAGGTTTGAGGATACCCACACCAAACCATTATTTAATCGGGTTACTTTTTTACAACCCAAACCAAACCAATTATAAGGCAAAACCAAACCAAACCAAACCAAACCAAATCGGATAGGTTCGGTTTGGTTTGGCCGTTTAAGAAAATAATTACATTATTTTTTTATTTGAACAAATATAATAATATCAATATAAGTAGATAAACTCATTATTAATACGATAAATAATAATACTATATTAAACCCAAGTGCATAACAATAATAATAATAAAGTTTATCGTGACGTGTCGTGCCGTGCATTTTACGGAATCGTGCTTTATGCTTGAACTTGCAGCAAGTGAGCATATTGATCGAATTCCACCAGGATATAATATATATATACCCCACACTTATGGAGTTCTTTGATTGTGTTGTGTTTTGCTTGAACAGTAACTCAACAACAACCTAGAAGAAGAAAAAATACAAACATATGGAGGACAGAACAGAACAGAGAGAGAGAGAGAGTTTCAGTGGCAGTACAGAGAAGGTGACAAAAGTCTGGCAAGTTGTCTCTAAGGAGTGGTAGCTTTCCGGAGATTCTAGACTATGAGGTTCAAAACTTGCCACGGACACATTCCCTGTCAATAAAATGTAAAAGAAGTGTCTATTTCTTTTTAATCTTTTAGCTCTTTGGTACACTTACTTCAAATGATAATCACCAAAAATGGTAAACAAATTAAAGTGAGGTTATCATACAACCATATTAATTAATTGAAAGACAAATATTTCCCGTATAATCTAAAGCACTCCTCCTTATCTGTAAAGAATATTGATATTTATAGTAAAGTGATTAGATCCATTAACTACTCCTCTACTCTAGAAAAACCACAACATTATTGATATTTTTCATATATCAGTTCATTAGCAGGCACAGGGTAATGGCACAATGACCGTGATTTGCATAAAAAAAACAAGCCAATTATTGAGTAATATATATTTGCTTCATTACTTGCAATACAAGCCATTTTGCCAAACTTCATCACTAGCATTACAACTATACATCATATACTAAGTTTGCTAAGTAAGCTGATACTGAAAAAATATATATAACTGGACACCAGAGATTGATCCACAAGGAACTAACATAGTTACATCATGCTTCATAGAGAGCTAAATCAGCTACAGCCCCGAAATTGATTTTCTGAACATCAAGTTTTCCTCCTAGGCACACCATCATCTTTAACGTTGCTAACCCGTTCGCATTCAATGATCCAATCACTGTGTCTGCAGCCACAACCTCTAGATGTGAGACAGAGAGAGGAGAACAAAATAGAACATTTAAGAGATTATTACAACAGATTGATTGAACTTACATGTCTATTGGTTCACTTAATGCTACAAAAACAGAGAAAAAGAAAATATATCAATTATCAACTTAAAATGAATTTGAACATGAACATGATCAAACAAGATAAAGACAACAGAATAATCATGATCTGATTATACGAATACTATCAGTTGCGGTAAGCCAGACTATACCAATGAGTGGCCCTAAGTTTCTAGTTGGCCTGTGGCTGGTTCCTAATTAAGATACGAGCCAAATTTATCTAAACCATCACCTCTTTGTAAATAAAGTTGAGTAAAAAACCCTGATCCCAATCCAGCATTGGCAAATTTCTAGATCAAATGAGCTTCAGGTTTTACAAAATGTGCTATTTGACCTACTATTATCACCAATATGGTACGAAATTGGTTAGAAATGACATACTTCCACCATTCTCAACAAACCCACCCACAATCCCAGATAATAAACCCATCTCTTACATGTGTAGAAATTCATTTAAAGGCCTGCACTTAAATCGTGTAAAGTTTATTCGAAATATAACAAAATACTTGTGATGGAAGTCGTGAAGCTCTCTTGGCATATCCTGCATATAGCTTCACCAATTGAAAGAAGTAAATATAAGTAGATATAAGTAGATAAAATCAACAAATATAATAATATCAATATAAGTAGATCAACTAATTATCAATAAGATAAATAATAATACTATATTTAACCCAAGTGCATAACAATAATAATAATAAAGTTTATGGTGACGTGCCGTGCCGTGTCGTGCCATGCATTGTACGGAATCGTGTTTTATGCTTGAACTTGCAGCAAGTGAACATATTGATCAAATTCCACCAGAATATAATATATATAGACCCCACACTTATGGAGTGCCTTGATTGTGTTGTGTTTTTCTTGAACAGTAACTCAACAACAACTCAGAATAAGAAAAGATACAAACATATGGAGTACAGAAAAGAAGAGAGAGAGAGAGAGAGAGAGAGAGATTTTCGGTCGCAGTATAGAGTAGGTGACATAAGTCCGGCAAGTTGTCTCTAAGGAGTGGTAGCTTTCCGGAGATTCTAGACTGTGAGTTTCAAAACTTGACGCGGAGATATTCCCTGCCAATAAAATTTAAAATAAATGTCTATTTCTTTATAATCTTTTAGCTCTTTGGGACACTTACTTCAAATTACAATCACCAGAAATGGTAAACAAACTAAAGTGAGGTTATCATACAACAGTATTATTTAATTGAAAGACAAGTATTTCCCCTATAATCTAAAGCACTCCTCCTTATCTGTAAAGAATATTGATATTTATAGTAAAGTGATTAGATCCATTAACTACTCCTCTACTCTACAAAAACCACAGCATTATTTATATTTTCTTATATCAGCTCATTAACAGGTGCATGGTAATGGCGTAATGGCCGTGATTACGCTAATTAAAGTTTATCGTGCCGTGCCGTGCCGAGTCATGTCATGCCTTGTATGGAATCGTGCTTTATGCTTGAACTTGCAGCAAGTGAGCATATTGATCGAATTCCACCAGAATATAATATATATACACCCCACACTTATGGAGTGCCTTGATTGTGTTGTGTTTTGCTTGAACAGTAACTTAAGAACAACCAAGAAGAAGAAAAAATGCAAACATATGGAGGACAGAGTGGAAGAGAGAGAGAGAGAGTATCAGTCGCAGTACAGAGTAGGTGACAGAAGTTCGGTAAGTTGTCTCTAAGGAGTGATAGTTTTCTGGAGATTCTAGACTCTGAGGTTCAAAACTTGTGGCGGACACATTCTTTGCCAATAAAATGTAAAAGACGTGTCTATTTCTTTTTAATCTTTTAGCTCTTTGGGACACTTACTTCAAATGACAATAACCAGAAATGGTAAAAAATTTAAAGTGAGGTCATCATACAACCATATTAATTAATTGAAAGACAAGTATTTCCCATATAATCTAAAGCACTCCTCCTTATCTGTAAAGAATATTGATATTTATAGTAAAATGATTAGATCTATTAACTACTCATCTACTCTACGAAAACCACAGCATTACTGATATTTTTCTTATATTAGTTTATTAACAGGTGCAGGGTAATGGCACAGTGGCCGTGATTTGCATAAAAAACAAGTCAATTATTGAGTAATCTATATTTGCTTCATTACTTGCAATACGAGCCATTATGCCAAACTTCATCACTAGCATTACAACTATACATCATATACTAAGTTTGCTAAGTAAGCTAATACTGAAAAAATATATATAACTGGACACTAGAGATTGATCCAAATGGAACTAACATAGTTACATCATGCTTCATAGAGAGCTAAATCAGCTACAACCCCGAAATTGATTTTCTGAACATCAAGTTTTCCTCCTAGGCACACCATCATCTTTAACGTTGCTAACCCCTTCGCATTCAATGATCCAATCACTGTGTCTGCAGCCACAACCTCTAGATGTGAGACAGAGAGAGGAGAACAAAATAGAACATTTAAGAGATTATTACAACAAATTGATTGAACTTACATGTCTATTGGTTCACTTAATGCTACAAAAACAGAGAAAATAAAATATGCTATTTGACCTACTATTATCACCAATATGGTACGAAATTGGTTAGAAATGACATACTTTCACCATTTCAATAAACCCACCCATAATCCCAGATAATAAACCCATCTCTTACATGTGTAGAAATTCATTTAAAGGCCTGCACTTAAATCGTGTAAAGTTTATTCGAAATATAACAAAATACTTGTGATGGAAGTCCTGAAGCTCTCTTGGCATATCCTTCATATAGCTTCACCAATTAAAAGAAGTAAATATAAATAAATATAAGTAGATAAAATCAACAAATATAATAATATCAATATAAGTAGATCAACTCATTATCAATAAGATAAATAATAATATTATATTTAACCCAAGTGCATAACAATAATAATAATAAAGTTTATCATGACGTGCCGTGCCATGCATTGTACTGAATAGTGTTTTTTGCTTGAACTTGCAGCAAGTGGGCATATTGATCATATTCCACCAGAATATTTCTAGATCAGATGAGTTTCAGGCTTTACAAAATGTGCTATTTGACCTATTATTATCACCAATATGGTACGGAATTGGTTAGAAATAAGTAGATATGTACGTTGGTATCTAAAGATGACATACTTTCACCATTTCAACAAACCCACCCACAATCCTAGATAATGAATCCATCTCTTAAATGTGTAGAAATTCATTTAAAGGCCTGCACTTAAATCGTGTAAAGTTTATTCGAAATATAACAAAATACTTGTGATGGAAGTCCTGAAGCTCTCTTGGCATATCCTGCATATAGCTTCACCAATTGAAAGAAGTAAATATAAGGAGATATAAGTAGATAAAATCAACAAATATAATAATATCAATATAAGTAGATCAACTCATTATCAATAAGATAAATAATAATACTATATTTAACCCAAGTGCATAACAATAATAATAATAAAGTTTATCGTGACGTGTCGTGCCGTGCATTGTACTGAATCGTGTTTTATGCTTGAACTTGCAGCAAGTGAGCATATTGATCAAATTCCACCAGAATATTTCTAGATCAGATGAGTTTCAGGTTTTACAAAATGTGCTATTGGACCTATTATTATCACCAATATGGTACAGAATTGGTTAGAAATAAGTAGATATGTACGTTGGTATCTAAAGATGACATACTTTCACCATTTCAACAAACCAACCCACAATCCCAGATAATGAACCCATCTCTTACATGTGTAGAAATTCATTTAAACTGCTGCACTTAAATCGTGTAAAGTTTATTCAAAATATAACAAAATACTTGTGATACTAGTGCTGAAGCTCTCTTAGCATATCCTGCATATAGCTTCACCGATCAAGTTCTTCACATCCATGAAACCACAGAAACGCTTGAAGTTAGTTCACAAACTATGTAAACTACAGGTGTCGGTTGTGGAATACTAGAAGAAATCAATTTTTTACAACCTTAGATATTACCATCATATAAATTAAATACTTTATTTAATTTGTCAGTTAAATGGACATAACAAAATTAAATAAAAAATCTTACATGCGATACTCAACACTGGAGCCGTGGTTACAGACGGGACAATTGGAGAGAGTGTTGAGTTTGTCCATCCGCTTCTTAGGTGGTTGTTTCGCCCTTGACTTCCTCTTATCCATAGCTCAAAGCCTCAAATCCTTCAATAACAAAATCTCGAATTGCAAATAAGTAAATATGTATTCCAAAAATGTAAAAACGGTATTGAACAATTGAAAGAAGAATCAATAAACGGTTCACAGAATCACATACACCACTGATGCTTCAGCGGAACCAATTCACTATCGGGGCCCCTTTTGATATAGCCAATAAAAGACTATATTCCGCCCACTAAATTGGTTAGATATCGTTCTAACATAGACCTAACAAAGGAACACAAAAATAATCGAATAATCAACCAACCTGTGAAACTTCAAGTCTTCGCTTCAAGTTCCCAAGCGAAAAGTAAGCCCTAGCTTTGTCGATGACGAGAGTAAGAACAGTGAAAGCCAGAGTTGAGACTTGTGAGACTAATTTCTAGGGATTTTTAGAAAGTTCCAAGAACCAAACAAGTTGTTTCAGTGTTTTATTTTCAACTTAACAGCCATTGTTTTGTTTATATTGTTTAAAACGATGTCGTTTATATATATATATATATATATATATATATATATATATATATACACACACACACATTTTTATTTTTATTATTATTAGTTATTTATGGGTAGTGTTAAGTAGGGGTGAGCATGGGTTGGTTTGGGTTAGGTTTGACGATACCCAAACCAAACCATTATTTAATCGGGTTACTTTTTTACAACCCAAACCAAACCTATTATATGGTAAAACCAAGCCAAACCAAATCGGTTTGGTTCGGTTTGGTTATGCGGTTTAAGAAAATAATTATACTATTTTTTTTATTTGAACAAATATAATAATATAAATATAAGTAGATAAACTCATTATCAGTAAGATAAATAATATTACTATATTTAACATAAGTGCATAACAATAATAATAATAAAGTTTATTGTGACGTGTCGTGCCGTGTCGTGCCGTGCATTGTACGGAATCGTGTTTTATGCTTAAACTTGCAGCCAGTGAGCATATTGATCAAATTCCACCATAATACAAATTATGTAAACTACAAGTGTCGGTTGTGGAACACTAGAATAAATCAATTTTTTACAACCTGTGAGATTACCGTCATATAAATTAAATACTTTATTTAATTTGTCAGTTAAATGGACATAACAAAATTAAATAAAAAATCTTACATGCGATACTCAACACTGGTGCCGTGGTTACAGACGGGACAATTACAGAGAGTATCAAGTTTGTCCATCCGCTTCTTTGGTGGTGGTTTCGCCCTTGACTTCCTCTTATCCATAGCTCAAAGCCTCAAATCCTTCAATAACAAAATCTTGAATTGCAAATAAGTAAATATGTATTCCAAAAATGTAAAAACGGTATTCAACAATTGAAAGAAGAATCAATAAACAGTTCACAGAATCACATACACCACTGATGCTTCAGCGGAACCAATTCACTATCGGGGCCCCTTTTGATATAGCCAATAAAAGACTATATTCCGCCCACTAAATTGGTTAGATATCGTTCTAACATAGACCTAACAAAGGAACACAAAAATAATCGAATAATCAACCAACCTGTGAAACTTCAAGTCTTCGCTTCAAGTTCGCAAGCGAAAAGTAAGCCCTAGCTTTGTCGATGACGAGAGTGAGAACAGTGAAAGCCAGTGTTGAGACTTGTGAGACCTATTTTCATAGATTTTTAGAAAGTTCCAGGAACCAAACAAGTTGTTTCACTGTTTTATTTTCAATTTAACAGCCATTGTTTTGTTTATATTGTTTAAAACGATGTCGTTTATATATATATATATATATATATATATATATATAAACACACACACTTTTATTTTTATTATTATTAGTTATTTATGGGTAGTGTTAAGTAGGGGTGGGCATGGGTTGGTTTGGGTTAGGTTTGACGATACCCAAACCAAACCATTATTTAATCGGGTTACTTTTTTACAACCCAAACCAAACCTATTATATGGTAAAACCAAACCAAACCAAACCAAATCGGTTTGGTTCGGTTTGGTTTGACGGTTAAAGAAAATAATCACATTATAAAAAAGAGAAATTATTTATTTGAATAAAAAATAAAAAATAATAAATTTTAAATAAATATGATTATAAAAAAAATAGTGGGTGTGCTTACAAAAAATATAATAAATAAAATTAAAGAAAATGTATTTTTGCCATTATGTGAGGTTTATTTACGAACCAGAGATTTTTAAAATATTTTAGGGGTATATTTACGAAAGAGGTGTATATACAATTTTTGATGAGTGCCAATATCACCACTCTTTTTTCTTTAACAAAACCAAACCAACCCGCTTAAATTGGTTTGGTTTGGACGGGTTGATCGGTTTGGCAGTTTGGTTGCCCACCCTTAGACTGTTAACATGTGCCCTAAGGTTACATGATAACAACAACTTTATTACTGTAAAAAGAAATAAAAAAAGACAGTATTTATTGTAAGAAGACAATAAATGCAATGGTAAATGATGTCTTTTATTACCATTTATAATAATAAAGTAGTTGTTAATATGTCACATAAGAGCATCGCCAAAAGACTCTTCAAATAAGATATTTGCTAAAGTCAAACGAGCCACATCAGCATATTTGACTCCAACAGACCCTTCAAATGAGATTCTTCAAATAAGATTTTGCTTCTCTCTCTTCAATACTGAAGAGCAACTTCTCCCTCTTCAATTATTATTGTATTATTTTTTTTATATCACATCATCATTAATATTTAACATTTTTATTATTTTTATCTTTTTAATTAAATTAAATTAATAATTAATAAGTTTTAATTTATAAATTTTATCATCATAAAAATTATATCATTAGAAAGGTCTCATCTAAATCTGTAAAACGAGGCTAAAATTGAATATTTAATTATAACATATTAATAATTTGGAAGGTTATTCAAATGATTTTCATATCCACCTAAAAATAATACTAGTTTCACATGTAAGAAACTAGTGCATTTGAAAAGTTGAATGCTTTCTTTAAAATAATATACACCTATTTCTAATCGAAGAGTCTTTTGGAAGAGCTCTTCTTTTTTCACTCATCAAATTGCCACATAGATAAGCAAATAGCTATTTGAAAAGAGAAAATAGAAGAGTCTTTTGGTGATGCTCTAAGTGTATGTTTGGTATAACTTTTGAAATAATAAAAAGCTCTTTTTTAATGTTAGAAGCTATTTTGAAGTTTTTTTTAGTCGTTTGACAAAACTCAAAACAGCTTTTTTAATATGTGAATTGTCTCAAATACCCTTTATAAAAGTCATTTTATGTCTATTTTGAGAAGCCCAAAATTAGGGCTTTTCCAAAAAGCTTTTTTGAGCATTTTTAAAACATATGAATTGTCTCAATTACCCTTTATAAACTTTAAATATTCTACGATAACTATTTAATTATAAATACTTTATCAACACCTTTTTTTGTAATTCACTCAACCAAAAGCTACTTCTAAAAATACATTATCAACACCTTTTTTATAATTTACACAACCAAAAACTTTTTTTGTTAGAAGCTCTACTCATTAGAAGCTCTACTATAAAAAGATCTACTTTATAAGTTCTACTTGAAAAGTCAAATCAAACATAAGGGCATAAGTTAACAATCCACATTATTTATAATTAATTTTCCTTGTCTAGTTGACAATACTGATAGGTTCAGTTCTCTTTTTTATTTGGTATCAGCAGGTTCCAGCATCTTTTACCCTCAGCTCTTCAGATGAGTGGGTTGTCTCCATGCTTGCTCAAGTTGTTTGCATGTCGGCCCTTCAAAGTACCGAAAGACATTTCCTTGATGATTTATCCATGAGGAATTATAGTAAAATCTTCTCTTGGTTTCGGAAGCCCAAAAAGCTTGTATCAAATGATTCTTCTGTTATCATATATAAATTATTTGAAGATGAGCTAATAGAAAATGCGAAGAGTCTGCTAGAAACTTTATTTCCATGAAGGGAAGTCTTAAGCCTCAAACAATGAAGCCAACATACAATTGGTGGACCCCATTAGCTCACTCTAAGATGGAAAAGATCGGTGGTCCTCAGTTTAGTGCTTGGACAAGTGAGTATGTGCCTGCTTACAAGCTTCAAATTGATGCTAGTAGATTTAAGGATGTGAAGTTTGAAGGTTGGAGAAAATCTGCTGAGAATAGGTGAGAAATTCTTCTGACCCACTCCCAAATGGTATTATATCTTTCCTTTTCCGTTTTTTGGTTTCTAGTGGTACCTATCTTTGGGGTGTTTAATGTTTTTCACTCATGATTAAAATTCTGTTTCGAATCTATGGTCATTTCGACATAGTGGTTAAAGATTGGTTCTCATGCAATATTTTTTTAAGTACCATTTTTTTTTTCTTTTTATAAATTCTAATCTTTCACCATTTTTAGGTTGGATTAGCTGATGTGTTGGACATGTACTATGAAGATGTTTACACTATACCAAATAAACGACTATTATGTGGTATGGCTGCAAATTACACCAACTTGCCCAATAAAAAGGTACTAAAATAGCTATATTGATTGTGTCAATTTGATCTTCTTATTTATGCTAAAAATTGAAGTCTTTATTTCATCTAATTACTAGTATCTAACTTATATGTAGCAAATACTTGGCTTTCTTGCAAATTCCAATGAAATTTTGAACTATTAAGATAATTGGTGATTGAAATGATTTACATTTTAATTTAAAAAAAAATCGACTGCAATATAAACTTTTGATAGTGGGACAATCTGGCAGATATGATGTTGATTTACAGGAATTTGTAGTTAAATGTAATTGGGTGGAAAGTGATGACATATTATTTTCAGAAGAAGCTGGTTGTGTCATCTCATAAATATATTTTTCGTTGTCATTTTCCTATTATCATTTCATTTAGCATTGTGGAACTTTAAGAGGGAGGCAGGTTGGGAGATTTATGGTTTTTGGATGACTTGGTTGGAAAACCTTGTAATTGACCTTTGATAACTGAATTTTGTTCGGGACAAGTACGCTTTTTTAGTTAATTTTTTTCAATTTCTTTCAGAGGAGCTCTTCTTTTTTGAACATTCTATCTGTCACTCTTTGCTAGTGGAATTTTTCTAATCTCCATTAGTGCTCTCGATCAACTTTGTTTGCCTCATTTACGCAAGGGAGAAAAGTATCTTGGAGAACAAAAGTCTCCACCTTCATTTGAATTTGAGTCTATAATAAATCAGCCTGTTGATGCTGCTGCCCTAGGTATGTGTTCACCAAAAGCATTGTAGCTGTATAGTAATCTAATGTCATTTTTCATTTGGTAAGTATGTAAAATACCATCCGCAATTCGTGGAAAATTAGCATGTGAGGCTACCACTATTGAAGAAGGAAGCTGGAATACAAGCTCATTCGAGAATTGCACTCATTCAAATGGTTTCTATGACCAAATTTACATTATGTATCTGCCAAATATATGCAAATTCCTTTTTTAAATTACAAAGAACCGTTTATCCACACTTTGGATAAATCCGTTAAAATCCTGGAACGCAATTTGGATACTTATTAATATTCTCTCGTCGTTTACTATTTTGCTTTATTTTCTATTTTATTCATTTTGGAAAGAAAATTGAAACTTGAACATAATGTGGCTAGTTGGAAGCATTGTGCATCTCAACAGTCAAAAAGAAGATTAAGGATGCTGTTGGCTGGTCTGGTGATATAATTACTGAAATGAGTGTTGGTGCTTGGATTGGGGAAATACCAATTTTTTTGAAAGTAACACATGAAGATGATGCTGGTGGTGAGGATAAGTCAATCAATTCTGCTGCTTTAGTGAAAGATGACGCAGACATCAATTCATATCCTAGTTATCTGGTAAATGAATTGGTACAGTTATTTTTTATTTTATTTCTCTACATCGTCTTTTTTGCACATACGCCACATCACTGGAACAACAGAACTGACAAAGAGAAGCGCTGACATGAAATTACTTTTTGAATTCAAGACATGTATGTGCCATGTAACTCTGGATGTTGGTGGGTAGTTACTGCTGTGTTTTTACTTGGTCTCGGCGAAATCAAACCCCAAGCCTTTCTCTACATTTGAGTGTTAAGACAATCTTTTTACTTCTATGCTGAACCTGAAAGCTACTCTGACCTCATACCTGTAAATTTATATCCAGCAAAAGCCTTAGTGCACACATAGAGAATATATTTACCCATAATGCATAATGGTTATTGTTTAACCTTAAAAAATCAGTTCAATAAGATTAACATGACGAAGAAATACAAGTGTTCTTGGGTAACATAAATCCCGGGGTTCGATCTAATAAAAGGGGTGAGGTCGTTATTTAGGTGAGTAAGTGTTTAGTGACGAAATTTATAATATGTAGAAGAACCTGAATAATACTGAAATTGTGAACTCATATTTATAGTAAAATTGTGTATGGTACTAGTAGGTGACAGAATATGATATTAGTGTTATTGGTCCTTCTTGGAGAATATTCATTTTTCTCTGTCATTTGTCACTTGGCAATGTGCTCCTCAAGATCCTTCAACAACCTTGATTCGTTGATCTTGTGCTCATGGCAGGATCACCCCTCATCTGTCTAGGTATGGATCCTGTTGTTTCTTTCTAATTGGTCCAACTAACAACCGACTCGGAGGGGTTGGTGTGGCTGTCCTTCGAAGAGGCAAACCTAACAATATTTTGACAAATGGGGACCTCATATCAGATATTTTTAGGGATCACACTCCCTGAGCTGGTGGTCCATTTTTCCCTTTCTGATTTCATTTTCTCCTCCCTCATGTGATGGTGTCAATTGGTGGTTATTCTTTCGTTTTGCCCGCTAATGATAAGGAGACAAATGAAAGAGAAGAGTGAATATTCTCTGAGAAAGACCAATGACACTAAGGTACCTGTCACCTTCTAGTACCGCATGTCACCCAACATTTTACTATAAATATGAGCTCACTATTTCAATATTACAAAGGTTCTTCTACATATTAAATATCCCGTTACTTTGCTAGAGTTATTTCTCCATTACTCGTTTCTTGACTTGGGCATAGGAGAGTGATTGTCGGCACCCTGCTGGCCATGACCCTGACCCTAGGGGCAGTTGTCTTGCAGCTGCAGGAACGCTTTTGGAAATCGAGCAATTTAACTCGAGCTTGAAGAGGACGCTAAACACTTGCTCACCTAAACACCGATCTCATCCCTTTTGTTAAATCGAACCCTATGATTGGCCTTAAGGAGAAAACCTGTAATTCTTCGTGTTGTTAATTTTTTAAGGTTAACAGTTATATACGAGTGCCTTTCTTTGCTCAACGATATCATTATCTTCTCAAATAAAATACATGTCAAAGTATTTTTTTTTACCATAAACTAGACATCCTTTACCATGTATCTTGTGTTGTCTATGTTAAAATTAGTATGCAAGTAATCTGTAATCCGTAACAATTTAATTTTGTTAAAGTTCAAGTTTGATTGGTGTACACTTGTCACATTTTACTCATAGTTTGAACAATAATTTGGTTCATTAAGTTTCCGCCAGGGTGAAAAACCATACTGTTGGATGAGAAGTGTGTCTTGGTAGTAGCAGTACTGTGATGTTTTCATTTTAAAAGTTGGGATATCTATTTGGTACTTACAACCGCTTCCTCTGGTTGCTTATTTTTCTTGTACAATGTCCTCAACTTTTTTTCTTTTTCTTTTTTTCCTTTGGTTGCTTCTATTTGATTGGAACTAGGTGGTCTTCTCAACTGATGGTGAAATAGTTGGGTTTCAGGGTTTCAACCAACAAGCCGAGTGGGTGTTAAATTGTTAATCATTGGGCTGCCAATCCGTTAGCAAAAGAGCTGTATGGCGGGAGAAAGCTTTCACCTGGTAAGATAGTGTTGGTAGCTTATTATGTTATTTGTGGGTGGGTGCTTTGTTATGCTGCTAGTTGGTTTTATGTGATTGGCTTGTTGCAAGCAGGTTTCATTGAACCTAGCCTCAATATCCACCTTCAACGTTTTAATCGAGTTGTTGATGTCTATAAATCCGGATTCCTGTTTTGCTTGGGCTAGGCCAATTCAATGATCATTTGATGCGAGACAGATTTGTAAATCTTACAAAACACTCGTTCAAGTAAAATTTTGACCGCTCTCTTGATTCTCTGGGGAGATTCAGTGTTCCTTGTCTAATGGTAGTATTTCAAGACCTGCCCTGAAGGCAAGAGGACATTGCACTTTATAGGCAGTTCTACACTAACAACTAGAAATCTAGTACTGGACCTGACAAACATACCTGTGAACAATACCTGTGAGCTTCCAACGATGTTCTGAAATCTGTCTTTGGTTCTCAATGATGTTAACATACCATTTTCTAGAAATATCAAATATAAATTGGTTGAATTTTTTAGCTAGTACAATTAAGTGCAATAGTTCTTTTTCTGCTGGCTGCCATAGACCGGAAATCAGTTTTCTTTTCCCAAAAGCGTATACTAATATTGGAGGCTGTGGCAAATGAATTCACTCATGTTTGCACCTTGATTATATTCGGGAATGATAATGGAGCGGATCAGGGATGGATACCCCAATATCCATCCCTGTATCCATTTGAGATATATATCTCAATCATTATATATATCCCCAATTCTAATTAAGCGACGCTGATTCGAGGAATCCTCAAATTGATATAGGGAAATCCATTTCTGCTCCGTTTTCCTGGATTAAAAAATATAAATTTTTATACTTTATATGAAAAAAATGTAACCAGCATCTAGAGTGATATATTTTATGTTATTTAAAGAGAAACAAATCTAGAAAAGATATTTGATATTTAAAAATGCTATTTAATGAGAGGGTAGGGATGGATGATATGTATATCCATAGACAATAATACAATATCAATCCTGATTTCCGAAAATGAAATAAATATTAGGATTATATCTATTACCGCTCTGTCTCCGATATATTAATATCTATCATCATTTTAAATGGAATGGATTGTTACAGATATCCATATTCATAGGTAATTTTATCATTCCTAACTATACCGATTGATCTAATGGTTATAAAGATATCTCAGAAGTTTTTGTAACCTCACATCCACTGTCGAGGAATTCTAGCGAAAATTACTTTCATATTTGCCCTTGAACACGCTCCAATTTCGAAAATTGAGGTCGGGGTTGAGGAATTTCCGGTTTTTTGAGGTGATGATGATGTATGTCAGCTTTTAGAAAAGTTGTTCTCTCTTGTAATCAAGTAAATTGTTGTGTGAAATGCAACGTGTCAAGCAACAGACAAAAAGAAAAAGAACTAATCAAAGCAAACAAGTAATTTCAAAAGCCAAAATAAACAGTATGCTCCTCCACCAGAATCAATAGTAAGATATACATATTAATAAATAGGGTAAATTGCACTGAACCCCTTGAGGTTTGGACAAGTTACACTTAGATGAAAAAGTTTCTTTATTATACACTAACACCCCCAAAACTTAAATTTTACTTTAAAATATCTAAAATGCCCATAATTATATTATTTTATACTTTATTTTTTTTATCTTTTAACCAAAAACTTTATAAACTTTAATAAAATAAAAATTAAATAAAAATATGATTAATTAAATAAATAAATAGTTTAAAAGGTAAATAAATAAATAGTTATAAAAATTAAATAAATAAATAAATAGTTTTAAAAAAAATAAATAAATAAATAGTTTTAAAAAAATTAAATATTCTAAAAAAGTAGTTTAAAAAAATAAAAATAAATGAGTTTGGATATTTAGAGTTTTTCTTGTCCTTTTTAATGGATATCTTTGAAAAAAATTAATGTTTTCAATTTTTTCATTTTTTTTTTTGAAACTATTTATTTATTTAATTTTTTAAAACTGTTTATTTATTTGATTTTTTAAAACTATTTTTATTTAATTTTTTAAACTATTTTTTTAAACTTTTTATTTATTTAATTTTGTAAACTATTTATTTATTTAATTAATCACATTTTTTATTTAATTTTTTTATTTTATTAAAGTTTATAAATTTTTTGGTTAAAAGATAAAAAAATAAAGTATAAAATAATATAACTAGGGGTATTTTAGACATTTTCAAAGTAAAATTTAAATTTTGGGGTGTTAGTGTATAATAAAAAAGTTTTTCCATATAAGTGTAATTTGCTCAAACTTCAAGCGGTTCACTGTAATTTGCCCTAATAAATATTTATTAAAGTCATTACAATTTTTGTTATCATTGTGTTACACCAATGCTTCTGAATTTGAGTTTCTTGTTAATTTCAACTAAAAAAGGGAAAACAGAAGAATAGAAATTTTTGGTTTTAAAAGTTGCAGGTTGTAACTGCACCATGTAACAGAAACTGGTTTCTGTTGTGTTTTAAAATAACATGACAGGTACAATGCCATGAATGTTGTCTGTTCCCTTTTATCAGGTCAACTAATCTACAGACGTTTTTTCTCATAATAAAATCATCCAAAGAATCTGTTTTCACCCAACCCTCGTGTATGTTTTATAAAGCAGCTTTTTTTGTGCCTGAATATATGGCTTAATCGATAATTTGATAAACTGATATAGCAAATTAGTAATTTAATAGTACCACTGTTAAAATCATCCAATGTTTCACTAAAAAGGAATACACAGGAAAACAAAAGTGATAGCAATTTGAGGTTGTCAAAGGTTTCTTGTAAGACCATTGTTTGATTCTATTGACGGTGATTTTTAGAAAGTCAACTGGTCAACGATTCAATGTGATGATTTGTGAATTAAAGCAATAATAGAAGACAAATAACAAGAGATATTTTACATGGTAAAACTCTGATAACAAAGAAACATCTACGGGTGTCGCCGGGGGACAGAAAAATGTGTTTCACTATGAAAAATACTGATTACAAACTATTCTCTCACACTGCCACTCCTTTCTTATTTTTGATCCTCCTTTACAGTGATATTGCAATAGTATTTATATGGTTCGATCTAGGGTTGCCCTAGTTCTTGTCGTACAAGTAGTGGATTCATTAATTAGAATCTTGCTGAGATTCTAGTAAAGTAGATTGATTAAGACTCGTTTCCTGTTTGGTGTTTATCCTTCTGGAAGCTTTGAGTTCTTTCCTGATTAGAATTCTCTGATACTGGAGAGGAAATACAGATATTTCCTTATTTGGAGTGTGATTCTTAGATTTTGTATCAAAGTGAATCTCTGCTTGATAAGGTGTATATTGATAGGATTATATTTCTTGTTTTGACCGAGTAGATCTCGTTGAGTAGAAATCTTCGGCAAGCAAGATCTTCGCTCATTAAGACTTTGTAAGGACCTCGATTTTTTGATTGGATTATTTCTTGACAAACCACACCACATTGGGGATGATTGTTTAATAGGTAGCTTAGGTCCTTGTCGGCAAGCTTCCAAGCATCTCCATGACTTCAAGAGCAAAAGGTATACTCATTTGACTTTGTCTCTTGAAGAGTTTAGGTGCGCACACACACACACACACATTTCATGCATGCTTTGTTCATCTTTGCATTTGTGTTTCCTTGATTGTGTGCATTTATGTCTCAACTCACACGAGCACTTCTTTGTTTGTCTTTACGTGTGGTTGTTATGTTTTACGTTTTTCGTTGTGTGTTCGGAAATGTCCTCACTCGCACGATGGTGTGCTTGTGTTGTGTCCGCGCTTGCACTTTGGAATTTTAGGACATTGTGGTAGATTGATAGGACACCCTTGATAGAAGATAAGAAGGGTCTCCCAAGAATGGCGTTGTAGGCAAACGAGGTGTCGACCACAACAAAATATGTCATGATGTTCTACCAGAGTGGTGTTATTCCCACTATCACAGGTAGGATCATGGACCATGTGTGTATCAGTGAGTCCTCAGTGAACCCATACAGCTGGGTGGTATAGCTGTTATAGCAGGGGTTTTTCAAGTTGAACTGCTCCAAAGCACTCTTGAAAAGGATGTCAACGCTGCTACCGGTATCGATCAGGACACGATAGACCAGGCAATTGGCTATTTGCATGGTGACAACCATGGGATCATCATGGGGATGTACGGTATTGTACACATCATCTTCAGTGAAGACAATCTGGGATGAACGTGGGAATCCTAATGATCCCCTGGTGACCCTGAAGACATCATGGCCTGTTTCTAGCCGGGGTACCTTCCTAGCATGATTTGTTTTGGAATTGTTGGAGGTTCCTGCTAGGGTGGGACCTTCGCTGATGGTGTGGACTATATGGATCTGCTCCATCAATCCTTCCATTTTTCTTTCCTCTTCTCTTCTGCTACTATAATATCGGTTTGTACCTCATTGCCTGTTGGATGTTATCTCGCACCTGTTGTAGGAATTCTACCAGGCATTCTCACCTTACCAGTGCTTCAATCTAGTTGCTAGACTGTAGCACTTCGAGGTATTATTCCCCACATCCTCGAGGAAGTCGCACTACTTGAAGCGATTCCGCTGATCAGCTGGTGCCTTCATCGGACCAGGCTTCCTGAGTAGCCCCTTTGTCACGGATGTCGAGGTAGATAGTCTAGCGAGATGCATTAAGGTGATGTAATACGTGTACCCCTCTTCCTCCCTAGCTATCCGCGCAACTTCCCTAGGTGGAGGTATAGCTCTAGGAGGAGTCCGCCTAGCTGAGTACCGGTCCCGTTAAGGCTGGTAAGGTGGCGGCCAGTATGTAGATTTGTTGGGAGGTCTATTTGGGCCCTTCTATATCGGAGCGGGCTTAGGTGCCTCTTTCTTTTGACGCTTAGGGGATCTCATATCGTCATGCTCCATCTTGACTCTGAGCTGCTCATTTATCTCTACATGTCCAAGGGCCCTGTCATAGGCCTCCTAGTACGTCTCTGGTGGATGCTTGGTGAAGAAGTGGAACAACCTGCCAGCCCACAAGTTCCTTCTAAAATTGGCCAAGATCTCCTTCTCCGCGAAGACCCCTATCTGGATCACCTCTTTATGGAACCTCTCAACGTAGGCTTTGAGCGATTCACCCCACTCATGGATCACGTATTGAATATGAATGGGATCCTTGGGGCGAGGTTTAATGCCTTGAAATTGAGCATAGAAATCGGTGGTCAAGTTGGTGAACGAGTCAACACTTTCTGTTGGCAGCTTCCTGAACCATGCCTTGGCATAGTCAGTAAACGTAGTAGGAAACATCCTACACATGGCGGCCCTAGTAGCATTCTGGACCTCCATCTGTTGAACGAAACTCTCTAAGTGACTCGGGGGATTCTCTGTCCCGGAATACTTGTCGATTGGCATTTTGAATTTTAGAGGTAGCTCTGCCTCTCTGATCCTTCTACAGAACGGAGCATTCATCTCTCCCAAAGGATCCTTCCGGTTCTCCAGGTGCTTGCCTTTCTTCAGCTCATGTATCTTCTTTACCGTTTGGGCTACTTGGTCTTGGAGGCACTTTTTACCATCATTCCCGGATTCTACCTCGGAGTCTTCATTGTCAGACCCCTCTGAGGTTACGAGGTTACCATTTGTTCTCCCCTTAGGGGGTGTCTTCCTAGGCAGTCCTTATATGGTGGGTGCTACCTTCTGCCACTAAGCGAGGTTGCCACCTGGAGGCTTCTGGCTGGGTCGGGTGGACGTGCTCCATAGGTGGAATGTCGAAGGCGGACTTCACCTGACAGGGTCGATAGTTTGTCGGTCGGTCGATCGATCTGGAGCTGGGGGCATAGACCCTAGCCTGTCGTGAACCGGTACTGGAGGTGGAGGGCCCAACCGATCAAATGCAGGTATCCTGGTACCTGGCCGATTGGTTTCTCCCCTGGCATCTGGCAATGCAGGTTGAGGGATGCTACCATGTGTGACCATTCGGAGGCGGATACTCTCTCCAAAGGCCGCGACTTATTGGTCCAGGTTGGCCTGGTTGGCTACCAGGGCGACAGGGATCTAAGGGGTAGCCTGCACGACAGCTGCAGGTGCTGGAGCGGGGTTGTGATTCTTCGCCCCCTTCTTTTTCTTCTGACCCTTCCGGGTTGAAGCAATAAATTAGTGCCCTAACGGATCGGGCTGCCCCTGAGAAGATCGAAGTCTCATATGGATATGCTGTAAAAAATAAGATTCACATGCTTTTTATTCAAGGGTGTAAAAATTTTCCACAGACGGTGCCAAAAAGTGTTAACAGGAAAATCCACTCAAGGAGTAGAATTCCAGTTACCACCATCAACTGCTACCTGTAGGTGGCAGCGGAGTAGGTACCTTCGGTACCGGGATTTTTCTTACGTTGGAGATCGAGAGAAGAGAATGTAAGGAAAGAAAATAAACAAGATATGTATTGTTTATTGGATATGTGTTTATACAGTTAGTACAATACACTCTCTTTTCTCTACTTTACACATGATGGTGATGGAGCACTCATTTATGTCGATAAGTGGCTAGAAAAACCTCCAGTGATCGTCTCTAAACTCTCACAGGCTTCCGAGAACTCAAGAGAATTTTTCTGAAGAGCTTCTGGAAAAAATATACCCCCCATCTCTTTTCGTCTTTCATGGCTGTATTTATAGACACCAATATTTCTGAGAATCCGGTCATATTAATGAGGATTATCTGGAGTCCTTCTTTAGGCGTTGAAAGACGTTGAGTGATGCTAAAGGGGCTGGATTTAATCCCTCCAATTACTGTCGTATGTAAACTCTGATTTGGTTGACTGTTTGGTCTCATTTATGGTGCTTTAAATGGTGATGAAGTAAATTCTTCCCTCTTATGTTGCTTGGAAAGATAAACTGACTCTGTATCCTGGTATCGCGGTACACTGATGTACCGGTCTGCTTTTGTTAGCATGGTGCTTGCTCTGTATCTTACTGGTGTGGCGCTTGTTCTATCATGTTGGTATCTCTTGGTTGAATTCTGGGCGGATATCAAGGTACTGGGTACCAAATAGACGTCGAGGTACTCGGGTACCGGGTAGATGTCCATGGTACCTAGGTGTCAAATAGGAGATGTTGGGTACCTGCAAGGTACTGAACATGTGGTATCGCGGTACATGCCCTTTCTTGAGTCGTGATTCTGGTGCTTTGAGTAGGTAGACAGATGGGCGAGGAGGTAGCCGTTCCGGTCTTACCAGGTATCGGTTCTTCCTAGATCGCGGTATCGATGCTTCCGCACACCTAGGAATGGTTCCTGCCAAGTAGCCACTTGGTGGAAAATTCTTCTTTGGACCCCTGCCAAAAAAAGTTGTTAACAATTGTATTTGTTAAGAGTATGGACATCAAAGAGCCTCCACCCCCACAACATCCTAGGAAGAAGATTACTCTAGGAGAATGTTCAAAGAGTGCCCAAGTGAAGATGGCATCAACAAGCCAAGCTCAAACTTAACAAATGAGAGCTCCACAAGCAAGCTTCTTACCAAAATTCCACCAAGTCAAAGAGCAAGTCATGCATCATCACTCTACGAGGCAATCTAATCCGGTTCAACAACAAGGAATGAAGGAACCGATCCAACACCCAAGACAAGCTCAAAGATAGGGGAAAGCCCCTTTGTACTCACAAGGGAATGGTATGACTTCTTACTTCACTCTTACATGTCATTTTTGTTGTGTTAATGGTCACATTAGACCTAATTGCTTCAAATACATTATGATGTGTAGAATTAGAAACATAATTGAAAGAAATAGAGCTAGAGCCAATTTGCATGTTCCTAGGAAATCTAGAGCCAATATGAATGTTCCTAGGAAATCTAGAGCCAATGAACCAAAAGCCACTAGGAAAGAGAATGTTTCACCTAGGTGGATTAGAAGAGACGAATATTTTTGCTATGTGGCTCAAATGGCCTTGAAGGTAAATGCTTATAACACTTGGTATTTGGATAATGGGTGCTCTAGGCACATGACAGAGAACAAGAGTTTCTTTGAATCTCTTGTTATAGAGGAATGTGGTTTTATCACATTTGGTGATGGATCTAAAAAGAAAGTCTTAGGGAAAGGAAACATTTCCATTCCCGGTATACCCTCATCGTCAAATGCTTTGTATGTTGATGGCATGCAAGTCAATCTTATAAGCATTTCTTGTCTTAATGATGCTGGTCTCTCCGTCTTGTTTGGTAAGAATGATTGCTCTATTTTAAAGTTAAATGGACAAACTTTGTTGTAATGAAAGAGGTCTAGTGACAATTGATATTGTCTTGAAGTCGAGTCTTGATGAAGAAGTCATTCAACCTCTTGACAGAGATCCATTATTGGACTCTAAAGAACCCACTCCTTGGGTTAAACATCTTTATTACAAAGATGATATTATTGGGGATGTCGATGTGGGTGTTAGGACTAGGCGTCAAATAGCTAATCAAATTAGCTATACTTGTTACACCTCCCAAATTGAGCCCAAAAAAGGTTGATGAAGCCTTGAATGATAAGTTTTGGGTTCTTGTCATGCAAGAAGAGCTAAAATAATTTGAAAGAAATGAGGTTTGGACTCTAGTTCCTAGACCTAAAAATATTAATGTCATAAGCACCACTGGGTGTTCAGGAACAAGTCGGATAAAGATGGCAACATTGTGCGAAACAAGGCTAGACTTGTGGCACAAGGATACTCTTAAATTGAGGGTATTGACTCTGAGGAGACCTTAGCTCCTGTTGCCCGTCTTGAGTCTATAAGGCTTCTCTTGTCCATATCTTGTGTGCACAAGTTCAAATTGCACCAAATGGACATCAATAGTGCATTCCTCAATGGCTTCATGCAAAAGGAAGTGTTTGTTGAGCAACCCAAGGGGTCTATGGATCTACACCACCACAATCATGTATATCGCCTTAAGAAGGCTCTATATGGGTTAAAACAAGCACCGAGGGCTTAGTATGGGCACATCACTTATTTTCTTGTTGACAATGACTACTCTAAGGGTAGTGTTGACAAGACCCTATTCATCAAGAGAAAAGCTATTTATAGCTCAAATCTATGTTGATGATATTGTGTTTGGCTCCACCAAATAATCCAAGGTCCAACAATTTGTTGATGTCATGTCTCATGAATTTGAGATGAGTTTGGTTGGTGAGCTAAATTACTTCCTAGGTTTGCAAATCAAGCAATTGCATGATGGGATTTTCATATCGCAAGCTAAGTATGCAAAAAACCTAGTGAAAAAGTTTGGTCTTGAGAATGCCAAGCATTGTGACACACCCGTGAGTACCACATTGAAACTAAGCAAGGATGGTAGTGGCAAGAGTGTGGACCAAAGTCTTTATTGTGGCATGATAGGTAGCTTGCTTTACTTGGTTGCTAGTAGGTCCGATATAGCGTTTAATGTGGGTGTGTTTGCTAGGTATCTAGCGGATCCCAAGGAGTCTCATCTCTTTTATATGAAGAGAATCATTTGATATGTGAATGAGACAAACAACTATGGGATATTGTACTCTTTTGACACTAATGCTAGTTTGGTTGGCTTTAGTGATGCAGACTGAGTATGAAATTGTGATGATAGGAAGAGTACATCGGGCGGTTGCTTCTTCCTAGGAAAGAACTTGGTATCATGGTTTTGCAAGAAGCAAAATCATGTTTCCTTGTCCACAGCTGAAGCAGAATATATAGCCACCGGGAGTGCTTGCACACAACTCCTTTGGATGAAGCAAATGCTAAGTGGATTAAGGTTTTGATCAAGGTACTCTAACCATTTATTGTGATATTATGAGTGCCATTAACATTTCTAAAAATCTGGTTCAGTACTCTAGGACTAAGCATATAGACATTAGACATCACTTTATTAGGGAGTTAGTTGAGAACAAATGCAATGCACTTAAGCATGTTGGAACTATTGATCAAGTAGCGGACTTATTCACAAAGCCCTTAGACTCAACTAGGTTCATGGCACTTAGTAGGTCTATTGGGATTTGTCGTATGCCTTGATATGCTTTGGTGATTGACCCCGTGTGGGGAGCTCAAGCAAATAGAGCGACTTTTCATGTTGAATTAAGCAAAAATTTTGATCAACTTTATGCTTCTTCATTAATTGCTTGAGAATTTTGGTTGCACATATATGCTTATATGTTGTTTTTATCCAATAAGTGTGCATCATTGTTTTGTTTGTAATGCATGTCACCTTAATGTTCAACAATGCATTTTTGGACTAGGAAAATTGATTGGGAAGTACACTTGAATGACCTATAATTTATCTCCATTACATGTGCACTTGATTATGACATGTTTACATTGATATGCATGGTATCTTTGAATTGCTCAATCTTGAATGCAAATGTGTGTGAATGCAATTGACAAGACTAAACTCAATAAGGATCTTGTATCCATTTATTCAATAAGGATGTTTCATCCAATTTAGTCTTGTCTCTCTTCTTAATGGTTTGAATAAGACAACAACCAATAAGGTTTTCAAATCCATTCAATCAATAAGGATTCTATATCCATGTCTTGTTTGGCCCTTAAGGATTGTTATAGTTGTTTGTATGTGTTAACATTTCTAAAAACTATATCTTGTTTGCTTAATGCCAAAAGGGTACAAATTGGTTTGACTTCTTTTGGAAACTTTTTTGATGTTTGCTTTGCCAAATACCATTGTTTGAACTTTGATGTTATATATCTTGCATCCAAAGCAACAATTTCACACATTTTTCTTAAAATAAATCTCTTTGATTCTCTCTCAATTAATTAAGTTGCATAAAGTTCTTATATATGATTATGCAAATGTCACGTGTGCAAATATCTCTCTTTGCTAAAACGCCCAATTGGGGATACTCATTTGCCTATCTCATGACAAAAAGAGGGAGTAGTGTGTTGAAAGATTATGGGAGTTGCATATTATGAGAGAATTACTTGTTGAGGGGAAGCAACCCATTTAGGGGGAGCATTGCATTGCACTTCATTGCATGTTACTTATTTTCTATTGCAAATGCTTATATCTTCTTACTTCTCTTGATCACCTCACATACACTTGTCTTGGAAAGAGTAGTTATCTTGTTTTGCAGGGATGTTTATTCTACAAGAGATTGAAGACATGAAGATTTAGTTTTTAGGAATCTCTTTGTAATGTAGAATAACTTTTGTTGACCTCTAGTTTTTTGTTTGTTTTGTGAGAAAGAATTTTGAGCGGTGGTTTTGCCACGAAATAACCAAAGGGAGAGATTGTAAGTTCCTCATATTTTGATTGGCTTATTTCGTTGACAAATCACATTGTGGTTTTTATTGTAAGGGTAGAGTTTGCCTTCATTATGCATGATCAAGTTTCAAAGGCATTCTCAAGAGTCAAGACCTTAAACTCAAGAGCACTTCAAAGATATATCACTTGTGCGTAACTCTTTGAAGAGATTTAATTACACACACTCGAACTAATGCATATTTGTTGTATGTTTCATGTTTGTGCACATTCATGTTATATCTCTCTTCATGTATGCTCATCACTATTGCATCTTGGTTGATTGATTGAGGTTTAGGAGTCCTTGCACTGTTTCCAATGTGTGACCGTTGTTGTCACGTTGTACATTATCACGGCGGTGTGCTTTCCAGTAGGTCACCGTTGTTGGACCGTTTTTGTTACGCTGTGAATTATCACAGTGGTTGGCATTCTAGTATGTCACCGTTGTTTGACAGCTGTGTGAGCCACATCGATACATACAACGGTTTGGGTTGATTGTTCTTCGATCTGGCTTACCGTTATGTAATAGTTGTGACTCCCACAGCGGTACTCACAGCGATCTTGCCATGTTTTACCCAAAACGATGTCGTTTTATTTTAACCTCCTTATATAATTCTTTTCTTTCTCATTTCGTTTGTGTGAGTTTAAGAAGCCTTTTTTGAGAACCCAAGCTACCTTTAAGAGAGAGAAACTCCCAAGAACCCACTTTTACTTAACCAAACACATTCCCATAAGCATCTAGCATCATTCAAGCATCATCTAACCATGGGTCTTCTTGTTTTGTTTGACTAGGTAACTTAAACATGCTCTAGAACTCTTTGATTTCATTATTGTTTAGTTATACCTATGTTTAGCATTTATTTTGTGATTATATGACTCTTTGTTTAATGTTGTCTCTAACATGTTTAAGTCTATGTGTGTTGGTTGAGATTGATTATTTATTGATAGCTTGCATTTAGGAAGGTTTTGCCCTTTAGATAAATCTTTTTGCTTTGCATTTAGATATTGATATTTAGGATTTTTGTTTATTGCCATCTTGAATTTCTAGATAAGCATTTAGTGTAGCCTAGCATTAATTGCATGTTGGAATGTGTTTACATATCCACATAGGTTATTAATCTCTTCATTGTGTGTTAAGTCTTGTGACTAAGTGGATTAGTGCACAAGCAATTGGTCAAAGATCACTATAAAAGGCCTACGGGTAGTAGTAGTGTGTTACGTTCCTAGAATGGTGTGACTTGATGTCAACCTAGGTTGTAAACATTATTACATATAGTGGATTTGATGACCCGTGTATGGTTAATGATAGCCAATGAGTTTTGCCAAATTTGAGGGTTTTTCACGTAAATCAATCATTGTGTTGTTTATTATTTTCCGCATTTGTTCTATATATTGATTGCTTGCTAATATGGGGTAATGCTACTAATATTGATTAAGTCAAAATATTGGTAATTAATCAATTAAAACCTATCCCCCCTCTGAAGAGTCAAAGCATAGGTAGAATTCCGTTGAGAAACACTTTATCTCTTGGAAAAAAATTAGCATTGGAAGTTAAAATTATGTCGTTTAAGTAATAAATAGAAAACAACATATATACCAAAAAATCTAGACTGTCCAATATATAATTATACATGTGTCATTGGATCATTTGAAGCTCAGCACAGTTCAACAGGGAAGTAGTTCAGCAGAGGATCCTTATCCTAAAAAAAATAGTCTTGATAGAGAGAGTGTAGAGAAGGGGTTTGGGGGCAGTTTGGTAATTTCAGGGTTGTGTGGTTTTTTAAAGAAAAAAATGTTTTTTTAGGACTTTGTGTTGTGCACTTGTGCTTTTGTGTGTTATGTTCTGTGTTTTGGATTTTGAGTTTGTGTTTTATTTTGTTGAGTTTGTGTTTTAGTGAAGATTCTCAGAGAGAGAGAGAGAGAGAGAGATGAGAGAGACGTATGCTTATTTTAGTTGATTTGTTACATTTGATCTATAAAAGAGTCACTGGCTTGTCTTTTTTCTTGTTTTTTTTAGTTTAATTGCAATAACTTGCCCTGAGATTTTTCTAAAAAGCTTAATATTCAACTAATTGTTTTAATTGCAGCATACCCCCAACTGTTCACTTTCATCTAATTAAACGGTTGACTAAAGTTTGACTCTTAAACGACGAAAATGCACATTCAATTTAGTTGCCTTTATCTCTTAAAATAATCAATTCTAAACAATAAATAAATTTATAATAAAATATTTAAAAGAACAGAAAAGATATTGAAGAAATTAAAATCTTTTTTTAAAAAAATTGAAAGTAAAAATCTTTAAAATTTTGATTAAATGTGTTTAAAAAACTGATAAACATATATCTTTAAAAAATCGATAAAAATATATCTTAAAAAATGAAAAAAAAAAAATGCCCAGATGTTTTCCAAAAGAAAAGAAAATGAAAAAAATATATATGATTTCTTATCTCCTACAAGCCTTGATTTGAACCTAGAAATATCAAAAGAATATTGATAAATCCAATCACAAAACTTTGTTCTCCTAAATCTCCAATTTTTTATTTTGGTTTCCAGTATTTCAACACTTTGAAATCTCAATAAACACTATACAAAAGTCATATTTGAATCTTCTTCTGCTATGGTTTTCCTTCTTCTTCATCAAAACTCATCAAAAGTTCAAAACCCTCCTCAGAAGCCATCATAACCCATATAAAAAAAATATAAAAAAAATCAAAAGTTTCTTACATCATCAAAAACCAACCTAATCACATGTTTACAAATCAAACCTTCAACTCCAAGCCAATCTTGTATTTTTTGGGGGCTTCAAAGCCATTAACGGAGATTCAATACTCCATTTTTGGAAGAGATCAGGTTTTCCATTTTTGGAGGAGAACCAGAGCTCTGACAATTGCCAAAAATCCAGATCTCCTCAAAAAATGAAGATCTGGACCGAATCACATCCATTAATGAAAATCTCCTTCAACGTTTTATCATTTTTCTACCCAGAAAAATTTGATGTAGTAACTGACTATTTTACCCCATGTAATCAAGTCAACTGCTATCTCTAACGGAAATTGACTAACGGCAAGGGGGTTACAGCAGTTAACACCATTAGTTGAATATTAAGCATTTTTGTAAAAAATCAGGGTATGTTGTTGCAATTAACCCTTTTTTTTATTGGTGGTGGGTTGTTATATATATTTTTTTATCATATCCATAATTATTTGTTGTCATCACGACGATCGGACTGTCGGTATTGAGTTTGATCGGTCGAAATTTATCAAGATCAAATATTACATTAATCCACTAATATTTACGAACCTAATTACAAATTAAGACTTTTTTTTTGAAAGGGTATTTAATAAGACGTTATTCAATATTCATTCATGATAAATTTCATGGATTTCAAAATGGTGTCACAAGCCAATTCTTTGTTGTGCATTTCCCTCCCCTGACATTCAATCTCGATGAAACCCTAATCAACCTCACTAGATAAAATGGTGATTGATGTTTTCGAAATCAATGTTTATGAGAATGTTTATAATTTTTAAAAATGGGTAATTGATTTGAAATACCTGTTTTAAAGGGTTAGTGAGATTATTTCAAGGTGTATATATATCAATAAAGATGAATATTCTACTCGTGAAGTTTGTGGGAAAGGGTTTGAATCCAATCATACACATCGTAAGATGCATACTTGAGGTGTTAGATTTAAATAATAATAATAATAATAATAATAAAAATAAAAGAGGAATATTTTTTAGTCCCACTAATATTTTCTATGGGGCACTTGACCTATATATATTATCCTTTATTGATTTATATAATACAAGTTATGTTTGGTCACGACTCTATAAAATTTTTATTATAAGAAAAATTAAACCAAAAAACAAAAAAAAATGCATGTAATGAAAAAAATTAGATAAAGAGAAATGAAATTTGGACACGATTAATAACTATGATAATATTAAAATCTATATGATCACATAAAGAATATAAGATTTGATAAATATCTTAACAGAAAGTAAAATTTTGATTTTGATTTTTGACCTAATAATTGAAATTTATTGTGACTAGTACACCACACATGATCATCCTTTTCTTTTCTGTAAGTTGCAAATAGAACACACTGACTCTCCAATAATTTGGCAAATAAATTTGACATAAATCAAAGATTTACATAGGGTCGTGATCACGAATCTAAATTATTTATCTATCTAAGTTTATATCGAAACAAAAATGAAACTTATCGAAATGCAAATGAAACATAATAACCCTTGATGTATCGCACGGTTTTCTATTCCTTGAACTCTCAAGTGCCTCCCTTAGGAGAGGCCAGTTTTATTATTAGTGATATCAAGACATCCTAGGTGGGTTCCTGTAAGTGCCTTTTCGCTTCCAAACCTGGAAATGTCTTGGCACATAACCTAGCTTCGTTAGCCTTCTCCTTTATGAGGGAGTGTATCTGGCTGGATTTCAGCCCTTCGTTTGTTTTGTAATGGTGTTCGTTTGTTATCAAAAAAAAAAACCCTTGATGTATCAATCTTTGAAAACTATACGAACCGAAACAGAACCAAAGCTGGAACATGGAACTTTGATGTTGGGATGGGTAGTTCAAAATGTTGGGACCATATTGATCATAAAGTATCGCATAAAACTAAAACCACGTCGGCTTCTTCAAGATCATATATGTTACAAAGTAATTAATATTATAGCCATTATAGAAGAAATTAAGATTATGACTAGCTAATCTACTGGCCAGCGAAAGTAGCTAACACAGCTCTGGTACCGCTACAAAGTGCATGATGCGTGTATATACATATTCTGCAACCATTATAGATTGGTTTCATCAATGTAACGACTTGGAATCTGATCTCTACTTAATAAATTTGTCAAGAATTTGATTATAATTAACAGTAAATTAAAGTGTTAAACAAACTTAACACTTGTGTGAGATTGCATGTAGACAGAAAAACATAATTTGATTAATTATTCTTTTTTGCTTAAAACATCCTAATCAGCACAAACAGCAAATACATTCAATTTGCTGCCATTTTGAACCATTTCTCTCACCCAACTTTATTTTCATGAATGAGAGAACCCACTTCAATCATTTGCTTTTTCAGCAACACTATTCAGCCTAAATTTTTACCCAAAATTGTTCTTCCAAAATGATTTGGTAGGTACCTCTTACCTTCAACCTCATTTGCTAAGCAGTAATAATGAAACTACATAATGGTTTTGGTGAAAACTTTGGGGATCTAAATATTTTGATATTTAGACATTTCAGTGAAAATATCGTCAATATCCTCGAAGTAATGAGGATATTCTTGACATTGGTCCCCCTAAAATATAGAAAGCATCAAGGATATTTCAATCAAAGTATCGATATTTATCAGATTCAATCCTAGACCTCTTGTACAAACAAAATGCCTTATCAGCTATGCTCGCTAAAAGAAGATTGAAAAAGTTTCACCGCTATTGTGTGCTCTGATACCATTTGTAACAGCCCAGACCTACCAATTGGATATTGTCCCCTTCAGGCTTCACACATGCGTCATTCACCCTCACGGATTTGCTCTGGGCCATGGGTGAAGGATACTTGCCTGAAGCCCATGATCCAAAGTAAATCCGTGAGGGTAGAGGACGTGTTTGAAGCCCGAAACGGACAAATATCTACTTGGTGGGTTTATACTGTTACAAAAAGGTTTCGGTAAGGTTTCACAATCCACATAACCAAATCCCTCAAAGAAGGTTTCAAGCTTTGCCATCAGCTTTGAAGGACTGTATTATTGAATTTCAGCAGCTACATGAGAAAACACATTCTTCACCAATCAAACACACACATGCATGCATCAGAGACCAATCAATCACATGCTATCAGAGTGAGAGAAAGAGAGACATCAGACCTGAAATCAAATACATAGAGATCTAATGTCTACCTGAAGAAAAGTGAAGACCAAGAATGGAGATGTGTGGTCACACCAATACCAGACAACATTGAATTGCAAATGTAAAGATCACACATGGAAACTCACCATTCCATCCATTCTGATAGGATTAGCAAACACAGTAGTATTGAAAGTAAAATTAAAATTCATGAAAAGGTATTAAAGAACAAGAAGGGCCGAGGGGATCGGACAGAAAACTGTCATATGTATTCTAAGATGGTCCTGTAAAAGAAAACTATGCATACTAAAACATAGAGAATGATGCTTCGGAAATGCAGAATTTAATGCCTTTTACGGTTTCTCCATAGGTATATAACTCAAGTCATTTCGATGATTTACAGAAAATGAAAAGATTAGAATTTATTAGGGAACAAAGTAAAACGATCTGTAAAGCTAAACCTTCTGGTTGAACACCATTTCATTCACAATTACCCTAAAAACCTTCTGGTCAATACTGTGACACTGTGCACAGATACAATTACCGATAACAATTACCAAAGCTAATTTGATATGCTAAAATCACAGTAATAAGAAAGGCTTGTGGCAACTAGTGCTGCTAGTCAGGAAAAAGCTATAAAACTATCCGAAAATATACACTATCATAGATACAAAAAAAAAAAAAAAAAAGGTAAAAACTACTGAGGATAGTAAGAGGGATGGTACTGAGGTGGCAAACCATATCCCACATAAGCAATTGACCTGTCATAATAGCTGGATACAATGTGTGGTGCTGAAGAATACACAGCGTGATTTGAATTCCCAGGGAGACCCATAGGGGATCCTGTCAAACCATACGGCCCAATTGAAGAACCTGCATAAGAGGGAATTGCAGGGGTAGAGTCCATGAAGCCAAAAGGCCCAGCAGCTGAGTTCAAATACACAGCAGAATTCTCAGGAGGTTGTTGAAATGGGGGAACAGTTGAATTGGCAGCAGCAACGCCGGGTGCATGGCCGAGAGCTGCAGCTGTTTGGGGGCGCTTGTTTGCATTCTGCTGCAGCTTCTTTGGTTGCTGCTGAGGCTTGGCAGCAGGACTGGGACATTTCCTGTCTGCCTTCTGCTTCTCTAGCTGCTCCATACGTTTTCAAAAGTCTCTTTTGGGCACTCAGATTCAAGTTTGTAATCTTCAACAACTTTAATCACTGCTTTCAAGGCATTGGCTTCTTTGAACACAGCCTCATTCTGTATTATAAGCTTTGTAAATATACATACAACCAATAATTTGAAATTCAAATCGGAAAGTTATCCTAAAAATTATGTAAGAGAAAGCAAAATGCCTGTGCTCCAAAAGTATTCTTTTTCTCCCTGCAAACATTCTCAGCAAGCTTCTTGGTTTCGTTCACGTAGGCTTCAAGGAGGGAGACAGGTAGGTAAATGTCAATCAGTTCAAACTCAAAAATATATTTGATTGCCAAAAGTTGCTTTCCGCTATCTATAAGTTTTTGAATAAGAACTGCAATACACAGGACAGTGTTGCAGCTTTTATCAGACAATACCATTCAAGAGACAGGAGATCATTGAAAGAATAAGCATCAGATATGCAGAAAAAGAGACCACAACATTCCAACTTGAAGTACCCTGACGAATGACTGTAAACTAAGATAACTGCCGAGTTCACTCTTGCCATAATAAATGATCTAAGGGTGGTCAGCCACACCCCAAAAGCCATGACCACAAATATAACTGTATATATGCATCCAGCTTAAACAATGTACATGCATGTGAGAATGCACATGCATGATGAAACAAAATAGCACCATATTCTGTTCTTACGCTTCTCCATTCTAATACATTTAAAGTTTCTTTGCAATAGTTATCCTATCTATAACTGCAACTACTTGTCTCCGATATAATCTAGGGAAGCCACTATAACCATGAAAAGGGTCAAATTTCTTTCAAATCTACTTTTTTCCCTCAAGTGCCTAATTGAACTCATTTCATAGTCGATTCCATTTTAATATAATCTATACTAGCTTCAATAACTTGGTAAACCAATAACTAATTAGCATCATTAGATCAAGCCACGTAAGAAATTTAAGCATCATGACATATCAAAATTCTTAAAACTTCCGGCCATTTGACTACAATGAAGATATTAGGGCAGTTGTAAACATTTGAGAAGTTCCGAAAAAGTCTAAAAATTTAAGATGGTTAACTTAACACTCATTAAACTGTGTCAAATGTCAATGAACTGTAAGCTTAATCAAACAGGAAGTTTCAACCTTTTTCAATAAATTAAAGGCTTACTTTTCTCTTCTCCTACAAACTACTAGGGCACTTGTTCTACACTTCTACCGTAGGATTTACAGTCTACTTCTTAACAAATTATTTTCCTCTAAATTTATAATTCCCACTCGATCACATAATATAATGAGCATCCACAAGGAGCATTTGCACCTCACATCCTCAGCTAATATTTTAAGCCCCAAACATCAAATTATATATTCGCTCTTCATTCTTTTAGATTATTTTACTTCAACTTCATAAAACAAAGGATAATTTATACAAATCTACATCAATTATATCATTATTAGTAGCATAACATTCAAACTCAAACCTACATAATTACCTTTATGATGTGTGTGTGTGTGTGTGTGTGTGTGTGTGTGTGTGTCTGGTCTATTGTGTCAAAAAACTATAGCTCGACTTACTCACATATAAAGTCCTTATAATGAATTCTAAGGCAAGCATGAGTTTGGTGAATTGAGTTAAGTTTTGAAACACCAAGACTTTTCCTCCTGATCTCTGAACTCTACAGCACTAATACTATAAACCAAGTATTCGATATTAGTTCATGAAAACCATTAAAACTTGTATCTATCAATCACATATACTGAAAACATTAAACAAAACAAACAATGAACATATAAATTGATCCAAAACACCAAGCACATTCAAGTGAGTACATATCGTGAAAATCACATGAACTTTTAAACCTCTAAATCATCGTCATATCATCATACCTTGAAGTCTTGAACCTTATCTCCTAAACTGACTGCCTTGCACAACAAGGTACCCTGTCGATACCTCGCAACCAACAGAAAATACTCCACAAGAACTTTCTTTTCGAATTCGCTTCCCAATCCATACGTCCCCACCAAATGCAAGAACCGCTCTCTTCATCCATTCTAACCTTCCCCTTCCACTCAAAAGCCAATTTGTTCGCTTTCTCCTTCACTGCATTGTCAATATTCACATCAATTCCCATCAAAACCTCCAACAACAACAAACAAGACCACCTATTCGAGTCTTTATGGCCTCTCGCCTTCTTGTTGGGTCCATAAAATACCTCCATTGCATCCAAAACCATCAGACCCGGATCCGGGGCGGTGATCCGGAACACGTCCCCGAGCTCTACCCGGATCGATTCCCTCTACCGTCCATCTTCTCAGACAGAGTCCACAATCGGACCGAGTCACGACTGTGCCGACCCGATCCTGACTCAGTACTGGGGTCGATAAAGGCGGGTCTTTTACGGTTATCGAACTGGGGTAAGTTCGAATGAGCGGATTGAAGTGACTTGAGGAGGCAGAATCGGTGAGTGAGCGAGTTCTGGATTTGGGTGAAGTGGGCGTCCAAACTGGACCAGGAGAGAGAACACGAAGAGAGGATAGAGGAATTGGATTGGAGGTCGTCGTAGGCCTTCTTGAGGTCGTCTTTTTTTGTGTCGATTTGCTTTATCGTTGACGTGATTGTTTCCAGTGTTGCCATTGTTTTTGTTTCCTCTGCTTCCTCTGTTTTTTTTTTTTTTTTTTTTTTGGAAGATCAGAGAAACTTGAAGCGAAACGGAGAGAGAAAAAGATGCGTTGTGGTTGGAAACGACGTCTGTGTTTTTTTTTTTCAATGTCTGTGTTTTATTAGTGTGAGGGGTAAGACTTGTCGACTCGACCCAACACAATACAAAATAGGGTTATTGTCGGTTGGGTCTCTATCTTTTTTTGAATGATCAATTTTTTAAACGAGTTTGTTTTTTTTTCAAAAATTTTTCTGACTTTTGAAAAGTATATCAAATAGATCCATCTGTTAATAAGCTGTTAGCCAAACTTAACGTTTGTAGGAGTATTTTTGTCTTTGAATCAAGAATATGCCACGTGTCACGAGAATAGAAATAAAATAAAGATCAATAATATATATGTATATATATATTTGAAGGAAATAAAACTAATTAAAACTAATCAATAATTAAATTTTAAAATAAAACTAATCAAAATCCATTACCACTACCAAATACACGCTTGTCCAGTTCATTCACCAACACCGGTTCATCACCATCACCCAGAACAACACCACCAAACACACACACCAGTTCATCCTCTCTCTCACGCAAGTCCACAACAGTGAAACACCCCCTACCACTCAAACTCAACTCACCAGTTAAACACCCACCACCACCCAAATCCCTCTCACCATCGGTTAAACACCATTTCTCTCTCTCTCTCTCTCTCTCTCTCTCTCTCTCTCTCTCTCTCTCTCTCGATCTCGACTTCATCTCCTTCTCGAATCTCTTTGTGAACCAAATCGCACCAGACATGGGTCATACCACGTTCAAGCATGGATCGTTCACTGAAGACCCACGATCTGTGGCAGATCGAGCGTCCCAAACCTAGAATGGGTTTGATTTGGTCACCGATGTTTTTGCTTGATAGGTTTGGGGGGTTGTGTTGGGTTTTCTGGGTTTGGTTTTGGTGTTGGGAGGTGGAGAGTTTGGTGGGTTTGGTTTCGGTGGTGGTGAGTTAGGGTATGGTGCGATTTCGGGTTTCGGTTTGGAGATCCTGATGTATTTTGAGCAAAACAGAGAATCCCAGGTACTTTGTTAGTGCGATTGGTGCGACGATTGGTGCGATTTTGACTTTGTTTAGTGGTGGTTTCTAGGTAGGTGTTCTAGATGGGGGTGAGGATGGGTGTTATGAGAGCTAATGGTTTCTGGGTTTTTGGTTTTCTGGGTGTTTGTTCTTGGTGTTCTTGATTTTATTTCTGTTCACTAATAACAAGAAGAATATCTAACTGTGTATGATGAAGAAGATGTGCTTGAATTTTTTGTTTATCGTAGAATCTGTGATTGAAGTTGTGTTTGAAAAAGAAGTTGACTTTGAAATTTTTTTTATTGTGGAATCATTGAAGTTGTGTTGAAGATTTAATTGATGTATTTGAATTTTTTAAAATTTAATTAATGAGAATAATTATATTTTAATTTAATTTAATTTTGTTATATTAGTAAAAATAATTTTCCTTTTTTATTATTTTTTAGGGTGTAAAATTTTAAAATGTTAGGGGGGGAAATTGTATTTTTAAACTCTTTAAATAAAATTAAGGGTAAACTGATCTATTTATATATTCTGTTACGTTTGACCGTTAAAAAAAAGTCAAATGGACCTATTTGATATACTTTTCAAAAGTCAGAGAAACTTTTGATAAAAAAACAAACTCGTTTAAAAAATTGATTATTCAAAAAAAGATAGAGACCCAACTGATAATAATCCTACAAAATAATCAGGTTACTAATAATATTATTAAGTGTTTGTTTGGTACCTTAAAAGTTCTACAAACGTTTATTTTAGTTTTTTTAGAGTTATTTGGTTGGGTTTTTAAGATTGTTTATTTTAAATTGAATAGATGTTAGTTGAGTTTAAACCTCTGCTAGACAAAAACTCATGGAGAGGTGTTTTTCCAAATAGAATTAAAAAAAAGTCTATCAAACCAAACAACTATAATTTTTTTTTTCAAAAACTATATTTCTAATAGATATATTACAAGTAGAACTTTTACCGATAGAGGTTTTTCAAAAGTTCAACCAAACAAGCTCTTAATCATTTGAGTCAATAAGAACATTTCCAACGGTCTCCCTTAAATACCCTTTAAATAAAGGTGAATGTTGTTGTAAGGGGCTATTAAGACAATATTCACTTAAATGACTCCCTTAATAATTTTTTATTATTATCTTAATATTTTACTTTGTAATTATTATTGTAAAACAATTTACTCATTGAATAATAAAAGAGCTGTTAGGATTTAAAAGTTAAATATCTTATACTTTTCAAAAAAATAAAATAAATTTAAATATGTGGAGCTTACTTAAGGGGCCTGAAGCTGTTAGGATTATGCTCAATAGCAAGAGTGTAATATTGTAATTGACAATCTTTTCATATTAATAAAGTGTTTTCTGATTCTTACAAATACTTATAGCATTTATTATTATAATTGTCAAGGTAAATAATCATAAGGTCAAAAGACTATGAGATATGAAGAATTGTTCATACATCCGGATATGTGTGAGGTAGACACAATTCTTTAGTTAGTCTTGAATAACGTTCACAACTTAAGTTAAAGGTCAGGCACCTCTATCTTGATAAAGTTGTAGAATTCTTTTACTAGCATTTGAGTGGGATCAAATGAGTTATGATGAGTCTAAAATCATCGAAAGGTTTTCGAGTAAAAAAATCTAGTGCACTGGGTGCATTGAACAGGATCACAATGAAATACTTTATCTAGAACCGTCACTAGATATAAGTCTTTTCATTATTAGGAAAATCGGAGAGTCGATCTTAATCCTGAGATAAATGATGGACTTATGGTTCCAAGTGTTATCATTTGAGCTATCAATGAGTACGATTATATAGCATAGTCTATCCTCGATAGTTTGGTGGTATTCATTTGTTAATCGATAAAGGACTTCATTTATAGATATGGACATCGTGGCTCCATTTATTAAATGAGAGTATAATATCATCATATGGATGTTTTGAGGTATTGGATATTAAATCTCAACGTTGAGTTTTCAATAACGATTATTGAAGACATGGCTTCTGGACAAGTCAAAATATCCAAGTTCAAAATGTGGTCATATGAGGAAATATGGTAACTTGAAAAGCTATAGGCGGTCTATGAGCTCTTGGCGATTACTGATATTATTCACGAGGATACACCATCTCCTATAAGATTGTCTAGGGTATGAATGAGAAACATCTCCTTATTCTATCTTTATTTAAGAGTTCAATTTTAGCTCTTTAGTGGAATGAGTTAAAATTAATAGATCGGACCTAAGTGAATCATTTGTTGATTGTGATTAGGTTATGTCTATTGAAGCTTAAATTTAGATAGCCCGCCAAGATCCACAATCCACACGTACTTGCATGGATCACTTGATATATTCTACCGGACCAATTTATGGGTCCATCTAGAATTGCATTTAATATATTAAGATTATAATATGTCTATTATTTATTTAATGGGCTGCTCTATTATATTAATATATTAAAATGAGACATGTGGGCTTGTTTCTTTTAGTAAGAATAAGTCTGGTTCACATGTGGGCTTTTATTTAAAGTCTAATGGATTAAATAAAATAAGAAAAATAATATTAGGCTCATATATATATGGTGTGGGCGGCAAGGCTAATAAAACAGCCCAAAATATTATTTTATTTTATTGTTTTGATTAAATGGAAATTAATTAATTATTTAATTAATTAATAGTTTAAATCAAAATCTTTTCCTGATCAGTAAATAAAATAATATGTGTTGGATTAGGGTTAGAATTCTTTTAAGTGATAGGAGTCCTAATGTGGTAAGGATTAAGTCCACATACACTCCATACCACACAAAGAATTCAGCCACCCTAATCCTATAAGGGTTAGGATTCTTAAATTGATAGGAATTAGGGAAAAGCACAATTCCTTTTCAAGTAAGGAAATTGGCCAACCCTAGATTTCCTACACAAAGAATTCGGCCAACCCTATTTTGAGAAGGAGAAATTTCGGTCACCTTATAAATATAAGGTGATAAATTTCGGCCACCAAGAAGCTTAAGTGAGAGAGATTTTTGTTTGCTTTGAAAAATAAAAATCTTACTCAATACACATAGAATTTCGGCCAAGAGAGAAAAAGAAAAATAAGTTCTCATTCAATAGTGCACTTGCAAGCCTTTAACATCAAAAGGTTTTGTGCACACTTTCGATTTAGGGTTACGTGAGTTCCAATCATATCGATTGTGAATTCAAAAGTAACCGGAACTATTTTTCTAGGCTCTTGGTGTTTTGGGATTGAAGATCAGGATCAGAAGTTCCATACATCCATTCTCATGTAAGCAATTCAAAGAAAAAAGGGAGACCACGCTCCTAGGTGATTCACGTACGTGCTAGGATTGAAGATCTTGCGGATTACCATCGACGTAAGTCAATCGGATCACGCGACAAGAGGTATTTAACTCTAACCGTATATTTGTGTTTAATTAATTAAAGGGTTAAGGTTCAAATCTTTAGAAAATTTTTAAACTATACGAAAATCTACTTTTCGCCTTCCGCTGCAGTTTTAGTCAATTTTTCCCTACAATTGGTATCAGAGCCTGGTTGTACCCTTTAATTAATTAACGTATATATACGTGAATCTATTTCTTTTTATTGTGATTATGCATGTTTTAGAAAGAGATGGCACTCTAGGTATTCGCATATATAATTACATGTCGAATGTATGGATTTATATATGTTGTTATAAAGTGAATTGTTATTGCTCAATTTTGGTCCTAGATTTTCCATGTAATTTTTGTTTCGGAATTGTAACAAGAAGGGTGGCATATTATCGTCACAAGTTCCTTCTTGATAGTTGCTTAATTTTTTTTTTATGTTGAATAAAATAGTGCAGTTTTTTTTAATGTATTAAAAATACTGCAGTTTTTTTTGTGCAGTTTTTTATTTATTAAAAAAAATACTGCAGTGGTTAATAAAAAAAAAATTACTGCAGTATTTTATTGTATAAAATAAGCTGTAATATATTCAAGATTCGAAGACTCGAAGATTTGAAGAAATTGGAGCATCCGGAACCCGTCTTGGCACCCTCGCGCACCGAGACAACAAGCGCGCACGCAACCAAGCGTGCAGCTGCGCTTGTTGCGGTGCAGCAGTGCGCGACCCATGCATAGGCTGGCCGTGCGGCAGCTCATGCCCTTGCATGGGCTAGGCGTTCGCATGGGCTGCTGAGGTGATCTTTGGGCGCGCGAGTTTCGTGCGCGAGATGGTCGCTTGAAGTCTTGTCCGCCAAGAAAGGAGTTTTTGTATTCTGTACAATTGTAATTTACATGCTTTTCTAGGATGGACCAAAATTGTGGCTATTTATTTTTTATCTATAAATATTACAATATTTGTTATTGTATGATAACATGTCATATAGAATAGGAGTGCCACTCATATATCTCTTTTGGTATGAACATGCATTGAATGATTTAGGTATCTAATTGGCATCTAGATAACTTGGTAAAATCATTCTTTGGAATTTAATCGCACGCCTTAAATAATTGAGTGGGAGAAGGTGTGTTAGAACGCATATGGCCTCCAAGTTTAGTTGAGTTTTATTATTTTTGGTAATCCCCCCAAGGGGCGTCCATAAATGGAATTTAACAAAATACTTCCTTACATGGATAGACTAGACAATTGACTTAAACGAAATCTACTCCCCAAGGAGGGATTCTCGTGAGAGAAAATTGAGGGTCGATATCTTGGTGACACACTCAATGTAATTTTATTAATATCCTCCCAAAAGTTCTTGTTAATAAAATTGCAAGGCTAAAATTGAAAATGATGGTTGTTATGTTAACAATTAGGTGGGACCTAGTCCAACTAGTAAATAGTACGAACTCCCAAAGGAGGCGTAAGATTTATGGGTGTTGGATCACCGTTGAATTTTTACGATTGAATTATTTATTTAATTCAAGATAAATATTTAAAAGTGCTTTATCATGATTATTTACTTATATATGTTTTTATTTTAATCAGAAATCATGACCCCATCACTTATGAACATCCTGAAAGATAACACCTTAACTGGAGATAATTATGTCACATGGAAAAGGAAAATTGGGTTGTTGCTGCAAAGTGAAAATCATAAATTTGTTCTGACTACTCCTAAACCACCCCTTCCTAATAATGAATCTAGTGTGATGCAAAGAGATGAGTATGAGCAGTGGAAGACTTCTGATGATATGGCAAAATGTTATATTATGGCCACTATCTCCGACGTGTTGCAACAGCAACATGAAGGAATGGAGTCCGCTGCTGATACAATGATGTCTCTAGAGGAAATGTTTGCTATGAGGTCTATGACGACTAAGAGAGAGGCAGTGACTGCTTTTATGAATCTTAGGATGAAACCTGGACAATCTGTGAAAGATCACATGATGAAAGTCATAGCACATCTCAATATTGCTGAACTAAATGGTGCTAAGATTGATGGTGAGACCGAAATTGATATGGTAGTTAACTCACTGTCAGATTCCTTTGATCAGTTCAAGTTGGACTACACCTTGAACAAAAAGGAATACACCTTGCAGGGCCTGATGTAAGATGTTCAGAGTGCTGAAAAGATCCTTGTGAAAAACAAAGGTCTAGAGATTCATTTGGTTGGTAAAGTTGTTACTGTTAAGACCCATAAGAAGGTCAAGAAACAACAGAAGAAAAAGCAACTTGGGCCTACCAAGAAGGAAACCAAGAAAGTAACCAAGATCAAAGGGAAATGCTTCCTTTATGGTGAAAAGGGACATTGGAAAAGAGATTGCCCAAAGTCCCAGAATAAGAAGGAAGAAGGTAATATTAATTATCTTGAAACATGTTTTCTGGCAGATTCTACTGATTCTTGGATCATAGACTCTGGAGCCAGTAATCATGTTTGTTATTCCTTGCAGGGGTTCCAAGAAAGGAGAAGGCTGAATGAAAATGAAGTCAATTTGCGCTTGGGCAACGGAACGTTAGTGTCTGCAAGTGCAATGGGAGATATTAGAGTTATTTTAGATTCTAGTAGGCATTTAGATTTAATAGACGTTTATTATGTACCTCAATTCAAGAGGAATTTAATTTCAGTTTCTTGTTTAAATAAATTTGGATATTCGGTTACTTTTAGCTTTTATTATTAGTAAGAATGACAAAATTGTTTGCAAAGGTACATTGGAAAATGGTCTATTCTTTTTGCATAGAAATATCTCTCACTCGTTAGACACAGAAATAACGGAACATAATCATAAAAGAGTAAAATTATCAAAAGATGAAACCTACCTTTGGCATTTACGCCTAGGTCACATTAACCTTAATAGGATTAAAAGATTGGTATGTGATGGACCTTTAAGTGACTTAAAGGTTGATGATCTACCAACTTGTGAATCTTGTTTGGAAGGTAAAATGACCAAAAGGTCGTTCAATACCAAAGGTGCAAGAGCCACTGAATGGCAAAAAAAAACAAAGGAAGCAGAGAAAACAAAAACAATGGCAAAACTGGAAACAATCTTAATTGTGTTATAATATGTGGATTTTACCACATGTGTAATACACACAATGATCTCCCACAACTCACCGCCTCTCTCTCTTTGTTGCACTCCAACTTGCCAACTTGAGTCCACCCACTTGCTTCAACTAATGCACCGCCTACACAGTTACATCTCTCTTAATTTGTTTTACATATGACCGCCTCTCATCATCCATTCAAGGCAAGTGGCCAAGTGATCAAATATGAGTCTATTATACAAGTGATTCATTATCATTGTAAATGTTGTTGTTCAACTGATAACACACATGATATCAATACAAATGCTCTCTCTCTCAATCTCTTCTATATATCTCTTTCATCTCGGTTTCAATTTATTCTACATCTATTTCAATTTATTCTACATCTATTTCAGTTTATTCTTAGTTGATTTACAATACGTTATCAGCACGAATATAGATTAGGACTTCCAGAGAAAGTTATCTAGTGTTTTTAAGCTTTGGTTTTGAAATTTCGATCTAAGTGTAGAAATTTCAAAGTGCTCAAATCGCTTTTTGGAGGATACCATTGTGTTCCTCTCAGAAATACGATTCTGAGGCCGCTGATCGAGTCTCAAACGGAGCTCTAAGGAACTCCCTAGACTCGGTCAAAGTTCGGTCAACTCGGAAATTTTTTCCAGTTTTTCCTGCAGCTTTCCAAGGTTGAAGACGACACTGTAGCGCCACATCAGCGCCGCGTCAGCATCCCTGTGCGCTACGTCAGCATTGTTCAGCTCCCACATCAGCACCAGGCGTGCCATATCAGCGTCATGTCAGTATCCATGTGCGCCATGTCAGCAGTCCAGGCGTGCCACATCAGCGCCACATTAGCCAGAAATGTTTTTTGCCCGTTTCAATGCAATTTTCGCCCGTTTTTGGCCGAACTGGGCTTGTTTCCAGCTATTTTGACCGTTTCAGACGTAACTATGCCATCCGTTTCAGCTAATTACACTTGTAAGTATTATTTTGACTTATTTAAGCTTTATTAACTCTGTTTTCGGGCACGATGGAATATCCAGAACCTGGAGATCTGGATCCAGTATTATATACATGTTTGATGCAATATTCAGATAAATGTACACATCCAGTTGGATGTTGTAAGCATCATAAAAATAAACTAAGATCCAAACGTATAATGAAATTGAAATAATATTTTATTCATTTCATACACATCCAACGGGATGCTCTGAATTTCATAAAAAGGATTTAAAATCTAACGTATAAGATGGCTTATGCCGTCAAATGGAAATTATATGTAATAGTTCTAGATTTATTTTTATGTACATCGCAGGTGATCTCATGGCCCTGTAAGGTGATCTTATGACCCTGAAACCATTTATTTTTATGCACATCGCAGCTGATCTCATGGCCCTGTAAGGTGATCTTATGACCCTGAAACCATTTATTTTTATGTAATATATGAGACTGGCTTATGTTGTGTCTCTGGACTGGCTTATGTTGTGTCTATGTGTTGGATCCTACGGTTACAGATTGCGCAGCGGAAGGGTTTAAAAATTTTTATGCAATCATTAAACTAACTCATTTGTACAGTAATAATCAAATACAATAATAAAGTGAAGAAACCTTTTTTCATACCTACGTAGGAGGCTCCTTCACTTTGATACGAACTGCTCCTGATTTGAACCACGTGATCTTCCTCGCTATCTCCCGGAACTGGTAACAGCGTGTGGACGGGTCATGATATTCAGGATCTGTATGGAGGAAGAAGAGAAGAACACACACACAAAAACAAAAAATAGAAGTGCAGCATTTGTGGTCTCACCACACACTAATATTTTTCCTTTTGTTTTGCTTTCTATGTTTGCTGTTCACGACTTGTTTTTCTTCTCTCAAGTAATCACATTGATTTTCTCTTCATTTTTCTTTTGCTGTGTATGTTTTTCTCATTCAAAAACAAGTAATCAGATTACTTTTGTATGTTAGTCATTCGGTTATCTTCATTTTTGTTTAATTAAATATATATCTCATATATATTCAAAAACCAACAAACCAAAATCTATTTGATTTTTAAAAAAATTTCAAAGATATCTCATATCTTTTTAAAATAATTAAATATTTATTTTTGAATTCAAACATTTTAAATTCAATTTCAAATATTTAATTTAAAATAAAATAATCATATTATCTTATTTTATTCAAAATCAAATATCAACTAACACCCTCCATTTAGTGATTAACTACATAATTAAATAATCTTATTATTTAATTTATTTAATCACCATTATTCATTAATTAAATAATCCCATTATTCAATTAATTCCCGAATAAATACGTGTCACTTTCGTAACACAATTAATTGGACAATCCAATTAATTAACCGTGACCCTTGTTACCTAAATTGATCGGGCTAGCAAGGGGACCTAATGGACCCACAGTATTTTGAGCTCCAATAATCCTTTGAAATTATTAATTAAACTCTTTAATTAATATTTTATGATTATTAACTTCGGTGTTATTCCACTAAAAACCCGAAGCTGCACTCTCTCAACTGTAGACCTTTTTACACAAACCAATAACTCTCGGTGTCCATCGATATAGCTATTACATATGGTATAATCCTCCACAAGTAGTTCATAATTAGAGCTGGGTCATAATGTCCGTTATACCCCTCTAATCATATCTTTCCATTAAGTACCATTGATTCTCTAATGAACAATAAATCCTACATTCCTTACGGAATTAGGAGAGCGCTTATATTGTTCAAGCCCCGAATCAACCCTTAAGGGAACTACCATCTACTTCTCACAAGAAGGAGTGGATTCCACTATTGTGTACAAACCTTCCCAGCCACAAGCCAAACCGTGATCCCAACATACGGAGTATATTGATCGGGAATGCAACTCCGACCTCACCCATGGTATATCAAAGACCACGATCTAACCTGAAGGAGTCGATAAGACACTCAGGATTAAGATCACCCACATATAGCCATCATTAGTTGATATATATGAATCTCATCGTTAAACGGATCTTAGTGAGAGATTCATATAGATCATGGCCCAGTCCTATATGATCACATCATACAGGGTGCCTCCATTCTCATATCCACATATGAATGATCCAGGATAGGATCACCGTACACTATGAAATGGACCGCAGCTGTAGATTAACCACAAATAAAGTACCCAGCTTTATTTGCTATCTACGAACTCTTTAGATTGCTTGTTTCAAACTGAATCCATCTATATATGACACTCATATACTCAGTTCGAAATTACATCTGACAATTTTGGATGTTAAGTGCACATGTTATATAAAGTATGACACAAAATGAATGAATATACTACTTCTTTTATTTATGTTCAAATTACATTTACATATTACAAGCTTTAGGGCAAAAACCCCAACACTATGGTGTTCTTATGACCCTGAAATTGTTTATTTTTATGCAACATATCAAATTGTGTTAAACCCCTGATAGAACCTGGAGATCTGGATCCAGTGTTATATACATGCCCATACTGCACGGTTTTGAAAACCAATGAGAACATGGAGTTCTGGATCCAGTGTTATATAAATGAATGTCATACTTCATTATTTGGAACCTGGGGTTTCAAACACGTTCATAATATGAAGTTATCTCATATATATATCAAGTGATATATTTACATATCATTTATTTGAAAGAATGAGCTACACATCCAACAGGATGCTGTGAGTATCATAAAAGGGATTTAAGATCGTAACGTATCATTTATTTGAGAAAAAAAAGGGAGGTCTACACATCCAGTAGGATGTTGTGAGTATTATAAAAGAGATTTAAGATTCTAACGAATAAAGAAATTGGAATTAATATTTTATACATTTCATACACATCCGGTAGGATGTTGTGAGTATCATAAAGAAGAGATTTAATATCCTAACGAATAATGAAATTGGAAATAATATTTTATCCACTTCATATACATCCAGCAGGATGCTGTGATTATCATAAAAGGATTTAAAATCCTAATATCACGTATAATGAGATTGTGAATGATATTTTATCCATTTTATACTTGCTCCTGAAGGAGCAATATCAAGAGAGTAAATTTGGATAAATTTATATTCATGAGATATCAAAACATACCCCATGAGTGGATGTTTGTGAATGACAAGAGAAAAAGTTTATAGAATAAATCTATTGAAAAGATTACTATCATTTCAGATGAGATATAAAATGGCATTACACATAATGTCCAAAAAATTCCCAGAAAGGAAATATATGTCTTGCCTAAGGTGCAACGACTCATACAATTCTGCTGAGTCAGATATATTTTATGAATTGGACTTTGATATAAGCAAATATTAATATTGTATCAGGTCCAACGGATCTGATAGAAAGCTCTGGAAGAGCCATGATATTGTTATCAAACAATACTAAATCATGTATCAATGATACTTGATATTGTTTAAGCAGAACACAAAGAAATATTCTTAATTCAAAGGCATATGAGGTTAATACCAGATCAGATCCAGTGGATCTAATTAAAAGCTCTAGAAGAGCCGCAATCTTATTACCAGATGGTATTAAATTGTGTATCGATGATACTTTATATCATTCAAACAGAATATAAATGAACCTGCTTAGTTTCAAAGATATCCGGAGGAATGAATATCATATTGAAACGATAAGAAATGAGAATGTTTAATATATATGCATTACTTCTTATAATTTAGATCAGAAACTCATTATAGAAAAGCTATGTGCTTTATCATCTGGATTATATTACATTATTAAAAATAGTGTAGATATTTATGCAGTTATGAATCAAAAGTTCCCATATCCAAACATGTTTGTACTTTGGCGTGACCGTATCGGTCACCCAGAATCTATAATGATGCGCATAATCATTAAAAATTCTCATGGATATCCATTAAAGAACTAGAAGATTCTTTATCCAATGAGAACTTATGTACTGCATGTTTATAGGGGGAAATAGCAGTAAAACCATTTTATTCTAAAAATTGGATTTGAATTCTCATCACTCTTTTAAAGAATTCAAGGGGATATATGTGGACATATTCATCCACTAAATGATCAATTTCATTATTATATGGTTCTAATTAATGCATCTACGATATGATCATATGTTTGTTTATTATCAAACATTTCCATATTACTTGAACTGATAATTAGTTTTTCAGATATACTCATAATCAAAATGGATCAGTGGAATCACTTATCAAACGTTTCCAGTTTCTCTAGAAGAGAAATGGAAATGAAAAATTACTTATATACAAAATAGAGATACCAGTTTGATTCTCTATATATATGTGTGTCTCATTTCAATCTTTATATCTCTCAAATACGAAAGATAATTGATCATCGGATGATTATTAATCTGTTACCTGGTATATTAAAGGTAACAAGATTTTATCAGTTGTCAGCTCATAAACCCCGGCCGGGTGATTGTTCTTGAAGAACGATTAGAGAAAAATGCAACAAATAAATAATCTGATGCATATCATAAACTTATGAACCTTTTGAAAGGTATTGTTTTTGGGATCCCAAGAGTAAACAAAACTCGAGTTATAAATAAATCCATTTTCTCTAAATCAACTCTATAAGAGTCTAATATCTAAAGAGACATAAGTCTATGAAATGACTAAATCCATTGAAATGGAAGAAATCTCAACAGAGATATAAGAATATAGAAATTGAGAGAAATTCTATAAATCATACAGAGTCTATGAAATGACTAAGTCCATTGAAATGGAAGATATCTCAACAGAGATACAAGAATATAGAAATTGAGAGAAATTCTATAAATCATACGGAGTTTATGAAATGACTACATTCATTGAAATGGAAGTAATCTCAATAGAGATACAAAAGTATAGACATTGAGAAAATTTCTATAAGTCATATGAGAGAAATGTGGAATCATAAGGAAACAATCATTAATAATGTATTTTTATACACAGTAGCGCTACTGAAATTATAAATGATAATTATGATATCCATAATATCAAATGATTGTAGATTAAAGGCATGATTGGCCTAGATGAAAGAAGTAATTCAAGAAGAATTGACTTCATAATCTAAAAATAAAGTATTTAGATCAACAGTATTCCAGACACCTGGAGATGTCAAACTAGTCGGATGCTGATGGATCTTTATACGGAAACGTAATGAGAAAAATGAGATCGTGAGATATGAGGCACTACTCATAGTGCGAGGTTTCTTACAGAAACTTGGTATTCACTGCTGATGAATACTATTATGTTGTTGATAAATTTGGCTTCCTTTAAAGGCTTGAAATACATCTTTTAGACGTAGTAATCATTTATCTCTATGATTCACTCAATGCAGATATTTATAAATCCTGAAGGATTCAAAATGCTAAAAGCATGTAAATCAAGATCTCGTAATCTATATTTGATGAACATACAAAAATCCTTATATGGATTAAAAACAATATGAACGGATGTGGTATAACCGTTTCAGTTAATATCCGATAAAGATAAGGATATAATAATCATATTATATATTCATGTGTCTTTATAAAGAAGTGAGAAAGAAAACATTGTCTCAACCTGAAGGTCGAGCATATATCAAATGGAATGTTTGTCTATCATTCAGAATATGTTAAAGATTCCATATGGATATTACTCCATAAAGCAAGTATTTGCTCGTACTCCCCCAATCATTTATGATGTTATTGCATTTCATGAAATAAACATCAGTGTGCTTCAGCTCAGCAATCTAGAAGATTGCTTCAAATGAACTTTTATCAGGGGGAGCATCCCATCAGGGGGAGCGTCCCATCAGGGGGAGTATATCAAATGAAGTATATTAATAATTTGGAATATATGTGCATTGTACTCTTTTTCCTTCCAATCAGGTTTTTGTCCCATTAGGTTTTCCTGATAAGGTTTTAGTGAAGCAATTCTTTAAGCACACCCAAAAATTATTTGATTCATAAAGATCATCATAAATATTACATTTATCTAGTTGATCATCGTATATATGTTGACTTGATCAAATGGATCATTGTAAATATTACTTTGATCTTGCTAATCATCGTATATATGTTACTTTGATCCAGAAAATCATCATAAATATTACTTTGATCCGACAAATCAATGAATATATTGCTTAGGTTTTTTTATCCCACTGGGTTTTCCCTAGCAAAGTATAAATGTGAGAAATGTTTTGAAGAAAACAATAAATCTGGACATATGTACACTATACTCTTTTTCCCTTTGATCAGGTTTTTTCCCACTGGATTTTCCTGACAAGGTTTTTAATGAGATAGTTTTTAATGTCCAACCCCACTAGATCCAGAGAGATTATTGTATACATTTTCTAAGATTTTGTCTCATTGGGTTTTTCTTAGAATATTAGTATAAGTGGTATAAATCCAAGGGGGAGTGTTATAATATGTAGATTTTACCAGATGTGTAATACACACAATGATCTCCCATAACTCACCGCCTCTCTCTCTTTGTTGCACTCCAACTTGCCAACTTGAGTCCACCCACTTGCTTCAACTGATGCACCGCCTACATGGCTACATCTCTCTTGATTTGCTTTGCATATGACCGCCTCTCATCATCCATTCAAGGCAAGTGGCCAAGTGATCAAATATGAGTCTATTATACAAGTGATTCATTATCATTGTAAATGTTGTTGTTCAACTGATAACACACAGGATATCAATACAAATGCTCTCTCTCTCTCTCTCTCTCTCCTCTATATATCTCTCTCATCTCGGTTTCAGTTTATTCTACATCTATTTCAGTTTATTCTTAGTTGACTTACAACAAATTGGGTTTTTTGATTATATATACAATACATTAAATTAGAGAAAAATTATTTTTAATTACCGAAATTATAGAAAAATTTTGTATTTATGTGACGAAATATTGAAGTAATTATTTTCTTTAATATTTAATTATTCATTCTTAATTGGGTTTTTTTATATATATTTTTAGTATTTCAATAAATTATAGTGTATGTACAATCCAAATATCTACTCTCATAATGGAAAAATATCTACTCCATCAACACAACAGTATGTGTGCGACTCGAATATCTATTCTTATAATGGAGATATTCTATCCACATATGTTTATAAAAATGCATATGGTAGGACTTGAACTCCACCACACACGAGGAATCATAAACTTAAAAAAAACATACATATTTAAAGGTTGATATCGAGCTCTTTCTGAGTATGAATTTTTTATTTTAAAGAAGTATGAAAATGTTAATTATTATAAAATTATGATAACTGTTATAAAATGTGGCTTTTTACCACATGTGAATAAATCTATTGAAAAGATTATTATCAGTTCAGATGAGATATAAAATGGCATTACACATAATGTCCATAGAATTCCCAGAAGGGAAATATATGTCTTGCTTAAAGTGCAACGACTTATACAATTATACTGAGTCAGATATATTTTATGAATTGGACTTTGATCTGAACAAATATTAATATTATATCAGGTCCAACGGATCTGATAGAAAGCTTTGGAAGAGCCATGATATTGTTATCAAACAATACTAAATCATATATCAATGATACTTGATATTGTTTAAGCATAACACAAAGAAATATTCTTAATTCAAAGGCATATAAGGTTAACACCAGATCAGATCCAGTGGATCTAATTAAAGGCTCTAGAAGAGCCGCAATCTTATTACCAGATGGTATTAAATTGTGTATCGATGATACTTTATATCATTCAAACAGAATATAAATGAACCTGCTTAGTTTCAAAGATATCCGGAGGAATGAATATCATATTGAAACTATGAGTAATGAGAATGTTTAATATATATGCATTACTCCTCATGATTCAGGCCAGAAACTTATTATAGAAAAGCTGTATGCTTTATCATCTAGATTATATTACACTATTATAAAGAGTGTAGATATTTATGCAATTATGAATCAAAAGTTCCTAGATCCAAAAATGTTTGTGTTTTGGCGTGACCGTATTGGTTACCCAGGATCTACAATGATGAGTATAATCATTGAAAATACTCATGGATATCTATTAAAGTTGGTTTTGAATTCTCATCATTCTTACAAAGAATTCAAGGAGATATATGTGGATATATTCATCCACTAAATGATCCATTTCATTATTATATGGTTCTAATTGATGCATCTACGAGATGATCATATGTTTGTTTATTATCAAGCATCTCCATATTACTTACACTTGTTATCAGTTTTCCAGATATAATCATAATCAAAATGGATCAAGGGAATCACTTATCAAATATCTCCAAATTATTATACTGATTAATTTCCAAATCGAAAGTTTCTCAAGAAGAGAAAAGTAAATGTAAAGTTACTTATATACAAAATAGAGATACCAGTTCGATTCTATATATATATATATATATATATATATGTGTGTGTGTGTGTGTGTGTGTGTGTGTGTGTGTGTGTGTGTCCATTTCAATCTTCGTATCTCTCAAATACGAAAGATAATTGATCATCGGATGATTATTAATCTGTTACCTGGTATATTAAAGGTAACAAGATTTTATCAGTTGTCATCTCATAAATCCCGGTCGGGTGATTGTTCTTGAAGAACGATCAGTGAAAAAGACAATAAATAAATCATCTGATACATATCATAAGTTTATAAACCTTTTGAAAGGTATTGTTATTGGGATCCCAAGAGTAAACAAAACTCGAGTTATGAATAAATCCACTTTCTCTAAATCAACTTTATAAGAGTCTGATATATCTAAAAGAGACACAAGTCTATGAAATGACTAAATCCATTGAAATGACTAAATCCATTGAAATGGAAGAAATCTCAATACAGATACAAGAATATAGAAATTGAGAGAAATTCTATAGATCATACGGAGTTTATGATATAACTAAATCCATTGGTATGGAAGAAATCCCTAAATCATACGGAGTTTATGAAATGACTAAATCCATTGAAATGTAAGAAATCTCAACAGAGATACAAAAGTATAGAAATTGAGAAAATTTCTATCAGTCATATAAGAGAAATGTAGAATCATAAGAAAACAATCATTGATGGTGTATTTTTATACACAGTAGAGTTACTGAAATTATAAAATGATAATTATGATATTCATAATATCAATGATTGTAGATAAAAGGCATGATTGGCCTAGATGAAAGAAGCAATTCAAGAAGAATTGACTTCATAAGCCAAAATAAAGTGTTTAGATCAATAGTACTCCAGACACCTGGAGATGTCAAACTAGTTGAATACTAATGGATCTTTTTATGGAAATGTAATGAGAAAAAACGAGATCGTGAGATATGAGGCACGACTAGTAGTGTGATGTTTCTTACAGAAACTTGGTATTCACTACTGATGAATACAGTTACGTTGTTGATAAATTTGGCTGCCTTTGAAAGGCTTGAAATACGTCTCTTAGACGTAGTAATCATTTATCTATATGATTCACTCAATGCAGATATTTATAAATCCTGAAGGATTCTAAAATGCTAGAAGCATGTAAATCGAGATCTCGTAATCTGTATTTGATGAACATACAAAAATCCTTATATGGATTAAAACAATTTAAACGGATGTGGTATAGCCGTCTCAGTTAATATCCGATAAAGATATGGATATAATAAATTATATACTCATGTGTCCTCATAAAGAAATGAGAAAGAAAACATTGTCTCGGCCTAAAGGTCGAGCATAGATTAAATGAAATGTTTGTCCATCAATCAGAATATGTTGAAAGGATTCTGAAAAGATTCCATATGGATATTACTCCATAATGCAAATCTTTACTGATACTCCCTCCAATCATTTATGTTGTTATTTCATTTCGTGAAATAAACATCAGTGTGCTTCAGTTCAACAATCTAGAAGATTGCTTCAAAAGAACTTTTATCAGGGGGAGCGTCCCACCAGGGGGAGCATATCAGATGAAGTATATTAATTATTTGGGACATATGTGCATTGTACTCTTTTTCCTTTCAATCAGGTTTTTATCTCACTGGGTTTTCCTGATAAAGGTTTTAATGAGGCAATTCTTTAAGCACACCCAAAAATTATTTGATCCATAAAGATCATCATAAATATTACATTTATCCAGTTGATCATCGTATATATGTTATCTTGATCCAAATATCATTGTAAATATTACTTTGATCTTGCTAATCATCGTATATATGTTACATTGATCCAGAAGATCATTATAAATATTACTTTGATCTGAGAGATCAATGAATATCTTTGCTCAGGTTTTTATCCCACTTGGGTTTTCCCTAGCAAAGTATAAATGTGAGAAATATTTTGAAGAAAACAATAAATCTGGACATATGTACACTATACTCTTTTTCCCTTCGATCATGTTTTATCCCACTGGGTTTTCCTGACAAGGTTTTTAACGAGATAGTTTTTAATGTCCAACCCCACTAGATCCAGAGAGATTATTGTACACAATTTTCTCGAATTTTATCTCATTGGATTTTTCCTAGAAAATTAATACATGCGGTATAAATCCAAGGGGAAGTGTTATAAAATGTGGCTTTTTACCACATGTGCATAATGCACAAATATCTTCACCACCGCCTAACACCCACTTGATTATCTCCCACCCACTTGAACATTGGATTACTTCATGATTAAGTTATCTATATTGTAATATTACCATATCAGCCTCTCTCATATTTTGCATATATAATATGTGATCTCATTTGTAAAGAGGTTGGCTGAGAAAACTCTCCAGAATATATACATCAGTTTTGCTCTCTCTCTTGTGTATCTTATCTCTCATCTCTTACTCTTTTCTTCATCTTTATTTACTTATTTCTTAGTTGATTTACAACAATAACTTGAATAATGAGCTTTATTAATAATGTTGAAACTTAAAAAATCAACAAATTGAGAGGCCTTTGAATGATTTCACATGCTTCACATGTAACATAGAATACAAAGAGGGGCAAAGCAATCTCCAACTTGCCCTAATATCACATGTTTCATCATAGGGTCCATTATTTATGCACAAGCTAGGTTGCTCAAGATCACAAGAAATTGCCAACCTATACAAAGCTAGAGGATCAATCAACCTTAAAGATTTTTTAGTCCAATCTTTGTCCGTAAAATCATTAAGTTGGGAGAAACTCGTTACCTTTCACATTGAACATTTGATAATTAAGACTAATAATTACCTTTACCTTTAACGGATATTCATCAACTCTACTCAAGCTGGGGAACAAAAGCTTCAATAACTTTTTAACAGGTAACACCATCATAGTGTAACCTGCTGCACAACGTTCGTCAAGATGGGCATCAACATAACCTCCACGAATAGTTGTTGATTTACAGAACGCAAATCCATACAAAGGCAAGTACTTCAGTGATTCTGGATATATCATCTTGCCCACCCCCCCCCCCCCCCCCCCCCCAAGCGATGCTGAACAGCATAGAGATTTCAGTATTCTTTCATAGCTTTGACAATCCTCAATTGCACAGAGTTTCATGCATCTTTGTCAACATAATCGCCTACTTTCAGAAGGCCTGTTGCACAGCTATAATTTTAGTTGATTCAAGCAGGTATTTAAAATTGATATTTATTTTTCATTTATTTTTGGTAAGAAAATAAAATAAAATAAAAAATTAAACACGTCCATTAAAAATAAGGTCCCGTCCTGTATCTATTTTTCAGTCCGTTTTTATTTTTGTTTTCCAAAAACAATTTCGAATTTGCGTTCGTTAACCGTTTTTCATTTTATTTTTAAAAAACAAAACCAATGTTAATAGTGAATATTTGAAAAAACATAAAATACTTGTTTTTGTTTTTGTTTTTCAAAAAAATTAACATTAAAATAAAAAAAAAATTATTTTTTCCTTTGAACTTGAAGTCGTCGTCAACTCACCAGGTTTTCTCTTATTCTTCATCTTTCTTCATCTTCTTCTTTTTCTTCTTCTTCTCTGATCCTTCTCCTTCTCCGAGCCTCTTCTTCTCCTTCTCTGATGCTTCTTCTTCTTCTTCTTCTTCTTCTTCTTCTTCTCTGAACCTTCTTATTCTCCGATTTAAACCGAACCTCTTCTTCTCTTTCTCTGATCCTTCTCTGATCCTCTTCCTCTTCTTCTTCTCCGATCTTCTTCCTTTCTTTTTCTTTTTTCTACTTCTCATATCTAGTTTCCTTTCCTTTTTTTTCTTTTTAAAATTTTTTAATATATTTTTTAATGTTATTTATATTTATTAAAATAATACTTATTTATAATTTAAGACTTTAGTTTTGATTAATTGATTAATTGATTTTTTTTTGAAGTAATTTGTGATGTGTTACTTTGTTTAATTTATAAATTACAATATAAAAATTATATTGGTTAATTATTTAATCAATTTGTTTATAATTGTTGTAATATTAAACAGAATGTAAAAATTGATATATCAATTTTTCGATAGTTTTCAGTTAGTCTACCAGACGGGTTTTTTCCGTTTTTATTTTCGAAATATGGATTTCAGTACATGCTACCAGACGTGTTTTCGAATTTCGAAACTGAAACCAAAAACACTGTTTCCATTTTCATTTTTCTTTTTGAAAAACAGCAACTGAAAAACGCTTACAGGACGGACCCTAAATGTGTTTTAAACGGAAGCATTAGAGACCAAAGTTTGAGTTGATTGTCTATCAAGTCTATATTTATACAACATATGAAGCAAGTCTCTTGACATTGTTGCTGTTATTGGTGCATTTTGAAAAGATCGCACGATAGCATAAACATCGTGTTACACAGGGACAACAAGTGACGTGTCAACAAATGTCGACTAAGTTAAGCCAACTTAAGATGACCAGAAAATAACCCCACAATGCTGATCAAAGTTACTTAGATGGTCGGGTAGAAAACATCCGACCAAGGTAACTAGATTGACCAAGTTAACAAAGATTTGATCGGGAAATCCCAAGATGGTCGGAATAAACCCAACTGGTCGGATTGTGCTATCTGATCGTGTGTAGACCCCCGGTCGGAGATGAGAAAGATCTGGTCCGGTTTGTAAGATGGTCGGCTAAGCGACACGTGGGCAATTTCAGATACAGTCAGATGCTTGGCATGTTGACAATGATGAATTTAATGCAATCACGACTCGAACACGTAAAGAAGAGTCTTCCTCAAATAAGGGTTCATGAAGTATATTCTAATAAGGAAACAGATTTTCTCATAGTTATCAAAATCTAGAATAGGCAAAAGACCTGATGTGTTTAAAACACAAAACAATACAAAACGGGAAAAGAGATTAGCACGACTCCAATAGATTAGAGTTGTTTGTACTTCATAAAATCACTGCCACTTTTCTTTTACTTGTACTCTAAGAATTAGGGTTCTATGCATATATAAACAGACTCTAAAAAACACCCAATAGGGGTTTACGAATCGAGAGATACTATTAGAGAGCAAGTGAGAATTGGTTTGTAATATTCTTTTCATAGTGGATTTTTTCCTCGCCGTCACTGGCAACCGTGGTTTTTTCCCGTTAGGGTTTTCCATGTCAAATCTTGCTTGCTTGTTTCTTACTTTGTTCTTTTATATTTCTTATTTAATCGTGAATTGTAATTAACTTGTGTGACGCGTGATCAATTTTACCAATCCAAAAATCACCTTCAACAATTGGCACTAGAATGAGGGGGTGTGAACCTCTGTGAGTGTGTGTTTGCTTTTAATACGGTTTGATAAAAGAACCTGTGCAATAGCCATTTGGTGAGTAGCAGAGACGGGAGTCAATCCCCATGTGAGACGGGTACCCCACGTGGTGTCAACGATACTGGTGTACCCAACACCAGTGGTGCAGAAAGAGACTTGCCTTCCAGGATTCCCCCTTCCATTGGGCAAGATATCACAACCTCTACCGACGTTGCCCTTGGTATCTCCTCAGACGCTTTCCGGCAGGTTCAAGAGTCCTTGCGGAGAGTCATTGAAGACGTCGTTAGACAGGGAATCAATATAACTGCCACCGCTAACTTGACTTCACCATTCCAGCTGTCAACACATGTGGTGGCTCGGGATCCCAGGATACAGTCTGAAGTAGTAGTTCCAACCTCTGATGCTCTAGTAGAAAACTGGTAGAGATAGGGCAAATCACCATGAAAAGAGGGAGCAATCCCAAAAGAGATACGATCATCAAGATTACAAGGATCATAAGAAGAATGGGGACCAGGCCATCCAGGGAAGAAGGGGGCGTAATCCTTATGATGATGCTGCAAGAAGTCATGGCAAAGAAGCAAGTTATAACTGGGGCGACAGGTATGACGGAAATAGGAAGAGGTCTCGATCACCCTCAGCTAACAAAAAGGAGCCCCCTAGAAGGCGCAGGGAGACGACCCATGTGCCCAAATATAACATTCGTGACACCCAGATCACAGGGCGAACTTCAAAAGACCTTTATGGTCTCATCATCCGTCAAAAGTTCGATGAACATGGCGAACCAGAGAGAGAGTGAGAGGTTCTATTAAGGAGGATAGAAGCACTGGAACGGAGACAAGGATGTGGGAACCTATTGATCGGTAATTTCGGTAGTCCATTCACTGCCTCCACAAGATAGACCTGTTTCTCTAAAAAATTCAGAATGCCACATGTGGAGCAGTTCAAGTCCAACGCCGACCCCTAGGAACATGTTAGAAGATACCATAGTGCAATGTGCGCAGTATGATTATGATGACGCACTCATATGCAGGATGTTCCCTCAAATACTAGGGGATCAGGGGTCTATATGGTTTGGTGGCCTTACAGGCAACTTCGAGGAACTGATTCAAGCCTTCACCAGGCAATTCATGGGAAATATCCAGCGTGGGAAGTAGATATTCGTCCTTTCAACTCTGAAACAAAGAAAGGACGAGAAGTTAAAGGACTAACTTACCTGGTTCTCGTAGGAGGTCTCGGAGGTGCAGTACCCTAATGATGATGCAATTGTAGCTGCATTTATCAACAGTTTGCAGCATAGCCAATTATCACTCAGTCTAAGACAAAGGGCCCCGATCACTTATGCTAGTTTGGTAGATGATGTAGGTGGATATTTGATGGCTGAAGAAGAACAAATAGCCCATGGAGGGGAGTTGATACATGGTGACCGATTAGGAGAAAGTCAAAAACCCAAAGATAATGGCCCGAAGGGAAATTCCAAAGGAGACCAAAAGAATAACTCTGGGAAAGGCAAGGAAGGCCGCAATGAAGATGATCAGAAAGACAACAGGACCTATAAGAGACAGTACACAAACTACACCCTCATAGTTCAGAAGCAAGAAGAAATTCTGAATGTAATCGAGGACAAGAAATTATACAAGAAGCCTCCAAAGCAATCCAATTTTGCTCGAAGAGACACTTCTAAGTATTGCCGGTTCCATCTGGAGAATGGTCATGAAACTTCCAAATGCTACCAGCTAAGAGATTACATTGATAACCTAATCAGAGATGGGCACCTGAAGGACATGGTTCTCAAAGGGGATGATGATCGGTGGAATTACCCTATAAAAACTGACTAAGACAAAAAGGGCAGTCCAAGGGGAGGTTCAGACGCCGGAGATATCAACACCATTTTCGGTGGGCCATGTATTGGAAGAAGTAGTAGGGAGAGAATGTCTGAAGTCTGTGAAGCAGTAGATGGCAAAAGAAACTTGGAGGTAAATTCGGTGGGCCCCGACCAGAAGAAGCTTAAGCAAGGTTGGGATCCGATCATTTTCTCCAAAGTTGATGCCCACAAATTGAAGGTTAAACCGAACGATATGATCTTATGTCAGTTCGCATCGGACATCGGGAAGTACAGAGAGTACTAATTGATAATGGGAGCTCGGTAAATATCCTGAGCGCCGGGATGCTTGATCAATTAGGAGATTCAAAGGAAGGATCTTCAACCGTTGGCAATCTCGCTTAAAGAATTTGGGGGAGCAGAAGTGAGATCTCTAGGAACGGTCAAATTGCTAGTCGAGATAGGGAATTTTCCATGTCAGAAAATAATACTGCTTGATTTCGTGGTTGTGGACACCGAGAATTGGCCATACAATGCCTTGTTAGGCAAACCATTCTTGAACAAAACGAAGGCGGTTACAGTAACTTAAGCCCTAACCGTAAAGTTCCCGACTGAAGCTGGAGTCAGAGTTTTGAAGGGTTCCCAAGAATGGGCGAGGAAAGCTAATCTAATGGTCTACAGAGAGAGAGCCGAACCAGATGTAATGCATGTAGATTTCGCTGATCAGGAAAAGTGCCTAAAAGATAATGAAGAGGAATAAAAGGTGGAAAAGTTGGGGGCACGACTAACCGAACAGGTGCACAACCAGTTGGTCAGCCTATTAAAAGATTACAATGACGTGTTTGCTTGGAAGCATGAAGATTTGCCAGGAATCGATGCCAGAATAATTTCCCATGCTCTGACAGTTGACCCCGAGCGAAAACCGGTAATACAGAAGAGGCGACAATTCAACCCTGAAAGAAGCTAAACAATCAAGGATGAAGTCCATAAGCTTTTGGCAGCAGGATCGATCAGGGAAGTACAGTATCTGGAGTGGGTCACCAATGTGGTACTCGTAAAAAAGAAAAATGGGCAATGGAGAATGTGTGTGGACTTCACAGATCTAAATTAAGCATGCCTAAAAGATAGTTTCCCTCTGCCCCGAATAGATTAGTTGGTTGATGCGACTGCGAGGCACGAGCTGCTGAGCTTCATGGACGCATATTCAGGATATAATTAGATCATAATGTTCAGTCCAGATGAAGAAAAAACTGCTTTTACAACAGATCAGGGCATTTACTGTTACAAAGTAATGCCTTTTGGTCTCAAAAATGAGGGGGTAACTTACCAAAGACTGGTAAACAAGATGTTTGCCCAACAGATAGGTAGAAACATGGAAGTCTATATAGACGATATTTTGACCAAAAGTATCACAGCAGACAGACACGCAACCAATCTGGTGGAGATATTTGGATCGCTGAGAAGATATGGGATGAAGCTCAACCTAAACAAATGTGTTTTTGGGGTACCATCGGGAAAGTTCCTCAGGTTTCAAGTACACAAAAGGGGAATCGAAGTAAATCTTGAAAAAATAAAAGCCCTGGAAAAGATGAGGTCTCTGGTTACCCTGAAAGACATTCAAAGGTTAACGGGTTGCTTAGCATCACTAAACCGGTTCATTAGTAAGTCGACCGATAGATGCTTGCCTTTCTTCAGGGCAATAAGGAAAGCCAAATGAGTAAAATGGAATGAAGAGTGTGAACAAGCATTCTAGAAAATTAAAGAGTACTTGGGCAAAGCTCTTATCCTATCAAAGCCTCTAGAGGGAGAAACACTGTATCTATACCTGTCAGTCACGGCAGTGGCCACAGGGTTAGTACTAGTCAAACTGGATGAAGGTGTACATAAACCAGTGTACTATACCAGCAAGGCTTTGTTACCAGTAGAAACGAGATACTCGGCGGCCGAGCAGATTGCATTAGCACTGGTGACAGCGGCAAGAAAACTAAGGCCCTACTATTAGGCTCACAGTATTGAAGTTTATACAGATTGTCCCTTAAACAAATTCTATCCAAGCTGGAAGTGTCAGGAAGATTGACAAAATGGGCGGTCGAATTGAGTGAGTTCGATATCACTTACTTTCCAAGGGCCTCAATCAAAAGCCTCTGCTCTACTGGCCTTGTCGAGATTCTTAATTTTCTAGGCTTGTTCCATTGCCACGATGTCCATCTCATACACTGAGCCATTGAAAAAACGTCAGAATGAGTAAAACTTAATTAAAAAAAAAACAAGGTTTAGGAAAAAATGAATGATACTTACAGCGTTTGTGTCGACTCGAGATCGGAGGAAACAGACCCAAGTCAAGGAGGTCATTCTCGATGAACAGTGCACGCTGAATCCCTAGCCTCCCAAGTTGTTTGAGCGGCGTTGACTACGTTCTTGGCCTGATCTTCAGTGAGGATCGTAAGAGTCTGATTCCATAGTTCAAGACTGTTAAAGTGCATGGGAACAAAATTCCTAGCCAGTTCCTGACTAGAGTCAGCAACAACTGTCTCACCCAACTCGTTTCAGACAAAAAACCAACTGTTCTTCCAGTATTTGTTGGAGGTGGGGAACCCCTAGATGAAACCCTTGTGATTCTTGATCGATGAGGGAGTGGGTCTCTGATTCTATCCCTCAGGAATCCAATGATTAATGGAGACGGATTAAAGGTAAAAAGTAACCCCATTTTCTAATCGACCGACCGACCCAAAGTATAGAAATTATGGATCTCTTGTGGGGTCGAGGGGTACTTGGCACCAATTTGTTTCCACAGGTGCCACAAGCTCATCAACACCCGATAAGAGTTCGGTGATAACTGGGCGAGGGCGATCCCAGCTGCGATTAGAAATTAGGTGTGGAGGGGGTTGAAGGGGCAGTGTGACCCAAAACGTGAACATCGCCCTATAAATGGCCACTGCACCCTGAGGAGGATTCCAGATTGCACGCTGACCACTCAAGAAAAGTTCAGCAGACCGAGGGAGATCAAACCTCTCGCTATACTTCACCAGCTCTAGAATAGCAACCATATTCACCTTTGAGTCAAGGGAGCTAGAGTGCTCGGCAGAGAACTTCAATAAATAGGTTCGGCGCATTTTTGGAACCTCTTCCATTTTCAATAGTTGAGAGGGGATCTTTAAGTCAGTTGTAGAAGAATCCCTAGATCTTGGCCTGCTTCCCCGACCGGATCCGGTTGTCTTCGACATGTCTGGGTATGTATTTGGAGAAGAAACAATTGGGTTAGCAATGTTTGATTCAAAAAAAGAAGGTTGAAATTCATGGCAAGCCACTGAGTAATCGATATTAAAGGGCTACGGGATGAACTGGGCGAGAGAAATCTTGAAAAAATCCCTCTAAAATAGATTCAACCCTGGCAATATTTTCCTTATCGCCTATTTCAATACAATGTATCAACAACTCAACGTAACGATGATGTGTAGTACGATCCATACCTGATGAGTAAAGTGGGCGAGATAAGAACTTTGACGATGATGAAGATTTGGTAAAAATCGAAGAACTTCGAGAGAGCATTAGAGTAGAGAAAAATTTTAGATGATGAAGAGTTGTGTAGTTTGAAAGAAGAAATTGCGTGAGAGGGAAAATGAAGGGATTTGAAAATATATATATATATATATATGATATGATGACGTCATGCGAGAGTGGTGGTTGGTGTGCGAATCCTGAAGATCACGCGCCGTTTGAAATTTGAACCGTCGTCGTCAGTTGCGTCATTCGCGTCAAATCACCAATGCAAATCAAACGTTTGTGGTTGAAATTAAAGGCCAGCTGTCCAGCATTAGCAAGCATTTATGAGCTACACGACAAAAGGCTCCCGAGTTAAACATATCTCACCAAGCGAGTTATCTTCATTGAGTGAGATGCTCGGTTTGAATGTTTAAGGGGGTATGTTATTGGTGCAATTTGAAAAGATGGCACGACAACATAAATATCGTGTTACACAGAGACAACAAGTGACATGTCAACAGATGTCAACTAAGTTAAGCCAACTTAAAATGACCAAAAAATAACCCCACAATGTTGATCAAAGTTACTAAGATGGTCGGGTGAAAAATATCCGACCAAGGTAACTAGATTGATCAGGTTAATGAAGATTTGATCGGGAAATCACAAAATGGTCTGATAAACCCAACTGGTCTAGTTTAGCTATCCGATCAGGTGTAAATAGGTCGGGGTGAGAAAGATCTAGACATGACGTTGGTTCTGGTTCTGGTTCGGTTCCAATTTCGGTTCGGTTCGGCCGGTTCGAAACAAGTTTTTTTTTTCTAAAAAAGAACCCAAAATCCCAATCAAACCCTACATCTAAATACCCAATCAAACCCTACGTCTGAAACCGTCATCAGTTCAAACACACACACACAACCACTACAAACCCAAAATCACACACACACACACACACACACACACACACACACACACACACACACACACACACACACACACACACACACACACACACACACACACACACACACACACACACACACACACACATACACCAGTACACCACCAATCAAACCAATCAAAACTCAAACACACACACACCACCCCACAAACCCATAATCCATTAGAGGCAAGATTCGAAGAGATTGAAGAGAGAGAGAGAGAGAGAGAGAGAAAGAAAGAAGAGATCAGAGATCGAGGATGATGAAAAGGAGGTCGGCGACGAGATGAAGAAGAGATCGACGTTGGGTCCGTCGGGATGAGATCGGCCGTCGGCGACGGCAAGAAGAAGAAGGAAAGAAAGAATGAATGAAAGAAAGAAAGAGAGAGAGAGAGAGAGAGAGAGAGAGAGAGAGATCTGAGAAAGTGAGTGACAGCATGAAGAAGAATGAAAGAAAGAAAGAGAGAGAGAGAAATCTGAGAATGTGAGAAAGAAAAAAAAGAAAGAGAGACCGTGAGAAAGAGAAAGAAAATGGGCGTGGGCATGGGTACTGGGTAGTGGGTAGGGTAGGGTAGGGTAGTGGGTAGGATAATGGGTAGTGGGTTTAAAAAAAAATAAAAAAATAGGCGTTTCCGGTTCCGGTTCGAACGGGCGGTTCCTCAAATTTTAGAACCGAAACCGAAATCGGAACCGCCCGGTACCGGTTTCGGTCCGGTTCCAAAACCGGAACCAATTTTTTCGATCCCGATTCCAGTTTTTTCTGACGGTTCCGGTTCGATTTGTCGGTTCGAACCGAACCGGCGTCATGTCTAGAAAGATTTGGTCGGGTTTGTAAGATGATCGGCTAAGCGAAACGTGGGAAATTTCAGATACACTCAGATGCCTGGCATATTGACAATGATGAATTCAATGCAATCACAACTCGAACACGTAAAGAAGAGTCTTCCTCAAATAAGGGTTCATAAAGTATATTCTGAAAAGGAAACAGATTTCCTCACAGTTATCAGAATCCAGAATAGGCGAAAGACTTGATGTGTTTAAAACAAAAAACAATACAAAACGGGAAAAGAGATCAGCATGACTCCAATAAATTAGAGTTGTTTGTACTTCATAAAATCACTGCCACCTTTTTTTACTTGTATTCTAAGAATTAGGTTTACATGCATGTATAAATAGGCCCTAAAAAACACCCAAGAGGGGTTCATGAATCAGGAGATATTATTAGAGGGCAAGTGAGAAAGGGTTTGTAATATTCTTTTCATAGTGGATTCTTTCCTCGCCGTCGCTGGCAACCGTGGTTTTTTCCCGTTAGAGTTTTCTGTTAGGATTATGCTCAATAACAAGAGTGTAATATTGTAATTGACAATCTTTTCATATTAATAAAGTGGTTTCTGATTCTTACAAATACTTATAGCATTTATTATTATAATTGTCAAGGTAAATAATCATAAGGTCAAAAGACTATGAGATATGAAGAATTGTTCATACATCCGGATATGTGTGAGGTAGACACAATTCTCTAGTTAGTCTTGAATAACGTTCATAACTTAAGTTAAAGGTTAGGCACCTCTATCTTGATAAAGTTGTAGAATTCTTTTACTAGCATTTGAGTGGGATCAAATGAGTTATGATGAGTCTAAAATCATCGAAAGGTTTTCGAGTAAAAGAATCTAGTGCACTGGGTGCATTGAACTGGATCACAATGAAATACTTTATCTAGAACCGTCACTAGATATAAGTCTTTTCATTATTAGGACAATCGGAGAGTCGATCTTAATTCTGAGATAAATGATGGACTTATGGTTGCAAGTGTTATCATTTGAGCTATCAATGAGTACGATTATATAGCATAGTCTATCCTCGATAGTTTGGTGGTATTCATTTGTTAATCGATAGAGGACTTCATTTATAGATATGGACATCGTGGCTTCATTTATTAAATGAGAGTATAATATCATCATATGGATGTTTTGAGGTATTGGATATTAAATCTCAACGTTGAGTTTTTAATAATGATTATTGAAGACATGGCTTCTGGACAAGTCAAAATATCCAAGTTCAAAATGTGGTCATATGAGGAAATATGGTAACTTGGAGAGCTATAGGCGGTCTATGAGCTCTTGGCGATTACTGATATTATTCACGAGGATACACCATCTCCTATAAGATTGTCTAGGGTATGAATGAGAAACATCTTCTTATTCTATCTTTATTTAAGAGTTCAATTTTAGCTCTTTAGTGGACTGAGTTAAAATTAATAGATCGGACCTAAGTGAATCATTTGTTGATTGTGATTAGGTTATGTCTATTGAAGCTTAAATTTAGATAGCCAGCCAAGATCCACAATCCACACGTACTTGCATGGATCACTTGATATATTCTACCGGACCAATTTATGGGTCCATCTAGAATTGCATTTAATATATTAAGAATATAATATGTCTATTATTTATTTAATGGGCTGCTCTATTATATTAATATATTAAAAGGAGACATGTGGGCTTGTTTTCTTTTAGTAAGAATAAGTCTGGTTCACATGTGGGCTTTTATTTAAAGTCTAATGGATTAAATAAAATAAGAAAAATAATATTAGACCCATATATATATGGTGTGGGCGGCAAGGCTAATAAAATAGCCCAAGATATTATTTTATTTTATTGTTTTGATTAAATGGAAATTAATTAATTATTTAATTAATTAATAGTTTAAATCAAAATCTTTTCCTGATCAGTAAATAAAATACTATGTGTTGGATTAGGGTTAGAATTCTTTTAAGTGATAGGATTCTTAATGTGGTAAGGATTAAGTCCACATACACTCCATACCACACAAAGAATTCGGCCACCCTAGTCCTATAAGGGTTAGGATTCTTAAATTGATAGGAATTAGGGAAAAGCACAATTCCTTTTCAAGTAAGGAAATTGACCAACCCTAGATTTCCTACACAAAGAATTCAGCCAACCCTATTTTGAGAAGGAGAAATTTCGGTCACCTTATAAATATAAGGTGATAAATTTCGGCCACCAAGAAGCTTGAGTGAGAGAGATTTTTGTTTGCTTTGAAAAATAAAAATCTTACTCAATACACATAGAATTTCGGCCAAGAGAGAAAAAGAAAAATAAGTTCTCATTCGATAGTGCACTTGCAAGCCTTTAACATCAAAAGGTTTTGTGCACACTTTCGATTTAGGGTTACGCGAGTTCCAATCATATCGATTGTGAATTCAAAAGTAACCAGAACTATTTTTCTAGGCTCTTGGTGTTTTGGGATTGAAGATCAGGATCAGAAATTCCATACATCCATTCTCAGGTAAGCAATTCAAAGAAAAAAGGGAGACCACGCTCCTAGGTGATTCACGTACGTGCTAGGATTGAAGATCTTGCGGATTACTATCGACGTAAGTCAATCGGATCACGCGACAAGAGGTATTTAACTCTAACCGTATATTTGTGTTTAATTAATTAAAGGGTTAAGGTTCAAATCTTTAGAAAAATTTTAAACTATACGAAAATCTACTTTTCGCCTTCCGCTGCAGTTTTAGTTAATTTTTCCCTACATTTTCCATGTAAAATCTTGCTTGCTTGTTTCTTACTTTGTTCTTTTAGATTTCTTATTTAATCGCGAATTGCAATTAACTTGTGTGACGCGTGATCAATTTTACTAATCCAAAAATCACCATCAACAGTTGGCATGTCATCAATTTTTTATATGAGAGCCAATTTCGCATTAAAGATAGTCTTAGTTTGTGAAAATAACTCTAATTACTTTTTGGGCAACTTTGAGGGTTTTTTTTAGTCAATTTAGGGTTTCCAAATCATATCCTTTTACTACAAGAAAAAAGGCTATTGGGACGATTGTTTTTCATCCCAATAGCCCAAAATTCGTCCCTATAGATCTATTAAAAAGATTCATCCCAAATTGTTTTATTGGGACGATTGTTTTACTACAAATTTATCCCAAATTCATCCCAAATCATATCCTTTTACTACAAGAAAAAAGGCTATTGGGACGATTGTTTTACCACCAGACCACATGTTTCGATTTGTTAATAGTTGCACAATATTTATATATAACCTATATAGGTTGTTAAATTTTCATTGATGATTTTAAATCAAACTCTTATTGGAAAAAAAACAATTGTTTTATAAATTTAAATTTTATTCTGTTAATCAAAATTTTAATTTCAATGATGGTTGTGCACCTCCCTTCCACACCTAGTGGTCAGGGGTTCGAGTCCTACCATGCGCATTTTAAAAACATGTGTGGGAAATTTTCTCCCAGTTTGTAGGAGCAGCCTTCAATCTGGTTGTGAGAGTTGTAGTTCATATGTAACATCTCCCCGATAGTGGGAGTAATATTCCGAGCCATGCTTATAGAGTCTAATTAATCTCGCCAGATCACGGCAGTAGTTGTATTCCAAAAAAAATTGATAGACATATATTATAAAATTTTAATTTCTATTGGGACGATTATTTTTAGTCTTTTTACATTCGATGGTGTAGAGCTCAAACCATTACACTACACAACTTCAACTTTGATAAATAATGCAAAAACTATTTATATGTAATGTAAATATGTTATTAAATTTATTTATTTTTATTAAAATTAATATTGTACTGAACAAATTTTAAAAACATTATTACTAGATAATTTAAATTGATTTCAGTAATCTTTATAATTATTTTGTATGGTATACAAATGGCTATTAAAAACGTTTATTAGATAATATTTTATTAAACTATTAGATCAATGGTTACAAGAATGAATCATGGATGCAACTCCCACTCCAGTAGAGATTTCTCCCCACATATGTGATTTAATGAGTAAAATTAGACTCAAATCTTTATCACAAAAGAGAAGGAGAAGTGTCTGTATACTTTGCTAAAGGTGACTGAGAATTTTTTTCGTCCCTATAGACCTATTGGGACATAAATTTTCGCCCCTTTTGACAACCTGTAAGGACGGAATTTGCATTTTCGTCCCCTTTGACAACTTGTAGGGACGAAATAAAAGCATGGTTCATTTGAATCCCTATCCCCACTACCCATCCACCACCAGATCCCTCTCTTCACAACCCTCATTTAATGTTTCATTCTCCACTAGCGTCGAACCACTCACCTAAAACTGAAGCAAAGCTTATCCAATTTGCTAATGCTTCGAATTTGTTAATAAAACATATTATTTATATATAACCTCTGTATGTTATTAAATTCATATTGTAGAATAATTCCAATAATTTCTTTTCTTGTCAAAAAAACGTTTATTGTAGCATTTAATGAAACTAATTTTTTAAAATCATATATTGTCAGATGAAAGAGTCTATCGTTAATCGTACACGGAATAGAGAGACTTTCTTTATATTTTTCAATTTAATAGACAAATGTAATATTTGAATTCTTATCACAAAAGGGAAGGATAAATATACAACAACTTTTCTAAAAAGTGGTTTTGCATTTTAGATTCTTATTTATTATATTCATAAAAATATATATATTTTGTAATTTTTTGAATTAATATATAGTAATTAATACAAAAAGTGAAGCAAATTTAATTATGATCTTTGTCTCTTAGGAAAAACTTAAAAAATAAAGTTAAAAAATGAAAAATATAAATCTCGATAAATCATTATCAGCAATAAATATTATTTTTGTCGTAATAAAATAACCTCTATAATTTCTTTTTTTCTTTCTTTCCAAAAAAATGTCAAACTTTTTAGGGACGAATGTTTTTCGTCCCAATAGACATTCTATTGGGACAAATTATTTTCATCCCTAAAAGTCTCGTTATTTTTGCTCTTTTAGAGACGAATAATTTTTTTCGTCCCAATAGATATTCTATTGGGACAAATATTTTTCGTCCGTAAACATCTTGTCGGATTTGTCCATTTTAGGAACGGATAATTTGTTTCATCCCAATAGACGTTCTATTGGGATGAATAAAATTCATCTCAATAAATTTCGTCCCTATAGCCTAATTTTCTTGTAGTTGATCTATTTTAGTCAATTTAAGGATCATGAATCATAGAGGATTTGAGTAGTTTTGATATTTAAGCAAGAGTCATAGTTATTATTTGTAAGCTTTAATTGAATTTAATACAATTGTTCTTTTGAAACATTTATCTATTGTGGATTCGACATGTTGTTTGAGGATTCGAGAGCACCATTTTCTAACGAAGTTTAGGGAAATGATAGCCCTTGAATGGCGGTCCATGCTTAGGTAACTACCGGTCGCGACGTCAATGTTCATCTAAGTGTGCCTCAGGTTCGATGGAGTAATCATTCTTATTTTCACCACACGTCGCGGTGTCAAATCATAAGCAGTGAGAATTCATTTATATCTAATTAAGAGATTTTCATGACAGAGAGTAAATAGCTTCCAACATTTACTTCTCTAGAATAGATAGAAACCTAGATCGACAAGTCATGTAGAGAATGTCTCTCAGTATGGGATATTGCAGTATTGACACTGATACAAACATGAAAGTAACTATGGGGATTAAATTTGAACTATCATGATAAACTGAGAAGAATGTTGAATTGAAAGCTACATCATGGCTATTACCGGTATGAAGAGAGCCTATAGACCAACCATCAACTTGAGAGGCAAAGATCTCTGAAAATCCATCTATATAACCCGATGTGAGGATGGTTAGAAACATTATAATAGAGATTGAAGAGAAATACAATGCATTTGCATCTGATATAGCAAACACATGGAATACAGTCTCTATCAGACGAATGTGTATTCCAGGTTTATCATTGTTACTGCCAGAAACAGTAAAAACTGAGAAGACCACAATTGTGATAAATGTGGCAACAACCATACATGAGGTAGATGTGTTCTTCATCCACTTTTCTCCACTCAGTAATTTTGTATGTTCTATGGTGAACAACTCTCAAGAAGTTTTGACCTTCTCTGTTTTTCGTTTCTCTCAATGAAGGTTTCATCATCATTTCAACCTCCTATATCAATAACAATCAACAATTATATATGAACAAAAATGGAAAATTTAAGACTAAAATATGTTACGTACCTTAAACATTAGTAACTCTTGTTGCATTTCTAGAGTTTTACCAGGCAAGTTACTAGCGTATCTTGATCTATGTCGAGATTTAGCTGCACAAGGCAATATAGAGGTCTAAGGTCGATGTCAAACCACGTCGATCTACGTCGCTCTCGACTTAATCAATTCTCATATCTTAATGACACGATGGTCTACATCGACCTCAACATAATTCACTAGCATCTTCATTCCACGATGGTCTACGTCGACCTCGACTTAATTAGCTTGCATATTGAAAATACTAACTCAAGCGTGTATCTAATAACCTAGAGGGGGGGTGAATAGGTTTTAATCAAGTTAATTACCAACTTTTCTTGATTAGTCAATATTAAAAATGTGCCCTAAAAAACAAACATACAAAATCAAGTATAAAGTGCGGAAAAATAAAGAACATTTGATTTTTACGTGGAAACCCTTCAACAAGGGAAAAACCAAGGGCTATCCTTCTAGCCACACACGATCATAGAAATCCACTATATGAATAAAAGGTTACACCCTCAAGTGATACTCGGACTCTCACTCTCGACAACCTCAGGCTATGGACACTACCACTCACCACTCTTGGTTCAATCCCTAGTGATATCCCTTGATTCACTATTTTTGGTGTGAGCATCTCTCACGCTACCCCGCGGGCCTTTTACAGTGGCACTTGACCAATGCTTGCCAACCACACCTTGGTTGCAAGACTTGAATGCTTGTGCAACTTCACCCCGAAGCCACAAGACTTTAACTCTATGAAGAGTATATAGTCTAAGTGTATATATGACACTATGCTTAAATACAATAATGTGCAAGACCAAATACAAAATGCTTAACTAGATGTTATAATGCAATATTAACAACCTAGTTATCAAACAATGCCTACATACCCATAATTAAGGACTCAATTAGATGCAAAGGGATTCTAGCAACCTAATTGTCAAATAAAATCCAACCAACACAAGTTGTCACAATATATAACAAGGGCAATAAATATGCAATCAAGAAATGCAATTAATGAGGCTTAAACAACAATGTCTAAATGCAAAGCATAAAGACTTAGCTAGAGGGAAATAATGTCCTAAATGCTAGCTATCACAAATAAACCCAATCAAATATTCATGAACATGAACTAGTTGATTAAAACACAATTTCTCAACTTAGTTATCAACGAATCACACATGAATATTTATGACATCGCTTTTAGGCAAAAATAACATAATCAATTTAGCTATCACAAAACAAACCCAATCATGTTATCAATCAACACAATAATGCATTCAAAAATGATTTCTACAAATCCTATGCATTAAAAACGAAATCTTGGACTTAAAGAACAATAAATGAAGATGAGATGTTTGTTCTTACTTACCAAGTCAAGATTGATGAAGACCCATGTGTGATTGATGAAATGGATGTCATGGATGCATGGGTTTTTGGGTTTGGAGAGTCAAAGAACAAAGTTTGAAGCTTTCTCTCTCTAGGGGAGCTCTTTCTCTCACTATATTCTGATTTTATGAGCTCTAGGTCGAAATGGAGAAGAAGATGAAGTATATATATGATCCAAATGAAACTACGTCGTTTTGAGAAGTTTTAAAACACAAATTTTTGGTCATAAATGACGCAGTGCGCGGGTCTGGTATGTGGTACCCGAGCAGTACCCGCGCACTGGCAAATCAGCCAACAACTTGATTTTCAAACGGCTCAAAACATGACCAAACGATATCAAAATTTATCAAATAATATACTGTTGGAAAGGTATGGATGTCTACTTTCTACCCCAATTTACAAAAAAAAAAAAAAAGGTTTTGATGTCTATAGAAACAGTTATGGTCATTTGAGTGACCAAAGGTCAAAAACGGACAGCAACAGAGTTGTCCAGTTTTGGTGGTCACTTTGGAGATTTCAAAACCAATCCAAACGGTCATAAAATATTACGAATAATATACCATTGGAAAGGTATGGGTGTCTAGTTTGTACAAAAAATTTCAAAACTCAATTTGAAGCTTTGAATAAAACGTTATGGTCACAAGACCATACAAATGTCAGTTTTGAAAAACATTTAAATCATTGAAAACCAATCTTTTAAAACTAGACGATATACTCCAATCAACCAAACCAAAACTAACAATTAACCAAGAGAAGAATGGTATATTCTCGAATGGTCAACCATCGCGCTAAGACAAGCACACCATCGTGCAAGCGCGGACGTTTCCGATCACACAAACGGAAACGAATTACATCACACAAAACCACACTTAGATCTAACAATGAGGTGCAAGTGTGAAATGTGTAAAGGATGCACACATATAAACAATAAATAACACAAATGCAAGATGAACAAAGTATGCATGAAGTTTGTGTGTGTACCTAAACTCTTAAAGAGACAATGTCAAGTGAATATACCTTTTGCTCTTAAAGTTATAGAGATGCTTGGAAGCTTGCCAACGAGGACCTAAGCTACCCATTACAAAATCATCCCCAATGTAGTGTGGTTTGTCATGAAATAAGTCAATCATAAAATAGAGGTCCCTACACATATCTTCATTCCACATTGGTCTGCGTCGATCTCGACATAATCAACTCATATATCTCCATTCCACATTGGTTTATGTTGACCTCGACATAATCAACTCATTTATCTCCATAGTCCATTATATAGTTAGGAAACTCATATAATCGTTGGATTGAAATCCAAAAGTATTGTTAAAAAAAATAAAAAATTCTAAAAGTAAAATGATTTAAAACAAAATAGAGGAGTATTTCATATATGAGAAGTATTGTAATAAAATTCAATACAATCAAATCAACTCACATAACAAACGGCTCATAAAAAACAAAACTAAGGATGGTGTATTCAATTAGGATTTCAAAAGACTTTTAATGACTTTTTTAAGTGGATGACTTTTGCAGATTTCATGGACTTTTATGAACTTTTATAGACTTTACAGAATTATGAAAAACTTTCATAGACTTTTATTTTAAAAGACTTTCATGGACTTTCATTTCAAACAACTTTCAGAGACTTTCATTTTAAAAGACTTTCATAGACATTTATAAACATTTATTGATTTTTAAATATGATATATACTTTATTTTAGCAAAATTATATAGAATTCTCATATCAATAAAAAAATATTTTTAAAAAAGAATAAAAAAATCATTGTTAATTAAACTTGACAAAAACATTCTTGTCTATATATGTGATTTTAAAATTTTTATTTATAATTTTATTATATTTTGTATCATAAAGATATTATGCACCTAATTATTTTTTTAATAATTAGTCAAAAAAAAATTTATAATTAGTCAAAATATTATAAATTTTCTTTTAGAATAAATGTAGCAAATCGACAATAATATTAACGTTTACAAGTCTCTAAGAAAGTATGGCAATGGGTATAAAAAATCTGCTAAAGATAAAACATAAAAATTGCACATAGTTGTTGAACACGATTCACCCCTAAAAGTGGGTAATTTGATATTGATCATAATCACATAGAGTCACGCTCATACGCGACTTTGATTATGGCATATTGGTATGATTAAGTAGTGGTTTTTGTCTTTTATTATTTTTAATTAACATAAATGAAGTTCGTTTGATTTGTTTTGGTATTGTTTAGTTGCTTTGAAAACAGAGGTAAAAAAAATGAAATCTCTCGTCCATAATTGCATAGCCTATGGAGAGTTGTTTTATATTATTTTTTTAGTTAATTTTTTTTGTTATAGATCGTTAATGTTTGTATTTTTTTTATAATGTCTATTCATTTTAGAAGTTATTTATTTTATTTTATTTCTAAAATTTGTTAAGAATGTGTGTTTTTTGCTTGAAAATATAACATATGTTTGATGGTTAATATTTGTCAAAGAGTTTTATGTTTTTCTTCTAAAGTAAAATTCTTTTTATTTAAAAAAAAGTCATTCAAAGTCTTTGATAGAAATGAAAGACAAATTATGAGATTTGTTATAACTAAAAGTCATTAAAAGTTATTGATATTTAAAAGTCATTAAAAGTCATTGAGATTTTGAGTACCTCATAACTTTTATAGACTATTAAAAAGTCTTGATTGAATATCATACGACTTTTAAAGACTTTTTTAAAGTTTATAAAAGTATGTATTGAATATCTCATGACTTTTATAGAGTCTTTAAAAGTCTACATTGAATACACCCAAACTTTTTAATTTCATAAAAGTCATTAAAAGTTTTTTAAAATCTTAATTGAATACACTCCCCTAAAACGAAACTCTGCAAACAAAATAATAACAATAAATAAAAACACACAAATGCACATATTCAACGACAAATTGAAAATTTATATTCAACGACAAATTGAAAATTTGTATCTCATTTATTTCAAAAACAATTTTAACTAGTTTCATATTTGCAAATGGGAATAATGAAAATTTGTGAGTAAATTAATTACAAAGCGGTAATAATAATTTGTTTCAATGCCACATGTGAGACATGTCTCCATAACCTATCAATCATTGAATGAGAATTTTGTGTTAAAATTGATCACATAAACCCTATTAGCCTTTGCATATGGTTTGTCATGTGTCTTATGCTACATATGCCAATAAAACTTCTCCAATAAACATACTTATTATTATTATTATTATTATTATTATTATTATTTGTAAAATATGTCTCTTGACCTGGAGAAGGGTAAAATTTATTAAATAATAGGTAAGATATTGGAGGTAAATTAAGACATTGATACCAAAACAATGGTGTGTATGTGTAGCGAGATGAATGCACAGTAGAAGGTGATGAATTAGGCTTCCCATAGATGGATGGATTGAAATGGCAACATTTGAGATCGGAAGTGTTGAATCGGGTAATTCGCATGACAAACAATATGTGGATCTACCCTTCTTTTTCTGATGGCGATGCTAAAGTCTTAGGGGAGTTTATTCAATTAGGATTTCAAAAAAAATTTAAAGACTTTTTTAAATGGATGATTTTTGCAAATTTCATAGACTTTTATAGTCTTTTATAGACTTTACAGAATTATGAAAAACTTTCATAGGCTTTCATTTTAAAAGACTTTCATAAACTTTCATTTTAAAAGACCTTCGTAGACTTTCATTTCAAAAGAATTTCATAAACATTTTTATTTGTATTTTTATTATATTTTACATCATAAAGACATTAAGCACCTAATATTTTTAATAATTAGTCAAATTTTTTATTGGCATGGTTGAGTAGTTGTTTTTTTCTTTTATTATTTTTAATTAACATAAATGAAGTTCGTTTTACAGTCTTTTATAGTCTTTTATTTTAAATGGACTTTTATAGTTTTTTATAGACTTTACAGAATTATGAAAAACTTTCATAGGCTTTCATTTTAAAAGACTTTCATAGACTTTCATTTTAAAATACTTTCATAGACTTTTATTTTAAAAGACCTTCGTAGACTTTCATTTCAAAAGACTTTCATAGACATTTTTATTTGTATTTTTATTATATTTTACATCATAAAGACATTAAGCACCTAATATTTTTAATAATTAGTCAAATTTTTTATTGGCATGGTTGAGTAGTTGTTTTTTTCTTTTATTATTTTTAATTAACATAAATGAAGTTCGTTTAATTAGTTTCAATATTATTTAGTTGCTTTGAAAATAGAGGTAAAAAAATGAAATCTCTCGTCCTTAATTGCATAGTTGATGTAGAGTTGTTTTATATTATTTTTTAGTTAATTTTTTTTGTTATAGATCGTTAATGTTTGTATGTTTTTTTTATAATGTCTATTCATTTTAAAAGTTGTTCGTTATTTTATTTGTGAAATTTCTTAAGAACGAGTGTGCTTTTATTTGAAATAGAACTATGTTTGGTGGTTGATGTTTTTCAAATAGTTTTATGTTTTTATTCTAAAATGAAATCACTTCTATTTAAAAAAAAATCAAAGTCTTTGGTAGGTATGGATGACAAATTGTGAGATTTGTTATAACTAAAAGTCATCAAAAGTCATTGAGATTTTGAATACCTCCAAACTTTCCTAGACTATTAAAAAGTCTTGATTGAATACCACATGACTTTTAAAGACTCTTTAAAAGTCTATAAAAATCTGTATTGAATACCCTATGACTTTTAAAGACTTTTTATAAGTTTATAAAAGTCTGTATTGAATACCCTATGACTTTTATACGGTCATTAAAAGTCTACATTGAATACACACAAACTTTTAAATTCAATAAAAATCATTAAAAGTCTTTCGAAATCTTAATCGAATACACCCCCCTTAAATGTTTCTCGTCCCTTCCATTGAAAAAAATCATGTAATTAGTATCTACAATGGAGGTCAAAGTAAATCAAGCAGGATTTTACAATTTTATTTTATTTTTTGTTAATGTGAACTTGGAGTTTGTTATATCAATGCTAAGCAAAAACGGTCACACATTCGGTCGATGCTACTTTGTTTTTTTCGGTTGGTTGGTTGTTAACCGTTCAAATATGGATATAATGATATCAATAAAGGTTCAAAGTTCTCCTAGGGTACGTTTGGTACGAGGATGAGACAGAACAGGACGGGACAGTTGTTTCGTATTGTGTTTGGAATATATGGGACAGAACTGTAAACTGTACTGTTATGCGTTTGATATGGCTGGGACAGGACGGAACAAGAGGTTCAAATGGCCATAGTACCCCTCTTATATATATAATAAAATATATAATATATAATAATAAAATATATAATATATTATATATTATATATTTATTATTTAATATCATTATATATTAATATATAATATTATATACATTATATATATAATATATAATATAATAATAATATATATTATATATTAAAGATTATAATATATATGATATAATAAATATTATTATATATAGGATATATATATTATTAAATATTATTATATATATAATAATATATTATATAATAATATATAATATATTATACATATTTGTAATTGTTTAAAAATTTAAAAGGTAAATTGGTCTTTTTGACACTTGTCCCGTGTCATGGGACAAGTTGTCCTAGGGTCTTGGGTGGGACAGATTTTTATGATTTTTGTCCCATATTGTCCCATCATATTCCATATTAAGGTCGCGCCAAACGTTGGACAAGAGGAAAATATTCCACGTTGTCTTATCTCGTCCCGCGTACCAAACGCACCCGTACTCTATACATGAGAATTGCTTTTTAGTTTTTAATTGGATGTTAAGAAAGACATTGTAGATTATTTAAGGTGTATATTGAAGAAATTCCTCAGCTTGAAAGATCAATCATAAAAAGCTAAATCAGGAAACATGCAACTGAAAACTATTGAAAGGAGTATTATCAATTTAGTCTCTAAGATTAGGGGACATAACAATTTTTTTAACGTGTTTACTTTTCAAAAAAAAACATTAAATTGGTCCTTTTGACTTTAATTTTGACAGTCAAACGTAACAGAAAATATAAATTGACATTTTTACCCTTTGTATTTAATTATTGAATGAGAATGATGCTTTTGCCCTCCAACCTTTTATAATTAGACAACTTTACTAATTTGGATTATCCAATAAAAATTTGACATGTGTTATGAAACTTATTTTTTTTTTTAAAATTACTTAAAAAAAACAAATAATAACAGAAAATTAACAAAATACCTTCAAAATAAATAATATCATAAAACTATTACAATTTTTTAATAAAAAACATATAAATGTACAAAAACTTAAAATAATATAAATATATTTATTTATTTTAAATACATATGTGATGCTTCAGTTTCATTTTAATAAAAAAAACATGTTGTATGTAAATGTTTGGTTGTAGTTTCTTGTTTAGGTTTTTTTGATATATTTTTTAAGAAAAAATATATTAATAAAAGGAAGTAGAATATATTCTTTTTAAGATTAAACACAATAGAGTTTTTATTTTATTAGTACGCAAACCTCCTTACATTAATTAAACATACACTAATGCTAGATAATCCAAAATTTAACCCAAATAATGTGACAAATGATTTTTTCATTAACCACACCATTTCATATTGTATGTGGTGATGATAAATCACTTGCCACATCATTTAGGTTAAAATTTGGGTTGATTATTTGAATTGTATAGCATTACTTTTAAACGTATAGGGTTTTTATTTTGGATTAAACGATAAGAGCTTGTTCTTGTTGAGTTTTGTAACCTAGCGTGTTTAATAATAATGTGTATAATCTGGGATTATACATGCCAAAGAAAAACAATTCTCACCATCAGCTTAATTATCTGCGTATTCTATCGGGTCGACCCATCTCGCACAACCCACCAATCATGGACTTGTAAGCTTAACGAGTTTTGATGCAGTTCCACCACAGATTTTCAGGCACTGGTTTTTTCTAGTTTTATCAATTTTAAAGTTTTGTATGTTATGGGCCTTCTCATTTTCGGCTTTATGTATAGTGGCCTTTCTGCTTTATTTGGGTGCAAGCTATTTAGTAATCCATCGATTTTTTTTTTTGTTAACTATTACGATAAATTTAGGGTTTAGGAGAGAGGAATACTTTTCGAATCGATAATCTATAGGTGTGGGGCTATGCCATCAGCCAGTCTCATCTCGTCAATAACCCATCACGTTCAAATTAGTAATCTGCTTGTATTTCTCATTTATAAATGACTCCATAAATTTTTATTTGTGTGATTTGTTATGTATTATTGTTTTATGTCTTTTAAATTTCGAAATAAATTGAATAGCATTAACATAATAACTTGTTTTGGCAACAAATTTCTTACATAGAACTTGTGAGATTGTGATTTTTTATATTTGAAATCACAATTAAAGAAGTAACTATATATAATCTGTATAGTAGTTAAACTCGAGAATACTAATGTAATATTAGTCACTGAATTAAATATTTAAATAATTAGTATTTTTTGAATAGAAATTAAGAACATCCATTTTATTTTTATATAATTTGATACCTAATAAATATAGCCACAAAAAGCTAGTAAAAAAAGGGGAAAGTTGGCATTATGCATATCTAGACTTGGGATTTAGAGGTAGTGTAAATTGGGAAATCCGGTGGGAGAGTGTACAAGCATAATGTGTTCGTCCCATTCATATTTATGTCACAGAATATAACAATATGATTACATGTGATACACATACTATATGATATCAAAATCCAAAAGTTTAAATTATTAGAAAAATTGCATTATAATAATATTTTTGAAGTATGAGGTTGATGAGTTAACGGTATAATTTTATTGGACAGATGTATTATTCTGGTGTGAGATTAACGAGGCTCAATCCCATTATTCTTACCTTGTCCCCTAGGTTGTTTATGAAAAACGACATTTTAAATAAATGGGTGACATTTAAGGCATCGGAAAGACCTACAAGTGGAATTTGGACTAAATAATATTGCCTCTTTCATACTCAATAATCATATATCAAGATCCAAGACCAAGTAACCTGATTGTTAGAGAGCTTCAAAGAAGCTCTCGCTATGGTTTGAGTTTATGTAGTTTAAATATTGTTTTATATTTTTTTAATAAATCGTAAAGTGTCTGAAAATTTTTATTACGGGGAAAGTTATTTTTCATAACATGCCTTACGCTTTGTTTGGTAAGAGGGAAAGATGGAGGGAGGGAGAGGGTAGCAGGGAGAGGGATGGGAGGAGAGCTCCAATCCCTTGTTTGGTTGGAGAGAAAAGAGAAGGGAGATGAGAAGAGGAGGGAGCTCTCCTCCCTTTGGGCCCACCAAAACCAATCCCTCCAATTATGGAGGATGAGAGAGGGGAGGAAAAATTGGAGGGAAATTACAATAATACCTTCTAATTTTTTATTAACCTCTAATTTATTAAAGGGCAATATAGTAATTTTATAAATTATATACCAATCCATACATTCAACCATCTTTTCAATACCAAACAACACGAAGGATTTATATTATCATCTACATCCCTCCTACTCTCTCTCCCCCTTAATCCATCCATCCCTCCTACTCTCTTTCACTCCTACCAAATATAGCCTTAGAGATTAATTTCGCTGTATTATTGAACCGTAGGCCGTGTTTTAGCTAGATCCCACGCACTCTTAAACCAATTTACTGTTCGATTTAAAAAAAGAAAAAACAAAAAAAAATAGTAATAGTAATACATAATAGGAGGTAAATGTTGGTCAAAAGCAGAAAACATTTACTTTTTGAATCATTCAACATACTGAAAAAAGAAAGTTAATTTGTTGGTATAAGTAAGAGAAGATCTTTCCATAACTTTTTGTCGCATGCACCAAAAATTGTGCCGCCCCACATGTCAAGTGTTCCGATATAAGTGGATCTGCCAATCACTTTCCATTTCAACTTTTCTTCAACACTCTCCATCACTATTTTTTTAATATAAATTCGGTCGGAGAGCTTTTTTTTTATTATTATTATTATCGGAACAATCTCATTTTTTTGCTCTTTATCACGCTCTTGGCTCTTTATCACTACTATTGGACTAGGGTGTTAGACAATTTGAAATTTAAGAAAAAAGGGGATAAAAGTTGCCAAATTTTGAAAATTTATCTAAAAATATTTATATATCTTTTTGTAAATCTTTATTTATTTTATTCATTATAACCCCTCTCAAAATTTTATTTAATTTTTAAAATATTGGCTCTGTTCTTAGTGAACCATCTAAAATTACTGATACATTAAAACCAAAATTACTAAAATATTAATTTGCATAATTTTTATTTTTTTTTTCCATGGTGAACAGTGGTTAATTTGAGTAATTAAAGACTAAATATGTTATAAATTTTGTATAGTATCAATGTAAAATTTGTAAGGTGGTAAGGCTCTGGATTTTAATTAACGTTCGATCATCCACACAAGAAAAATTAATAATGTTGACAACATATTAAATAGATGGATAGGGGAGTCAAAAAATCTATTAAGAGTAATGATATATAATCTAAATTTCAACTCAAATGATTAGGTAAATGAGTTGTCATCATCACACACAACATGGGATGATGTGGTTAATGAAAAAACCCCTTATCGTATCATTTAGATTAAAATGTAGATTAAATTTTTAGGTTATCTAACGTCGGTAATCTATTAATGATACCTTTCATGATATAAATAAGATTAAAGTAGCTCTCATTTTGTAGTGTTGTGCCTGTTGTGGCAATTAATTGAAAAAGAATTACTGATAAGTCGGTTTTGATAATTAAAGTGGCCGCCCTCTTAATAATTGGTGTATCTTATCTTTTATCTCCAATACAGCTCAAAGAGAGTGTACTGCACCATTGTATTATTATTTTCTCTTCTCTATAATTAATTTAGAATTAAGTCAAATCTCTCATTGAAAGCCTAACATAAACATAAGATTAATTGTTAAATTATTTCATGGTTGATCTATTTATTTATATCGCATGCGACAGCAGCAAATTAAACATTTGATATTTTGTGACTGAATGAATATATTTTATTACTAAGCCACATTGAGAATGGTGTCATGGTTAATTTGATTAATTTGTTGTTTATTTGATTTATTCCATAAAATTGATCGCAGGGCCGGCCCTGACTATTTTGAGGTCAGGGGCGAAAATCTAAGATGTACCCCTTGTTCATATTATACCAAAATATCTTGATCAATAACCAGTTACAAATGGTAAGAAACCCTATTGAACCTCTAGTTATATTGATATCAATATGTACAAAACATTAACAAACATATCTTTTAGACATTTGATTATATTGAACCCAATATTATTTTATTTTGGACATTTTATAATTTTAGACATTTTATATTCATAACAAAATTTTGAACCTTTTATAATTTAAAATAAAACAAAAATGGACCCTAATTAATACTGAAATCATGTAAAATTGAACCCTTTAAAGAAAGGGTCCTGGGCGGTCGCCCCTTGATCTGGCCATATACAAGGGACGACCCTGATTGATCATTCATAAGATAATATTGATCCAATAATATAATGAAATGTACACCATTATACAACATATTATATTCAATTTTTGAAAATCGTCAAAAGATGGAAATTTAATGGAAATTGGAATTTTGGACGATATAATGATAATAATTATATAAGTTTCAACTTTTATAATATATATATATATATATATATATATATTATTTGGACTTGAATATTTGTCTAAACCTTAATCATAAATGGCGAAAAGAAAATGAACTTGTGTGAAATTTTCTTATAATTTGGTTTTGTGGAATCGTGGGTGAGACGCATGGAAGATTCTCGTGGACGTACAAGACGGTGGATTGAAAACCTAACGTCAAAGATGATGTCGGAAATTACGCCCAAGTCAAACACTCATGGGTCCCTACACTACATAACTTGCGTTGCAGCGTGATAATTGATACATTCAATTCAGTTTTGCAAGTGACGTTTTGCAAGTGACGTGACGCCAGGGGCATGTAAATTTCAAACTTTTGTCTTCTTTTTTTTTATATCATATTTATTAATTTAGATATTTTTATGAAAACTTTCGTCATTAGGTAGGATTCGAACCGTTAATCTGGGATTCAGGTATTTTTTGAAACCTTTGTCCTTTTTATAATCAAACAATTTTCATTTTCAACACTCACGAGATGAGATTACATTACACCAAATGAGGTCGCCCAATAATAAATCTTTCAAGTAGGTATAAATGAGATTATGGGTTCTAGTTTTCTTCCTTAAAAAAAAACCATATTTATTGTTATATTGTACTTTAAAAAAATAAAAAATAAACTCACGAGATATAATTGGTTCGATAGTAAATTTCCTCATACATGCGCCATAAGATTGTTAGTTCAAGTTCTTTTCCCCTCTCAAAAAAAGCTATGTTTATGTAACAGTATAATAATTTCTTTATGAGAAATTGGTTACATTTTTAACTGAGAGCTTGTTTGTAATTATTGAATATATATTTTTTCATAGTTTGGTAGAATATTATGAGAATATGATTGCTCGTCAATGTAGAATATTCCTCATCGTTTTTTTTTAAAGAGATATTCCTCATCACTATTAGTAGTAACAGTAATGCTATATGCCTATATATAATATATATAATTAACAATTTCATAATTTAATTAATATTTCATTAAATAAATAACATCATTCCTCTTAGTAGTAACAGTAATGCTATATGCCTATATATAATATATATAATTAACAATTTCATAATTTAATTAATATTTCATTAAATAAATAACATCATTCCTCTTAGTAGTAACAGTAATGCTATATGCCTATATATAATATATATAATTAACAATTTCATGTTGTCAAAAAAAAATTAACAATTTCATAATTTAATTAATATTTCATTAAATAAATAACATCATAGTGTATATATCAATTAATTAATTATTAATAAATGAATGATGAGTTAATTTAAATGCTTTGCATATTTTCATCCTGACAATAGTCAAGTTCAAATTTTATCATGTGTACTCGATCACCAATATTTGTGGGAAGAAAATGAAAGTTCAAATCTTATAACATATATTAATAATCATTGATTTTGAAAGGTTCTTATACTCTCCTAACTTGTTCAATGTTGAATTAAAAATATGAACAAATATTATTAGGGCAATTACCAATTGGGTCCTGAACTTTTTTTTAAATTCCAAGTTGTTTGTGAACTTTTACAAAAGTGACCAAATTGGTCCTTACATTTTTCTCAAGTACCAAATTAGTCCCTCTAACTAAGTTCTATCCGTCAACTTTAACTGTGTATGAGTAAAATTGTATTTTATTCCTAAACAATATAATATTGACACATGCATCGTTTTTTTAACATATGTATATTTTTGTTTATTTTATTTGTGTGTTTTGATTTTTAAATAATTTTGAAAACATCACTTGTATAATATTAACAAAAAAAACAATATTATATAAAAGTGATAAAAGACTAAACTGAGAATGAACGGTAACTTTGTTTAAAAAAATAAAAGTATAATTGACATTATCTTATTAAAATATTTTTAGAATTTTTTAGAGAATTTTAATATAAAAAAAGGTACAAATGGTGTTTCATTAATAATATTTTTAGATTTTATTGTAATTATAATGGAGAATTTAATACATAGAGATAAAATAAATTTGCTATAATATGACAAATAAAGGATATTTACGTACTTTAACTAAAATTATTAAAGTCAAATGTTATATTTAACACCGTTAAGTCATTAGATGAACCGATTTGGTCACTTCTAAAAAGAGAGACTAATTTGACACTTGAAAAATGTGAGGATCAATTTAATCACTTTTATAAAAGTCACAAACAACTTGGAATTTAAAAAAAAAAATCCAGGATCTAATTGGTAATTTCCCATATTATTATAATTCTTATAAAAATAAAAGAAAAAAAGTGTATATATATATATATATATATTATATCAAGAGTGATCCATTCAATTGCATTATTGCAACCTCCAACTAGAGTAGGGCAAGTGTCAAGCTAAAATAAGCTTCTTTTCTTCTTCTTCTTCGGGATCATTTGTTTTATTTAAGTTTATTTTTTAAAACAATATTTAAAAGTCTCATAATATGGAATGTGGCATATTCCAATAGCACATTAAAAGGTGATGCTCCTTGTCCACCCACACTGTCCCACATGGGTTGCCTTTTTATTATACAATGACAAATCTCAAAATGTGTATTAAAACCGTCATTGTTCATGCTCTATTGATAATTATTCATTATATTATATGAATCACTTTTTTTTAAAGAATAATTCTTTTTATTATTTTCAAATTCAAACGATTCTAAAGAGATATTATAATGAAGTTTTAGTAAGCTTTATTCGTAATTTAATTATAAACTTTTACTTAGATTGTATTTTGTGAAATATAATTTTAAAAATTAGTTTGAAGTTCTTGATTTATAAAAGCTGCAACTACATTGTTTCTCATTTTTTTATAACAAAAATGCATCTCGATTAAATTAATTGGAGCACACATATCATATAGTATGAACATTAATTATATATTGGATATTTATGTCAATATATTTATGTATGTCACAATATATGATATTATCAAATTTGGAACAAGTTGAAAGGTCTAATTACCACCAAATTATATGTGCTAGATTAAATTTAACTCTAGTTCAGTTTTTTTTTTTTTTAGAAAATCAAATGATATATTATTAGGTTATTATTGACTTCAAATTCCTATGACATGTTTAAAAGTCAGAGATGATAGGGCAGCGGCGCTTGTTTGTAGAGCGTATCATGCAAGTTGATGTGGAAATGGTGATAAGTTGTTTAAAATATTTCAATTAATAAGCCCCCTCCCCTATGCACTTGTACCACTTATCAATACTACTCTTTCATTTCATCCATTTCTTCTTCTATCTTATTAGTCAAATTTACACTTTTTTCTTCTTATTATTTTTTTTTCTAAACACGTTTTTTTACTATTATTTTATTGTTTTATAAGTTCACACGTTAGAAGCGAGAACCAACATTTTTTTTAATTATTATAATATATAAATTTGGGATATATTCGAAATAAGATATTATTAGATAGAGTGAACGTATTTTACCATCAAATCACATTAAGTTATACTAATTATTATAAAATTGGCAACAACAAAATGTGACTCGAATCCACAATTGTACCACTTAACCAATCTTAACTAAATCAACTTATTTTATATCTTAGGTCAATTTCATTTGTGTAAACTTTTCTTTTGTTTGTAGCCGTATTGATACAATTATATATTATATATTATATATTTTGGATTTTAAATGTGATGAGAATCGGAGAATGGAACGTGACTTGAGTATCGTTTTAGCTACATTGAAATACAAAATTTCAGTGTTCTGAGCGAGATTTTTATAAGCTATAATTTGTATTATTCTTTTCATATACCTTATACCACACTCAATCCTTTGCACTAATACAAATTTAAATAAATTATTGCTACTTTTGTGTAAATTTGGTGTCCAAATGATGTGGCAACACTCTAATTCATTCATTTAAATCATGCATGTCTAATACAATTTAAATGAATGTATTATAGTGTCGCCACATTATTTGGGCATTAGATTTGGATACCAAATTTTGATAAAATAACATTATTGATTTAAATAAATCCTCTAAAGTTTGGGAGATTAAGCCTCATATATACATTACAAAACCTCTAACTAATTGGGCCACCCTTGTATTCACTACTAGAAAAATAAGGTTTTATGACACAAAATAATGATAGTTTTTAAAAAAGCGTTAAAAATCGTTATAGTTTTTAAAAACCGTCATAAAGTTATGATGGTTTTTAAAAACCGTCATAAAGTTGTGATGGTTTTTAAAAATCATCGTAAAAGCATGACGGTTTGTAACCGTCATTATCTCTTCAAATAAAATAAATATATTTGACAAACCCTAAATACCCTACACTCTTTATATCTCTTTCACTCTCTCATTGCCGCCTCCAATCCCCTCATTCTCTCATATTCATAACTTTCTTTGTTTCATTATGTTCTTCTTATCATTCATCACATCTTAAGGTATCAACACCACATCTTACTTATGTTCTCCTTATTTATATGATTCTTTTACTATATATATATATATATTTTTTTTTTTTTTTCTACATATTTTGGGTTCTATTTGTATGATTAAGCATTTTTTTGTTCTTTTTACATGGTTGTTTTTATTTGATTCGTTTATATATTCTTGTTTTTTTTTCTTCTCCTTACTTATATGATTCTTTTACTAATTATATTTTTATTCTTGTTTTATTTATTTATTTTTACATATTTTAGGTTCTATTTATTTGATTATGCATTGTTTTTTTTTAATCTTTTTACATGGTTGTTTTTACATGATTCTCATATAGATTATTGTTTTTTTTCTCCTTATTTACATGATTCTTTAACCATATATTTCTTTATTCTTATTTTTTTTCCGACATATTTTGGGTTATATTTGTTTGTTTAAGCATTGTTTTTTTTTTCTTTTTACCTAGTTTTTTTGTACTTGATTCTTATATATATATTCTTGTTTTTTTTCTCCTTATTTACATGATTCTTTTAATATATATATTTTATTCATGTTTTATTTTATTTTTCATACATATTACATGGTTGTTTTTATTTGATTCTTATATACATTCTTGTTTTTTTTGTCTAAATTCTTATACAATTTTTATTTTGTATTTCTATTTTTTATTCATGTTATTGCAATTATTTTACACCACTTGTGTTTAGTTTTTATTGATACATACTTTTTTTTGATGTTTCAATTATACAGGTTATCAACATGAAGATTATAGCATCGTATATAAGCATTTGTTGTCGAAATATGCTTAGATGAATTTTGCAACTTGAATTTGTTAGATAAAATTTTTTATATCTTGTATTTGTTATTAATCTTTTTTTTTCATAGTTGTTCATTGTAATAAGATAAACTTTGTTGAATAAATTTTTTGTACTACTTTTATGTAACATTACTTTTTTGTTTCTTGAAGTTCTTTTGTGTAATTTTGTTACAGAATATTTATTTGTATTATATATATTTTTTATAATTGATTGATTTTGATAAAATTAATTGAATTATATATTCATAAAAGCAATTATAAAAATTAATTATTTTTAATAAACTTTTCAAGTTAATGACGGTTTTTAACCGTCATAATTTTATGATGAATAAAAACCGTCAAGATTTAATGATTAAAAAAACCGTCACAAATTAAAACCATCATGAAACCACTCGTGACGTTGAATTCTTTGATAGTTTTAAACCATCAAAAATTTACGTTAATAACGGTTTTTACCCATCATAAAATATCATTTTTCTAGTAGTGATTAGAATTGAGTACTTGTATCATTTTTTAAGGAAATAATATTGTCATTATTGGCATATACATTTAGTTAAAATTTTGATTACAATACAGTGATTTAACATTCTGATTGCAATATAATACGAGTGAAATTATATCAAATTAATTTCATATTATATCTTAAAAAAAATCATGATTTAAATATAAATTTGATCTATATATCATATGTGGTGTGATGACTCAAACTTGAAACATTGATAGACTGGATGAACGTCATTTACCATCAAGTTACATACATTGCGCGGTGGTAACGTACAATCATTTAATTACTTTTAATTCATTATATTTCATTCTTAAAAACCTTTATTCAAAGATATTTTATTTACTTAAGAAAATAAAAATAAAGATTGGGCATATATCATTGTTTTATTTATAGTAACAAACCTTAAATATTCTTGATTATCACAATAATGTTCTACTTCAATACTTCATTGTCAATTGCAAGTACTTATGAGAAACATGACAAGCATTTTTGCTTTATAAAATTAAATTAAGATAGGTGATTAGGTTCATTGAATTCATTTCATTAACAAAAAGAAGAAGAAGAAGAAGAAGAAGAAGGGAGGAGGAAGGAGGGACTACCCATCTACCTGCAACCAAAAATGTCATGAGATGTTAAAATTCAACTTTGCAGACATGTTGTGCAGTATTATTTATTATTTCAGGTTCAATTATGCACTAAGACTTGTTTTAGTTCATTGACTTTCATGTTAGAAAAATCAAAAATTTGATATTTAAATTTTTTAGCTGTCATTGTCTAGACAAATTAAAATTGAACAATTGATAGTGGGATCATGAGTCATGACAAAACATGGAGGATGAGCTAATGTTTTGGATATTTTGTCACACCAATGACCAGACCATATGAACATGTGCAGGGTATGTTAACTTATGCAAATTGAACTTTATGTCTAATCCAATTACCATATGAAAACGTTTCTTCAAAGAAATGGAAGTTTTCTGTTGATGTAGTAGATTAAGATAATCCTAGTCATTTTAAAAGTGGATACCTTATCTTAAGGATATAAGGTATATAAATTCTTTCATTTAAAGTTTGTTATGTGCAGAACAAGATATGTTAGATACAGAGTTCTTAAAATTTATAACACCTTTTTTGAATTTGTGATCAAGTGGGTTTAACACCATGTATTTAACTATTTATATATCATTTGAAGGTGAAGTATCAATAGAATTAATATTTGATAATTAGATCTACATGTAAACATGCATGAATAATGAAGAAATAACATATGTGATACGACTATATGAGTGATGCTAACTCAGCTTGTGTGTGTTTTATATTGTCCAATTTTTCCTTTTTTTTATTGCTAAATGATATTAAAGACCAAGTAAATAATAATATAAAGTGAGTGAGTCCAACAGACATGGTGATGTCCAATGAAGCATATGCAAACATGCGCGATTAATGTTGTTGAATCCCAATTACGACAAAATTAAATAATGCTCTATTATTTAGTTGACTTTCTCAAACCTTTTTGTTTTTTTTTGGTGTTTGATACATTCGTTGAAATCAGTTGCTGCCCTTCAAATGGACACTTGTCCATCTAAATGGTAATTTTGTTAATAATAAAAAAACAAAAGGTCGTAACTAAGAGAGAAACTTAGGTGCATCTCCGTTCTGATTGTGCTATATGACGAAATTTGATATTTGATAGAATCACGGTGGGAAATACATGGTGCATACTGATGCACCAAATCTTTCCCATAAATATTGGTAGTTTTATAATTATGATTCTAAAATTAGACACATGTTAACACTATATTTGTGAGGGTGCGAAGGATACACTATAGCGAGTGCCTTTAGCACTTCAATTCCCTTAAATCTAATATTTTACCTATCTCTTTCTAATCTCTTTTAACTTGGATCATTAGAGTGAGATGAGTTTTATATTATTGTACTTTATATTTTAAAAGGTTTAGCAAAGAATCCCCAACCGCCCATGTACTTCTCACTGTCGTGAAAATGTGAAAATGTTATAAAATTAAATGTTAAAATTAATTATAGATTATGCATAATAATGTTTTGATGCTGATATTATAGCCAACATTATTTATCGATACAAACCAACAACCACTCTTTCAATGATGAAATTTCTAAAGATTATATCCAAAATATAAACAAACGTGAATGTTGTCGAAACTTTGTTAAAAAATGAAATAAGAGCGTATAAGAAAATTATATTTTTCAATGATGGAACTTCTCGTAGATGGAGCTCTAGTAATTTTTAAAAGAGATTTTTAACAAAATTCAAAATAAATTTCTAATGAATTTGAGAAACATAAAACATTATGCACTTGTAAAAAATGCCAATAATATTCTAAACGTTGTATTGAAGATGATAAACTTTGTACTAGAATGGTGCAAAAATAATTAAAAACCACAATTAATTTCTGCTAGAGCATTAAAATAATTAGTAATGAAGATCATCAACTCGTGGTAAGTGTTAATTGCTTTTAAAGGAGTGGGTAATGATCAAGGAGAAAAGTTTTGGTTGCATTAGGGCACTTGCTTCCGTATGTAAAAGCAGTTTCATTAATTTGGTGGCTAATTTGAAAAATTATTGAAATTTGAATTAAAAATGTAAATAAAGAAATAAAATTATATATATATATATTTTTAAAAACATTTAGACCCGATTGCTCATGTTAATTTAAAGCATTTTATGGGGTGTGAGATCGATATATGGTTGAATAGACAACTATAGTCCTTCATAGCATGCAGCTTACACGATGTACTCTAATTCACCCATTGTGCCCAAAATTTTGTGATAATGAAGATAATAAACTTGTGTTTGAATGGTTACATTTGCAAAAGGGGCATTCAAATAAGATGGTGAAACTTGTACTATATTGTTTGCTTTCGTACAAGACTAGTTATGAAAATAATAAAGTGTTTTTTGTGCTAGAATCCACTTCTGCTTTTCATCCAAACAACTTTGTAGCTTTATTATTATTATTTAAAATAACTTTTTAGTTTTTTAAAATTGTTTTTGTGGGCATGTGAGATTCACCATGCCTATTAAAGAACCCTATTCAGTACTACTAACAGCAACTTTTTAGTACTATAAACAATTGCATTTCTATGGTTGTAATCCCACAAGTTAACTTTTTCTTGCCTTTTCATACAAACAGATATATTTTCTTTTATAAAAAAAATTAATATATTAACAAATGAGACTTTTTATGTAAAATAAAGCAATTTCATGGATGTGATCTGCACTGCTTAATTTTGTTGTGTTAATACCTTTAATTTATAATTAGTTATTAATTCTTCATAATTAGATGCTCAAAAGAATCCTACAAGTTAGCTAGTTATATAATAATTATTAATAATTTTTGTTTTTGTTTTTGTGAAAGCAAGTATTAAAGAAAAGGTTAATATATGTTTCTATGGAATTAGGTGCAAACTCACAATTTTGCCTCCTTAATGGAGAACTAAAAATTCTTGAATTTCTAACCATAATATTCTCAATTTTTCCCCTTTTTAATATATATCGCATACGATGATAGAAACTCAAACCTAAAAAGTTAATTAATTGAATGAATATTTTTATGATCAAACCACATTGGACAATGGTATATTTACGATTTAAACATATTACAATAAATACGGTGTTTGAATTTCTCATAAAAATAACTTTTATATTCTTAACGCGTGCACTTAAAACCCATGTTAACACTATCTTTTAAAAAATAATAAATATATATCTATTTGAGTGGCAATTTTATAGTTAAAAAATATATAGAGCTTTTATTAATAACAATTTCATAGTAAATCGAAAAAGAAAGACATATGTTGATTGGGCGAGTGTATCACTCATGAGTGGTTTGAATTCCCTAATGATTATGAATTCAATTTTATTTGATAGTTAAAAATATCTATTTACATTGACGAGCTAGGGTTGATCTAGCGGATTCCCCTCACACTTATACATTGATATTGTGAGTTCGAATCATGTGCACAACATATTAAAGTCTTGGTTGTATTGGTTGTACACTTTTCGTTCCATATTAGTGATAGAAGTTTGAATTTTATTTTATTCGTAAAAAAAATAAGTATCAAATTTGAGAGTAATGATCCAACTACATTTGTATTAGTTGATCTAAACAGAACCCGAATTGATTTATTAACCTTTTAAAATTGGAAAGAAAATTGAAACCTAAAATAAATTTCATTTTCTCCTCTTGGGGACAAACCTGAAAAAGGAAGAAAAAAACAAAAACAAAAAGCAAATAAAAGAAATCCAGGTGTACGAGTAAACTATTTGATATTGAGCCCCCAATTGGAATCTATAACAGCATATTCTCTTTTCCTCCGTGAAAAACAAAAAACAAAACCAGACAGAGTTTCAAGACTTTCTTTCAAGCGTTTTAACTCTTCAGAAGTTTGGCCTTTAACTGTGATAGATTGGTGGACAAACCCAAAAAATCTATTGAAATTGATTGAGGGAAGTTTAAAAAAAATAAAATATATTGTTTTTGTATTGATACTCTGGTGAGTCTCACTTGTCTTCTCTATATATAACATTCTCTTCTCACCACTTCTCTGCATCTCTCTCTCTCTCTCTCTCTCTCTCTCTCTCTCTTCTGATCCACTTTTCTGTCTTCGTATAATCTCACTTACCCAGTTTCAGGTACTTCATTATCCACAAATTTCTTCGATTTTTCTCATCTGGGCTCCTCTCAAAACACACAAATTTATCAACCTACTACCCTGTTTTTGTTGTTGTTTAACCTGAACATATGTTTGGATTTCATAGATTCATATAAAATATTTTTTTTTTCTTCGATATTTATTGTTTTTTTGGATTTAATTGTATTAAATTCAATTCGTAGCAGAGGGAAGCTTTTTTTGAGTAGAGTGAAGAACAATGGCGAATAGGAATCTAGAGAAGATGGCCTCGATTGATGCACAGCTGAGGCTTCTGGTTCCTCGAAGAGTGAGTGAAGATGACAAGTTGATTGAATATGATGCTCTGCTTCTGGATCGGTTTCTTGATATTCTTCAAGATTTGCATGGAGAGGATCTCAGAGAGACGGTATGCCATTTTCTCTTTTCAGTCTTATTATTATTATTTAGAAAATGAATGTATTCTCAAAGTTGATTTTAACCAAACACTTTAATTTTGTTGAGAATCCGATTGGAATTCACTTTGAGTGTGAAAAGTTTGGGAATTTGTGTGTGTATTGAACACCCAATTGAACGTAATGCAAGTTCTGTTTGGTTTGGTTTTTTGGGTTAGCTTAAGCTGCTTTTGATGGAACCCGGATTTCAATTTTGTTTAAATCCAATGTTTCTTTTTGGTATTGACTGAGTGCTGATTTGGTATAATAAATAAGCTATTGTTTGCATAGCTTGAGCTGTTTTGAATGATCTAATATTGCATTTGAAGAATTAATAGGCTATGTGAGCAATGGAGATTTGACTATTTTGAGTTTTGACATGTCAATTGCAATTGCATCACTTAACAATAGTGTTACTTGTTTAGGTTCAAGAGTGTTACGAGCTTTCAGCTGAGTATGAAGGAAAGCATGATCCTCAGAAACTTGAGGAGCTTGGAAATGTCTTGACGAGTCTGGATCCAGGCGACTCCATTGTTATTGCTAAATCTTTTTCCCACATGCTTAACTTGGCCAACTTGGCCGAGGAGGTTCAGATTGCTTATCGTCGAAGGATCAAGAAGTTGAAAAAGGGTGATTTTGTTGATGAAAATTCTGCAACAACAGAATCAGACATTGAGGAAACTTTTAAGAGACTTGTGGGAGAACTTAATAAGTCTCCTCAGGAAATTTTTGATGCTCTGAAGAGTCAAACTGTAGATCTGGTGTTCACTGCTCATCCGACTCAGTCGGTCCGCAGATCCTTGCTTCAAAAGCATGGAAGGTTTGTTCTCTCTTTCTTGGAGTTGTCGTAAAGTTCCCTTTAGAGATTTTAGTGGTTTAATGTGGCTTACATGTGTAAACAAGTTGATTTATGTAGGATAGTTTAATTGAGGCTGGTTTTTAATTCTGTTTTTTTCCGCTTTTCTTACTTGTCAGGATACGGAACTGTTTAGCTCAGCTGTATGCTAAAGATATTACTCCTGATGATAAGCAGGAGCTTGACGAGGCTCTTCAACGAGAGGTAAATTCCCAGTGTTTTGGTTATCTTTGCTGTATTATGATCAATATAAACGATCATAAGACTCATAGTGGTGGACTAAGAGCTTTGTAATTTTTTTTTTTGGGTTCAAATTTGATGGAATCTGTGACAAAACATAAATCGTAATTTAATGCTTTAGTTGACAGCATAATTTATTCTAGTCAATTTATTCATTCTTTTCTGTTTCCTCTAGATTCAAGCTGCATTCCGTACGGATGAGATTCGAAGGACGCCACCAACTCCACAAGATGAAATGAGGGCTGGAATGAGCTACTTCCATGAAACAATCTGGAATGGTGTCCCTAAATTCTTGCGCCGTGTTGACACAGCTTTGAAAAACATAGGAATCAATGAACGTGTTCCTTACAATGCCCCTCTTATCCAGTTTTCTTCTTGGATGGGTGGTGATCGTGATGGTATTATCTTTCTCCATTGGAAATACAAATTCTAACAATTAAATTACAAATTAATCAAATTAAGATGAGGGCATACAAAGTATCTTAAGTGTTAATATTTTATTAGTTTAGTATAATACGCTCAAGTGAAAAATGATTTTATTGCTGCTTGATTTTTGTAGTAGGTATCATTTATTTGAGTGGTTCATTATCCAATGGCAACTATAAATTATGAAGGCCTAATATTTGGTTAATCTGAATTACAGGTAATCCAAGGGTAACTCCTGAGGTCACAAGGGATGTTTGCTTACTGGCTAGAATGATGGCTGCTAACTTGTACTATTCCCAAATTGAAGATCTAATGTTTGAGGTATACATGGATTCTCCGGCCCACTGCTTTTCCCAAAGGAATTTATATCTGCATTGTGAGATATCCGCTTTTACATACTTCATGCATCTTGGTGTCGTCATTCTGTTAACTTTTTGTGGATTTTTCTCGGCAGTTGTCCATGTGGCGTTGCAGTGATGAACTACGTGTTCGTGCAGATGTACTTCACAGATCTTCAAAGAGAGATTCAAAGCACTATATAGGTAATTGTCAAAAGGGACTCCATATCTCATGCTCCTTACTACTATCTAGAGTCTAGACCATTTTATCTCATAAGACATGATTGTATTCAAAATGTTTTTTAACGTGCACTCCTTTTCTAAAGTGGAAATCAGATACAATAGTTAATGTTTGGTCATTGTGCCTTGTCTGTTTTTGATTTGTTTGTTTCTTCTTCTTTTTGTTTTTTATTTATAAAAAATACACAATTGAATTCTTTGCCTTATCTTTTTTACCATTCATGAACAATCAGGAAAAAATGACTTTAGTGAAATGAAGTTATATTCATACTTTTCCCTCTCTTAAAAGATGCACATTTCTGTTAGAGAAAACTTCTTCAGCAATGTTTTTAAATTAAGCATTTAAAAATGTATGTCTTACAGCTTCAAAAAAAAAAAAAAATACATATGACCAAAGTTTTCAAACTTACACAACTATCTACAGTAAGAAGTGCTTGGTTTTTTTCTTTATTTTCAATATTTCAATTAAAATTCTAGAGGTTGTGATCACTATCATATGCATTAATGCTTCTTATTTGTATGATCCTCATTGACTTCTTTCATGATTCAGAATTTTGGAAGCAAATTTCTCCAAGTGAGCCCTACCGTGTGATTCTTGGTGATGTGAGGGATAAGCTGTATCAAACACGTGAACGTGCTCGTCAGCTATTAGCGCATGGAATGTCTGATATTCCAGAGGAGGCAGCTTTTACCAATGTTGAGCAGGTAACTTTTCTACTTGTTGCAGTTCCTTTGCACACGTGTTTAATAAACCTGTTATTATATGGTCAGCTAGTGGAATGTTTTGTTTTAATAATATCCTGCTCCACCTGTGACTTTATTAAACTCAAGTGTTGATACTATAACGAGTGCCCTTAAATTGACTTTTACTTTTTTACTTTATGTAGTTCTTGGAACCTCTTGAACTCTGTTATAGATCACTCTGCTCTTGCGGTGACCGACCAATTGCTGATGGAAGCCTTCTTGATTTCTTGAGGCAAGTCTCCACTTTTGGACTCTCACTAGTGAGGCTTGATATCAGGCAAGAGTCGGATCGTCACACTGATGTCATGGATGCCATTACAAGGCACTTGGAAATTGGTTCCTATCGTGAATGGTCTGAAGAGCAGCGGCAGGAATGGCTTTTATCTGAACTTAGTGGCAAGCGTCCATTGTTTGGCCCTGATCTTCCAAAAACTGAAGAAATTGCTGATGTTTTGGACACTTTTCATGTCATAGCTGAACTCCCAGGAGACAGTTTTGGAGCATACATTATATCAATGGCAACAGCACCATCTGATGTACTTGCTGTTGAGCTCCTGCAGCGTGAGTGCCATGTGAAAGATCCACTTAGAGTTGTTCCACTTTTTGAGAAACTTGCAGATCTGGAGGCTGCTCCGGCTGCTCTGGCTCGGCTCTTTTCAATAGAATGGTACAGGAATCGGATTAATGGCAAGCAAGAGGTCATGATTGGGTACTCAGATTCCGGTAAAGATGCTGGACGATTTTCTGCTGCCTGGCAGTTGTATAAGGCTCAAGAGGAGCTTATAAATGTTGCTAAGGAATATGGTGTCAAACTAACCATGTTCCATGGTCGTGGTGGTACTGTTGGAAGAGGAGGCGGTCCCACCCATCTCGCTATATTGTCTCAACCACCAGATACAATTCATGGCTCACTCCGTGTTACTGTTCAAGGTGAAGTTATTGAGCAGTCCTTTGGGGAAGAACACTTGTGCTTTAGAACACTTCAGCGTTTCACAGCTGCCACACTTGAGCATGGTATGCATCCCCCAGTTTCACCAAAACCAGAATGGCGTGCCCTGATGGACGACATGGCTGTCGTTGCTACAGAGGAGTACCGCTCCATTGTTTTCCAAGAACCTCGATTTGTCGAATATTTCCGCCTTGTAAGACAACTCATGCATGGTCTCTTTTTTTCGTTTTAGATTGTTTACATTAATGATAAACTTATTTGTTTGGCATATTATTTATTGTAGGCTACCCCTGAGTTGGAGTATGGTCGGATGAACATAGGAAGTCGTCCATCCAAGCGAAAACCCAGCGGTGGTATTGAATCTCTTCGTGCAATCCCATGGATCTTTGCATGGACACAAACAAGATTTCATCTTCCAGTGTGGCTTGGTTTTGGAGCAGCATTCAGACATATTATTCAGAAGGACATTAGGAATCTACATATGCTGCAGCAGATGTATAATGCATGGCCGTTCTTTAGAGTCACAATTGATTTGGTTGAAATGGTGTTCGCCAAGGGAAACCCCGGGATAGCTGCCCTGTTCGATAAGCTCCTCGTCTCTGATGATTTGTGGTCATTTGGGGAGATGTTGAGGACCAACTATGAAGAAACCAAGAGCCTTCTTCTCCAGGTAAATTATACCGTCTTTTATTTCATTCAATTCTCTATTTATTTACGACATATTGGGGATTTAGAAGAAAATAACTCAAAATTGCACTAGTCTTAAGAACTGATTCTTTGTTTTGTATGTAGATTGCTGGACACAAGGATCTTCTTGAAGGAGACCCTTACTTGAAGCAAAGACTCCGCCTTCGTGATTCGTACATTACAACTCTCAACGTGTGCCAGGCCTACACTCTGAAACGGATCCGTGATCCAAGCTACAATGTGAAGGTGCGGCCACATATCTCAAAGGAGATTATGGAATCAGAATCAAGCACACCAGCTGATGAGCTCGTGAAACTGAATCTATCAAGTGAATATGCTCCTGGTTTGGAGGACACCCTCATCTTGACCATGAAGGGTATTGCTGCCGGCCTGCAGAACACCGGTTAAACTTTGAGTCATTTTGTACTTTTATTTTGTTGTTACGTTACTTTCTATCGATGTTGTCTAATAACTTATATGCCCTGGAAACATCGGGCGACCACGGTTTATCTGTCTGATGAGGTTGCTGTGCTTGAATAATATATGAGCCAGCAGTGTTTGTTGTTAATGAAACTCAATGGAACTCTCTTGTTATGCTTTAATACAAATAGTGCCTTTGAGCCTTTTAATACTTGTTTTTCATTTATCATAATAATATCCCTTTGAACTTTGAATGATCAGTCAATCACAAGCCTACTCTTCAAAGAATCCTTGTCATACCCACAGACTCACAAGTTACAGACCTTGGAAAGGAATGTTACCAGAGGACATGCATTATATGCTAGCAAATTGGCAGCAGTACAGTTGTGTTAGATGATGCAATACAGCAAGGCAGCTTCCGGTGCCAAGATGGTTATGGACTTATAGAATTATTGGTGGTGGAGGTGAACTTTTGAAGGGTTCAAATACCCTTAAACAAATCCATGTACGCACGTCCTTAAAAGAGCCCTCGAGGGGTTGAGTCTAACTTTATTTATTTAAGCCACATACCAATCTTGACTTCAACCGATGTATGAGAAACCTTACAACAACAAGCCTCCACGTCCTTAAAAGGGCCCTCGAGGGGTTGAGACTAGCTTTATTTATTTAAGCCACATACTAATCTTGACTTCAACCGATGTATGAGAAACCCTATAACAACAAGCCCCCAATTGTTGTTTTCTCGGGACCCTTGTATACGCATGAGGCTGTCACCCACGAGATATTACCCGTTTTTATCCGATGGACTTCATGATTTTATCCTTAAAATGACCCTTTCGGGGTTAGGATTAGTCTTACTTATTTACACCACAGTCTAGTCTTAAATTCAACCGAGATGGGAACAAACCCCTAACACTGCACTCAAATCCAATTAATTTTGAAATTGGTCAGAAATCTTATATGAAATACAAAATATTTTCATCCAAGGTTATAAAAATATAAAATGTACCAAACTTCTTCATATGAGAAGTTGTCGACCTAGCTATTTCTCAAAATAGGTGGTAGATATATGCTTGAAATTATATCAAACCTCAAGAAAGATGAATAATATATAGCCAATTATATATATTTGACAAAAGAGCACTTTATTCAAACAAAACGGAACTACAAACACCCTGGAAATTCCGTCAGAAGAAACTTTCTAACATAGGAAGGGTAGTCTTCCATCCAGATTCGATTCTCAGACAAACATAAAGCTAACTTGGCTAGACAATGGGCAACACAATTCACCTTCCTAGGCACAAACCTTATATAACAGAAATTAAGATTTTGCATCAACAACCGGATATCAGCCAGAATTAGACCCACATTAGAATTACAATGACCACCATCATTCACCCATCAAACAACAACAGCTGCATCACTCAACTTCAACAGTCAACACTAAACACACCGATATCAGTAGCCTCAGCCACTTGGGGTGAGTAAGTCGCCCAATTATATATACTCAATTCGGCAATTATCACATTATCTAACCATGCGCTTCTCTAAATGAAACCATATGCATTTTTAGTATTGCATTTTATTTTGATTAACAACAGGAAGTGATTTTCACTTTTTTCTAATCAACTTGTTTATTATTCTAAATACAAACCAAACCATCTCCGCATAATTTTAATTCCAAGTACATGACCTAATTTTTTGTTAGTTTTGGGTATGTTTTGACATTCATTAGTTCATATAGATAAAAAAACATGATATGTTTATGTTGGGTGGCGATATTGACACCCTTTAAAAACTGTATGTACAAGATAAGATGAGGTTGGCCTTCATACCCACACCACGAAGTTGTGGGTTCGAATGTATCCCTTTCTCCCAATTATTGTAATATTTCATATATATATATATATATATATATAGAGAGAGAGAGAGAGAGAGAGAGAGAGAGAGAGAGAGAGAGAGAGAGAGAGAGGAGTATTCTTGTGTCATTTAATATTGTATTGAATTTAACAATGGGAAATTCTCTTTTTCACCGACATATATCTGACATAGAAAAGTAAATAGAAAGATATTTGAAGTGTATTTCTTGCCTCGACCTGTAAAAAAGCTACTATTTTCTTTCAATCATAATCATAAGAGAATCAGATTAGATGATGTACTTATATGATACACAAGAAATTAAATTCTCAATCCATGGTTTCTGACATGCTATTTATTGATTTAAATGGTATGTTCACTTATGTAGGAAAGTGGGACTATGAAATAAATTCTACACATACATACATACTCAAATGCATGTATTCATATTTCGTATTGTTATCTAAGTACGTTCATGCCCTTAAGCAGCCAGACATCAAAAGGCAATGAGGGCTGCATTGTGTTGGGTCAAATTGCAGGACAATCAACAAAAGTTTAAGAAATTATTTTTCACAATAGCCACCCCCCATCCTAAAAGAAGATATACATTTCAAAATAGCTTGAATGATTAAGATGGAAAAGCTTATCTTAATGAAGCAACAATCCTTAACTAGGACATTGACATTAAAAACTTTGTGAGACATTTTTGTAACCTTTCAGATTCTATAAGACCATAAACCACCATATTTTATTTCATGATATTAAAAATACATGCATTTTCACCCATAAACCAACATTTTAGTTGCATACTTGCATATTCTATGTAATTGTGCGAGCAGAGCAAACATAAAGTTGTGGCGATTAGGGTGATTCTTCTTTTAACATAAAGTTGTTATCAGATTATATTCATGAAGCCAAGTAAAAGATTGATATCAAACAGGACTAGAGACCGTTCTATCTGTGCCATAGAAAGGACTCTGGAGGTATGTACGGTGAGCCCTGCTGTCTTCACTATTGATGGATACTTCCATAAAGTGAGCAAAGTCCATGAGAGCTAAGCAGCTCCCTCTCATAAGATATTCCATCAAAACAATAGTTGAAGTAACCAAGAAATACGACCTTGTCTGCCTCAGATAACTCAGGCATCCTTTCTACAGTTTGCATACCCATAGCCTATACATTTGAAGTTTTTATCACAGAGACTTAAAAAATGAGCAAAGTTACCTGTTATTTTAAGATTAAGGTAGCCGTTATACAAATCAAAGTCTATATGTAATTTTGTACTGCAAAGCATTTGAACAGCAGATGAAGCCCCAGCTGCAACAGAAAGGGCCAATGGCAAGCCAGATATATAAGCATGCCAAAATAAATACATTGAGCACGCAAGTGAGCACAGAATAACAGGTATCGCACCATACCAGCAGCAGCATTGGAAAGATTTGATGGTCACGAGAAGGTCATTGTTCTATATACATGGTCAAAGTCTGTATTACTACGATTAAAGGCTTCTTAATGTGGAGCAAATTGACAATTGACAAAACACATTACCCAATCATATACTCTGAGTCTCAAACCAAGAGCTCCCTGGTTGGAAAAGCTTTAGCCACATTAATAATACAAGCAATGGGAAAGAAATAAGAAATAATAATAAATAATAATTAGTATTTAGACAAAATTAGTTCAACCTATATCATAGGATTTGCAAGTTAAAATATATGCACATGCATAAAAATAAAAGACTTTCAAATAATTAGTATTTGATAAATGATAATAAACAACTGAAAATTCTTCTTCCCTCTGTCCCAAAGTTATAAAAAATCAACACATTCAGGTGTTAATTATTTGCAAGTTACTCCACAGACATAGCATTGATAAAACACATGAAGGGAGACATATATCCTCATCCAACCAGATTATTTCAACCATGCATGGCAGATGAATCATTCTAATATGATCCTCCATCCAAATATTGCTCAAATGATTATTAATAAAAGGTTTATCTTTCCAACAAGTTGAAAAGTAATCAAAGCTCATTGAAGATCTTCCTACGATAGAAACTTACCACAGAAACAAGTAATCCTGCCAGCTGCCTAGAACAAACACGTCCAATGTTTTTCCTATCAAATCCAGCCACCATTGTCCAACAGAGCTCCCCTCAAGTCCTACCACTTTTGACACTATAAACTCCTTTCTCATCAAAGAGACTGTAATAACCCCTTTCTTACAGAATTTTATTTCAAAAGATAACACTGTTGGTGCATTACGGGCTGCCAACAAGTTCTGATCATTCACAATTCGCCAGGCCTGTTTGCTAGAAATCACTTTTGAATAAAAATAAAAACACCCTTTTTCTTTAACTTCATAGAGGAGATTTGAACTTTGCTTGAGATGTACTTTTTAAAATCGAATGCACAAAGTGTTTTTCAAAAATCGTTACAACCAACTATTTTGATATTTAAAACCGGAGAGTATTGTTTTAGAGATGACTTCAAATACTATTTTGACATTTGAGCAAAATGTAGCAAATTGAAAAACAAAATCTCAGGAAAATTGAAAAACAAAATTATGTTCAGGATTTCCATGCCTTGTGCACCTTTTTAGCAACATACCTGGCATCATTAACACCACCACCAGCAAGCAGATCAGCGACTGCCTCCTGCCTCAATATTCTCTTGGAAATCCGGGTTTAAGACCATATATTTTGAACAAGAAAATTCAATATTCAATAGCATAAAGCTTCATATATAAAGGCATTAAGAAAAAAATTGGATGCATAAGCCTATATCAACATTGATTCACCAGTAAGAGTATAGTTAACTCAAAAGTATTAAAGTCAATACAAAATCATTTACTTGTACCTGATAAGGGGAAAAAAGATATAATCAAGGTAATTTTAAACAACTACCTTCGAATTGAAATTATGAACTACTTAACATACTGGTGTTCAAAGCTTGTGTTTTTCATAGTCTGTCTATACACACAATAACAAAACCCCTATCTTGAAGGAAAATCCTCTGTAGATTTCCAATTAAAAACTAATGCTATTTTCACCCTCACGTCAGCTTTTAGACATCAAACAAACAAACAAGCTTGAACATCATATTATCTAAAATAAATGTAAAACAAACTACATAGATAGACAGTGAAGATGATAGTTACAAAGGGAAAGAACCGGGCCGCGATGGGCCTGCCAAGACAAGGCCCATTATGATTCATTCTTATTCATCATCTTCCAACACCTCACTCTACCGTCCCAGCGCCCACTCCACACCAATTCACTTCCACTTCCTTCATCACCCACCAAACACATCAACACCGAAACCCCCTTCACGGACTCTTTAAACGGCACCGTTCCGCCTTCACTCCCACTCTCACTGAACAACTCCTTCAAACTCCACACTCTCAGAGTCTCGGCCCATTCTCACCCCCTGCCCCCACAGCTGCTTCTCCATACACAGAATCACCCACAGAAAGCACCCCACTTGTGTCTCCCTCAATGGGTGGAGCCTCACTTCCGAGTAATGTAACTATATAAAGTGGTTCACTGACATCTTCCTTTACGCTCAGAATTCAGAAACTTTTCAATATAAGTCATACATATATAAACACAATTTACTTTACTTATAGAGTAACTTGTTTTTATCAATATTTTTTTAATGGAACTATAAACACTTAACAAATTCAATTTCAAGTGATTTCCTTAAACAACCTAAAGTACTAAAACAATTAGAAAAAAAAAAAAGAATCAAGAAGCTCACTTAGTTTAAAATTTTACTTTATATAACTTGTTATCTCATCAACAACCCACTAAATACGAAAATATAAAACAAGGATATTAAGAGTTCCTACTCTAGTCATGAGAGAGACTAGTTGAAACACCAACAGATCAACATTTAAGTTGCATTTTCTACGTACTAGTGAGTAGTGAGAGCAGAGCAAACATAAAGTTGTGGCGATTAGGGTGATAAATCTTTTAACATAAAGTTGACAGGAGAGCAGTTTGGTTCCTCGTCCTTCCATGGAGATTGGTCTTCGAGATCAGCCATCACAGCTTCCAGTTTCATCCGATGACGATTAGCCATCTCAGCTTCCAGTTCCAGTGCCAGTTCCAGTTCCAGTTCCATCCGTTTACTATCAGCAATTCTCTGATCCAGTCTCATCCGACGATCTTTCTCTTCCAAGAGCCAATTACAATAACGCATCTCTTCCTGTTCCGGATCAAAAATCTCTTCCGGTACCACATCTGAAGATGATGGCGACCGGTTGGGGAAATCTAAATGAAAAAGAAGAAAATCAACCAAAAATAAGATTGTAAAGCAAAAATTGTACCAGACAATTGACATTAAAATGATTGTGAAGTTTTTTTACCATTATATTTATATCGTCCAAGTTCTGGTGGTGATTGACAATCGATGCATTTTTTATGATCGTGAAGGAACCATTCCTCACCAATTTGTTCGTCTTCCTCTGCCACAACGCTCACTTTCAAATTCTTGTTGTTGTTTCTTTTAGGGGCTGATTCGTGATGTCACCAAGAGGCTTCTTTCCGATCCGGTATGCCTTCCTGGACATGGCAATTGATTCAGGTATACCTTTCTTCATGAATCTGTATCAAGAAAACATGTCAAAAATATTTTTCAAGAATAAAACAAGAAATACAAGCCCTAAAAGCCAGATAACCCAATTACCGATGACGGAAAGTTTATCGATCACCGTCGAAGAAATTGATCAGCTGTGCTCGGAAATTGCGCTTCGAAATCTGGAGATTTGATCGGAAAAAGAGAAATTTAACGCTTGAGAGAACAGAAACGGGCAAGAAATTTAAGCGAGAAAGAGAGAAAATTAAGGTTTGAGAGAACAGAAACGGGCAAGAAATTATATGCACTAATGCACCTTATCAATAATTCTATGTGGAAAGGGTTTGCTTACTAATTAAGCTGCGGGGATTATAACGGTAATAAAACCAAAATTTTATTAAATTACCAAACTACCCTTAATACTTACATCGGTGAAAATAGGTTCATTATCTTTTTTACAAATAATAAATCACAGTGCTATTGCCCGTATGCTTCAACCACTGTTCTACATTTTTATTTTTTATCTTTTATTTTTTAACTATATAATTTCAGTTGGTACAAGAGAATTGGTCCAAAGTGACATTCATTGAATCTGTTTGTATGCTTAAATTTCTGGTCATTTTTTTTATTAGTTTAGTTTTTTTTTAATTAACTTCAATTATTTTCTCATCTTAATTTTTTCAGTTAGTTGATATTTATAATTTTAAATAATCACTATTTAAATCTTAATTAATAACAAAACCGTAATATTTTTTTAAAAAAAGTTTATTTTTTTAGGGGAAATCTCACTAAAATCCATTTTTTTTTGATGAAATGTCACATATTTAAACATTTTTATCATATTAACAACTTCAGTCCCATTTTTTTTTTAAATACATCACATTAGTCCTTGCGTTAGTTAACATTTAGTCAAAATGATCGAAATTAGGGTTATTTTAGCCATTTTCATAATAAAATATAACAACATAATAAAAATAAATAAAAAAGGTTTAAACATAAATAAATCAATAGATCTCCATCAATCTTGTCAAGGCACATATCCATAATCTCTTTTCCAATTTCACAACAAAAAGTTTCAAATCAAACTTCTATTAAAACAAATTTTGATCGTACAAAGTCAGACAAATTTTGGGTTAATTGTTTTTACTTGTTTAGTGTCTTCTGGCAAAGTTGTTGATGGTTCAAGGAACTGGAATTGGTACCACGTAGCGAAAGGATTGTGAGCCCGATTTTAAAAATTTTCTACAAAACAAAATTGTTTTAGTCCAGATCGTTGTGATTATATTGATTCTACTATTTAACTATAAATAGTAAGGAAATAAATAGTTACCTTTGTAGAATTTTCGTGGTTCCCTCGAACCGATTTCTTCCATGGTAGAATCTTTGTGATTCCCTCAAACCAAGTTCTTTCGCACCAAATCTCCAACACCAAAGAACCGACGAATGGGCGTCTCGGTGTTGAACAGAATAATTTCGACTCTCCAATTTCTGTTCTTATTGTGTACTCAACACTTGAGGCAACATAGAAAAATATTGAGAGATTTTCTCACAATATTCTCCAAAGGCTTAGTATTCAGAAAACATTTTTATTTGTTAAAAAAGAACCAAGAACTCTTCTTGTTTTGTTGAACCAAAACTTAGAACTCTTTAAGATTAACAAGAGGCTTAGTATTTAGAAAACATTTTTCTCTAGTTAAAAGGAACCAAGAACCCTTCTTTGTCCTTTTCTCTCATGTAAAGAAAACCAAGAACACTTAATGGTGTTCTTACTTTTTAAGAGAAAACAAGAACATTTCTTGTTTTTCCTCTCTCTGTTTCTTGTTTAAGTGAAACCAAAACTAAGAACACTTCTTGTTTTTCCTCTCTCTGTTGCTCGTTTATGTCAAAGAAAAACAACTTGACTTCTTGATCTTATCATCCAAAAACAGAGAGAGCGAGCCAACGAGAGATATGAACTCTTCTGATTTGTTTCTCCCTCTCGTGTTAGAAAAACCAAGACTTTCTTAGTGTTTTCTGTCATCTGGCGCACAAGAGTGAGAGAGAGAGAGAGAGAGAGAGAGAGAGAGAGAGCAATTCCCCAATCAAATGAAATAAATGTTTAACATTCATAATAAAAAACATTTATTGGTAGGCTGTGCCCACTAGGAATGGCAAATTTACCTGGCCGGGCCAGGTACCCGGCTTTACCCGGGCAGGAAATCCCGGGTAAAACCCAGACATGCCTTACTCGGCACAGGGTAAGGGTTGTCCGGGTACCCGGTTTTGATTTTTTTTTTTTACTTTCAAATTAAAAAAAAAACAAATAAATTTAACCCTAACTTCACAAACTTATTCTCCATCGTCGATCATTTCCCTATTCTCTCTCTACCAAATCTCCATTGCCAACCGCAGACCCTCTTCCACCGTCGACTGCCGACCCTCTTCTATCTTCCGCCGCTGACTCTCTTCCCAGGTTTGCCTTCTCGATCTCTTCTTGAAATCGAGAGAAAAGCTGCCAAGAAAAAGAAGGAACAAGAAGCCAATATCACCTCTTCAACTAACTAACTAACTAACAACAACACCACTTTAGGTATGTATTCTTCTTCTTTGCTTTTTTGGTACGTAGACCCATCATTACAATCTCTCACTCTCTTCGATACGTTTGTTGCTTTTCTCTAGTTATTCAATTTTCGTAGATGGGTATTTCTTTTATTTTATCTGTTTAGATTGATTTTTTTTTGTAATGGGTGTTTAGTAGTGCCCCTTAGTTTGCTTGATTTTTATTGCAACATGTTTTAATGGTTTTGTTTTTGTTTGTCAATTTGGATTGGTGGGCTTGTTTCAATTTGTCCCCTTTCTTCTAATTGAGTTTGATTGAAAATTCCATGTTCAAATTATTACTCATTTGATATTTAGTTTGGCAAATTTAGGTTTATTGAGTGTCTTAAATCTTAGTGAAAATTGCTGAAAATGGCCACATCTAACATGAGAAATTCGTTTTTAACCACATACCAAAATTTAATTGTTAATAACCACTTTTGTGAAAAAAATTCAGTGTATGTCCATAAATTACCATAATACCCCTAAAATAATTAAAGTTTCACGTTTTTTTCCTAGAAGATTTCAAGTTTCACTGGTTCGAAAACTTGAAATCTTCTATAAAAACTCAAAATGTTGACAAAACTTGAAATCTGCTATAAAAATTCAATATCTTGACAAAACTTGAAATCTTGAAATGTTTCCTGAAATTTAAAACATGATTTCAAGTTTTATACCCCAGAGAACGTGAAATGTTTCGAATATCTGGAAATGTCTTGAAACTTGAAATCTTGACTAAAAACTTGAAATCTTGACTAAAAACTTGAAATCTTGAAGCAAACTTGAAATCTAGAAGCAAACTTGAAATCTTGACTAAAAACTTGAAATCAGAAATCTTGACTAAAATCCCTTCTTCCTCAAATTACATTTTTTCTTTCTCTATTTTTTGCAGATCACAGCGTCGGTTAAGGAAAAGCTCAGACGGCGTTGTTCTTGGTTAGCGAAGAGAGAGAGAGAGAGAGAGAGAGAGAGGAACGAGGAGAAGGAAGAGAGCGAAGCCAAGCAGCGCTGGTTAGGCGTAGCCCAGGCAGCTCGGTGACACCTTCGCCGGGCGGTTCATGCCTAATTGACGGCGTCTGCAATCATGAGCGGGGAAAGAGAGATTAGAGAGAGAAAGAAAGAGATGAGCGGGGAGAGAGAAGAGAGGGGAGAGAGAAAGAGAGTGTGTGTGTGTTTGGGGGTCAATTTTTATATGAGGATATTCAAGTAATTTCTCAAAAATATGGTTATGAACAATTAAACTTTCGTATGTGGTTAAAAACGAAAGTTTAATGTTTTGAAGGGTTACTTTTGGTTTTCTCTTTAAATCTTAATAGCTTGTTTGTTGTTCTCAATTTATTTGATATACTTATTTGAGAAGTCACAGTGTTTAGTTTTAGGAAAAGTCAAATTAAAAGGCTGGAGGCTGAGTGAAGTTTTTACATTCCAGAAATGTAATTTGTGTTTGAAAAGAGAAATTAATAGTGGTTTGTAATTTGAGTTTAAGCTTTGGTTTTACAGTTGGTTGTGTTGGATAACTTATATTTTTGAATCTAACTATTACTGTGAAGAAATTAATTAACCAATTAAGCAAATTAGGTCAGCCTGTTAAAAGCTGAAAGCAATTTGTTAATTATTTGTTGTCAAAATATATATGTTTTTGTAAAACACATGCCTGCATGTTTCACAGTTTTCAGAAATAAATAAATATATATATATATATATATATAGCTGGTGACATGCATGACCATCACAAAAATTGATGCATCAACGATCCACCATTAATCAAGAAGGCTAATAAAAGATAGAATGTTTTGAAGATTATGTTCCAAAATGTTACTTTTTGGTATGTGAGTATAGAACACAAACAGATTGTTATATATTGTGAGATATCATGATTGAAGTCACTCATGTGGTTATTTAATTCTTCTTAACATGTGTAATTAGAGTTGTTGTTGTTGTAGTAGTAGTGCTTGGTAGATTGTTATATATTGTGAGATATCATGATTGAAGTCACTCATGTGGTTATTCAATTCTTCTTAACATATGTAATTAGAGTTGTTGATGTTGTAGTGCTTGACAGAATTGAAATTTTTGGTTGTGCTTTTTAGATTTTGCAGGTTGAAATGTCTGCAACACAACCAAATCTTGTTGATATAGATTTCGATAGTAATAACCCATTGAACACTCAAAGTCAAGCTCCAAGTTGTGATATTAATCTTGTTGATATAAATGACATCGAGTGTGAAAGTGGAAGGCAAACTAGTCAAGCAAATATGAGGAGTATTAAAAGAAGTAGTTCTTGAGGACCAAAACAAACCTCTAAAGCTTGGAACCATTTTAAAAGAGAGATTATAAATGGGGAAGTGAAGGCAATATGTTATCATTGTGGTAAAGCTTTAGCCGGACATCACAGACAGAGGACTTCACATTTGCTCAACCACGTAACTTTCTGTCTTTAAAAAATTGGAGGCAAGAAACCAGATGATGGAACTTCCCTAAACCTAATTTTGGGTAGGTGGATAATGATATTCTACGGCAGAAACTCACAAAAATGATAATCATGCATAAGCTTCCCTTGAGTTTTGTGGACTATGATGGGTTTAGAGATGTGTTGGATTTTTTAGCCCCGGGCTTCAATGGTATGAGTAGAAATACACTCAAAAGTGAAGTTATGAAGTTGTATGAAGTAGAGAAGAGTAGAACGATGATGATATTAGATGAAACTACAGATCAGATTGCTTTTACAACTGATATGTGGACAAGTAACCAGAAGAAAGGTTATATGGTTGTCACAACACATTTCATTGACAACACGTGGAAGTTGTGTAGTCGGATCTTAATGTACTATTTATGAACTTATTTTACTTTTAAAATGCATATTGGCGTGCTTTATTTGATTTTATGTTTTAATTGATTTTTATTTTCATTAGAATTAATTAGATTCATATATGTGCCTGCATCTTACAATGCGATTACACTAGCTAATGAATTGTGCAATTGTCTGTTGGATTGGAATGTGGATATGAAGTTGTTTGCGTTGACCATAGATAATTGTACTGCAAATGATTCTATGATTAAAAATTATTTATTGCCAAATTTTTCTACTGGTTCATTGTTGTTGGGTGGAAAATTATTTCATATGAGATGCTCCGCACATATTTTAAATTTGATAGTTAAGGATGGGTTATATGTGATTGGTGATGGGATTGAAAAAGTCGGAGAAACGGTAACTTATTGTTAGAGATGGGCATTGGGGAAATGAGGACGGATATAGGTCCACCCCCCCATCCCAATTTCCCCATTTTCCCCAAATGGGGATGGGGAATTTTGGGGGGAGGTCCCCCCATCCGCAACCCCATTTCCCCGTTTTCCCCATTTTCCTTGTTTTCTCCCGTTTCACTGTTTTCCCGTCTTCCCCGTTTCCCCATTTACCCATTTCCCCTGTTTAACTAAAATTACATACTAAGAAAAATTCACTATCCATTACAATTTACAAATTCAATAAGTATACTGTATATACTTAGTAATATAGAAAGAATAAAAATAATAAGAAATATATATATATATATATTATAATGTTTGGGGGAAATGGGGAAATAGGGATGGGGGCACCTCCTCCCATCCCCATCCCTATCCCTATCCCTATTTCAATAAATTTGTGGGGAAAGTGGGGAAATGGGGATGGGGAGGGGCCCCCCATCCCTATCCCCATTTCAATTTAGGGATGAAAATCATCTCTATCCTCCCATTTCTCCATTTTCTCTAAAACAATTTCTCCCAAATGGGGATGGGGAAGCAGGGATTTGGGTACCCTGAGGAAAATGCCCATCCCTACTTATTGGTCACAATCAAGTAGACGGTTGGAACTTTTAAAGGATACGACCATACGTCAATTAAAAATGAAATCTCCTAAGAAGTTGGTGCTTGATTGTAAAACTATGTGGAATTCAACATATATGATGCTTGAGGTTGCTTTGATGTACATAGATGTTTTTATTCATTTATAGCAACGTGATAGTCAATATAAGAATCTACCTAGTGAATCGGAGTGGGAGTTGGCAAAAGTGATGTGTGAACATTTGAAGCCTTTTTATAAGTTGACCAATTTGTTTTCTGGAACTAAATACCCAACAACTAACCTTTTCTTTCATATGATTTGTGAAATTAGATTGTCATTGAAATCTTGGCTTGATTCTGAAGTTGAGGTAATTAGATTGATAGCAACAAATATGACTCATAAGTTTGAAAAATATTGGGATAAAATTCATGGGGTTATAGATGTGGCGGTTGTGTTAGATCTTAGATATAAAATGGATTTGATAGATTACTTTTTTTTCTCGGATGTATGAAATTGATTGTGAACTTGAAACTCAAAGGATATTTGAACTTTGTAATGGTTTGGTGAGTGAGTATCAAGCACAAGAGAATGGAGGTTGGGTGAAGGCATTGGTGAGTATAATGTAGGTTCTAGTTTTACATCTAGTTCATCTTCTTCTTCTATGTGGGATGTGAAGGGATTTGAATCTTATAAAAGGAAACATGGTCGTCAACGTAAATTGACATCCGGACTAGAGACTTATTTAGAGTAAGAAGAAATATCAGGGTCCGAAGAATTTGATATTTTGTTATGGTGAAAGATGCAAAAAGATAGATATCCTACATTGTCAAAGATAGCTCGAGATGTTTTGGCAATTCTAGTATCCAGCATTTGCTTCTAAGTCGGCATTTAGTACTGTTGGCAGAACTTTAAGTTCACATCGCAGCAGACTCCATCCACATACAGTTGAGGCATTGATGTGCACCCAAAACTGGATATGGGCTCAAAGACGAGGTAAAAAATCACTTCAATTAATATTTATCTCATAATATAGTTTTGTTTTGTTCCTTTTTTAATTTTTTAATTTTTTTGTCAGGTCTTGTTCCTGAAGATGAAATTTTGAGAGGAGAAGTGATGAATGAAGATGACGAATAGCCAGGACGATATAGTTTGTGTGCTATAATTGTTCAAACAACTTTGTAACTCCACTCATTGTCTGTTTTGACTAAAATATAATTGTTTTGTGGGAGACTAGAATTACATTTGGATTTGTAATTGCAATGAGTGGCTATCTAGAAAAAAAACTACTTGGTGTCTTGATTTCTGCCATGATTTATGGGCTTGGCTCTTTAGCAAATTATGCTTAAAGTGGTTTTCAAGTAAATTGGACTTTTTCTTAATCATGGGATCAGCATCATCTTTCCAAAATAGGATTATTCCAAAATAGGATTACAAACAATACTTTTTTTTATATAAAAAAAATATCCCACACAAATTAGGTAAAGCGGTTAAAGAACTAAACAAAATGTAAGTATAAAGTACAATCAATTTGATGGATATTTCATAGGATTTTAGTTGTGAGTTGTGACATAAACTTAATCATTTGATCTATTTTTCTACCAATGGCAATGATTATACCATATAAACCATCAAGCTATAATAAATTTACAAATGAAAGAATGTTATTCCAGTATGAAGTTACTAATAGCCACTTTAGGTTTGGTTTCATTTTAAAAAAAAAAAATTGAAAAAAAAATTAATTTTTTTTTAAAAAAAAAACGGGTAAAACCCGGACAAAATCCGGGTATGGATACCCAGATACCTGGCCGGATCTTTCCGGACAGGGTACCCGAATTGCAACATTTGGGTTTTTTTCCGGATGGATACCCGGTCTCTCAAAATCCAGGTACCCGACCAGATCCGAGTATACCTGGTCCGGACCCGGGTTTTTGCCATCCATAGTGCCCACACTTGTCTTTGAAATAATTTTCACTTCTTTTAAGACCAGAGCATGGCCATTATTAGTCTTGGGTGGGAGAGAGTAATAATAAGTCTTCTCCATTTTTTTTAATCACAATAAAACATAACAAATAAAAAAAAATGAAAGAGGGATTTCAGGTGATGCATAAAGCAACCGACCTCACCACCTTACATTCTTAAAAAAAGGTAGAATTTCACATAAGTCCTATCTTTTTGGTGATTTGTCACCTTTATAAATGTCTTTCTAAATTCATCACTTTAGTCTCTACTTTTTCCAAAACTCATCACTTTAGTCCATTTGATCAAATATGTGACAGTCAACTATTTTAAAACCAGTGAAAGTCCACTTTTGCCCTTAATACTATTTAATTTAGTTAAAATGATTATATTAGCTTTAAATTAAAATTAAAAATAATAAATTATAAATTATAAAATCTTAAATAAATATATTACAAAAATATTTAAATAAATAATAATAATAAAATCCATTAATTTTTTCTTATTTTGTATTTTTTTTCATAGTGGATATTTATTTAGCTAAAATAATTATCTTAACTTTAAATGATTTTGAAAAATAATAAATTCTCAATAATAAAATCTTAAATAAATAGATTACAAAAAAAATTATAAAAAAATCATTTAAAGCTAAGATAATCATTTTAGCTAAATAAATATCCATTATGACAAAAATACAAAAAAAAGAAAAAATTAATGGATATTATTATTATTATTATTATTATTATGTATTTAATATTTTGATGTAATATATTTATTTAAGATTTTATTATTGAGAATTTAATTATTTTTCATTTTAATTTAAAGCTAATATAATCATTTTACCTAAATTAAATAGTAATAAGGGCAAAAATGTACTTTCACAAGTTATAAAATAGTTGACTTTCACATATTTGATCAAATGAACTAAAGTGATGAGTTTTGGAAAAAATAATGACTAAATTGATGAATTTGGAAAGACATTTATAAATGTGACAAATCACCAAGAAGATAACACTTATGTGAAATTCTGCCTTAAAAAACATAATCATTACAAGATAGTATTAAACAAAGTAAAAGAAAAGTAAATTAATATAACAATAATAATTATATATATAATTATATAATCAAATTATTATATATATATTTAAATAATCATAACATTATTTAATTAATAAAATAATACATAAACTTTTTTATGTATAGAATATAGATGATTAATTCCAAATTAATCTTTAAGCCTCAGTATACCTTAATGTTCAATACAGAGTTATAGAGATGGCATGTTGACATATGAACCTATAATTTCGAGCTCCAATAAATCGTTAATATTTAATCAAACTCTTTAATTATATATTAGATTTATTAATTCCAGATTTATTTCACTAAAAAACTGGAACTACATGTCATTATAGAATTAATTACTCGAATATGAATCGCACTAGTCCATTGATATAATCATTACAGTATAGATCAATCCTCCATTAACAGTTCATAATATGAGCCATGTTCAAATCCGTTGACCTCTAAATTACATCGTTATCCTTGAATGCTCATGATTCTGTAATGAACAATTATTTATAATGTTATTATAAATTGAGCGTTCTATTGTTCAAGACCCGAATCATTTACTACAGAGAACTGTTTGTCTACTTCAATTACGAAGGAATAGAATCCATCTTGTATATTATCATTCCAAACTAAGTATATCATTATGTCTCCAAGATACAAGGTTTGGATTTGGCAATTTGAGCAAATCATACCGAGTAAGTCAAAATACACAACTCTATAAGTAGGAGTCTATTAAATACTCAAGATTAAGATCGTTCCATATATGACAATCTATTTGATAAATGAGAATACTTTGTTTCAAGACGGAAATTATTAAAGATTCAAATTTACCATGTCCACGTCTTGTATAATTTTATTATACAAAGTACCTTCATTCTAATGTCACCATCAACAGTTCGGATAAAACTGTTCCATTCTTAATGGGAATGAATCGTACTAGTAATTTTAATTAATTAAAGATCCCAAATTTAATTATCAATTACATACAATTAAGATTATTATATTAAACATAATCATCATGTATATCATAGCTTATATACTATGTTTAATATTACATTTAATAATTATGGAATTTTATGTTAATACAATATTAATGACATTAAATGCACACACCTATAGAATAGAATGTCAATCTAATTATTAATTCAACAAAAAAATTAACAACATTTGTTTTTATGGCACTTTTCCAAACAATCTCCCACTTGCCCCAAAGCAGATGTGACATGTCTACCAATGGTAAACACCGGCACAATGTCGACTTTCGACTGTCTTTGTCTGATTGAAAATCAGAATCAGTGTAGCCAGTAGGAATCAAATCTCTACCATAATATAATAGGATATAGTTTCTCGTTCTCGTCTTTTAGATTTCCAACTGATCGTGAATTATTTTTTTAAGTACAGATCATGAAGTTTTTTTTCTTTGTTTTCAAATGGTGTACGTTGAAATCGTGAGATTGAACTATTGAAGTAAATTGGGTTTCTATGAAAACAGGTTAAATAATTATGTATCAAATGGACTTGGGTCAAATAGATCCATGACTTAAGTTATGCCTACATGGCAAAATGGTGATGAGCTATATAAGTGTGATATAGTTATGCCTGTAAGATGTGCCTACTAGAGAAAAACTGGGAGGAGAGCTCCTCGAATAGCGTTTCTAAATATTAATTTTTTAGCTATTTTTTTAAATAAAATTATTATAAAATTGATAATTTTTTTTGATTAGGGACAATTTGGTCATTTTAAAATATTTGACTGGTCAACAGTTAACTCTAACGGTCAATCGTTTGGTCAAGAGTACTAATCTGTTATTTTGGAAAAAGTGTGATCTAGTTGCAATATTATCGATGGTCAGTGTGTTGGGGTTTATGCCCTAAAGCTTGTAATTTGTAAATGTGAATGAAACATTAATAAAAAAAAATAGTTTATTCATTATATAAATCTGTCTCATACATTTATATCATGTGTACTTAACATCCAAGATTACCGGATATAATCTCTAAATGAGTATAACTATATGAGTGATCATAAACCCCGAAGCAAAATTGTATTAAATGAGATGGAGCCTGGTACGACCAGTGCTCAGTCAACAAGAGTTGTTGATCCATTAACATTTGATAGTCAGATGATTCCTAGTCAGGATTCACTACCACATAGACGTAGTGAGAGAGTTGTACTACAACCTGAACGCTATTTGGGTATTGGAGAGGGATGAGATGTCGTCTCTAATGATAGTGCGAATGATCCATTAACATTTAAGAATACAATGGAAGATCCTTACAAAGAGGAATGACTTAAAGCCATGAATCTCAGGATGGAGTCTATGTACTCCAACTTAGTCTAGGAACTTGTAGACTTACTGAATGGGATAAAACTCATAGAGTGTAAGTGGATCTACAAAAGAAAGAGATGAGTAGACGAGAAGGTAGAGACCTTCAAGGTAAGACTAGTGGGAAAAGGTTATACCCTAAAATGATGGGGTTGATTATGAAGAGACCTTCTTACCAGTAGCTATGTTTAAGTCTATTAGGCTTCTCTTATCCATTGCTGCCTATTTCGATTACAAAATTTGACAAATGGACATAAAAACTACATTTTTAAATGACAATCTTGATGAGAGCATCTACATGATGCAACCAGAGGGATTCGTGTCTCCAGATCAATAGCAAAAGGTTTGCAAGTTGCAAATGTCCATTTATGGACTAAAGCAAACATCAAGATCTTGGAACATGAGGTTTGATAATGCTATCAAAACCTGTGGCTTCGATCAAAACGTCGATGAGTCTTATGTCTACAAGCGTATCATTGAAAAGAAGGTAGTTTTCTTAGTTCTATACTTAGATGATATCTTACTCATTGGGAATGACGTAGAGATATTGTCGGAAGTAAAGGGCTAGCTGGCTGGCTGGCTAGCTAATTCCAAATGAAAGATTTGGGAGAGGCGAGTTATGTTCTAGGGACCCAATTAATTATGGATCGTAAGAACGAACTCTTAGCATTGTCTCAGGCATTGTATATCGACAAGATACTTGTGCAATTTTCGATGCAGAACTCCAAGAAAGGTAATTTACTTTCTAAGCATGGAGTTCACTTGTCTAAGGAACAACGTTCTAAGACACCTCAAGAAGTTAAGGATATGAGACATGTTCCTTATGCGTCCGCAGTATGCAGTCTTATGTATGCTATGTTATGCACGAGACCTGACATCTGCTTCGCAATAGGAGTAGCCAGTAGGTTTCAGTCCAACCCAGTATTGGATCATTGGGTTACTGTAAAAGGCCATTCTTAAGTATCTTCGGAGAACGAGAAACTATATGCTAGTATATTCCGTGTAGGATTTAATCTCGTTAGGATATACAGACTCTGATTTTCAGTCAGATAGGGATTCTAGGAAATCTACGACTGGATCAGTTTTCCCCCTTGGTAGTGGAGCCATAGTATGGAGAAGTGTTAAGCAATCATATATTGCTGACTTTACCATGGAAACCGAATATGTTGCAGCTTGTGAAGCATCTAAAGATGCTGTTTAGTTCCGTAAGTTCTTGAATGATCTGGAAGTTGTTCCAGATCTGGATAAGCCCATCACACTTTATTGTGATAACAGTGGTCCTGTGGCTAATTCCAAAGAACAAAGAAGACAGAAGACAGGGAAGCATAAAGAGAGGAAATATCATCTTATCAAAGAGATAGTACAGAGAAGGGATGTGACTGTGACCAAGATAGCATTGCAAAACAATCATGCTGATCCATTTACGAAGACCTTAACGGCTAAAGTGTTTGAAGGTCACCTAGATGGTCTATGGTTACGGGATATATCTCACATGCTTTAGTGTAAATGGGATATTGTAGGAGTTTATGCCCTAAAGCTTGTAATTTGTAAATGTGAATGAAACATTAATAAAAGAAGTAGTTTATTCATTCTATAAATCTGTCTCATACATTTATATCATGTGTACTTAACATCCAAGATTGCAGGATGTAATCTCTAACTGAGTATATGAGTGTCATATACAGAGGAATTCAGTTTGAGATGAACAATCTAAAGAGTCCGTAGATAGCAAATAAGTTGAGTACTTTATTTGTGGTTAATCTACAGTTGCGGTCCATTCTGTAATGTACGGTGGTCTTATCCTAGACTATTTATATTGTGATATGAGAATGGTGACACCTTTTATGATGTGATTATATAGAACCGGGCCAGGATCTATATGAATCTCTCACCAAGATCCGTTATATGATAAGATTCATATATATCGACAAATTATGTCTATATATGGGTGATCTTAATCATGAGTGTCTTATCGACTCCTTCAGGTTAGATCGTGGTTTTTGATATACCATGGGTGAGATCATAGTTGCATTCCCGGTTAGAGGTGTCCACGATTTGGTTAAACCGGCGGTTAAAAACCGAAATCGAAATTGGAAAACCTGAAACCGAAACCGAAATCGGTTCGGTTTCGGTTTAGCCTTTGGAAAAACCGCCCAAAAACCGTCCAAAACCGCCCAAAACTGCCCAAAACCGACGGTTAAACCGCCGGTTTACATATAAAAAAAACTGTCCAAAACCGCCAAACCGGTGGTTAAAAACCAAACCAAAACCGAAATTTTTCGGTTCGGTTTTGGTTCGTGCTGTCCACGGAACCGAAACCGCCTGTTTCGATCCGAAACCGAGCCGAACCGGAACCGTGGACACCTCTATTCCCGGTCAATAACTTCGTATGTTGGAATTATAGTTTGGCTTGTGGCTGGAAATGTCTGTACACAATAGTGGAATCCACTCATTCTTATGAGAAGCAGATAGTAGTTCTCTTAAGGGTTGATTCGGGGCTTGAACAATATGAGCGCTCTCCTATTTCCGTAAAAAAAGTTAGGATTTATTGTTCATTAGAGAATCAATAGTACTTAATGGAAAATATATAATTAGATGGGTATAACAGACTTTATGACCTAGCTCTAATTATGAACTACTTGTGGAGGATCATACCGTATGCAATGCGTATATCAATGGACAACTGTAATTTCAGTTTGTGTAACATATCTACAGTTGCGAAAGTGCAGTCTCGGGTTTTCAGTGGAATAACTCTGAGGTTAATAATCATGAAATATTAATTAAAAAGTTTAATTAATTATTTTTAAGTATTATTGGAGCTCAAAACTGTGGGTCCATTAGGTCCCCGTTACTAGCCTGATTGATTAAAGGTAACAAGGGTCACGGTTAATTAATTGGATTGTCCAATTAATTGTGTTACGAAAGTAGCACGTATTTATTTAGGGATTAATTGAATAATGAGATCATTTAATTAATATATTAATAATTAAATTAATTAAATAATTAGATTATTTAATTAATAAATTAATAATTAATAATTATGAATTAATTATTAAATGGAGGTTGCATGTTCAAATCATGACCCAGACAAAGATAAAATAATTAGATTATTTTATTTTTGCCAAGTCTAGTATTTAAGTTCAAGTCAACTAGGGTTATGTGGGAGTTAGAATCCTACTCTACATAGGCACTTAAATATTAATTATCTTTTGAATATATATAGATATATTTGGAAAAGGATACGTATCTAGTTTTAAATATATATGGATATATTTACATAACTAGGATACTAGACTAATTGTGAATTAGTGAACCAAAAACACAGAGCAAGAAACCTCGGGAGTCTAGGGCAAAAATTCAGCCAAGCAAAGAAAAGAAAAAAAAACTTCTTGTGTGGCCGAACCATAGAAGGAAGTAAAAAGAGTTATTCTTCTAGCCTCTGCATCCTCATGTATGTTCCTTGAAGATTGTGACGCGCCCACACACAGTTGCCGGATCGCGGGACATAACGAGAAAGACTTGATGGTTCAAAAACGGAATACAGCTTAAAGAAACAAAGGATTAGGCTCTTCAAGGGTATGACCTAATTCTCTTTATATATTCTTATATATTATATACGGTTTACAAGTTGCATAAAACTTTAAAACTCCGTTTCCGTTGCGCAACATAAATCCGGGTTCCTTCACATGGTGGGTACTTTAGTGCAATTTTTCTAAGATTTTAAATGGCAATTCAAATAAGAATGTCAGGCATCTGTTGTAGCTTTTCAATGGAATTACTAGGATGGCAATGAGGCAGGTTTGGATCGGGGTTGCCCTTCGTGCACACTGTCCCATTTATTTTTTGAAAACATATCCCCTTCTAAAATTAAAATCCCACAATAGATGGATCGGAGCGGGGCGGGGTGGGTCAGAGTATGCTTTCCCCATACCCACACTATTTACCCCATTTAACTCATTTATAAAATTAATTCCCCATACCCACACCATTTACCCCATTTAATCCATTTATAAAAATTATTTATTAAAAGTTTTATACTAATTCCCACCGGTGATAATGGTGATCACATACAAAAAATTTGTACGGAATCCCGCATTAGAAAGTTAAACATAATGTAATATATAAAGAAATTCCAAAAAAAAAATTGAAAATCTTCTCATAAACATTAAAAATAAATATAAATATTACAACTAAACAAATAAATTCAATCATTTTTAAACATCAACTACTGAAAGAAAAAAAAACTAAATAAAAAACAAATAAAAATTATATTTTAAGAGGTAGGGTGGGATAAGGTGGTGTAGGGTGAGGTGGGGGTTATAAAACTCATCTCCGCCCCATATTTACTGCAGGATTTACTATCTTTCTCCATCTGTACCTTGTCCCTACCAAATTAAAACTCATCCCCACTTTATAAGTGCGGGTCCCATTCCACGAGTTATTTGGCCATCCCTAGGAATCACATGGTCTAGATACTCATACTTTCATTTATTCACACTCCAACAGCACCATAATATTGATGTTTTTTTAAGCTAACATTGATCTTGTTGTATATAAATAATGAAACATTGTTGATAGTTAAAAAAAAAAACCATTCTTGAAACATGTAAAAAAGACGAGAAGAGGTTGGTCCAGTGATAAACCCCTCACACCTGTATCACCAGGTTAAGGGTTCGAGTCCTCCGTCCTCTCCTTCCAAAAAAACCCCGAATTTATATAATAGTGTAATACTTCAAACAAAAAAACCATGTAAAAGAACTATATTATATACAAGTATGTCATAATTTTATGAAAATTTGAAGCCCTTGACAAATATTGACCAAGCATTTCCTTCTTATTCCGCTCTCTCTCTCTACCCTAAAGCCCAAACAAATAGGATGCACATACCTATTTTAAACCTCAGTAAATTCCCATACTTGGATAACCATGTAGATTGTATAGTAAAATCTTTTAATTGGATAACCAAGGAAATCAAACATAGTTTTGTAAAAAAAATTTTTACAAAATTGGTAACTATAATTTAAAGAATGCATAATGGTGGATGTAAAAGGTAAGAAAATCATATGTTATTTAACATTTTCAACTGAATATGGTCTTAAAATGCAATTATGAGTATAATAGAGTTGTCTCTCATGTTTATCGTGCTTTTTTTTTTTATTATGAATAATGTTAGGCTTCCTAAATAATTTTCTCAAATTCATGTCCAAATGATATGGTATGTAAGTTGTTGGAATCTTTTTTTTTCTTTCAAATTCATGTCTATATGATATGGCATGAAGATTTTGACAACTCACATACCATATCATTTGGACATAGATTTGGGAACATTATTTAGGAAGCCTAGTAACAACCACCGGTTACTATTGGAATTGATTATGTGTGTTGAAGAATTATCCCAATCTCGGAGGGCATCAAAACTAAACGTCGGCATCACTTGCAGCTTCCAAGCTGTTGGAACAATACACATAAGTCGAACTTGAATTAACTGGTAGACAGGTAGTACCCTAATGAAACCAGAGGTTGAGGTTGAGGTTGGCTTCTAAATGGCAATTAAAAGCAGACAGGCTCAAGTGTGATAGAAAAAGTGTTTGGCAGTTGGGATACTAGATCATACATCAAAATTTCCTGCATATACGAAACCAAAATTGCCACAAAATGCAATGATCCCTCCAATTCTTCAATGAGTTTATGAGTTTATCGTCCTTAATATAAAATAAAAAGAGAAGAAGCAGCAATACCTAAAGCAAGATGAAAGAAGAAATAATCATAAAAAGAAAAGGAAAATTTCTAAAGTAATATTTGTTACAATTAATTTAAGGACTGATTTTGTAAATATTGAATAATTAATGGATATTAAATCAAGTTTTATTAAAATTAGGAGATTGATGTGTTCAGTTTTATTAATTCTACTAGGATGCCATATTTTTTGGGCATATTTTTTGGGAAGGTTAGTATTACTCTTGTTCTATACTTCTATGTAAACTCCATTAGACATCTAAAAGTAGTTTTTTGAGCGCTTTTACCAAGGAACCCTATTAGGTCGTGGTAATTTGTTCTGTATTATAATAAAAATTGTGTCTAGTGATTTTCATGAATTTGGCACAATGGAACAGTAAGAAATTTCAGATCATAGGTGTAGTTTCTAAAAAGGTTGAGGACCAAAATGAAATATACCCTATACTTAAGCGAAACTTTTATGTATTTTCTTCGAGTGGAAGCAACGTATCATTTCCACGTCATTGACTCATTAAACACATTTTGCTTTGCTTTTGATTTTCTTCAACTCTCTTTTTCGATTATTATTCTCAGAAGAAACAGAGCTCCAAAACACTCACTCACTCACTCAATCACAGGTCACACCTTGTGTATCGACGAACGAGCGATGGCTCTAGCGACACGGCAGAGGCGGCCGGGCCTTCCGTCGGATCTCCCGCCGTCATCTCCCGCCTACACCAAGTTCGATAAGAAGCCGGCGGCCAGATCGGACGGTGGTGGTGCTCCGGAGGACGACAGAGGTCTCGGATGGTTCATGCCGTTGTTCGCTCTCGGTATGCTACGCTACATGAGCGCCACATCGAACATCGTACACGACTGTGATGAGGTCTTCAATTATTGGGAGCCACTTCACTACTTGCTCTACAAATCTGGTTTTCAAACTTGGGAGTACAGGTACTCTCTTCGTTTTTGGATTAATTTATTCAAGAGTGTGTTTTTGGATTTTTTTTTTAATTTCTTTTTTGCTTGTTTCAAATTTGTGTGGAGATTTTGAAAAAAAAAAGGATTATACTTTGTTTAATATGTTAGAGCGTACAATTTCCATTTGTGTAATGCTAGTGATGATTTTTTTTTATTCCATATATTAAGCATTTTTCTATATAGAACCGATTGGAATGCAGTGTGTTTTATTAAACAATGAGGTTTCAGATGGATTGTGTCGTTGAATTCTCTTCTTTGATACATGTTTAGTAGGTTGTATCATGGTTGCCAGATGATAAGAAACGGAAATTTTGTTAATATTTCCATTAAATCGTTTAAAATGATGGGTACTTGCTCGCTTAGTAGTTCAGTTATCTTGTCATATACAAGAGGTCTAGGGTTCAAGTCACACTCACACCAGGGTGGGGAGATTTTGTTAATATTTCCATCAAATGGTTGCTAGATATTGATTTGTGTTGAGTTCATTGAGACATTGTTTGTTTTTGTATCCCGATTGCAGTTCTCAGTTTGCACTACGGTCATACTTGTACATTATTTTTCATGAACTAGTGGGCCAACCAGCTTCTTGGTTGTATGCTGAAGACAAAGTAAGAACTTAATGCTTTCTGGAATGTTCTTCAGATGGTTTTATGATTTGACAGTGTCAATTTCCCTCCCTGATATTCGTATATTTTCTTCCATACAGGTGAGAGTATTCTATGCAGTTAGGATCTTTCTTGGTCTCCTATCTGTTATTGCAGATTCTGTTCTGGTAGTAGCCCTTTCCAGGAAGTATGGAAAGCGTCTGGCCTCTTATGCTCTTGCAATGCTATGCTTAACCAGCGGTTGTTTCTTTGCTAGCACAAGTGAGTAGCCCTTTTTTTGGTGTCTGTTCTTGCTCCAACTACTATCTTACTTTCTCTCAGACTGCTTCTCTGTTGTGGTTTCAGTGACCAATTCTTTTTCGTTAGTCACGTTTTAGTTATCTGCAGTTTCAATTAAATTTATTCAATAATTAAGAAATTTTATTTTTTCCATTTTCTTGGACTTTTTTGATATCTAACTCCTTGTGGTTCATTTCCAGGTTTCCTTCCTAGTTCATTCTCCATGTATGCGATGAGTCTCTCATCTGGATTGTTTCTTCTTGAGAAACCTGCTATGGCTGTTGCTGTATCAGCCGTTGGAGTAATCCTTGGCTGGCCTTTCTCAATATTGGCCTTTCTGCCAGTTGTATTCTACTCTTTAGCTAGAAGATTCAAGCAAGTTTTTGTTGCTGGTGCTGTCACCTCTCTTGCTCTTCTTGTAAGTTAATTTAATTACTAGGTGTAACTTTTCATGTCTAACTTCTCTGGATCTGGAATTTATAAGTAATAAATCTTAGCAATTGGTACTAGCCGAGCTGTAAGTTTCTCTAATTAAGTTGTTTCTATAATTGTTTAATCATAAAGCATTAAATTTTGCAGGCACTTTCGGTATATGTCGACTACCTGTATTATAAAAGATGGACATCATCTGTCTTGAATTTGTTGGTATATAATGTCTTAGGAGGTGGTGAGAGCCATCTGTATGGGACTGAAGGGCCACTGTATTATCTGAGAAATGGATTCAACAATTTTAACTTCGGTTTTGTTCTGGCTTTGCTTTTCCTGGGAATTCTTCCAATTGCAAGGAAAAAGTATGCCCCAGATCTGTTAGTTGTGGTCTCACCTCTTTATATTTGGCTGGCATTTATGTCTTTGCAGCCACACAAGGAAGAAAGGTATGCTCAATCTGAAAATTTCTATATGGATTTTCTTATCAGTATTTTCCATAAATATCTCAAAAGAACCTCAATAAGTAAAAATCTTATATCTCTCATTTTGGGTGAAATCAGATGAATTTGGGTATTTTCTGTTAGAAATTTATTATTTGTGCAGTCTCATTTTTCACTGTGATTTGTTTTTAATGAGAAACAAAGAAAACTTGTATAAACCAAAAGATCAAGAAGTGACATGCATATGAGTGAACAACTGACAGCAAACAAGTACACAGGTGATTATGGACATACAATAACAGTTAACAAAGAATAAAAAAGACACTTCCTGCACTCACCTACCTTCTAAGAATGAATTAGAAAATTAATTTTTACACTACCAAAGTTACGTGGAGGGAAATTCAAATTTTGGCCATCACCTTGAGAGATATACTCGGCTTAACTATGGTATAATGCATGGTACTAAAGCTTCCTCAGAAAGCCCATTTTCCCATTTAAGTATCCAAGGAACTTGAAAAATTGCCATGAAATAGGCCAAGAAAAAAATCCTTAAATTTGATTTCTTCTGAATTCGGCTTGACAAATTGGTTTATAGTTATAATGCATTTTCTCTGGAAGAGCATCCTCATGAATGAACCAATTTGGGAGTTCTTATTTAGAATACTCTTTATTATCTATCTTAATTTGAATGAACCAACTATGAGAGTTAGACTCATTCTGATAATAAAAGTTGAATCCCAAGCTCTAATATTGAAAATAGTCATATAAAGTAGGTCAGATTTTGGGGTTATTTTGTTCTTTCTCTTTTAAAGAGATTTCCCCACACCTCTTAATTGATTATATTAGATATTGTCATTTGGAGTAGGTGAATTAATTATCTTTCATGTTATGATGAATTCCGTTTCTATGAGAATTGCCTCATAGAATTCCCTTACACTTTGGGATTTCAAAAGGAAGTAGGTGATTAAAAAGATACATGTTAGCCACTAAAAAGTTAAAACAGAAATTGAAAGTTTCAGAAGCAGTTAGAGCAAAGGTGTGCATCGATGTTCCCAACGCCATTTGGGATGAGGAAAAGCATGATCTCAATCCACAGAAGAAAGCTGCTCAATGACTCTAGTTCTAGCTGGATATAAGCTGGGATCCTTTTGAGTTGTAAAATTATTAGGTCCAAAAGAAGGGAAGTATGACACCAGTTTATCTAAGACATGTAGCCTTAAAAGAATCCGCTTTTTATAAAGTTACCTCAACGATCAACTTTCTAGAGTAGGGAGTGACAACGGAAATCTACTTTATTTAAAATAGCAGTAATGTATTTGCTTTCCTATTGAGCGTCTGTGTATTATTTTGTGTATGTTTATCTATATAAAGAACCTTAGAGCTCAATTGTATGCGTTGAAGAAACTTGTATCAAGTTTTTAACATTTCTATATCTTATTTTTAACATTACTTTCTCTCTCTTGTGTGTGTGTGTGTGTGTGTACACACATGTATAAGTACTCTCAAAATTATTTTCTTTTCCTATTCCGCATTATTTTTCTTGAAATTGAACTGCTTTATTCTGCAAACTTCTGTTCTTGATTGGATGGATGCGATATCACATTGTCTGATAATAATTGGAGAAGCTATAAGTGGTATGTGACTATGTTCTGATAGGCAACTATATTCTCTTCCTCTATGAATAGGTATTTAACATGATATTAGAAATTCTCTTATTAATGGTTTCCATAACTCTATTTTCTCTCTAAGGAGATGTAGATTTTATAATTCTATCTAGCCTGCAGCATAACTATAAAGGAGACTTGCAAGATTAAAATGATGACTAGATTTTTCCTGATCACCCTTTCAGGTTCCTTTATCCAGTATACCCACTTATTTGTATTGCTGCTTCAGCTGTCATTGAGAGCTTTCCTGATCTTTTCCGTGACAAGTATAATCCAAATGATAAAAATTTGATGGTCATGGTTGGTTTCTTTAATATTCGTGCAATTCTCTTTGCCTATGTCAGTTAACTTTTAATTTACCTATGGTCAAATTTTCATTGGTTGGTTATACAGGCAGCAAAAATCCTTAGGCCTTTGGTTCTTGGCCTCATATTATGTGCCTCCCATGCTCGTACATTTTCACTGATTAATGGTTATGCTGCTCCATTGGAGGTATACAAGATTTTAGAGCACCATGATGATGCAGGACCAGGTAATAATTATCTTGCTGTTCTTTATTGTGTACAGTATTAAATTATTAATCTTGAGATATATTTTTTATCACTCTCCACTGCCCTTAAACCCTAAAAAAGAAAAATAAAACACTAGATGGTGTACAGTGTCGGGATTAGGGTCTCCTGATATTTTTATAGATGTTTCAGATTGTTGGTGGCTTTGTTATGATGTTGTAATTTGTTTGGGGAAATTAGCATGTAAAGAATGGTTTTAAAAGACTCATTATACTCAAGAGTGCTGAATGTTTGCTGATAACAGTTTTGACAATTCTTCCAAAAGCTTACTTTGAAACCAGCCTTATCTGCATCATGTTGTACATTTATACCTTATTACAAATAATGCTTTAGAATCGGGCTATTACGATTGGCCTTTTAATAGCATTAACACTTATGTTGATTGCAATCATCGCAGAAGGCCTTTTGTTTTCGAATGTGCATTTCTTTATCCGTAATCAAATTTAATAATCATCAGATTGCAAGAAAAGTTTTTGGATTGTTGTAATAATTTTCTTGTCCACTTTTAATGGTCCCATTTTTAAACCTTACATTTACAATGTTAAATATGCCCATAAAGATGATCATATCGACTGGGAGCAAGTTATGTAGTACATTAAGCTAGTTACAACTACATGGAAATGGTGATGTGTCTAGGAAGGAAATTCGTTTAATTTATCTTTGAATGTATATGTGGCAGGTTCTGTTGTTTGTGTTGGAAGTGAGTGGCACCGTTACCCTTCATCATTTTTCATTCCTGATTATGTGGGCCAAGTTCGATGGATTGATGATGGGTTCCGAGGTCTTCTTCCATTACCATTTAATTCTACTATGGGCGGGACTTCAGCAGCTCCTCCATATTTTAACGATAAGAACAAGGCATCAGATGATCAATATGTAATTTACTTCTTTCTTAATAAATTCAAACATGATGCCCTTGGAATTTCTGCCTCCCTTCTCTCTTGCCCTCGTAGTAACCCACTGTCTACCTTGCAGCTCCAGGATCTTGATGCATGTACATTCCTTGTCGAGCTACAGCTTAATCGACCTTACCCTTCTCGTGGGAGTAACTTGTCAACATGGGAGGTAAACTTATTTTTCAACTTAATCGTTATAATATTCATTAATTTTTATGCCCATATTGCTCTCCTCACATGATTGTCCTAAAATACCATGTACTTCAGCCAATTGCAGCGCTGCCATATCTGGACAGGGAGCTCTCACCTCCCTTATATCGTTCATTCTTCATTCCGTACCTGTGGCAGCAAAGGAATGTTTTTGGTATGTATAAGTTGCTTAAAAGAATATCGAAGTGATAAAAGATGTACCTGTAATATTTCACCGTGGTTCTGATTGTTTCGAGTACTTGGGACAGTTCATAGTGTTTCATTTTTGTCATTGACCATTAGTCAGTAGGGAAATGGAGGAAAAACGCCAAGATGACCCATTTTAGTGATGAGATCAAAACTCTGCTGACTACAAGTAGGATTATTGTAATTGTGTGCTAATTTACTTGTTTATAGATTGTTCTCTTATTAACCCAGAGATTTTGATCTGCCAAATACTTGGTGGTTTTTGTTGGTTGAAAAATGCTCGAAGTCGACGATTGGACCAGAACTATGCAGCGTATATAATTTTGTTACTAGAATCTGTTTGTTACTATAATTTTCACATAAATCTAGAGCAATTGTTGCCTTGGAACAAGATGATGACAAAAGTTTTTATTTTTAATTTTTTTTATATACCACTTGAATGAGCGCCACTTATCATTAAGCTATATTGGGCGGCGGTGAACTGGTGATGACAAATGATTTTTGGTCGTGAGGAAATTTGTTATTAATATGGCAGGATCGCCTTAAAATGTTAGAATTCAAGTGTATTTTTGTAACTGGATACAAAGTGTTTAGTGATTTGATGATCATCAGAATGAAGGATTAGGAACATCAGTCTTGTTTTAACACAAATAACACTAGTTTTTAACCGATCTAATGGGTTGTTTTCAACGTCCAGGAAATCATAAATGTTTTTAGTGTTCTACAATCCATTGACCGCAAAGTACGCACTTGTAGCTTTAATTTTCCTACATTAGTGTTTTATTTTCACTTGATGGGCTCTAAAAGACATTTATTTGTTCTGACATTAGGAGCTTCTCCCCGGTTTAATAAATTGAGTTTTAATAGCAATCAAAATGTCACTTAAATAAGTATCAATCAATAGAGTGAAAATTTTGCCTTTATTTTTTTGTCTGAAAGGATTGTTGGCGTTTTTGGTGTTATAATAAATAGTTGCTAGTTAAAAACTTAAAATTTAAAGAAGTTATCTCAAATGTTGCAACTCACGTTTAATTACGTTACGTGGACTTTGTAATCTATAAAAATTTAGTTTCCAAATTATTACAAAATTAATACGGTCAATGTTGCAATATCGGGATTGCAAGATAACTGAAGCCGAAATTATCCTGTTATGATTTTCTTCTATTATTAGTATTTGAATGCAAATTATCAGTTTTCTTGTTAATGACCTGGTTTTACTTTTTATTTTTGTGATCCACTCTCAAAGAATCTTGTTATGTTTTTCTTCTATTATTAGGATTTCAAAGCAAATTACCAGTTTTCTTGTTAACGTCCTTGTTTTACTTCTATTTTTGTGAGCCACTGTCGAAAGAATCTTCCATGGTCAACTAATATTACTATGTCCAAGAGCAAAGTCAGGGTGTTTTGGTAGGGTTGGCTAAACTAGTTATATAATTTTTTTTAAACGATTTCGATGGTATGAGAAAATTATATCGACTGAAATTTTTTAAAATACATTTAGATAAGAATGTAGAATGATAGAACCCGTAGAAGTGAAACTTTTCCTACTTGTTCAAACGTGTTTAGCTTTCAAAAGTTTATTTTGTTTGAATATGATACTCTAATGTGTTTTACATTTTTATGTTTAGTTATGTTTGTTTGATAAATATAATTGTAAATTAAGTGCAAAATGTAAGACTCTAACGGAGGTAATTGTATAAACTTTGAAAAAAAAATCAGAAAAGTTGGCAAGGGGTTTACTTTATGAATACCTCTGCCCCTGACTACGTCCAATCACATGAAAGATTCATGTCATAGAGACTATATTTGTTAGTATGTATTGTATTGTATTAGATGTGTAAAATATATTAAAATAATACAATATAATATTTGGTTTGTTTTGCAATTGATTTTTTTTTTTGAAGTATTATAAGAACTATTACGTTAGGATGTTGGGACTCGCCGAGATCAAATAATAAATGTGTGGACATATATCTACTTCCATAACCTGGAAAGAAAATTCCTCACACGTATTTAAAAAAATACACACGTTGAGATTTGAACGACTCACCACTTATATGTAAGAAAGGTGTATTGCAAACAATATTAAAAGGTGATGTAATTAGATTAACTAATATATTTTAATCGGTTGAATACAGTGCATCTTGCAGTATTAGTTAATACTACAATACAATACAACGTGCTAATACAATGTGCCAAACAAACCCGTAATGTGATATTTTTCATCCGACAATCGAAGAAGGGAGAATCCGACGATTTTCTTCAAAGAAAAGTATACAAAGTGATAATAGAATACAAGAAACTTCAAATTCAAGCCAAAAAACCATAATTTTTGGTTTGAGAAGGAACCCAGATACCATCTTCCCATTCTTGATGAATTCTGAGATGACACCTCGAGTACTCAAACTCATCGCCGGAGCTATCAAAGTAGACACTGTACCTGTCAGCACCCACCCGACCCGTAACCCGACCGATCCACCAGCCCTCTTCGTAATAAGCGTCCACTACTTCCATCACGTCAAAACCCGAAACCCTTATCAGAGGCGGGCAGGGCCGTATGTCGGCGGCGTGGACCACCTCCCTGAGTCTCTTCTTGTGGTCTTTTTCAGAGAAGAGGGTCTGGTATTCGACTGTGAACTTGTTTTTGTTTTTGGCGGGTTTGGTTGACACCACTTGGGCCACGTAGTAAGAACCCAGATACCCGTCTTCTTTGCTGCTTATTTCTACCAAATCCCCGATCCGAATTGTCATGCCTGTGATTCTGTGAGCTCAACTCAACCCAGTTTTTTGTCTTGTTTTTGTTTTGTTTTCTTTAATGAATTTGAAAGAGTCAAAGAATTATACATTTATAGATGTGAAAATGAAAAAGAAAAAGAAAAAGAAATCCATGGAGGGTCAGGAAAACAAATCCTGGTAGATTGAGGATTAATTTATCTTTTATATATTTTTGGAAACTAAAAAGTAAAAACAATTCCTATTTATTGAAAATATAAATGCCAAACGGTATTTTTAATAATTAAACCGAACTTACTGTAAATAATAATTAAACCGGACTTCATTAGTCATTACAGTAACATGTTTTCCAAAGCACAAATACCCTGGACATTTAATATAATTACAATGATTTTGCTTGAAACTGTAGGTTGTCCGTTAGAGGTTCAAACTTTCTATTTTATTAGGGGCATGGATGATGGATCATGGTCACCTCGCAACAATTACTTAGGGTTCAGCTATTACTCAAAAATTATTGTTGGGTTAGTTTATAATCATTGGATTTCAATTCAATAGTCTATAAATATCAAAGATCTGTAAAAGAAACTGACTCTCTCTCACATAACTACCCAGCAACTATACTAGTGTAGCTAAATCTATTTACTTAATAGCTACTTTTCAATCGCAACATCTATTTACTTAATGGTTATGAGGTTGGTCCAATAGTAAACCCTTAATACCTATGCCATGAGGTTGTGGGTTCAAATTCTTCCCTTCTAAAAGAACCCCGAATTTATATAATATTAAAAAAAAAGTAATGAACCACCTAAAAACTCTTGTTAGAGCTTTTTAAAAAAATTCCATAATATTAGCATGAAATTTTTTAAGTCATGTTGAACCAAAATATTCCATCGATACTTATCAAAGATCTTCTAATGCTTCCATAGTTCTATTCATGCTTGTTGAGCTCAAACCTTTGATTCATATAAAAACAACTAATAGTATTAGTTTTTCTTATTTTCAATTATTTCTACTAAACATATTTTTACTATTTTTCTAATAAAAAAAAATCAAAAACACTTTTTTTATATAAATATTTTAGAAAATACTAAATCAAAAACGATACTAAACACACTTGCAAAGTTGCAATGAGTATTATAGAAGTATGAGATAAATACATTTTCTTTCTTCCACACCGATCACAATTTTGCAATATATGCAAATATCCATTTCCAAAATTATGTCAATTTGTTTTTTTTTTTTTGACAATATCTATATATCCACCTATCTAGACCATATATTTTATTAAAACTTTTATCCCCGGTAGGATTCGAACCACCGACTTAAAAATCCTTTGTTTTAATAGAAAACTAAATTAAAATGGAAACCACCCATATCATGTGGTTCTGTGTTTTAGAATTAAAATCCAAGCTCAACTCAAATCAATATTTTTCTTATCCGCAATCAAATGACTTTGTTGTACAATTGAAATCAGAGCTGAGATCGATATTTTTAATATCAAACAATTGTTTTTTATAATGGATAAATATTATCATTTTATTATGTTTTTTTTTTATTAACTATAGAGATATTCTCGAGTGAACGAAATTTCAAACATATTCTATTTGAAGAAAAATAGAATAACAAAATATTAAAATTTCTCACAACAATTATTGTGTTTATATACATTCTTAGATATTGTTAAATAAATTTTACCATATTAGTGCATTTGCCTATTTATAACCTGCGCATAACACGAACAAGATTTGAAATTGGTGAAACTGGATTAGCAAGCTTCCCACCGGCGAAGAAGATCGATTGAACAAACGAACATTGGGAGGTCTCATTGAATCTTCACCGGTGGATCTCCTCCACCAATGGAGGGATGTTCCAGAATCTCATCCACGTGTGGAGGATAACCGGGATGTACTCCACACGTGAAGAAGATTGGCCAATGGAGGAGATCCAGCAAGAGCTCCACATTCTATAAACCTCACAATCCAAATTATCAGAGACAAATAAATAATTTTATTCACAATATTTTACTAATTAATTAACCTAAATCCAAACTATATATATATCAGATGATCATTCTTAATTTTGCATTTAACACGCACATATCATCTAATCATCATACAAGTTCAAAGACAAGGCTTCCAAGAGAGAAGAAAATAATAACAGCGTTATTGGAAGCTTTGAAATATCAAACTTTGAATGTTAAAACATCAAATCTTCCCAATTTCCATTTGAAATAGACTGAGTAACATACATTGCACAATTTGTTATTTGGAGGTAGTAACAGCTTCCACCAAGTCATCATGCGCCACTGGCATATAAACGGGTCCATTCCTTTGCTGCAATGCACAGTGAAGAATCAGATCACTTCTTGTTACCGTGCTATAATAAGTTATTTCACTTATTTATTATTTCAAAGAGACTGCATAACCAAGAAGTACCAACATTACCTGTTTCAACAGCTTCAGCCTCATTTGTTTTCCAATGCTTAGCAATGTTCTCGGAGAGAGGATCATCGGGGTTAGGGGCACTCAGAAGAGCTTGAATGCTAATAGGAAAAAAAAAAAACATAAATGAGAAAATAAGTTTAATTCAATTCCAATAAACATTAACTAAAACAATACCAAAAAATTCACAGCTCAAAATACCTCAAAAGTACAGTTCGGATCTGGAGAGCTGGACTCCACTTGTCTTTCAGAATATCGAGGCATATCCTTCCAAGCTACATTAAAAACCTCATTTTATATGAAGCAAGAAACACTAGTTTGCAACTTAATAAACTCAGAAGCACACAAAGCAACAGCCAACCTTATCAATGTTGGGATGATATATCTTGGTGAGAAATCGAACCTGTTACAAGGAAATTATTTAAGCAAAACAAACCATCATTGCAGGATAATCTAACATGTGAACGCATAAAATATGAACAAATGCAACCCTGAAATACTGACTGAAGATAGACTCCTCAAATCTTACTACTAAAGAATGATAAAAGATAGACAACAATCTCAGAGGCAACTGCTCAAGTGTCCTAAGGAAACAAACCAAACATTGACCACGCTAACACAAGAAACTTCAAGGGAAACCAATTTTCAGTAGACCTGTTTACCATACTTGCTCATAGCCTGATCACAATGGGTTTAATTTCACTCCATACTGAATTAAACATTCTTATTTCAACCAAATCCCATGACAGTAAAATTTAACTTTGGCTAGGTTTAATTACCCACCAAATAAACTTAAGGCCAGGTAGGATTCCAGGTTGCACTAAAATTCATCAAGACATTCTACAGACCCATTTCCCCTCCACATCAAAGGAGGCACTCAAGCAAATGACATAAGCATTAAACATCGACACTCCATTAACAAGTGGATATGCACACGTTACAAGAAAAAATAAATAAACATCATGCTCAACATGTTAAATATCAAGTTTATGTATTTAAGTTTCACCCAGATTTAAATTTCTAATCAGTAAGCCATTGGCTATACAATTCGACAATTCGTAATTCAAAACCAGCCTCATATAATATAATTCAGTATCATGTTTATATTTTATGTTTCATATAATATCATTAGAAGAAAAATAGATACACACATTCAACCAAGTAGGTGCACAGAAGGTCAATATCATATAGCTATGAAGCATGAGACAAGATATCATTAGCTTCACAGAGAATACTGAGTTTTGATGAGAGACATGCATCCATCTCATAAATGTATAGAAACTTAAAAAAGAAAAAAAAAGAAAAAAAAGAAACAGAAATCATGTATTAAATATTAAAAAAAATGTAGAAAGATGTAAAAAGGATAGAATACGCTTTAAGCAGCAAAGAGAAAAACCAGGATCAGCTGGAAAACCAGAAAAAAAGGACTATACAGCAGAAGCCCACCCATCTCAGATGTATTAGGATTGCGTTCAAATCTTACGCAAAGCAGGTAAAACGTCATAGTTGCACATATTTGATTTGATTTAATCGCTTGGATTCAAAACTACATTCACTAATTCAAAGTATTTTAAAAAATTGAACAATAAAAAAGATGATACATATCTATATAGTACATCAAACAATTAAAAGGATTAACAATGTAATAAATCTACAGTAATAGTCACTCAGATGTTGAACAATCTCAAGAATGATCCTTGATAAATGGCAAGGAAATAATTTATTCCGATTAGACAGGAACGGGAGCGGAGCTCTTCCAGGGCTTGGGTGGGCTAGTGGGCTGTCCCACCCAACTTTTTTTGTATTTTTTTAAGTTTTGAGTTAATTTTTTAAAAAAATAGTTAAAGCCCATATTCAATTATTTATGGTTAGCCAATAAAAAACTTAAAATCTAAACCCAATAAATTTACTTAAAACCCAATAAACTAAATTTAATATATGTTAGGAAAGCTTAAGATTTATTTTACTTTGTCGAAATCAAGAAGTTCTATTGTTTGATCAGGAAACCTAGTATCTAACTCCATCAATTGAAAATCACAAAGTAAAATAAATCTTAGATTTCCTAACATTTTTCTTCTTTTTCCCAACTTTGATGTCCCACGAGGAGGCTAAATTAAAGTACAAAACCTAAATCTCAATCATAAAATATAATATTTGAATTTCAATCAATTCAAACTCATTATAAGTAAATCAATAAAAAAGATTAAAGTTAAAAGGAAATTACCTTCAAATTGAGAGATTCAAGAGAAGAGTAAAGCTAGGGAGAAGAGAGAAGTTAGGGTTTGGGATTTGGGAAAGTAAAAAAGAAAGAAAAACAGTGGTGTGCAGAATGCTGTGTTGAGCGGATATATTGAAAAGAGGGTTTATTAATTTATTTTATTTTGGTTGGTGTATTTTAACTTTTGTTTATGGGATAGTTGGGCTTATTTATATTATGTGTAGTTTATTGGGCTCCTAAGTAAATTTATTACGTTTAGACTTAAGTTAAAGATTAAAGTTTTTATGGTCTGACAGCAAATAATTGAAAATGGGCTTTAACTATTTTTTTTAATTAACTCAAAAAAAATTTTCAAAAAAGTTGGGTGGGCAGTAGCCCTTGAAGAGTTCCACCCCTGATTTGATTATTACAAAGAAAAATTTTACTCCGTAGTTAGTTCAAAATATTAGGTCTTTTGGATAAGAGAATAAAATTTAGATTAGCCCACCCCCAATTTTTTTTTCTTGCCACGCCCCTGGACAGGAACACTAATTTTCTTTTGCTAAGACAGTGATACTACTTCAATAATTCTTTATGTTTCATTAACTCCCTTGTCCCTTGATGTCTTCACCAATTTCTAACAGCTCCTTTCCTCCAAGGAAACTAAACATATATTCTTAAGATACTGAACAACCTTTGATTAATATGTTCTCTGTTCCACTTAATCCAAGAACAAACTTGATGTCCTAAGATACAGATAACTTCTACCCAGGAGAGAACCCCAATGCCTAAGTTGATTCTCCTTTCAAAATAAAACCTTAATCAGCAAATCTTGAATTCAGTCCTTAAAAGCACCCCAAGTAACCAAAGGATTAATCTCAGCCTTTCTAACATCGATAAATGAAGTATGGCATAATATCTACTTATAGAACCAAACAAAGACTATGCAAAAAACATCATGCAATAAATTTGATGTCTGTCATCTGTGGCCTAACGGAAAGAGAGAGGAGAGAGAGGGGGAGGAGAATAGAACCCTGAAACCAGAAAAATGTCTCATTCATTGGGAATTCAGAGTGCAGAGATATAAACACGGCATCAAATTAAAACACAGCATAAAACATTCAAAAAGACAACAAGATTTAGGAGCATATTTAAGCAAGAATCAGAAGCACTAGTATCCTTAGCTGTTGGCGTCTAGCATTCCTCCAGCCTCAACCTTTCAGATATTTAGGATAGACGAAAGTAATAAATACCCCTAAATTGAAGAAAAAAAAATACCTTGGGAGCAGCCATTGGATATTCTTCAGGCAAAAATAGTTCCAACTTGAAAACCCCTCCTAAGCAAATTGTCGAAACATGAAAAAAAATTGTCACATCATATCATAAAGGAATAGAAAGGTACAAAATAAGCGAAAAGCTAAAAACAATTAAAATAATAAAAGAAGGCCAAATATGACATTGCTCAGGATCAGGAACACAAATCAGATTTTATAATCAATACTATCCGACTAAACAAAAAGCAAAATCATTGATTAATGAATAAATATAAAACAAGGAATGAAGTGAAAATCATCATTCACTTTCATTAGACCATCTACCAAAAAAGACTCAAAACAATAGATAGGTGATTGACACAGGTTACTTTTCCAGATTAACTGTGACAAAATCCATTTGTCAGTAGTCTCTGCCACAGCAGTTCCCATTAAAGTACAAGGGTAGCCTTTCACAAAACAATAAACTCCAGAGTCCAGAACAAGCCTTATGCATGCAATTGTGTAACAGAACATAGCACACCTTATGCTGCATATTTGTTCAATACCACTACTTGACCATTTAAATAGATACAAAGCTGGGATCTAACGACACAAAAATTCTTTGCTGAGACAAGTCTTGAAGAGACACATAGTCAGGAAGGAGACAGCTACAAAACTTACATTCTAACCAAAAGAAGATCTGACTTGACGAGCTAGTAATAATAAAGCCAACGAGATCCATGACACCAACTAATAAACATTTAGCCATAGTCAAAGTCAAGATCTACAACCATTGTCTACTAGAAACAAACATAAAGTATATAGTCATGAGACTCAAATAGCACGGTCAATCATGGATAGCATATCAAATAGTCTAGTAGAAATATATTACTCTGGAAGTTCAGTTCATGAAAATCCCTATTTAAAATTTATAATTGACGACTTCCACTTTACTATACCAGCAGAGAGGTAAATTTTGATAAAGCTAAAAGACAGATGGAAAAAAAAAATTGCTAGAAACTCAAATGGAGAGTTTCTCATAGATAAGAGTGGCTACTAAAAAAGAAAACATAGATAGCGCAAAGGATTAAACAAGAATGTAAACAATTTATAGGGAAAAGAAAGTGAATAGACATGATAGATGCATTTCTAAAGTAAAAGTCATTTAAGAGTTTAGAACATTTTGAAACAATGTACTCATGAGAAAGTGTTAATCATCCAACAACTAAAATCAACATGCCTTCATAAAACCAAATGGGTCTCGCAGCTTCATTGTCTAACAAGCAGCAATTTCTAACATCACAAACGACATGCAGCAAATGAAAATAACAATATAAAGAACTGTCCAAGGATGCCAACCAATATGCCTCTCAGCAATTTACCTTCATATGGAGATTGTGTTGGCCCAAGGATCATCACATTAAAGTATCGCATATTATCCTCTGATGGAGAAGCACTAATTCCCGGTGCTGTATCCACAAATCACAAAATTAACCGACACAAAAACCAAACAAACATAATTTTTTTAACAGGCTAGCAGCCTAAAATATTCATATTTTCACAATTTTTACTTTAAAGAAAATATCAAAGCAACTAACTAACAAATTGTATACAAGTACTCACCAGGCTCACTGAGAAGACGTTGAGTTTCCTGTTCGGATCACAAAAAAAAAAAAAAAAAAAGAATTCGAAATCAATTACTACATCAAAAATCCCTAATCCATCCATTCAATTTCAGCTAAAGATTTTATTTAAAAACCTCAAATTCTTAAATTCCATCAATAAATAAAAAAAATAAAATAAAGGTTAAGAATCAAAACGCATTACTCTATTAACCCTAACAATACAATCACTGCATCTAACTCTAAAACGAGTCTATTCTTCACCAAAACATTCAAAAAATTTTTTTTCCAAAAAAGTGAAGATTCTCTTCTATTTTCTCCGGAAACAAACGGAAAATAATCTGAGAAATTGAGATAGGGATCAATAGAAAGAGAAAGAAACCTTGATGATTCGTCGAGGAAGATTACTGTTAGCCATTTCAGAGATCGAAAGATTTCTTCTTTTTTCTCCTTTGTTGCAGAGAACAAACGCTAATAGGGTTTTTTCTTATGATGACTCTCAAGTCTCAGCAAATCAGAAGTTATATAAAGAGAGGAAACAATCTATGGAAAAAAAGTAGGTTCATTTTGACGTTGTTTTTTTTTTTTTTTTTTTTGGAGAATGATTTTTGACTTTTCTTTTATAAAATAATTTTGACTATTTTTATAATTTATTTTTCTAATTTATGTATTGGGATTCATTTGATTATTAACTGTAGTAAACTCTTTTTTTTTTTTTAATGTTTTATATGTCCTTTAATATTTTATAAATAAAAGTTTAAAATTAACATAATTTCAACAAGATAAAAGTAAATATTCTAGAAAAAAAAAGATTCTAAAACTAGGGAGGCAATAAAAAATATATACATAATGTTCAATTTTCCATATAATCATGACATAAACAAGTTAACCAAAAGAAATTCATTTTAATCTTATAAAAGATGAACAACAACTATATTAGAAATTATCATATTCCCATTTAGACCAAAAACTTTATCATTAGCCTCAAAGCGGTAATATATGATTTATTCATAAGACTTGATTAAGCGTTCTGCTACAATAGCAAGGCTTTTAGTTGTGTTCTATACTTCTATCCATAAAATTTTATAAAAATATAAATAAAATGCTTCAAGATATTACTATTTGAATAATTTTGCGAGTTAGACAGTCTACTTTCTACACCATTTTACAAACTATGATTTGAAATTTTATAGAAAAAGTTATGGTCATTTAAGTGTCGAAAAGTTAGTATAGAAAAAAAAATCCATGTCTCCAAAAACACAAAAACAAAACTTTTAATTGATGTCTAAATGAAAACAACACATCCTATATGTATTGTATTGGGAAGTTTGAACCCATGAACGCAGAAACAACATGCATAATATTCACTCATAACTCATAGTAATTAACGTCTATAGCAAAAAAATAATATGAGAGAAATAAACAATAACACAACACAAGATATACGTAGAAAACCCTAAATCAAAAAAAAAACCACGGGCCATCAGAACGACAGAGAAAATTCCACTATAAGATAATTGTTACAACCATATACTCCATGATTCTCTCTCACACCTCAACCCTAAACTATAGAGTCTTACCAAGCCCCCAAGCTCACAATCGAGCTTTACATCATGACTCTCAACTCACAACACTCACAAGATCCTCATAAAGAACCCATCAATATCCCATAGGTCTCCTTCTGAATATCACATGTGAATCTCATACTTAATCCACTGATATTCCCTTGGATCCCTCTCCGGATATTCCCATGGGTCTCTCACCCGGATCTCACTATTTTCTGATGTTACAGGTGTTTATTAACTCCATACAAAATAACCTAGATACAAGTTTCTATTTATACTAGTTACAGGGAGGTTAGACCAACAAAGAAATCCATCTCATATACAAGACTTACTTGTTTCACATAAATACTATTTCATTTTATGACAAGTCTTCTTGTAAAGAGAATCATTTTCCTTCAAGTACAAGAACTTCCAGAAACAAACTATTTCCTTAAAAACACACAACGCAATGCTGGCCAGCTGCACCCTACACCGTTACAAGTCACCGGAATCAGACCGCTTAGAATACTGCGATCCATACAGGCTTGACGAGGACTGATGTCGCTACCGCTGTCAAACCCACAACACTTTCCACAACGTTAACTTCTGGAACAAGGACCGTTGTCATTACCGCTGTCAAAAACACACAGCGCAAGGCACCGTTGTGGAAACTGTTATCACTTGCATAGCGTTACCCACATCGGTTTCTTCAATCTTCGATTTCTTCAGTTCTTCTGGTCTTCAAACCTCCCTCAAACACTATATTCAATCTTTCAAACGTATTTTACGTCTCCAAGAAGTTTCACATCAATCGATTCTCGTTTGGTTCATATTGGGTTCACTTGAGAATACGAGCCAAATTCTAACATATTGCATATTCAAAAACATGTAAAATAAATAATGCAATGACACAAATAACAAAATGCATGATCATGTAAGTGTGTGTTTTTTCATATGTTATCTCAAGAGTTGAAAACTTATTAGTCGAAACACTTACATCGCAATCTGTTGAAGAGTTCAACATGCTTGTGAAGTTGCATGAATCTAATATACAAACGTGACCAATACGACCTAAGCAAATAATGAATATTACAAGCAAAAAAAAACCGTTTAATTACGGAATAAACACAAATAATTGCCCTTACAATTATTAAACAAAATGCATATTAGACTCCACCGGCTAAATAACTAATACCCTTACCATTGTTTTCGTATCCTTAAGAAGACACAATTTTTGTAATAGTAATTCTACACATCCCATCTAAAATCCTATTTTTTTCATCCCAACACATGTGGCATGTGAGGTGTCAAATGGTGAGTAGATACATGTGGTAGTTGAGATAAAGCATAATTAATGTGTATCCACTCACAATTTGACACCTCACATGCCACATGTGTTGGGATGAAAAAAATGAGATTTTAGATGGGATGTTAAACATTATTCTTTTTGTTAACTAAAAATTGAATAGTTAATAGCAACAAACCATATAATAATTATAAAAAAAATGAGGAAAAACATTTTCCATTAAAAAGTAAAATGACATAGCGCAACAAAGGTAAACTCGAGTACTTAACTGATATATCTTTGTTCTTAATTAAAATTACCATAGGAATAAACCTACCAATAGAAAAGAAATATATCTTTTTGTCTACAAAATTCTATAAAGAAGAAAAATCTACGACTTTTTTTTAACAGAAATCTACAACCCTTTAAGCAAGGATAAAGATTCCAAAGACAAATATATTTCAAAATAAGCAAATGGCTTGTTTGAGATAACTTTTATTTTTGGCTTTTGTCGGTAGAAGAAGAGAAATAAAAGCTTGAGCTTTTCTATTACTGTTTGGATAATGAATTCCAGAAGAGCTTTTGTTTCCAAAGGAGCTTTTCAGACTGTTTGAATGAAACACTTTGAATTGTCTTAGATTGAAAGTACCCATAATACCCCCATTAGAATAATGCTATTTTTTTATTATAGAAAACTCAATAAATGACACCTTTATAACACGGAAATGATAAATGTAATTTAAAAAATAAAAATAAAAATGGTGAATATAATTAATAAAAAAAAAGCATTGACAAGTCAACTAATAAAAACAAAAAAAAAACAAATCCTAAACCTAAATCTCTCTCTTCATCTTCTCGAGGAGGTGATAATTTTTTTTTTGCCAAACCTAAATATTTGCTTTGCTTTACTAAGTTCTAAAGGCGACCGTCAAACGACTAGAGCACAATCAGCAACCAACATCCACCCACCCATAACAACAACATCAGAGCTCCAATTGAAGATTGAATAGGCTCTCAAGTTCCGCCATTTTTTTCTTTTCATTTTCTTTCATTTTTTCCTCTTCTGATCTTTGTCACTGTCTTTTCTATCATTCTTAAATTCTCTAATTTTGACACATCTCCCTCTCTAATCTTTGTGAACCCATCACCAACGAATCCTCTCTCAACTTATTTACTTCATCAATTTCTTGTTTTATCATTTAGTTTTGTCAAATCTTCTTCTGGGTTTGATTGATTTTTGTGTTTGTTAGAATGTTTGTAAAAACAATCTGGTGGAGATGTGCCAGAACATGGTTGCAGAGAAGGTGATAAAGAGGGGATACAAGTGGATTTTCTATTTTGATTTTGATCGATGGAAGGATAAAATTGGAAATAAAAAAATTCATTAAAGAAATTGACTGTAGTGCGTTTTTGATGGAAGCTCTTCCAAGAGAAACCATATTTTCTGGCTTCTAATAGTAATGCAAAGATGAAAAAGGAAACAAATACATAATATGATAAATATATTAAGGAAATTCATGTTTGCAACAAAAAAGTACACAAGAACAAACCAAATTATCAAATTAAGAACATATCATATTGATACTAGTTAAAGCAAAAAAAAAAATACAAGGATTTAGCTACAATACAAGAATTATAATCATTATTGAGTAGTTACATGAGAGAGAGTTAATTTTTTTTAGTTTTATTTTTAAAAAACTATCCAATTTTTGGTTTTTGTAGATCATTGAACTGAAATTCAATGATTATAAACTACCGTAAATGGCAGGACATGCCAAGATCAGACAATACATGTACGGGTCCAGATATATACTCCAACAAACCGGGATAAAACTCCATACACACGTTTGTAAAATATGCATTGTGAGACTTGAACTCCTTACTACTAATGTGGAAAGGAGGTGCATTATCACATGTACTGAGAGGTAATCTGCAGTGTATGTATAATGGTTGAATCCCAAAAACAAGAAGGAAAGAATATGCATGAATTTTCTAGTTATCCAAAAACTTGGAAACAATAGATATACAAACTAATAATTTAGTATATAAAAGTTATTGTGTATATTTCATTGAACTAAAAAAGTGATAAAAGAATATTATTCTTGTAACTTTACTTCTTGGGTAACATAATGGACTATGTTTGTACAAAACCTAATAACCACTCAAAGATATACCTCAATTTATTAATGATATAACTATATTGTATTCGAGATAAAATTCAAACAAAATAAATTTAAAAATTGAAAAAGGAGTACTTTATTAAAGTAGAAGTTGAATTAGGCATACAAAATTCAATCTTTAGCTTTTAAATAACCTAAAATATTACTTCATTAACACAGCAAAAAATAAAAATTGAATTGAAGATAAATAAGATCATACATTTGTTAGTTTTACTAAGAATCACAAAATCGGTTTCACGAATCAATTGATTGAATTTAATCAATTGTGATTGCTTTTAAATTTCCTAATAACATTGCCAATAAAAATAGTTTGATTACTGTATTATATTCAACCCAAATTGTTTTTGAGCTCTCCTAAAGCATAAATCTAAAATCGGTACATAAACAAAAACTAAAATTCAAAAGGAAAAGTTTTTTTTTTTTTTTTATACTTTGTAAATAAAGCCATTTTTTTTAATGCCGGAGTATAAATCACTTAACAAAAACAAATTGAAAAAAATATATCCAAGATGAAGCGAGAGAGGAACCTCACAACAAAAATTTATCTCATCAATTTCATATCTCACTTATCCAAACCAAATGTAACAAAAAATTTTTTTAAAGAAAAAGAAATAGAGAGGCATACCTGTTGTATCAAGACAGTTTTTCAACAAGTAAATAGTAAAAATCTCATTTTCAAATATTTGTAGAGATGTATTATACCTTTTTTTTATTTGCTTTCTTTACATACATATCACAGTTTATCCATACTCACCATATTACACTCAAATAATAAGCCAGCAACTACAATTTAACCTTTCTCTTTGCATTATCTATCTCTGTCTCTTCTGTATTCATTGGCATTGTATTTCCTTTTATATGAGTGAAAAACACGTAGAAAATTACTTATTAAATTTCCAAATGATCCTTAATTCTATAATAAGAAAGACATTTTTATCCCTGTTCATATCTTTTGGGCAATCTGTAAATCTATTACGAGTATAACTGTTTGGTGACCATTTAAAAAAATTATAAAAGGTATAAGATTGTTGAAATGACGTATGTGCCCTTCTTTGTTAGGAACATACCTTAATTGTTTAATAATTTTAAAATGTGTTAAGGACATATATGTCATTTCATCGTAAAACAAAATACAGTAGAACTCCTGTAAATTAATCTCCTATAAATTAATATCCTCTCTAAATTAATAAAAAAATCCTAGTCCCGACCCGGGCCAGTGTAAAAAATTAATAAACCCCCCTATCGTAATAATTAATAATTTATTTTTGAAACCTAATGTAAAATTTCGGTCCCGACTGTCGCATAAATTAATAATTCCAAAAAATTACAAAATATATTACATAATAATCAAAAACTAGAAAAGTATTTCAATATGCTGGTTTGCACAAGGACACCATGCTTGATATTTTTGACTTCATCCTTCATCTTTTGAATTATTCTCTTGTTATAACAAAGAAGATAGAAGAGAGAGAATTTTTAAGATCTGTTAGGAATATAATTTTTAGGTATACCATGAGATCTCTCTTGTTATATACAACCCAAAAATATTCCTCACTATTTATAGGGTGAGTATCCATGGTCACGAAGAGCATCTCCAATGCAAAAGTGGTTTGCATACCTATAATCGTTGACATGGCAACAATGTCAAGAGACTTGCTTCCTATGTGGCATAAAAATAGACTTGATAGACAATCAACTAAAAATTTGGTCTCCAATATTTCTGTCTAAAACATAATTTTTTTAATGACGTGTTCATTTTTTTTTCTTGTTTTATTTTTTATTTTATTTCCTTACCAAAAATAAATGAAAAATTAATGTCAGTTTTAAATACCTGCTGAGTCAACTGAAAACATAGATGTGCAACAGACCGTCTGAAAGTGTATGATCATGTTAACAATATCTAATATTTTTTTGCCACGTCAGCTTGAGGTTGAATATGTACAATTGTATTGGAGAAATATTTATTAACAAAATGTCTGCTAATCCTACGTGGCATCTGTTTTTTTTTTCACAAACCACTCTTGCATTGGAGATGCCCTAAGTAATCACATTCCTAAAAAAAAAAAAACTTTAACCAAATAAGAAAACCGACTAAATAAGGAATCCAGAAAAAGAACCTTTTCTAAATAAGAAAACCGACTTCCACACATTTTCTAAGACAAAATAACACTTTACAATGTAAAACCCTTCAAATTAATAACCCCTGTAAATTAATACTCAAGTATGGGTCCCAAGAATATTAGTTTAGAGGGGTTCTACTGTATCTTGGGCTATAATTTGGAAGAGAGAATTTTTTTTTTAACTAAATGAAATTCGTGAAATTCAATTCTAACGAAGTTGTGGTAAAATTTTATTTTTAACCAACCTTGCTTTTAAAAAGACTATATTGCCCTTAATGAATTGTTAACCTAACTTTTACTTTTATTAGATTTCAAGTTTAAATTTTGTCTGAAAAAGAGAGAGAAGGTGAGAGACGAGCGATTTCTATGCAATTCATCGTGAGAGAAGGAGATGTTGCAAGAGACCCCGTCCGCCCGACGTTGTCAGAGAAGCTGTGCGAGAGGAGCCGCCGGCCAAAGAACAACCATATATTGCAATTCCCTTGATGGCGATGAGAAGAATAAGCTACTGTCACCCGAGAGGGTTTTCCGTTTTCCATCCATCGTCGTAGAGAATTTGGTCGTTACAGGTTTCCTTTGATCTCACTTTTTTTTTTTCGTTTATTACATTTGTTCTGCATTTTTGTAAAAGAACATAAAATTGCTACTGGATTTTCAATTCACTTTTCTAGGGTTTATGTGATGTGAAAAAAATTTGGTCGTTTGCCTTTAGAAATCGCTGCTATTTATAAGGATTTAGATTTACAATTAAAAATTGTTTGTCTGTTTTAGCATTCAGTTTTTTAGCTTTACGTTTCCTTCTGTTTCTTTAGGTCATTTCCTCTATTTCTAGTTGGGTTTTGGTGGTTTTTTGTGTTTGCTTTTTGCTTGGCTGTTGTTGTTTCAGTAGGCTGTGGGTTTGGGGTCTCTGTGTTTCCCATGTTGCTTGCTCTTGTTGTATCTATTTAAATGATTTGATATTGTTGATTAGTAGTTGCATAGGTGAAAAATCAAGTGGACTTAACATGTATATAGTCTATTTCTGTTTGGTTTCTAGAAGATTGTTTGGCTCGGAATCAATGGTTATTTTACACTTGAGGTACAATATTACAATTTCAGTCTTCAAGAAATTGCTTGATGAGCAATGTCGCTGATTCTGTTTACATTACACTCACATTGAGGTCCCATCTAAGGTTCCATTTGGTATTTTTTATACCTCTCCCCTAAAAAAATATAAGTTTGTGTGTGTAATGGACTATATGCATAACTCAGAAACATTACCTATAAACAAGTTATCACTTACCAGGGTTTGGATCAAGGCATCCCTATTGCTAAGTTGTCTAGGTATGACTAACTATTCAGATTTCACTAAATTTAGTTTATGGTTCAAGTTTGCATGTGTACTGTCAATCTGTCATTTACTTGTTTCTCTAGATTTAAAACTATTTTTATAAATTTTATTTATGTCGATGTTTTCTCTTTGCAGCATTTCATTATTGCTATTGCATTTTTTTAAAGAAAAATAAGATTGCTACTTTATACACTGATTTATTTGTTACTATTTCGTAGATGGAGTCAAATTCAATGGAGGGGTTGTTCAAATACCCAAAACATATATGGAGTGGAGTGAGGATCAACTGTATATGTCGATTACGTGTATTGGACTCAATTAGAGATATATTTACTGAGTTTGAAGAACTCACTCAGTTTCAGAATAGTTGTTTTGGTCAGTTTTTAGATTTTGGGTGTCCTATGTATTTCAGTGCAAAAGTTTGTCATAGTTTGCTGAAAAGGGAAGATTGTAGTAAAAAATGTTCGCCCTGATGAGATTTGGTTTGGGTTAGGCAACCGCCACATTAGGTTTGATAAACAAGAGTTTTGTTTGGTAACAGGTCTTGCATTTGGTGAGATTCCTGTTGATATGATCAACAAATACCACCACATTAAGGATGGCATACATGAGAGATATTTCCAGGGTCGTTCTACTCATGTTGATAGGTTAGTGGCACAATTTCGGCAACGTAATTTTCAATGGTCTAGAGACCCAATTAGGTTGGCACTTGTCTTGTTTGTTTCTTTGTTTTTGATTGGGCCAGACTCTCGACGGAGTGTCCCTTTCTGGTTGTGGTGGTATGTGGAGGATTTACCTAGGTTCAATACCTTTCCTTGGGGATCATACATTTATAGTATGACTCTGTATTATACTGTCAAAGGGCATTTAAGCATCGAGGAGATTGGGGTTACATATGACAGAAGAGATGCCTAAATCGAAACATCTTAATGAAGGCAAAAAAAAAAGAAGAAGTCATTGATAGAGGTGAAGGGTACAAAAATTAAAAAGAAAAAGAAAAATTCTGTGATAAAGGTGAAGGGTAAAAAAAAAGTGCAGGTATAGAATTATGACTTTGATGTTTAATATTATTTTATTTTTGATAGAACCATAGTAATATCATCTTTTACATAAATTTATCTATAGGTTGATGCAGTTGAAGATGATAATATTACAATCATTTTCTCAAAAGAAATATAAGCTTTAGAATCGAGGATGATGCAGAACTTTAACATGATTAGGAAAGAGGTATGAAATGTAAATAAGAAAGTTAGTTTTGTAACCGAAGAACAATTGAAGTTGAGGGAGGAGATGAAAGGTCATTTTGGCAAATTAATTTCCGAGAAAGAAGCCAATTCTGAGCCATCTATGTATACCTATACTAGATACAAACGCGAGGTTGAAATTAGTGAGTTAACTAAGGTAACCTTCTATTTTATATATTTCTGCACGTACTTAGATAACATTTCACAATTTTTAATTTAACATTCCTCAATTATATGCAGCATGGTGACCTTCCTGATGAGGACGAAGAACCTGTTGAAGGGGTTGATCCCATTGATCGCACTATTTTCGCTTCTCCAACACCAAACATCAATATACCAAATAAAATTCCCACTGTGATTGCATTATAGAAGAAAGATCCTAAAGTCAGATACAAGGATGGTCAGGCGCGGGAACAAAAGAGATCCCAATTCTTGTGGAGTCTATACATGGTTCCTCCCCTTACTAAGAGATCAAAACATGTGAAAAAATCATTGGATGTGGACGAATATTCGAAATTTTTGGCAGAAAAAAACCAAATTAGTAAGTGTTATTGTGTTAGTACTTTATTATTCAGTTGTGCATTTAATAATTTGTGTATTTCTACATCCGCAACGTGGGGAATCTTGAAAGTGAAAGTCAGAATGTTTTCAAGCAAATAGAGGACCGTTAGAGTTGGATGTCTAGTGAGGTACATACATGTCTCTTTCAAATTTCTTACTGTGTGGAATTAAATACTTAACAGTTCATTATAAAATATAGAAGACATTTTAATGTGAACTGTTAAGTATGCACCATTAAAAATATACAATATGTGTTCCAAATCATAACTGCAACGTAATAAACAATAATGTAGATATTTTTAGTATTTGTTTGGTTGAGTTTTTTATTGTCTCAAAAGCTCTATACATCTCTATTTGAATTTTTTTTAGAGTTGTTTGGTTGAGCTTTTGAGATTGTCCATTTTAATTTCATTAGAGGTTAGTAGGATTCAAACCGCAACCGGTCAAAAGCTTATGGGGAGGAACTTCTCAAAATAGATATTTTTTTAAAGAAAAAAACTTTACCAACCGAACAATTATATTATTTTTTTCAAAAGCTCTATTTCTAATGTATATATTACAAGTAGACCTTTTTATAAATAGAGGTTTTCAAAAGCCCAATCAAACAAGCTCCTAATTTTTTACAAAACAAATTATTTTCATTTTTAGGGTGTGTTATTGTGTTGAATAGGTATTGTTATAGTTTTACAAAATAATCACTTATTTCATAAGTTTTGAGAAAATAGCGTTCGGTGAACTTGTCAAATTTTGATTGTCCTATAATCAGTTTTTTTTATAATGACTCTAAATAAAACAGAATTGACTGAAACAATCTACAGATTGGACTCGTTTTGACGTGTTTGAATTTTTTTTTTCTAATTTATGTTTTGGGATTCATTTGAATATGGTAAACTCGTCCATGTTTTTATTTTTTTTCATATGTCTCTTAACATTTAATAAACAAAAGTTTAGATAAGATTACTATAAAAATCACAAAATTGTCATGAAATTAACATAATTTCAATAAGATAAAATTAATTCTTCTATCATAAAAAAAATGAAAATTCATCGATCAATTTCATATCTCACTGGACAAAATCCAATCAAAACATAACAATATATATATATATATATATATATATATATATATATATATATATAAGAAAAAGAAAACGAAATAGGGAGTCATACATGTATTTATAGAACTTTTGAATAAATGAATAGTAAAGATCTCATTTTTCATATATTTGAAATGATGTATAATACTTTTTCTTTCTTTCTCTGCATAAAATATCATAGCTCATCCATACTCACCATATTTGAGCCAAATTCCGATTTAACTTTTCTCTTTGTATTATTTGTCTTTGTCTCGATCTCTTGTATTCATTGGTATTGTATTTGCTTTTATATGAATGAAAAACACACATGGAAATTTACTTACTAAATTTACAAATGATCTGTAATTCTATAATGAGAAAGACATTTTTATCTTTTTTGTTGTTGATAAAAGCCTGACTTAAGGGGAAAAACATCACAAGCAGTTATAAGCTGAAAAACCCATAGACAATATATATATATATATATATATATGTATCATATATATATATATATATATGATAAAACAAAAATAAAGAGTAACAATAACTAAATCAGCACAAAAACCAGGGAAAAAACAACCCCAAACAAATAGTGGCACACATGTTATATCAAAAAGAAACAGAAAGCATCATGAAAACCGAAAAGACTCCCGACCTATGCAATCATTGCCAATTAATGAGGAACGGAACGGCGGGGTGGAGAACCACCAAGAATCTGCCTCCAGCTCCAAAGCATGTTTAGACAGGGCATCTGCAACTTGATTCCCCTCCCTTGAAAATATGGGACACTTGAAAATCTATCTGCGAAATCTGGAAGATACAACGCTGCCACACCTAACGAACCCACTAAGGAACCTGCTCAGAGCCAGAAGAGAGGGGCTGAACCATATAAAAAGAATCACTCTCAAGCCAGATCCGACGCCACCCATACTTCCAAGAAAAATTAGTGGTCAGAGAAGCCACAAGAAGCTCAACATCAAACACAAACACCTGCCCATGAGGGATAGCAAAACAACCATTCACAAAAGCCCGACAATTATTGAAGACTCCCCAACAACCTCCAACTCCCGGAGAACTCAAGGCGGCACTATCGGTGTTGACTTTGATCCAACCAGAAGAATGAGGCGACCAAATCACACTCTTGATAACTGAGGCCTTAGTAGGATGACCATGAAGACCGAACCGCCGAAGAATCATACGATCATTTACACAATTACACATACAACCAATCTCCAGGCAATTAGCATCAGAAACCGCACTCCAAAATAGAGAAAGAGCAGATCTGAAATCCACTGATTTACCTTCAAAGATCAACTGATTACGGGCAAACCACAAACTCCAAACCACTGCATGGATAACGGCCTTCCACAAAACCGTAATCCGATCACTAAACGAAACCGACCTGGCCTGCAAGAAAAAAGAATTCCAAGAGTCGGCAAAAACACGCCACTGGAAAGCAGAGAAAACAGCCTTTTAGAGAGCAGCCGCTAGGGGGCACTCGAGGAAAAGATGATTATCCGACTCACAGCTAACCCCAAAAATACTGCACCAAGAAGCCAACTGAAAGCCAGACCTACATAAGCGATCCTCCGTGGGGAGCCTGTTCAATAAAAGATGTTAGGACAATGCAGAACATGATAATGGAATAAAACGAGACCAAACATCTCTCCACCAAAGAACCTAAGGAGAGTCACAAATGAACTGGGAGTAAGCAGCCTGACATGAAACTCAACCATCCCTAGAATGAGGCCAAACTAGAGAGTCTGCGACAGGAGCAATCGCAATTCGACCAATCCAAAAATAGAGATCCGGGAAACGGGCTAAGAAACAATCCTCAAGAACCCACCTACCATCTTGAATAAAATCAGAGATCTTCGCCCGAAGAGAACTAGCCAAGTAATCTGGAATCCCCAAAAGCTCCAATATAGGAACCCTTAGCCAATTATTGTGCCAAAAATCCCGTTGAGAGTTCTTGCCAATAAGCCAGATACCTTCCGTAAGAAGAGTAGAATAATCAGCCCGAAGAGAGGACCATATCGAAGAAGTGACATACCCTCCCTGAGGTTTTTGAAGCTGCCTGAGATACCTCTCCAGAAGAAACGAGTAAGCACAACCATCAGAAGTCATAAACTTCCAAGTGAACTTTCGTAAAAGAGATTCATTTAGCAACTCGAGGTTTTTCAAACCAAGACCTCATTGAGAATAAAGCTTACAACAACGATCCCAAGCAACCCGGACCAACTTGGTCTCCTCACAAGACCCAGTCCATAAAAAATTCCTCAATTTGCAATTAATTAGATGTAGCAATGAAGAAGGCCACTTGTAAATCATGAAAGAATGAACAAATGAACAAGTGATAACCAACTTGATCAAAGTAGCACGACCAGTCAGGGAAAAGGCTTTACCATTCCACTTAGCAAATTTAGACAGGATCTTATTCGCAATAGGCTATAGCACATCATTCCTAGGCTTACCCCAAAACAACGAGACCACCAAATGAGAGAAAGTCAGCTGCTTACTCTGCATACCAACCAAAGACTGCAAGCGACCAATTCGAGACGGAGAAACAGAAGAGCGAAGTAGATGAAAGATTTAACCTTGTTAACCAACTGACCTGAGATGTCCCTGTAAACCCCAAACGCATGTATGATATTCTTCAAGTTCCAAAATGTGCCTCAATAAAAAAATTAGAACATCATCTGCATAAAGTAAATGAGTCGGATCCAAAAAACCCCTCTGTGAAGAAATCAGCAAAAATATGAGACGAATCTACCATCCTCGTCAAAAGTCTACTAAGGAAGTCTTTCATAATCTCAAACATAAGAGGAGATAAGGGATCTCCCTGACGAACCCCTCGAGAATAGCGGAAATAACCTTTCGGAACCCCAATGATCAGCACAGAAAGCCTAGACGAATTCAGAATGTTGTCAATGCAGTCTATAAAAACTGTAGAAAACCCAAAACCTTGGAGCACTCTGCGATGGAATGACCAGTCCAAAGTATCAAAAGCCTTGCGGATATCAATCTTCATAGCAAAATTGCCCCCATAGCACTTCTTATGCAACACATTCACATAGTCAGAAGCCGAAGCAATACAATCCTCAATGTGCCAATCTCGAATGAATCTGAACTGATGAGGGGAAACAATCCTAGACGCAACCCGAGCCAATTGATCAACCAAAATTTGAGACGAGATTTTGAACAAAAATTTACAAAGCACGATCGGGTGAAATTGATCAATCGAAATCAAATCCTTCAGTATCGAAAGAAGAATAATGAAATTGGAATTGAGACCCGGAAAAATAGCCCCCGTGTGGAAAAAATTCTAAACAGTATGAACCACTACCTACAACATCCCAACATCTCTGATAAAAATGACATGCAAATCTGTCCGGCCCAGGTACAGAAATGGCAACCATAGCAAAAACTGCATCAAGAATATCATTCTCAGAGGGAACACCGATCAAGAAAGCATTCTCTTCCAAAGAATCATGTCATCCACAATCGAAAAATTCCTCTCCACCTGAAAAGCATCCGAGCAGAGGAGGTTCGAATAAAAACTGATGATATGTTCCCTAATAGCCAATCGATCATCCGAAAGAACCCATTAATCAAGATAGCAGATAAAGCATTACGATACTGTCTACGTCTGAATAAGGCATGAAAAAAAGAGGAATTCTGATCCCTATCACGTAGCCACTTAACTCTAGACCGATCTCGAAAAAAGCACTCTTGCCTGCATAACAACACGTCTAGCTCATGATGAATATGCGACTCGGCTAGAAAAAGCTTCTCTGAAAAACCCATATTAGAAATCTCAAGCTGAATAGATTGAAGCTCCGCTGAAATCCCAGCGATATTAGAGTTAAGATCACCGAAAATATTCCAATTCCAAGTCTTGAGAGCCTTGTTCAAACTCCACAGCTTGCTGATAACTACCTAGGGAGGACTGCCCATAGTAGGGGAACTCCAAATGCTATGAACAATAGTAATAAAATCGGGGTGCTTTAACCACATGCTTTGAAAACGAAAAGGCCTAGGACTAGAGATCTAAAAATCGGACAACCGAATCAACAACAGACAATGATCAGAAAAACTACGGGGAAGAGCCACACAAGAAATTTCCTGCCAACAGGAAATACAACCCTCCGAAACTAAAACTCTGTTTAATCTCCTCTCCATTCAAGTGCGGGAACTACGACCCCTAACCCAAGTGAACTTAGCACCCTACGAACGAATACCTACGAAATCATAGTCTTCAATAACTAACCTGAAATCCTCACGAGAACTCCAAGACGGAGAACAAGAACCCAAAGATTTGTTAGCTCCCAAAATCACATTGAAATCCCACATACCAACCAAGAGGTAGAAATAGAACCAACCAAATCCTGAAGAGACTGCCAAAGCGATCGACAAACAATTTCCGAAGTACTATTATAAACGAAAGTGAACCAATGCAAATAAGATTGATCGAAAGCGAAACAGTAAGTTGCTGCACATGGAAAAGGACTATCTGAGCATCATGAGAAGAATCATAAGAGAAAACCCATATTGTGGGTATCAGACTACCCCAATCGTTCATACCTACCAGATGTCGGCCGACAGAAGATCAGAATTTAGGAGAAATAGAAGTAAAAGCCACCATATGAGTAGTAGTACAAACCAAAGTAGGTTTATGCAAATGACACAACTCCTTGAGAACAAGCTTCGTGGACTTGTCTCTGATCCCATGACAATTCTCGTAAAGGACACTAATCACCGGAGACCGTCGAATGAGCCCGTGATCCAGACTTATATGAAGCCAGCATACACTCAACCAAGAAGAACCTCTGAGAGATATCTATATCATCTAACTCTTCATCCTTAGCCTAAGCAGTCCAAGAGGAATCCATAATAAGCGAAGCTCAGCTTGAGAATCCGACATCAGAAGCTTTGAATCCTGAAACTGGACACCAAGATCCATATCCAACTAAAAGGCATGAGAAGAACCTGATCCACCTCTCAAACCTTTTTAGGTAACACGATCAACATGAACTGAATTCTTAACCGCTTTGATAGCTAACTTATCAACTGAAACCCGGTGAGCTCTAACTTCTCGACGAGCCGAATGACCTAAACTAGAAGGTGGCATCGACGTAATAGAAGAAGCCAAAGATTGAATAAGAGGAGCCACCGGATGAACCCGAATAACACTCATTGAATCCTGTAAATCCACCCCAGTTAAAACAAAAGAATCCACCACAGAAGTAACAACCAAAGAGCTAGGAACCGAAGTATAGTCAACACCCACTACGGAGGAAACCACCGTAACCTCAGAAACTGAAACATCACAATCCATTCCAGTCTACAACGACCAAGAAACTATCGGAGAAATTGGAACTGAACTGACAACCGAAAGGATATGAACTGCCACAAAAGGCAAAATTGAAGCAGAAAGCAGCAGCGGTGTCGAGTCCGACAAAGTGACTAAGCCTATATAATGGGACAAACTTGAAACCGGATCATAACCAATCGAAGAATGAACACAGACTGTATCCAGAGGCCCTATATCCTGATGAATAGCGGCGAAGACATTGGAGATCGAAACCTAAACGATTTACCATCTTTGACGCGGGATTACGGGGAACCTGAAATCCCTCATCAGAAGCAATGGTAGTAGGACCCTCCCGAGCTGAAACCGGCTTACTAGAACTAGCAGGGGTCATCCTTCCTATCTTGTTCCAATGATAAGCACTAGGTAAATAGCCAAAAGAGGAACAAGTAGTACACAAAGCCGAATGATTCTTGTAGTCCACTATAATGAAATAACTATGTGAATCATCTAGCTTATGAAGCAAAGAAGTCGGAGGCGCATAAGGAACATTAATATCCACCAGAACACGCACAAAATGTCTAAAATAGCCATAAACCGTAGCCCTGTCCAACCGTAGCTCTATCCAACTGTAAAGGCACACCGATACCTCTAGCTAAATCTGAAATAATATGTGGATGCCAGTACTCATACGATAGATCATAAAAGCGAACCCATACCTGAGCATTCTAAGACTTTTGCAAAGCTGGATTAAAATCTTGCACCCAAGGTTGAAGCTGTAATACACCCAGTTTGAGGTTAAGAGATCCCATATCCCACACCATATTCATATCAACATCAGATTTCAACATAGTATGAAAGTACCCACTGCCTAAAGAAATCAGTCTCTAGACAGAACTCTGCTTCCAAACAGACAAAAGCTTATTCTTATGATCAACCGGCTTCCAGGGCATTTCACCTCTAGAAAGGACTACTCGAACAATGAGAGAGAACTTACAAACTTCCAGACAAGACTTATAGGTCGTGGGTCAACCTGAATAGCCACATAACCACCCTTATTCGAAGGAGCCGAAATTGAGGGAACCAAAGGACCCGAAACGATATCAACCCGAGCTGGTGGAGCTTTGAAGAGATCCACATAAGAAACAGAGTCCCTAACCGAGGAAGATGACAAATAATTGCCCACAATCGGATCAACACTAATAGTCTTGCTTTTAAGCAAATAATGAGCACAGGGCGAAATCAAGCTAGCATCAATGCTAGGGGATCAAGACATTGTCGAGGGAACATGCTTAGACACCCCCGAGGGAACAACGAAAATGAAGCCTCCATGCACATAGTATCCATGAAATTTGAGATTGGCAGAAATCAAGTCATAAAAACCTATAAAAAAACCCACATGCCAACCAGCAACTAGCCATAAGATCGAAACCGACCTAAACCAGAATTAAGAACCGACCGAAAATCTAACCAGCCAACACTACCGAAAACACCACAAAAAACAAAGCAACAACCAAAAAATGAAGAAAAAGGCAACCAATCAAAGCAAATAACAACCAAAATTAAAAGAAACATACCTGGTCAGGGGCACTGTTCATGACATTGTGCGGCACTGTTCACGTGGGAATTATATTTATTTTTATTCATTTTTAAAACATCGGAAGAAATAATTTTATGCATGCAAAAACATACATTTTACCATCATGTCTATTGTAGTCATTTCATAAAGTCATATCCTAAGCAAAGTAATTTTTAAATTGAGTTTACCAAAATTTAGCTTGTTTTTCTTATAAGCGGATAATTTCTTAAGTTAAAAATAAAATTCTTTTCATTAGTAGCCATTAAATTATTCTAAATATTAAATTTATACATTCACAATAAGTTTATTGTTGTTATCAATATTTTTGTTTTGTGGACAAAAATGACCTTGAATAAATTTTATCATTTAAAATTGAAAAATAGCAAATAATTGAAGAGAGAAGTAGATATTGAGATAAAGAGTGATAAAATGAGAGAGAAAGTTATAAGTTAAAGAGAAAATTGAAGGAGAGAGAAGTTGGACATTACAGAGAATGTTGTTAGGAAAATTGTAAGAGAGATAAAGTTGCAAAGAAAATTGGAAAAGAGAATTAAAATTTAAAAATTGGGGCAATATCATATTTGAGCTCATAATATATAATCGTTTCGGTGGAGAGAACTTAGTTTTAGAGAGAAGACGGCAAACTCCTTTTTACAATTCCACGCATTTAAAAAAAAAAATTCACAAATTTGGTAATTAGTCATTTGCAATTTCATATTTTTTCACCAAACAATATCTTTAACCCAAATGAAAGTTTTGAATGTTTTGCAATGGAAAAGTAGATGAGAACTAAGTATATGAATCAATCATCGGATTTGGATGTCTTTTTTTGTTTTGTTTTTTTTAAGAAAGGTTTTGCTGTATGCTTTTTTTTTTTGTGTAGTTACTGATGTTTTCACCACATTACTAATTCAAATTCACATAAAACGAAAGTAAAAGAAAACAAAATTGATGGGGGTAAAATGAAAACGAAAGTAAAAGGAATGGTTAAAAAGTCAAAAACTTTACTGAATTTGATGGGTTCAAACCCCAAGATCATACAATGATGGGAAAACAAAAGAAAAATATTAAAGAGGTAAAAAAAAATAGTAATATCTAATGATCGGAAAGAAAAAGAAAAAAATATTGAAGAAAAAAGAAAAAAGAAATAAAAAATAAAGGTCTTTCTTTTCCAATCACAAACTCAACATGCCATTATTCTCTCTCGAACCAATCACAATGAGACTTGCTCAACTTTTTATTCAACAATCGGATTTTCTCAACTTCGATGTTAAACATGGCTCTTGTTTCCATGTCAGCGCAGGTTGGAGGTAGGCATGACGCCGATTCGGGTTCGGGTTCGGTTTCGGTTTCGGTTCCACCGTTTCGGTTCCGGTTTCGGTTTCGGTTCCACCAGTTTCGACGGTTCCGACGGTCCGGTTCCCTTTTTTTTAAACAAAAACAACCTTCCCTACAACTACCCACTCACCAACCCACGTGACCCAACCCCAAATTCCCAAATCCCAATCCCTAATTACCTTCATCAGTTTTCATCACAATAGATACAAACACACACACACACACACACACACACACACACACACACACACACACACCACACACTAGTACACCATCACAATATTAAACACTGATACACACACACCACACACCAGTAGTCCAGTACACCACCAATGACCAATCAAACCAATATCCGTCCAATCCAAACTCAAACACACACACACTACAACAAACCCAATCAAACCGGTCCAAACTCAAACACACACACACACACACACATACAATCCACCCCCAATCCCATCTCTCTCATTCGATCTAAGGCTCCAAGCAAGAAGTAGAAGAAAGAAGAATGAAGAAAGAAGAAGAAATTGAGGAAAACGAAGAAGAAAGAAGAAAGAAGAAAAAAGAAGAAGATGATGATGGCCGACACAGAACCGTGGAAAGAAGAAGATGGTCGACCGACGGATGACGGTGGCCTGGTGGAGTGCGTCTGTCGGTCTGTGCGTGGTGGGTGAGTGGTGATTTGGGGTTGATTTGTGTGTGTGTGTGTGTGTGAGAGAGAGAGAGAGAGAGAGAGAGAGAGAGAGAGAAGGAGGGAGGGAGAGAGAGGGAGATGAAGGTGAGCTGATGAAATGATCTGAAAAAATCAGATCACAGATTTGGTTTTAAAAAAAATTAATTTTTTTTTAAAAAAAAAGTTTGGAACCGCCGGTTTGAACCGGCCGGTTCTGCACCTTAAAGAACTAGAACAGTTTTTTTCGGTTCGGTCCCGGTTTTTTGACGTCGGTTCCTGTTCGGTTCACCGATTCGAATCGAACTGGCGTCATGCCTAGTTGGAGGTATGGTAAGGTTAGGGTTTGGTCAATTAGAATTGACCAAATCAATTTAACTTTTATTTTAATTTTCAAATGATTAATATTCTTTACAAAAATTAAAATTGTATAAATCTGCTACGTGTTTTGACTTATTAAAATATAATTGAAAGTATCTTTTTATCTCTAGATCTGTTAATTTTGACTATCTCTTGATTAATTGAGGGACAATTTTGATGGATTTTTAAAAGGTTTTGGATCAAAGAACCTAATATGTCGAGTAAAAAAATGATGTTTCTCCAAAACATAGGGACTAAAGTGTAATTACCTCAAAACCAAAATTAACCAAAAGCACATAATAATTTTAAGCTTATATTGAAATCTTATTTTGAAGGATGTAACGTCTTTTGTTTTTCAAAGGTCTTTATCCACCTGCATTCAAATGTTTTAATTACATAGCCCTAAGGTTTTAATGTTTGATTTTGATGATTTGATAAATTACTAATTATGCTTCAGTTGAAATGTGTATATATAGTATGTAAAGTTTCAAGCATGATGAAAATATATCAAAAGGCAACATGCAAAACTCTTACAATTTGAAGACATTCATCTACATGAATTGAGAATCAAGAATCAAACTTTTGGACATCAAATGAATTTCACTTGAAGCTTGAAGCCAACAAGAGTAGTTATATAATCATTATTTCAATATCTTGTAAATTAGTCTATGTTTTCATGTGTGTTTTAGTTACTTTGCTCATTTGAATATATGTTTATCTTATAATCTTAAGTGTTTACGAACCCCATCGAGATTTGATTGAAAATTAGAAATTTTATTTAAACATGAAAAAATCAATTTAGAATGCATAATAGTGGACTACGGATGCAAGTGAAAGTTTTTGAAATTATAGGGACTAAACCATAATATATAGGGATTTGAATGAACTCTTTTAAAAGTTTAGGGACTGAATTGCAATTTACCTATGTACAATTGCGACATGTCATCACCATGTCAGCGCCAGTCACGCCACTTCAGCGAACAGGCGTGCCACGTCAGCAATGGTCAGTGCCATGCCAGCGCCACGTCAGCAGTACGCCTTGTCAGCCCATGTGGCAACCAGGGAATATTCCATTGCCATCAGGGAATATTCCGTTACCGTCAGAATATTCCGTTAGTCTAACGGAATATTCCTGAGTCAACTCGGTCCAGAAGTGCTTTTTGTCCAACTCAGTGCAATTTTCACCCGTTTTCGACCGAGTCGGACTTGTATCCAGCTATTTTGATCGTTCCGGACGCAACAGTGCCATCGGTTTATGCTAATTCCACTTGAAAGTACTGTTTTGACCTATTCAAGCTTTATTAACTCTAATTTCAAGTGCGATGGAAGATCCTAATCTCCAGCACGATTCTATAAAAGTAAAAAGGATCCTCTGATGGATGATTTACTTACATCTCAACATTCTGTATATATATATATATATATATATAGTTTCGTATAACAAGATGACTTATGTCGTCAATGAAACCTATATATTATAGTTCTTGATTTAGTTTTATTCACATATCAGGTGATCTTATGATCCTGAAATCATTTATTTTTATGCACATATCAGGAGATTTCATGACCTTGTAATGTGATCTTATGACCCTGAAATCATTTATTTTTTTGCACATATCTAGTGATCTCATGACCCTGAAAGCATTTATTTTAATGCAATATATGAGACTGGCTTACGCTGTATCTCGGAACTGGCTTATGCTGTATCTCCAGACTGGCTTATGCTGTGACTTCAGATAAATTGTTTAAATATTCAGCATTTATTTATATGCAATACATGAGATAGGCTAGACCGACAAACCAGAACTTAAAGTTCCTGGAATTATGATATTTAAGTTAGCACGGATTTGAAAACCGATGAGAACCTGGAGTTTTGGATCTAGTGTTATATACATGAATTTCATACTTCATTATTTGGAACTTGGGGTTTCAAACCCGTTCAAAATCTAAAGTTATCTCATATATATGAAGTGATATGTTTACATGTCATTTATTTGAGAGAATGATCTACACATCCAATTGGGTGTAGTGAGTATCATAAAAAAGATTTAAGATCCTAACGAATAATGAAATTGGAAATAATATATTATCTATTTCATACACATTCAGCAGGAGGCTGTGATTATCATAAAAGAGATTTAAAGATCCTAACATATCATTCAGTTCAGAAAAAAAGATCTACACATCCAGTAGGATGTTGTGAGTATCATAAAAGGATTTAAGATCCGAATATCACGTATAATGAGATTGCAAAGGATATTTTATCCATTTTATACTTGCTCCTGAAGGAGCAATATCAAGAGAGTAAATTTAGATATATTTATATTCATGAGATATCAAAACATACCCCATGAGTGGATGTTTGTGAATGGCAAGAGAAAATATTTATAGAATAAACCTATTGAAAAGATTATTATCATTTCAGATGAGATATAAAATGGCATTACACATAATGTTTATAAAATTCCCAAAAGAGAAATATATGTCTTGCCTAGAGTGCAACGACTCATACAATTTTACGGAGTCAGATATCTTTTATGAATTTGACTTTGGTTTGAGCAAATATTAATACTGTATCAGGTCCAACGGATCTGATAGAAAGCTCTGGAAGAGACATGATAGAAAGCTCTGAAAGAGTCATGATATTGTTATCAAACAATACTAAATCATGTATCAGTGATACTTGATATTATTCAAGCCGATCATAAAATAATATGCCCAGTTCAAAAGCATATAAAGTTAATACTAGATCAGATCCAGCGGATCTGATCAAAAGATCTAGAAGAGCCACAATCTTTTTACCAGATTGTATTAAAATGTGTATCGATGACACTTTATATCATTCAAACAAAATATAAAGGAATCAGCTTAGTTTCAAAGATATACGGAGGAATGAATATCATATTGAAACTATGAGTAATGAGAATGTTTAATATGTATGCATTACTTCTCATGATTCAGACCAGAAAGTCATTATAGAAAAGTTGCTTGCTTTATCATCTGGATTATATTACACTATTATAAAGAGTGTAGATATTTATGCAGTTATGAATCAAAAATTCCCAGATCCAAAAATGTTAGTATTTTGGCATGATCGTATCGGTCGCCCAGGATCTACAATGATGTGTATAATCATTGAAAATTCTCATGGATATCCATTAAAGAACCAGAAGATTCTTTATCTAATGAGAACTTATGTACTACATGTTCACACGGGAAACTAATAGTAAAACCATCTTATTCTAAAGGTTGGTTTTGAATCATCATCATTCTTGCAAAGAATTCATGGGGATATAATATATGTAGACATATTCACCCACCAAATGATCCATTTCAATATTATATGGTTCTAATTGATGCATCTACGAGATGATCAGATGTTTGTTTATTATCAAATATCTCCATATTACTTGCACTGATTATTAGTTTTTCAGATATACTCATAACCAAAATGGATCAGGGGATCACTTATCAAACATCTTCAGGTAATTGCAAGAACTTCATTATTTCGATATAGTTACTAAATCCTATATAGGGACTTACTCATTTTTAAAGATATTTGATTGTATTGTATATCTTCTTATTGAATCTCTAGCATGATCTAAGATAAGGCTTCTATATCATTATGAGATTAATATTGATTTTGATTAATCTGCTATTATATCATTTAAACTTCTGATAGTTTATATTTGTACGCACAATTTGCATATTATCATATTGATTAATTTCCAAATGGGAAAGTTTCTCTAGAAGAGAAAAGTAAATGAAAGGCTACTTAAACACAAAGTAGAGATACTAGTTCGGTTCTCTCTATATATGTGTGTCTCATTTCAATCTTCATATCTCTCAAATACGAAAGATAATTGATCATCAGATAATTATTAATTTATTACCTGATATATTAAAGGTAACAAGATTTTATAAATTGTCATCTCATAAACCCCAGCCTGGTGATTGTTCCTGAAGAACGATCAAAGTAAAATGCAACAAATAAATCATCTGATATATATTATAAGCTTATGAACCTTTTTAAAATGTATTGTTATTGGGATCCTAAAGGTAAACAAAACTCGAGTTATACATGAATCCACTTTCTCTAAATCAACTCTATAAGAGTTTGATATATCTAAAGAGACACAAGTCTATGAAATGACTAAATCCATTGAAATAGAAGAAATCTCAACAGAGATACAAAAATATAGAAATTGAGAGAAATTCTATAAATCATACAAGTCTGTGAAATGACTAAATCCATTGAAATGGAAGTAATCTCAACAAAGATACATGAATATATAAATTGAGAACAATTCTATAAATCATATGAGAGAAATGTGGAATCATATGAGAGAAATGTGGAATCATATGAGAGAAATGTGGAATCATAAGGAAACAATCATTGATGATGTATTTTTATACACAGTAGTGCTACTGTAATTATAAATGATAATTATGATATTCATAATATCAATGATTATAGATAAAAGACATGATTGACCTAAATAAAATGAAGCAATTCGAGAAGAATTGACTTCATAAGCCAGACATAAAGTATTTAGACCAATAAGTACTCCAAACACCTGGAGATGTCAAACTATTTGGTTACTAAAGGATCTTTATAAGGAAGTGTAATGAGAAAAATGAGATCGTGAGATATGAAGCACGACTCGTAGTGCGAGGTTTCTTACAGAAACTTGGTATTCACTACTGTTGAAGGTGATTTTTGGATTGGTAAAATTAATCAAGCGTCACACAAGTTAATTTGAATTCGCAATTAACTAAGAAATCTAAAAGAACAAAGTTAGAAACAAGCAATTAAGATTTTAAGTGGAAAACCCTAATGGGAACAAAACCACGGTTGCCAGTGACGGTGAGGAAAGAATCCACTATGAAAAGAATATTACAAACCCTTTTCTCACTTACTCTCTAATTATATCTCTTCATTGGTGAACCCTTGTTGGGTGTTTTTAATGGTTTATTTATACATACGTAGAACCCTAATTCTTGGAGTACAAGTAAAAGAAAGGTGGCAGTCATTTAATAAAGTACGAACAACTCTGGCTTGCATCGTTTGTGTTTTAACTACATTAGGTTTTTTACTTATTCTGGATTCTGATAGCTTTGAGGAAATCTGTTTCCTTATCAGAATATGATTCATAAGACCTTATTTGAGGAAGACTCTTTTTTGCATATTTGAGTCGTGATTCAATGTTATCAGCATGTCAAGCATCCGAGTGTATCTGGAAATTGTCTTCCTGTCGCTTAGCTGACCGCCTTCCACACCCGACCAGGGATCTAAACCCGATCGGATAACTAGACCTGAGCATTTGAGTCTAGCCAACCATCTTGGGATTTCCAGATCAAATCTTGCTAACCTGATCAATCTAATTACCTTGGTCGGGTTTTTCCAACCCGACCATCTTAGTAACTTTGATTAGTATTGTGGGGTTATTTTCTGATTATTTAGGTTGGTTCAATTTAGTTGACATTTGTTGACACGTCATTTGTTGTCCCCGTGTAATACGACATTTATGTTGATGTGCCATCTTTTCAAATTGTACCAATAATAATACCCCCTTAAACATTCAAACCGAGCATCTTACTCAATGAAGATAATTCGCTCGGTGAGATATGTTTAACTCGGGAGCCTTTTGTCGTGTAACTCATAAATGCTTATTAATGCTGGACAGCTGGCTTTTAATTTCAGCCACAAATGCTTGATTTGCCTAGGTGATTTGACACGAATGACGCAGCTGACGACGGCGGTTCAAATTTCAAACTGCGCGTGATCTTCGAGATTCGTACACCAACCACTACTCTCGTATAACGTCATCTTTGTCTATATATATATATTCAAATCCCTTTATTTTCCTTCCCACGCAATCTTTTCTTTCAGAATGCATATCTCTTCATCTTCCGAAATTCTTCTCTGCTCCAATGCTTTGTCGAAAATCTGTCTTCAACAATCCTTTATCGTAGTCAGAATTCTTATCTCACCTATTTTAATCATCAGGTATAGATTCTGCTACCCGCCATCGTTACATTGAGTTGTTGATACATTATATTGAAATATGCGATAAGGAAAATATTGCTAGGGTTGAATCTATATTAGGGGGATTTTTTCAAGATTTCTCTCACCTTGTTCATCCTGTAGCCCTTAACGTCGATTACTAAGTGGCTCTCTTTGAGTTTCAACCTTCACCTTTTGATTCAAACATTACTAACCCTTCTGTTTCTTCTCCCAATACATACCCAGATATGTCAAAGACAACCGAATCCGGTCAGGGAACCAGGCACAGCTCTAGGGATTCTTCTACAATTGACTTCAAGATCCCTTCTCAAATATTAAAAATGGAAGAAGTTCCAAAAAAGGCACCGAGCCTATTTATTGAAGTTCTCTACCGAGCACTCTAGTGCCTTTGACTCAGAGGTGAATGTGGTTACTGTTCCAGAGCTGGTGAAGTACATCGAGAGGTTTGATCTCTCTCGGTCGGCAGAACTTTTCTTGGGTGGACAATGTGCCATCTGGAATCCTTCTCAGGGTGCAGTAGCCATTTATGGGGGCGATGCTTATGTCTGGGGTTACGCTGGCCCTTCAACCCTTCAACCCTTCATTGCCCGATTCCTAACCGAGGATTGGATCGCCCCTGCTCAATTCTCACTGAACTCTTACCGGATACTGATGAGATTATGGTACTTGTGGAAGCAAATCGGTGCCAAGTACCCCCCGACCCCACAAGAGATCCGTAGCTTCTATACTTTGGGTCGGTCAGATAATTGGGGTACTTTTTATCATCAATCTATCTCCATTAATCATTGGATTCCTGAGGGATATAACCAGAGATCTCTTCCCCCCTCGATCAATGATTATAAGGGTTTCATCTAGGAGTTCCTCACCTCCAACAAATAATGGAAGAATAGTTGGTTCTTCATCCAAGGCGAGTGGGGTGAGATAGTTATTGCTGACCCTCGTCAGGAACTGGGTAAGAATTCTGTTCCCTGACGCTTTTGCAGTCCTAAGTTATGAAATCAGACTCCTGCAACCCTCACCAAAGATCAGGCCAAGAACGTAGTCAAGGCTGCTCAAACAACTTAAGAGGCCAGGGATCGGCATGCACTGTGCGCCGAGAAGGACCTCCTTGACTTAGGTCTGTTTCCTCTGATCTCAAGTCGATGCAAATGATGTAAGTATCATTCTTTTTCCCCAACCTTGATTTTTTCTGAACTGAGTTTTACTCATTCTGACGTTCTTTTAATGGCTCAGTGTATGAGATGGATATCATGGCGGGGGAGCAAGCCGAGAGGATTAAGAATCTTGATTAGGTCTACAGAGCAGAGGCTGTTGCCCAGCTGGCTCAAGGGATTGCTCTTCCCCAACAAGGCATGGTTGAGCACACTTATAAGCCTGACCCCAACACATCTTCAAGCGCTCTTGATCAGGAAAGAGAAAACAGACCTTCTGATCGAGATAATGAGCCAAAAAAATCTCCTAGAGGTTGAAATAAGAGATATGTCAAAGAAATAACTGGTCGTCATGTGACCAAACCCTCTGGGAGATCTCGGATCGGTAAAGTGACCAAGACTGTTGCTGGCTCTTCTGCTCCTGATGTTGCTCGTGGGAAGAAGAAGACCGAGTCAGAAAAAGGTCTTGGAGCTCATCGTATTGGAGTCAAATCGGTCATTATTGAATATGATAATGAAGATCAGGATACGTTGACTGATCTGATCCATAGGGAGCATCGATCGAAGAAAGGAAATGATAATACTTCGGCTTCACCTGCCACTCTACCATCTGATAAACCGAGAGCGGATGGTCATACTACTGCTGGGGTTATCAAACAAAATGCCCCTAAACAAACTCAACCCCCGTCCCTGGCTGAGCCGATTTCTCTCTGAACTGTCCATCCTGCTGGTGAGGGACCTGCTGGTTCTCCAGTACAGCCTGCTGGCAAGGCCCCAGTGTAATTCTCTATTAAGCATCAGATAGTCTTCACTAACTCAGATTTCGACGAGGGACAAACCAGCCTTGAGAAGGTATCAGCCGATCCGCCCCTTCGCTCATGTAGATAACCTATCTGATCATGAGGCAGTTCATGTCGATAAAGTCTTTATCCGGCTGAGCCGCCATTCGGAGCCCCTGCCCAATGTTGTCATGGCCCATTTTGTAAGCGGTGCTAAGGCGAGCCCATCGTGTGCCACTGGTCAGGAGCAAACTGTTGCCACACCCTCGAAGGCTGCTCCTGAAACCACTCTCGTTCTCGGTTCAGTCCAAACTGATCAACAGCCTCACGGCCCTAAAGTGACGCTACTTCCTGCTGCGGTCGGCACTCTTTACTCGTAGGAAACGTCAGTCGACCCCCTTAACATGTTGAAGTCTATGTCTGCGGGTAAGGGTTATGTTGGTAAAGGCTACTGGACTGACTTTCGGAAAACAACGATGTGAATCGAGTCCGCGCTATTTACAATAACGGCGTATATGTATGTACTTTGTACTTCCTTGTCAATTCCTTTCGTTTCAAGTTTTATCAGTCATAACTTGTTTCCTTTCTTTTTTAAGGCCGTGGAGGAGATGACTATGGCTATGGTGGCTCAGAAGAAATAGGCTACTGAATTCTCTCAGCTGAAGAAAAAGCTGGAAAAGAGGAAGAAAGCGGTCAGTTCTGCCTCAGCAAGTGAATGAAAGTTGAGAACGTCCTTTGAAGAAATGCTAAAGCAGCGTGACGCGACTAAGGCAGTCCTGAGAAATGCTGTGTCTACTACTGAGACCCGAGCTAACAATGCCACAACCATCCTGATAGAGATTGCTGTGAAGAACACCTAGCTTGAAGCAAATCAGGCTAAGGCTGAGTAGCGCTGCGCTGAGCTTGAACTGAAGCTATCCATGGTTGAACAAGCTGCTGCTGGTCAGGAGGTAGAAGCTCGAGCTGCCAAGGAAACTCTGGCTGCCTCCCAATAATCTATGCTTGAGGCCCAACAGGGATATGAGGAGGCCAAGCTTCGTTATGAAAGGCTGGCTGGAAATCTGAGGTAGCAGAAGGTCAGCGTGGAGATGCTCTCTCAAGAGGCCAGACTAGCCCTTGAGATTCATAGTGTTGATCGCTATACAAGGTATCTTGCATTCGAGGCAGTTATGCTGAGGGAATTAGAACGAGGGCTTGCCACTGCTCGAATGTTCTTTGGGGGTAATGAGAGGTCTCCTGGAGAGGCTCACCGTGAATGGGACCCAACGATTGAAAAGGATAAGGCCAAGTCTCTAAATGCAATAAAGAACCATAGGATGAGATGTAGGGCTTACTGCAAGTCTATTGGGAAGGATCCCCATAAGATAGATCTAGAGCTCCCCTCAAAGTTTTCCCTAGTGACCTTTTATGCGGCCGAGGAAGGTGGTGCAATATCCAATGGCATTATTATTGGACCTTTACCTGAGACCGATTACTCTCATTTCATGGCTAAAGATCCTGAAGATAACATCTGCTGGCCAGATTTTGGAGATCTGACCAAGGGCTATGAAGAAGAAAATAAACCCTCTGGCACCTTCGGACCCGGTGGCTCTTCAAGAACTTCTGAAGCCTGATCTCTCCTCCATCACTATACATTTTTTGTTATACCATACATTGTGTAAATTTCTCTTGTAACATTGTATAAATGATTGACTCATTATTTAATGATATAGATCCTTAATTTACTTGTGTGGTCTTCTTTCTTTTTAATCAACCATCTTTGCTGATTTTCACTTCTGATTCAATCAATTCTCTTGTTAACCGATTGTGATTGATCCGATTGATTATTTTTTCAACTTATCAAAATTGATTGATTAATAACCCGACCAGCCATCTTACTTGACTGATCGAACTTAGCTAAACTAATTATCAATCATCTTTATTGATTCGTTCAATTATCTTTTTAGCTACTTGTTATCGACCCAGTCAATCATCTTTTTGATTGGCTGAACTTGGTCTAGTCAGATTAGCTACTGACTAGTTTTTGGTTATCCCGACCAGTTATCTAATCAGCTGATCGGGTCTGGTTTGGCTTGCAGTTGTGCTGTATGTTCGTTCAAGTAGTGTTCATTTGATGGACCATATGCATGGTATCTAGTTTATAGACTCTTGTCTTTTATCTGGCAACTAAGTCACTGGGACATCTCCCAGTAGTCTGTTACTCAAGATTCGTTGCAATGAGGGTTTTCTCTTCCTCATTAACTTTGCTTATCTTAGCCGAGTATCTAATTAATTGGTGTTCAAGTGTGAGAATTTGATTACCTCATCCAACTTTCTGCACATCTTATGAGGTATCTGTTCACCTGAAGGCGCTCTAACAGTGCTTCTGATGCACCCAGTTAGTTTCGGTGAAAGTGCAATACCTTTGCGACATATGCTTTCGGCTCTATCACTGGGCCCCCCGAGAACCCGTTCGGGGTTCACGAGACTTGATTTTGTAAATGAAAGCAATATTAGAACACTTTTTCTTGAACTATACTTCCCTTGAAGGGTTATATATCTTCAAAAAACTATAAGAAGAAACGAATCATTAAGTATAAGAAAAATCCGTAACTATTCTAAACTATACAGAATATCTAAAAAATGAGATAGAAAACAATAAAAGAAAACCCTTTAAGGGTAGAATATCTTCAAGCATTGAGCGTTGCATGGCCTGTGTAACATTTCTCTTTCTAGTCGGACAAGGCGATATGCTCCATGCCCAGCTAGTCCGACCACCAGATAAGGTCCTTCCCATTTGTCTGCTAAGGATCCAGCCGCCATATTCCTTGTGTTTGGAGATACCCTTCTAAGAACTAGATCTCCGAGTTGGAACTTTCTTACCCGGACATGCGAATTGTTGTATCTTGCAACCCTTTGCTGGTAGGCTGTATGTTTTACCCTCGCCATGTCCTTTTTTTCCTCCAACTCATCTAGGCTCTGTTCTAGGGTCCTTATATTGGTATCAGGTTGATATAGCTGTACTCTAGGGGATGGGCTATCTCGACTGGAATGACAACTTCAGTCCCGAATGCCAAGGAATAGAGTGTCTCTCCTGTCGATGTTCTTTGAGTTGTTCGGTATGCCCAGAGCACCTCGTGTAGCTTGTCCGCCAGTTTCTTTTCTTGCGGTCGAGCTTGGCTTTCAAAGTCTGCTTGATGATCTTATTGATAGCTTCGGTATGACCACTGGTCTGAGGATGAGCTGGTGTAGCATAATAATTTTTGATGTGGTACTTTTGGCACATTTTCCCGAAGTTATCACTATCAAATTGAGTTCCATTGTCAGTGACAATTGTAAATGGGATCCCGAACCGATAAATGATGTTCTTCTTTACAAAGCTGGTGGTATTAGCTTCAGTTATATGTACCAATGCTTCTGCTTCTGCCCATTTTGTGAAATAGTGAACTGCCACAATAACATGCTTTGCACCTCCTTTAGTTGTTGTTGGCATGGGGCCGATCAGATCTAGTCCCCACATTGCAAATGGTCAGGGTGAGTTCAGATTCTTCAAGTTCTCGGGGGGCTGCCAAATGTCATTTGCGATTATTTGACAAGTGCCGCATTTCTCGGCCACCGATTTGGCATCCTGAAATAGGGTTGGCCAGTAGAAGCCCTGCCTGAGGGTTTTATGAGCCAAACCTTTTCTCCCAGTGTGGTTTCCTAAATACGCCTCTATGTATACTAGCCAGAATCTTATCTCCCTCATCTTGATTGACACATCTTTGTAGGGCCTTCGAAAACCCTCTTCTGTAAAGCTCACCACCTATTAACGAATGTCGAGCTGCTCTGTATCTGATGCGTTTTGCTTCAATTACATCTTCAGGGAGCGTGCCATCTTCTAGGTACTGCCTGATCGGGGTAATCCAAGTGATCGGCCTTATTTTCATTATTTCTACTGTAAGCTTATATTCTTCTTTAATACTGGGCTTCTTGAGATGAGCCACTGGAATCATTTTGGACCAGATACCAGTGGTTGCTGATGCCAATTTCGATAATGCGACAGCTTTCTCGTTCTTCTCTCTCGGGATCTAAAGGATTCTATAATTCTTGAATCTCCTGAGAAGTGCCTTGGCTATCTCTAGGTAAGCTACCATGTTAAGATCTTTTACCTGGTACTCATTTAGGACCTGGTTAACCACAACCTATAGTCACTGAATATCTCCACTTCGTCTGCTCCCAATGCTGTGCATACCCTGAGTCCAGCAAACAACGCCTCATACTCGGCCATGTTGTTAGTAGCTTTGAAATCAAATCGCAGGGTACATTCCACCTGATCGCCTTCTGGGGTTGATACCACTATGCTTACCCCTGCTGCCATGCGTGTTTGACGACCCATCAACGTGCAGCTTCCAGCTGAAGACTTTTATTTTCTTCTAGTATCCTAACCACCTCATTGTATGGCTTAGTGAACTCGGCAATTAGATCTACCACTGTCTGACCCTTTATTACGGCCCTTGGTAGGTAAGTAACATCGAACTCACTCAGCTCCACCGCCCACTTTGTCAATCTTCCCGACACTTCTGGCTTGGATAAGATCTGTTTTAACGGACAATCCGTATAGACCTCAATTTTGTGAGCTTGGAAGTAGGGTTTTAGTTTTCTTATGGCTGTCATTAGTGCTAATGCCATATGTTCTGCTGCTGAGTATCTTGTCTCTGCTGGCAGCAAAGCCTTGCTGGTATAATATACTGGTTTCTGCACTCCTTCGTCTAATCTGATCAGTACCGACCCTGTGGCCACGACTGTGACTGACATGTATAAGTACAATGTTTCTCCCTCTAGGGGCTTTGAGAGGATAAGAGCCTTGCTCAAGTACTTTTTGATCTTCTGGTAAACTTGTTCACATTCCTCATTCCATTATACTCCCTTACCTTTCCCTATTGCTTTGAAGAAAGGCAAGCATCTATCGGTTGACTTGCTGATGAATCTGTTTAGTGAGGCTAGGCAGCCCGTCAACCTTTAGATGTCTTTTAGGGTAACCAGAGACCTCATTTTTTCCTAGGGCTCTTATTTTTCAGGATTCACTTCGATCCCTTTTTGGTGCACTTGGAATCCGAGGAACTTTCCCGACGGTACCTCTAAAACACATTTGTTCGGGTTGAGCTTCATCCCATACCTTCTCAGCACTCCAAATGTTTCCTCCAGGCCAGTTGCATGCTTGTCTGCTGAGATGCTTTTTTTTAACATGTCATCTATGTAAACTTCCATGTTTCTGCCGATCTATCGAAGCGAACATCTTGTTTACCAGTCTTTAGTAAGTTGCCCTAACATTTTTGAGACCAAAATGCATTACTTTGTGGCAGTAAAGCCATTGATCTGTTATAAAAGCAGTATTTTCTTCATATGACCGGACATCTTGATTTGGTTATAACCTGAGTACGCATCCATGAAGCTCAACAGCTCGTGCCCCGTAGTCACATCGACCAACTGATCTATTCGGGGCAGAGGGAAACTATCTTTTGGGCATGCTTTATTCAGATTTGTGAAGTCTACACACATTCTCCACTGCTTATTTTTCGTCTTTATGAGAACCACGTTGGCGACCCATTCAGGATATTGAACTTCCCTGATCGATATTACCGCCAATAACTTATGGACTTCTTCTTTAATGGCTTGGCTCCTTTCAGGGTTGAATCGACGCCCCTTTTGTATTACTGGCTTGTGCTCGGGGTCAATAGTCAGAGCGTGGGAGATTATTTTAGCGTCGATTCCAGGCATGTCTTCATGTTTCCAAGCAAACACATCCTTGTATTCTTTCAATAGGTTGGTTAGTTGATCATGTACCTGTTCGGTCAGCTGTGCCCCCAACTTTACCATTAATTCAGGATTCCTGTCATCCATCACGACTTCAATAGTTGGTTCCTCTTCCTGGTCTTTCCTATCTTCTAGAGATGACTTCTTTGGGTCAAAGTCAAACCGAGTTGGAGTTTCCGCGTTTACTTTACCTTCATAATCTTTTAAGCACTTTTTCTACTCAGCGAAATCTACCTGCATTACATTTGGCTCAACTCTCTCTTAATAAACTGCCAGATTGGCTTTCCTCGCCCATTCTTGGGAGCCCTTCAATACTCCAACTCCAGCCGCGATCGGGAACTTGACGATTAGGGTGCTAAGTTGTTATAACTGCTTTCGTTTTGTTCAAGAATGGTCTACCTAGCAAGGAATTGTATGGCCAATTCTCAGTGTCGACGACCACGAAATCGAGAAGTACTGTTTTCTGACATGAAAAATTCCCTATCTCGATCGGCAGTTCTACTGTTCCCGGAGATCTCGTTTCTGCTCATCCGAATCCTCTGAGCGGGATTGCTAATGGTTGCAGATCCTTCATTTGAAGCCCTAACTGATCAAATACCTCGGCGCTCAGGATATCCGCCGAGCTTCCATTATTGATCAATACTCTCTTTACCTCCCGATGGCCCGATGCAAACTGACACAATGATCGCATCAGTCTGGTTTAACCTCCAATCCGTGGGCATCGGCTTCAGAGAAAATGATCAGGATCCCAACATTACTTAAGCTTCTTCTGGTCAGGGACCCACTGAATTTACCTCCAAGTTTCTTTTGCCATTTACTGCTTCACGGACTTCAGACATTCTCTCCCTGCTACTTCTCCATGTACACGGCCCACCAAAAATGGTGTTGATAGCCCTGGTGTCTAAACTTCCCCTTGGACTGACCTTTCTGTCTTGGTCGGTTTTGGTAGTGTCATTCTGTCGATCATCACCCCCTTTGAGAACCATGTCGTTTAGGTGTCCATCTCTGATTAGCTTCTCAATGTAATCTCTTAACTGGTAGCATTTGGAAGTTTCATAACCATTCTCCCGATGAAACCTGTAATACTTAGAAGTGTCTCTTCGTGCAAAACTGGATTGCTTTGGAGGCTTCTTATATAAGTTCTTGTCCTCGATTATATTCAGAATTTCTTCTTGCTTCTGAGCCAGGGGAGTATAGTTTGTGTACTTCCTCTTATAGGTCATGTTGCTTTTCTGATAATCTTCCTTGCGACCTTCCTTGCCTTTCCCAAAGTTATTCTTTTGGTCTCCTTTAGGATTCCCTTCGGGCCATTATCTTTGGGCTTTTGACTTTCTTCTAGTCGGCCACCATGTATCAACTCCCCTCCATAGGCTATTTGTTCTTCTTCAGCCATCGCATATCCTCATACATCATCTACCAAATTAGCATAAGTGATCGGGCCCTTTTGCCTTAGACTGAGTGATAATTGGTTATGCTGCAAACTGTTGATAAATGCAGCTACAATCGCATCATCATTAGGGTCCTGCACTTCCGAGACTTCCTCCGAGAACCTGGTAAGGTAGTCTTTCAACTTCTCATCATTTCTTTGTCTCAAGGTTGAAAGGACGGATACCGACTTCCTACGCTGGATATTTCCCATGAACTGCCTAGTGAAGGCCCGTATCAGTTCCTCGAAATTCCCGATCGATCCGCCTGTAAGGCCACCAAACCATCTAGACCCTTGATCCCCTAACATTTGAGGGAACATCCTGCATATGAGTGTATCATCATAATCGTACTTTGCCATAGCACTTTGGTATTTTCTAACATGCTCCTAGGGGTCGGTGTTGGCCTTGAACTGCTTCACATGCGGCATTCTGAATTTTTCTGAGAAATGGGCTTGTCTTACAGAGGCTGTGAATGGACTACCTAAATTACCGATCAGCAGGTTCCCGCGTCCTTGTCTACGTTCCAGCGCTTCTATCCTTCTTAGTTGAACCTCTCGTTCTCCCTCTGGTTCACCACGTTCATCGAACTTCTGGCGGATGATAAGACCATAGAGGTCTTTTGAAGTTCACCCTATGATCTAGGTGTCACGAATATTATATTTGGGCGCTGGAGTTGTCTCTCTATGCCTCCTAAGGGGTTCCTCTCTGTCAGTTGAGGGTGATCGAGACCTCCTCCTATGTCCATCATATCTATCGTTTCGATCATAACTTGTTCCCCGTCCATAACCTCTTGCAGCATCGTCATACTGACTGGGCTCCCTTCTTCTCTGACTGGCCTGGTCCCCATTCTTCCTGTGATCCTGGTAGTCTTGACGATCGTCTTTATTTTGGGGTCACTCCCTCTTTTCATGGTGATTCGCCCTATCTTTACCAGTTTTCTGCGGAGCGTCAGGGGTTGGAATTGCTATCTCAGATCGTATCCTAGAGTCTCGAGCCACCACATGTGTAGATAGCTGGAATGGTGAGGTCAAGTTTACAGTGGCAGTTATATTGATTCCCTGTCTAGCGGGGTCTTTAATGACTCTCCGCAGGGGCTCTTGAACCTGTCAGAAAGCGTCTGGGGAGATACCAAGGGCTGCATCGGTAGAGGTTGAGATATCTTGCCCAATGGAAGGTGGAAACCTGGGAGGCAAATCTCCTTCTGCACCACCGGTGTTGGTTACACCAGTGTCGTTAACACCACGTGGGGTACCTGTATCATGTGGAGACTGACTCCCCGTCTCTACTATTTTTCCATATGGCTGTTGCACAGGTTCTTTTATCAAACCGTGTTAAGCAACGAGCACACACTTACGAAGGTTCAACCCCTTCTTTTAGCTCCAATTGTTGACGGTGATATTTGGATTGGTAAAATTAATCACGTGTCACACAAGTTAATTGCAATTCACAATTAATTAAGAAATCTAAAAGAACAAAGTAAGAAACAAGCAAGTAAGATTTTATGTGGAAAACCCTAATGGGAAAAAAACCACGGTTGCCGGTGACGGCGAGGAAAGAATCCACTATGAAAAGAATATTACAAACCCTTTTCTCACTTACTCTCTAATAATATCTCTTCATTTGTGAACCATTGCTGGGTGTTTTTAGGATCTATTTATACATATGTAGAACCATAATTCTTGGAGTACAAGTAAAAGAAAGGTGGCAACATTTAATAAAGTACGAACAACTCTGGCTTATATAAGTTGTACTGTTCTTCTTTCCCGTCTTGTGTTTTAAACACATCAGGTCTTTTACTTATTCTGGATTCTGATAGCTTTGAGGAAATCTGTTTCCTTATCAGAATATGCTTCATGAGACCTTATTTGAGGAAGACTCTTCTTTGCGTGTTTGAGTCGTGATTCAATTTTATTAGCATGTCAAGCATCCGAGTGTATCTGGAAATTGTCAACGTGTCACTTAGTTGATCGCCTTCCACACCCGACCAGGGATCTAAACCCAATCGGATAACTAGACCCGACCATTTGAGTCTATCCGACCATCTTGAGATTTCCCAATCAAATCTTGCTAACCTGATCAATCTAATTACCTTGGTCGGGTTTTTCCAACCCGACCATCTTAGTAACTTTGATCAATATTGTGGGGTTATTTTCTGATCATTTTAGGTTGGTTCAATTCAGTTGACATTTGTTGACACATCACTTGTTGTCTCCGCGTAACACGACTTTTATTCTGACGTGCCATCTTTTCAAATTGTACCAATAACAACTACTGATGAATACGATTACGCTGTTGATAAATTTGGCTGCCTTTAAAAGCTTGAACATCGTCTTCTAGACGTAGTAATCATTTATCTATATGATTCACTCAATGCAGATATTTATAAATCCTGAAGGATTCAAAATGCTAGATGCATGTAAATCGAGATCTCGTAATCATTATTTGATGAACATACAAAAATCCTTATATTGATTAAAAACAATATAAACGGATGTGGTATAACCGTCTCAGTTAATATCCGATAAGATAAGGATATAATAATCATATTATATATTCATGTGTCTTCATAAAGAAATGAAAAAGCAAATATTGTCTCGACCTGAAGATCGAACATAGATCAAATGGAATGTTTGTCCATCAATCATAATATGTTGAAAAGATTCTGAAAAGATTCCATATGGATATTACTACATAAAGCAAGTCTTTTCCCATACTCCCTCTAATCTTTATGATGTTGTTGCATTTCATGAAATAAATATCAGTGTTTTTCAGTTGAGCAATCTAGAAGATTGCTTCAAAAGAATTTTTATCAGGGGGAGCGTCCCATCACGTGGAGCATATCAAATGAAGTATATTAATTATATTATGGCATATGTGCATTTTACTCTTTTTCCCTTCAAAATCAGGTTTTTATCCTATTGGGTTCTCTTGATAAGGTTTTAATGAGACAATTCTATAAGCACACCCAAAAATCATTTGATCCATAAAGATCATCATAAATATTACTTTTATCAAGTTGATCATCGTATATATGTTGTCCTGATCAAGACGATCATTGTAAATATTACTGTGATCTTGCTAATCATTGTATATATGTTATCTTGATCAAGAAGATCATCATAAATATAAATTTGATCCGACAGATCAATGGATATCATTGCTAAGGTTTTTATCCCACTGTATTTTTCATAGCAAAGTATAAATGTGAGAAATGTTTTGAAGAAAACAATAAATTCTGGATATATGTACACTATACTCATTTTCCCTTCGATCAGGTTTTATCCCACTGGGTTTTTCTGACAAGGTTTCTAACGAGATAGTTTTGAGTACGTCCAACAGCACAAGATCCAGAAGATTATCGTATATATTTTTTCGAGGTTTTTGTCCCACTGGGTTTTTCCTAACAAATTAAAATACAAGTGATGGAAATCCAATAAGGAATGTTGTAATTCAAGTGGTTTTTCCACCACTTGACTTTTGCCCACTTGATATCAACTTGATATCCACAACCTCATATTATCCTCTTAATTAAAATATGCAAATGGGGCTCACCTTAAAAGGTTGTATATATGGTGCTCCCTCTCAATTGTAATAAGTCGGTTCAGCTGAAGCATGAATGAAACAAACATATATTTTCTCTACCGCCTTCTCTCTTGTTCATCTCTCATCTCTTTATTTCAGTTTATTATTCTTAGTTTTATAACAATTTCAGGATTTTTAAATTTCCTAACGGCTATGATCGTCACAATAAATGAAAATGATGCCTGCCATCTCCTCATAGGCCATTCTTATTTAAAGTTTGATCAAAATATTTCCTCTAGACTTGTTAAGTAAATGGTAGAAGTAAGCTTCAACATCTGTAGGGTCTTTGGTTCAATCTTCATATTATGAGGCACTTGAAGATGACAAAGTTTACTTTGACAATTTTACTATAACTTCATATCTGATTTGTTTGCATATTATTTATATATAAACTATTGATACGTTTTGTGTTTTTAGTTAAATCTATGTTTTGCATACTATATAAATATGAGTGTTGATATTGTCGTTCCATAAATATAATTTTCACATCCATTTTATAAGTACACCCATATCTAAAATTTTAAAAATAAACCATTACTATAAACATCTATCCTAATACAAATAGTTCTCTTATTGAAATGAATATATTAATTTTAATATATTTTATTTTTAAACCCGCCTAAATTATTAACACACAAATTTTTTTTAAAACATATTATTCTTAGAACGGCTCTATTTGTTTGCTTGGAAAAATCAGCTTCGTTTCCTGATAAAATGGTTGTTTTTAATAGTCGTTGCTTCTTAGGTTTAAACACTTATTAGGAAGTCAATCTCGATGCCTATAGATTGTTTAGTTAGATTATTTTTTAATTGATTTCGTTCTTTGTTTTTTATTTTTATTTTTTCTTTAATTAGGCTCTTATGGTGGTGATTTGTAGGATTTTTTGTTGGTCTAATTTTCGTGATCTGATAGCATGTAGGATTTAATCTAAACCAAGTTGTTACATTAGTAGAGTCAGTATTGTCTGCTAGTCAGGCATTGTGTGCTCTTGTGTAATCAACAAAGTCTGCTGATAATGTTAGGCTGTTTAGTTAGACAGCATACAAATCTTTAAGTAATGTTCACACTTAATAGTTGTCAGGATTCCAACCTATATAAGGATTGATCCAGTTTATTTTAATGAACTCAATTCAATACAAAGCTAGTGCATTCTACAAATTGATTGTTGTTCACATTTGGTATCAAAGCCTGAGAGCTCGGAGGTGTGTGTGTGGTAGAGACTGTGAGTGTGAGAGATACACTGTGAGAGAGTGATCTGAGCTAGATTCCAGTTAGGAATCGGATAGCCGGAAAAACTCACTGGTGCCGGATTTGAACCGAGAGAGGTTCAGAGGCATTTTTTTTCGGAACCAGAAAAAGGAGGTTCAGACGAAAATAAAAACTCAGAAGTTACCGGAGTCAGTCATCTCCACCACCACCAGCCGCCGACCGCCGGGAGAGTGGGTTGACACCACTAACATCAGAAGGTGCAGCTAGTGATCACCTTCCATTTATTCCAAAGAATCATCCTCAACGGAGGACGTTTTGGAGGTCAAATCGACATCCTAAGATAAGTTTTTTTTTTCTATTTGGGTTGAAAGAGAGAGGAATTTTTTTTGGGTATCTGATCTGTTTTGATCAGAGGAGAGAGTATGAGCAGAGAGAGAGAGGTCTGTTGGTTTTTTTAAAATAAAAAAATTGAACACAGACGTTTTTAAAAAAAACAAAGGAGAAAGTAAAAGCATTTAAAAAAAAGTAAAGGTTTTTTTTTAATTATTGTGTTTTTTTAATCATTGTGTTTTATGGAAAATTACGGATTATACCCCTCTTTGGAAATTTACAAACGGTACCCCTATTGGTAAATTACAAATGGCTACTTCTAATTTTGAAAATAATACAATTCAGCCCTAAATACCTAAATTTGATGGAAAGACAAAATTTGAGTATTGGAGGGTCTAAATGCAATTTTTGTTCGAATACCAGGAGTTGTGGACTGTTGTTTCCGAGGGTATTGTTAGTCCAACAGATGCTGCAACAACTCGGAAGGATCTGAAGGCGAGGTTTTTCATCAACCAGTCGCTGGATCCAATGATTTTTGAGAAAATCGCACATGCCACTTCAGCAAAAGAAGCATGGGATATTTTGATGAACACGTACAGAGGAGCTGAAAAGGTGAAGAAAGTTCGCCTGCAGACTATGCGGAGGCAGTTGGAGCTTCTTCAAATGACGAAAACAGAGAAGGTGATAGATTATTTCTCACGGATATTGGTACTTGTTAATCAGATGAAGTCCAATGGTGAGACAATTTCAGATGTTCAGATTATGGAGAAGATTCTCCGAACATTGAATTCAAAGTTTGAGTACAATGTGACTGCCATTGAGGAGTCCAAAGATCTCGAGACGATGACTTTGGATGAGTTGATGGGCTCACTCCAAGCCCATGAACAACGTCTGGATGAGAAGTCAGAAATTGAGGTGGATGAGGCATTACAAAGCTAATTATGTCTTAAGAGAGACAAATATGAGACTTAGAGGAATTCTAAGTCTAGACAGTGGGGTCAGAACTCGTAAAACAGAAGAGGAGATGCTTCCAGTTCTAGCCAGAGAACAGGTAGAGGGAGCAACAACAATAACAACACTAATCAGAGGAATAAATCTCAGGTTCATTGTTTTAATTGTAAAAAAATTGGTCACTACAGGTCTGAGTGCAGATCTAGAAAGCAAGATTTCCAAGCAAATATTACAGAAGATGATGATCGTTCAGAAACATTGTTGCTAGCATGCAACATGGCAGACGATAGAGCCAAGAATAAATGGTTTCTGGATTCGGGCTGCAGCAACCACATGTGTGGTGAAAAGAAGATGTTCACTCAGTTAGATGAATCCTTTACTTCATCTGTGAAGTTTGGGAATGACACAACGGTGCCAGCGATGGGGAATGGCAGAATCTCTATCACTTTGAAGGATGAGTCCCAGAATGCCATCTCAGATGTATTGTTTGTTCCAAACCTGCAGAAGAACTTATTGAGTGTGGGACAACTTACGGAGAAAGGATATGACATATGGATTCCACGAAGGAATTTGCACCATCAATAGTGCACAGAAGAGGCTAATAGCAAAGGTTAAAATGTCACAAAACCGTTTGTTTCCGCTGCTTATTAATAGTGATAGTTTACCTTGCTTTAGTTCAGTGATTTGTGATAAGAATTGGTTGTGGCACATGCGGTTTGGCCATGTGAATTTTGGAAGTCTGAAACAACTAGCATCTAGAAAGATGGTTTCAGGATTACCCTCCATAAATTCCCCAGATAAAGTTTGCGAGACCTGTGTCATGGGAAAGAAGCATAGAGACCCATTTCCCATAGGAAAGGCATGGAGAGTCAGTAAGCCCTTGAAGCTGGTGCATTCAGACTTATGCTCAGTGGAGATTCCATCAAATGGAAATTTCAGTTATTTTATTACCTTTATTGATGACTTTAGCAGGAAAGCTTGGGTGTATTTCTTGCAGCAGAAGCCAGATGCTTGTGATGCCTTTAAAAGATTTAAGGCAAATGTTGAGAAGCAGTATGGAAGATCTATCAAGACTTTGAGAACAGACAGAGGCACATAATATATTGTCTGCGATGGTTTCTTGCAGAAACATGACATTAATCATCAGATGACAGCCAGATACACTCCTTAGCAAAATGGAGTAGCTGAGAGGAAGAATAGAACAGTCATGGATATGGTCAGGTGTTTGTTGCACTTGAAGAATTTACCTAAAGGTTTTTGGGGTGATGCAGTTGCTTGTGCGTTCTATTTGTTGAACATGTGCCCTACTAGAAGTGTTCTCGGAAAGACTCCACAAGAAGCTTGGACTCGACGCAAACCCAGTATTGGACATCTACGAGTGTTCGGTTGTATTTGTTATGCTCATGTACCTGATGTTTTGAGGAAGAAGCTTGATGATGAGGCATAGAAGTGCATTTTCCTCAGCTACAGTCAGATGACAAAAGGATACAAGCTGTATAATCCAGTATCCGGGAAGGTAATTGTCAGTCAAGATGTTACCTTTGATGAGCAAGGTTGCTGGGATTGGTCCCGTGGTAAGGGGAGCTTTTCAGATGTTAATGTTGATCTGGAAGAGATTGTTCAGGAAGAACCTACCCCTATGACACCATCACCTGGTGTGACTCCATATCCAGCAGATTCTTCCAGTCGTCCACAACGCCAACGGGTTTTGCCAGCTCGTTTGTAGGATTGTGTTCTCAATAATGACGACGACCTAACTGATGAAGAGTTAGTGAATTTTGCACTGTTTGCAGATTGTGATCCTATCACATATGAAGATGCTGCTCGAGATGATTGCTGGATAAAAGCAATGGATGAGGAATTAAGTGCAATTGAGAAGAATAACACATGAGAGCTTATTGATTTGCCTCATGGTAAATAGCCCATTGGTGTTAAATGGGTGTATAAGACAAAATACAAGCCAAACAGTGAGGTGAAGCGTTATAAAGCACGTCTGGTTGCAAAAGGCTACAAGCAGAAACCAGAGATTGATTATTTGAGGTTTTTGTACCAGTTGCCAGACTTGACACCGTTCGCTTGATTGTATCTCTTACCGTACATAATCGTTGGAGAATCTTCCAGATGGATGTAAAATCGACATTCTTAAATGGTGAGATAGAGGAAGAAGTCTATATTCACCAGCCGATAGGTTTTGTGAAAATGAGGTAAGAAAAGAAGGTTTACAAGTTGAAGAAGGCCTTATATGGGTTGAAGCAGGCACTCATGGCGTGGTATACACGCATTGACACATACTTTATTCAATATGAGTTTCAGAGATGTCCCTACGAGCACACTCTGTACATCAAGACAAATCCACATGGAGATGTTCTCATTGTGTGTTTGTATGTTGATGATTTGATTATTACCGGCAATAACCCTGATATGATTGCAGAGTTCAAGAAAGCAATGATTGGTCATTTTGAGATGACAGATTTAGGGTTGATGTCTTACTTCCTCGGCATTGAGGTGAGTCAGACGGATGATGGCATATTCTTATGTCAGAAGAAGTATGCTGGTGATATGTTGAAGAAGTTCAAGATGGAGGGATGTAAGCCGATTCTCACTCCTGTTGAAGAGAGATTGAAGTTAGTGAAAGATGGATCTGGTGAGCTGATTGATGCTACCATCTTTCGGAGACTAGTAGGAAGTTTAAGATACATAACTTCTACTAGACCTGACATTGCATATGGAGTTGGGCTTATCAGCAGGTTTATGGATTCTCCGAAGCAATCTCACTTGCAAGCTGTCAAGCGTATTTTGCGATATGTGAAAGGTACATTAGATGACGGTATCCTTTACTCTTCTGCTGATAAGATTGAGCTTGTGGGATACACAGATAGTGAATGGGCAGGTGATATGGAAGAGAGGAAAAGTACTTCAGGATATGCATTCCATCTGGGTTCCGGAGTATTTTCTTGGTCATCAAAAAAGCAGCAGGTGGTTGCTTTATCGACTACGGAAGCTGAGTATATTGCAGTTTCTAGTGGTGCTACACAGGCTGTGTGGCTGCGTCGTATGCTTTGTGACTTAAAGCATCAACATAATGCTCCTACAATGATCTACTGCGATAACAAGTCCACCATTTCACTGACAAAGAATCCAGTTTTTCATGGTAGGAGTAAGCACATTGACATCAAGTTTCATTTCATTCGAGACTTGGTAAATAATGAAATCGTGATAGAATACTGCCGTTCTGAGGAGCAACAGACATATTCACGAAGCCGCTTAAAGTCGATTCATTCCTAAAACTGAAGAAAACTTTAGGCATGATAAGTTATGGAAAACTTGGTTTAAGGGGAGATATGTAGGATTTAATCTAAACCAAGTTGTTAAATTAGTAGAATCAGTATTGTCTGCTAGTCAGCCATTGTGTGCTTGTGTGTAATCAACAAAGTCTGTTGATAATGTTAGGCTGTTTAGTTAGGCAGCATACAAATCTTTAAGTAATGTTCACACTTAATAGTTGTCAGGATTCCAACCTATATAAGGGTTGATCCAGTTTATTTTAATGAACTCAATTCAATACAAAGCTAGTGCATTCTACAAATTGATTGTTGTTCACATAGCCGAATATCTTATTTGGTGAAGTCGAGCTAGTCGAATCACTGGTAAGCTGTTTTTTTTTGGTTTTTTTTAATGTTCTATTGATCGATTTGTTGAGATGATTGCTCCCAAGGGAATGAAATCAAACACCCACTCACCCTGTTCTATGCAAATTTTTTTTCCATTACTTTGTTATATGATATGAGAATTTTTGATACTTGAAATAAAGTTAGAACTTAATTACAGTTTATTATAAATTGTTTTTTAATAAAGAGATATAGCTGAAGATATGAGTGTTCATAGTATTTGATTTATTTTTAATTAAAGTAATTTGTCCTTATTAATAAATTTCTATTGAGATTTTTTTGTAAATAAAATTTTTAATAACATATAGGTGTGCAAATCATATTTATATGTGACAATATCTGCATTATTTAAATATACTATCAATATTGTTTTTGAAATTAATATTTTATTAAAAAATTCCCATATCTGATAGGAAAGTACGACTTGTTTTTACCATTTTGCTATAGCTTCATCTTCAATAGGAAATACATATTACTTATATATACAGCCCTATTGATTATTGTTTTTTATTTTGAAAAGCCTATTGATTATTTTTATAATCAACATTTTACTGAAAAATTAATAATTTTTATTAATTAGTAATTTAAATTCATTTTAGTAAAATTTGTAATTATTTTGTATGATATACAAATAGATATAAGAAAGAGTTTATTAGAGATTTTAAAAAATGATATAGTCCTGTCGATAGACATAATTAAGAATAACTACATGTTCTTGTATTACTAGTAATTTTGCTTTATTTCATACTTAGTTAATTTATCCGATGTATCTTTAAAGTAGACTTCTTATTAGTACAATTATTTTTGTCCCTAAAATCTGATCCCTATTGTCTAATTTTCTTATAGTGATGGTCACAAGTTATAAAGTTTTTATTTATTTATTTTTTTACATTATCTAAGTTTTTTAATTAATTATGACATATTATTTGAAAAATCTGAATTTTTGGCAAAAAAATTAAGAGAGAGATTTTGCTAAAAAAATATAGTGACAAATAATTACATTTATCACAAAATAGTATCTATAGTGATGCATTTAAAATATGTCACTATAAGTCGGTGTATAAATTACAAATTACTATAATTGAAGCTACTGCAAAGTCTATTCATCCTTCTCAAGTTATTGCAATTGAAGCTACTCCAAAACACATTGGTAAGGATACTTCTAAGTAGAACAAAAAAATTACTAGCTTGTGGGTTCCATTTTATACCTATAAAAAGAATGACAATAGAAAGTGGACCAAAGCATTGAAGTAAAAAGTGTTTCTTGATTTAGGCTGGTGAAAATGATGCAGAATTCGATCTCGATGATGGTACTGACAAGTTCAATGAAACGAGGAGAATATATTTTTACTCATTTGAGTTACTGATTTTCTCTTGAAAATCATTTGGCTTGAAAATCATTTGGAGAATGGTTCTTTCGAATTAACCATTATTTTACCATTATTTTCAATTGATCTCTTAGAATTTTTTGTGATTGTATCAATCATTCTATTGTAATTTATTAATTCATATAATAATAATAAATTAATTGTTTTTTTCCATGATAATGTTGTAACAAATGATGTCGAAAATATTACCACATTTCCGACGGTCCAATAGCCCTTGAAAATAATTCAAATTAAAATTTGAGCATTTCTGACGGCACTATTAGGCCGTCAGAAATGTGGACAATATTGACGGTCTATTCGATTATTTTTGACGGTCTATTCGATTATTTTTGATGGTCATAGGACTGTTAGAAACGTAGTATTACTTTTTCCCTAGGTTGCACGGATACGGATACGGCATAATACGTCAATTAAAATAATATATATTTTTATTTTATATTTTAAAAATATAATCCAATAATTCATTCAAAATATATTCTATATAAACATAATGCAATAATCCATTCCATTCAAATTTCAAAATAAAAACATAATCCAATAATCCAATCAAAACATATTCTCAATAACATAATCCAATAATCCTTTCAAAACGAAAATATAATCCAATAATCCATTCAAAACATTTTCTCAAAAAACATAATCCAATAATCCTTTCAAAATGAAAACATAATCCAATAATCTATTCAAAATGAAAGCTTAATCCAACATATATAAGTCCTAACATATTACAAAACTCAAATAAAACATAAACTTAATTCTGAGATTTATTTTAAATAATTAGATTTTGACCATTCAACTTTGTAAAGTCTTAATTTGACCCCGTTTTAAACTAAAATAATTAAATTTTTGCCTCAAACGTATCCTCACCGTATCCCCATGTATCCCCGCCGTATCCTAGCCGTATCCCACATTCAAATTTGAGAAAAAGTCAACGAATATGTCAAATGGTGTATTCGATACGTATCCTGGTGTATCGGAGGTGTATCCGAACAAGATATGAGTTCGATACGAGTTCCCTCCCAAATATGGAGTATTCATGCAACATAGCTTTTTCCATTATTTATGACTTTACACTAATATGCCTTTGAAAAAGGTTGAATTACCGACATTAGTTAGAGCTGTCAGAAATAGTTCATCAGTAATAGAAACTTTTGCTATAGTGAGCTCAACTCGGATTTTTGAAATTAATTACAAATTAAACCTTATGAACTTGAACAAAAATTTTAAGATTTTTAACAGACAACTTAGAAAGTGATTGCAAAGCTTTAAGATTTTGTCCCAGGCAATGGCAGAAACAGCTATGACTGGGCTGGGCTATAGCCTGGCTTTGAATTTTGAAAAAAAATTAATAAACTATTTAGTTTATATATTTAATATTACTACCTATTGTTAGTTTTATTTCAATTATTTATAAGTTAATGATGATAAGATTCCATAATTATTACTAGCTTTCTAAACAAAAATGTTAATAAGTATATGAGTTACATATAAGAATTAGAACTTCTATTACATCTCCTATTACTCTCTTAGACTTTAAAAATATTAAATTAGTGAGATGAGAAGGTCACGGCAGTAGACCCTTATTGACCAGTTTTTTCTCTCGCTAACCGATACAACTTTATAGTTTTTTTTTTTTTTTTTTTAAATTTTGTCCGTCAAATTTTGATTTTAAGTAATTAATTAAACTAGAGTATTTTTTGAAAAATTTATAATTATTTAGTCAATTTTCAACTGTGTATATTTTATTTTAATTAATGAAAATTCTCTAATACCGTGAAAATTCACAATTAAAAAAAATGTTAATTTTGAATGTGCATAGCAGCCTACCAAAAAATTGGCATAGCAGCCTACCAATAAAAATGACTGTTTACCAATAAAAAAAAAATTGCATAGCAGCCTAACAAAAGAAAAGTTTCTGGTTTCACCCCTGGTCTGAGGTTGATGATGTGTCATTGAAAACTATGGTGGAATATGCTGTTTTTGGTAAAGCGGATTGTCTATTTTGCATTTGGTGTTTTATCATTGAAAAATATGCAGCATTGATTTATTTGATAAGAGAGCATATTAGTTCTGATTAGCAGACATTGATCTTTGTTTCCACAAAACATCATTTGGAATGTTGTTCCTTAATATATTTATTGTTCATTGAAGATGATATTTATAGAGCCTAATTCTGTGGTATGTTACCTATGGTGATATGGATCAACTGGTGTACTGTGAATATTTTCTTCTATTTGATAATGTTATCGATAAGGACTTTCCCCTTAAAACCTAAATTTCATCTCAAGTAACAGAAAAATTGTTTTGAAGTCAATTTAGAGTAAAACTAATTCGTCATATATTGCTTTGAATAAATGATGATTTCTCTTTGTTTTTAATAGTTGGTTTGCTGATAGGTGATTAGAAAACCCAACATTCCAATAATAAGAAACATTGCATTAACAAGTTCTTATAACTCTCTTAAAACCCTAGCTATAATTTCAATTCCCAAACCACTTAATATTTTTTTAAGAAAAAAAAATCAAGAGAAAGGTAAGAAATTAATAATGTGATGTCATAATAAATGTTCTTAATAATAATTTTACAAGAACATCAAAGGAAGAAATTAAACAACAGGCGATCACAATGGTGCATACTTAGTTAGCAGTTGTTGTTATTGATGACATGAATTAAATAAGGGGAAGGAAACCCATGTCCTTAAGAACCTGACCACAGTTCTTCAAAGCATCCTTCCTCATGAAGCCAAGAGCATTAGCATAGCGAACAGGATCGACAACACCCACATCGCTTGTCAACAGAATCCTCGCGGCGTTAAGCTCAGCAGTGACCTCCTTGCAATCTTCTCTGGGTGAGTTAGTGAGGTGGACCTCGCAGATTGAATCTGCATGGTCACCATCAACCTTGATGGTGTACTTACCAGACTTGTCGGTCACTCCCTCAATTTCCACAGAGACTTCTTCGGTCATACGGTTCCTGCACAACAAGGTCACGGTGGCTCCAGCGATGTACTGGCTAAGTGGGGTCTCGAACTGGACTCTGCATGTGTCGCAGTACACCTTGCCTTCCACGTACAAGCTGTTGTCTGTTTCCTTTCTGGCCTCAGCCACATTGAAAAGGGCTGCCATGCAGAGAGCTGCAGCCGCGACGAGGACCACGACGGAGTATGTCTTTGCCATTTCTTCTTCCTTTTGCTTTATTTTCTTCCTTTTTTTTTTTTATTGCTAAATGCTCTTGGTGCTTGAGATATCTGTGCAGGTTGATGGTGATTTTATAGGGCAATTTAGAGTTGGAGCAGTTGGGCTTTCGTGGTGTTTGTTTAATATTGACAAGATAATTAAGAGAGAGACTCGTTCAACATTTATTTTTAAAAAATATTATTGTTTCTTCCTCAACCATTTTTACCGGAGCACCATTCAAATATTTAGATTGTTGTTTTTGTGCGGTTATTATATTTCAGTCATTATAATTTTGTTCTTTTTATAAGATATAACTTTATTGACCATAATAAATTTTTTTGTTCTATATATTGTTTTGTTAAAATAAAATAAAAAATATAGGAACCATGATAATCGATGCAATTTGTTTGATATTTTGACCAAAGACAAGCATATTATGTCTGATTTTTCTTTTTGAAAGATAATAAAATCACTTAAATAAGTACTAAAATCATTGATTTATAGAAGTGTTTTTTTCCTTCCATTTTTCATTTAACAAAAAACAAAAATAGTGGATTATATATAAGTTGTCAATAAACCTTGGATACCTGAATGCTATGATATCATTGTAATCTATTTATTTAAATTGTATTATATTTATATTATTTAAATGAATGGATTACAGTGTTGCCACATCATTTGGACACTAGATTTAAACACTAAATTTGAGTAAAGTAACATTACTTATAAGTTATTACTTCCTAAACTATTCTTACAAATCTTATTTCTTTATATTCCGTCATAAAACCCTTGAATTGTAGTTATTTCATCACTCAAAATGCTCCATAATATTTCATGGTTAAAAAAAAGAAAAAGAATGCAGTTTTCCAACTCTATTTCAATATGGACCTTTCTTTTTCTTTTCCCGTAACGAGTTTTATTGATTTTATTTAAGGCCAGATCTTTTCTTCTACTTGTTCATCAAAATGCAATATGTTCAACAACTACAAGTCTATGGTATTATTATTATTATTATTATTATTATTATATTATTATTATTTTAAAATATTATATAAATTTATATTTCTTTTTTAAAATATGAGAAAGACTCGAACTTACAACCTTAAAATATAAGGGGCCGTTTGGTATGGGGTGATCCTTACATGGGTATGAGAATCTGATAACATTCTCATGTTTGGTAGAAGATTTGGATTTTTTTAAACATGGGAAAGTGAATCCTATGAGAATCATATTACCCTTCAAGGGGGTAATGTGAAACCCATCCCAACATGTGGGTTTCAGATTACCCTCCATCTGATTCCCACCGTGGGACCCACATATAAATTAAAAAAAAATATCTATCCCTAGCAGACACCAGAATCGTTTGCTTCTCACATCTCTTCACCTGAGTCGAACTCGCCTCCATCTCTCTCTCTGTCAAACCAACCGGACTCCATCCAACTCGCCGCCCTCTCTCTCCGTCGAACCCACTCTCTCCGTTAAGGTATGTCATCTCTTCGATTGCTTTTAATTTTGTTCTCTGCAGTTTCATTCTTCACTTTTTCTTCTTTTCTGTTTTCGATTGCTTTTCTTGGATGCTTTAATGGGATTTGGACAAGAAATCAAACGATTAACGATTTGGACAAGAAATCAAACCATTAACGGAAGAGAGCAGATAGTGCTTCCTCCATTATTATATATAAGAAATCAACGATTTGTGGTGTGAAAGTATCCATTTGTGGTGGGAAATTTGTCTGTTTTTTTTTTTGCTTCTTCAATCTTCAGGGTAAGTCTCATTTAAAGTTATTGAATCAGCATATTTATTTATATGCGTTGTAGGGTAATTGAGAGTTTGTTTGAATGCTGCAGATCTGTTTTTATTATTTGTTGAATGTCTCTTTAGTTGTATATTGTTGTTGGGAACTGAATGTCTCTTTATTATTTCTTGAATGCTGCAGATCTGACTCTACCAACGATTTGGTGTATATTGTTGTTGGGAACTGAATTTTGGAGTATAAAATCTCTTTATATATGAAATCTTTTAGCCCCAGATCATTTTTCTTGCTTTTGTTTGTAATTCATGGATGGAATTTTTTTTAAATTGTTTCACTTTGCAGTTTTCATTGAAGACTAGATTTATGGTCAAGTACACAAGTATGCTGAGATGATTTTCTTTAGTTAGATTATTACAAGTTGGTAGAGTCATTCCATTTTGATTTTTGCTTCTTGTTAATTGCTGCTAATTAATGTTACATATCAGTGTTGAAGTTGCCATATAATTTGTTATCTCACTAATTAACTAATGGGAGTTGATCAATTTCTTCTTAATTATTAAATGTGTGGCTTCAAAATTCACCACTGGTATGCTTTGCATTGCAGAGACAAAAGCTACATGCTTCATTTATATCTCCTATATGAATTGCAGAGACAGTAGCCTTGGTGTTCTATGTCTTCTATATGAATTGCAAACTTAAAAGAATGTGTGTTCTATGTCTTCTATTTATAAGCATTATATTCATTACTACTTGGTTTAAATAGAAACTTTAAACTCTTTAAGAGCTCAAACTATTGTAGAATTTTCATTGGTTTAAACTTGTACGTGCAGATATGGCTCGTCTTCATTTGGTTGCAAAGAAAAGAATTGTTGGAAATTCGATTCAATACATGGAGATCTTAAATGAGATGAGAATGTTGTTCATTTTTCTAATATGTATTATCATGAGTAGAAGACGTTTAAGTAAAATGAAAAGTTACGGTGAAACTTCTGTACATAGGCATCACATATGTCAACTAAATTATCACCGAATGATACATGAGAGTGACTTAGCATGCATAGAGAGCATTCGTATGGATAGAAGAACTTTTTCCATTTTATGTCATCACCTTAGAACTGTTGGGGGTTTAAAAGGGACAAAAAATATGGATGTTGAAGAAATGGTAGCTATATTTTTACATATTATATCTCACGATGTTAAGAATAGAATTATGAGACGACAATTTGCACGTTCTGGTGAAACTGTTAGTAGACAACTCAATGTAGTCTTAAATGCTATATTATGTCTACATGAGTTATTACTAAAAAAGCCAGAACCAGTTCTTGGAGATTCAACTGATAGTAGGTGGAAATGGTTTAAGAATTGTTTAGGAGCACTAGATGGAACATACATTAAAGTAAATGTCTTAGCATCGGATAGACCTAGGTATCGAACTAGAAAGAATGAAATTGCTACTAATGTGTTAGGGGTGGTCTCACCAGATATGCAGTTTATTTATGTTTTGTCTGGATGGGAGGGTTCAGCTGCTGACTCTAGAGTTTTACGAGATGCTATATCTAGGATGAATGGGTTTAAAGTTCCACAAGGTAAAATTTTATCCTCTTGCATGAATGAATGAATGATAAAGCTTACTATATGAGTTATTTCTAACAAATTTTGAAATAACTTGTAGGATATTACTATCTATGCGATGCTGGGTATCCCAATAGTGAAGGTTTCTTAACACCGTATAGAGGACAACGCTACCATTTGAATGATTGGACACTCCCACCTAATACTCCTCAAGAATTTTTTAACATGAAACACTCATCTGGTCGATTCCGCCCACGACTTTATTAATCTTTAGTGATTTCATCGGTTCTAAGAAATGTTGGAGATGGATTAAAGGATGGTAATTTTGTACTTTTAATAGTGATATTTTTTAAATTAAAAATAATAGCTAATGATTCCTTTTTTTTTTTTGAAAACTTCGAAAAAAAACACGTGCACCACGATCGTCGGTACGATAATAAAAAATAAAAAATGACTTTAAGGACAGATCTTGTGTGCAAGCTTTGATGGCAACTGCAGAAAGCGAGCAGTGTTTAAAGACGAAGGAGTTTTGTTTTGTTTTTACTTTGAAAACATTTTGTCTAGATCTCTTAAACCCTCTCCAAAACCTAGACGATGTTGAAACTCTACACAGTCTCTGCTTTTCTTCCTCTTCCTCTTCTTCAAACCCACACCCCAAAACCCCAAACTCTCACCATAACCGGACCCACAACTCTCTCTGGTCACTTAACCATTTCCGGCTCCAAGAATTCCTCTCTTCCTCTTCTCGCTGCCACACTCTTATGCTCCAACTCTTCTCTGCTTCACAACGTACCCACAAACTTAACGGATATCAATGCAATGCTCTCAATTTTGCGCTCATTGGGTGCCAAGATTGAGGTGGACATTGGCAGTGCCCAAATCTTGCTCAATACTGATAATGTGAGGTCTGTGGAGCCCTGTTTGGAGGAAATGAAGAAGACTCGAGGTGGGTTTTTTGTGATCGGGCCTTTGCTTACCCGGTTTGGTGAAGCTGTGGTGGGTTTGCCTGGTGGGTGTGATATTGGGGAGAGACCTGTAGACCTCTACATTCGTGGCTTCAGAGCTCTCGGGGCTGTCGTTGAGTTGAGGTTAAGTGTTTTATTGTGTTTTTCGGTTTTAAAATGCAATGTATCGTATAATGATTAACAAAATCTATTGAATTGGTTTATGTTTTATTTGATTGGTTTAGAATTTTTATTAAGGATCCCATTTGTTTAAGTTTTGCTTCGTGGGTTAAGATGTCAAAGTTTGAGATTTCAATTTTTAGTGAAATGATGATTGATGAGACTTCAAATTTTATTTTAGTTATAAATGATATGTAGTGAATATGTTAATATGGAGGATCTATTTGTAGTGATTGAGATGAAAATTTTTCTTTTATTTTCTAAGTTCTTTTTAGTTATAATTTGAGGATCATATTGGTTTTAATACTAATATATTGATGAACTTGTTAATTTGAAGAATTTCTTGTCTAATTGTTAGTTTGGGGATATGGGAAATGATATGCAGATGATAATGTACTAATCTGGAGAATCTGTTGTGGTGATTAGTTTGTGAATATGTAAATTAGGAAGTATAGGGAATCCTCTAGAGATGAGCAAAACGTAAAATTTGCAATTACAAAATGATAATAAGAAATTTTGGTTGATGATAAGGTGGGATCTATTCACTGTTGTTAATCATTTTCTTCTGTGGCTAGAACAGAACCAGATTATCGGGTTTGGATTTGTGGTATTTGGAAGGTTTCCATGGCAGTTTCTTTGCTCTAGGAGTAGGTATCATGTCTGTGTAAACACGAAAGATGCAAAGTGTGACAAAGTTTTGCTCTAGTAGAAGTGATCAGGAAAGGCTGCTTAAGGAACACATTGATCTCGTCTTAGTTGATGAGCGAGATTAGGTAGTATGCCTTCACTATATGCTAATCAATTACTAGCTAACCGTGTAAATTGGTAAAAGTTGGTCATTGATCAGATAAAAAAACTTGATTTGACATTTTTGTTGTTGGCAAACATCTTTCCATGTGCAATTTGCTTTGGTAATGGTGTACTTGTCTGGTTAATTATAGATGTTTCAGATAACAGCATGAATCCGTAGACAGGCAACAAGAAATAGGGTCTGGTCGTTAAAAGAAATAAAATGACAAGGATATTCATTTGCTATGATTAATAAGCCTTGAAGTAATAAAATCTTATTGTTTAGAATATGCTGGCAGATCTAAAATGTGAAGTTGACTAAAAGCTAATTTTGTTCAAAATTACAGGGATGGGAAAATGCTTGCACATGCTGCAAATGGCAGAGGATTGGTTGGGGGGACTTTCCATCTAGATTTCCCTAGTGTTGGGGCAACTGAAACTCTTATGATGGCAGCTTGTATGGCTGATGGAGTGACCATGCTTTCAAATGTTGCCAAAGTATGATGCGAGACATTGTGCTGCTTGTTTACTTTATGGTCTTGAGGATGATGGGAAGGCATTGTTATATTCTTCTCTGATGGAATTAATTTAATTATTGATCCCCCGAATTTGCACCACAGGAACCGGAGGTGATTGATCTTGCACGTTTTCTGAATGACAGTGGGGCATGTGTGTATGGAGCAGGAACTGACAAGCTTTTAATTAAGGGGAAATGCCACTTACATGGTTCTGAATATGTTGTGCCCCCAGATCGAATTGAAGCAGGCACCTTTATGCTTGCTGCAGCAATTACTCGCTCGTGCATCTCAATATCACCCATTATTCCTTCCCACTTAGCATGTTTGATAGACAAACTAAAAATTGCTGGTTGCAGAATTACTCAATTTAACCATGATACCTTGGAGGTAATGAGATTCTCATTATTCTGTTTTCGTTTTCTTTTCGTTTTAGTTTTTTCCCCTCTCTTTCTGCTTGAGGCATAATATAGATTGGCAGTCCAGGTTTCAGCCATGCCCACAAATGTTGGTGACCGCATGCAAGGTTTTGATATTAAGACAGGTCCATTTCCTGGTTTTCCTACAGATCTCCAACCTCTGACAATGGCACTACTCACTACATGTAGGGGTTCAAATATTGTAGAGGAATCTGTGTTTGAAAAACGCATGAGCCATGGTATGTGGTAAACTATCAATGACTTTGCAGCACCAATTATTGATTTTCACCCTAGTTTTTATGTTTTTGACATTTATTGTTTTAATTAAAGAAAAGATTTCTGAAGAAGTGTCCAAAATAGCTTCAATTAAATTTTTCCAGTTCAGATCTAATATGATAACTGAAGTTTTCATTTCAGAAGATTTCTCCAAGAATGTTGTTCACACTGCTTAGAGGTTTTAAATTAAGCTTATCGGTTCACCTCAAACAATTTCATTTTATTTTATTTTTTTATTATTATCTTAAATGTAGGAAAACCAGAATCTCTTACTATTATTATTTTCCTTTTTGATGCGTGCTTCTGTGTACTGTGTAGTGCTTGCTGCCTTTTGACATTTTGGGGAACTATGGAACTATGACATGTTATTTTTGTTTTAAATTTCCAAAGTTGCCAAATGGTGATACATCAATGACCATAAATCGGATAACTATGGAAGTCTCCTCTTAATGTCAAACTATTTATCTCTTTATTGCTCTCGGAAGTATCTGTAGAACTTGCATACGTATGTTATCTGCACTAGACATAAATGCCTCAATTTTGTCTGTCATTTGGATAGTAAGAGAACTGCAGAAGCTTGGAGCAGACATTCGGGTATGTGGGAGCACTGCTCTGGTTTTTGGGGGAGAGAAAGGAAGGTACATTGTCTTCCACTGTGATGATAATATAATTTTTACATCAATATAAAACCATATTTTTGAATATGGTGATTTTTTTTTTTAATTTGCCAGTGCCCTGCATGGTTCTCGACTAGTAGCTGCTGATTTGAGAGGAGGTGTGTCGCTGGTATTAGCAGGACTGGCTGCTGAAGGAACTACTGAGATCGATGGCATTGCTCATATTGACCGTGGTTATGAGAATTTAGATACCAAGCTTCAGCTTCTAGGAGCTGATATTAAAAGATTGATTCGGTAACCTATCCCCTATGACAATTGGACACTATTTTCTTATATTGGAAATCACATTTTAGTGTCTACAATTGTTTGAGTTCATTTGCCCTCATTACCTTCTATCCCAGTAACCACTTTAATTTTTTTTTTATCTTTTTGTCCAGTAGACGCCCTTTATGCCTATGATCTGCACTAGGGGGAAGTAGTCCTTTCACAACCTTTAAACCCCATTTTCCTTGGTGTGAGCGGGACTCGGTAACAGATTTTTTTACGAATACAGAGTTTATCACCTTAACTAGTTGGCTCTTGGCACCCACTAAAAATTAGCTCATCACTTGAAGAATGTATTTAGTATAGGCATACAGAATTACTGGTTTAGAGTCAAGTAGCAGGAGATGTATCATTACTCTCAGATGGGGCATGTACACATTATGTGACTCTAATTAGCTGCATTGCTGATAAGTTCTCTTTCCCTCGCAATAAGTAAAGTCATGTTAAATGATCTTATGAATTTTGAAGGTCTAGATAGGAGTAATGTAGTGTATTTGTACCCTGAATTTCTTTCTTCTTTTCATTTTCCTGAACGGTACTGGAATTCATATGTTGTATAAACTAGTTGATACAGTCTTTTATATTTTTCATTTCAATAGTGTCTTCCCCATTTCTGATTTTTATAAATTTAATCAAGTTCACCTGGGTATGCAAGATTATCGATTTTTTACATTAATGTTTACGCTTTATACGTTTGGTTGAATTATTCCAAGTGCTCGGCAACATTATGGGAAATTTGTAACATAAAGCATTCTTTCTTTCACATATCTCTCTGTTGTTTTACCAATCTTGATTTGCTTCCATCTTTTCTACTGTCTTTCAATGCCAACATGTTCCCAGCGGTTGGCATTCTTTTTCTTTATTTACTCCCTCATCAATCACTTTACCAGTATGACTTCAAAGGAATCCCACACCATCGATTTCTTCTTCTTCCTCTTCTTACTCGAATTTTGTGCCGAGGACGAAGGTCCTGCATCAGTAGGTCCAGTAGTACTAGGGGGATCGGGATCGATATCGATATGGAAGTCACCGTATAATCGGTTGATTTCCTCGTCCGGCATATAGTCGTTACGGTTCAGGTTGAAATGTTCAAGATTCATTTTTCTAAGATTATAATTAAATAAATGATTAAATGTCACAGAATTACAGATACAATTATACATTTATACAAATAACAAATTTAAAAAACAAAAAACATAATCATAATCATCCTAATATATTATTAATTTCTAAAAAGTTAACAAAAATTCGGAATTAATTTTATACAATTTTTATTTTCTTCTTATTTCTTCAATTCTACAAAACAAAGCATAAACATAATCATTCTAATATATTATTAATTTCACAATTTTTTTAAAAAATCCGGATTTAAATTTTCTAAATTTATATTCTTCTTATTTCTTTAATTCTACAAAACAAAGCATAAACATAATCATTCTAATATATTATTAATTTCACAATTTTTTTTTAAAAATCCGGATTTAAATTTTCTAAATTTATTTTCTTCTTATTTCTTCAATTCTACAAAAAAAGCATAAACATAATCATCATAATTTATTATTAATTTCTAAAAAGTTAACAAAAATTCGAAATTAATTTTATAAAATTTTTATTTTCTTCTTATTTCTTCAACTCTACAAAAAAAAAAACATAAACATAATCATCCTAATATATTATAATTTCTAAAATATTAACAAAAATTCGGAATTAATTTTATACAATTTTTATTTTCTTCTTATTTCTTCAACTCTACAAAAAAAAAACATTAACATAATCATTCTAATATATTATTAATTTCACAATTTTTTAAAAAATCCGGATTTAAATTTTCTAAATTTTATTTTCTTCTTATTTATTCAACTCTACAAAAAAACATTAACATATTCATTCTAATATATTATTAATTTCACAATTTTAAAAAAAATTCGGATTTAAATTTTCTAAATTTTATTTCTTCTTATTTCTTCAACTCTACAAAAAAAAAAAACATTAACATATTCATTCTAATATATTATTAATTTCAAAAAAAATTTTAAAAAAATTCGGAATTAATTTTTCTAAATCATTTTTTCTTCTTAAACTCAACAAAAAAATAAACATAATCTTTCGAATATAATAATAATTTCGAAAATTTTTAAAAAAATTAGGAATTTATTTTTTTAATTATTATTTTGTTGTTAAACTCACAATAAAAAACATAAAATTAACATATTACTAACAACAATATTAACTACACACATACTAATCACTAAATACTAAATAATAAAAATTACAACCTTAAAAAGTAATTAATAACAAAAGTAAAGAAGTAGACATACTAATCTTAAATTGGAGGCTTGAGAGTGTTGAATTAATTAATCAATTGGATACCTAACAACATAAAAAATAATAACATTAGTTGTAAACATATTAATAATACTTAATAATTAAATAACAAATGAAAGTTAATTAAAAAAAATAAACAAGACAATACCTTAGAGTAAGAGTCTTAGAATATGTAGAGACTAGAGAGTGGAAGGTATGTAAATATATAATATATAATCTATGGTGTATACTATATTAGTATAATAGTATATAGTATATAATTAATATATTATATAAATAAAATAAATTTCAAAATAGTTGAAAGAGTGAGTGAGAGATGTTGGAGATTGTAGAGAATAGAGAGAATAAGAGAGTAGGGAAGTAGAGGAAATGTAGAGAATAAGGTGAGGGTGATGGGGTATTTATAGGAAAAAGTTAGGTAAGGGTATAATTGGAAAAAATTGTAGAAGATTTAAAAAAACGTAATATTTAAAAGTTTTGAATATTTTCCCCCCTAACGGTCACCAACGGTAACCTGGCTAATTACAAAAGCCACCCTTCAATTCAAATTTTTTTAAAAAATTCAAAATTTTAAATTTTGAAAATTTTTTTTGGGCCACGGGCTTTGCGGGCCTGGCCGGGTTTTTTCAAATGGGGGCCCGGCCTGGCCCGCCAGCGAAACGGGCTTGGGCCTGGCCAGTTTTGCTAGCGGGCCGGGCCAGCCTAGGCCCGCGAAAAAACTGGGCTGGGCCGGGCGGCCCGTTTGGGCCCAACCCAAATTACCAGCACTAATTTCTATTAACACTTATAATAAACTAAAATTAAGTGTATAATTCAAAATTTTTAATGTAGTTTTTTAAAAATAAATCACTTAATTGAAAACAACGGAAATTAATGCAAAATACATTAATTAATAAAAACATAAAAAACCAAATACAAACTTCATAGTGATAAAATAAACTACCACTAATTGGAAGACACTAAAATTAAAGAAAATAACAACACCGATTTAGGAGTCTGGAAGACCATTTCCGGATCCTATGATATTATTGAAAAATTGGCCAAAAGACCTAGATGTATTTTGAGATCCATGGCCATGTTGTTGAGCTCTTTTTGCCATAACTCTTAATTCTTCATGATGCATAACCATACGTCAGTTTGGATCAGTTATGAAATTCAAATCTTGCATTAAAATCTGTTTTCCTCTAGAACTATGGTCACATCCAATTTTCTCTCTTGGATTGCGTAATTTCTTTGCCTATCCTCACCGCTTTGTTTTAAAACTTCAATGAGTTGTTGTTGTCCTTCTTTGATAGTGTCAATCATTCTTGAACTTTGTTCATCAACCATCCTTTTAAATTTTGTTTTCTTCACCCCAACATGCAGTTGAGATGAACTACCACAAACATCATCATTAGTTATATTCAAAGATGAAGATAGTCCAAGAGATGCTGATGTGGGAGACTTTGGAGTTGGTGAGTCTTCTTGTAATGATACAATATTACCACTTTGCCTTTGATAGACTGATGTTGCAATATCGGTATCTGCAAATTTTTGCATATATTTGAGGATGAGCCACACATGATCAAATTTGAATCCATTTTTGTAATTCTTATCCTGTGTTAATAATATTTTGGCTCGAATTATTTGCAAAATGATGCAAATATATATTTTTAAAATTCAATATGAAATATACAATTTTTCTATTGTCAATTCGAACTGATATAAGATATATCAGTTCATTGTATGTGGTCATTGGATTTAAATGGTTTGACTTGGCTGTATGCATTTGCCAAAGCATCTTTTAAATTCAATGACGCATATGCAAGGAACTTATATATCTTTTATCAATGCGAACTAACAATAGAAAGAATGATGAAATATAATATTTCTAAAACTTTAATTTTAACAAATACTCACAATATCAGCTTCTGAAGCACCGCTCGCATTCAAACTTTCAATCTGTCGTAAGCATCCCTGCAATTTCCCAACTGCAATAAGGATAGTTTGTATTCAACACTGCAAACTTCTCTTGCCATGAAGTTGACTGATAATCTCTTATTTGGTGTTGTTATAATCAGTCTCAACTCGGGACCAGAACATATCCTTCGATTGGTTTATATCTATGATCGGGTTTTGTGAAATGTCAAGATATACATGACAAAGGTGTGTGTCTTCTTCATTTGTGTATGAAGAACTTCGGTGACTTGAAGTCATTTTTTTGGAAAAAGTGATTTGAAGAGATAAGTGATTCGAAGGGATATCAAGATTTGAGGGGATATGTTTAATATATATTGATATTTATAAAAACTAGGAGATACTCTTTTCAGATTTAATCCTACGGTTCAGATGGTGAGGAAATCCATCTACTGGTTGGTATTTGAAATCAGATTTCTTATCTTCAGATTTTAGGAAAGGTGAAGACAAGAATTCTGAAGAAGTGTAGATATTATTTTGGAGAGGTGTCCAACGGTTCAGAATGGTGATGAAATTCATCAAATGGTTGGCATTTTAGATCAGATATCTTATCTTGATATTTTGGGAAAAGTGAAGATCAGATTTCTGGAAAAAAGTTGAGATATTATTGCAGGGAGGTGTCCTATGGTTCAGATGGTGATGATTTCCATCAAATGGTTGACATTTTAGATCAGATATCTGATCTTGATATTTTGGGAAATGTGAAGATCAGATTTCTAGAAAAGTTGAGATATTATTACAGAGAGGTAAAAACCTACGGTTCATATGGTGAGGAAATCCATCTAATGGTTGACATTTTAGCTCAAATATCTTATCTTGATATTTTGGGAAAAGTGAAAATCAGAGCTCAAGTTAATTTTATTTCATTAAAAAACCGATTAACATCAACCTAATACAACCTATGGAAGAGAGAAAACGAGATCTCGTTGACTCCTAAAACACCTAAACTTAATCGGGATAGAAGAAAAACCTAATTGTTGCGTAAGAAACTAAAAGGCTCTGGAAAACACACTAAATGACACTTTTTGGGCCCCTTCTAGACATGGTCACAAGAATCATAGTTCCAACGATGGATTGTAGAGCTCATCACTGGCTTTCCAAAAACATATTATAATAGCCATTTGGAGCCCGTATGCAAAAGTTATGAACCCGCAAAGTGAAGATAAGATTTCTGGAAAAGCATGAAGATATTATTTTCGAAATGGATCCTACGGTTTTGATGGTGATGAAATCCATCCAATGGTAACGATTTAATAGTACAAGATTTCTATGGTTTATCTAGAACAATATCTTTCACAATGATAAATAGCTTACACCAAAGTATGCTAAAACTTATTCAATTCAACTCCAAGCAAAAATGAATTTCAACATCGGAGGTCCATCTAATTTCGCATCTTCATCATTCGACGACGATGAAGCGCAACTTATGGCAGATCTTGAAGCGATTGATGCAGTATAAGAAGCTATAATTACCCAACATGGTAACATCCAACGGGTCATCGCTCAGTATCTCTATGGAGGCTAAATTCATGGTCATATAGTGATCAATCGAGACTTGGAGAGTGGTGATCGTAATTTGTTCATCGACCATTTAGCCAATAACCCACGATATCACGATCAAATGTTTCGTCGACGTTTTCAAATGGGTAGAAGTTTATTCCTTCGTATTGTTAATGCTGTGGAAGCTCGTGACAACTTACTTTGTGCAACAAAGAGATAATGTGGGTAGACTGGGTTTGTCCGCTCTTCAAAAAATAATAGCAGTATTTCAGATGTTGGCATATGGTATACCAGCAGAAAGCTATTGACAAGTATATTAAAATTGGAGAGTCTACAACAATTGAGAGTTTGAAGAGATTTTGTAGTGCTGTTGTGGAGGTATTTGCAAAACAGTATCTAAGATTACCTAACGCTATTGACGTTGCCAGACTACTCCGTATTGGTAAAAATCATGGTTTTCCAGGAATGCTGGGTAGTCTAGATTGTATATACTGGAAGTGGAGAATTGTCCAACGGTTTGGGCAAGACAATATGCAGGTCGTAGTGGATCCCTAACTATTATTCTAGAGGCTGTAGCTGATTATGATATGTGGGTATGGCATGCCTATTTTGGTTTGCCGGGTACCAACAGTGATATTAATGTGTTGGAGGCATCCCATCTTTTTGCCAACCTTGCTCAAGGTATTGCTCATTCAGCTAATTATGTCATTCAAGAAAAATAATATAACATGATTTATTATTTAGCTGATGGTTTATACCCAAAACGGTCTACGCTTGTACAAACTATTCACGATCCATGTGGTTGGAAAAAAATTATTTGCAATGAAACAAGAATGATGTAGAAAAGTCGTAGAACGTGCATTTGGAGTTCTCCAATCACGGTTTGTAATTGTGGCAGGACCAACATGTTGATACCAAACGTTTTTGGCATAAACATGTTTTACATGATATAATGACCGCATGCATTATTATGCACAATATTGAGCGTGATGTTGATACAACAATTGAGGATCATATGGAAACACCAACTCTAGAAGTTGAGATGATGGTAGATAAAAAATACCCGATTTTAAGAATTCCTTGCTCGACATAGAAAACTTAAAGATAATGAGGCACATATTGCACCCAGAAGTGCATTAATTGATCATTTGTGGGATGAATATACCAATTCAGATAATTAAATGATGATCAATATGTACTTTTATTTTTTGTTTTTCCTTTTTTATTTTATGAAATGTAATGTTTAACTTATTTTAATAATAAATGCAATATTTTAACTAATTCAATTTAATTTCTTAATGTATTAATTTCTTAATTCTTAACTTATTGCAATATTATGTTAATTATGGAGTGAAATGTTAATTATGAAGAAATAATAAAAAAAAGGGAAAGAAATGAAATATTCAAATGAATATTCTTTTTAGTGTAACATTTGGTGTAATGAGTTGGAGATGAAAAAACTAAATAGAGTGAAAGTTGTATTATTTTAATGCGAAAGTTACACTATTTTAAGTTTTTGGGTTGGAGATGGCCTAATAGAGCCCTCATTATCTATTAGAAAATACTTTTTACACCATCAAATATTAATAAAATATTATAAAATTTTTAGTGAGGATTTTTTTTTGTTGCTAAAAAGCATTCTTAATAATAATAATAAAAACAAAACTTTACACCGTAGCAAAGTAGCTCATTTTACAAAATCAAATGGATTGCCAATATTTAAACTTGATAATGGTGTCCAAGACATAATTAATTAGTTATAATAATCTAATTGGAAAATCTTTAACGGACTGTATGCTCATTTTATCATGGATAACAGGGATAAGCCACCACAATAAGCAAGGCCTTTGTGGTTTAAAAGCATGATTAATTAGTTATAACTTAAAATAATAATCCAATTGGAGAATCTTTACCCCGGATATATGCTTATGCTAATCTTGGATAAGCCACCACAATAAACAAGGCCTCAATTAATTTTATACATTTCAATTAAAATAATGACATGTTCATGTGTTTTCTTGCTTTTAGAGGCAAAGACAATTGATTCAGCTGCTTGTGCAACTATTATCATGATTTAGATAATCGGAGCTGGGACATAGGTGGTGGTGGAATCAGAAATTTATGTTAGATGAGATACTTTTATATATTATGTTTTTCTCTTAAACTAATCACAACATTTCCTTTTTAGTATGTGTTTTTCTCTCAATAAATTTGTTTTTATCATATAAATTATAGGAAAATACGGTGAAGGTCATAATAAGGACAAATCATTCGAGTTAATTTTGGACTAATATTTTAGGTTTTATAACATTGTTGTAATAAATAAATTAAACTCAAAATTATTTTGTTGACAGTAATAAAACTCAAATTTTAAAATGTCTCTCCGTAATTTTTTTTTTAAATTATGGTATACAAATATTCAATCTAAATTTTATAATAAAAATTGTATGTGTGATTCTATTGCCTCCCACAAAATATCTTCCTACACCCATATTAAAAAATTAAAATTTTAATTTTACTCCTTTCACCCTTTAAAATACAAAAATTATCCTTTAAGTATTTTTTTTTTAAATTTTAACATATATTGTTTCTCATTACACTAATTTCTCTTCATTTGCTTCCATCACCATAACAAAAAAAAAAATTTCTTACATATATATTCGTCTTTCAAAAAAAAAAAAACTTCGTACAGTTTCTTTGTATCCTTTAACAAATATTATAGAATTTATTTAGATAAAAAATATATAATATTCAAATAAAACTCTACAACTAATTGAGCATAAATAAAATACAAATTCAACTCTAAAACTAATTATATATTTTTTCCATTGTTACTTACGGAATCAATATATTGAATTATCTAAAAACAAACCATGAAACCATAATGATTTACACATCTAATCATCATCATATAAAACAACAAAAATAATAACTAAACAAACAATATGCAACTTCATTTGTCTTAAAAAAACTATTTTTTCAATCACTAAACAAATCAATTTTTTTTCATTCAAAAATTTTGTTTTTTAAAATCCATCCACCAAGTTTTTCGGTTTACAAACCAATTAACTAATAAGAATTTGTAGTTGAATTAAAGTAAAATGAGTAAATGAGTTGTGTTTGAGACCCTTGTAGACTTGATCGAATTCTGATTTAAAAAAAAAAAAGAGTTCAATAATACTATAACTGCAATAATTTTTTATTCAATCTAAAAAAAATAATAAAATTGAAAGTAAACAGATTTGAATTCATTCGAAATCCATAAAATCAATTCTTTATTGATCAATTCCTTGATTATATGTGAAAAAATATATTATATTTCTTGATAAATGTTGGATTTGATTAAATATATATTATTAAGGTTTATGATAGATTGATTATTCAACTTATGAGTGTAGCCGTGTAGGAAGTAAATTTAATTTTCAATTATAAAACCATATATTTTAAGTAATCAAATATAAAAGTATTTTAAAAATTAAAAAGTCTCATTTTAACATGGACGTAGAGAGATATTTGGTGGACGGCCTAAATCATATCTTGGTTTAAGATGTGACAAATTGATAGAACTTACCAAGTCAACCAAAATTTCTAACGAACTTATGTTTGATTTTTATTTTATTTTAATAATTTTCAATTTTTTTATTGATATGTAAATAGATTAAAACTATAAAAATAAAGAAAAGAATAGAGAAAACATTGAATTATTGATCAAAAATTAATAATAATGGAAATCCTTATGATTTTGTATAATATATTCCTTTAGTGTGGTGTAAAGCGTTTAAAAAAATTAGGAATCTTTTTCTTTTTTCTCCCGAGAAATGTTATAATATTTTATTAAAATTTGATGTAGATAAAAACTAATTTGTTTCAAAGATAACATTATTTTATTAAAAGCTACTTTCAAATCTCACATGTTCAATTAATTCCGTGTTATAGAATTATTTATAGGGTAAAATTGCAATGACATACGCCCATGTTTGTCTATATCCTTGCTATATCGAACTTTTATCTTAATTATTGAAAGATACCCTTAATCGTTGGTCAACCAATTAGCTTTAACAACGGGATTAACTTTAAGATAAAAATATCCAAATTACCCTTGCTTAGTATATTAAAAAATATTTTAATAAACGATAAAAAACGGTGGCTATAAAAATTTAAAAATAGAAATAACAAGTAGAAAAAAAAGTAAGATTTAAATCAAAACAGAGATATCTGATGAGATACCAGATCAATCTCAAATACCTAACATCACTAATCCTCAACAAATCTTCACTACACTAGATGATGTCGAATGCTCTACCATCACCAATACAATCACCATGTTCTTCTTCTCAAACTTTAACTCCAACTCTATCATCATCTCCAACTCAAATTCCAATTTCAACTCCAAATCTATCACAAACAGTTGCTACGTCAAAACCGTTGCACCAATAGTTGCCACGCCACGTCCACCTCACCAACAACTGTGGCGTGCCGTCCACCAAAGCTCCACCGCCACTACAACATATCTTCCAAAGTAGAGATGAAGATGTGGTGTGATCTCCATAGAGGAGATCACACCAAAGAGATTTGGGTGGAGATTGCACCAAATCTCCAACTGCAATTTCAATTTTTTTTTTCAATTGGTATGAGATCTGGGCGATCTCTATGGAGATCGAACCAGATCTTAACCATTTCAACCATTTCAATTATTTATTATTTCTATTCATTTTTTGAAAAGTTTATCTAGATATTTTAGATAATGCCTTACAATTTATTTTTATTTTTATAATGAAATGTTTTTATTTTATTTACTTGATGTAAAAAGTCTATCTTGCCCTTACACAATTAAGTCAAACGTTAAGTCTAACCGTGGTCAAATGGTTAAGGGTATCTTCTCGTAATTAAAGCAAAAGTTCAATTTGACAATGATATGAGTAAATATGAGGGTTTGTTATTGCAATTTACCCTTATTTATATAAGGTTTGAATCACTATATCAAGATTCGGCATAGATCTTTTTCACATGACTTCTTTCACTTTCACTTTCACTTTCACTCTCTCTCTCTCTCCTTTCTCTCACCACGTGGGATTTGTCTAGTGTTTGAAATGAGTAGCGTTAAAATTAAAATTAGGGCATTTTGGTCTTTTTACTTTCAAATGATTATAAATAGTGGAACTAACAATGATGACTAATTTGATGAATTTCAAAAAAGACGAGGATTAGAAACCTTAATATAAATAAATCGAGTAAAAAAGTAACGTTTCGTTAAAATTTGGGACCAAATTGTAATTTCCCTTTTAAATAACATTAAAATGTTTAATATAAGAGCGAAAATCAAAAGTGACTTCCCAAACCATTAAACTTTAGTTTTTAACTACATACGAAAGTTTAATTATTAATAACCATATTTTTAAGAAATTACTTGAATACCCTCATATAAAAACCATCCCCAAACTCTCTCTCTCTCCTCTCTCTATTCCGTCAAACCCTTCGCCGGACGACGTAGCCTAGGCGTGCTCGCTAGGCTGATGCTGCCTTGATGGTGCCTGCTTGGGCTGCGCAAACTAGGCGAAGATGTCTGGCTTCGTGAACCAGGCGAAGTCATCTGGGAATCGAGAACTAGGAGAACTCGGCCTGGGCATCGTGCAACTAGGCGGTACCGTGCCGTGGCAGACAACGGCGTGGCAACAACGCCATCGTGTCTTCCTTTGCCGACGACGTTGTTCATGAACAAAAATAAAAAATAAAAAACCTAAGTGACGAAGGGAAGATTACTGAAACCTCTCTCTAGGAGGGAGGTTTCAGTAATATTACAATATAAAAAGTTAAAAACATGATTTTAGTGGGTTATTTTAGTAATTTTACCTTTGAAAAAAATGTTAGATTTTTTAAGTTTTTTTCCCAAAAATTTCACCTTTTTTCTCTAGATTTCACTTTGAAAAAAATATAAACATTCTACTTTTTCTTGCAACATTTTAAGTTTTTTCTCCATATTTCATGTTTTTCGTAATTTTTTTAAAAAAACTAAGTTGCAGAGGTATTTTTACAATTTATGGATATATACTGATTTTTTTTAAATATGGTTATTAACAATTAAAATTTCATATGTGTTCAAAAACAAAATTTCAATATTGTATGTGATCATTTTCAGCAATTTCCAATTAATATAATCTTATCACTTAATATAGCTTTCACCTTTGCCTTAAAATATCTACTTCTGTGAAATCTACTGTCAAAAGATTTATTCAAAGACGATCTTCGAAACGAAATATTATTATTTCTTTAAAAAAGTATTTGTAATGTTTTTTTTTTTGCCAACCTTCGTAACAAATCAAGCTGTTTAAATCTTTAAACTACAGTAACCAGCTAGCTGATTCAATTGTCTTTGTCTCTAAAATCATCCTAAGTTACATATTTAATTGTCTAGATTGCAGTTTGAAATTGATAGTTATATTCTCTTTGCTTGCGGGATATAGAAGGAAAACACGTGAATATATTATCATTATTTTCATTGTAATTTTATAAATCATTGATGATAGATAACCTAAAAATTTAGTATAAATTTCAGTTCAAATAATATGGTAAATAGTTTTTTCATTAACCACATTATCTCATGTTATCATTGTTATGTATAATGATAACAACCCACTTAACACATCATTTGAATTAATAATTTGAACTCTTTATAAAATTAGTTGATTAAAAAAAAGAGAAATAGAATATCAAGGCCTTGCTTAATGTGGTGGCGTTTAAGATGAGCATAAGCATGTCGGATAAAGATACTCCAATTCAATTATTTTAACTACTTAATCATGTCTTGGACTCCATTATCTAGTGTAAATTAATATTGGCAACTTTGCTATGGTGTGAACTATCAAGTGTTTTAAAAAATTGGATTCAAATTATCTTTTAAAAAATAGTATTTTAATTTGTGTCTAACCAACCAAATTCAACTATGTCAATCATTATTATATCGATATGGCTGAATTTGATTGTTTAGACACAAATTAAAATACCATTTTTTAATAGGTGATTTGAATCCTTAAAAGTTTAACAATTTTTTTTTTCCTAACGATAATTTTTTAAAAATTTTGATGGTAAAAAAATATATTTTCTTAATAAATAACATTATTAAATGTCTTCACATGTTCAATTCCTTTTGTTATAGAGTTATTTGTATGAGACTTGAATGACCATGTCAAGATCGGCGTCCAGCAGAGTGATTCACACTCCCTTTATCCCCAGATCTAATATAATTCCAGAATCAAAGTTTGATAACATTATTAATTATTTCTAATTATTAAAAAAAATATTTTTTTAAACAGTCTAACATTACTTTTCCTATAAATATGGTGCTGCGTAGCTCTTTCTCCACCACCCCGGCCAGAATGGCATCTTCGATGCCCTCATCTCTCACTTTCTTCGTCTTCTTCTTCTCACTCACCTGCTCCATTGCCGGAGCTTCTGTTCCTCCTTCGAAGACGTTTAAGTATGTCAACGAAGGAGAATTCGGGCCATACATAAACGAGTATGGCGCAGATTACAGAGTTTTTGGATTTTTCAGTTCTCCATTCCAGCTCTGCTTCTACAACACCACCCCAAATGCTTTCACTCTTGCTCTTCGTATGGGCATCCAGCAGACTGAGCCTTTGTATCATTTTGTTTGGGAAGCCAACCGTGGGAAACCTGTTGGTGAAAATGCCACTCTCTCTCTCGGCACTGATGGCAATCTTGTCCTGGCCGAATCCGATGGCACTGTTGTTTGGCAAACCAACACTGCCAACAAGGGTGTTGTTGGTTGCAAGTTACTCTCAAATGGTAACTTCGTGCTTTACGATTCCAAGGATAATTTCTTTTGGCAAAGTTTTGATTATCCCACCGATACTCTCTTGGTGGGTCAATCTCTTCGTGTTGGTGGCGTAACCAAGCTTGTGAGTCGAAAATCTGACAAGGAAAATGTAGACGGGACTTACAGTTTTGTGATGGAGCCTAAACAATTGGCAATGTACCGTAAGATCAACAATTCTCCACGGTCTGTTCTTTACTACTCAACTTCACTGATAAATGGGAAGGACACAATACAGTATGTTAAATTTAAAAGTGACCCAGAAACTGATGAAGGTTTTGCTTATAAGCTAACTCTAGGCTCAGTCAGTGGCACTCTTGTTTTGGCTAGGCCAAAATACAACGGCACGTTGTCGTTTCTAAGATTGGGAATGGATGGAAATCTTGTGATATATACATACTACGATAAGGTTTTTTGGGGTGGATATGAAAAGACATTCTCTCTCTTCGATAGAGATTCCATCTGGGAAACAGAGTGCCAACTCCCGGAGAGGTGTGGCGACTTTGGAGTGTGTGAAGACAATCAATGTGTGGCTTGCCCATCAGAGAAAGGTCTATTGGGGTGGAGCAAGAGCTGTGAACCCAACAAATTGACTTCTTGCGCTGCCAAGGATTTCCACTACTATAAAGTAGAAGGAGTTGATCATTACATGAGCAAGTATACTAGAGGGAGTGGACCCGTAAAGGTGGAAGATTGTGGCAAGAAGTGTACTTCTGATTGCAAGTGTTTTGGATATTTTTACAAGGAGGATACATCAAGATGTTGGCTTGCTTACGACTTGATGACCCTCACCAAAGTCTCAAACTCTACACATTTGGGATTCATAAAAGTGCCCAACAAGTAATAACTAATAAGCTCTATATAGATCTAGAAGATTTTCAAGGTTTCATCGTCTCCTGTTTTGTTTATTTCTGTTGACTTAGTTGGTTTTCTCTCTTATTGTTTGGACTTGATGGTAGACTGCTGATAATAAGATATAACAGTAATTAAGGATTGTAATAAAGTCAAAGTGTTTGTTGTTGAAATTGAAATACAGCTCTCTTTCTCTCTAGAAAATCCAATTCCACTTCCCAAAAAATGTAAAATTAGATGGAGTGAAAAATATTATAAGGCAACAAAATCCTTTTTATTATATAGTTTTTTTATTACAATTAAAACCCGATTATATGATTATAAACAACATAAAAATCAATTAATTACATGAAATGGACAGATGAGATAACGCCAACTAGAGTGATCATCATATACTACCTAAGGCAGTATATTAACTGTATATATTTAGCCTTTTTATTCGCCAAACAAATTTTTTTACACAGTTTTCTCACATTTTTATTCACTATTTTCATTTTTGTTATATTTTTTATATTGCTTTGTTCTTCTATCAAACCAAAGCTTCAACTAACATGAGCATCGAAGTATGACCACCGGCAATCCCGCTAGTGTTGCACCCTGACCAATCAAACTTCGATTTTACTCAGTCCGGTAAACTCTAAAAGTACGCCCCTCTAGCACACCATTGAGAGATTGGAATGCCCAGTTATACACTTGTACTAAATGATAGTTTTCGTTCTTCAAGCCAAGAATCCTCTCCATTGCACACTTTCTCGAAGTAGTTTTTTCGCCCGGCTAATATATAATTGTCCGCTTTACTTATAGTTTTCCCAAACCGGTTAATGAAGAGGATGGAAATACAAGGTCGAATTAGACCGAGGGACCCTGATCAGATTGCTTTTTTATTTATTTATTTATTTTTTATTTTTAAAAATATGAAATGATATGATAATTCATGATTTGAGGGAGAGGGACATACTCGAAACCACATACGGACCATCAAACCCACCCTAGCCCATTTTTTTTAAAAAAATTAAAATTGAGAAAATTACAGAATAATCCTTACAATTTGTTTAGTTATCTATTTAGATTAATTATATAAGCAAATACCATTCATGTCCTTGTTATTGCTGAATTTTAGTGACTCTATTGGACAGTGTTTTTTCGATAAATAATCAAATTTTGATTACTTTCCTACTTTTGAGGATACCATTGGAGATGCTCATAACTTGTGTCCTTAGGGCCAGGGACGGAGCCAGGATTACGTTCCAGAGGGGGTGCCGTGAAAAAAAAATTAGTTATCAAAAATGTTGTTTATATTTTTAAAACATTATTATTTTTCATTAATTATTTAAAATGAATAAATAAAATTTATTGAGATAAATTTTCTTAATTTGTGTATTTATGAAAAAAATTAAGATAATCCTTGAATAGTTACGAAAACATAATTTTTTTACAGGTATCTATCTATCTAGATCAGGTATTATGTTTTTTTTTATGAAAACATAATAAAAATAAAAACAGTGCTAGATATTTCAACTCATATCTCAACTTGTAACTTAGACAATTTAATCCATATAAATAGAATGAGTGAAATAAATCATAATTAACATGTATCGATTTGTTAATCGATACGCAATTAGTTGGAATACAAGTTGAGATAAAAAGTTGACGGTATGTCTAGCATTACTCTAAAAATAAAATAGACTAACATATATGGTCATTGATTCAAGATTCAATGATAGTGTTTAATAGTTAGAAAACAAATTGAAATTTAAACTTGACTCCTAATATTTTCTAAAATCCAAAAACTATTTTAACCGTTAATAATTATAAAAGTTTGTTTGATAAAATTTCTTAATAATTAAACATAAATAAATGACTCTGTTTACTTGATATGTTTTAATTATATAAATCAACACATTTTTTTTTAAATTGTGAAAACTAAATAAATAAGAAAATAACTTATCAAAAATATGACATGATATTATCGTATTAGAGTGAGATAAGTAAGATTTGGAGAGAGAGAAAATATTTTAATAATAAATAAAATTAGTTAAGAAATATTTTTTTTGACATTATCTATAAATTATTAACAGTGTAATTTATAAAAGAATTCAAAAATCTAAAAAGAAGTAAGGGTAAAATTATAAAAAATAAGAAAGTTTAGGGGAAAAATATATAAAACTAAAAAACTTGAGGGATATAAAACAAGGGTAACAACATAAAACTCTAAAAATTTAGGGAAAATTTGTAAAATTGTACAACTTCAGGGGGGCAGTGGCCCCCTCTCGTTCTAATGTGACTCCCTCCCTACTTAGGGCACATGTTAATACTACCCATAAATATAAATAGAAGGGTCAATTTTAATATAAATGGTTAACATGGCACATGTTAACAATTTATATATAGTTATATATATATATATATATATATATATATATATAACCTTCTATTGTTAACTCGAGTCAGCTGAAAGAAGGACAGATCATCATTAGTTTGGGTATTGAGACTAGAAAGAAAAGGAATTGCTATACAAAAAAGAACGGTGCTCTAGTTGCCATTAATCAAAATACAACAGTAGGAAGAAATTCTGACAACTTGGAATAACATAGAGGGAACAATTTAGAAGTAATTGCAGAACCTATTAATGCATTAGAGGATAAAATCCCATCTCCAGATAACTTGGTATCTCATATTTCTGAGACTCTGTGTCAGAACTTGCCTTCTGAGATGGATGAGCCTGAGAGTATTGTCATGCGGCTGCAATCCAAGAAGCTGTCGAGGAAAGATGTTGATAAGAGCAGGGCCATGAAAAGTCAGAGTATGAAGCATTGTCGGCGCTCTTAGGTGAAAGAGAAAAATGGTAGTGGTCGATCTAGATTTTCAATTTTAAGAAGGAGATGGAATCTGAAGGAGGAGGTGGCCAAAGTTATCGAATAAGGTAAAGCTCTTGGCTATTTTAATCTTTCGAATTCTGGGAAGGAAGGATGGGGGAATTCGGCAGGGAGTAAGAGTTTAAATTTTGGGGCATGGAGTTTAAGTGAGGAAGTGGCTAAGATTCTAGAGAGTGGGAAGGCTATGGGATTTGACTATAATGGTAAAGAGGATGAAGTTTCTGCTGAAATTGTAAGGAGAGAGCTAGAGGATGAGGAGAGATTTAATGCCACGAACTGATTCCTCTCCTTTGTATATTAGTGGGTGAGTTGTTTTTAATGATAGCTATATCTTGGAACATTAGGGGTTTAGGGAGAATGGAAAAAAGAAAAGGATGTGAAAAATTTGGTGGTAAGCTCAAAGCCAATTATTATTTTCATTTAGGAGACAAAATTGAACTACTTTGATTCAAGAGTTATTAAATCCTTAGGTGGCTCTTTGCTCACTAATAGGGTTGTGGTGGTAGCAAATGGATCGGCTAGTGGGTTGATAACCTAGTGGAACGAAGAATTGTTTGAGGTTAAGACGTGTATTAGCAATGACATGTGTATTATTCTGGCTGGTTCGTTTCTTAAGATCAAGAGGGATGTAGTTTTGTGCAACGTTTATGCCGCAAATCAGGAGAATGCGAGGGTGGAATTATGGAGTTTTATTTTGCAAGCTCATGCATCTTTACCTAGTCCTTGGGTTATTGGGGGAGATTTTAACACAATAGTAGAGAGTTGGGAGAGGAAAGGGGGTGGTGGTAGTGTGAGGTCTATGAGAAATCTTAGACAGTTCATAGATTTAGCTAAGGTGGTAGATTTGCCAATGTTGGGAATGTCATTTACATAGGTCTAATAATAAGGAAATCGAATATTGGGCTAGGCTGGATAGATTCCTATGTGATCCGGTGTTTCTTTCGTGGTTCCAAAATCTGGTTCAAAAAGGCCTCAGCAGAAGTCTCTCGAATCACAATCCTGTCTCTATTGAGCAAGATGTTGATTGGGGTCCCGTGCCATTTCGTTTTTTGAACGCTTGGATGGACGATAAAGCTTTGATGGAAGGGGTTCGTAATTGTTGGAAGCTTTCTAATGGTGTGAGCTCTTCTGGGAAGAAGTTGCTCTTCAAACTAAAGGCTGTCAAGAACCACATGAAAGCGTGGTTAAAAGGGAGGAAGGTGGTGGGGGATCAATTGAAGGTTTTGGAAGCAGAGTTAGTAGCTATTGAAGAAAATGCTGTTATTCAATGGTGGACGTTGGCTTTAAGAGAGGAACGTGGATTTTGTTTGTTTAAGTTATGGAAGTAAATATCTAGGGTGAAGTGGTTTAAAGATGGAGATAGGAATTCTAAATATTTTCATGTTTTATCGAATATGAGAAAAAAAACAAACTTTACTGGCAAGCTTTCTATTACTGGAAGAGTGTGTAGTGGTCCTTCTCAAGTGGAAGAGGATGTGCATTTGTTTTTTAAGGATCATTTTAAGAAAAGTAGTTTTCTTAGACCGCGGATGACTGGTCTTGCAACCAAGCAAATTTCGGCTAAGGAAAAGAATGATCTAGAGGCAGAATTTTCCATTGAGGAAGTGTGGGATGCATTGAATGATTGTGATAGGAATAAAGCCCTTGGCCCGGATGGCCTTAACATAAATTTTATTAAGGCTAATTGGGAGGTGATTAATGAGGATTTCATGAATTTTATGCATGAGTTTCATAGAGATGGTTCGGTTGTGCACCATTTTAATCATACATTTATAGCTATCATTCCTAAGATTAAGATACCCGTGTCTTTAAGCGAGTTTAGACTGATTAGCCTAGTTGGTTCTCTATACAAAGTTTTAGCGAAGGTTTTAGCGAAGGTTTTGGCGAATAGGATGAAATCGGTGATGAATTCAGTTATTAATATGACTCAAATGGCTTTTTGTAAAGGGTCACCAAATTACGGATGGTTTTGTAATAGCTGAGGAGGTCATTCATCAGTGGAAGAAAAAGGGAAATGGAGGTGTATTGATGAAGTTAGATTTTGAGAAGGCGCATGACATTGTTGATCACAATTTTTTTGATGGAAGTTTTGAATAAGATGGGTTTTGGTTTGAGATGGCAAGAGTGGATTAGATGGTGTATTGCTTCACCATCTTTGTCAGTTTTAGTTAATGGAAGTCCCATATTTCAGTTTGCGGTCGAAAGGGGCCTTCGCTAGGGTGATCCATTGTCTCTATTCCTTTTCAACTTGGTTGTGGAAATCCTTAGTGTGATGATGTGTAGTGCTAAATAGTTGAATTTGATTAGAGGTGTTGTTTTTGGGTCTATTGAAGCCCACATTTTGCATTTACAGTTTGCGGATGACACAGTCCTATTTTTAGAACTAAAGTTGGAATATCTTCTTAATACTAAAAGAATTTTACGGTGTTTCGAAATGATTTCCGGATTGAAAATCAATTTTCATAAATCATGTCTGGTTAGGATCGGTAAAAAAAGTGGCGAATCAAGTGGATTGGGCTGTTGTAGTCCGATGTAAGTCTTCTTCGCTTCCTGTGTCGTACCTAGGATTTCCTTTTGGGGGAAATTGTAGGAAGGAATTGTTTTGGGATCCTGTAATCAAGAAGGTTGAGCAAAGATTAGCACATTAGAGAAGAGCGTTTATGTCGAAAAGTGGGTGCCTTGTTCTAATTAAAGCGGTTTTATCATCCATTCCTTCTTACTTTGTCTATTTTTCCTATTCCTGTTGCTGTGGCTAAGAAGATAGAGAGCATTCAATGGAAGTTTTTTTTTGAATGATGGCATTTCAAAAAAGAAGGTTCATCTTGTAGATTGGGAGACTTTATGTTTAAGCAAAAGGTATGATGGGTTGGGAATTGGTAGGATGTTAGACAAAGGAATGAGTCTCTTGGCTAAATGGATATGGAGGTATGGTAGAGATGAGTCTTCTTTATGGAGGAAGGTTTTATGCTCTAAATATAATATCGGTAGTAGTTCTTTATTATGGGACGGTTGTGGTAGGAAGTCTGTTTCTCCTTTCCTCAAGGCTGTAAGCAGATTTTTTGACACCGATCATCGTGCACATGATTTAATCTCCAAAGGATTTCAGGTGGTGGTTGGTAATGGCCATCGCATTCGCTTATGGAAGGATATTTGCTGGGATTCTTTTCCTTTGCAGGTTTCTTTTCCTAGAATTTATGGCCGGCATCTAATTAAAAAAGGGTGGTCAAGGAGTTTGGTAATTGGATTAGTTCGAATTGGACTTGGGAGGTGAAGCTTAGAAGGCCTCTTTTTGATTGGGAGATCAATCAATGGAGGAATTTCATGACATCTTTGAATAGTATCAAAGTTCGGTCTAATTTTGTTGATTCTTTAGCATGGACACTGTCATCCAATGGTTTATTCACAGTTCATTCATTTCGTCATTGCTTGGAGGGGACAAGATCGGGGTCTTGCCAGGACAATTCGCTGATGTCCTTTGAAGATCGAGATTTTCATATGGTAGCTTATAAAAGGCAGAGTTTTGGTTTGAGAGGTGATGTGGCAGTTTGGTATGGTTAATATGGCTAATTGCGAGTGTCAGATGTGTGGTTTAGCAGTGGAATCAGTTAACCATTTGTTTATTACTTGTGCTTGGTCTAGTGAGCTTTGGAGGATTTGTATGGGTTGGTAGGGTGTTCATGGTTGCATGAATTATAGCCTGATTGATTGGTTGAATGGTTGGCTTGGGTTGTGTCCTTTCGCTATCTATAAAAAGTGCGTGGAATGTTTTATTTTGTGCTGTAGTTTGGACTATTTGGGAGATTAGGAATATGGTGGTTTTCACGGGCTCTCAACCTTGTTTGGGTTTGGCTTTGGATTCCGTTAAATTTAGAGTGGCTATCTGGTTCAAGAATTTCGGCCCAGGATCGAGTTGTGATTTAACTTTGTTAATGCTAGATCTTAATGAAAGGTGTATTGATGAGATGAGGTCTAAAGTTAGAAAGATTGAGGTATGGATGGCGCCTGTAAATGATGAGTTGTGCTTCAATGTCGATGGTTCATCAAGGGGTAATTCGGGGGAAGCGGGTATTGGGGGAGTGCTTAGAGATTCTACCAGAAAGGTTTTATGTCTTTTCTCGGTTTATGTGGGGGTGGTAGACTCTTCAATGGCTGAGGTCATGGTTATTCATAAAGCTTGTCAATTGATTTCTTCAAAGAATAGATTAGTTAATCGGACTATCAATATTGTTAGTGATTCAAAATCTGCTGTTTCACGGGTTAACAGCAAGGATTTTGGCAACTTTAAGCTGGTTAATTTGATCTATGACATTAGAAGTTCTCTGCTGCTACTGGAGGGTCTATCTGTTTGCTTCAAGTCAAGATGATCGAATTCGTTTGCGGATAGTCTAGCGAAACGGGGTTCTGTTAATAGTGGGGATAGGCTTGAATGGAGTGAATAATAACTTGAGTATGATTCCTTGCCTTGTGATCCTTTGCTGCCTGTTTTGCTTTTGTATTGCGGTTGTGATCGATTCTATTTGGTGTTTTGTGAAGGATTTTCAGCTCGGTTTACCGATAGTCTTGCAAAGTACGGTTCTGATGGCCAAGGTGATAGGTTGGTTTGGGTAGTTGTTTGATTTTGTGGTTTGCTGTTAATGAGTTTGCTGTTTTTCCAATATATATATATATATATATATATATATATATACATTTTCAAGTCAGTACGTACTGATATAACTTCATCAGTGCATTGGATGTGGGCTATTAGATTTACATATTTTGACTCAAAGTGTATGCACTTATCAAAACTTCTCCATAATCAATGGTCCACATGTAACGCACTGAGGAGAAAATGACTATATATATATATATATATATATATATAAAGATGTGGACCCATTATCCCTTCCAACTGATATTATTTTAATCATTTATGAAGTAGGGTTGCGGCAATTTTAAATGCTCAATTAAAGTATATTTTTTTTGAGAAGCAATTAAAGTATATTTAATTATTTAGAGCCAGTTTTTCATTAAAAAATTTTGGGATATTAAGATTTTAGTCCCTCCAGTTAGCGTTAATCTGAGTTTGATCCACTAGTTTTTGGAATTACTAACTTTAGTCCACTGGTTCTCTGATAATACCTATTCTAGTCCCTACCGTCCAATTCCGTTAGATTTCCGTTGACTTCCGTTAGGTCAACAAGGGCAAAAGTTAGATTTTCGTTAACTTTAGTCCACTAGTTTTTAGAATTTACTAACTTTAATCCACTAGTTTTTGGAATTTACTAACTTTAGTCCATAGGTTCTTTGACTTTCGTTAACTTAACGGAAACCGTTATAGAAAGACTAAAGTTAGTAATTTCAAAAACTAGTGGATCAAACCCAGATTAACGATAACTAGAGGGACTAAAATCATAATAACCCAAAAAATTTGGATCCCCTTGATGCTGGGCTGAGGCAGTGGCACTTTGTGTACTTGCTCAGTACAGTGCTATAGCATCAATTTTACTTATATATTTGTCTTTCTTGAATGATATTAGGATTATAATTTCTCAAAAATTATAAAGGATTATTGTTGTTACTTGTTAATTTGTTATATTAAGTTTACTTGCATTTCATTTTAGAGCAACCCCATAATTACCAAGATTCAAGTGAGAATAAGTAGTTGGTCCTTGAAGAATTCAAAACGGTTGTTGAAGTTGAGCGCGTCTAGCTCACTCATTTAATAAATCTTAAAATAGGGAGATAATTAAGGAATACCATTTATTGAAGGACATGCAATGTCCCTATAAAAGGAGACCCCCAAGCTGAGAAAATTCGTCACCATCACCAAAGAGGAGCTGTAAATAAAAAGAAAAAGAAAAAGAAAAAAGAAAAATGGCAAACACAAAGAAGATGGCGACTGCTGTGATTGCCATAGCTCTTTGCATGTCATCGCTCCTCAGCTTAACATATGCTGGTGCCAATATCAATGGCTACGTGACCGGCAAGGTGGTGTGCAACCCATGTGCGAAGAAAGGAAAAGGAGGAGCACCCATTAAATCAGCACAGATGATGATCATCTGCTTCGATAAGAAGACGAACGCAGGCACATATGCTAGAAAGGGTATTACAAACGATGTGGGAGTATACAAGATTGCAATGAAACCAGGCATCGAGAAAGACGATTGCGAGGTTCGTCTGCACAAAAACAGCCCCTTGCCAGATTGCAGGGAAATCGTCCCTGGAAAGAATGTCACCAAAGTCTACTTTAATACTCCCATCGGTACAAGCAATAACAAGCCCCTTTACAGTGCTGCTAAAGTTATTGGCTACAAGACCAAAGGCAGCCACTGCCACTGATCAAATTAATATGTTATGATGCATTGTAACGGCCTTTGCTCTTGTTTTCTTTTATCATGGCAATTAAAGATTTATTCTATTTGGTGATTACTGTGGCATTTATAATTATATGGAATGCATAAAAGAGATATATTGTCACGCAATATTTAATTATAAAGTTCTTATACATACATATATACCTTCATAATTCTGCATAATGATTTTATCCTTCATGCTTACATTTCTTCATTATTTTCTCACAAAATATAGGCAAGAGATGCCTCTCTCTCTCTCTCTCTCTCTCTCTCTCTCTCTCTCTCTCTCTCTCTCTCTCTCTATATATATATATATATATATATTTCAATGAACTTATCTTCAACAAAAAAATTCATATCAAAATTCATACAAATCGATATGATTTCATCAAGGTGTGGACTAAAATTAAAGTAAGTAATCCCTCACTTGAAAGTTATTATATATATATATATATAGTTGAAGTTTTACATTTACAATTGTTATAAGTATGGAATCCACATTCTTCACATTAGTATGATATTGTCCGCTTTGAGCCTAAGCCCGCACAGATTTACTCTTAGGTCACTACCCAAAATGCCTCATACCAATGGAGCTAATGTCTATACTTATATACACACAATCATCCCCATGTCTAGCCAATGTGGGAATTTGGTCGCACACCCAAAAATCCTCCCATTGAACAAAGGACCATAATTATCTTCATGGTTCGGGCCTCCTTCCTCAAGCGATATCCATCAACATCTTCCATATACTAGGAAGATCAAACGCTCCATCAAGGTTTGCCTCCTCAAGAGCTCAAATTATGGATCCATCGCGAGCTAAACTGGGGCCCACCAACTCCTGGTTTGGATTGACTATAGCTGCTAAGTATGGGGTCTGTCTCTGATATCACTTGTTATAAGTACAGAACCCACATTCTCTACATTGGTATGATATTGCCCAATTTGGTCATAAGCCTGTACGGATTTACCCTTGAGTCTCTACCCAAAAGGCCTCATACCAATGGAGCTAATGTCTATACTTATATACACACAATTATCCCCATGTCTAGCCAATGTTGGACTTTGGTCTCACACCCAACAACTATTACAATAATGTTGTCGGGACTTGCCAAAATCAGATAATACATGTGCGGCTCGGATAACCACTCCCACCAATCGGGAGAAAAAAACTCCCCACACTTGCTTATAAAATGCACATGGTGGGATTCGAACCACTAATTACCAGGTGTGGAAGGGATGTGTACTGCTATCTTTGCTAATATTGATCCACGATGTTGAGTTATAGCTGTGCATTTTACAAAGAAAGAGTCTTTTATAATATGAATAAGGGGGATTTACAATTGGATACCTATGTAATTTGGAAATGTCAGGGGTTTTTTTTTTACTTCTTTTACATTTTTCGTCAAACCAGTTCTTATTTAATTAAAAATAACTCATTTTAGTTCTGGTGTTAGTCAAGCTGAGGGTCAACTGTCACATAATGAGGTAAAAGTGTTTTTTTTTATCCCCATTAGATGTTGGACAAATGGAAAGACGGATTTACTCTCTAATTAAATTGCTTTTTCCATAATTAAAAAAATTGATTAATGAGTAGATGGATCTCCACCATCCATCTAATTATAAATGTACGGTGTAAAACAGAAAATTTTTATAAATTATAGAAAAAAAAATTAGATAGGTAGATCTCCACCTTACATCCCCAGATATGGTCGAAATTGAATTATAACTTTGCTTTTTTTTTCTCAAAGAAAGAGTTGTCTATGCGTATCATATAGCTTGATTTATATGAACATTTGTTGTTATATTATTCTATGATTTTTGTAATTGCAAAAACAAATCTCTAGTTAGTTTTTATGTTGTTGAAACAAACATTATAAGCATGCACGACGACAAGAAAAAAGAGCTATTGGGATGATTTTTTTCGTCCCAATAGCTCGAAATTCGTCCCTATTGACCTATTGGGACGAATGAAATTCTTCCCCAAATCCGTCGCTTTAGGTGGGTCGCAATAGCCTCTTTGGGACGAAAATTAAAATTCGTCCCTAAAGACTACGTACAGGGACGATTTTTGATTCGTCCCATTTGATAATATATAGGGACGAAATATTTCGTCCCTTTTGATAATCTATAGGGACGAAATTGTATTTTGTCCCCACAAAATATCTATAGGGACGAAATTTGAAAAAAAAACCAAATTTTTTTAGAATCCACTACCCATCAGCTTCGACCCGCCCGCAGCTTCTTATTAAATATTTAGTTCTCAGTCAGAGTTGAACTCGTGACCAACACGAACATTACAAGAACTATCTACTCCTATAAAAAATGGCATAGTGGGATTTGAACCCCTCACCACTTATGTGGAAGGGAGGTGCAGTGCCACCTCTACAAAGAAGTGATGTACAATTAAACTATTTTTTAAAAACATATATTGTCAGATCAAATGGCCTATCGTTAATCATACATGGAAATAATATATATATATATAATATTTCTCAATTTTGTGAATTAATATAAAAGTGAAGCAAATTTAATTATTAATATGTCTCTTAGGAAAAACTTAAAAAAATAATGATAAAGAAAAAAGAAAAATTAAATCCCGATAAATCATTATCAGCAACAAATATTATGTTTGTCTTAATAAGTCCCCAAATCTATTATTTCTTTTTTTTTTCAAAAAAAAAAGTCAAACTTTTTAGGATCGAATAATTTTTGTCCCAACAGGATTTCTATTGGGACGAATGATTTATTTCGTCCCAATACACATTCTATTGGGACAAATTATTTTCGTCCCAATAGACAATCTATAGGGACAAATATTTTTCGTCCCTAAAGGTCTCGTCGGGTTTGTCCTTTTTAGGGACGGATAATTTGTTTCGTCCCAATAGACGATTTATTGGGACGAATTTTTTCGCCCCTAAAGGTTTCTTTAGGTTAGAAAGTTTTAGGAACGAATATTTTATTGCGTCCCAATAGACATTATATTGTGACGAATAAAATCCGTCCCAACAAAATTTCGTCCCTATAGCCTTATTTTCTTGTAGTGCATAAAAACCTTTATATCTTTAGCTTTTATTTATTATATTTGTAGATCATAATGTAATGATGAAATATTTTCCATTATTTCAGTAAAAAAGTTGATAGTCAATCATTAAGTAGGTTAAATACTCCACCTTGGAGTGATATCCATATTTCAACTTTAATCCCCTTTTAGATTTTTTTAAGAGTGTATTTCATGCAAATGGAACCGTGTCAACATATTTTGTACTTTCCATCCTCTCCAAGTGGGAATCAAAATCAACAATCTGTATGTTTTTGATCGATTCACAAAATTCTCATGGCATGAGTATTCCATGGAAAGTAATACAACGAAGTATCATGCGTTCATTCTTGAATAAGTTATATATATATATATATATATATATATATATATATATAGATATATTTATTTATATATAATATCGCTGCTCCACCTTGCCGGCATATTCTGTAAGAGGATACCTCATTATCTCAATGTTACCTCTCGCAAGGGTCTGCATTTCAAGCCCTTTTCCAAACCCACTTTGGAAGCTTATACTGATGCTGATATATTGGGACAACAGCTTGGATGATCGGAGGTCTACATGTGGTGCTTGTGATTTTCTAGGTGGCAACTTAATTTCATGGAGCTCTAGGATGCAAAATGTTGTAGTCAGGTTTAGTACCGAGGTTAAGTATAGAGCAATGACTCAAGTAACCACCGACATCTTATGGCTTTGATCCCTTTTGCCAGAAATGGAGGGTGTCTCTTTGTCAGGTTCTCCATTGATATGATTTGGAGAAAATTTCAAAAGTGCATTCTGCTAAAATATCGCAGCTAAGCTACAAGTGTATGTGGTTATAATCAAAGGCCACAGCTAGGGTGCAACACCATTATTAGAAAAATCAGCCGCCGTCTCGGCGCTAGGTGGCATCCAGCCGTGGCGAAAACAGCCTAAGCGGCTGTATTACATGACGTGCGACTAGTCAGCACTAATCGCTATAGGTGGCGATTAATCGGAGCTAGTCGTCCTAGGTGGCGACTAATCGGCTATATTAGTCGGTGCTAGTCGCCCTAGACGGTATCGGTGGAGTTAAAGCTGTTGACTCCACCGAGGCCTATTTTTTAAAATAGTATTAAAACATCGTCGTTTTGAGGGTTTTACACCCAAAAAGGGCGCCTTTTTTGGCTTCACTTTAATGAAGCCAAAACTTTGCCGTTTTGGTCTTCATTAAAGTGAAGCCAAAATAGCTCCAGTCCCTCGTCTCGATCACCACCAAACTAGCAAACCTCAATTCTGAAACCAGCAAACCTCTTGACCAGCCCATTCAAGTTTCAGTCGCCCATCTCATTGTCCAAAGCCGTCGTCTGCCGTTGCCACGTTGCCACCGTCATAACTCGTATGCTCTTCGTCCATCTAGGGTTTGTGTCTCTGTGATTGGATTTGGATTGGTTTGTGTTTGGATTTGGATTTTAGATAGGTGTTCATGGATTTGGATTGGTTTGTGATTGGATTTTGGGTAGGTGTTTATGGTTTTGGATCGGTTTATGATTGGATTTTGTCATTTTAGTTGGTATTTGTGGATTTGAAAAGGATTTTGTTTAGATTTGATCATTGGATTTTGTTTACGATTAGATTTTTACAAAAAAAAAAAAAAATTCGGCGGCTGATTAATTGTTGATTAGTCACCGACTAATCGATCTAGGCCCCAGGCGACATGTCTCTGCCCGACTAGCGCCTAGCGCATACGAGAACACTGGCCGCAAGAGAAATCAGATATGTGAAGGTGCATGGAAGACTTACACTGTTTGTGCAATGTGTTTCTAATGATCAACATGATCACAAGGTTGTCAATGATGTTAATCTCTTAAGCTGAGGCCAAATGAAGTAAGCTTGGGAAGTTAAGAGTTAGTTTTTTGAATATTACAATAATTCAAGATTTTGGAAGAGAGATATACTCGAACCTATAACATCATAGTGTATGTGTGAGAGACAAACCACTTTGTAAGGGAGAAGCCAGGATGCATGTTATTGTAGGGTGGGCTAAAAAAGTTTAAACGAACCTTAACTATGCATGGAAATTTTATTAATTTATTGTGTTCTTGGTTGGGTATATAATTGTTTGACATCGCAGCCTATAAAAGCAATTGGATTGGATTGTTAAGAAATAAAAAATAAATATTTACACCTGAACTAATTACTACTAAAATCCAACCAAACTAGCTCCTACTAAGATTCAATAAAACAAATTAAATTATCCACTTGTCAATCAAGATTATTTATTTTCTTATTATTATTATTATTTTTTTAACAATCAATAATATAAATTTAACATGTTCTGTTAAATTGTGCTTCAATGATTGAAATTGTCAAAATTTCTAATTTGTTTGTATGGCGTGTCTGAAGCATTTTGTTTTGGTAAATAAAATTGTAATATAATGTTATTTTAGTAAAAGAGAAACAATGAGGAACAAATTTTATTTTATTTTTCCAAAATTCAGCTTGGGAGGATAACATTCAAAAAGCCTCTCCCCCTACCACTATGTCAACCTCATCTTGTCAAGTTAAGAGTTAGTTAGAAGCAGTTGATAGTTTATTATATAGCTGACCTGGCAGTTGATTATACAAGTTGTATTAGTTAGTTATTTAATTCCTAGATTTACTGAGAATGAGTTACACGATTTGTAGGTTGTATAAATAGGACATTCACACAAGAATCTTGTTCTTGTGCAATGAAGATCATCTTCTTCAATTACTGAGTCGCCATTAAAGGCTGTCTAGCTGAGTGAAGTAAAAGAAAAAAAAAACAAGAAGAACAAAAACACACACAAGGAAAAATCAATGATTAATATAAAAGAAATGCAGGAAATAAAAACAACTGAAATCATTTCTAATATTTTATGAAGAAATAACGACTTGTTGACTGAATGAATGAGAACATTCTTACAATGAAACCAAGTGCAGAAATCTGTAATAAATGAAATAATATTAATTACAAAACAAATTACGATCTGGAAATTATTACTTTTTGATCAAAATTGAATCAGTCGTTGATTGAATGATAAAAGAATTTTGGTAATCATTATGCCAAGATAAAACTAATTCAATGACCTTATTGCGTAAGTATGTGTAAAGGTCATTTTGTCTTCTTAATATCAATTAAATTCAACTGACATGTTATAACAGTGTAAAGTTTCTTTCCCACCTCTCAATGTTAGTTTTGTGATAGAAATCGAGTCTCACCTGAATCATAAAATAAAATTTGATCTCCATATGTTCCAATTAATAGACTCCTTGAATAATGCAGCGCATAGGTATACATACTCAGGTAATTTGGATCCTTTACTGATCTGATCTTTTTCCTGACCTCACTTAATCTCATGACACCTAAGCATTGCAATGAATGAGTGGTTAAAATGTGATTGGTTTCGCATCCACTTTATCAATAACTAATCACATGCTTCAAAAAGGTCATAAAAAAGATCAGATCAGTAGAAGATCCAAATCCATACTCAAGGGTTCAGGTCTAGATGAACAAATACAAACCAGTTGATATCTTTATTATTCAAATCAAAATCTATCTCTCATCAAATGGCTACAAAGCTTCTTTAAATAGGATCAGAAATTAATAATTCAAAACTAAAATAAATCATAATCATCTACAATTAGACTACAAATTATCCCAAATAATTGAGCTTCCAAAATTAACCAAAATCTCCAAAATTTATGTAAACCTTAATGATTGTAATTAATTTGAAAGATACTAAAAATCTCTTGATTATTATATAAGGATTATAATAACTTGAGTCTAACTTCTCTATAAAACTTAGTGCCATAGTATCCACACGATCTCCATCCATACCCGTTGAGATCGAAAAAAATGCGCTCTCGCGAATTTGGAATTTCATCCGTGTCTTCTGATGTCCCACCAAAATAAGCCATGAACTGTTGGATGTGGAACACATGTTCTATATGAATGTCGCTTGGAACCTTCAACTTAAAGGCATTGTAGTTGAACTAGTTTTCTGAAGAACTTCCAAAGGACCAATTTTGTGATTATCAAATTCTACACTAGAAAACTGAATTATTAGCAAAGACAGACCAAATAAAATCTCCAATTTCCACGGTAGGAACAGTAGACACTAAACCTATATAGGACTATTAATGCACATTAGTGTTGAACAAAGTAGAGCGTGGAGATAAAGGAGATTTGCTTTAGACAGCAAAATAATCTTGGTATTATCAAGCACAAAATTGTATGCGTTTCTACTCCCATCATGGATTGCACCCCTGTCAAATTACTAAGGTCTACCTAAAAGAATATATCATGCACTCATGAGTCATGTCAACAGTATCACAACGCAAATGTGAATCTAATGTGGCACTAAAAATACTACTGTGTTCTCTTCCCAGGTTTCCAACGTCATTGGCTCACTTATTGTCTCGCCAGGCCTTGTTTTAATTCTGTTTATTCTTATAATAAAAGCCTCTTTCTTTGTGAAAAGCAAAGCTATAACTCAATATCGTCGATCGATATGCCTAGATTTTGTGAGATAAGATCGAATGAAGAAATGTATGAAAGAAGGATAAAACCATTATGCAGAATTATGAAGGTATGTATGTATAGGAACTCTATAATAAAATATTACGTGACAATATATATCTTGTTATACAGTCCTTATACTTATAAATGGCACAGAAATCACCAAATATATATAATAAAGAAAATGAGAGCGAATATTGGTGTTACAATGTGTTCTAAGAAATAAATAAAATTGATCAGTGGCAGCGGCTGCCTTTGGTCTTGTAGCCAATAACATTAGCGGCACTGTAAAGGGGCTTGTTATTGCTTGTACCGATGGGAGTATTAAAGTAGACTTTGGTGACATTCTTTCCAGGGACGATTTCCCTGCAATCTGGTAAGGGGCTGTTTTTGTGCAGACGAACCTCGCAATCGTCTTTCTCGATGCCTGGTTTCATTGCTATCTTGTATACTCCCACATCATTTGTAATACCCTTTCTAGCATATGTACCTGCGTTTGTCTTCTTATCGAAGCAGATGATCATCATCTGTGCTGATTTAATGGGTGCTCCTCCTTTTCCTTTCTTCGCACATGGGTTGCACACCACCTTGCCGGTCACGTAGCCATTGATATTGGCACCAGCATATGTTAAGCTGAGGAGCGATGACATGCAAAAAGCTATGGCAATCACAGCGGTCGCCATCTTCATTGTGTTTTCCATTTTTCTTTTTCTTTTTTCCTTTTTATTTTATTTTATTTACAGCTCCTCTTTGGTACTGGTGATGAATTTTCTCAGCTTGGGGACCACCTTTTATAGGGTTATATGCATGTTCTTCAATTAATGGTATTCCTTAATTATCTCCCTATTTAAAGGTTTATTAAAAGAGTGAGTCTCGCTCAACTTCAACAACCATTTTCAATTCTTCAAGGACCACCTCATTTATCTAACAATAAATAGAATACTTGTCCAGGCTATATCAATTTAAAAAGGAAAAATTACACGAACTTCCCATGAGGTTATGCAATATTGTACTGATCAGTAACTTTTGACAAAATGACACAAACTTCCTATTGACTGAGTTGATCGCCGTCAGCCAACCGCCTTAACCGAAGATAATTATAATTTTTGGATAAAATCACCAAAATGCCTTTCATAATAGTTTTTTTATGTGATACTTCATAATTAAATTGTTTTAAAAAAACAAGATAATTTTAAAAAATTATTAAAAATGGAAGTGATCTGGAAAAGCTCCATCATAAATCAATTATCGAACAAAATAATTAAAAAAGAAATGGAGAAAAAACAGAAAAAGTGAGAAAGCTTGAAGAGATTCTGGAAATTTCCAGATCTCATTCAAAAGTTCCATCAACACCAAACAATTTTTTTTTTTTGAAAAAAAAAACTTCCAAGAGCTTCATGATGGAGCCTCATCAAGAGGCTTGGCTATCAAACATGATCGGTCCAATTGAGCCCTCAATCTCAGATAGCGAGCGACGAAGGCGCTCACCCCCCATATCAGGTTGACCATTTTGCTCCATTTTTTTTTTGATTCCAGGTTTTTTTTTTGTTGTGTTGAATTGGTTTGTACAATTTGATGGAAGATGGATTTAAATTTCATATTGCATTTTTTTGTGTGAAATTGATTAGTTCAATTTGATTTAATATGAACATTTTTTATTTTCAAATGAATGAATTTTTTTTCTAGCAGATCGAAGAAAACAACTACAACAGAAAGTTTTGTTAAAATTGTAGTTAGGCTTTTTCCCATATAGTTTCTCAAATGGTGATGTGAACTTAAACACAGCTAATGACATGTTGTTGATTAGAAAAAATAGTTGTACTAAAAGCCTCAAACCAAAACTTCAAAGGCATCTTTGCATGAGCTAACAAAGTTTGAACCAATTTCTACAACATGTCCATGTCTCCTTTCAGCTACTCCATTTTGTTGATGAGTATGAGACATAAATATCTAACCTGAATTCCCTGTTAAGCAAGATGAGAAGTAAAAGCAATATACTCCCCACCCATATCTATACGCAAACACATGATTTTCTTGTCAAATTGTAACTTAACATTCTTTTGAAACTTAATGAATACACCAAGAGGTTTAGATTTAACCTTTATAGGAAACAAACATGCAAACCTAGTGAAGGCATCAATGAAAGATCATAATATTTATAACCCTCAGCTGATAGCATTATAGTTGGCCCCTAAATATTTGAATAAACTAGTTCAAGAAGAGTTGTAAACGAAATTTTATGCTTTGCAAAAGGTAATCTATAAAGCTTTCCTAACCTGCATGAGTCATAAAAATCTAGTGTATGAAATTTCTTAGTAAAATGAATGTTGTTCAACATTTCAAAGGAGTGCCACACATTGGCATTCATAGCAGCATAATCACACAAATTTGCTTGCTATGACTTAGACTTAAACATTGTTTCAAGGCTTTTATTTATAGATGTTGAAGAAAAATAAGCAGCAGACTTCGATGTCCTCTGTTGAGCATACTTCGAGTCCTTCATTTGTCCAGAATTATGTCTAAAATGGTTCGAGGTTGGTGCCTCAACAAGCTTCAGACAGTAGAGACCGTCATAAAGTGCTCATTGTAGCAAAATCCACTTCATTTTGAGATCCTTGAGCTTGGTATCCCGGGTGCTGCCCAATCTTTAACGTGAACTCAGGTGTGTTATCCCCTGTGTTGCCTAGTCTTTAATGTGAACTAGTGTGTGTTATCCCTGATGCTGTCCAGTCTTTAACGCGAACTCATGTGTGTTATCCTGGGCGTTGTTCAGTCTCTAACGTTGCGAGGTAGCCGGATTACCCATTATGCTTGGCACATATCAGGTCTGCAACGCTTTATCCATAGGTAAGTCTAGTGTTTAAGGCTACTCACACGTGCTATCTTGGGTGCTGCACAATCTTTAATATAGCGAGGTTGCTGGACAAGGTCAGCAACACTTTATCTTGAGGTAAGTCCTAGTATTTAACGCTACTCGCACCTGTTATCTTGGGTGTTGTTTAGTCATTAACGTAGAGAGGTAGCCGAACGAGGTCAACATCGCTTTAACCCGTGGTAAGTTCCAGTGTTTAACTCTACTCGTACGTTTTATCCTGGGTGCTACCCAGTCTTTAATGTAATGAGGTGTTGCAATTGCTTGGAGCTGGTGTGCAAGCTAGGAAATTAGGGAGTGGTTGTTGCCTCGCCATTTAGATTTCATCTACTAAAAGATATTTTATTGATGCTAAACTTAAGGGTAAATAGAAAAACATCAACATATAGTATATTTTATGGTATTGAGCATTCCATGTTTTGTCTACCCAGCCATCCACATGTCGCTTGAATGAGTAAGCTCCATGTCCTGCAATTTTCGCGATCTGATAAGGTCCTTCCCATTTGTCCGTCAGAGTTCCTACTGCTCTGTTCTTATTGTTCGACATTACCTTTCTCAAGACCAGATCGCCTATTTGGAATCTTTGCTGGTGCACATTCGAGTTGTAGTACCTTGCGACTCTTTGTTTGTATGATACGTTCTTGATTTGAGTTCTATCTCTTCTTTCCTTGAGCTCGTCCATATTTTCATTCAGTATTTGCACATTTAGTTCTGACTGAAACAGTTGGTCTCTTGGAGAGGAGAATCTTGTTTCAACGGAAATCACAGCTTCTGTCCCAAATGCTATGGTGAAGGGTGTCTCGCAATTCATCATTCTTTCAGTGGTACGATAGGCCCATAAGACCTCATGCAAATTTTCTACCCAAACTCCTTTTTTGCATCTAGTTTTGCTTTCAGGGCATGCTTGTGATTTTATTCACTACCTTTACTTGACCATTAGTCTGAAAAGTAGTAGTTGTTTATCATCTGGTTTTTGCAAAACTGCCGGAAACTCTAGTTGTTGAACTAGGTCCCGTTGTCTGTTATCAAAGTGTTTGGGACCCCAAATCGAAAGATGATATACTGTTTTACAAATAGTGACTATGACATATTTAACTTTCCCAGATGTAGTAGGCATAAGACTAATAAGGTCAATCCCCCACACAGTGAATGGCCATGGGGAAGTCAAAATTTTGAGCAGTCCGGGTGGTTGCAGGATTCTGTTTGGTACTCACTGATAACTTTCACATCTATTGGCATGTCCTTGTGCATCAACAAAAAATGTGGGCCAATAGAAGCCCTGTCGTAGAACTTTATGTGCCGAGCTCCTATCCCTACATGGTTTCTGCATTTTCCAGCATGGATTCTTTGAATTATGCATGCGGCTTCTACTGAACCCATACACAATACAAGGATATTTGTTATTCAAGACAATTAAAAACCGTTATGAAAGGGTTTGAAGATGGTTTTGTATGCACTAGATAAAAAGTTTATCAGGTTTTTTAGTTTATAACGGTTTTTAAAAACCGTCATAAAGCAAATATAGTTTTTTTCCATGCTAAATTCTTGACAATTTACAGATGTAATTATTTTATAATGGCGTAAAACCAACATTGACAATGGACTTCCAAATACCTATTACGAGGAGATTCTATTTATATATATATATATATATTTTATTATGAGGAGATTCGGTTTTATTTTTGGTTAATTTATAATAGTAAAGATCTCATTTACTAGGAAAGAAAGTGATTATGGAAATCAAATTAATTATCTCGCTTTCTGATCCACAATCAATGCTTAATTCTTAATAATTTGATTGTATTGATTTTGTGTAATTTATTACTTTCCTATCATTGGAATCACATCAATATTGTTTTTTCTATATCTGCATATTTTGCATAAATTTTCATTTACAATATCAATGAAATAATATAAATACTTTTTTAATACTCGGCCTTTATATAGTTAAAAAAATTGCAAACATTATAATCAAAATATACAAAATTCTATTACCAAAATTAACCTTAAAATACAAACTATTCTACTCAAAAACTATTTCAAACTCTAAAGTATGTGTAAATTTTCTTTGTTCATCTTTCTCGAGGCTTTTTTTCAAGCATACAAGTTTCATAGTATGAGAAACAACATGAGTAAGATTTGAATAATGATTTATTGACACAAAAAAAGCTCAAACTATATTATAACATCAAACAACAATTAAAACCTATTTTTAACAATAAAAGAATGAGAAAACAAAAGGAGACAAAAACGGAAAATTACGAACCTCTTGTTCATGTTGTTATCATCAACTTTCTCATTAAAAATAGAGAACATGATCTTCTGTTTTCCATAAACATTAAACATTCACATTCAAAACACAAAAAAATGTGTTGAAGAAATTCATTGTTCCCTATCATAGACTACAACAAATTAAGCACTCACCATGGCAAAAGTTCTTATTTTTGTTTTCTTTTCCTTTGAAAAGTGAAGAATACGAGTGAGAGATGAGAGAAAATAAAAAGGTGGGAGGGAGGAGGAAGTAGCGGCTATGGTGAGAAAGTGGGGAGATATATACCTATTAGAATATGTATGATATTAATCTAAAGAAATGATATGGACAAATCTATGATATTAACTTGTTTACACTTATTTCAATAACTCAATTAAAAAGTTATACCAAATAAAGTAATTAAAAAAAATCAAAATGACATATATAAATATGAAAAAAAAATTGAGAGCAATTTTATTTTATTTTTTATTTTAATTTTTCATCTATTTTTAATTTTTAAATTTTGATATTTCAATCTCTAAGTTATTAATATTTTCACTACAAGAAGGAGATTGCATGACTATTTGTACTTTGTTGATTTTATTTTATATCATAAAATATTACGCAATATAAATATGAGAGATTAATAATTTAAAATTAGTGTTTAGTATAATTTTACTAATAAAAGAAACATCTTTCTTTATTACGCTAACAAAATAATGTGATTATTATGCATAAAAAAATGATAACTTGATCACAGTTAATTAAATTCATGATAATTTGATCACGGTTATGAAAACGTGTGACATCTTAATCACAATTATGAAAATGTGTGATAACTTGATCACGGTTTATAAAAATTGTGATCCAATTATGGCATATTTAAAAGACCGTGATACGTTTATGTCAGTTTTAAAGTGCGTCATTAACATACGACGGATTAAAAAGACTTGTATAACTTGATCATGGCTAAAAAAGAACCGTGATAAAAGCCTAATTTTCTTGAAGTGACGGTGCTATAGAACTTACAAAAATCACCTTCGATAGAGCTCTCCTCCAAATGTGGTGTATCTCGTGGCACAATATTTGATACGTTTGGCTTCTAGTGGGTCTTCTGGTAAGATGTCACTATCAGGGTACCTCCAGATAGGTGTCATCCAGATATACTCTCCCGTTTCCAATTCACTTACTTCCAATTCCCCTTCCCAACCTTCTATGCTAAGTCGTGTAAGATGTGCCATTGAAACAGATTTCGAGATTTTCGTGTGGTAGCGATGGCGAGTTTGGAGAGAGCGTTTGCCTTTTTGTTTTCTTCTCGAGGAATCTGATTGATTTCAAAATTATTAAATCGTTGCAGCATTCTCTTGGCAATCACCTGATATGCTGCCATGGTATCTTCTTTGACCTAGTATTCTTCGTTGACTTGATTTACCACAACTTGTGAGTCACTGAATATATGGATCTCGTCGGCCCCTAGAGTTGTTGATATTCTTAGTCCAGCGAGCAAGGGCTGATACTTTGCCTGTTTATTAGTAGCCTTGAAGTCGAAATGTAGAATGCACTCGACAGTATCTTCTTTAGGAGTGGTGATTATAATTCTTGTTGCACTCCCCATAGGTATTAGAAGATCCATCCACATGCAGTTTCCATTGAAAAGCTTGGGTTTTCCCTTTCTCTTCTAGTGATATGGCAACTTCTAGATCGGGCTCCATTAACACAGTGATGAAATCAGCCACCACTTGTCTTTTGATTGAAGATTTGGGGATATATTCAATGTCGAATTCGCTTAGTTCAATTTCTCATTTTGTCAATTTGACGAATGCCTCAGGTTTTTATAATATCTGCTTTACGGGGCAACTGGTACACATGCCGATTTTGTGAGCATGGAAATACATACATAATTTTCTATATGTAATCACAAGTGCTAATGTCATATTTTCAGCTGAAAGGGTATCTGATCTCAGCGGGTAACAGAGCCTTACTTGTGTAGTAGATCGGGCGTTGTATGCCTTCATCTTGTCTCATGAGTGCAGAGCTGATGGCGACGTCTGTAATTGACAGATATAAGTACAGAGTCTCTCCCGACTGTGGTTTGGAACAGTAAGAGAGCTCACCCGGGTAATCCTTTAATTGCTGGAAAGCTTTCTCGCACTGCTCATCCCACTTCACTTCTGCTCCCTTTTTTAGGGCTTTGAAGAAAAGAAAATACTTCTCTGTTGACCTTGAGATGAATCTATTTAGCGACGCTAGGCAACCGGTCAATCAATGGAATTCTTTTAGTATTTCTAGTGTTTTCATCTTTCTTATCGCATAGATTTTCTTCGAGTTTGCTTCTATCCCCCATTGATGCAGCTGGAAACCCAAGAATTCCCCGGACATGTATTTGGTTGGGTTTAGCCTCATATAGTATTTTTCATAATACATCAAAGGTTCCCCGTAAGTCGTGATCGCTGGCCCTCCTGCTCTTGTTCAACATGTCATCTACACACACCTCTATCGTTTTCCAATCTGTTTGGCAAACATTTTATTGGCCAAACACTGATAAATAGCTCCTACATTTTTAAGTCCAAAAGAGCATGACAGTGTAACAATACAGCCTTTGGTCGGTGGTGAACGTTGTCTTCTCTTCATCCTGGCCATTCATCTTGATTTGATTGTATCCGGAGTATGCGTCCATAAAACTGAGGAGTTCGTGCATGGCAGTGGCATCTAATAACTAGTTGATCCGGGTGAGTGGAAAGCTGTCTTTTGGGCATGCTTTATTGAGGTCGGTAAAGTCTACACACAACCGCCATTGTTTATTCTTCTTTTTTACCAATACAACATTGAAAACCAGGGTGGGGTATTTTACTTCGTGGATGAAGCCTACTGCTAATAATTGTGATACTTCCTCTTTGATTGTGGTGCTTATTTCCGCGTTAAAGCTTCACCGTTTTGAATCAAGGGTTTGTGCTTTTTGTCCACTGCCAAATAGTGCGAGATAACATGCGCATCAATTCCTAGCATAGTCTTCATGGCTCTAGGTGAGTATGTCTTTATATTTGTGCAATAGCGTCGTCAGATCATTTTTAACATGAGGTTGTTAATCGTGCACATATCCTGACGGTTCTTGTGTGTTGCAATGGGTCCAGTATCATCATTTTAACTGGTTCTTCGCTAAAGTCTTATTTAGGGTCTTCAATAGGGTAGAATTCAAATTCGCCAGGGGTTTCTTGGCTTTCTATGCTCTTTCTATTCTTAGGATCTGTAAGGAATCTTGAAGATCTGATGTCTCCTTGAGTGGCGGATGAGGGTTGATAGTCAACGCTTAGATTTTTGTCCATCTTTTGGTGTTAACCACAAGGTCAAAGGTTCGCCTCCCCTTCTTCAAGCGCCAATTGTTTACATTGATTTTTGGTTGAACTGGTCAACAATGAAACATATGCAGATCGGCGCCTGATACTACTAGTGAAATGTGACTAGGTCGCCTCACTGATAAGTGTGTGAATTAATGAATAAAAAATAAATAAAAGATGAACATATAAATAATAATGAAAACATGATTGTTATGTGGAAAACCCTACATCGGGGAAAAACCACGATCGTCGTAATGACAGAGAAAATGAAATCTTCACTATGTAAGAATTATTACAGTTTACAAGTGATGTATTGATTGTGGTGCCTCTATCTTCTTCAATTGATACATGTGTTTATATATGGGTTAGGGTGCTGCTCTAGCCCTTGGCGTGCAAGCAAATATTATTATTAGGTGAGATCCTAGGAGGATCGTATATATTCGAGATTCTTGATGAATCGAGTCTTCGAGCATTTATGGTTCAAAGATCTTTATTCCTTGTAGGAGTGGTCTTCTGAATCTTCACATTTATTACTTGATTTGTCAACTGCTGGATTGTTGGTGATATTTTATATTTGGTCACGAGATAATGTCAATTCGCCTATTTGGGGATTCTCCAGCGAGTATGTTTCTTTGATGGGCGACTTGGTTTTTATTTTTCAACTCGTTGTTGTTGTACGAGGCCCGTCGAGCCGACGTGACCTGATGTCCTGGATGTTCAGTTCCATGAATTCTGAATTCTGTGCTGACATGTCAAACCGAATAAAATTATCCCAAACAATAGGAATATTAAAGTTCAAGCTTTTGGTAAGTGACACGATCTCTATTGTTGATGTTTTAAGTTGAGAACCATGACTCTGATCTTCACTTAGAATCTTAGAGGAAAATACACCTTCTAGTGCGTTTTTATTTTGACCTAAAATTAGTGGTTGGGATCGATTTGCCATGACTGTTAGTCAGATGTCTCTGATACTATATAAACTTGTAAGTATTTGATGTAACGAACTAGTTGTTGGATTAAATGGCTAAACAAGAAATGAAAGACTAGAACAACTCCATTAATGGAGATTTTGAGCTGAGAAGCTTCTCTATATTCATTGAACGAAATTGCTAATTGATTTACAAAGACGTTGGTATATTTATAACGGACAATGATCGTCTGCTGAGCTCTTTCTCTGCTGAGCTTTAAAGCATCTGGTTACACATGGCATTTATGAAGTTGAATGGTCAAGATTGTTTTTAACCTTTTTTCTTTTCAAATCCACAAGTAAACGACGTCGTTTGTTTCCACCCCACAACAAGGACATTCAATCCAACTCCACTTCTTGTCTTCTCAACTGATTCAACTGATAAAGTCGAATGGTCGGCTAAGAAAAGAAAAATAATTTCGAAGCCTACCAAACTTCTTGCATTCAGTCTTTACCATTAAAAAAATCTGAAAACTCAATTCTCTCACCACATCCTCTCTCTTCTATTGGATTTTAATTCCTAAACTTATTATAATCTGAATTAGAAAAACTAAGTTCGACACAATTGGAGTAGAAATCTTGAGTTTTAAACTTGTCACTCCCACCGGCCGGTTGAACGAAAAGTCAGATTGGGTTAAAGATTTGGATGATACAGACATGGTTTTGCTGGTGCAATTGGGAAATTGAAAGTGGGTTTTGCATTTTTTTTTTGTTTTTTTATAAGCCCAAAACTTCCTTAAGAGAAAAATTTTCAAACCCTGAAAAGAGCAATATGAAATTTATCAACAATTTTGTAGATCCAACTTTTGACTATCTCATATATCATTCTTCAAATTTTCAGCAGAGAATCCTAATCCAATTTTCACATGTAAAATATGAATCAATAAATTATATCAAACAACCAACATGGATTTCATTACTAACAATATATAATGGTGACCCAGTAGAGATTCAATTCCTCTATAGCGAAATTAGATTTCTTGGCAACTTTTTGTTTTGTTTTGTATTTTTTTTTAGATTTCCTTCTAGTGGATTTTCATGGTTTCTAGCAAGCCAACACAGATTTTAAGAGTGATGAGGGGGAAATTGCTAGGTTTTTGAGTCTTGTGTTGACATAATTATATATCAAAATAACATTTTCCTTTGTATTGATTAGTTGTCTAGGATTCTTAGTTTATCAAGCTTCAAGGAAGTTGGACAACATTTCAAACAAAGTGATGGCTATAAGAGGAACAAGCTTTATTGCATATAAAAGGTATATCTAGATCTCTTTCCTCTTGCAAGGCCTATAGGCGCACACACACACATTGCATCCATTTGTGTCCTGCATCATTGTGCTCAAATGGTATAACACATACACACACATATTATTGTATGCACATGCATTAGATTTAATTTGACAACTTTTGTAAAATTGCATGTTCTAAAACTATATCTAGGAAACAACATACTTGTGAGTTCATATGTTTGTTTGTTTGTGTTTGAGTGATATCAGACTTGAATTTGTTCTTATATTATTCCTTATTGAGTTTTGGTTGTTTCAGTTACTTATTCATTAGTTTTCAAGTTCCGAGTTGGAAGTTATGAAACTTTCCGTGTCTTTATCTTGCATGATTTGTCTTTGTTTATCGAGTCGATTTCCATATCTTTTGTGAAAGTTTTGTTGTCATCCATGTTTGTGAAAGAGTCTCGATTCGTAATCCAAAAATGGATTTGAAATCGGAGTTCAGAGGCCGAAATACTGTCGAAGAACGCTAGTGGTGCGCGAAGGAAGAGGGATGACAAAAGTGCCATTTGCACCCCTTCCTTGTGAAGGCTCATGGGTCCCACGGGAAGGGATGCCCTCTGCCCCCATGGAGGCCACGCGCCTCCACGGGATGCTGAGTTGGCAATCCCTTATTGGTGGTCTTATTTCCCTCTTGTTTCTCTATTTTAAATACCACTTTCCCTCTCATTTTCCATTTCAAGAAGAAAATTGAAAAAACTTGTGCAAAACATTTTCTCTCAACTTTCTTAACTTCCAAACACTATATCTCACTCATTTGAAGTTCAATATGAGTGATTCAAGTTAGAGAATCTTTGTCTACCAGTCCTCTATCATCTCTAAAAGAGTTTATGGTCATTTGGTCGAGATTTCTGGTGGCTCTACACCTAAATCCGAAGTTGCACGTTTTTCTTAAGGTATTGATTAATCTCTTGAGTTTTGTTCTTCAAGTCTTCAGTTACCTTGGGTTTTCTTCTTCTATATGTTTATGTTTGATGTATAAACATTGATTAGAGTTAGAGACTCTACTGAAGCTAGTTTGTGCTTAATTAGAAACATGTATGTTGAGTTAAGTTTTCTGAAAACCTATTTTTTCACATGCTTGTGTTTTGTATAGTGCTAGCTATCAATCTAGGACTATTTGTGCTTCAATTGAATGATTTTTGATGATAAATAGTCTCTACATGTGCTAGGTCTTTTTAGTTGAATATATATAGGATTAACACATTTGATTTTGTATTTAGAGCTATTTAGGGTTTAATTGATTGTTGTGCGAAAAATATGCTCTAAATATTTGCTAGATTGTAATTGATCATATCTTATGAATCTAGCATGTTTTTTGTTTGTTACTAAAACTTTGAATATGTGCTTAATGTATATACTTTGATTCAAGTTTTAGTTACATAGATATATCTAGGAATTAAATGTGTTTTTGGTGTTTCACATGTTCTAGAATATTATTCATGTATAGTAACTAGACAACTTTGATTTGTTTACTTTGATGTCTATGTCTAGTTTCTCATGAAGTGTACTTAATCCATACATTTCATATGTACATGCATCATTTGTGTGATAGCATTGTTAGTAGGATTGTAAACTAGAAAATCATACATTGTGTGCTTATTGTTCATTTCTAGTTTCTATAGGATATATTGATCACATATTCTATGTTGCATGTGTTTGCATCATTTGCATTACACTTAGATCGTTTGCCTTGCAAAATGTAGGAAGTCTCATTTGGAGTTTGAAGCTTCAATTTGAGTAAGGAAATCTCTTGTTAAGGTGTGATGCTTTAACTTGAGCAAGGAAGTCTCATTTGGAGTGTTAAGCTTCAAGTTGAGCAAGGAAGTCTTGGCTAGGATTGTGACGATCTAGATAGTCAAGCAAGGAAATCTTCCTATTGGCATGTGAAGTGCTATGGTTAGAGAGTTGGCAACTCTTTCATGTGGGTAGGATAGGAGGGATATTCAATAGGTAGTGTATCATGTGGATTGGTCACTTATGAGGGTGTACTTTTATTTTATTAGTGAAAGTTGTTTTGCCGGTAGTTATGGTATCAACCAGTGGATGTTTCCTCTTAGGAGGTTTTACCACGTAAAAAATCGTGTGTCACATTTCTCTCTCCTTATCTCTTTGATTTATATATATTTGTTGTTTGTACTTGTGAGAACAAGTTACTATTAGTTTATGTTTTAAATAACATTTTCTCTATTGTATGATGTAGACATTGTAAGCTTTAATGCTTTGAATATATTCACCAATGATCTATATGTGCTTATTAGATTGTGATTCAAGGTATTCGGGGGGACAAACTTTTGTTTGTTTCAGGGGATTGAAAAAGGTATAAAAATCTATTCAACCCCCCCCCCCCCCCCCCTAGGTTAGCTTTATGCAAATTAACTGTGTTTGTATTTCATAAATCAATAAGTATAGTTATCATTCATAGATTTCTAGTGGCTGGTTTCCGATTCGAAATTTTTTTCCAATTGTCCGAATTTATGGGGCGAAGCAACCAGAGAAGATGAAAGGGGTTGTGATTGTTTTTGGACAGAAACGACACTATTTTGATAGAAAAAAAGTTAAATAAACCTATTTAAAAAAAATCCAAAATAAATCTTAACCATTGGTTTTGTTTAATAGCCACATGTACGGGTGATCTTAAAAGATCAGTACAGTTCAGCAGACAAAAAACTCAGCATAGGATCTTGATCCATTTATACCAGAAGACTCTTTACACTAAATGCATTTCCTTGAAATCAAGAATTGCTAACCAATAATATTGACTCAAACGGCCACATCATATTGTTAGTTATTAACAGTAACTGACCAGCTTAATTAACAGCTAACTGATATTAGGAACTAAGACTAGTTGAGCTAACTAACGACAGTTATCTATCCTCTGCTAATCATATATAACATGATCTGCAGATGATAGATATTTATTGACAATCCAGGGCAGCTGCACTTTGATGCTCTGCTCTTGTTCTTATAGAATAACTTCTCTTCATATGCTTCCAAATGCTTAACATACATTTTTTTAAATGGTTAATATATTCAAAAAGCCATAAAGGCCAAAAGGGACAAACAGGCGGCCTCCTCAAACAGAGGACCAAACCACAACACAACAACACAATCCCTGCCTTGCACAGGAAACAGAGCCCTTAGGCATCAACACACAACAACAAGAACAGAAGATCACAACGCGCAACAAAACTATAAGCTCCACTCCATCCTATTAACACTGTCTTCTGACGCCTTTCTAGCAAGACCGTCTGTAAAGAAATTCGAAGCTCTAGAGTTGTAGATGACCGAAACATTGGCCATGGAACTCAACTAATCTCTAAAATCCATTAAAAGATTTATATGTTCAAGGCTGCCCAAACCCCCATCATTCACCCTAAGAGACCACTTCCTTAGTATCACTGATAATATGAATTGTTTTCGAGGCCACATTTGCATGGTAAGCACACAGGTGGCAAGCTTTCTGAATAGCCATAACTTCAGCAGTATTGGAAGACTGTTGACCCACAGAAATAGAGAAAATACACAAAACTTTCCCGCTTGAATCTCTCAATACCCCCCCAATGCCTGTTGGCCCTGGCGATCCCCTAGCCGAGCCGTCCATATTGAATTTTAGGCAATCCGCCTCAGGAGGGATCCAAGGTTCCATCTTCGAGACTTTAGAATGCTTGGAATCCTTGCAGTAGTCACTAATGTTGAGAAGGAGGTACGTTACCGGATCCGAAGAGCTTTTGCCGTGATATTTAAACCACCAAGCTACCCTAAATTTAATCATGTCGAACAACATCTCCAAACCAGCCTCCGCACCATTGAACACAATCTGATTCATATGTTCCCAAATATGCCATACTGTGGCAAGGAAACAAAGTCTCCAGGCCCTTTTCTTGCTAGGCGAAGGACACAAGTAATCCCACCCAGTAAACCAATCCTGGAGAGAGCCTTCAGCTCTCCCAACGACCCCACACAAACCCATGCACCTGAACCATACCTTCCCAGACCAAGAGCAACTCAAGAAAAGATGGTCTATTGACTCCTCTGCCGAATGACACAAAGGACAATCCAAACCATCAGAAGGCTTGCATCCGAAGCGGTTCAACACCCCTTTTACAAGAACCCTTCCGCGCATGAGCTGCCATACGAACACTTCTATTTTCGGGGGACAATCACCCTTCCAGGTATGGAAATTGTCGAAAGGAGTTCTTACTGGGTGGTCATCACCAAAAACTTCGAGCTGTCTTCAAAACGATCTTACCGAAAATGACCCTTTTGGACATAGGGACAAAGCAAAGTCATCTGAGGCTGTTTTGTGAATTATCACTGTATCGAGGAACATCTGGAAACTGACCCATTGATCCCACTCCCAATCAAACAAAGGTCTCTGAAGAGTAACATTCCACACCCATTTCAATCCTAACCAGCTGCCGAAACTCTGTATCACTCCTCATTTGTCCCTTGCCAGAGCAAAGAACCTCAGAAACGCTTGTTTAAAGGGGACATTATCCAGCCTTATATCATCCCAAAAAACAGCCTTGTTGCCACGCCCGATAACGACCTGAAGCCTTTCATTCAACACATTGGCAGTAATAGAATTGACAACATAGAGACTTCCTATAGCCTTAATATAAAAGAGTCCATAGAAGAGAGTTGCCTCTCCCAACGAAAGCCACACTCCAACATCCCATACTTAGCACACAGAACTGTCTTCCACAGAGGTTTCTCTTCTTTCCCGAATCGCTAAATCCATTTTGCCAACAAGGCTTCGTTTTTATCTAAGATTTTACCTATACCTAAACCCCCACTTTCTACTATCCTTGCACATAGTATCCCAATCCACCGAGTGAATTTTACGTTTAACATTCCCGTCACCCTAAAAGAAACTTCTTTGAAATTTTTGATCTGGTGTGCCACACCACTCGGCACTTTAAAGACTGATAAGAACTATGTAGGAAGGTTCGACAGGACAGCCTTGATCAAGACCAAACGTCCACCTTTGCTTAAGAAACGCCTCTTCCACGGATTCAACCAACTTTTAATGCGAGCAAGCAGCCCTTTCCAGAAAATTTTTGAGCACGGTCGTGCCCCCAAAGGAAGCCTCAGGTATGTTATCGGCATGGGGACAATTTTGCATTTAAAAGATGCCCCCCAGTCCTCCTCGCCTCCAACGACCTTGCCCACTTTTGAAACACTAGATTTGTGGGAATTAATCCGAAGGCCCGACGCAAGTTCAAAGCATCTCAAAATCCGTCTTACATTTTTTGAGATACTCAATATTCGGTTTAAGAAAAATGATCGTATCATCCGCAAATTGTAAGTGAGAAACATGCAGCATGTTATCCCCAAAAAGCACCCATTTCATGAGATTTTCCTCATAAGCTTTCTTAAATAAGCAATTTAGCCCCTCTATCACGATGTTGAAAAGAAAAGGCAATAAAAGATCCCCTTTGTCGCAAACCTTTCTCCAAAACAAAACACGGTGTTGGACTTCCATCCACCAAGACTGAGAGCATGGGGGAAGTAATACAACTTCTCATCCAACACCTCCATCTTACCCCAAAACCAATATCTTCCAACATGTTGTCTAGAAACCCGTGATCCACGCTGTCATAAGCCTTTTCGAAATCAAGCTTCACAAGGATTCTCCCCTCTTTATCCCTATTCCAATGGTGAATGATTTCTTCTGCCACCACAAAACTATCTAGGATTTGTCTATTCTTGACAAAAGCCATTTGGTTCTCACCTATCACCGATTCCATTACACTTTTGAGGCGGCCAGCAAGAACCTTTGCCAAAACTTTAAATAACGATCCGACCAAGCTTATTGGTCTAAACTCATTCATAGATAACATGGCTTGACATTTTGGTATTAGGGCTATGAAGTGTTGTTCAAATCTTTCACAATTGTACCATCTCTATAAAATTCAGTGATAAACTTTATGTCGTCATCTTTGATTTCAGCCCAGTTTGTCTTGATGAAATTGAGATTAAAACCATCTGGCCCCGACGCTTTGTTGCCGTCACAAGAGCACACCGCCCTCCAAACCTCCTCTTCACTAAATTGTTCCTCTAGCCATTGTTTCTCCCCCGACCTAAGTTTGTTGACTACCAGGCCCTTAATCTTAGGCCTTTTCCACGAAACGTTTTTGAATAAATCCCTGAAGTGCCGAAAAATCCCCTCCTTAATGCCTTGAGGATCCGAGAGTTTGACTCCGTTGAAACAAAGTTCACTAATGAAATTGGAGCATCTTCTTCCATTGGCTACCCAGTGGAAAAACTTCGTGTTTCTATCCCCCTCTGTCAACCACTTAACTCTCGACTTTTGTTTCCACCTCTGTTCCTCCCTCCTTATTTCCTTCCACAGATGAGAGAGTAAGCTAACACGATTATGCTTTAACTCCTCAATTCACCCGTCAGACACAGCTTTTAAATTTATCCTAGCTAACTAATTTTCCAACTCTTTTGTGGTGACATTTTCCTTCTTTTTAGTCCCCAAACCCCTCTTTAGTGCAATTTTAGCATCCTTGATTTTAGCAAACAAAACATAACCCCCTGCACCAATTTCAGTACGACATTTCCATCCATTAACAACCAATTTAATTAAATCTCCATCCTCCAACCACTCATTCAGGCAACGAAATGGCCTAGGTCCCTCTTCTGCCTCATGCTCACACAACGCAATGGCGTTATGGTCTGATAGACTTCTTGAAAGCCCTACTTGCTGCAAATTTGGAAACCACGACAGAATCTCCGTCGAGATCAGAAAACGATCGAGTCTAGCCCATACAGCCTCCTCTCTCTGGTTTGACCACATGTAGGACATACCAAAAAGTGGCAGATCAATCACATTAGCCTCGTCTAAAAAGGCATTGAAAACTCTCAGTGCCGCTGTGTTGTTTGAGACCCCAGTTCTTTCTGCCGAACTTAAAACTGAATTAAAGTCTCCCCCCAATGCACCAAGGCATATCAAACGAATTTTGAGTTGATATGATAAAATCCCATAACTTTGTCTTTTCGCTGTCCCGAGTAGAAGCATAGATGTTGCAGAACACAATATCCTTTTTTAACTTGACTAATTCCCTGCTATGATGATACATCTCTGGTTTGAAATACATGCTTTCACCACAAATTTATCATCACTCCATAGAGAAATCAAGCCCCCAGCCGCCCCATCCAAGACTACAGACATTGCCTTCGAAAGAACATTCCCGCCTAAAGACCTTGTTACCCTGTTATCTATTTACTTCAGCTTTGTTTCTTGTAAAAAGAATATAGCAGGCTTATATTTCACCACCAAATTTTTCACCACCCTACGCTTTTCCAGCTTGCCCAGACCTCTTATGTTCCATGACATTACTAACATTAAGACACAGATACCCCAGAAAATGCAGCTGGAACACTACAGCTGCTTCTCGACAGTTTCCATTAGCCTTCCATTATCTTCATCCCCCTTTGAGCAATAATCTGAGCATACTCTGCTTCTCTACCGTCAAAGTTGAAGCTAAGCGCCACTCCGGTTTCTATAACCTTTGCTATCTCGACCTCCAAGTTCCAACTTTCTTCTTTTCATGCTTTCTTATTTCTGGTTTTCATAGTGTGCTTATTAATCGATCCCTCATTCCTTGACCCTTTCATTTTATCCGGAACGCGGCTGTCCTTCTCCTTTATATTTTGCTTCACCTCCTCCCTTCTAACAGTTGGCAGTCCTAGGTCGATTTCTAGTTGGATAGCCTCATCCCTTAAACCCACTTGACAATGTCTTTCTTTGATCCTATTAGCTAAAACCTGAGATGTTCTTTCCTTGGTAGTCATATGCTGCAAAGGCTCGTATGCTACCATGATCTGATCCAAGCTGGTTAGGTTATCAGGCCCATTCAAACTGGATTCTAGCTCTGATTCAGCCACCCTAGAAATATTGTGACTCGGCCCAAAGCCCCCATCTGCTGGCCAACAATTATCCCCTAGTTCAGCATAAGATTGTTGATGATGCGAATTGGGCCCTACAGCATAGCATAGGTTTGGTGGCCCCTGTTCTGTTTGCCCGTGGGCTCTATTGGAGCAATCTCATGGCTGCTATCTCAAAATGCTTAACATACTTGTTGGTTGATTTGTGACAGAAGAACAAATCAATATGAAAAATATATAGTATATGAATAAAAATATGTGAAAACATAAAAATATGTGATTGGTAAAATAGGCTATATATATACTGCTTAGGTGTATGTTGATCAGTCCACTTGGCGTTATGCCGGTATCTCATTCGGAGGAAATAGGGTTTTATGGCATTTTTTTGAGTTGGTGTTGCACAAAGGATACCACTTTAATAATTTATGTTTAAAATACACTAAAGTAAGTGATTTTCAAAAATCCCCTTACTTTACACATTTTTTAATTATTTTTTTGACTTTAACTTTTCTTTTACTTTTCTCTATTTAGTTATTCCCAACTCAAACAAAACCAACTTCATAACATTATCGATGCATGTTCAGTAGATTAGTTTAGTGGTGCTACGTTGACGCACTCAGGGGTCGAGCTCCCCGCTGAGCTCGAGGTGGTCTAGTTACCCGGTCAGCTCGCGGGGGTCAGGGGGCAACGCCCCCAGAGATTTTTGTTCAATTTAAAACCCAAATTGTGCTTTGGTTTTGAATCTCCCATTGTTAAATTTGTTAAGGGTTGGGATTTTCGAGTGGGGAAGATGATGAACAGTAACTTAGTTTCCGAGACTTTTGTATGCTGTCTGAGACTTCATGTTTGTGTGTCCGAGACTTTTGTATGCTGTCCGAGACTTTGTGATTGTGTGTCCGAGACTTTGTGTTTATATGTACGAGACTTTGTGTTTATGTGTACGAGAAAGACTTGACTCCGGTTCCGGTTCCTTTTTTTTCTTATATTTAGTCTTATTTCATAAAAAAAAAATTAGCCATGTAAAATTGTAATTTATAAATGCATTTTATTGGGTAACACACAAAATAAAATAAAATAAATAAATGACAAATTAAAAAAAAATTAAAAAAAAATTAACGTTGGAACCGCCCAGTACGAACCGGAACGGAACCGTCGGTTCCAGTCCGGTTCGAACCTGGCGGTTCCTCAAAAAAGAGAACCGGAACTGGAAAAACTGTTTCCTGTTCCAGTTTTTCCTAGCTGGTTCCGGTTCGGTTTGTCGGTTTGAACCGAACCGTCGCCATGTCTAATCTGAGACTTTGTGTTTGTATTCCAAGACTTTGTGATTCTGTTCTGAAACTTTGTGATTGTGTGTCCGAGACTTTGTGTTTGTGTTTTGAGACTTTGTGTTTATGTTTCGAGACTTTGTGTGTTCCGAAACTTTGTAATTGTATGTCTGATACTTTGTGTTTGTGTTCCGAGACTTTTGTATGCTGTCCGAGACTTTGTGTTTTTGTATCCGAGACTTTGTGATTGCTTTTCGAGACTTCTGGGTTGTTGTTCTGAGATACTATGTTTCTATTCTATTCTGTTTTGTTCATCTTCTCCAACATAGAATCCCCAATTCTAAACCCTTCGTTTTTAGAGAAAGTTACATACTTCGTTTTTTCAGAGAAATCAAAAGTCGCTATTGTGTTGTGTCGTGGTCGGTGTACATATGTCCACCGTCGCCGTCAGTCTACGTGTGTTCGTCGATTCGTCAATTCCACCTTCATTCATGGAGGATTTTGAAACGAAAAAAAAAAAATAGTGAAAAAGGTTACTGTGGAAGCATTTTTGTTCGTTCACTAGAATATGTGTCTTTTAAACAAAAGTTATTAAAATACAGACATTGTTGAAAAACGCGCCTCAAAAAGTGCCATTTAGTTTTTGGACTCATCTCATTCGTCCATTCCATGTAATTAATTATTATTTTCTTGAAAAACCATTCCATGAAACTTAGTGATTGATATGTTATTTATAATCACATAATCGGGTTTTAATTATGATAAAATACTATATAATAAAAAGGAATATGTATATGTTGCCTTATAATATTTTCACTTCATCTAATTTTATATTTTTTGGGAAATGGAAATTGGATTTCTAGATAGAAAGAGAGCTGTATTAATTCAACAACAAACATTTCCATTTTTTAAAAACAAGATTACCATAAAACAAACCAAAACACAGACTCTAGCCTGGGCAGTCTGCCAGGACCAAATACTCCACACAAGGAGGAGAAGACGTACTCCATCCAAAACATGCATATACTCAACAGAAGAAAAAGCCAATTTGGCTAAACTATATGAGCAACCATATTTGCTCTCCAAGACACATTCGAAACAGAAATGTTGTTGCAGCTAATAAGAGATAAAATATCACTGATGATTACAGCAATGTCAGCAAGAGGAGCCTCCCCTGTCTTAATGATCTCCACAACTGATTTCGAATCTGACTCGACAACAGCAGGCACAAGGCATGGCATTGTTACGAGGGATCCGATTTGCTTCAAACATTTCCATTTTACAATCCTTAGAACTGTGATATCTTATCATTAGCAGTCTACCATGACGTCCAAACAATAATTAAGAAAAACAAGTGAAGAGAAATAAACAACACAGGAGACAGTGAAACCTTGACAATCTTCTAGATCTATATAGATGGATGGCCATTTGCAGTTATAACTTGTTGGCGGGGCACCTTTATGAATCCCAAATGTGTAGAGTTTGAGACTTTGGTGAGGGTCATCAGGTCGTAAGCAAGCCAACATCTAGATGTGTCCTGTTTGTAGAAGTAACCCAAACACTTGCAATCCGAAGTACATTTCTTGCCACAATCCTCCCCCCTCACGTGTTCACTTCCTCTAGTATACTTGCTCATGTAATGATCAACTCCTTCTACTTTATAATAGTAGAAATCCTTGGCATCGCAAGAATTCAATTTCTTGGGTTCACAGCTCTTGCTCCACCCCAATTGACCTTTCTCTGATGGACAAGCAACACATTGATTGTCTTCACACACCCCTAATTTCCCACACCTCTCCGGGAGTTGGCACTCTGTTTCCCAGTTAGAGTCTCTATCGAAGAGAGAGAATGTCTTTTCATATCCACCCCAAAAAACCTTATCATAGTATGTGTAGATCACAAGATTTCCATCCATTCCAAGTCTAAGAAATGACGACGTAATGTTGTATTTTGGCCTGGCGAAATTGAAACTACCGCCGGATGAGATCTCAAGAGTTAGGTCATAAGCAAAACCCTCATCAGTTTCTGGATCACTGTTAAATTTCACATACTGTACTGGGTCCTTCTCATTTGTCAGAGTAACTGAGTAGTAAAGAACAGGCCGTGAAGAATTGTTGATCTTGCGGTACATTGACAATTGTTTAGACTCCAACACAAAACTGTAAGTCCCGTCTACATTTTCTTCATCAGATTTTCGACTCACACGCTTGGTTACGCCACCAACACGAAGAGATTGACCACCAAGAGAGTATCGGTGGGATAATCAAAACTTTGCCAAACGAAATTACCCTTGGAATCGTAAAGCACGAAGTTACCATTTGAAAGTAACTTGCTACTAACAACACCCTTGTTGGCAGTGTTGGTTTGCCAAGCAACAGTGCCATCGGCTTCGGCCAGGGCAAGATTGCCATTGGTCCCGAGAGAGAGAGAGAGTGGCATTTTCACGTACAGGTTTGCCGCGGTTGGCTTCCCAAACCCAACGATACAAAGGCTCAATCCTTTGGATACCCATACGAAGAGAAAGAGTGTAAGCATTTGGGGTGGTGTTGTAGAAGCAAAGCTGGAATGGAGAACTGAAAAATCCAAAAACTCTGTAATCGGCGCCATACTCGTTTATGTATGGCCCGAATTCTCCTTCGTTGACATACATAAACGTCTCGGAAGGAGGAACAGAAGCTCTGGCAATGGAGATCAAGGCGAGCGAGAAGAAGAAAAAGAAGAAAGTGAGAAGCGACATCGTATATGAAGAGGAAGACGCCATTTTGGGTTGATGGAGATATAGCTGAGCAGCTCCATATTTATAGTAACCAAAACTACTTTATTTTTTTTAATTTATTCGAGATAATTAATAATGTTATCACATAATTCTATAAGAAGGAATCGAACTTGTGAAGAAATTTAAAAATGTTACTTAACCTGCCCTTAGGGCAAAGGTTAACACTATCCTTATTGTAATTAAAGACAATAAATACAATATTAATCTTTCCATTTTTAGTATTTTAACCTGTATCATAAAGGTTAACACTACCCTATTTAAAAATACTTCACGGTTCACGCTATACAAAAGTTGCCAATATTAATAGTTTCAAAAAAAAATTGTTGCCAATATTGATGTAAAGTAGATAAAGGTGTCCAAGAAGTTATAATAATTGAATTGGAGTATCTTTAACCGACATATGCTTATGCTAATCTTGGATAAGCCACCACATTAAGCAAGGCCTTGATATTATAATACTTTTTTTTCCACTCATTTAATTTTATAAAGAGTAATGCTAGATATTACACCTATAATCACACATTTTCAATCAATTTATGTGGCACCTTAGGTGTCAATTGAAGAATGAAGTGAGATAAACCATTAGTAATATGTATCTACTCACCAATTAACATATAAATCTGCTACCACATAGATTTTGATTGAAAAAATATAATTATAGATGTGATATATAGCATTAATTACTCTTTTATAAATTGCAATCAAAATAATAATAACAACACGTTCATGTGTTTTCTTTCTATGTCCCACAAGAAAAGGGAATATATAGTTGGTAATTTACGGGTGGGCATGGGTTGGTTTTGACTATACCAAAACAAAACAAAACCGTTATTTAATCCTTTTAGTTTTTCATAACCCAAACCGATTATAAGGTAAAACCAAACCAATAAAAATCGGTTTAGTTTGACAGTTTAGGATTAAACCTAAAATAGTTTAATTAATTTTGAATATTTTTTTCATTTACTTTGAATTTTTCAAGTTGCTCCATTACAAAAAGTTTTTATTAATTAAAATTACGTAATCACATTTCTTATATTTGAACAAATATAATAATATTTATATAAGTAGCTAAACCTATATATCAACATTATAAATGTAATGCAATATTGCACTGAGTGACAAGTCCCGCAGTAATAGTTGTAAATGTGATACTTCAAAAAAAATAGCTCTATGTATACATTAATTGAGCATTTAAGTTGCCGAAACCCTACTTCTTAAAATACTAAAATAATATGAGTTGCAAATGATCAAGGAGTCCATTTAGATTTTCGCACCGGACCTCTAAAAGGCCAGGGCGTAACAAAAATATGAAGAGTTTTTAAATGAGAGGGATTTAATAGTTTTTTGTATGCATCAATGACATTCTCAAATTAACGAGGATTATGAATCGCAACTAAGTACCTTAGAAACTAGATTTTGCTATTATATATATATATATATTATTTTTTTTGAAAGGCAGATTTATTCGGGCACCAAAGGCCAGGGGAAAAACAGAGGAAATACAAAGAGCCAAATACCAAAAAAAATACAAGCTGCAGCAAACAAGAGCAACCAACGAAAGAAATCCAAAATGAACCCCAGAGGAACACCACCAGGCCAACCACTAAACACACCTCAAGACAAACTCCATCTCATAACATCCCCTCCACCCTCCGCCTCTTGTTTCGCCAGACGATCTGCTGAAAAATTGGTGTCTCTAGGATTAAATTCGACACTAGCCTGTCCTAATTTGCACAGGAGACAACGAATATCAAAAATGGTCTTCGAATGCTCCATATTGCCGAAGCCGCTGCTATTAATCCAGGACACTGCCGTCTGGGAGTCACTGACAAAAACGATTCTTTTGCCCTCCAGCTCAGGTTTAGACGCACTAATGTCGCATGTTGTAGCTATCGCTTGCATTTCAGCAGTGATGGCATCTGTGTTGCCAATAAATTTTGAAAAGGTGCATAGAACTCTACCTGTATGGTCCCGAAGAACCCATCAAATGCCTGCCTTGCCCATAGATCCCCTAGCCGCTCCGTCCACATTGAACTTCAAGACCTCAGGCGGTGGATGCATCCACTTCTCCACCTTCGGAATTTTAACTTTGGAGCTATCAATACAGCGTTCAGCTATATCCAAAAGAATAAAGGTAATGGGATCATTAGAGCCTTTCCAAAGGTTCTTAATCCACCAAGCCACCCGGAACCTAACCAAATCTATAGTCTTCGGAAGGGAAGCTTCGGCCTCCGTAAACACCTTCGCATTCCTTATTTCCCATGTAGTCCAGGTCACAGCAAAGAAGACAGAAATCCAGGCTCTCTCATATTTCCTCTTCGGGCACAAACCAATCCAACCAATCCACCAATTCCGCACCGTATCCGATGAACAACTACTCACACCCCACCAGCTCATACATATTTTCCAGAGATTCCAAGTCCACTTACACTGCAGGAACAGATGATCAATGTCCTCCTCAAACTCACCACACAGAGGACTCTCCATACTACCCATAAACAGCTGCCCAAAACTCTGCAGCACTTTCTTGACAGAAACTCTGCCCTGCAGCAGGTGCCACACAAATATTTCTATTTTTGATGGGCAAAATCTCTTCCAAATCCCCTTGCAGCCCCACAGCTCCCCAGGCTGACCTGATTCTAATTCTTTCCGAAAAGATTTGACTGAGAACTGACCGTCTGTGCCATAGGACCATCCAATAGTGTCTGGAAACGACTCATGGACTTTAATACTTTCCAGGCTATTGTTGAAAGAATCCCATTGTTCAAGTTCCCAATTGAGACAAGCTCTCCTGAAAGAAATGTCCCACTTCAAAACACCTCCAATCCAACACCCATAATCACTGATTCTACCAGACTTGTTGCATGCAAGAGCGAAGATTTTAGGGAAAGCTTCCTTTAGAAGTGTTCCTTCCACTACAAAATCCGACCATAACCTGGCTCTATCTCCCCTACCAATCACCACCCACAGCCCCTCCCCCAAAATCTTGGCAGATTGCTCGCCCTCCTCTAAAAGACCTCCCACAGCATTTATGAAAAAAGAGCTGGAAGGTCCTCCTTTCAAGTTCCATGTCAAGGAGCTCAATGGAACCGCATACTTAGCGCAAACCACTTTTTTCCAAAGAGTCGAATCTTTTTTACCGAATCTCCACACCCATTTTGCTAGGAGACCTTTATTAGTGTCTAGGACCGAACCAATGCCCAGACCTCCATTGCTTTTACTCTTATACAACGTCTCCTATTTTACCATATGCATCTTTCTCTTTTCATGCCCATCTCCCCAAAAGAAACTCCGTTGCAAACTTTCTATTCTTTGAGCAATACCCACCGGCATTTTGATCACCGACATGTAATAATTTGGGATGCTAGACATAATAGCTTTAATCAGAACAAGTCTTCCCCCTTTATTAAGAAACATCCTCTTCCACGGGGCCAGACGATTTCCTATGCGCTGTACCAACTCAGCCCAGAAGAGTGTCGAACAAGGGCGACCCCTAAGCGGGAGACCTAAGTACGAGACTGGGAGCGAAGCTTTCGCACACTTCAAAATCGCTGCCCAATTAACCGTGCCTTCACCACCTTTTCCGATTTTCACTACACATGATTTATGAAAATTGATGCATAGACTTGAAGCCACCTCGAAGAACCTTAAAATTCTCTTCACATTCCTGAGATAATCCATTCTCGGCTGAATAAATAACATGGTATAGTCCGCAAATTGCAAATGAGACACATGAACTGTACCCCCTCCAAAGGCAACCCCTATCATCAAATCCATATCCACTGCTCTCTTGAATAAAGCACTCAATCCCTCAACCACCACATTGAATAAAAATGGGGATAAGGGATCTCCCTGCCTGAGACCACTATGAATCCCGAATTGTCTGGATGGACTACTGTTCACCAAGACTGAAAGCACCGGGGAAGAGATACAACTACTTATCCATTGTCTCCATTTCTACCCAAATCCCATTTCACGCAGCATATTATCCAAAAAGGTGTGATCCAAACTATCATATGACTTTTCGAAGTCCAGTTTCACCATTAATCCCCCCTCTTTACTCTTTTTCCAATGGTGGATAATTTCTTCAGCAATCACGAAACTATCGATGATTTGGCGATTCCGAACAAAGGCCATTTGATATTCACCAATCACTGAATTCATGACCTTTCTCATCCGATTGGCCAAGACCTTAGCAAGGACTTTATATAAGGCTCCTACCAAACATATAGGCCTAAAGTCTTTCATTGTTTTAGGTTTGACACATTTGGGAATTAAAGCGATAAAAGACTTATTTAAATCCTTCACAATGGAACCATTCCAATGGAAATCTTGCATAAACTTCATAAAATCCCCACTGATTACCTTCCAGTTGTCCTTGATGAAGTTAAGATTGAAGCCATCCGGCCCCGGTGCTTTATTCCTACCACAACTTGTCAAAGCAGTCCAAACCTCCTCCTCAGTAAAAATCTCCTCCAGTGATTCTCCTTCCTCAGCCGATAATTTCTTCAAAGGAAGGCCTTTAATATAAGGTTGAGTCCACGAAACGTTCTTGTAGTGTTTTCAAAGAAGTCTGCGACCCCAGCTCTGACCTCATCCAGCCTTGATTTTACCACCTCGTCAAAAGCTATGTTTTCAATGATGTTGTTCCTTCGCCTTCCACTAGCCACACAGTGAAAGAACTTTGTGTTTCTGTCTCCTTCCAGCAGCCTATTTCACCATGGACTTTTAGTCTCCATTGTTGTTCTTCCCGCCTAATCGCCTTCCACAGATCAGTAACGACCTCCAATCTCTTCTTTCTCAACATATCCGACCAGCCATGACTTGTTGCTCTATCATCTATCTTGGACAATCGATCTTTTAAGGACTTGGTAGTTAACATGTCTTTCACCTTTGACACAGCCCAGCTTTTTATTTTACTTCTGGCAGCACCCATTTTGGACAGTAATTTGAGACTACTAGTCCCACCCTGTTTACTATCAACCCAATCCTTCCTCACTTCCTCCATTAGATCCTTATCTTCCAACCAAATGTTGTCGAATCTAAAAGGTTTAGGGCCCTAATTCGCCATTGTCACACCCAGGATGATTGCACAATGGTCCGAGACAGTTCTGGGTAGCTTAGTTTGTGTCAAGTCAGTGAACCAAGAGAGTATAATAGGGGATACTAGGAACCTGTCTAACCTCGCCCAAGACCCTCCAACTCTATTATTTGACCATGTGAAATCACCTCCTCGTAAAGGTAGGTCCAAGACCTTAGACTGAAGAATGAAGTTATTAAAAGCTCTAGCCGACCACTTATTAAAATCACCACCTTTCCTTTCAGATGCGTATAAAACAATGTTAAAATCCCCCCAATACACCATGGCAAGGAAGAAGAATTTAGAGCATTGATAATGAATCTCCATAACTCTCTTCTCTCGCTTTCCAGGTTTGGTGCATAAACAATTACAAAACACCAACTCCTTGTCTAATGTTTTCAGGATTCCCACCAAAATTATACACCATTTATTAGAAATACACTCCTTGATAGACACCAAACCCTCACTCCACATCGTGATCAAATCTCCAGCTGATCCTTCAGCATCAACACCCACCCCTCTTGTAAGCACAATACCACCCAAACCTCTAATGATACTAATATCCATCGTACTCAGTTTGGTTTCTTGGATAAAAAAAACTGCAGGTTTTTGGTTCAACACTACACTCCCCCACCTTCCGTCTATTTTCTACCTTACCCAAACCTCTCACGTTCCTAAACATCACTAACATTACAAAGAATCAGCCCCCAATTCACTACAGCACTATCTGAGCGACTACTCCTCCATTCTAGCCTCAACCTCCATTTCTCTCATGGTCACATACTCCACAATTTCGTCCTTATTTTTGCTGAAATCGAAACCGAAGGCTGCCCATGTTTCCAATACTTTAGAAACCTCCTCCTCCAAGTCCCATCCCATCGTCACATCCCTGTTTCCTGAGTTCTTCCACAGTCCTGGGACCTAATGTTCAAATCCAATCCCACCGAGATCCCTTTTTCAATAACTTTCGTAATTTCTTCTTCCAAATTCCAAATGTCTCTTCTACTTTTATCCTTTTTGCCATGTTGACCGATAACATTCTGGTTAGATTTCACATTCATACCTCTCGTTACCATATGGTGAGATTTAAGAGAAGATTCCACACTTTTACCTCTGATCTTTTTTGAGGACTTGAGCAGCTTCTCTTTGGGTCTTCCGTTACTTGGTTGCTCCTCCGCGTCTTGATTCATTTCTACATTATTGTCCCCTGAATTTTCGTCTAAATGTATCATTTCAATCTCAGCTGTCTTTTGGAACATTTATGATCCATGAGTACTAAGATCAACCACAAGGTCAATACCTTGCTCTTTCACCATCTGTTCTTCCAACACCACCTGGACACTGGGTGCACCTTGGTTTAATAGGACCATTTCAACTTCACCTTCTTCCAAATCTGTCTCCCTACCCAATTGGGCTTTTATTCCATCAGAACCCGCTCCATTATGTGTCCCATATGTTTGGTCTTTGTTGACTTGATCCACTACCTTTTTCTTATGCATGCTATTTTCTTTCACCTCTGCCCAAGGCCTATGAATACTCCCCTTGCGTTTCGGCCCACTAACCTCAGTTCTAACATCCAGCCCACCTTTGGAACACTCTCATGTAACCATTTTGAAATTCAAATTTACTCCCAAATCCATCTCTGAATTCTGACGAGTTAGTCTCTGACTCCACTCTATTACCCAATAGACTGTTTGTCCTCGTTTTCTCAATCCTTAAACCACCATTGAGAATAGGAAACCGAGGTTTTGGCCTCGATCTTTGAATCCAACACCCTTTTCCCTTGCCAAGGTCACCTCTTTTCTCACCAGCTTCCTTCCAGGCTGTCTTAGGGCTCGTCACGTAACCTTTTCTAACCACCTTTCCGCTCTTCATCCTATCTTTATCCTTAAAAAGGACCACCTCCCCTACATCTATTTTGTTGTTGTCAGGTCTACTGTCCTCCTCAGAGGTACCATCCCTGCTATCTTTCGCCAGTTTGTGGTTGAATCTTTCCTTCTCAGGACACCTTTTTACAATTGTGCCTCCAATTCTCAATCCCAGTATGTTGCACACCCAAGCATTGGCTACCTGATCTGTCTGTTCTACTAATCTCACTGGAAATGAGGAGTTACCGACTGTTATTGAAACCTCACGGGATAATACACTACCAACGGGAGCAAGGATAAGCAATCGGCCTTTATCCAGCTTTTGTCTATGTTCTGTAGCCTCCTCAATCCAAATCACTTGGCCCATCTGACCTCCTAACTTCTTAAAGAAACCTCTACACCAACAGTTTAGAGAAGCTCCATAGATATCGACCCAACTAATCTTATTCACCAATTGTGCCGACGACGATTATGCAAAATCACTCCATTCTGACATTGAGAAGAAGCAATCTTTCCAGAAAAAACTATTGTTGATGAAACCGTCTCTATCGCATGTTGATTCGAAGGACCATACGATGTTTTTTCCACTCATGTAGGTCGATGTGAAAACAAAACCTCTATCGTCTAGTTTTTGGTTCACCGACTCTATACTTGCAAAATTCTTTAATATTCCAATGGCACATTTGGACATCCACTCGTCAACATTAGAAGAAACCAACCAGTTCATGATTACCGGATTTTTACCCTGCACCTACTTAGGTTCTCTACCCCACTGCTTTTCTATCTTCACTGCCTCTGCATATGAACGCCTTTCTTGATAGAAGAACCTACTACCGTAATGCTTTTTGACATGTCCTCTACCATTAACATTACTTGTCTATCCCATATCCTTACCAATACCTCTTGATTGAGAGGGCCTGTCATTAGTGCGACGCTTACCCCAATCGTACTCTGCTACCTTTGCTACTATCGGCCTCCCATATACGTGCATACCATTCACCTTCTGAGCCACCCTTCCAGCCTCATCCCTAGTCTCAAACCGAATGAAGGCGAAGCAGCTCCTGTTGGTGTTCTTTTTCTGAGAAATGTATACATCCCTCACCTGTCCAAAGACCTTAAAAATGCTCCATAGCCCAATAGAGTCGACAATGGGATTAAGGTTACTGACAAATACAGATACTAGTCCCTCTCTAAAGTCACTGCCTCCGCCGACAAGATGAAATCTTGCATTTCCATCCCTGCTTTGTTCTAGCGAGCGGGAGTGTCTCTCTCTCTCTCTAAAATGCTCTCTCATTAATTTTATTATCTATGACAATGCTGTAGCATACTATATATATATATATATATATATATATATAGTCGGTCCTTTTTTTCCTAAGTGCGTACTGATATAACTTATATCAGTGCGTTAGATGTGGACCACTGATTATGGAGAAGTTTTGACAAGTGCATACACTTTGAGTTAAAGTATGTAAATCTAATGGTTTACATCCAACACACTGATGAATTTATATCAGTGCGCACTGACTTGAAAATTTCTGTATATATATATATTCTTTTTCTCTTCAGTGCGCACTGGTATAAAATATATCAGCGCATTGCATGTAGGCCATAGATTATGGATAAGCACTGACAAGTGTATTCAGACCAGGTCAAAACAGTTGAATCTAATGATCCACATGTAACGTACTAATAAATTTATCGGTACGCATTGAGGTGCAAATTTTCATATATATATAAATCACATGTTGAGCGGCGACTTGAACGAGATGCATATGGCTAATTTCAGTCATAATAATCTTAATTATAAATAGCTTCTTCTTGTTATGAAATAATTAAAACAAACAAGAACATGATAGTATAAATTTGAAGTAAGAAAATAGAGAAAGTAGTAGCACAAAATAGAAGAGATTCTTTTATTTCTTAAAGTCTTTCTCAAGGCACATACCAGGTAATGACTCCTTTTATAGCCTTACAATTTTAATGTCATTGTAATAGTGATAAAATGAAAAGACAATAATATCATAATACTTGATAATGAACATAAATTGGATCATAAAACTTGAAAGTTAATAGAGATAGTCGGAAGATGAAGAGTTTACAATTTATTTATATGCTACATCATTTAGGCAATACATTTATTTGAATAAAATTACATTATTGAAATTTTATTATCTTTTTTACTAGACTTTACTCAAATATAACAAACATTTGCAATTAGGAAGAATTCTAATTAACAGGTCATTTGAATCCTAGGAAGAATTCTAATTAACAGGTCATTTGAATCCTAGGAAGAATTCCAAATACTTCCAAAGCTTTTATCAAATTGGGAAAATGACTATATGGTTTTAGAAACAGATAAAAACTTTCTTGCTATAGGCCTTTTAATTACCAACACGGAGAGGTGTAGCTTAAACACATGACCGTACATATATAAGTCACAACTTGGAAAAGGACTCTGTTAATTAACCAACCAAATTGAAAAATCCAACTAAATTATACACATCCATAACTATACCATACCGTGTTAATGAACAAATGTATTCATTTTTGGGCAGAGGTATATCAATTATTATTTGTGATTATTATTATTATTATTATTATTATTATTATTATTATATCTGTCTATGCATGAAAATTGGGAACTGGAATTGATTTTCGTAATTTTTCTTCATGGAGGCTTGAAGATGAATTTCTGAAGAAGGGATGCATTGATTAGTTTGAAACATCTTTTCTGCAAAGAAATAGAGGTCAGCGGGTGGCCCCAATTTGTCCGGTGACTCTGATACTCGAGTCGTATAACTCACTAAAATATCTACAAAAAATTATTATTTCTTAAAATATCTACAAGAAAAGTTATTTTAATTTTTGATTTCACAAATATTTCAGTACCTCATATGTAAAATATGACATAGCACACCTGTTCAATAAATTTTCGATATATAAATCCTTATATTTTAAAAATCCCAAAATTATCACCGTCATGTCATATGTGCCAACTCATAAATTCATAAAACTTAAGTGTTTGTTTGGTATGACTTTTATAAGGATCAAAAACGGTTTTTTAATGATAGAAGTTTTTTTGAAGTATTTTTTGGTTGTTTGCCAAAACTCAAAACAGTTTTTTTTTTCATGTATGAATTGTCCCAATTACCTTTTATAAAAGTCATTTTATATCTATTTGGAAAAGTCCAAAATCTAAAAAGTTTTTTTTTTTAGTTTTTTTAAAAATATATGAATTGTCTCAAATGCTCATACAACTCTTTCATTATAAATACATTGTCAACACCCTTTTTTGTAATTTACACAACCAAAAGCCATTTTAGAAAATACATTGTGAACACTTTTTTGTAATGTACACAACCAAAAACCTTTTTTTGTTAGAAGCTCTACTCATTAGAAGCTCTACTACAAAAAGATCTACTCTAGAAGCTCTACTTGAAAAGTCCATACCAAACACACTCTAAATCTGATTTTAATTGTAAAATTTGCTTTCTACCTACTCATAAAAATGTACCAAGAAGCATCTCTCTTTGTTGATACATACATGTAATGGGATTTTTGTCCCATTTGATAGGGCTTGGGAACCAATTATGCGTGCCACATGTATCACACGTGCCACATGTGTATTAAACTATAATTTTGTACAATCTCATTGGACGGTATCACCAAGTGGCAATGAGACCGTCATATTGAAGATTTTCTTCTGATGGATGATCCGAGCATGCATGCTTCCTATTTGCCATGTGGTTTTCCGTGGCCACTATCAATAAGAGGTTACATATGAACTACAACTCTCACAACCAAAGAGAGGGTTGCTCCTTCAAATCGGGAGAAAACTCTTCACACATACTTGTAAAATACAGCCCGTAATACTACTCTCACTATCAGGGAGAGGTTACATATGAACTACAACTCTCACAACCGGAGAGAGGGCTGCTCCCGCAAACCGGGAGAAAACTTCCCACGCATACTTGTAAAATGCGCATGGTGAGACTCGAACCTCTAACCACTAGGTGTGGAAGGGAGGTACACAACCATCTCTGCTAAGAGGTGATGTGCACTTATACCTTCTTTTTATATCTATTAATTTCTTAAGTATTTAACATGTCATATAGAGATATAGGTTTAGCTTATAAGCACATTTTTTCTTTACTTTATATATATTGGAAACTTTATGAACAGCTTGTAAATTCTTTGCTCGATCGCTTGTTTTTATTGATGACTAAGGGTAGGCAACAAGTTCGGAACCGAACCGAACAAAAAAAAAATGCAGTTTGGTTTGGTTCAAGGATTCAATTTGGTTTAAACCAGTTCAAAAGTTCAAAAACTGAAATTTTTTTGGTTCAATCCAGGTTTGGTTTTTTAAAACCGGTTTGAACCGAAATGAACTGACTATATAAGTAAAAAGATAAAACCATAACTTTCTAACCCTTCTATTTTTCTATTTTTTCTTTCTCTCAGACTCTCAGATCTCGCCTCTCTGTACTCTCAACACTCAGCAGTCAACTCTCAAGAGCTCTAATCCCCTTCTTCAACAACGCCTCGCCTTCCGATCTCTTTCCAGGCCAAGGTTTGTCATTGGCTTCTACTCTTCTTCAGTTCTTCTTGTCACTTTGTCTTCCAATTCTTCTAGTTTTCTACTTTTCACGTTTATTTGTTAGCTATTGACTCTAAGTATCTTTTTGTTTCAGATTTGTACGTTTTCTTTAGCTTAAGACATGAAGGATTACAAATTCATTTTAGTAATTAGTTTTCTCTTTCTCAGCTCTTCTTCAGCCAAAACTTCAACTATAGACTCGATCTGCTGCTAGTTTCATCAACTAAACAAATGTATAAACTTTAAACTTTTCTTTCTCTTTTTTATGATGTTTTAGCTTTTGCCTTTTGCTCTGTTTGTGTTGGATTGTAGTATTGGGTGTGTTATCTTCTTGTTGAATAATGGAGAATCTGAGAGATTTTGTGCTCATTATTTGGATTTTGGGGTTTCGATGTTTACAAAGATTTCTTCGTGAATGATATTAATTGTATGATAAAAAAGATCAATTCAAATTTGTGATAATTAATTAATTATTTATTTAAAAGATGATAGGATCACGTTTGAATTAATCTCTTTTTTTAAAGCAAAATATATACATTTTTATATTGTTTTGGTTGGTTAATTTTCCTTGATAAGGACAACTTGGTGTGCCATGTTTGTTGATTTGGGTAATCTTAGATGATAATATCAACAAAAAAAAAAGCATAATGGAATTAAAGTGTTGTAGTGTTGCTTTCTTTCAATTTTAAAAGGTTTATTAAAGTGTTGTACTGAATTGCTACAGTAACCGAATTATTTGTAATAGCATCCGAAAATTACTAGTGGATGGAATATAGATCGTATATGTGTATACGAGTATATGTATGTCAAGATAGTTTTCTTTTTGCTTTTGAAAATTTACAAGTAAAATAGTTCGGTTCATAGATTAGCATTCTATGAATTTATTTGTGTGAAGATGAATGATTCATGATGGTAAGCCTTTAGTTTTTTGTATCTGCATGATCTTCACTATAGTTTTTTTGTTTCTCTAAAGGATAAAGATTGAGTGACAAATGCATAGATGATTTTTTGTATCTGCAGGAGTGACAACATGGAATGCATACTTTTATGTATGTGGAATGTGTTATGGAAATTAGAAGTGAAATGAAATTGGAAATAAATTATTTTAGTTGTAATGTTGATTTGGAGTTCGGATTATTTATTTTTAGAATGTGTTATTAATTTATTATGCAAGCGAGATGGTGTAAATAACTCTCTTCCTCAAATTGTTTTGTTCTATCAACTCAATCATATATGTTTGTTATTTCAACGCAGGCATTGACTGTTTCCAATGTAATGGTTCCCTGGCAAAGTATTGGTATATCAATGGGCGCATATGGTATGTGTCACAGGTATATAATTAATTTGTTTCGAATTTGAGCTTCCGGTGCGACCTGAAATTTTTTATGTCTATGATTCAAAGGTATCTGATGGAGAGAAAGCACTTTGGAGCACCATTAGCAGCTTCCCTGATCATCCAACAGAGACTTGTTAAAATACTGGGCAATGGTCAAGCAATGACTCTTGTAGGTTGGCAAATTTGCAAATTGTATAAGATGGGTAAAATGACTTCTCATCAAGCCAGCTTAGCAAAGGTAGGTAAAAAAAATATGATCAAATGTCCAAAGTTTTGTAATAAATTTGACTTTTCTACTTATAATTTTCAGACTTGGATCACTTCAAAGGCTAGAGAAATAGTTGCTCTTGGACGTGAGTCACTCGGTGCCAATAGAATTTTGACTGGGTTTCTAGTAGCCAAGGCATTCTGTGAGTCACTTGGTGCCAATGGAATTTTGGATTATTTATTTTTGGAATGTATTGTTGAGACGGATACTTGTGTTTTTAACTAATTTTTGAACTTTTATTTTACAGTTTGGAATGTATTAATATGTTTTTTATATAGTGTAATGGATTTATATATTGTAGATTTGTAGTCAGGTTTGATTTGGATTTTCTTTTTTCTTTTTTTGGTTTTGGGCTATTCAAATTTATGAAATTATCAATTATGAACCCAAAATTAGTATCCAACAGCCCATTAAATTTGAAAACATTAAAAAGATTCATCAAGCTCATCAGGCCTAAAACGGAAATGAACAGAACCGATTAAATTCAGTTCAGTTCAGTTAGGTTATCATTTCTTATTCGGTTTAAACCGGTTCAATTTTGGATGAATCGAAATTTTTTTGGTTTAGTTCGGTTTTGCCCAAAACCAAACCGAACCGAACCGTGTCCACCCCTATTGATGACCATGAGAGTTTCATTATGGATTCTAGGGCCGGCCCTGACGTTTTTAGGGCCCGGGGCGAAAATTTTAGAAATGGAAAAATGGGCCCATGACACATCAAATGAGAAAAAATCTAAATTGAAAACAAAAATCCAAAAACAAAATACAAAATCAGCTGTTTGTCTTGGCCCAATTTAAATTTTTTTGTTTGTTTAACTTTTAAGCTTTTTATAGGCCTCTTTGATCTCAAATATTTGGACCAATACTCAAAACAAATATTTGGGTCTTTATAATCTGAAATAAAATAAAAATGGGCCTTTAAACTAAAACTCAAAACATGTAAAAATGAAAATGGGCCCCTAAACTAATATGGAAACATGAAAATGGGCCCCTAAATTAATACTCACAACATTAAATCTGGTCCTTTAAAGAATGGGCCTGGGGCGGCCGCCCCTCTACCAATACAGCAGGGCCGGCCCTGATGGATTCAAATTAGTTCTCCAAAAATGGTGTCTCAATTTGTGTCTAATCAACTAAATTGGGACATGTATCTACATTTACAGAAGAAGTTGAAAAAAAATAATTAAATGTAGACACATGTCTTAATTTAGTTGGTTAGACACAAGTTGTAACACCATTTTTGGACAATTGATTTGAGTCCTTTCATTATTGCTAATCTCTTTTATCATTTATTTGGGTATGCCAGTTGTCCCCCAAACTCTAATAATTATATACAACAATCATTTTGTTCTTAATCCAAGATTTTACAATATCGGTAAAGATCGTTCATTCATTTCGATAATGTCTTAGACTCGAAATTTTATAGGTTCGAGTCACCTTACTCATGAGTAGTATATATATATATATAAAAGTTACAAATTAATTTAAGTTGCTAATAGTATGATCTTAAACTTTAGTCTTTTAACATTTAATTCACGTACTAAAAACAAAGGCTTGGGCTCGTTCATAAGAAAATAGTAGGCGCAGTAATTTGGGTAAGTAATGGATTTAAGCTCTTAAAGCTGAATTGTCCATAGAATTATTGCTTTAGAAACTAACAATTTGAAGATACGAGTGTTTTTGGTATCTTTTTTATAATATATTTTAAAATAAAAAATAATGTTTTCAATTTTCATAGTCTGGCATTGCGGTTAGCACTAATTAAATTGGGGGCCCTTGCAAAAGTGTCCACTTTGAAGTTTGAAAGTGCAAAAATGTCTTCCAAATGTTTTTCTTACATAAATGTGTGGTATTGAAGTTTACTTGACATGAATTGTCCCCTGTTGGACTAAATTACCCTCCACACATAAAGGGGGGGTGTAATGTCAATAATACCCATCCACATTTCTATTTCCAGAAAATACCATTCCTTCCAATTTCCCTCCTCTTTTCCATGAGAATTGAATTCCCTCCTTCTATTTCCTTTCTGACAGTAGCCCCAATCCATCTCTTCTTCTTCCTAGCCCCAACTTTGTTTCATCCCTTCTTCTCTTCAACTGCATTTCTAGATTCTTGATTCTTACATCTGTTCTGATTACTCCTATTCCGAATAAACTAGTCCTCAACTCTTTTCAACTCAACCGATTCCAAAAACGATTTACAAACCCTAAAAACAGAGAGATAGTGAGTGATAGAGGCGACGGGGACGACGGGTGATGATGGGTTTCTCTCTGTAGTCTTCATACGTTCGTGTTTAAGCTTGAGTTTGAGTCATTGTAGAGATAGAGGAAGATCCTTCTTTGTGACGAAATTGAAGCTGCTGTCTGTGTGAGGAAGTCAAATAGGGATCCTTCAACATTCTTGAGAAAGGAACGATTGTCTGCTTCTCCGGGTTCGAATCGTCATATGAACCCATCGGCTGCAGGTGAGTATTTCGTTAAATCTATTGCATTGGAAGCTTTGAAACATATTATAGCTTTTTATTAAACTTTTGCATAGATTAGACTCTGAGCTTAAAATATTTTTGATGATCATGATTATTTGTTTATTACAACTTCAAGCAACTAGAAAAGCAGCTTGTATCATTAATAAACTAAAAAGTGAAAATGTTTAATATTTGCCAACTAACAAGGTTGAAAGGTTTAAGGAATTGTAGTATGTTTAGGGAAGAATGATTACTCTACAATTGAATATTGCCTTATTTCTTTCCATGGACTTAAATATTCCAACCACATTCAACAACATAACACACATAGCGCATACATTGAGAATGACCATGTCTTTTTTTTTTCTTTGAAACAGCAGTATATTAAGAAACCTGCCAAAAGAGGTACAAACCAAACACATCAAGCATGGAAACCAGGCGCCAACAACACAAAACAGGGCACAAACAAAGAAGCCCACAACACCCAAAAAACAAAACAACCAACAAACAGCAAAAGACAGCACAGATGAGAAGCTTAAAGCAAAACAACCCACAAAGACCGCCTAACAGCCAGCAGGTCAATCTATCACACACACTACAACTGAAAATAGAAAACACCTCAGGCCAACAAACAATGGGAAACAACTTCAACATACTTTCGTTACCCTATTAATAGCTAGCTTGACTAATAGCTACTTCAACATGAGTGATATAAGTAGTTAAATTCACTTACGAAAAATGCCGTCGGGACCAATCTGATATCCTGAGGGTAGCTAACCTCTCTTGTACGAACGCCTCTTCCAGAGAACGTCGAGGTAGCTGTCTATGTGCTACAACGACATTTATATATAAACATTAGGAAACTTCTTTTTATTTGTGCTTGTAAACAGGAGTTGAAGAATTTATCACTTACCAAGTTGGATATCCATTTTGTAGGTTTGACCAATTCTTTGAACTGTTCACGATTCATCTCAATCGCTTGCCCAGTATAAACACTGTTGAGTTGGACAAATTAAATTAATATTATGAACAAAAATCACACTTAAATCCAATATACAAGAAAAACAGAGGACAATAGGAATGGACCATTACCAAGTATTATCTTTCTTCTTCGGATAAGACATGAACCGATTATAATTCCCGTTCACAACTTCGGCCGAATCTTAGGTTTTCTTTTTCTTCTTAGGTATGGGCATGGGATCAGTGTACGGGGTGCTCAGGTACCTTGACCGATGACGAGCTCTTTTCATGTCGTTATTCTTGTAACACACATTCGGGTCATCCGCTTCCATAAATATTACACTAAGATTAGGGTTTGGAAGAATCATGTTCACACTTGGTGAAGGGAGATCATCCAAATTAATGGCCTGCTTAGCTGACCCACATGCCTCACCAACAACATTCTCCGTCTCTTCCTTATCCAAACCACCAGTGTTAGCATGAACCTAGCTTTCAACCCTATCCAAACCAGCCTCCAAACCACCCCCCTCACCAACAACATTCTCCGTCTCTTGCTTATCTAAACCAGCCTCCACACCAAATGTCTGAACACCTGTCTGATCCATCTCAAAAGTATGAACATCTGTTTGATCCTTCTGAAATGTCTCAACACTTGTCTGATCATTCTCAGAAAAACCATCATGAATCTCATTCACAAACTGTCCCATCTCATCCAACCTATTGTTGTCATCCTACAATGAGAATAATATATTTTAAGGACTGCCAATTAAATTACTCTAATTATGTACTAACTGTTAGAATAAACTAACAAATAATTGAAGCTTACCCTATCCAAATCTTTCTCCTCGCTTTCTCTTGATTGTTTCAGTGTAGATGTATCTTCAACCTTGTTTTCTTTTGCAATCTTTCCAGTTTCTTCTCTTAACCAAGACTTCTTCTTCTCCTCGCTTTCTTTTATTTGTTCTGTAACCAGCTGTTTAATAGATGTATACAATTCAGGTATTGTATACGGAACCGATGTCTTGGATTTTGACTGCAAATCCAATTCGAAAAAGAATTATTTCATTATGCAAAATAACTTAGAAAAATAAATTAGGATAATAAAAGTTATGTATATCACATATCATTACCTTGGGAGTTTCTACATCTCCTCAATCGAAGAGCCGCTTCTTAGATGCTGGTTCATTTGAGTTTCTAGAAGCATGTAATGTTGTCCTTGTCTTGCTTTGGTGAATGGAAGCATCACCCTCTTCCATTGCATCTTCACGGTCATCCCTTACAACATCTTCCAGCATCAACGATTTGTAGTAAGCACTTGACTTTTCAATATCGTACACTTTCCATGGGAACAAAGCCATTTGCATGTAAAGTGCACAAAACATTGAGGTAAATGAATAGTTTCAAACAGATAGCCAATAGTATGCATAAGATAACCAACAACACAATAGCAGGGCAAAGGGATTTCAAGCACTGGGAAGAGATTTTAAGCCATGACTAAGGTATTTCAAGCCCTGGGAAGGGATTTCATGCCTAGGAAAGGGATTTCAAGCCCTGGCTAAGGTATTTCAACCCCTGAGAAGGGATTTCAAGCCTTGGGAAGGGATTTCAAGCACTGGAAAGGGATTTGAAGCCCTGACTAAGGTATTTCAAGCCCTGGCTAAGGGATTTCAAGCCCTGGCTAGGGATTACAAGCCTTGGAAAGGGATTTCAAGCCCTGGCTAAGGTATTTCAAGCCCTGGCTAAGGGATTTCAAGCCCTGGCTAAGGTATTTCAAGCCCTGACTAAGGGATTTCAAGCCCTGGCTAGGGATTACAAGCCTTGGGAAGGGATTTCAAGCCTTGGGAAGAGATTTTAAGCCCTGGCTAAGGTATTTCAAGCCCTTGGGAAGGGATTTCAAGCCCTGGCTAAGGTATTTGAGACCCTGATTTGGACAAACCTACCACTGATATTAACTAGCTACATATTGTTGGTTCCAGGTTTTGGATTACGCAGCGGAATGAGATTTTAAATTTTTTATGCAATCATCAAGTAAACCTATTTGTACAGTAATAATCGAAAACAATAAGAAGAGAAGAAACTATTTCATACCAGCGTTTGAAGGCTTCTTCTTTCTTTTCCGGATCTGCTTCCTGATTTGAACCACAAGATCTTCCCGGCTATGTCCCGCGATTAGCAACAGCGTGTGGGCGCGTCATGGGTTTCAGGAACTTAAGTGGAGGTAGAAGAAACTAACGAAAACAACTCTTGTTTTCTAGGTGTGGAATACGGCCACCATGAATCAAGAAAAAAATATTATTCTTTCTCTCTTTCTCTCTGGCCGCACACCTCTCTCTTTTCTTCTTTATATTTTTCACGCAACCATTACGTTCAATATAATTGAATGAACTCATATTATTCTCTTCTATTAATTTCATGCAACTAATTGCATTAAATACAATTAAGAGAACTCATGTATTGCATTCAATACAATTGAGAGAACTCATGTATTCTCTTCCGTGTATCAGTTTTCAAAACCTTTAATTAATTAATATCTAATATCAATTAATTAATTTTGTATTATGTTAACTGATAACTTTATTAATTAATCCTTTAAATATCTAATATTTATAAGGATAATTAATGACTTTGAATTTAAACTTTTTAAATTCAAATTTGATAACACCCTCCAACTAATGATTAACCGCATAATTAAATAATCTAATTATTTAATTAACATAATCATTAATATTCATTGATTAAATAACCTCATTATTCAATTAATTCCCAAATAGATACGTGTCACTTTCGTAACACAATTAATTAGACAATCCAATTAAAAAACCGTGACCCTTGTTACCTTAATCAATCGGGCTAGCAAGGGGACCTAATGGACCCACAGTATTTCGAGCTCCAATAATCCTTAGAAATAATTAATTAAACTCTTTAATTAATATTTCATGATTATTAACTTCGGTGTTATTCCACTAAAAACCCGAAGCTGCATTCTCTCAACTGTAGATGTTTTTACACAAACCAATAACTTTCGGTGTCTATCGATATAGCTATTACATATGGTATAATCCTCCACAAGTAGTTCATAATTAGAGCTGGGTCATAATGTTCGTTATACCCCTCTAATTACATCTTTTCCATTAAGTACCATTGATTCTCTAATGAACAATAAATCCTACATTCCTTACGGAATTAGGAGAGCGCTCATATTGTTCAAGCCCCGAATCAACCCTTAAGGGAACTACTATCTACTTCTCGAAAGAAGGAGTGGATTCCACTATTGTGTATAAACCTTCCCAGCCACAAGCCAAACCGTTATTCCAACATACAAAGCATATTGACCAGGAATGTAACTCCGATCTCACCCATGGTATATCAAAAACCACGATCTAACCTGAAGGAGTCGATAAGACACTCAGGATTAAGATCACCTATATATAGCCATCATTTGTCGATATATATGAATCTCATCATGTAACGGATCTTATTGAGAGATTCATATAGATCGTGGCCCAGTCCTATATGATCACATCATATAAGGTGCCTCCATTCTCATATCACCATATGAATGATCCAGGATAAGATCACCGTACATTACGGAATGGACCGTAGCTGTAGATTAACCACAAATAAAGTACCCAGCTTTATTTGCTATCTATGGACTCTTTAGATTGCTTGTTTCAAAATGAATCCATCCGTATATGACAATCAAATACTCAGTTTGAATTACATCCAGCAATCTTGGATGTTAAATACACATGTTATATAAAAGTATGAAACAATTTGAATGAATAAACTACTTCTTTTATTTATGTTCATTTCATATTTACAAATTACAAGCTTTAGGGCAAAAACCCTAACATATATAAATATAGATACAAATAAAATATTCACCGTTGTACTGAAGTAGGATTCAACTTTTACAACCCTTGTATTGAAATTCCAATTCTTAAATCTTGGGAACCATGTTCCTTTACGTATGCCGATTTTACCTTCCAAACGGGTATCGGTTCAACTGGCCCAAACCTAAACAATTAAAAAAATCTCATAAAGAAATAGAAATCTCATAAGGTTGATTCACACATGAATTGATTTTGCAACTATTACCTGAAATGCTAGTAGAAATCCATAACTGTGGAATGTGAAATATTTAACAACATCATTGTTCTGCTGATTGTCATTGTCTGTTTCTTCTTCTCCATCTTCTCCATCTTCTTCATCTTCTCCATCAGTTTTCTTCTTCTTCTTCTTCTTCTTCGGCTTCTTCTTCTTCTTCTTCTTCTTCTTCTTCTCATCTTCCTTCTCTTCATTCTTCTTCCTCTTCTTAATCTCTTCCTTCTTATTCTTATTCTTTTCCTCATTCTCTTCTTTCTTCTGGCAATCGCCTCTTAACCTACCAAGGTGTTTACTAGCTGCATTCTTCAGCCAAAACAATAGTTACATCAAATATGTATGAGCCCCAAGGAAAACGTTCAAATGCATCAATGTCCTATATTAAAGAAAACAGCCAACCGGGTATGGCTATCTGTGCTTCATCAATCCCGAAGAATTTGGACACCATTAATAGGTATCACATCTTCAATGCATCATCACCCGATACAGGCTCCGTGAGCCGGTTAAAGATTGCCTCCAACAGCTCAATCGTCGGGCTTTCATCTGTGAAATGTCCTGTCAAAATAGATTCCTTACGGACTTTTTCCTTTTCTTGGAAGCCTTCAGGCAGTGTGCCCATGTTGAGGCAACTGCACAAGCAGAATTCCTCTCTCCCAAACCGAGCCTCTGCCCCAAACCAAACCAAATTTCATCTTCATTTTCTGAGTTGGGAAGAATGATTTGTCTTTTCAAAAGATTGTAGATCATCATCCCATGAACCTTAATAGGTTGTGGAATTTCCAAGTACTTCCCAAAGGAGCCTTGTTTAAACCTATCTATCACACCACAACGTGTCAAGACCAACTCCAAATCTCGAAGAATTTTTTTTATTGTGCGAGTTTATTCTTGCGTGTACCCATGTTTTGTGGTTTGGATACCGCTATTGTTTTTTGAAACGATCAGCCGGCATCTAGTTTATAACAAAACAAAAATTCAATTAATGGATGCTAAGTATAACAAAAATGGGATTTCAAGCCCTTTTAAGGGTTTTCCAGCCCTGGAAAGGGATTTCAAGCCCTGTAAAGAGATTTCCAGCCCTGGAATGGGATTTCAAGCCCTGGTATGAGATTTCAAGCCCTGGCAAAGGGATTTAAGGAACTGGAAAAAGAATTTCAAGCCTTGGAAAGGACATCCTTTCCCACCACTATACATGTATGTCAACAAAAAAAATACATAACAAGGCACCAAAAAAGGGGCCACGATTTACAAAATCCAACACTTCAAAACATATAAAATAACAAAAACCATCTACAATAAGAACAACACTACACTTCACAATCACAATCGCCCCACGATCGCTTACAAGGCTAGAAATCCCTTTGTCAAGGCTTAATATTCAAACAAATGGGCCTACATTTCAAAACTTCAATTAAAAAACAAAACAAAACCACTTGTTCCCCGCCATGGCATGAACCCCGAACTGCAAGATATCTACTCATGTTATCATTCACTCATGACTAAGCCTATTTGTTTCACAATTTACTGAAAAGTAAATTTCAACAACAAACAACAATAGAAACTGAAAATACACTATAAGCGTGTGTCTAAACAACATAGAGGGGGGGGGGGGGGGGGGGGGGTGAATGAGTTGTTAATCGATTATTACCAATTTTTCGATTAGTCAATATTAATAATATAACCCAACATAAACAAACATACAAAATCAATTAAAAGTACGGAATATAAATAACACTTGATTTTTACGTGGAAACCCTTCAACAAGGGAAAAACCACGGGCTATCCTTCTAGCCACACACGATCCTCAAATCCACTATTGTAATGATGTTTACAACCTAGGTTGACCTCTCGTCACACCATTCTCGATCACTAACCCACCACTACTACCCAACGGACCTTTATAGTGAATCCTTGATCACTTTGCTTGCCAACCACACCTTGGTTGCAAGACTTCACTTGCTTGTGCACTACACCTTGTAGTCACAAGACTTAACTCTCAAGATGAGATTAACAACCTAAGTGAATATATGAATACTCAAAATGCAAATAATGCTAGGCAACACTAAATGCTTATCTAGGGATTAAATATGACACTAAGTACAAATCCTAGATATCAATGTCTATATGAATGCTCATAAAGACCTAACTAGATATAGATATGCAAGTCTAAACTCTAGTCATCAAACAAAGCCATATCAACACATGTTGTCACATAAAATGGCAAGGACAATAAATGCAATTAACAAATGCAATCAATGAGTCCTAATTAGCTAAAGGGCAAATATGTCCTAAATGCAAGCTATCACAATACAAACCCAATCATGTAAGGGAACTCATAAATAGATGCATTAAATAGAGTCCTAGCATTTAATCAACTAATAAATGCAATAAAAACACAATCTTGGAAAGTATGAACAAATGATAAAGATGAGGTTTTTTGTTCAACTTACCAAGTCAACTATTGATGAAAACCCATGCCTTAAAAATGCTTAGAAATGAATGAAGATGATGGGTTTTGGGTTTGGAGAGTCAAGGAACAAAGCTTGAAGCTTTCTCTCTCTAAGGGTCGTTCTCTCTCTTAAAAATGAGTTCTTGAAGCTCTGAAATGAGTTGGGGAAGAAGAGAACATATATATAGAAACCCTAGACAAAACTGCGTCGTTTTGGGCTTAGGAATCAAAATCCCGTCAATACCGCTCGCTGGACCGCGGCTCGAGTAAGTGCCCAGACTGCGGTACACGCAGCAGTGCACCGTCTGGACAACATCGCGTCGGGGACCGCTGTGCATGCAAAGCACATGCCGCGGTCTAGGCAGCAGGGGCCTACTGAAGTATACCGCGGTATGGACCGCTGCGCATATAAGTGCACAGACCGGGGTCTTTAACGCATACACCTTCTGGAACCAACCGCTGTTGGGACCGCGACAGAGGCAGGTGCCCAGCAAGCGACCTGCACCGCGGTAAAGAGGAAAATCCTCTTTTCCAGGCAGACTCAACACACTGATCTAAAATGCAAAATGTGCAAGTGTGAAGTGTGAAAGAATGCACACATGAGCAATCATTAAGCAAATGCATAACACTTCAAATGCACGTAAGTGTGTGAGTGTGCAACAATCAATGCATGTCAATACAAATCCAAGAGATGTGAGTGTGTGCAACTAAATCTCTTCAAGAGTTAAGAACAAGTGAACTACCTCTCTTGAAGCTCTTTCGGATGACCGGAAGCATGTCTTCGAGAAAAACCACACTTGGAGAACCTATGCTACCCGTTACATAAACATCCCCAATGTGATTTGTCATGAAATAAGCCAATCATAAAAATGAAGTTCTTACAGAAACCAATGGTAACCCATCATCCTCTTACTAAATAACAGGTACTTCACAATCCATACAAAATTGGTACTTCGAGCAAAGTTAAATTGATACAAAACTGGTACTTCACAATACCTTTACTTGCGAGTTGCGATAAGGAAAAAACGGTGGGGCTGGGTCTCGGTATTCGAGTGTTCTTCTTCTTCTTCCTTCTTCAAGACAGTTTATTCTACTATTTCTCTCTTCTCGGGTCTTCTCAAACCTGGTCTGTTCATATTCTTCTTCTTCTCTCTCGTTCACTTCTTTTTCTTTCGCTTGTTTCTTCTTCTTCTTCGTTTGTGCTCTGGCGAAAATTCTCTCTGATTTTCAATTTCAATAGGTTAGGGCAAATCGGTAATGATGCTTAATGGGGTTGGGGGTTGTGGGAAATTTAGGGATTTCCCTTTTAAAAGGTTTTAATAATTAAAATCCTCATTAAGGGTATTCCTGGAAATTTAAGTGCCCAAGGGGACACAAATGCAAGAAAAACATTGAGGAGATATTTTTGCTCTTCCAAACTTGAAAGGAGACATTTTCTTCCATTACCACATTTTAATTGTCGTCGTCAATTTGAACAGTCTCAAAATTAAAATGTATGACACAAGGGTTTTTTTTTTTAGTCAAATTAAGTTGAGGTCGTTTCAACATAAACTGTTTCAAAATTAAAATGCATGATGTAAGATTTATTTTTCTTTTTTCACGTTTCATTCAAAGTAGATGTCATTGGCAACTTGAACCGTCTCAAAATTAAAATGTATGATGCAATGTTTCATTTTCTCAAGTTTCATTCAAAAGTAGATGTGGTTGTCAACTTGAATTGTCTTAAAATTAAAATTTGTTATAAATATAAATAATAATAGATGATGAATAATGAATGAACATATGATAAACATTGTTAAAGAAATGAAGAACACTGATGAGTGAAAGAAACCAAAGTGAGAGAGATAGTTGAGAGATAAGAAAGATTGAAACCTTTGTATATTGACTTTGTGTGTATCCTTTTGTTTTTGATTTTCGTGATCAATTCTTACAAAGGAATCAAACATATATATAGGCAATAAAATAGGGAGAGAGGCGGTGGAGAGAAGGTGAGGTATTTGTGATATGAGGGAGGCGGTGGAGAGAAGGTGAGATATTTGTGGTGAAAATCCACATATTATAACACTCCCCCTTGGATTTATACCACCTGTATTACTATTCTAAGAAAATCCTAATAGGATAAAATCTAAGAAAAATGTATACAATGATCTCTCTGGATCTACTGAGGTTGGAAATTAAAAACTATCTCATTAAAAACCTTGTCAGGAAAACCCAGTGGGATAAAACCTGATCGAAGGAAAAAAGAGTATATTGTACACATGTCCATTCAAAACTTTGCTCCCCCTGATTGAATGCTCCCCCTCAAAGAAACTTCAATATTAATCTTGTATTTTACAGAGTTGACGCATGCCTATTCCATATACCAGCTTCTCAAAGGTTGATGTAGGCAATGTTTTGGTAAACAGATCTGCAAGATTATCTATAGACCGTATTTGCTTAACATCAATTTGTCGACTCTGTTGAAGCTCATGAGTATAGAAGAATTTAGGAGAAATATGTTTGGTTCTATCTCCTTTGACATATCCCCCTCTAATTTGAGCAATGCAAGCCACATTATCTTCAAATATCTGTGTCGGCATTTCTGTAGATAATGAAAATCCACAAGTATTTTGAATATGATGAATAACTGACCTTAGCCAAACACATTCTCGACTTGCTTCGTGAAGTGCGATGATTTCAGAATGATTAGAGGATGTAGCAATCAAAGTCTGTTTTGTGGAGCGCCATGATATTGTTGTGCCATTATATGTAAAAGCATATCCTGTTTGTGAACGGGCTTTGTGGGGATCAGACAAAAACCCTGCATCAGTATAACAAATTAAACCTGAAAAATTGTTAGATTTTGTATAAAATTGTTAACGGAAATTTTGCTCGGGACGAGAAATCTCAGTTAACACTCTCGAGACCACTACCGCGTAGGTGGTGACCAAGATTGATCGTATGTGTAGCAATGATTTATAAAATGACAAGGAAAAATGATACAATTCATCACCCAAAAGAAAGCAAGAATATTTTCTTTATTGAACGTGCATGGTATACAAATACAAATTTCTTTCTTTTTGCTCTCAATTCTTTCTAGGGTATGGTCGAGTATTTGTCGTATGCATGTCGAATAGTAGTCCCATCTTTTCTTTTTCTTTCTTCCTATTTATACATAGTTTTGTAGGTTAAATCAACTGATTCTCCCCTTGATTTTCTCAGTCTCTCCCCTCCTTATCGGGCGGGATTTCACCTTGAAAAATGTCATTGACTTTGAGTTTAATAGCCGAATTGAGAATATCTTGGTGGAGATCAATTTGTTTCCTCTTTGGACTCTATTACTTGTTCTGCATGTAGGTAACTTTTCCAGGTATGATCCAGTGCATCTTCGTATCTTCACAACATGATCCTTTATAGAGGTCGTTGAATATGGCATGGTGTGGTGCATCAACTAATGAGGTCGATCAGTGTTCCGACCTCGATATCTGAGAAGTTTCATCCAGCTAGAAGCCAGATCTGGCTTCTCTTGACCTTTTGAAGCTAGGTACGGCTTCCCCTAACCTTTCGAAGCTAGATACGGCTTCCTAGGAACATTCTCATGTGTCAGCGAGGTATAGGTGAGTCTCTGGAGCAATTGCGAGGTGACCTCGACTCCGGGAAATTTCTAGTTTTGGTGATACGGGCTAGATCTGATCGTTCCGGGCTCTATCCTGGATGTTTCCGGAGCCCGTCCTTGTTCCTGGGGTGGTATCGTAGCTCGCCTCTAGATAGAATGGTCTCCTGGTGGAAACTCTCGGGTATGGAGCCAGGTCTGGGAGGTGGAAAATTTTCCTTTGGTCCTTAGCCAATTTTGGCTATTAATAGAAGTCTCCTCTGACTTGAACACCAGACGTCGAGCTTGGGGTTGGGGTCAGATTTTTACTTTATTTGGGAAATCTTCCTCTTTTTACCGTTACCAAAATGTTGGGGAAATCTCCTCATTAGAGTGACGTGATGCGAACCGACTAATTTTTCTCCGAATTAATCTGATTGCGTTACGGCAGTCCCCTAGATTTTTTACCGTTACCAGAATCTTGGGGAGATCTCCATCTTAACTGCGTAAGTGATGTGGCGTGAGATGATTAGCCTGCTTCTGAGTTAATCCGGTTTCGTTACGGTAGTCCCCGAGATTCTTTACCATTACCAAACGAGGACCTCGATAGCTCGTGCTGTTGCCCTCCTGCCTATATATATATATATATATATATTTCTATTTTTCTCCTCGTCTTCCTCACATCTCTCGAACTAAAATTTTTTGCTAAGAAATATTTTCTCTCATTGCCTTTCCTCCAAGCTTGCCTTTTTCTTCATTCTTCATCCTTATTGGCTTTTACTATGTCGAAAATCAGTCACGATTTAGTTGACTCCATAATTGACGACGAGGAGGTCGTCAGTCCTACTCTGGGGAAACGGGCTAGGAGGAGTTCTGACAGCGACGATTCCCCGCCCACCTCGCAACAGTCGACGGTCAAGTAGGAATGTATCCATTGGGACTGGGTTCTCCAACCATCCTGACCATCCTTTGGATATCGTCGACGAAGATACCGACAAAGAAGTGGGTGGTGACACCGCGGGAGAGCATCGGGTCTCGGCTCCTTGTCCCCTTTTGGAGAGGCTCCCTCCTTATGATTTACGGGTTGTCCCAGATTCCATCGTCGACCCGGTTTCGATTGACCGCTTGTGGTCAAAGTTTGGCATCCCCGACAGCGTATCCATCTCGGTGCCTCTAAAAAATTATGAGTTCTTCAACCCCCCTAAAGGCGTGCTTCCGATTCATGTGGCCGCTCTCGAGAATGGGGTCAGGCTTCCCCCTCATCCGACTCTTCGGCGGGCTCTTAAAGCCATCCAGCTCGCTTCCCTCCAGTTGACGCCTGGCTTCTGGAGGCATCTGATTGGTTTCCTTGTACTATGGAGGGAACATTGTCAGATGAGTAAGGTGATGAGGGAGCCGGGTGCAGAGGAGCTGGCCTATCTCTTCCAGATTGGGAGCCTGTCTAGCGCTCCTCGAGGCCTGTTCTATGCCAAGGCCAAGAACAAGCTCAACTTCATCATTCCCGGTGCTTCGAAGAAGGACCCTGCTTGGAAAGAAGAATGGATCCTTACGGGGGATGACTGGGGGAGCTCGATTTTCATTGGAGGGAATGAATTCGAGGTTACCAAGGCTTTCAGTGACAAGCCCTCATGGGACCGGGACTCCCTGCCTTCTGAGTCTGAAGCCATCTTGAAGGCTATTCTAGCATGGAATTATTTTAACCTGAAGTTCCCTACTGCTGAGGCCTTTGATCCTCGTAGGGTGAACAAATATTTACGGATCTTAGACGCTATTCCTCGTAAGTGTCATTGAGTTGCTTTGCCTTATTACTCAGTTCGGTTCTAACGTTTTCCTTTTTAATCTGTTTACTCACAGTTTTCGTCGTGGAACCGGCCACCCGCCACGTCTCACTCTCTCCTCAAGGTAGAGTTTCTCTTCCCTCCACTAAGGTCGAACCTGCTCTTGCTTCATCTATCTCTCCGGCTGGGTCCAAGATGGCCACTCTTGCTTCGCGGGCTTTACGGGCTTTGGGTAAAGCTCCCCAAGTGGTTGGTCCAGCTGTTTCCTTCCCTTCGGTTGTGGTCCCTAAAGTTGCTACCCCCTCGACTCAACCTCCTGATTCCGCTGCGCTTCCTACAACCAAAGCTTTGGAGGTTTCTGGGAAAGGTGTAGCGAGGGTTCCTTCCAGCCACTCCCGACCTCAGTCGAGCTCGGCAGAGCGGGATGAAGTTCTGGAGCAATTCATAGCGTCTTGTCCGGGCGGTGGGATCTCTAAGATAGCTTCCATGCCTATGGACGTCCTTATTACCAAGGGGTCTGCTATTTTAGCTGAGGTAATTGTATTTCCTTCGTGCTACTCTTGTTAATTCGTTCAGTTTCTAACTCGGGTTCTGTATTTTATAGGCCTTCAAGTTTAATGTTGCGATGGGCCAGTAGGTAGCCCTCCTCCGCGACCGGGCTGTAAAACCCGAAGCCAAAGCCGAGAAAGCCAGGGAATTGCTCAAGCAGGCCCAGTCTTTAGTGGAAGAGATGACTTCCAGCCAGGGAAAGGTCGAGGTCGAGATGGTTGAGCTTCACTGCGATCATGAAAGGATGAAGCAATTTTATGATCAGGAGCGTCTTCAATCTCTCCAACGGGCTAGACAGCGGGATTCCTAGAGATTTGAGGCTAAAAAGTTGGACCTCGAGAATCAGTCTCTGATTACTCAGGTGACCAAGCTGCACGCTGACGCGGAGACCTCTTTCATCGACGGATATTTCTATGCTTCCTTTTAGGCCGCGGAAGCTCTTCCTCCTCCCTTTGATTTGTCATCTATTGCCGGCTGGGATAGATAGGAAATAATGCCCAAGGCTGCCGAGCTATCTCGTCCTGAAGGTGACAAAGTGGTCCCTTAGAGCCAAGCAGGAACTGGGAAACAGCCCGCCCAGACAGATCCTCTATTCCCTCTTCCTACCTTTACTACCTCAGGTCCCGGAGAGTCTTCCAGTAAAGTGTTGTCCTCTCGATCTGAGGAGGACCAGTCGAGAGCTGGTGAAGAAGTTAGGAGCCTGTCTGAGGATCCTCCTTTAACAGAGATGGAGGTCGACAGGAGCCAGACGGGGTCCATGGCTGCCCTTCTTGATGCTGGCTATCCCGCCTGAGGTTATGGACGTGATTATTGAGGTTTTGGAGGAAGATCCTGCTGATCAACCGATGGAGCCTCTAAATGGAGGAGCGGTTGGCGAGGATAACCAAGATGGACAGCTATTTGTAGAGGAGGTTGATGGCGAAGATCAGCAAGAAGGAGGAGGGCCAGCGGAGGAGGGCCAAGGGAGTCTCAAAGCTTGAAGCAGTTCATCTTGACTTGTTTTTGATTGCCCGGAAAAGGGGTGGGCACCCCGTTTTGCCCTTATTAGCTTTTTTTTTATAGCCCGAGCTCAGGGGTTGGGCTCCCCGTATAGTGGATGTAGCCTTATCTGGGGATAGGCTCCCCTTGTTCTTAATGAGAAATCAAATCGCTTTTGAGAACTCTTGTTTCATTTCTGGTTTTGAATAGGAACCAAAGTGGCATCTGTAGTAACAATTAAGACTCGTGTAAGGGAATATGATGATTTTGATCCTGCACACAAAAACAAACATTTTATTTATATATATATATATATATATATGTTGGGTGATAGCCCGACCAAGGCATCAGAAGGGCTACTTAGCTATTTCCTGGTCTCGAGATCTGGAGGGCAACTATGCTCTTACACTCAGACCCTTCTTGGGGGTAGTAGCCCACCGACCAAGGCATCAGGAGGGCTACTTAGCTATTTCATGGTCTCGAGATCTGGAGGGCAACTATGCTCTTACACTCAGACCCTTCTTGGGGGTGGTAGCCCGACCAAGGCATCAGGAGGGCTATTGAGCTATTTCCTGGTCTCGAGATCTGGAGGGCAACTATGCTCTTACACTCAGACCCTTCTTGGGGGTGGTAGCCCGACCAAGGCATCAGGAGGGCTATTGAGTTATTTCCTGGTCTCGAGATCTAGAGGGCAACTATGCTCTTACACTCAGACCCTTCTTGGGGGTGGTAGCTCGACCAAGGCATCAGGAGGGCTATTGAGCTATTTTCTGGCCTCAAAGTGTTTATGTTGAGTTTCCCACACAAGGGTATAGTCACTAATATTGAACATAGTTGGAGACTAAGATGGAAGAGAAAAGGAAAATGACTTTATTGATGATCGAGATGTAGTACATCTTTATTAGGGTCTGTAATGAAAACTAAATGGGGGTAGTCTGCTTGAGAATTCTCTTCAAGGGTAGAATTTCCTCAAATGATCTGCATTCCAAGTGTGGTTGATGGATCGTCCGTCCATGTCTTCGAGTTTATAAGCTCCATTGCGAACAACTAGCTTTATCAAATATGGCACTTCCGAATTGGGACTTAAGACTCCATCCGACCTTTTCCGAGTGTTCAGGGTCACTATACTAAATACCAGATCCCCTTCTTTGAATTCTCGGATTCTGACCTTTCGGTTGAAGTATCTAGCGATCTTGCTCTGGTAGATCGCTACTTTCTCTGCTACCCAGTCTTGTTTTTCTTCTAAGAGGTCTAGATTAGCCCGGAGCTTGACTTCGTTACTTTCAGGCTCAAAGTATTGTACCCTGAATAAGGTTAATTTATGCTCGATGGGGAGGACTGCTTCAACCCCGAAGGCCAGGGAGTAAGGTGTCTCCCCGGTAGCTGTTCACTTTGTAGTCCGGTATGCCCAGAGGACTTCTGGCAGCTCTTCGGCTCATTTACCTTTCTTCTGCTATAGCTTCTTTTTCAGAAGTTTCTTGATAGTCTTGTTGGTGGATTCTATCAGCCCGTTTGTCTGGGGATGAGCCACTGAAGCGAGCCTGAGGTCGATCCCCAATCCCTTGCAGACGTCTTTGAATCAGGAGTTGTCGAATTGCTTCCCTAGGTCAGCTATAATGATGAGAGGGGTCCCAAATCTGCATGCCACGTTAGTCTTGATGAACTTGGTTGTATTCTTTTCTGATATTCGAGAAAGAGGTCCTACCTCGACGTAGGTGGTGGCCAAGATTGATCGTATGTGTAGCGATGATTTATAAAGTGACAAGGAATAATGATACAATTCACCCAAAAGAAAGCAAGAGTATTTTTATTGAACGTGCATGGTGTACAAATACAAATTTCTTTATTTTTGCTCTCCACTCTCTCTAGGGTATGGTTGAGTATTTTTCGTATGCCTGTCGAATAGTAGTCTCCTCTTTTCATTTTCTTTCTTTCTATTTATACATAGTTTTGTAGGTTAAATCAACTGATTCTCCCTTGATTTTCTCAGTCTCTCCCCTCCTTATCGGGCGGGATTTCTCGCTTCAATGTCATCGACTTTGAGTTAATAGCCGAATTGAGAATATATTGGTGTAGATCAGTTTGTTTCCTCTTTAGATTCTATTACTTGTTCTAGGTAACGTTTCCAGATATGATCCAGTGTATTTTCGTATCTTTACAGCATGATCCTTTATAGAGGTCATCGAATATGGCATGGTGTGGTGCATCAACTAGTGAGGTCGATCAGTGTTCCGACCTCGATATCTGAGAAGTTTCATCCAGCTAGGAGCCAGATCTGGCTTCCCTTGACCTTTTCGAAGCTAGGTGTGGCTTCTCCTGATCTTTCGAAGCTAGGTGCGGCCTTCTAGGGATATTCTCCTGTGTAAACGAGGAATATGTAAGTCTCTGGAGCATTTGCGAGGTGACCTCGACTTCGGGGAACTTCTAGTTTTGGTGATACGGGCTATATCTGATCGTTTCGGGCTCTATCCCAGATTCCGGAGCCCGCCCTTGTTCCTAGGGTGGTATCGTAGTTCGGCTCTAGATAGAATGGTCTCCTGGTGGAAACTCTCGGGTATGTTGCCAGGTCTGGGAGGTGGAAAATTTTCCTTTGGTCCTTAGCCAATTTTGGCTATTAACAGAAGTCCCCTCTGACTTGAACACCAGACGTCGAGCTTGGGGTTGGGGTCATATTTTTACTTTACTTGGGAAATTTTCCTCTTCTTACCGTTACCGAAATATTGGGGAAATTTCCTTATTAGAGTGACGTGATGCGAACCGACTAATTTATCTCAGAATTAATCTGATTGCGTTACGGCAGTCCCCGAGATTTTTTACTGTTACCAGAATCTTGGGGAGATCTCCCTCTTAACTGCGTAAATGATGTGGCGTGAGATGATTAGCCTGCTTCTGAGTGTAATCCGGTTACGTTACTGTAGTCCCCGAGATTTTTTACCGTTACCAAACGAGTATCTCGGTAGCTCGTACTGTTGCCCTCTTGCCTATATATAAATATCTATTTTTCTCCTCGTCTTCCTTACGTCTCTCGAACTATAAAATTTTTGCTAAGAAATATTTTCATAGCCTTTCCTCCAAGCTTGCTTTTTTCTTCATTCTTCTTCCTTATTGGCTTTTACTATGTCGAAATCCAGTGGCGATTCAGCTGATTCCATAATCGACGGCGAGGAGGTCGTCAGTTTTACTCTGGGGAAACGGGCTAGGAGGAGTTCTGACGGCGACGATTCCCCGCCCACCTTGCAACGTCGGCGGTCAAGTAGGAATGTATCCATTGGGACTGGGTTTTCCAACCATCCTAACCATCCTTTGGATATCGTCGACAAAGATTCCGATAAAGAAGCAGACGGTGACGCCGCGGGGGAGCATCGGGTCTCGGCTCCTGGTCCCCTTGTGGAGAGGCTCCCTCCTTATTATTTCCGGGTTGTCCCAGATTCCATCGTTGACCCGGTCTCGATTGACCGCTTGAGGTCAAAGTTTGGCATCCCTGACAGCTTATCCATCTCGGTGCCTCCTAAAAATTACGAGTTCTTCAACCCCCCTAAAGCATGCTTCCGATTCATGTGGCCGCTCTTAAGAACGGGGTCAGGCTTCCCCTTCATCCGATCTCTTCAGCAGGCTCTTAACGCCATTCAGCTCGCTCCCCTCCAGTTGACGCCTGGCTTCTAGAGGCATCTGATTGGTTTCCTTGTACTATAGAGGGAACAATGTCAGATGAGTAAGGTGACGAGGGAGCCGGGTGCAGAGGAGCTAGCCTATCTCTTCCAGATTAGGAGCCTGTCTGGCGCTCCTCGAGGCAAGTTCTATGCCAAGGCCAAGAACAAGCTGAACTTCATCATTCCTGGTGCTTCGAAGAAGGACCCCGCTTGGAAAGAAGAATGGATCCTTACAGGGGATGACTGGGGGAGCTCGATTTTCATTCGAAGGCATGAATTTGAGGTTCCAACGGCTTTCAATGACAAGCCCTCATGGGACCGGGACTCCCTACCTTCTGAGTCCGAAGCCGTCTTGAAGGCTATTCTATCCCGGAACTATTTGAACCTGAAGTTCCCTACTGCTGAAGCCTTTGATTCTCGTAAGGTAAACAAATATTTACGGATCTCAGACGCTATTCCTTGTAAGTGTCATTGAGTTGCTTTGCCTTATTACTCAGCTTGGTTCTAACATTTTCCTTTTTAATCTGCTTACTCACAATTTTTGTCATGAAACCGGCCACCCGCGCACGTCTCACGCTCTCCTCAAGGTAGAGTTTCTCTTCCCTCCACTAGGGTCGAACCTGCTCTTGCTTCATCTATCTCTCCAGCTGGGTCCAAGATGGCTACTCTTTCTTCGCAGGCTTTCCGGGCTTTGGGTAAAGCTCCCTAGGTGGTTGGTCCGGCTGCTTCTGTCCCTTCGGCTGTGGTCGCTAAAGCTGCTACCCCCTCGACTCAAACTCCTGATTCGGCTGCGCTTCCAACAACCAAAGCCTCAGAGGTTTCTGGGAAAGGTGTCGCGAGGGTTCCTTCCTAGCCGCTCTCGACCTCAGTCGAGCTCGGCAGCGCGAGATGAAGTCCTAGGAGCAATTCATAGCGTCTTGTCCGGACGGTGGGATCTCCAAGATGGCTTCCATGCCTGTGGACGTCCTTATTACCAAGGGTCTGCTATTTTAGATGAGGTAATTGTATTTCCTTCGTGCTATTCTTGTTAATTCGTTCAGTTTCTAACTCGGGTTCTGTATTTTGTAGGCCTTCAAGTTTAATGTTGCGATGGGCCAGCAGGTAGCCCTCCTCCGCGACCGGGCTGCAAAAGCCGAAGCCAAAGCCGAAGCCTGAGAAAGCTAAGGAATTGCTCAAGCAGGCCCAGTCTTTAGTGGAAGAGATGACTTCCAGCCAGGGAAAGATCGAGGTTGAGATGGCTGAGCTTCGCTGCGATCATGAGAGGATGAAGCAATCTTATGATCAGGAGCGTCTTCAATCTCACCGGCGGGCTAGACAGCGAGATTCCTAGAGATCTAAGGCTAAAAAGTTGGACCTCGAGAGTCAGTCTCTGATTACTGAGGTGACCAAGCTGCAAGCTGAAGCGGAGACCTCTTTCATCGACGGATATTTCTATGCTTCCTTTTAGGCCGCGGAAGCTCTTCCTCCTCCCTTTGATTTGTCATCTATTGCCGGCTGGGATAGATAGGAAATAATGCCCAAGGCTGCCGAGCTATCTCGTCCTGAAGGTGACAAAGTGGTCCCTTAGAGCCAAGCAGGAACTGGGAAACAGCATGCCCAGACAGATCCTCTATTCCCTCTTCCTACCTTTACTACCTCAGGTCCCGGAGAGTCTTCCAGTAAAGTGTTGTCCTCTTGATCTGAGGAGGACCAGTCGAGAGCTGGTGAAGAAGTTAGGAGCCTGTCTGAGGATCCTCCTTTAACAGAGATGGAGGTCGACAGGAGCCAGACGGGGTCCATGGCTGCCCTTCTTGATGCGGCTATCCCGCCTGAGGTTATGGACGTGATTATTGAGGTTTTGGAGGAAGATCCTGCTGATCAACCGATGGAGCCTCTAAATGGAAGGAGCGGTCTGCTAGGATAACCAAGATGGGCAGCTATTCTGTAGAGGAGGTTGATGGCGAAGATCAGCAAGAAAGATGAGGGCCAGCGGAGGAGAGGCTAAGGAAGTCCCAAAGCTTGAAGCAGTTCATCATGACTTGTTTTTTTTTTTTGATTGATTGCCCGGAAAAAAGGGGGTGGGCACCCCGTTTTGCCCTTATTAGCTTTTTTTATTTTTATATATAGCCCGAGCTCGGGGGTTGGGCTTCCCGTTTGGTGGATGTAGCCTTATCGGGGGATAGGCTCCCCTTGTCCTTAATGAGAAATCGAATCGCTTTTGAGAATTCTTATTTTATTTCTGGTCTTGAATAGGATCCAGAGTGACATCTGTAGTAACAATTAAGACTCGTGTACGGAATTATGATGATTTTGATCCTGCATACGAAAACAAACATTTTATTTATATATATATATATATATTTTTTTTTTTTGGGGCGATAGCCCAACCAAGGCATCAGGAGGGCTACTTAGCTATTTCCTGGTCTCGAGATCTGGAGGGCAACGATGCTCTTACACTCAGATCCTTCTTGGGGGTGGTAGCCCGACCAAGGCATCAGGAGAGCTATCGAGCTATTTTCTGGTCTCGAGATCTGGAGGGCAACTATGCTCTTACACTCAGACCCTTCTTGGGGGTGGTAGCCCGACCAAGGCATCAGAAGGGCTATCGAGCTATTTCCTGGTCTCGAGATCTGGAGGGCAACTATGCTCTTACACTCAGACCCTTCTTGGGGGTGGTAGCCCGACCAAGGCATCAGGAGGGCTATCGAGCTATTTCCTGGTCTCGAGATCTGGAGGGCAACTATGCTCTTACACTCAGACCCTTCTTGGGGGTGGTAGCCCGACCAAGGCATCAGGAGGGCTATCGAGCTATTTTCCTGGTCTCGAGATCTGGAGGGCAACTATGCTCTTACACTCAGACCCTTCTTAGGGGTGGTAGCCCGACCATGGCATCAGGAGGGCTATCGAGCTATTTCCTGGTCTCGAGATCTGGAGGGCAACTATGCTCTTACACTCAGACCCTTCTTAGGGGTGGTAGCCCGACCATGGCATCAGGAGGGCTATCGAGCTATTTCCTGGTCTCGAGATTAGGAGGGTAACTATGCTCTTACACTCAGATCCTTCTTGTGGGTGGTATCCCGACTAAGGCATCAAGAGGGCTATCGACCTATTTCCTGGTCTCGAGATCTGGAGGGCAACTACGCTCTTACACTCAGATCCTTCTTGGGGGTGGTAGCCCGACCAAGGCATTATGAGGGCTATCGAGCTATTTCCTGGTCTCGAAGTGTTTATGTTGAGTTTCCCACACAAGGGTATAGTCACTAATGTTGAACATAGTTGGAGACAAAGATGGAAGAGAAAAGGAAAATGACTTTATTGATGATCGAGATATAGTACATCTTTATTAGGGTCTGTAATGAAAACTAAGCGGGGGTAGGCTGCTTGAGAACTCCCTTCAAAGGTATAATTTCCTCAAATGATCTGCATTCCAAGTGTGGTTGATGGATCGTCCGTCCATGTCTTCGAGTTTATAAGCTCCATTATGAACAACTAGCTTTATCAAATATGGCCCTTCCCAATTGAGACTTAAGACTCCATCCGACCTTTTCCGAGTGTTCAGGGTCACTTTCCTAAGTACCAGATCCCTTTCTTTGAATTCGAGCTCTGACCTTTTGGTTGAAGTATCTAGCGATCTTGCTCTGGTAGATCGATACTTTCTCTGCTACCCGGTCTTGTTTTTCTTCTAAGAGGTCTAGATTAGCCCGGAGCTTGACTTCGTTACTTTCGGGCTCAAAGTGTTGTACCTTGAACGAGGTTAATTTATGCTCGATGGGGAGGACTGCTTCAACCCTGAAAGACATGGAGTAAGGTGTCTCCCCGTTAGCTGTTCTCTTTGTAGTCTGGTATGCCAGAAGACTTCTAGCAGCTCTTCGGACCATTTACCTTTCTTCTGCTGTAGCTTCTTTTTCAGAAGTTTCTTGATAGTCTTGTTGGTGGATTCTACCAGCCCGTTAGTCAGGGGATAAGCCACTGAAGCGAGCCTGAGGTCGATCCCCAATCCCTTACAGAAGTCTTTGAACCGAGCGTTGTCGAATTGCTTCCTTAGGTCGGCTATAATGATGAGAGGGGTCCCAAATATTCATACCACGTTAGTCTTGATAAACTTGGTTGTATTCTTTTCTGATATTCGAGAAAGAGGTCCTGCCTCTACCCATCTTGTGAAGTAGTCGGTAGCCACGATAGCATGTTTCATCTGTCCGGGAGTGGTAGGGAGTGGCCCAATTAGGTCGATTCCCCACATGGCAAAGGGGTAAGGTGAACTGAGGGACGACAGTCGCTCGGGTGGCTGGTGGTTCAAGTTTGAAGTTCTTTGACAAGGTTCGCAAGATTGCACAAAACTCTTTGCGTCTTAGGTGGATGTTCGGCCAATAGTACCCCATACGAAGCACCTGATAAGCTAGAGCTTCCCCACCTATGTGGTTCCCACTGTCCCCAGAGTGGACCTCTCTCAATGCCCACCTAGCATCATCGAGATGCAAGCACCTAAGTAAGGGGAGGGATCTGCCCCTCCTGTAGAGGTACCCGTCCACCATACAGTATCAGACTGAGAGTCTCTTAATTCTTCGAGCTTGGTCGGGCCCCTCGGGAAGCTCTCCTTCAAGGAGGTAGGCGACAATTGGGTCCATCCAGCAAGGCAGGCGATCCAGGGAACAAATTTCTCCATTTGTGGCTATGCTTGGTTGGGTGATTACTTGGATGGGAATTCCCCATGGTAGGGACTGGCCTCCTTTCGCCGCTATTTTAGCCAGAACATCTGCGCGATGGTTTTGGTGTCGAGGCACCTGATCGATCTTGAGTCCCTTAAATTTGCTTTTTAGCAGTTGAGCTAGATTTAGGTAGGCAGCCATATTATCTCCCTTTGCCTGGTAGACCCCAGTCACCTGGTTTACAACAAGCAATGAATCGCTCGTGATTTGCAGGTAATCGGCCTTTAGTTCAATGGCTACCTTCATCCCGGCTAGGAGGGCTTCATATTCCGCTTTGTTATTGGTAGTTTTAAACTCGAATCTGAAACAGTGATAGAATTTGGTCCCCTCCGGATCTATTAAAAATATGCCAGCTCCTCCCCCGGCTTGCCCGGATGCTCCATATGCAAAGAGGGTCCATGGCTTGCAGCCTTCCGACCAATTGTCGACCTCGGATATCTTCTCAGGAACCTCATTTGATACTGAGGGATCATCTGGATCTAGGATCGCTGAGAATTCTGGCACGAAATCGGCCAAAGCCTGTGCCTTAATCGTAGTCCGGGGCTTATACTTTAGGTCGAACTGAGTGAGCTCTAGGGCCCATAAGACTGGCCTTCCAGAAACGTCTGGTCTTTGCAAAAATTGGCTGAGGGGTTGGTCCGTCACCACTGCTATTGTGTGAGCTTGAAAATAGGGACGGAGATTCCTCGTTGAGATCACTAGAGCATAAGCGAGCTTTTCTAAGAGAATGTAATTCCTTTCTGATTTGGTCAAAGCATGACTCACATAGTGTATGGGTCTTCGAAAACCGTCGCTACAATCCTTGGCCAAAGCCCCGCTTACTGCGGTTTCTAATACGGCCAGGTAGATCTGTAACTCATCTACCGGGAATTGGCTTGACTAACAATGGGGGCTTGTTAGGTATTCTTTCAAAGCTTGAAAAGCTCGTTCGCTCTCCTAGCTCCACTTCATGTTTTTCCCTTGTTTGATGGCCTTGAAGAAAGGGAGACATTTATCGGTGGAGCGAGAAAAAAACCTATTGAGTGCCGCCACTTGTCCAGTCAAAATCTGTACTTGCTTGAGCGAGGTTGGGGATTCCAGGTCCAAGATAGCTTTGATTTTTTCTGGGTTGGCTTATATACCTCTCTCATGAACCATGAAGCCCAGAAACTTCCCCGCCGTTACCCCAAAGGCACATTTGGAGGGGTTCAAACGCATCTGGTTTTCCCTCAGTAGGAGGAAGGTTTTACGAAGGTCTTCCTGATGTCCTTTTGCGGTTGGGGATTTCGTGATCATGTCGTCGATATATACTTCCATCGTCCTTCCTATCTCGGGCTTGAACATTTTGTTAATCAGCCGCTGGTATGTGGCCACTCGCATTCTTCAAACCAAACGGCATCACCTTGTAGCAGTATAAACCCTGCCCAGTAATCAAACTGGTTTTATCTTGGTCAGCCGGGTGCATTTTAATTTGGTTGTATCCTGAGAATGCATCCATAAAACTCAAAAGTTTATTTCCGGACGTGGAGTCAACCAGCTGGTCGATCTTTGGTAAAAGAAAACTGTCTTTCTGACAAGCCCGATTGAGGTCGGTGTAATCGACACACATACGCCACTTCCCATTCGCCTTTCCTCTTTTCTATGGGATGATTCCGATGATTACTGGGAGGATCATCGACCCTACTGGTATGATTGAATCCCCAGTGAAACCGTAAAGCGGAGTGGTACAGATGTTGTAACAACGTTGCTTCAGGTTCAATTTTTCCAGGGTATCCTTGAAGATGATATCTACACTGCTACCTGTATCCACGAGCAGGCGATGGACCAGACAGTTGGCGATCTGTATCGTGATTACCATGGGATCATCATGAGGTTGCACAGTGTTGAAGACATCTGCTACAGTAAAAACGATCTACGCTGACTGTGAGGGTTCAGTCGGGCTCTAGGCTGACTTCGAAGATCCCCCAACATTTCCTGATATGGGGAATCTTTCTTGCGTGGTTTTTCCTGGAGTTATTGGAAACTGCCAGCCAATGTAGGACCTCCGCTTATAGTGTGTATCACCTGGATCTGTTGCATTAAGTCAGCATGTTCCCCTTTCCTCTTTTCTGCGTCTTCACGGATTTCAGCTTGTACCTCCTTTCAAATCCTAATGTTATCTCTGACCTGTTGTAAGAACTCAATCAGGCATCCTCCCCTTATCAGGGCTTCAATCTGGTTGCGCAAATTATAGCACTCTGAGGTGTTGTGGCCCACGTCTTCGTGGAAGTTGCAGTACTTGTATCGGTTTCTCCTGTCAGCTGGGACCTTCATAGGAGCGGGCTTTTGGAGCAACCCTTTATCTCATATGGCAAGGTAGACTGTTTCCCTGGAAGCATTCAAAGGGGTGTAGTAGTCATACCCTTTTTCCCCTTGCATTACTGGAGCCACGGTCCTAGGAGGTGGCGAAGCCCGGGGAGGGGTTCGTTTTGCTGGATATCTTTCTTGCCTATAGAGGAGCAGGGAGGCGATAGGTCGACCTGTTGGGAGGTTTATTCTGAGTTTTCTGCACTGGCTCAAATTTGGGGGGCTTCTTTCTTCAGACGTTTTACCGTTCTCATGTCGTAGTGTTCCATCTTGACCTTCAGTTGTTCGTCGATCTCGACCTGCTCAAGAGCCCAGGTCGTAGGCCTCCTGGTATGTCTCGGGAGGTCTCTTGGCGAAGGAACTGGAAAAGCTTTCCTGCCCATAGGTTCCGCCTGAAGTTGGAGAGGGTTTCTTTTTCGGTGAAAACTCTCATTTGTATGACCTTCTTGTGAAATCGTTCCACGTACGACCGAAGAGTCTCACTCCGTTCCTGAATCACATATTGGAGGTGTATGGGAATCTTTCGGACAAGGTTTGACTCCTTGGAATTGTGAGCAAAAATCTGTTGATAATTTCGTGAAAGAATCCACGCTGCCAACGGGCAGTTTCCTAAACTAGGTTTTCAGCGTAGCCGGTTAGGGTCGTTGGAAACATTCTGCACATAACTGCTCTGGTAGTGTTCTGGACCTCCATCTGTTGAACAAAGCTCTCTAGGTGGCTTAGAGGATCTTCCGTTCCAGAGAACTTATCTACTGGCATTTTGAATTTTGGGGGAGCTCTGCTTCCCGGATCCTCCTAGCGAAGGGAGCGATCATCTCGCTCAGGGGATCCTTTTTGTCCTCCTTATTCTTTCCCTTCCTTATCTGCTGGACCTCTTTTTACAGCTTTGCCAGCTGATCCCTCAATCGCTTGTTGCCAGGTATCTTCGAGTTAACCTCAGATTCCTCACTGTCGAGTCTTTCCGATGAAATGGCAATTTCTATCTGGTCCTCCTCCTGGATAGGATCCACTCGGGGAGTTTGTCTACTTTCCTCCTCTAGGGCCCGGGCAGTTCTCCTAGATGTAGTTGGATGAGATAGCCCTCGCGGCTTTCGGGTAAAAGCATCTGTGGCAGACTTAACTCGGCCTGGGTTGATATTGTGAAAATCTTTTCGGAACTGGGGGCATGGGTCCTAGCCTATCCCGGATCGAACGTTGGGGCCGTGACCTATCTCGGGCCGGCTCTGGAAGAGGAGGTCCTAGGCGATCGAAAGCAGGTGGCCTAGCTCCGAGCCTGCTCGGCTCTCCCTGATCATTCAGGTTGGTTGGCTGGATTGTGATGCCTTCAGCGAGCAGGCGGACGCGGATGGATTCTTCGAAGGCCGCCGCTTGTTGGTCGAGCGCGGCCTGGCTCATTATAGGGTGGCCAGTAGCTCGCGCAATGGTTGTTTGGACCGGAGCTTGACTACTATATCCAGACTTTCTCCCCTTTCTTGGGGCCTTTCGTGTTAGCCTCGCCGGAGGTTGCTCTAAGACCCTATGTTGGCCTTGGGAGGAGCGGAGCCTCATAATTCCTGTAAAACAACGAAAATGTAAATGCAAATAATTGGTTAATTGGGTGTAAGGTTATTTTTCCCCACAGACGGTGCCAGAAAGTGTTAACGGAAATTTTGCTCGGGGCGAGAAATCTCAGTTAACACCCTCGAGATCACTACCACATAGGTGGTGGCCAAGATTGATCGTATGTGTAGCGATGATTTATAAAGTGACAAGGAATACTGATACAATTCACCCAAAAGAAAGCAATAGTATTTTTATTGAACGTGCATTGTGTACAAATACAAATTTCTTTATTTTTGCTCTCCACTCTCTCTAGGGTATGGTTGAGTATTTTTCGTATGCCTGTCGAATAGTAATCTCCTCTTTTCATTTTCTTTCTTTCTATTTATACATAGTTTTGTAGGTTAAATCAATTGATTCTCCCTTGATTTTCTCAGTCTCTCCCCTCCTTATCGGGCGGGATTTCTTTCTTCAATGTCATTGACTTTGAGTTAATAGCCGAATTAAGAATATCTTGGTGGAGATCAGTTTGTTTCCTCTTTGGATTCTATTACTTGTTCTAGGTAACATTTCCAGATATGATCGAGTGTATTTTCGTATCTTTACAGCATGATCTTTTATAGAGGTCGTTGAATATGGCATGGTGTGGTGTATCAACTAGTGAGGTCGATCAGTGTTCCGACCTCGATATCTGAGAAGTTTCATCCAGCTAGGAGCCAGATCTGGCTTCCCTTGATCTTTTCGAAGCTAGGTGTGGCTTCCCCTGACCTTTCGAAGCTACGTGTGGCTTCCCCTGATCTTTCGAAGCTAGGTGCGGCCTTCTAGGGATATTCTCATGTGTCAACGAGGAATAGGTGAGTCTCTGGAGCATTTGCGAGGTGACCTCGACTTCGGGGAACTTCTAGTTTTTGTGATGCGGGCTAGATCTGATCATTCCGGGCTCTATCCCAGATGTTTTCGGAGCCCGCCCTTGTTCCTGGGGTGGTATCGTAGTTCGGCTCTGGATAAAATGGTCTCCTGGTGGAAACTCTCGGGTATGGAGCCAGGTCTGGGGGGTGGAAAATTTTCCTTTGGTCCTTAGCCAATTTTGGCTATTAACATGCATGTAGGTAACGTTTCCAGGTATGATCCAGTGCATCTTCGTATCTTCACAGCATGATCCTTTATAGAGGTCGTTGAATATGGCATGGTGTGGTGCATCAACTAGTGAGGTCGATCAGTGTTCCGACCTCGATATCTGAGAAGTTTCATCCAGCTATGAGCTAGATCTGGCTTCTCTTGACCTTTTCGAAGCTAGGTGCGGCTTCCCCTGACCTTTCGAAGCTAGATGCGGCTTCCTAGGAACATTCTCCTGTGTCAACGAGGTATAGGTGAGTCTCTGGAGCAATTGCGAGGTGACTTCGACTTCGGGGAATTTCTAGTTTTGGTGATGCGGGCTAGATCTGATCGTTCCGGGCTCTATCCTGGATGTTTCCGAAACCCGTCCTTGTTCCTGGGGTGGTATCGTAGCTCGGCTCTGGATAGAATGGTCTCCTGGTGGAAACTCTCGGGTATGGAGCCAGGTCTGGGAGGTGGAAAATTTTCCTTTGGTCCTTAGCCAATTTTGGCTATTAACAAAAATAATCCTAAATCTTTCGTTCCATTAAGGTAACGGAAAAGATGTTTGATCCCATTCCAATGTCTTCGAGATGGTGCTGAACTGAATCTAGCCAGTACATTCACAGAGAATGCAATATCTGGTCTAGTACATTGAGCTAGATATAATAAGGCACCAATTGCATTAAGATACGGTACCTCAGGACCAAGTATCTTTTCACCATTTTCTTTTGGACCGAATGGGTCCTTTTTAGGATCAAGAGTTATAGGAGTACTCAATGGATAAGAATTATCCATATGGAATCTCTTTAAAATCTTTGTAATATATGCTGATTGATGAACAAGTACTCCATTTGATCTATGCTCGATCTCGAGGCCGAGACAATATTTTGTCTTTCCTAGATTTTTCATTTCGAATTCCTTTTTCAAGTATTCAGCAGTTTTCAGGAGTTCCCCTGGAGTTCCAATTAAGTTCATATCATCAACATAAACTGCTATGATAGCAAATCCAGATTCTGATTTCTTAATGAAAACACATGAACATATGAGATTATTAATATATTCTTCTTTTATCAGATATTCACTGAGACGGTTATACCACATCCGTCCGGATTGTTTTAATCCATACAAGGACCTTTGTAATTTTATCGAATATAAATTAGGAGGTCTTGAGTTACATGCTTCTGGCATTTTAAATCCCTCAGGGATTTTCATGTAAATATCTGAATCCAGTGAACCATATAGATAAGCGGTCACTACGTCCATCAGACGCATTTCCAGTCTTTCCAAGACAGCCATGCTTATCAGAAATCGAAACGTAATTGTATCCATCACTGGTGAGTATGTTTCATCAAAATCGATCCCAGGTCTCTGCGAGAAACCTTGTGCTACGAGTCGTGCCTTATATCTCACGACCTCGTTTTTCTCATTACATTTCCGTATAAAAATCCATTTGTACCCTAACAGATTTAACTTCTTCAGGTGTCTAGATTATCGATACAAATACTTCACGTTTGGCTAATGAAGTCAATTCTGCTTGAATTGCTTCTTTCCATTTAGGCCAATCAGACCTCTGTTTACAATCATCGAGATTATGAGGTTCATAATCATTATTTACAATCTCAGTTGCCACTGTGTATGAAAACACATCATCGATGATTGTTTCTTCATGATTCCACAATTCTCTTGTATAATTTATAGAAATTTCCTCATTTCTACATTCTTGTATCTCTTCTAAGATTCCTTCCCCCATAGGGGATTTTGTCACTTTAGTAACTTGTGTCCCTTCAGGGACATTTAACTCTTCTGGAGTTAATTTAGAGAAAGTGGATTTATTTATTTTCCTTTTTCGAGGAACAATATATTTTGAGCCAACTGGTCTACCACGCTTCTGGCGTGCAGTAGATGATTCTTTAGCTATCATTAGTTTAGATTGTTTTTCTGGAACAATCACATGTGCTGGTACATTAACAGCTGGGATGTATGATTTTGTTACCCTAGTAGCATCTGTAAATGCATCTGGTAACTGATTCGCTATTGCTTGAAGATGTACTATCTTACGTACTTCATTCTCACATTGAGATGTGTATGGGTCTAAATGAATTAGACTAGGAACTTTCCAGGAAAGTTCATGCTTCTCTTCAGAAGAAGTTTTTCTTTCCCCTAATGATGGAAAATTTGTTTCATCAAAATGACAATCTGCAAACCGTGATGTGAAAAGATCACCAGTCAAAGGTTCTAGATATCTAATAATTGATGGTGAATCCAGACCAACATATATTCTCAAACGCCTTTGGGGTCCCATTTTAGTTCTTTGTATTGGCACAACTGGGACATATACTGCACAACCAAAAGTACGTAAATGAGATATATCTGGTTGATGACCAAGTACAAGTTGTACTAGTGAATACTGATGGTAAGCAGTGGGCCGAAGCCAGATTAATGCAGCAGTATGTAAAACAGTATGCCCCCATATAGAAATTGGTAATTACGTTCGTAATAATAAAGTCCTTGCAATTATCTGGACACGTTTAATAAATGATTCTGCTAATCCATTCTGAGTATGAACATGTGGAACTGGATGTTCAACATCAATCCCAACCACTTTGCAATATTCATCAAATGCTTTGGAAGTAAATTCACCAGCATTATCAAGGTGTATGGATTTAATTGAGTGATCGGGAAAATGAGCCCTAAGCCTGATAATCTGTGCAAGTAATCTTGCAAAAGCAACATTACGTGTTGATAATAAGCATACATGTGACCATCTTACAGATGCGTCAACTAGAACCATAAAATAGCGAAATGGTCCACTTGGTGGATGAATAGGTCCACATATATCCCCTGGAATCCTCTGTAAAAATGATGGGGATTCAAAACAAACTTTAGAAAAAGATGGTTTTATTGTTAATTTCCCTTGGAAACATGTAGTGCATAAATTCTCATGTGATAAACGAACCTTCTGGTTCATTAATGGATGTCCATGAGAATTTTCAATAATTCTACGTATCATTGTAGATCCTGGATGACCGAGACGGTCATGCCAAAGTACAAACACTTTTTGATATGAGAACTTTTGATTCATAACTGCATAAATTTCTACACTTTTGATAATAGTGTAATATAATCCAGAAGATAAAGCATACAACTTTTCTATAATGAGTTTCTGGCTTGAATCATGAGAAGTAATGCACATATATTCAATATTATCTCTATTCATAGTTTCAATATGATATCCATTCCTCCGTATGTCTTTGAAACTGAGCAGATTCCTTCTGGATCTACTTGAGTATAATGTATCCTCGATACATATTTTAGTATTGTTTGGTAACAATATCGTGGCTCTTCCAGAGCCTTCTATCAGATCCGCTGGACCTGATACTGTATTAGCATTTGCTCTGAGCAAGGTTAAATTTATAAAATATTTCTGACTTCGCAGAATTGTATGAGTTGTTGCACTATCAACTAGACATATATCTTCTGCTTCTAGCTTTTCAATAATCCCCATTTTATCATTTGGATTCATTTTGTATGCTTCATAAAGAAAAATAAAGTACATATCAGACAAAGTGATTCAAAAAGTATATATTGCATAGAGATATATTTTACATGAACGAAAGTACAAAATAATACTACTGTAAGTAGTATTTAATTGGTTTGGACATTTCCATCATCAATTGAAGCAGCTGGCATGTCTTTCGGGTCTGGGAAGAAATCAGTAACAATGAGATGCGTAATATCTCTAGGATATGAATCCTCAATGAAATGAGTTTCCGGTTTCTTTCCCTTTTCTTTGATTGATGCTTGATACAGATCTACCAGATGTTTCGGTGTGTTACATTCATTCTATCAATGATTGTCACATCCACACCTATAACAAACATTGTTATTTGTATTGGGCCTATTTTGAGCATCTTTTCTTTTGAACTATTTTGTCTCATAAGTATTCCACATCTGTTGAGCATTTTGATTATAACCACCTGATCTTTTAAAACTACGGCCCCGGCCCCAGCCAGGATTACGACCATAACCACGGCCTCGATCAGGATTACGTCCGTTACCACGACCATGATTAGAATTACGATCATACACATGGCCTCGACCACGACCACGACCACGACCACGATATCCGACAGTACTAGCATTCACCTCCGGAAATGCTTTAGAACAAGTCGGGTGTGATCCGTGGTTTTTTATTAGTAGCTCATTACTTTTTTCTGCTACTAAAAGGCATGAGATAAGTTCTGAATATTTTGAGAATCTGCGTTCTCGATATTGCTGTTGCAATATTATGTTTGAGGCATGGAAAGTTGTAAAAGTCTTTTCTAACATATCCTTTTCAGATACCTCTTCACCACATAATTTCAACCTTGTGGTGATTCTGAACAAAGCAGAATAATATTCAGAAACTGATTTGTGGTCCTGGAAACGTAAATGCTGCCATTCGTATCTAGCTTTTGGTAATGCTACATCATGCTGATGATCATAACGATCTTTAAGCTCTTGCCACAGATCCTCAGGATTTGTGACAGTAAGATATTAAGCTTTCAAATCCTCATTCAAATGATGACGGATTATGACCATAGCTGATGATCTGTCTTGCTCATTAGCATTAATTCCATCATCAATAGTGCATTATAGGCCTTGTGATTTTAAGTATAACCCATCATCAATAACCCATGACATATAGTTATCTCCTGACACTTTGAGTGCATCAAACTTCAGATTCGTAAGTTTAGCCATGCTTACAACTTCCCTCTTTTTTCTGTAGATTTAATTTAGTGTGAATATAATTAAAGAGTATAATGGATTAACCAATTTCAGGGTCATAAGATCAATTTACAGGGCCATAAGAACACATGCGATGTGCATAAAAATAAATGGTTTCAGGGTCATAAGATCACCTTACAGGGCCATAAGAACACCTGCGATATGCATAAATGTATATGGTTTCAGGGTCATAACATCACCTTACAGGGCCATAAGAACACCTGCGATATGTATAAATGTATATGGTTTCAAGGTCATAAGATCACCTTATAGGGCCATAAGAACACCTGCGATATGCATAAATGTATATGGTTTATAAATAAATAAATCAAGAACTATATATAGATTTCGTTGACGGCATAAGTCATCTTATTATACGGAACTGTATATAGATCCAGAATATTAAGATGGGATCCTATCTATTTACATACATTCGTGCTGATAACATGTTATAAATATAAATAATAATAGATAATGAATAATGAATGAACATATGATAAACATTGTTAAAGAAATGAAGAACAATGATGAATGAAAGAAATCAAAGTGAGAGAGATAGTTGAGAGATAAGAAAGATTGAAACCTTTGTATATTGACTTTGTGTGTATCCTTTTATTTTTGATTTTCGTGATCAATTCTTACAAAGGAATCAAACATATATATAGGCAATAAAATAGGGAGGGAGGCGGTGGAGAGAATGTGAGATATTTGTGGTGAAAATCCACATATTATAACAAAATTAAATTTATAATGAAAGGTTTCTTTTTCTCACGCTTCATTCAAAGTAACGGCGACGTGTTTCTTTCTAATATTCTTTTATATGTAAGTATAAGTTTGAGTGTTGAAAGAAAGAGATATAACTTGAATTCACAGTAATCTAATTAATGTGGATGTAAATTGGTGACATTTATCTTATGGTCCATTACTTTTCACAAATTAACTACTCAACAAACAACTTGCTGAGTTGTGTGATGGACTAAATGGTTGATGCCAGAATTAATTATTGTCTTAAGAGAAATAGATCTGCCAGCATACGAGATGATGTTTAAAAACAAACACTTTCTTTTTTATTATTATTATTTCTAATGAACAGACAAAATACAATCCTTATTGTGATATCTTATTATCAGCAGTCTCCATTCCTAACAGTAAGAAAAACCAAGTAAATATAAATAAACAACACAGGGGGCAATGAAACCTTCACGATTCAAGTTGTTCAGCTTCTAGATTACATATAGATTGTCTCCATGCAGTTCTTACTTGTTGGGTACCTTTATGAATCCCATTTGTGTAGAGTTTGAGACTTTGGTGAGGGTCATCAAGTCGTAAGCAATCCAACATCTTGATGTATCCTGGTTGTAAAAGTAGCCCAAACACTTGCAATCCGAAGTACATTTCTTGCCACAATCATCAACCTTTACGGGTCCACTTCCTCTAGTATACTTGCTCATGTAATGATCAACTCCTTCTACTTTATAATAGTGGAAATCCTTGGCAGCACAAGAAGTCAATTTCTTGGCTTCACAGCTCTTGCTCCACCCCAATAGACCTTTCTCTGAGGGGCAAGCAACACATTGATTGTCATCACACACACCAAATTTGCCACACCTCTCTGGGAGTTGGCACTCATTTTCCCGGTTAGAGTCTCTATCGAAGAGAGAGAATGTCTTTTCATATGCACCCCTAGAAACCTTATCATAGTATGTATGTGTAGATCACAAGATTTCCATCAATTCCAAGCCTTAGAAACGACGCCGTGCTGTTGTATTTTGGCCTAGCCAAAATGAGACTGCCTCCGGCTGAGTGCTCTAGAGTTAGCTCATAAGCAAAACCCTCATCAGATTCTGGGGCACTGTTAAATTTCACTAACTATACCGAGTCCTTCCCAATGGTCAGAGTAGACGAGTAGTAAAGAACAGGCCGCGGAGAATTGTTGATCTTACGGTACATTGCCAATTGTTTAGGCTCCATCAAAAAGCTATAAGCCCCATCAACATTTTCTTTGGCAGATTTTCGACTCACAAGCTTGGTTACGCCACCAACACGAAGAGATTGACCCATTAAGAGAGTATCGATGGGATAATCAAAACTTTGCCAAATGAATTTACCCTTTGAATCGTGGAGCACCATGTTACCATTTGAAAGTAACTTGAAACCAACAACACCCTTGTTGGCAGTGTTGGTTTGCCAAACAACAGTGCCATCGGCTTCGGCCAGGACAAGATTGCCATCGGTTCCGAGACAGGGGCGGACCCACGTGCAGACCAGGTAGGGCCCGTGCCCTACCTCAATTTTATTTTTTTAAAAATTTATTTATTATATACTTTATATATACATACTCATTAAAAATAGTTATATCATTTCTTGTTTAGCACAGTTGGTAAGTGGTCCTTCTTTCTTATATTTTGGTACTTGGTTCAAGTCTCATCGCAAGCAAATGTATTTTCTTTTAATTCAATTTTATCTTATAATTTTTTACTTCTTATTTATTTTACATATTTTTCAATTCCTTTTTCGAATTTTCATTTCTTTTAAAATAAAACAATTCATTTTCTTATTTTATATTAAATTAATTATTATTATTTTGGATTTTTATTATTTCTAACGGTTTTAGTTTGACATACCTAACACGTCCAATCAATAAACCATAAAATCTCAAATTTCACTTTATTTGATTAAAATAGTCAATCTATTATTATGATTTTTTTATCCTTACTATTATTTATAGTTTTAATTTATTTAGAATCAATGAATCAATCATTTGAAGAAAAAAATATTAAAAACATGTCTAGTAATATTTATTAATAAATAGTTTTTTGTATAAATTTAAATTGAATTCATTATAAATGCAAAAAAAATTATATAAAATTATATTGTAATTTATTCTTATAATTTTTTTTTCATTACTTATGTTGTTTTTCTTGTTATTATTTATTTTTTAATATTTTCCTTATATTTATTTGTTTTTTAATGTAAGATTATTTAATTCATATGGAAAAAACTCATTTTTGTTTAAAAAGCACTCATTTTACTACGATTTTAATTTTTAAGTATTTTTTTATATATAGTCAAGCGCCCTACCTGGTTGAAATTCCTGGATCCGCCACTGTTCAGAGAGAGAGAGGGTAGCGTTTTCACGGACAGGTTTGCCACGGTTAGCTTCCCAAACCCAACGATACAAAGGCTCAGTCCGCTGGATACCCATACGAAGAGCAAGAGTGTATGCATTTGGGGTTGTGTTGTAGAAGCAAAGCTGGAATGGAGAACTGAAAACACTCAAAGTTCTGTAATCGGCGTCATACTCGTTTATGTATGGACCGAATTCTCCTTCGTTGACAAACTTAAACGTCTCCGAAGGAGGAACAGTTGCTTTTGCAATGGAGATCAAGGAGAGTGAGAAGAAGAAGAAGAAAGCCAAAAACGACATCGTATATGAAGAGGAAGATGCCATTCGATCTGGGGTGGTGGAGATGGGGCTGAGCAGCTCCTTATTTTATAGTAAATTAGTAACTGAAGTGGAATAATTTGGACAGCATTATATTTTGGATTCAGGGGTGGTGGACATTGTTTTTGAAATAATTAAACTATTTAAACCATTTTTGCTTGACGCCGATCTTGACATTGTTATTCAAACCTTATCTGAATTGTGCTAGAACACGGAATAGAACATGTCATTTTTATAGTTGTCTCATGGACCCAAAATCTTTGACTTTTCACGTACCAATACAAATAATCAAATACGTTCATTCAAGATCATATTATACACGTTACCTTTTAGCACAAGTGGTTGTATATTATCCTTCAACATTGTTGCTGAGGGGTTCGAATATTGTATTTTGGAGGGTCCTGACAACCATATTTGTAATAGTTGTAATATTTCAATATATATATATATATAAATGTTCATTGAAGTTGTTTATAGATTTTTTTTTTGAAGTATTACAAAAGCTATTACAATAGGACTGTCGGGGACTTGACGAGATCAAACAATACATGTGTGACCCGGATATCTACTCTCATAATGGGAGATGATTACTCCCACAACCGGGAAAAAAACTCCCCACACATGCATATAAAATACGCATAGTGGATTTCTTTTTTATTAATGTTGGTGTTATGAGAAAAAAATAAATAAAATTTAACCTGAAATTTTATATTGTAATTTCCTTTCTGTCGTCAAGTAAATTATTAGATGATTTGCTGAACGAGTGGTGCTATTGGCACACACCCTAATGATCTATTCATGCCCCACTTTTTTAATTATATAATATTTTTTTTTTTCCTTTATCAAACTTACTTAAAGAGACATATAATTTAGGAAAGAAATCTTCTACAAAGTAAATCTATTAAAATCTCATATTTCATTTCCAAAAAATAAACCTAGTAATCTGTTTCTTCTTCAAAAAAAAATATTAACAACCCTAAGATCTGCTTCTTACATACATCTAAAATATTATGAAAGAGTTTGAGAACGATATCAAGAATATGAACGAATTGTCTAAGAACGATACCAAACATCTTGAAGAATTGTCTGAGAATGACATAAAGCAAGAATTGTCTGACAATGATAGTAAGCATCTGGAAACAATTCATTACCCTGTTATTTTTTATTTTTTCGTTTCCATAATGAAATAAGTAGAAAAAAAACTAAAAAAAAAAGAAATAAGAAGGAAAAAAAATAAATCAATCAATGGAGGTGAGAGAGATGTATACAGATACATAGATAAGAGATAGAGAGATTATATATGGTATGTATTAAGTTTGAAAAATAAGTAAAATGGGTAGTTTTGGAAATAAAGCAAAAAATTTAATAAAAACATTTAATTTTATTTAATTAAATCAAAATTTTAAAAAGTGGGGCATGAATAGATCAGTAGGGGGTGTGTCAATAGCACCACTCTTGCTGAACAGTTCACAAAATATCTTTTAAATGAGTTTTACAATACCGACCTTCGGGGTGGACACCCAAACCACCAAACCGATCAATCCGCCCAAACTTTTGTTAAAGAAAAAAAACCAATTGAATTATTTTTTTTAGTAACCCAATTGGTTTGGGTTGGTTTGTGGGTTGTGTTTTAATTAATATATATATATATATATATATATATATAAATTATCATATAAATAAAAATTATAGTTAACCTAATTTACATTATATTTATTTCTAAGGTTACCGTTTTCTCAGTTCTAAGCTCTAACCCCCTATTTATTCTTAAAGTTATTTCATCTAATCCGAAGTTGTTGCACGCATTAAACAAGTTTATTGAGGATACGTAACTATTTTTTTATTGTTTCACGCAAAAACGCAATAAGCATTACGATTTAGTTTTTTTGTATAAGTTTTATGTATTCTATACAGGAGTTTTTTTTAACTATTATTATTATGTACATTTAGTATTATTATTTATCTTATTGATAATGACTTTATCTACTTATATTGATATTATTGTATTTGTTCAAGTAAAAAAAAATAATGTAATTATTTTCTTAAACTACCAAACCCAACCCAACCAAACCGATTTTTATTGGTTCGGTCTGGTTTGGTTTTACGTTATAATTGGTTTGGTTTGGGTTGTAAAAAAATAAGAGTGACGATATTTGCACCCCTCTAAAACTGTTTGTACACTTCAAATGTATATATTTTTAAAATTTCAATATTACCCTTAAATTAAATTATTAGTATTTTAATTAAAACAATTAATAATTTTTATTTTGAATAGTTGACTGTTAACCAAATTAAAAAAAATAGAGAAGCAAATACAATAAAAATAATAAAGAAAAACAAAAATCCAAATCAACTTCTCCTTAAGCCTAAAAATTAACACGGAAGGCTGTTGCCTTCTCCATTCTAGATCAAAACAAATGGAGGAGGCAACCAACCCTACCAAATTTGTTTTAGCATAATTGTGTAAAATTTCATTTTTTTTTTTACAATAACAATTTGCATTAATTTTTTCAAGGTTCAGGTTCACCTTAAACTTTTCCGTTTTTGATAATCAAACATAATAAAATACAATTTTCAGTTTTTGACAATCAAACCCATAGTAAAATACTAAAATGGAGTTCATAATAAGTCTAAGTATACAGACGAAAACATAGGACTGCAAATGAGTGTCCATCACCCTGAGTTCAAAAAGCCTCCAATAACATAAGAGCTGAATAAGAATTGAGGATCACCCTATCAAGTGCAAGCAGGGGATGTTGCACCAGCTATGATTTTAATTGTATATATATATATATATATATATATATATTGATTTTAAATATTTTATAATTTATTTATTTATAATATTGATCAAAATTAAAAGAAGGGTATATTTGGTAATTTGTGGGGTGTGTTTATAAAATTTTATATTTTAAAAAATTTAATAGGGTATAGGTACGAAAAGGGGCGTACAAACAATTTTTTAGGGGTGTAAATATCGTCACTCAAAAATAACCCCATTAAATAATTGTTTGGTTTGGGTATCGTCAAACCCAATCCAAACCAACTCATGCCCACCCCATTACTGAGTTTGAATTATAAGTTAATTAGTACTACTCATTTTATAATATTATCTCATTTAGTATTTTAATTGTTTTTCAAAATTAGAAGTAAAATAATGTTATCTATTAAGTAGGATAATATTTTTAAGTATTTTGTTGACCAAATTAGTTTCTATGCAAAAAGATTATGGTTAAGGGAGTTAGATGGAGGGTCGGTGATGGCAAGAGTATATTGGTTTATAACGATTATTGGCTGCCAAAAGCTCCATGTGTTAAGGTGTGCTCTCCGAGGTGTCTTCCAGATGGTGTTATAGTGGCTAATTTGTTTAAGAGGCAAGGTAAGTGGTGTGAGGAGGTGGTAAGATAGTCTTTCAATTCAAAGGAGGCTGAAACAATTTTGAGCATTCCTTTATCTATTAATCAAAGGGTGGATTTGATGATTTGGTAATTTGATAAGAAAGGCCTATTTTTAGTGAATGAGTGTGTACAGAGTTGCTTTAGCCATTGTGAATGCTAGGTTGCCATCAAGTTCTACAGGTCCTTGTCCTTGGTGGAAAAGACTGTGGAAACATAATTTACCTTCTAAGGTGAGAATTTTCTGTTGGAAGGCTTGCAAATGTATTCTTCCATCTAAACTTTTGATTTTCCAAAGAGGGATTGTGGACTCTCCTTTATGTGCTTTTTTTTGTGGGATGATGCCTGAATCAGTGGAACATACATTATGGGGATGTGAAAGGATTAATGTCTTTGGGAAATAGTGTACATATTTTGCTGATATGTGTAGGATGGTGAAATTACACAAGCGTGTGTCTAATACAAACTAGAGGGGGGATGAATGGGCTGTTAATAAATTATTACCAATTTTCAATTAGTCAATATTAATCCACAAAGCATAACCAAATCAACCAAACATACAACAACAATAATAGATGTGGAAAACAATAAAAACACGTTTGGTTGATTTAAGTGAAAAACCGTCCAACTGGACAAAACTCACGAGCTAGCTTACTAGCCACTTTCGGTCCTTAAATCTACTATTTGAATAATTGTTTACATTCTAAGTTGACCATCTAGTCACACTTTAAGGTTCGTAACATAATCTATCATATCTCGCAGGCCTTTAATAGTGATCCTAGACCAATGCTTGCCAATCAACATTTTGGTTATAAGACTTCTCTTGCTTGTGCACTACACCGTGTAGTCACAAGAATTAACTCAATGAAGAGATCAATGCAAGTCTATGTGAATATAAAATGATATTCAAAATGCAATACAATGCTAGACAACATTATATGCTTAATTAGAAATTTAAAGACAAGTCAATAAACTATAATTATCAATGTCTAAATAAATACTCATAAAGTCCTAGCTAGATGACATAAATGGCATGGAATACTAGTTATCACAATCTACCACAATTAATCAATAGAATCAATCACAATATATTCAACATGTTCTCAACATATATTCATTTGGTAGAGACAATGCATTTAATCATCCAATAAATGCAAAACCTAGAATCAACTATCATAAACAAACCAAACAATCAATAGAATGATTTTCCTAGATAATATTGAACCTAGAATGCTAGCAATCATAAATAAACTCAATCAAAGAGTGACCCACGAAATTCCTTCAGAAATATTCATCATATATTCAATAAAATACCTAACAATGTAATTATCATGTATTCAACATATATTTAACAACATATATCACAATGGATGAATACCAAGCATTTAATCATAAAATAAATGCTAAACCTAGGTCAAGAACATCAATATATGAAATGGAGATGAATATGATGTTACCTAGTGAAGAACTTGAAGACCCATGTCAATATGATGATAAATGATGAAGATGATGGATGGATTTGAGTTGTTGGAGAGTTAGAAATCAAAGGATTAAAGCTTTCTCTCTCTAAAACAAATTCTCTCTTAGGGTTTGTGTTTCAGAGTTCGTGAATGAAATAAGGAAGAAGATGATGTATTTATAGAGGCCTAAGATGAAACTACGTCGTTTTGATAAGTTTGACAAAATTATGGGCATTCATGGCGACTAGATTTGGTCGCCATGAAACTCGCCATGCTTTCTGGTCATGCAACAGAGGTTGTGGCGACTGGTGAGACGAGTGGATTTGGCCACCATGAATTCTGGTTAGTGACTCGAAATTTCGAGCTACTCAAAGCATGATCAAACGATAACAAAACATTCCAAATAATATGCCATTGGAAAGATATGGAAGTCTGATTTTTACTCCTTTTTACAAAATAAGGTTTCAATAACTGTAGAAAGAGTTATTATCAATTGAGTACCAAAGGTCAGATTCGGACAAAAACAGAATTGCCACGTTTTAGTTGTCACGTTGGAGATTTCAAAACCAATCCAAACGGCCATGAAATATTACGAATAAAATATTATTGAAAGGTATGAGTGTCTAGTTTATCCAGAAATTTTTAAAACTCATTTTGGATCTTTATATAGAACGTTATGGTTACAAGACCATACAAAGGTCAGTTTTAAAAAATATTTAAATCATTGAAAACCAATCTTTTGAAACTAGACACATTACATTAAATAACCAAACCAAATCTAATACAATGCACACAACAAGAATCACAAATGCAATCATAGAAGTGCAATAACAATGAACATACATGAAGTGTGTGATAAACACAAATACATATAATCAAATAAACACACATGCAAGAGATATGGAAATGCATATGAAAGTGTGTGTGTGTGTGTGTGCGCAACCAATATCTTCAATAAGTCAAAGTCAAGTGATAGACCTTCTTGAAGCACTTTGGGATGTCCGGAAACTTGTCAATCACAATCATCTAAGCTACCCGTTACATAACAATTCCAATGTGGTTTTGACAACAAAATAAGCCAACCAAAAACTGAGAAACACACAGCTGGGTAGTATTGATTTTTGTGACAGACTTCTTTGGTTGGAATCGGTTGGTTGTGTTGATATGGTTAGGAAATTCATAGTGACTGCATGGTTGATATGGCATAGTATAAATGTGTTACTATTTGGTAAGAAAGATTGTGTTTTATCTGACTTTTGGTGTAGAGCTGGAGAGTTTCTTTCTTCTTATGCAGGTGTTGTTGTTAATAATGATAAAAGAAGAAATGGTGTTACAAATAGGCAGGTCTGGGCGGTCCTTTGTTGGGTTGTTATAAAATGAATGTTGATGCTGCATTAGCTAAAGAGAAGTCTGGGGCTGGTCTGGTGTGTAGAAATGATAACAGAGTGGTGATTGGTGCAACGGCTCTTGTTTTTGACTATATGGTTTCTGTGGAGGTTGCTGAAGCAAGGACCGTCTTAGAAGGTTTGTTATTAACTGTGAATAATGGTTGGATGACTTTGTGTATAAAGTCGGATGCTTTTGGTGTTGTGAATTGGTGTACATGAAAGTTAGTTAATTGTAATGATGTAGATAATGTTGTTCATGAAATTCAATTATTGTTGGATGGACACAGAGATGTCTCCCTTTCGTTTGTTTCTAGGTTGTGCAACAAAACTGCTCATTATATCACTAGAATGGCTATCAGTTTTGGAAATTCTGTTGTTTGGGATTTTTGTTTTCCAAAGTGGCTGTTGAATTTGGCCTGTAATGAAATTGTATCTGTTAACTCTGATGAGGTTTAATGAAGTTTTACTTTTCAAAAGATAAAAAAAAAAAAAAAAAAAAAAACTAAATGTCTAGATTTCCCCAAGTCTCAATTATGATAATAATTTATCTTTTATCGTAATTTAAAATAATAAAATATTAAATAATTAAATAAAAAAGAAGTGGAGATCAAAATTATTAAATGTCTAGATTTTCCCATATTTTGTTCAACCAAACTTTTTTTAATTCCATATCAAGAATTTTTTGTTGTAGAATTCTTGTGTTTTGTGGAGTGTGGTACCTAATCAAGAAAACTTATCTAAGAAAAGAAATAATCATTATCATACGTATAACCATAAAAATCCACTAAAACCTAATTAATATCAAAATTAAACGTTACATAATTGGAATACAATGATAAAATACAAACTAAGAATTATTAATAAAATTAAAATAAGAGAATTATAATAACATTTCTATATAAAACAAAACTACTTACTTTAAAGAACAAAATTAACAAAAAAGTAAATTGCACAAACATCCATGACGTTAGATCTAATTGTACATATAGACAACTTTTGCTCAAAATTACAATAACATATATGGAACTCGCCACCATCACTATTGGAATCAACTCTATCAAGGATGTAGTGGCTTCATCTCTGATGAAGTCGACTCCATTAGAGATAGAGCTTCGACTCCATCATCGATGGAATTGTTTCATAACTAATGGAGGCGAGGCGAGCTCTATCAGAGATGAAGAGCGCTTCCATCTCTAATGGAGTTGACTTCATTTGAGATGTATTTTCAACTCAATTAGAGATGGAACAACTTCATCTGATGGAGGGAATCTATCTGAGATGGAGGGAGCCTCCATTTTAGATGGAGGTTTGATGAGATATGGATTACATATCTCTTCAAGTTTTTTATTTCTATTCTTCCTTTTAATATTTTGTTTCAAGGTTTTTAATTTTATTTATTTATGATTTTTTTTAAGAGATCTAGACATACCTCTTCAAGCTTTTTAATTTATTTCAGTTTTTTAATAATAATTTTGTTCTTTAATAATTAATTTTTAATGAGTGAGATTGTGTGATGAATGGAAGAGATTTGTTCCACCCATTTTTTTGAGTAATGCTAGACAACCCAAAAATTTAGCCCAAATTTCAACCTAAATGATGTGGCAAGTGGTTTTTTAATTAACCACATCATCTCATGTTGTGTGTGGTGATGATAACTTACTTGCCACATCATTTGTGTTGAAATTTGGGTTAATTATTTGGGTTCTATAACATTGCTTTATTTTTTTTAAGTTACGTATTAAATTAATAATTAATGCTAATTTTAGACGAGATAAGGTTGGTCTGGTGGTAAACACCTCACACATGCACCACGAGGTTGCAAGTCAGAGTCCCCCCTCCCCAAAAAACCTCGAATTTATGAAATAGCGTAATACTTCAAAAAAAATTAATACTGACTTTATTTTATTTATTTGGAAAAGAAAATTTTGCCCCACATCAGTTAATATTTTAATGCTTGTGGTTGTTATGTTCTTATTTTTATTCTTTAGTGCTTTTTATTGTAGTGGAAATGGTGAGAAATGTCACATTTTTGTCTCCTTGTTGCACCAACGTCACCAATTTAATAAGTTATGTTTAAAAGACACCTATTATGGTGAACTACCAAAATTGCCCTTAAATAATCAATTTTTGATTGTCTCTGTACTTCCATCTCCACACTTGGAACACTGAACGCAGTAACTACTCTATTTCTCTCTCTACAATAAATTTCAAAACTACTCGACGTTCTTCAGCACAACAAGGTAATATATATCTGAAATACTTTTTTTTTTATCCTTCATTTCTAAAAAACGTTCCTTTTGTAAACATGAAGCTAGTTTTGAGAAGTTTGAATCTGTGAAATTTGAATCTCCGATGCTGTTAATAAAAAGCTCGGAGCCATTGGTAAATAGATAGGAGCCCTTATTAAATAGCTCAGACCCTTTACTAATATGCTCCGGCCATTTGGAAAAAAGCTCGGAGCCTTTAGAAAAGCTCGAGCCTTTGGAAAAAAAGCTCGGAGCCTTGGAAAAAGCTCGAGCCTTTGGAAAAAAAACTCGGAGCCTTGGAAAAAGCTTGGAGCCTTTGGAAAAAAGCTCGAGCCTTTGGTAAAAAGCTCGGAGCCTTTGGAAAAAAGCTCGGGCTTTGGAAAAAAGCTCGGAGACTTTGGAAAAAAGCTCGAGCTTTGGCAAAAAGCTCGGAGCCTTTGGAAAAAAGCTCGGAGCCTTTGGAAAAAAGCTCGGAGCCTTTGGAAAAAAGCTCGGCTCCTTTGGGAAAACCCTCGGAATCTTTGAAAAAAAGCTCGGAGCCTTTACTAAAAGCTCGGAGCCTTTACTAAAAGCTCGTAGATCATAGTAAAAACCACAGAAACTATTTTAAAAGGCTCTAAGCCTTTTCCATAGCTTTTATGTTTATCATAATGGTTTGTGGTGATGAATGTTACAGGAGAATGAATCAGGGTGAGAATAGTAATATCTTACAACGGTCGATGGGAGCAGTTACCCGACAGAAGTCAGAGGTTTGTTGGATCCGACAACCAAGGAATGTATATGTCAAAGAATATGAGTTACGAAGAATTGGTGTCGATCGTGCATACCGTTGTGAAATATGATGTAAACAGATACAATGTTGATCTACAGTCAATATCAATCGTTCCATGCGCTACATGTCGCACATTTGTAAGAAATGACGATGATGTTCAGTTTATGCTAAGGGAAGATCGGGTGATCCCTCAAGTGTTCCTGTGTTAGTCTAATTGAGAGGGCAACTGGAGATGTGATACAGAATGATATTCCTGCTCCTGAAAATACCCAACAATTTGGATCCGCTAGCGGTAGCAACCAAGTGTTCACACAAAGGAGTGCCACTGAAGGTGGGGAAAACATATGTGATGTCCAACCGGTAGTGGTCGACCATGTAGATGTTGGTATATGTTGGTAAACCTCAATTCAACGATGTGTTTGGTTGTCTATTTGAGATGAATGATCGGCGGTACAATGAGCAATACAATGAGATGTACAATGAGATGTATAATGAGCATAACACTGAACTGAACCTTGGGCCGAACCAGGAGGTGGATAATGAGGCAAATATTGATCTGGTAGATCATGTAGAGAACACTGATGAAGATCATGTCCAAATTCAAAGACGTGGAAGACGTGTAAAAGGAGTTAGTTGCATTGAAGCAGATATGTCTAGTACTTCCTAGGTCCGGCATAATGTATCTATAGATGATTCTAATAATACCACAACGTGGGTTATTCCCGGAGCAGATTCATACTCGTTTGGGATTGGTAGAAGCACAACCTTGGTAGCAGAAGAACCTACAAACATGATTTATAAAGGTCAGTTCTTTCCGACTAAAAAGGATTTGAAGAGACTAGTGGGCCTTTTTGCAATGCGGCGAAACTTCGAATAGAAGGTGAAAAGGTCCAATAAGACAACATTACATCTTGTTTGTTTGATTGACAACTGTACTTAGAAATTAAGAGCGGTGAGAAAAGATGAAGGGACGTACTTCCAAGTAAGAAGTTTTGTCAATGAACACAGTTGTCCCTTGGAGGAGATTCACCGTCGCCACCGACAAGCTAGTGCAGTTATAATTGGAGAAGTGGTTGCACCTAGACTTCAACAACAAGATGGTCGTCTCATGCATCCCAAGGATATAATCGCTGATATGAAAACAATGTATGGCATCCAAATCATGTACAGTAAGGCACATCAAGCCTTGCATTATGCATTGTCACTGACCTATGGGACATATGAAGAAACCTTCCAACTACTGCCGCCTTTTGGTTACGTGCTGGAACAACAAAATCTCGGCACAATCACTGACTTACAATGCGCTGACGACGGTAAATTCCTTTACTTTTTCATGTCGTTAGGGGCCTCAGTTAGAGGTTTCCGGAGGTGCATGCGTCATGTTATTGCAGTTGATGGTACCCATTTGAAGGGAAGATTCGGGGTACAATATTTGTTGCAACTGCACAAGATGGAAACGAATAGGTGTATCTAATTGCTTTTGGATACGGCGACTCCGAAAACAACCTTTCATGGGAATGGTTTTTGGATTGCTTAAAGGTTGCCCTTGGTCATATTGATGATCTGGTTTTTATTTCCGATCGACATGCAAGCATTGAAGCAGGGATTTCTAAAGTGTTCCCTTATGCAACCCATACCATATGTTGTTGGCACTTTGCTGAAAATGTGAAAAAACGATTTCACAGAAAAGATGTTGCCGCCATAATGGACAAAGCAGTTAGAGCGTACACTGAATTCAAATATAACCGGTACATGGGTGAGTTACGTAACCTGCACAAGAATGCTTTCGATTATGTTGAAGTTGCCGGTCCACACAAATGGTCTCGTGTACACTGTCCCCAACAAAGGTTCAGGGTGATGACAACAAATGTTGCAGAGTGCATAAACTCATGCCTTAAATTCGCACGACAACTCCCTATGTTGACATTGGCAGAGTTCATTAGGAATATGTTACAGCGTTGGTTTCACTGATCGACATTGAGCTGCACAGTCCATGCGTCATCAGTTGAACCGACGCATCATATCTTGTGATGCACAAAGGGTCGAAAAGTGCGGTTATATGACCGACAATCCAGTGGACTGGAATATATTCTCTGTCAAACGGTCCGAAAAGCAGTGGGTTATTGGCTTAGCCCGGAAGACTTACACATGCAAAAAATTCCAAATGGACCATTTTCCGTGTTCTCACGCACTCGCAGCAGCAAGGTACATTAATAGTATACAATTATACGCTATATTAAGCAAACGTGATTGTCACTATTTTCATTGTTTTTACGGGAATCGAAACTTGGATTTCACATCGCTGTGTACGGACTACTACAAGAGACTAGACACTTATTGATGCATACTCAGTTCCTATTATGCCTGTTGGTCATCCCTATTAATGGGTAGTGTCATCCGACATCGCTGAGCTGGTAGTTTTAAATCCAAAGACCAAGAGACAATCAGGTCGCCCGATGGAGGGTCGACATGCCTCATCTTCCGAGAGGACAACCACTCAATCGTGTAGAAGATGTGGACAATCAGGTCATAATAGCAGGAGGTATTCTAATCCGCTTTTGATTAATGAATGTCTGAGCAGAATTGTTTCCGGGGAATACCATGGCAAGTGTAGCGTATGTCATCAAGTTGGACATAACAAACAGACGTGCCCACACAAGGAATCTTTCATGGAGTGAATCGAGCCATTCATACTTATTGTTTAATTAAATTTGGGTGTTAATTATTACTTTTGTTATTGTATGAAATACGTGTGTTGTACTTGTAAATGCAAACACTTGAAATTTTAAACAAAAAATTTGAAATTTGAAAGTTCATTACTATAATTATTTGTACATCGACAACTACAACATATAATGGGGCTTGGAGTTACAAAAAATCTCCACAGCCATCTTTTCCCGTATGGTGCACATATCGTCTTCTGACCAGTCGAACGTCTCCATGTTCGCCAGTACGTACTCCATCAATCTCAAGGTATGAGCACCACAGTCACCACTACGACTCAGCACATGAACAACCGTTACAATTGAAGTTTAATAAAACAAACTTAAAGTTTAAATGATGTTCGTACACTCATACCCTCTAGTCTGTTGGGGCACATGTGTTGTAGACACCATGCTTACCCCAAAGGGACTATTTCGCTTCTCTTACTTTACCTCGCCCGTTGGTCTAGCAACGTGAAACCCCACCTGATACAACATCGAAGGTAGAAACCACCGCAATGGAGCGACCTTTTCTTTCCTGATCTGCAAGGGGGCTTCCTGTCTGAATTGGTCTAGCAGGTGGATCTTCCCGACAGCAAGGTCGACGCTGGCCACGAGCCAATGCTGGCCACCAATGTTGCACGGAATAAGAACCTATACCAAGTGTTCAAGAAATTGTTATGGTCAAAATAAGAATTATTAATTAAACACATTGAAACCATAACTGTATTACGCTTACCGCGTCAACCTCGTGCCATGGTCGATTCCCTACCGGGAGCAATCCAATTACCGTCAGCAGATCTTCAGGGGATCACCTGTACTTGAACACAGACCAGTTTTTTGGGGCTTTGCCCACAGCATCGTGAGGCATGATTCTCCACCACTAAAACTCCAGCATTGACTGAAAATAGATAACGAACTGAAATGTTACAAACAGGATGAAACACAAACACGCAACTGTGAAAACAGTACATTTGAAACACTTTCATAGAACTGAGAATCTAATAGGTTCATCCTCTGAATGTAGACAGTGGGGAATGCTCACTGACGCTTCCGTAAAATATGCAGGTACGCGTCCATATGCTGACAATATAAACATTATACATTGTTAGTATTCTTCCATAAGTTAAACAAACTTAAAAGACAATCGAAGCAAGGAAAGTACCGTGTCCTCCAACTCTATAAAGTTGGTTTGCAACCGATGGAACCAAGTCACAGGCACGGGGGTCATCAGATCCACATCACGTATGCGTAATTTTCAATTATTTAGAAAACCAAGTAATTTAACTTAGGTGTTTCAAAATAAATTCACAATATTATAATACTTACAATTCCCCAGTCACGTTCCTTTTGTAGGCTTGGTAAGCCGTAAGCTAGTCAGCGTCTACCAAATCATTGAGCCTGAATGTATGTGCTGATGACAGGGGCAGTGTCCTTGGCCTCTTCGGCCTACAGGGGTCAGTGTATGGGCTCACCAACTACCAGCCTCGATTGCGAATCTACTGCTGCCTATGCTGACCGTGGACCACTAGGGGTGTTGGGAGGAGGAACTCTGTCCCCGTGGATCACGTCGAGGGCTGCGATGGGATGAGATAGATTAGTGGAGTGGGCTGTGTCGGGATGGACCAGCAGTGTCACTAGGGGGTGAGGTGCGACGGGATCAAGTATAGGAGAGCGGTGTCGGATGGACCGCAGGGATGCGCTGTATGGATCACCTGGTCATGTCAGGAGTGTGGACTGTACAGGAGGAGGGACTCTGACCCAGTGGACTGGACATGTCCACTGTGTGGTCCTGGATATGAACAGGAGGATCCACATGTTGTACCTCCATAAGCAGCGGAAACTCTAATAACGCCTAGGTAACTGTCTCCCTAAATACTCATATATCCGTGCCACCGGGGACTTGCATCTACTGGTCTCGTACTGTATCTCCAGCTCTTGGACCCTGCGTCTGAGGTCCATCACCCTCCGTCGTAGGTCCGGTGGCTGGGCCTGTCCCTCCGTCATGATTACGCCAACCATCTCTGTCTCTGCGTGGAGAGTCTCGATCATGGGAGGGTGGACCATCCCTGTCTGACTGTGATGTCGAACCCCGTTGCTCCCGGAGAAAGTCCATCACCTCCCTATACTGCCTATCCTATTCCTGATCACTCTTCTAGAGATCCTCCCTTAACGCAGTGACTGCATCCATCACATCTTGGATTTTACGTTCCAAACGGTCCTGAAACAAAATCATTATTGTCAGTACTAAAACCGAACACTTGTTTCAACATAAATAATGCATTACACCATTTTTGACATACCTGGCGATGCCCTCCAAAGCCTTCTCGTGAATGTACTCCACCGGGCATCGCAAATCGAACCTGTCTGCGCCTAAGAGGACTTCCAGCGACAAACTCCGGGTCCGAACCCTCCATATTCGGCATGTGCATGAGGGGACTCCCACCGCCAAACTCTGGGTCAGAACCCTCTGTATGACTGGGTTCGGCAGTCGTATGATGTAAGGGATCCGGTACCGAGAAATCGCGTCCATCAGCGGCCATATATAGACTGCCTCCCTCGTATATGCCCTCGTAGTACCGTGTAACCCTCTCAGCTGCCGTCGGCACCAATGCAGTCCTCGCAAACATCTGAAATAGTTGTTAGACCATTGTATTTGTATTCGTCCTATTATGTAAACACTTTAACACAATAGATCCTTACCCTGGCTATGAAAATCTTGTCTAGCTTGTCCGACCTTGGTTGCTTATTCAACTCCCATTTCAACATACGGGGGGACAAGTCAATCTCCCTACGAGTCCCAAATTAGGTCCCAAGTTTAGGGATAACCTCATACGCAAATACCTATGTAAAAAAAAGTTATTTAGAATCCAATCATTTATTCCATAACTCATGTAAAACAAATTCAGGTTTTCAAACTGATACAAATTCTAAATTCTCACCAACAATGCGTGAGCTAGACCGTAAATGTTGTATGTCTCCACCGTGTGAATGTCGGCGCCCTTTTCCTGCTGTCTTCCCTCATACCGCTCATGTCGACCGTCCAAGGCATGCTTGAATCCAAAAATGGACTGCCTATACATGTGGGCACCCCACGGGAACGCATCAAAAGCGTCCAAGTCCTCGACTAGCCGGATCTGCCATAATGGAACTTTCTCTCTCTCGTCCAACCCCATCAATATCCAGTTTAGCATATAAAGGAGGCATAGCTTCAAAGCATCGTATTGCTCCTCAAATATACCGATCCGTAGAACAACTCTCAGTTGTTCATAATCCACCTCAGCTACACCACAGAAATACTGTTGGTGTATCCCGTTCTGAACCATCTCATACCTCGTCGTGTCGAGAATCACTCCAAACTTCAATCCTGTGATCAAACAGAATTCCACCTCGGAGAACTGGACCGAATGAGGACCTAACATAAATCGCATCTCATCCTCCGGCCTATCGTGATGTAACTCGCGCAATAGCAGTCGATGGACTATGCTACCCGAAAACTTCATCCCCTGATCCATTCGAAGGAAATGACCAAAACAAGACTCTGTATACCGACTTCAGTCTTCGACCTTGCAATTGTTCTGGTACACTGTCCAGTGCGACGTCGATATCTCGAAGGTCGCTGAAATGGTCATGCCGAGTGATTTTTCCATCGTACCATTCCCACTTTGGAGTTTTAAGCAAATCCTTTAGTTGACTCCTGACATCTCGATTTTTATGTGTCGTTGAAAGCATCATCAAATGTTTATAATAAAATCAACATTGCTATAAGGCACGAGTCAAAAGACATATATAGAAATAAAACTAGTACAGCATGCAAGCAAGGGTATCGTTCCGCATGGATGTGTTGTTAACCGTTTTAAGTTCTAGAGTTTAGGGAAAGCAATATAAATAGAATGTGGATGTGGTGAGAATGGTGTTTGTGTGTGTCCAAAGAAAATGAAAATGAAAATGAAAATATAAAAATAAACAAGAGAATATGGAGGGGTGAGAATGGTGATTAAATGAGAAATAATAAAATGGTGGATAGGAGAGATGCATGAAAATGGTCACACAAGGGTTTACAAGTCCACCAAACATAAGTGCACACAAGTGGGTTGTTAGACATTAAGCACATCCAATTCAAGTTAAGGGTTCGTTCTTGCCTCAATCCGATTTATACCCATTCATAGAGCTAACGGTTAAAGAGTGTGCCGAGAGTCTCTCAAACACTGAAACCGCAACCAACATATGTGAACCAATCCTACAAACCAATGCTAGATTGAGCCTCAATACTAATATGGTAATGTAAAATGGCAACGTTAAGTCTAATGTGGAAAGAGGAATTGTTCCTCCAACCATAACTTGCCTAGAGCCCCTAGCGCAAGAAATAGTCAAATTCCCAATTATTGTATCTCTAATCAAAACTCGCCTATAGCCCCTAGAGTGAGGAATAACTAAAGACCAATATATAACAAAAACAATGAACCAAACCTCTTTAAATATGGAAATTAACAAGTTCATTCATTCTTCCTAGCTAATTAGTCAAGTCTATGCCCGGAATGGCCCTTCCAATGGCACAATCCTAACTCTAATTCACTCAAATCCATCCATACACATGCAAATTCGACTTTCCATCAACATACACACACAAATAGGACATATGATTATAACTACTCCTACAATTACATTAATCTACTCCTAATCCCATTCATGAACACATATTAATTTCCAATCTCCATACCAAGCATTTCAAGATAGAGATATATTCAATAAAAGCAAGAATGAATCAAAACACAAATTAGATATAAAAACAACCACACTTTATATTGAGCACAAATTAGGTTTACAAATACTCCCAAGTGGGGATTACACAATTAAGAAAACAAGAAATACAAAGAGATGAGTTAATAGAAATACAACCCTTGAAGAAACCCCTCCAAGAGCTCCATCCATTGCTTAGAACGAAATTGGTCATAGACCACTCCTATCTCTATGTAATCTACTCTCAAATGTGGTAGGTGATGGGTAGAAATGGTGTGGGAGAGACATCCATGGAGGGAAACCTCCATGTATGCTCTTGGAAGCTCCTCTCTCTCTTAGGAAATGAAGAAAATGAAGAATAAGAAGTTTGGGAAAGAAGAAGTTTGTTAAATTATGAAGAGAGGAGAGGAAAAGATGTTTATATAGTGTTGGGAGGTTAGGGTATGAATTGGTAGTGAAGGGACGAAAATGCCCCTCAATTTCGGGTAAAAAACGCGATCTTCAGGTGCCGTTCAGTGGTCAAAACAGCGGCCATGGTGCCAGCCGTTTTGCCCTCCGAATTGGTGAAGAAACCTGCTGTCCTAATTCGGCGGTCCGAACGGCGGTTTGGTTGCCCGCCGAATGACATTTCTGCTCTGTGCACCAGTTCCTCAAACGGGCATAACTTCCTCCAAAAAGGTCGGAATAGAAATCCGTAAAATGTTCTGAAAACTAGACTTCCGTACCTTTCCAAATATATAAAGATATCAATGTGGTTTGATAGGAGAAGGGAGTTATGGCACCCACAAGTCAGATGTTCTGCATAGGCACACACAATTTCAGCCCATAAGCTGTCGAAAAATTAGAGGGGTTCATGCACGCGGTCTCGGTGTTGCATTCTGGTACTTTGATGACAGATCAACCGTGGAGACATCTAGATTTTCTTGGCTATGATTGGGCTTAGATCACGTCGCGGTCTGTATCAACGGTGAGGCACGGCAACTCTGAATCTTCCAATTACTCTCTTGTTTTGCTCATTTTGCCTCCCAATCTAAACTTTAAGCTCAAAACCTTGAAATAGGGAATATGTACCTACACAAGCCTCAACAAACACATTATATATAAAATACGCTCGAAAACGAGAACAAACAATAGGAAAATAGGGACCTGAAATATGTATAAAATAGTCTGATCAACTCCTCATCTGCATTTTCACATAAACAATGCATCAGTAAACTGTAAAAGGCTCGGACATAATAATATAAAATAGCAAGGAAGAAATTTGAAAAAGCTCGGACACATTTTGAAAAAGCTCGGGCAGTTTGAAAAAGCTCGGACACAGTTTGAAAAAGCTCAGACTCAGTTTGAAAAAGCTCGGACTTATTTTGAAAAAAGCTAGGACACATTTTGAAAAAGCTTGGACTGTTTAAAAAGCTCAGACACAGTTTGAAAAAGCTCGGACACAGTGCGAAAAAACTCAGAAACATTTTGAAAAAGCTCGGGTATTTTAATAAAGCTCGGCCACATTTTAAAAAAGCTCGGGAACAGTTTCAAAAAGCTCGAGCATTTTAAAAAAGCTCGAACACAGTTTAAAAAAGCTCCGACACAATTTTAAAAAGCTCGGAGACCCAGAAAAAGCTCGAGACCAGCTTGAAAAAGCCCCGGAACAGTTTGAAATAGCTAGGATAATGTTCTTAAAAGGTCGGAAACCCAGAAAAAGCTCGAAAAATGTTTTAAAAAGCTCAGAAAAAGCCTCGGAAACACCTTGAAAAAGCTTGGGAACCCAGATCTTTAACAGATTTACAAACCCTAACCTAACCCACAACCATTCTCAGATCAACAAACAAACATAATCTACAAGTTTAATCAACACCCAACATCAAACATGAACATATCAAAAACAAAATCCATAATATAATCTGACTCAACTTACCACAGTCGATTGAAGATGCTCTCGTCTGAACACTCTAAAAAACGCTGTTGTCTTACCGCCGGTTACTTCGACATCTTTTTCAGCCGGAAAACCACTGATCTTCCAACGCCGGTTCTTTTTTCAGCTGATATTTTCTCTCTCTCATTTTTCTCACTAAGTTTGAAAATGACAAAAACTTACTTGGAATAGATATTTTTCTCACTAAACATGAATTAGTAATGTGGTGATATTTGTACAACACCCACCCCAAATAGTGCTATTTATTTTTTGACCCCTGTTATTGTATTGTGTTACAACCTTAAAAGGTATCACCATTCTCCACTTAAGATTCTCCATTACTAGGAGTTTGAGATTTTATTTAAGTTAATAAACTCTCAAAGAATTCCGCATCTCTTCATTCAATTATTACATTAGACTCCAAGTTTAATAGCCTATATATTTTTCTATAAGTAGCATATCCCACAGAACACACTTAATGGGATGGTTGCGGGGGAATAAGGTGTACAGTACTTCAAATATAATTTCTTGGGTTTTATTTAATTGTTTAAGAAAAATATAAATTTATTTATTATGGTTGGTAATGACATTTTGATATTGGTTCTAAATGTCCATTCTACTTGATTGTTTTTAAACATCAACAATCTGGACGGTTCTTAAAAATCTATCAACATTTAATGATTGTTGTCTGCAAGTGTCATTAAACCTTAACACTTTAAACAAACTATCAAGTTTTATGATGAATTTTAAATACCATCATAGAGAGACAGTTGAAAGAAAATTGTATAAATCATCTTCTTCTTTTTTTCTATTAGTGATTCCAAATATTTTCAAAGATTTTATCAAAATGGAAAAAATGACTATATGATTTCAAAAACAAATAAAAATCTTCTTGTCATATGAGTTGTTTATTCGGAGGTGTTTAACTTTTCTGCATGGAGGCTTGAAACTGGTTTTCTATAGGAAGGGCTGAATTGATTCCGTTGAAGTATGTTTTCTGCAAAACATATGGAGGTCAGGTTTGTTGCCATAACTTTTTCGGTACCATCCTCTGATGCTCAAGTTAGAGAATTCACTAAAATATCTAAAGAAATCATTATTTCGTAATAAATAAATAATTTTATTTTTGGAGTTTGGTTGTTGATACCTGGAATGGGATTTTAATTTATCCCCTTTGATAGGGCTTAGGAACCAATATTTCTGTGTTCCACGTATCACATGTGACTTGCAATGGTGAGTTTGGATCATTTGTTGGATGACCCGACATTGCTTCACACTTGCCATGTGGTTTCCATGGACACTTTTGTTGTAACTTGTATGTTGTATGTAGCTTCTAAACAAAGTAATGAATTCATGGGTAAACAGATTAATGAATTGATCTATTAATCTGATCAACAAAATTGAAGGAATTGACCAAGCCTCAGTCCAAGCAAGATCGTTGGAAGATATCAAGCCTTTAGACACAAATCGTGTGTCATGTATGGCTATATCTAAGGATTCAAAATAGCCAAAATATCTCCCTAAATCATAAATATCATCTTTGTCTTTAACAATTCACATTTTCTCCTTCCTAAATTATATTTCTAGCCATTACCATGATTGTACTTAAATATGTCCTTTGTACAGATTTGTAAAACAGTGAAAAACAATTATTCTTCATTCAACTTATTAGATCTTTAATATTCTTTTGAATTCAAGAACTCAAAATGGTATCAGAGCCCAAACTTTCCCTTCAATATTTCCACCAATGTTCTAGCCTGGTTTCCATTCAACTATTTGCCACAAATTTCCTCCTTTGGAAATCACAAGTCATGCCATTAGTCATAAGCCTTGGTCTTGAACATCATATCACAAATCCAGAAAAAACAGTCGATGAGATCATTGATTCGGCTAGAACCAAAACCAAAAACCCAAACGAAGAACAATGGATGCTGAATGATGGCGTACTTATGTCTTGGCTTCTTGCAAATATGAAGGAAGAAACAATTAGTATGATCCATGGAGAGGATACAACTTATTCAATTTAGAATGCATTAAATGACCAGTTGTTTCCTGACACAGAGGATAGCGAGGCTCAACTTAAAACTGCCTCTACAGTTTGTCCAAAGGGCATCTTTCATTGGATGAATACATTCAAAAAAATTCAAAGAAGTTTGCGATAAACTCATTGCCTTTGGAAAACCACTATCAGATGTGGATAAAGTGTTCCAAGTCTCAAAAGGAATTCAGAATTGCTTTTTGTATAAACCACCATACCCTTTCTTTAATCAATTTATTATGTCTTTGCAGAATTTTGAACAAGAAAAGTCCTCCATTGATCATAAACAACCCTTTTTTGGACATAGAAAAGGAAGAGGACGTGGACGTGGTCCTAGTCATAACTCATTTGCACAAGGCCGTCCCAACTACAACAAAGACAACAATCAAGCCTCAAATTCCATAGCTCCCTCTAAGTTCAACAATGATTGGAGAGGGACTACAAAACAACGAAAACGAGGCAAGGAAATTTGTCAAATATGTGATAGAACAAATCATACCGCTATAACATGCTATTATAGGTATGATTACGCTACCGAACAAGAAACTACTCAAGAAGCATTGGCGGCAATGAATCTCAATAGTAATGACGATCCCAATTTCTATGCTGACTCAGGAGCAACAGCTCACATGACAAACCAATGAGGTAACTTAAAATCTTTAAAACCTTATCGTGGTACTGATCATATTTATGTTGATAAAGGTCAAGCCTTACTAATTACACAGACCGGTAATGTTTTGCTTAATTCCTCACACGGTAAACTTGCTCTCAAAAAGAGCAAGCATTTACATAAAGGTTATAAGTGTCTTGATCCCCAATCACAACGTGAATATATTTCGTGACATGTAGTTTTTAATGAGATATGGTTTCCTTTTGTAAATAAAGAATCTTCTTCTTTTTCTCTGGATCTTTCCATTACATGGTTTCCTAATCTTGAAGAGTGGTTTTCACGAATATCAAGTGGAGATTCTTGATCGTGGCAAAATTGTTATATATTTTGGCTCTGATATCCTTATCCTTTGTCTAATTTTCGGGTGTTTATGTGTGGGCTCTTTATTATGATTGTAGGCATTCGGTGCATTTCTGGTGTAGGAAACGGAAATTGGGACTTTTTTACTAAAAAGGGATCAAATTGTGCAAAAGAAGAAATGAAGGAAACATTGCGCTGGTACTGTGATGTGTAAAATCGTGTTATAAAATACTCACTCGCAAATGCACAAATCGTGAAGATTAGTACAGCGGCAAATAAGGATCGTTCCCCAGAGGAAAAGAGATTTATTGATTGAAAACTAATTTTAATTAAAGTTAAACTAAAAGTAACAAAAGATTTGTTTGAGATTTGAATTAAACTAAACTAAATTAAGAAAGCAATTAAAAAGAATGGTGTTTGTGATCAATGGAAAGAAAACACTAGGTCATCAATGATCCCCAATTATGAACACTCAATGTATGGAATTAATTTGTGAACAAGATTCAATCAATTCTAGGGTTCATTCTTTGTCTTTAATATGACTATTACCATTCGGTCGCGGGCTAAGTCACGTGCTTCCAACCGTTATTCACCCTATGGTCAATGTGTGAACAATAATAGGAAACCCATTAAGTGCAAGAAATAAGAACCAAATTCTATTACTTTGTCTTGGTCAGACTAAAGATAAAATTCATTCATTCAAAAGATCATTAATTAAGATTATGCTTGGTCAACACTAACCCTAATTCTCAGATAGTCTTAACCCTAAAATCATGCCAAATAATTGTTCACCCTTTGGTCAATGTGTGAATAAAAATTAAAACTAATGAGGATTAAGCAGTTAAGAACAATGAATAAATCAAGAATTGAATTGATGAAATAATAATTAATCTCACATATGAGCATTCACAAAAGGTTCACATTGATTCCCTAGTTATGAGATTAGTTATAAATAGCAAAAATAAAGAGAGAAGAGAAAGAAAAGATAAAACCCATCTTGGCCTTTAATGAGTTCTTCAAGTCTTCAATTGTAATCTTCTTCGTCTTCAAATCTTCAATGTGTAAAGATGGATGAGTGTGTGGTGATGTATGGTGGTGGAGTGATGGGGGACGGCCCCCTTGGTGGCTTGGACCTCCCTTGGCTTGTCTCCCGAAATTAGGGTTCACAGGGGTTTAAATAGGCTTTAGATGATAAGCCGAGTTCTTAAACAATAAGGAAATTGGTTCCCTTTTAGAACTCTACCTTTTTGGGATTTAATTCTTTCCTAATCCATTCAAATTGATTACTTATTGAAGGATGATAAGGATTAGGTATCAACTTGCTTTCCAAGACTCACACTCATGTTCAAGAAGGTAATATTTCCCGTTTCGACAACTTGCAAAATAAATCCCGTCACTATTTACGGAATTATGACTGACTGATCTGCGCAATAGATACGCAAATGGAAATAACTTCTTCTAGAATCTTCGGATCCACAAGATGTAAATTCAGTTGGAAACTAGACTTCCGGGGCTTCAAATCCATAGGTTGTAGGACACACAGTTCAATTGGAGCTGAGAGATATGGCCTTCGCAACATGACTCATCTGCACTGATTTGGGAAACCGCTGTGACTACCGCTGTGACAATCCACAGCGGTATGACAGCGTTTTGGAATGTGTTATTCTGCCATTTTTAGCGCTATTGGTACCACTGTCATAATTCACAGCGGTTTTGACAGCGCTTCAAGGAAAATTGCATATTAGTCCCTCAATTCTTCAATAAATTCCATTTTCGTATAAAATTCTCCAAACACATCACTTTGATCCAAAAACCTGAAAATGCTCAAAACACAAATTAAAACCCCTAATAACTCAAGAAACAAGCAATTGATTGGAGGAATGGGGATCAAAAATATATATATAAAATGACCGATCATACTGCACAAGTGCCATACCCGTGCACTACCCGCGTATAGAAAGATGAGCACTGAAGGTTTCCTAGTGCACGGGTCTTCACCTGCGCACCAGCCGCGCACTGGAAGATGAAGTCCCAGATTTGCCCAGAACACGGGTACTACACGGGTCCATACCCACGCAAATGCCAAAAATCGAGGAGCTTTTCAGACCAGCCACATCAGCATTTCAGACCTAATTTTGGGAGTCCTATATATACATCCTTTTCCTATTTCAGAAAAAGGACCTAAACACTACCACCCTCTTCCAAGAACACTTTTTTCTCTCATTTACATCACTAACCACTAACCTAGATCTAGGAATCTCTCTCACCTATCTAAACCTATCTTACATCATCTTCTTCCTCATCTACTCAAGGACACTTGGACATTAGATTCAAGCTTCAAGAACGGAAGTCTCTACATGGGTCTTCTCTATCCCCCTTCTCATAGTTATTTGCTTGTATTTGTCATGAGTAGCTAAATATCCCACTAAGTGATTGATATGAAACACTTTTGGATGTTTCATTCATTTTTTTTAATTGATCTCAAGGATAATTAGTCTTAGATTGTACATTCCTCTCCTTGCAAGTTGTTTGAGAAGTTATTTGAGTAAAAAATTGGGTATACATCTATTTGGTTCTCTTAATCTCATTTGAATGGAAGGGTCAAACAAGAGTACATCCCTCAAGTGAAACCCAAACACATTAATCTCAATTTTTATCTAATCTCAAATGGGTAATAAATACTATACATCTAGGTTGATGACTTGTGAGAGATTAAGCATCAATATTATACATCTAGGTTGGTGACTTTATAAAGAGATTAGTCCTTTATTGTAATAGATGTACATTCATGAACAATCACTTGTGGTGGCCAATACTATACATCTAGATTGGACACCCATAAGGGATATACAACCAATTCTATACATCCTAGGTTGGTTACATTAGGCTAATGTTCATTCTTGTGAGTTCCTATATTGCCCATTATTCACTTGTTGGATCCGTCAATTCCATAGTTCTCACTATGATAATTTAACACACATTTCTTATTACCTTTAGTTGCTTGTTAGATTAACTAGCCTAATTATAGTTTGCATTGTAGCTATTAACTTTAAAAACAACCATCTTTACCTTTTCATGCTTTATTTTAGTTTTATAGTTGAAAATACAGCTGAAGCACGTGTCTAATAACCTAGAGGGGGGTGAATATGTTTTAATCAAGTTAATTACTAACTTTTCTTGATTAATCAGTATTAAAAATTTACCCCATAAACAAACATACAAAATCAAGTATAAACTGCGGAAATTAAATAACACTTGATTTTTACTTGGAAACCCTTCAATAAGGGAAAAACCACGAGCTAACCACTTAGCCACACCAATCCTAAAATCCACTATTGTAATGATGTTTACAACCTAAGTTAACCTCTAGTCACACCATTCTTGGTCACTAACCCACCACTACTACCCAACGAGCCTTTATAGTGAATTATTGATCACTTTGCTTGCCAACCACACCTTGGTTGCAAGACTTCACTTGCTTGTGCACTACCCCTAGTAGTCTCAAGACTTAACTCTTAGAAGAGATAAAAATAGTCTAAGTGAATATATGAATATTCTAAAAGCAATAATGTGCAAGCCAAGACACTAAATGCTTAATTATATGCTGAGATGCAAATCTAACAACCTAATTATCAAACAAGCCAAATCAACCTAAGTTGTCATTAATCATGGCAAGGACAATAAATGCAATCATCAAATGCAATCAACAAGTCGCAATCAACAATGTCTAAATGTAAAGCATAAAGACTTAGCTAGATGACAGATATGTCCTAAATATAAGCTATCAACAAACAAACCATATGATTATTCAAAACATTAACTAGTTGATTAAAACACAATCTATCAACCTAGTTATCAATTAATCATATATGAATATTCAAAGCTTAGCTATTTAGGTGAAAAACAACCTAATCAAATAAGTTATCACAAACAAACCCAATCATGTTATAACTCATCAATAAATGCATTCAAAACAAGATTTTGACAAATCATATGCATTAAAACGAATTCTTGGACTATAAGAACAATAAATGAAGATGAGATGTTTGTTCTTACTTACCAAGTCAAGATTGAAGAAGACCCATGAATGAATGATGCAATGGATGCATGAGTTTTGGGTTTGGAGAGTTAAAAAAACAAGTCTTGGAGCTTCTCTCACTAAGGGTACTCTTCCTCTCTCTAAAAATAGGTTTTGAAGCTCAAAAAATGAAATAGGAGAGAAGAGAACATATATAGAAACCATAAATGAAACTATGTCGTTTTGAGAAATTTTGTAAAAAGACAAGCAAAACAGTCATAGTTTGTGGGTCTCACTGCGCTGGTAGGAACCAGCGCACTAACCCGAGCACATGAGTTTTGTCGGTTCGTGACCAGTGAAGGCACCAGAGAACCGGGGATCAAAATGCACCAGGGCCAACTGCGCTGGTTTACTGCGCAAGTAGTAACCCGCGCATAGAGTCTTACCTAGTTCAAGACCAGCGAACCGGAGTCCAACAAAACACTAGGACAACTGTGCTGGTGGCTGCGCGGGTAGCTACCAGCCTACATGGACCCGCACACAGGCCCTGTCAATGTGCAAAAATACACACACCAAGACGTGCGAGCGCGGACACAACAACCACAGTTAAATCTAGAAATGAAATGCAAGTGTGATTGTGAATGAATGCACACATGAGCAATAAGGAATAAATGTATGTCAATACAAATGCATGTAAGTGTGTGTGCAATGTGTAAATGATGCACATATATAAACCATAATGAACACAAATGCAAGGTAAGCAAAGCATGCATGAGTAGTGAGTATGTGTGTGCAACTAAATCTCTTCAAAGAAGTTAAGTCAAGTGATATACCTTCTTGAAGCACTTTGGGATGTCCGGAAGCAAGTCAATCACAAACACCTAAGCTACCCGTTACATAGCAATCCCAATGTGGTTTGTCATGAAATAAGCCAATCAAAAACAAAGGTCCATACAATAGTAGTTAACTAGTTCTAGCCATTTAGTTTCCCTTTCTATGTGGACGACACCCAACTTGCCATTGTACTTGTTTTGTAAACATTTGAGGCATTGTTGTGGTTTTATAAATTTCCTTGACGGACATTTTCTAGTGACAAAAACGTTCATGTCAATTCTTCAACACCTATATCTGGGATTGAACCTTTAACCTTTGGATAAAATTCACATACTCTAACCAACTGAGCTATTCCAGCTCATTACCTTCAACACCTCAATTACCTTCTTCTACCCCAAAATTATCTCGTCTAGTTGAACTTTGATGATATACAGAAATATTATGTCAACTTTCCACTTTTCTTTCAAAATACTGATTCACCTAATCCTACCATTAATAATTTCCCAACATCCCCTACCATAAATAATTCCCCAATATCCTCTACCATCTCTTCATCTAACAAACTTAATCCACCAATATCCCCAATCATTACTAATTCTCCTATATCTCCTACTATAAATAATTCCTCAATATCCCATCCCACATTTCCTCAAAGACCCCAACGTGACAAACGTCCCCCATCCTACCTCAAAGACTATGTATGTTCTACCACCAACTCACACAATGCTCTCATTGTTTCAGTAGATGAACCAAAAACCCTTAAAATTGCTCTCAAGTTTCAAAGTCGGAAGGATAATATGCAATAAGAGATTGTTGCCTTACACCACAATAACACTTGGACACTAGCGACTGACTAAGTAATGCAAACATTATTGGTAGCAAGTGGGTATATAGAACAAAATTTAAAAAAGATGGCACCGTTGATCATTTCAAAGTACGTTTGGTCGCTAAGGGATATACTCAAATTCCAGGCCTAGACTTTGGTGAAACCTTTAGCCCAGTTGTCAAGGCAACAACCATCTGAGTTATAATCTCTCTTGCAATGCACTTCCAATGGTCTCTTCGACAACTTGATGTCGAAAATGCCTTCCTTAATGGTGTTCTACATGAATGGGTTTTTATGGAACAACCCCTTGGTTTTGTGAATTCAAAATACCCCGAGCTTGTTTGGTTTTTATTACATAAATCTCTTTATGGCCTTAAACAAACACCTCGTGCTTGGTTTGCCAAACACTATTCTAGTCTTATTTCTTTTGGTTTTATTTGTTATAAAGCTGATCATTCTTTATTAATTTATCTCTCTACAACTAATCTAATTATTTTGCTTGTTTATGTAGATGACGTGGTAAAAACCGGCAATGACTCTTCATTCATTTCTCATCTCATTACTCGGCTGAACAATGAATTCTCTCTCAAAGGTTTAGGCAAACTCCATTATTTGTTAGGCATCGAAGTCCAACAGTTTTTCAAATGGCATCCTCCTTACCCAAACTAAATATGCTCGTGATCTTTTAGTTAAAGCAAAAATGTTTGATTCTACAAAAATTCCCACTCTTATCGCCCAGAAAACCCTTCCTCTTCCAAATGATACACATCCCACTGGTCCTACTAAATATAGTCAATTATGTGGCTCTTTTCAATATCTCACATTCACACGACCAGACCTCACCCATCCAGTTAACTGGGGTTTGTCAACACTTCCAAAATCCTACCATGAAATATCTCCTAACAGTCAAGCGTATCCTTCGATATATAAAAGGAACCTTCATCTATGGTCTACGTTATTTATCACAAGGCTCACTCATTGTTAATGCATGTTGTGATGCAGATTGGGTGGGTTATCCTGTTACTAAGAGAAGCACAACTAGGTTTTGCATAGTTCTCTGCTCCTATTGCATCATATAGGCATCCAAGAAACAACCTACGGTCTCACGTTCAAGTGCTGAAGCTGAGTATCTCACCTTAGCAACTACCGCTGCCGACATTACATGGCTCCAACATTTTCTCCATGACATAGAGATTCAACTTGATAGACGTCCTCTCCTCTTATGCGACAACAAAAACTGATATTCACTTGTCTCATAATCCAGTGTTCGATGCTCGTACAAAACACATTGAGACGGACTGTCATTTCATTCGAGAAAAGGTTACAGCTGGGGCCATTCACCTTCGTTATCTCCCCATATCGAAACAAATTGCTGACATCCTCACAAAAGCGTTACCACGAGATATGTTTGACAATTTTCGCTACAAGCTTAGTGTTCATTCACATTCTCTGCCAAGCTTGAAGGGGGGTAAATAGAGTAATGAATTCATCAGCAAAATTCAAGGAATTGACCAAGCCTCAATTCAAGCAAGACCGTTGGAAAATATCAAGCCTTTAGACACAAATCGTGTGTCATGCATGGTTATATCTAAGGGATTCAAAATAGCTAGAATATCTCTATAAATCATGAATATCATCTTTGTCTTTAATAATTCACATTTTCTTCTTCCTAAATTATATTTGTAGCCGTTACCATGATTGTATTTAAATATGTCCATTGTACAAATTTGTAAAATAATGAAAAAGAATTGTTCTTCATTCAACTTATTATATCTTTAACATTCTTTGAATTCAAGAATTCAAAAGCTTCAAGTTGTTTTTGTACTGAACTTTGACGCACAACTTGTAAATTCTTTGCTGGCATGAGTTCCATTACTACTGATCTCTTTTATTGGGAATTGGGCTTGCTCATTGCTTTGTTGACCTTATTTCACTCAAGCTCAGTTTTATGTTTATCTTTCCTCCATCCTTTTACTTATATATATAGGTGTGAAGCAAGGATTACAGCTTCAGGGGGGCCAAGATAAAAACAAATATTCATATTATCGCCAGACAAATATACTAATATTTAAATACTAAGTTAAAAAAATCAAATTTAATAGCGTCAAGTCTCATATGTAATAGTAGACAAATAAATTAATAAATAAATAAGACACTAGCTTTATAAATCAAAATGGAACTCGTCACTCTTTTTAAATCTCTAAAATCTTCTATAATCGAATCTATACTAAGTTACTCTGTGATTTCCCTTTCAATATATAGGATCAAAGAGTTTGTAAGAAAGTCATCTTCTATCTTGTTGTGAAGCCTAGTCTTGACATTATGCATAGCTGAAAATGAACTCTCAGTAGTTGCAGTTGAAACCGGAAAAGTAAGCACAAGCACAATTATTCTGTGAACAAAAGGGTATATTGTTGATCTTCTAGTCCTTACCAACCATTGACACATGGAAGAAAGATTTGAAAAACTTCTGAATTCCGAATGTTGAAATACATTATATTCATAATGTTGAAGTTGCATTTTCAATTGCAACTTCTCATGATCAGCGAAGTCATGTGGATAAAACTTGTTTACCAATTTGCAAATATCATCATTTCTAAAATACTCATATCCTTCGTGAGGTTCCAAAGCTGTACTGAGAATTAGCAACTCAATTTCCTACTCACTGAAGCGATTATTTAATTCTTGTAATTGAGAATCAATTGCAGTATAAAATATATCTACCCAGTAATACTGCTCAGTTGTATAATTTTCTTATAGTTGGCGAGCTCGACCTCGTCTTGCAACATAACGAGCATTCATATCTAGAACATCTATATTGCATGCCTCACAAAATGAACATACCTTGGTAAATAATTTATCCCATCCAGTATCTCTTAATTGTTGTATAAGTCTTTTAGTGGATGAAATAAGACATATAACATTTAAAATGTCTTGAGATTTTGGTTGTAAAACTAGACATGGTAGATTAGTGATCTCCTTGTTATCATTCACCAAATGCAAGATGAAGATAAATTCAAATAAAGTCATTGCCTCATAAGCTGCGTTGGTTTCTCCTCGTTAAGAAAAAGTAGTTCATTCATCAATCATATTAATTAAAAAAGTACATGTTGCACCAAACGTTTTTATCAAGATAGAAACTGACTTATAGTGAGAACTCCAATAAGTATCACCGGCTCTCTACAAAGTGCCAATTTGGTTAAGTCCGGTCCCGCTCTTTAGCTCATCAATAGCAATTAAATATGCAATCTCAACAGTTCGAGCATGTTTAAACTCATCATTACGCTTGTATGAAGCACTGACAATGTTGACACTAGAAGTAGACATGACTCCGGTTCCGGTTCTGGTTCCGTCGGTTCCGTCGGTTCGGAACCGGTTTGTTTTATTTATTTTTTATTTTTTTATTTTTTAAAAACAACCCAAAATCCCAAATATCCAATCAAACCCTAAATTCCCAATCTCTAATCACCTTTATCAGTCCAAAGTTTCCAAACACACATACACAACCACCAGTCCACCACAAAACCAAAATCACACACACACTGGTACACCACTAATCAAACCAGTCAAAGGACTCAAAACTCAAACACACACACCACCACAAAGGCACAAACCCAAAATCCATCAGAGGGAAGAGATCGAACTATCGAAGAGAGAGGGAGAGAGAGAGAGAAAGAGAGAGAGAGAGAGAGAGAAAGAAGAGACCAGAGATCGGAGACTATAAAGAGGAGATCGGCGATGACCGACAAGATGAAGAAGGGATCAACGGTGAAGAGATCGGCCATCGTCGTCGTCGACACTGCGACAAGAAGAAGAAGAAGAAGGAACGAAAGAAAGAGAAAGAGAAAGAGAAAGAGAAGAGAGAGAGAGAGAGAGAGAGAGAGAGATCCGTGAGAAAGTGAGAGAAAGAAAGAGAGAGAGATCTGTGAGAAAGTGAGAAAGAAAAATGAGAATGAGAGAATGTGAAAGAGAGAAGAAAATGGGTTATGGGTAGTGGGTTTGAAAAAAAATATGTTGGAACCATCAGTTCCAGTCCGGTTCGAACCGGTCGGTTCCTCAAAATTGAGAATCGAACCTATTTTTTCGGTTTTGGTTCCGGTTTTTTTCACACGGTTATGGTTCGGTTTGTCGGTTCCAACCGAACCGGCGTCATGTCTAACTAGAAGTTAACTTGGTAAAAAAAATGATGAATAGAAATAACTTCTTTTGATGCTGCAATTGGTGTGCCAAACAACGAATATAATAAGCATACGGACAATCCTTTAAAATCGAAGCTTGTAACCCATTCCACTCACCACATATATTACTTGTATAAGCACAGCTTTGCCCTCGAATATTTTGAATATCTTAATTGTGATTAGATAATACAAAATCTATTGATTTTTTTGAAGTCAATGTTGTAGTGTCTAAGACATGAACAACACCAAGAAATCGCTCTCGTAGAATACCATCTTGGTCAACCAATCTCAAAACTATAGTCATTTGTTCCTTCTTTAACTCATCACGGGCTTTATCAACAATTATATAGAACTTCGTATCTCCAATTTCCTTACGAATTTCATTCTTTACTCTAGTTGCAAGAACTTGTAGAATCTTTTTTTGGATATCCGGTGATGTGTAACAAGCATTTTTAGGTGCCTTATCTAATACAAGTTCTCTGATCTGCTTATTTTTTAAAGCTAATAATTTTAATAGTTTAAGAAAATTTCCATGATTGATTGAAGATGAGCTCTCATCATGAGCTCTAAAAGCATAACCTTGAAATGCAAGACATCGAACAACTTCAATTAAGGCTTTGACTCTAAGCCTATTGTTTGCAATTTCTTGAGAATTGTACTTTTGGACCACTATTTCTATATGTCGAGACTGATTCATTGAGTCTGTAGATGCTCTCTCAATAATCTTGTGAGGGGTCATATGATTTTTGTCTATTCCTGCATGTGTTAAAAACACACACTTTTTGCCATTACTGACTTTTCTTCTACTTTTAAATCCATCAATAATGAAAGTAGTCGCTCCAAGGTGTCTAGTCGGCTTAGTAAAAAGAAAGCAATGTAAACAATAAGCCGCATATGTTGTAGGAGAATATTCTAACCATGTAGGAAATAATTTAAACTAAGAACTCTGGAAGCTACGTTTATGAGAAACTCGTCCAGATTTTTTATAATCATCAAGAATAGGTTGGAATGGACCAGCTTTATTACAAGCTCGACGAATTTCATCACGTTCATTGACGAGATAATCCCATATTTATCGACGTAATCCTGGCTCACCCACCAAAGATTTATTATCTTGGTTAATATCCTTTGTTTGAGATTCAGTGGACTGATTTTCAGAAGCTATAATATTAATATTAGATGATGACGAAGATGAACATCCTTCTGATGTTTTAATTCTTTTGAAAATTCCATCAATTATCGATTGGTTTCTCATCTGAAAATTAAATAAAAAAATTGAACTAATTTATATAAATAAACTTTTGAATAAAAAATATAATATAGTAAATGTAGCAAAATCATATACATATACTATATATATATATATATATATATTGGAAGAAGAATTCATTAAAGAAATCTCATTAATAAATAATAACCTAAGAAAATAACAAATAGAAAAAAAACTTAAAATATTTGATAATTTGTAATCTCGTACCTGAAATTATTCGGATAGATGAACTGAAGAATAAGAAGAATTCAACTGTAGTGGTAGGAATGAAATTGCTTAAGTGAAAAACTAGAAAACAATAAAGAAATATATATATATATAAATGTTAGACTAGTTCATGATATATAGGAAATCAAATCGTAAGAGGAATATATTTTCTCTTCTAAGTTAAAAAGGAATAAATAAAATTAGACTTTTCGATTTATTATAATAATAATAATTTTTAAAAAAAAGTAACCTACCTTCCTAACGTACACTCGGCTACGGAAAAAATGGATATTATTAAAAAAAAAAACCCTTTAGTTTGGGTTTTTGGTTAACAACCACCCCCTCGTTTCATGTATGGCAAAAAAACCACCCTCTAGTTTGTTATTGGCCAAAAACCACCATGTTTTTTTAATTTATTAGTCAAAAACAACTCTATCATTAACATTTATAACAAATATACCATTTTATCCCTATATTCAAATTTAAACAAAACAAATAATATTCAATTAAAAAATAAATTATTAACAAAAATATTCTTTTTCTCTCTCCTTCCATTTTGGAAGAGAAATATGCGTTAGGATTTGGTGGTGTGGTTGTTGATGGCATTGGATTGAGTAGTGACAGATCTGAAAAAGCACCACAAAAACCTAGCCACCATTAATCCTTATTGGAGAGAAACAGTGTTGAGAGAGACAAAGAGCGAAGGATCTAGGGATTGAGAGAGAGAGAGAGAGAGATTATGGATTGAGAGAGAATGGAGAAAGAGAGGAAATTATATTTATTATTGGTAAAATCTGGTAGGATAACAGATCAGCATGATTGTTGGGATTCACGGTAGTCAGAGATGTCATGTCACCAAAAGTCAACTAGACTAGACTAAACCAACCGGAGCTGACATAAGATGACTTTACAAGACTTGGTCGAGATGCACAGACGGTCGGGTAGAAATAACTCAATTGAGATGGTTAGATCGATCTGGTGAAGGTGATCCAGTCGGAATCACTAAACTGGTCGGGTCAAGATGTCCAATCGAGGTTTAGTAACCGGTCGGGGAAAGTGAAATTTGGTCGGGTATGGTTTGCGGTCGGTTAAGCAACATGTGGACAATTTTGAATTCAATGCAACCACAACTCAAATACATAGAGAAAGAGTCATACTCAAGCAAGGTGTCTCAAAGCATAATTTGATAAGGAAATAAACTTCCTTAGAGATATCAGAATCCATATTAGGCAAGAGATATAATGCATTCAAAATACGAGTGACATCAGACAGGAAAGAAGATAATCACAACTCCGACAAGTTAGAGTTTCATTAAATGTCATCAACTTTTTTTACTTGTGTATCAAGAATTAAGGTTCTATGCATATATAAATAGACCCTTAAATATCATTGTAATAGTTAGAAGATATCGGTTCGCAAGATAGAGAGAATTAGAGCGTGTAATTATCTCATACATAGTGGATTATTTTTCTCGCCGTCATTGGCACCGTGGACGTTTCCCCAATTTGGAGTTTTACCACGTAAAAATGTGTGTTTGCATGTTCTTTCTTTCTCATTCTTTTCATAGCATTGTTAACAATCAATAATTATTTGTTGGACGTGTGATCAACTTTATGTAGACCCAAAAATCATTGTCAATAATTTTTTTTTAATTTTTTTTGTTAATATATTGTGGATAAAATAATATATTGATTTTTTTATTTAATAGTAGTTTCCTGTCAAATAATTGTTTTATTTCAATTAATATTATTTGAATATAATATAGGGGTAAAATGGTATATTTGGTTAGAAATGTTAATGGTAGGGTGTTTTTGGCCAATAAATTAAAAAGTAAGGTTGTTTTTGACTGATAAATTAAAAAACAGGGGGGTTTTTGCCCAATAAAAAACTATGTAGTGGTCATAAATGAAACCAGAGGATGGTTTTTGACTAAAAACACACAAACTGGAGGTGGGTTTTTAATAATATCCCTTATATCTAACCGCCATCACTTTGATCCAAATCCTAGTTATCATTAATACGTTGAATAAAGAAGAAATTTATGGTTTGTACTTGGTGGATATTAAAGTCAACGTCAACCCTAATTAATACGAATTAAATGACTAATGCTAGTAGCATTAATGTTCTTTACCATGCATTGTCTAAAGAGAAATAGAGTTCAAAAACAAACACTTTCATTTTCTTATTATTATTTCTAATGAACATAAAAATTACAATCCTTACTGTGATATCTTATTATCAGCAGTCTCCAAACAGTAAGGTAAAGAAGTAAACAACACAGGAGACAATGACGCCTTCACAATACTAGATTACTAGTTGTTCAGCTTCTAGATTACTTGTTAGGTACCTTTATGAATCCCAAATGTGTTGAGTTTGAGACTTTGGTGAGGGTCATGAGGTCATAAGCAATCCAACATCTTGATGTATCCTGGTTGTAAAAGTAGCCCAAACACTTGCAATCCGAAGTACATTTCTTGCCACAATCTTCCACCTTCACTGGTCCACTCCCTCTAGTATACTTGCACATGTAATGATCAACTCCTTCAATTTTATAATAGTGGAAATCCTTGGCAGCGCAAGAAGTCAATTTCTTGGCTTCACAGCTCTTACTCCACCCCAATAGACCTTTCTCTGATGGACATGCAACACATTGATTGTCTTCACACACCCCTAATTTGCCACACCTCTCCGGGAGTTGGCACTCTGTTTCCCAGTTAGAGTCTCTATCGAAGGCAGAGAATGTCTTTTCATATGCACCCCAAGAAACCTTATCATAGTATGTGTAGATCACAAGATTTCCATCCATTCCAAGCCTCAGAAACGACGCCGTGCTGTTGTATTTTGGCCTAGCCAAAAAGCTAGAGCCGCCGTCTGAAGTCTCTAGAGATAGATCATAAGCAAAACCCTCATCGGTATCAGGGGTACAGATAAATTTAAGATAATCTGTCGGCTGTCTAGGAGATGAGTAGTAAAGAACAGGCTGTGGAGAATTGCTGATCTTATGGTACATTGCCCATTGTTTAGGCTCCAACACAAAGCTATAAGACCCATCTACATTTTCTTTGGCAGATTTTCGACTCACAAGTTTTGTTACACCACCAACACGAATAGATTGACCCACCAAGAGAGTATCAGTGGGATAATCAAAACTTTGCCAAATGAAATTACCCTTTGAATCGCGAAGCACCATGTTGCCATTTGAAAGTAACTTGAAACCAACAACACCTTTGTTGGCAGTGTTGGTTTGCCAAACAACAGTGCCATCTGCCTCGGCCAGGACAAGATTGCCATTGGTCCCGAGAGAGAGAGTGGCGTTTTCACTGAACTGGTTTGCCGCGGTTGGCTTCCCAAACCCAACGATAAGTAGGCTCAGTCCGTTGGATACCCATACGAAGAGCGAGAGTGTAAGCATTTGGGGTGGTGTTGTAAAAGGCAAGCTGGAATGGAGAACTGAAAACTCTCAAAGTTCTGTAATCGGCGTCATACTCGTTTACGTATGGACCGAATTCTCCTTCGTTGACAAACTTAAACGTCTCAGAAGGAGGAACAGTTGCTTTTGCAATGGAGATCAAGGCTAGTGAGAAGAAGAAGAAGAAAGTTAGAAATGACATCGTAAATGAATAGGAAGATGAAGATGGCATTGTGGGGTGGTGGATATTGAGCTGAGCAGCTCCTTATTTATAGTAACTGAATTTGAATAATTTGGACAGCATTATTTTGGATGTGGGAGGACATTGTTTTTGAAATAATTAATTCAGTTTGTGTGACGCCGATCTTGACATTGTTATTCAAACCTTATCTTAATAACTCAAATACAAAGAATTGGACATGTCTTTTTCAGAGTTGCCTGTTTTGACCCAAAATCTTTGACTTTTCAAATAAATATTATGCTTAATTGTTTTCATAATCTTAACGGAATTTGTCAGCTTCTTACCAATACAAATATGTTCAGTGAAGTAGATTGTTTCTAGATTTTTTCGATTCATGTTGGTGTGAGGTTTTATTTTTTCAAGTGTTAAGAAGTAAAAATAAAAGTAATTTAGTCCCTTTAAAAAAATAATAATAATTTAGTCTAAAAATTTTGATATTGTGACTGCTGTTTCCTGTTGTCCAATGATTACAAGTTACCTTATTATATTTTTGGGATGATTTTTGCAAATTTTAATTTTAATTTAAAATTAAGTATGTATAAATATATTTTTTTTTTGGGTAAATAGTAGAGCTAAAATCCCAAAAACAGTAAAACCTATGTAAATACAGACGTAGCCAAGCAAGCTAGGCACATTTGATATCATACTCGTATACAAGGACATTGGGATAAGGAACTTCAAAGAAGACACGATTTAGTTGATTGTAATTGATAAAGATATTTATAACATGATTGATTAATTAATTATATTAATCCAGTAGATCACCTATTCTGTCTCTCTATCCAGCCAGCATATCTTATGCTAATGATGGATTTGATAGTTAGTGGCTTTTAGTGCCAACTTGCTAGAACCGACCGGGATGAGTCGATTTACCAGCTTTAATATTTGTTTTTAATAAGGGTTAATTTCATTGTAATCCCTATAGTTTGACCTAATATACAAACTGATCCCCTAATTTTGAGAATTATGTTGACAGGTCCCTATAGTTTTCATAAATCTTTACTTCAGTCCCTACCGTCCAATTCCGTTAAGGTTTGTAAAGATTCTGTTAAAGTCAAGAGGGTAAAAGTGTCAACTTACATTGATTGCTTCTAGAAACATTTTGACAAAGGGCAAGACCATAAATTGACTTATTAAAAAATAAAACTAATTAAATTTAAATTTAAAATATATTAAAATAACTAATTTTACAAATAATTAAAAAAACAAAACAAATTAAATTTAAAATTAAAATATAACATCTTTCTCTCTCTCTCTCTCTCTCTCTCTCTCTCTCTCTCTCTCACGTGTATATCATCACCAAACCCTAATAAAATATTTTCACACACACACACACTCGTTCATCATCAACATCAACCTCCCAACACCCCAACGACGACGGCGGTGGCGATGACCAGAAGCGACGATGACCGGAAGCGCGACGACGATGACCAGACCTCTATTCTTCTTCTTCTTCTTCTTCTTTTTCTTTTTTCTCGGCTTCAGGGTGATTGACAGTGGATGGTTGGTGGTAGTGGTGAGATCGATCGATTGATCTAGAGAGAGATGAGATGAGATCGAAGATCAGTGGGTAAGAAAAAGAGATTAAGAGATGAGATATAGAAGCAGCTTGTGGAGGCAGAAAAGAAGAAGATCAGGCGGGAGTATGAGGTTGAAGGTTTGAAGGTCGATTGAAGATTTTGTTTCTGGAAAATAAATGTCTACTATCTGGAAAAATGTATTAGGGTTCTGTTATTGTAAAAGTTAATTTGGTTGATTTTGATTTGGATTTCGTTTTGGGTGATTTTGAGATTTTGTTTTTAGTTTTTTTTTTCGTGTATTTGATGCGAATTTCGGTTGTGGGTGAATTTGTTGTTAATTTATTGTGTTATTTGAATCTGAATGTGGGTTGAATATAGAACTAGTTTTGTGTTTGTGGGTTTGGATGTGTAAAGAAGATGAACAGTAGCATTTTTTGTTAAATTTGTTTTGGATGTGTTCGTGGGTTTGGTTTGAATCTGGAAATGGAAGATGATTTTTTTGTAATAATTTTTTTTTGTTTTAACTTTTAATAAAAAAATTGTTTTTTTAATTAAAAAAGAGTGATGGAGGGTAAATGTGTCTTTAAGCAATCTGACTCACTTTAAGGGAAAGCAAGGTCATTTGACCCTCTGACCCTGTTAGTAAGCATTTTTTAAACGGAAAATTTAACAGAAGGATTAAACGAGATAATTCTCAAAACCAGAGGATCAGTTTATGTATAAGTCAAACTATATGGACTGAAATGAAATTAACCCTTTTAATAATGATTTAACTATTTAAAATCATAAAACGATATGTTTAAGTATTTTCTTTTTCTGTGTCCCGCAATCTAAGTATTTTCGTTTTCTGTGTCCCGCAATCAAAGGGCATGATGTTCGTTTTTCTTTTGGTTTGTGAAATTATTTGCCGCACCTTCACTGATCCAGGTCTTTTTCGTTGGCTTTTAAAAAAAATTATAAGTAATATTATTATTATTATTTGAAATACCAAATGTAATAGACAGTTTTTTATCCACTTATCTAGATCAGGTAGCTTTTCGTACATCTATCAGCTGAACTATTCCTCTGAAGATTGTAATACATATGTTTTTTTTATAGTAATGATCTTGAAATGAAATTTTGCAACCTTAATTTTTGTTAACAAATAAGTTTTATGTTATATTTCAAAGAATAAAATATAATTGTCCAATTAGTGACGAGAATCTAGAGGAAAACATTGAAGAAAATAAAGAGGATAAGAAGAAATTGTTTAAAAAATGGTTCTTTTATTTGTAATTTGAATTAAGGTTAAAATTATTATTATAAAGAAAAACGAAAAATATAGAGTAAAAATATATTTAGTGGACCATAAATATCATCAATCTTAATTTCAGACTGGGGGTAGCTTAGGGGTCGTTTGTTTTTTTGTCTGAATACTGAACAGTCCTGAATTTTTCTGAAGACTGAATAGGGACTGAAATCTGAACCTGAATGACATGTTTTTTTTTTTCTCACATCTGAATTTACTGTCAGCATGTTTGTTTTTTAAAAATAAAATTATCTGAAAATACGTAATTTTACATTTATACCTATACTAATTAAAAGAAGTAATTTAATATGCACCATTTTTTATAACATTTTGTATGTTTTTTTTTTTTTTTGCAAACAAAGTTCAATTTAACAATAAAACAATTAATCAAAGATTATAATTTTACATGTTCTGCAAACAAAGTTTAAGTTAAATTTATTGTAAAAAAAAGTTACAGTTCAAGTTCAATTTTGTATGTTATCCACGCTTTCGGTGAATATAATTCATGAAACCATTTTTGTTTTTTTTTTTCTGGATCAGATGCACCAGAAACCAAATAAAAAAAGTTCTTGAATTTTTCATATACAATAATTCTTTAACATCTTCAAGCCACGAAATATACTCAATATGATAGACAAATTTATTGAGCACTATACGAATAGTTAGATAAAAAAAATAAAGACTTACCGGGATTTGACATGAGAGAAATTCAATTGTTCAATCTCTAAAACAATTCATTATGAGAAGTAATTAGGGTTTTTTTTTCTTTTCTAAAACCTGTGTAAATAAGAAATATGTTAAAAGAAAAAATTTTATATCATATCAAATTAAGATAAATTTGGAAATATATCTTTTTTTTTAGATAGACTTGGAAGAGAATATTTAATTGCAATCAAGTGATTTAGAATTAAGTTAAAAGTCAGGATTTCTTACTTTTTATTTTAAGTTGTTTTTTGATATTTTTAAGTTGTTTGACCACTTAAAAAAACAAACAAAACAACTTAATGAGTTCAATTCAGACCTATTAAGTCTTAAGTGAAAAAAAAAATGACCCCTTAGTCTTAAAAATCATATATAATTTATTGTTTATTATTAGAGTGGTGCTAATGACACACACCCATACCAGTCTACTTATACGATTATACCCCACTTTTTAATTATATAGTATTTTTTTTTTTCCTTTATCAAGATTATTTAAAGTGACATACAATTTAAGGAAACAAAGTTTTCTACAAAATAAATCTAATAAAACCCCACTTTCCTTTTCTTAAAAAAAAACCCACGTTCTTGTAATATGTTTCCTAAATTTTTTTTTTTTCTGAACTCTTAAACCCTAAAATTTACTTCTCACGCACATATAAAATATTATAGAAGAGTTTGAGAATGATATCAATCATATATGTGGGAGAATTGTCTGAAAACGATATTAAACATCTGAAAGAATTGTCTGAGAATGATATGAAGCATCTGTAAGAATTGTCTGAGAATGATATTAAGCATCTGGAAACAATTTATTCTCTAGAACTAAGTTTGAAGTTTACTTTTTCTTTATAATGATATTCGGTTGTCATTGTGTTGAAACAACTCTATTTTTTTTTCTTTTCCACCATGAAATAAGAAGAATAAAAAAAACAAAAAAAATAAGAAGAAGAAAAAATAAATCTTTTAATTGAGGTGGGAAAATGACGTATACAGAGATAGAGAGATTAGAGACGGTGTATTAAATTTAAAAAAAGAAGTAAAAATGGTATTTTTGGAAATAAAAAAATTAATAAAAACATTTAAGTTTATTTAATTAAATCAAAATTTTAAAAAGTGGAATATAAATAGATCGATATGAATGTGCTAATAGCACCACTCTTATTATTATTATATTAGATGGGGTGGAGAAGTGGCTCTCATTTGTGAGAGTTTGTTTAATATTATTTTATGGCTATGGATAGTGTTAGGGGTGGGCACGGTTCATTGAACCGAACCGAACCGACCCAAACCGAACCGAAATATGGTGTTTGGTTCGGTTTTAAGGTTGAGTTCGGTTCAATTCGGTTCGAACCGAATGAACCGCATAGAATATGGTTCGGTTTCGGTTTTGGATCTTCCAAAACCGAACTGAACCGACGAACCGAACTATAAATACAAAAAAAAATACAAATTTTATTATGGATTGTATGTTGGATTATTTATGTATGATCTTATTTTATTTTGGACTTCTATCATTCTATGTAATGTATGGACTGAATTTGGTAGAATAGTAATTATTGAGCAGGTACTTATGATTGAATTGGACTAAATTTGATTAGTTAAATAGTAATGTGGTCTATTTGGATGTGTTTTGAATGTAAGGGATTGTTACAAAAACATAGCCCAAAGTCAATTGCCCAAAGACCAAAGGTCTAAATACAAAAATAGGATTGTTAAAGGATACAAAAATTGAAAAAATATGTAAAAAAACCTCAAAGCCCAATAGGCCCAAAACCAGTTGAATCGAACCGAACCGAACCGAAATAAAGGTGTTCGGTTCAATTCGGTTTTGTGGTCCAATACGGTTCAAACCGATTCAAGTTTTCAAAAACCGAAAATATAACGGTTCAATACGGTTTTCGTCGATACCGAACCGAACCGAACCGCGTCCACCCCTAGGTAGTGTTAACTTTTCCCCTTAGGGTACAAGATAACAACTACTTTATTTCTATAAAATGAAATAAAAAATAGTATTATTGTAATAAGACAATAAATACAATGATAAATGCTGTCTTTTATTTCCATTTATAGAAATAAATTAGTTGTTAATCTATGCAATTGTGCCCCAAGGGTTTTTAGGGGTTTTATCATTTTGGTCCTTATGTTTTTATAAATTATGATTTTTTTAATTGTTTTTCCATTTTTCACTAGAGTGGTACTTATGTTTTCCAAAATCCATCATTTTGATCCCTCTATGTGTCAAACGTCGGTCAAAGTTAACAGAATGAAGGTTATTTTTGTCTTTAAACAAAGAACATGCCATGTGTCAGCATCAAAAAGTATAAAAACAAACATTTATATAATATAAAATAAAATTAATATATAAATACAAATTATAAAATTATAAAAAACAAAAATTAAAAAATAATAGAAGGATCTCCACGAGATGGATGGTGGAGTTCAACACTTTAACAATTTTAATTAAATTAAATTGAAGCTTAGTATTATACGATTTTGAAGTTTTTAAAGGAGCTTTCTTTTTTATTCAACTTAGTGCTTGTTTGGTTGTACTTTATATTGTATCAAAAGGTGTACAAACGTTTATTTAAGTTTTTTAGAATTGTTTGGTTGGACTTTTGAAATTGTCTATTTTAAATTGAGTAGAGGCTAGTAGAGTTTAAACATCCACTAGGCAAAAGCTCATAGGGAAGTGCTTCTCCAAATAAATCCTTTAAAAAAAAATCTACACACTAAACAACTATAATTTTATTTTAAAATTTTTATTTATTTATAATAGATCTACTACAAGTATATCTTTTACTGATGAAGATTTTTCAAAAGCCTAACCAAACAAACTCTTTAGTATCAACTCTTGCTTTCCTCTTCAGAGACAGAGAGTGACTTTAAAACAAAATGGGAATTTGGGGTTACATTTCATCAACAGCTGATTCAATCAAACGAAACGCACCGGATCCAACCTTCGGCAATGGCTTCTATTGGAGCTCTTACGAATTACGATTCTATCAAACGAAATGCATAGGATCTAACTTCAATCAAGGGCTTTTACTGAAGCTCTTACGACTACAGCCGTGCCGCCGTTACAATAATTGACGTCGTAAGAGTCAATGCCGTCGACAAGTTTTACCCTTGCCTAATGTTGAAACCCGGTCGTAGAACGCCACCAACTTGGCCAAAAAGACCACATATATTATATAGTAAGCTTCATTTCAGATGGAGGGTATGTTTGGTATGACTTTTCAAATAGAGTTTTTAGAGTAGATCTTTTTAGAGTAGATCTTTTTAGAGTAGAGCTTCTTAGGAGTAGAGCTTTTAACAAAAAGTTGTATGTTGTTTGATATTCAATTACAGAAGTGCTTTTCAGTTGCTAGATTGTTTGGCAGTATATTTCCAAAAGTGTTGTTGATTGTGATAAATTACAAATAAGGGCACAAATATATGAGTTTAAAACAAAAATTATAGACACATGAGTTTTGTTTTTTTTTAAATAAAAAAAATCACAGCTAAATGATTTTTTTAAAAAACAAAATCACATGTGACTGAATTTAAAAAAATATTTAACATAGATACACAAGTATAGGTATATGAATTTTTTTTTAAATCCTAGGTAGATGATTTTTTTTTAAATCAAGTAAACATATATATATATATATATATATATATATATATATATATATAACTTCTTAACAATAAACAGTAAACATGCATATATATTATTGTTTATAATTATCAAAAAACAAAATTTTAAGTGTTGATTTGAACTTACAGGTAATAGATGAAAACTTGTCATTTGAATGCCAATGAAGATGAGAGAAACAAAAATGATATCTGCTAAGTATTCAAATATAATAGGGTTGTGTAATAGAAGGGGTATCTGATGGAATATTTAAAATTCATAGAGGGTAGTATTGACAATGCAACTGTATTAAAAAATCTCAAAAAGAGCTTTTTAGGAGAAGCCCAAAATCTGAGCTTCTCTCGGTGGACAAAAAATGACATTTTTTAGATTAAAAAAGCTGTTTCTCAAATTTACCAAACAAAAAAAAAAACCCCCTTAAAATAGCTTATAACCTTAAAAAAGTGTTTTTGACCTCTACAGAAACCATATCAAACATACACGGAGGCTTGAAGAGATCTAGACTTCAAACCGTTTATTTTTGTTTTCAAGTCTCTTCAGAAGTCTTTTTTTTTTCCTTTAAAGAGATCTAGATTTTTAGATCTCTTAAAACTTTTTGACTTTTTTTTTTCTTTTTTAAGAGATTGCAAATCTTTCTGGATCATTTCAAAAGCATATGAAAATAATCGTTTAAATCCATATCTCTTCAAACTTTTTTTTTTGAATAATGATTTTCTAAGTAATATAGTATTATTAGTTTTTGAAATAATGATTTTCAGATTACAATTTTAATATTTTTTATTTTTATTTAAAAAAATTATGATTAAATGTTAAATTAATTTAAATTGAATTTTATTTTAAACCTTTTTATTCTCTATTTTTTTCATTTCTTTATAAAAAAAATTGAGTTATTTATTAATATTGTAACCATTTTTAAAATTTTTAAAATTTAGTAACACATGTCATATTATGATTAGATTAAAAGTTAGGTTTAATTGTAAAAATTGACAAAGTTAGAGGGTGAAATAGTACTTTTAAATCATTTATTTTAAGTTAAAGATAAAATGGTCAATTTACCTTTTCTATTAGGGTTGAATATTAAAAATCTGATCAAAAGGACCAAATTGATGAATATTTGAAAACATAATCACACCAGAAAAAAGATAAAAAGATGGTTAAAAAAATCATATCGCGTAAACTTATAAAGACTAAAATGAAAAAACTTCTTTTTTATAATGGTATTTATCTATCCAATATATATATATATATATATATATATATATATATATATATATATATATATATAAGCTTTTAACTGTCAGTATGATTCGAACCACAATTTGGTGCAGACAAAGTTGATCAGTTTGTATTAAGATGCGGATGCAACCGGTAGATATGCTAGCTGTCTTGACTGTAAACCAAATTCAATTCCCAAATTGAGTGAACCGACAGGTCATGATCCAGCGAATAATAAGTGTCCTATTTGCATATTAAACATAAATACCGTACAATTCTGGATGCATATCATTATCGTATAAGGTTATTACGATTTTAGTCACTCTAGTTAGTGTTAATCTGGGTTTTGTCCACTAGTTTTTGAAATTACTAAGTTTAGTCCAGTAGTTATTTGACAATCCATATTCGAGTCCCTACTGTCAAATTTCGTTAGATTTTCGTTGACTTCCGTTAGGTCAATTAGGGCATTATGGAAAATTTGACAAAAGCTTCTAGAAACTGGTTTGTAAGAAGGGTAAACCTGGAATTTAATAATGTAAAAATTTTTAAAATTAAAAAAAATATATTAAAATAATTAGGGTAAATTACACTGAACCCCTTGAGGTTTGGGCAAGTTACACTTATATGGAAAAATTTCTTTATTATATACTAACACCTCCAAAACTTAAATTTGACTTTTAAAATACCTAAAATGCCCCTAGTTATATTATTTTATACTTTAATTTTTTTCACCTTTTAACCAAAAACTTTAATAAAAATAAAAAACTAAATAAAAATATGATTCATTAAATAAATAAATAGTTTAAAAAAATTAAATAAATAAATAGTTAAAAAAATTAAATAAGTAGATAGTTTTAAAAAATTAAATAAATAAATGGTTTAAAAAAATTAAATAAATAAACAGTTTTAAAAAAATTAAGTAAATAAATAGTTAAAAAATTAAATAAAAAAGTATTAAAAAATCAAAGAAATAAATCTTTTTAAATAAATAAATAAATAGTTTAAAAAATAAATGAAAAAATTAAAAACATTAATTTTTAAGAATATTCATTAATAGGGACAAGATAAGCTCTAAATTTATAGGGAGTGTTGGGAACCTTGAAGCTTCTCTCACCATCATCTTTACCATAAAAGTTTGGATATTTAGAGTTTTTCTTGTCTTTATTAATGGAAATCCTTAAAAAATTTAATGTTTTTTTGAATTTTTTTCATTTATTTATTTATATTTTAAAAATATTTATTTATTTGTTTAAAACTATTTATTTATTTTATTTTGAAAACTATTTATTTATTTTATTTATTTAAACTATTTATTTTTAAAATTTTTGAAAACTATTTATTTATTTTATTTATTTAAACTATTTATTTTTAAATTTTTATAACTATTTATTTATTTAATTTTTTAAAACTATTTATTTATTTAATTTTTAAACTATTATTTATTTAATGAATCATATTTTTATTTAGTTTTTTATTTTTATTAAAGTTTATAAAGCTTTTGGTTAAAAGGTCAAAAAAATAAAGTATAAAATAATATAACTAGGGACATTTTAGGCATAATAAAAGTTAAATTTATGTTTTGGGGATGTTAGTGTATAATAAAGAAACTCTTCCATCTAAGTGTAACTTGTCTAAATCTTAAGGTTTTAGTGTAATTTACCCAAATAATTAATATTACAGATAATTAAAAATATTAAAATTAAAATTAAAATATAAAATCTTTCTCTTTCTCCTCTCTCAGGCGTAAAAACTATCACTTTCCCTCTCCTCTCTCTTCAACACTATCTTCTTGTTTCTCTCCGCTCTTGATCTCATCTCCAGTTCTCTTTCTCAATCTCTCTCAAAATCTCTTTCACCATTTCACCTTTATCAAGGCCTTGCCTCTGACCCCTCTGCCATCGAAGACCTCATGAATCTCTTCGAGGTCCAAGTCCTGGGCAGCCATGAATCTCTTCGATCTGCTCTTTGTTATTTCTTTTTCTTTTTCTTTTGTTTTTTGAATAGATGGGCTAAGTTTTTTTTTTTGAATTATTTTGGGTTTGGTTTTGTGTTTGTGAAATTATTATGAATCTGATCTTGTGAAGGTGTGATATTGTTTTGATTGAAGATACATGTTGGGTGTTGGATCTGGACCTGGTTTTGTTGTGAAGGTAAGAACACACCAAAAGATATTTTTTCCAGATATTTTTTTCAAGATTTTTCAACTCTCCCAGATTTTTAAAGTTTTCCAGATTTTTTTATTTTGGTTTTTATTGAAAAATATGGATTATTGGATGAGATTTATGGTTTTTTTTTGTTGATTCAATTTGTTTTTTTTTTTCGTTTTATGGATGTGTGGTGATTTTTTTTTTGATGCGATGGAGATCCATTCTCCACCAGATCAAACGTTTTTATTTTTTTTTGCTAAAAGAGATGGAACTGATCCAATTGTGGTTTTTAATGGTGGTGGTTTGGTGATGATGTTGATGTTGGAATTGGGAACGGAACTGGTCCAGTTTAATATGATTTCTGGAAAAAAAAAAAAATTAAGGGACATAAAAGAGCTTATATGATGATGGAACATATTGATCCAGTTTAATATGATTTCTGGAAAAAAAAAATTAGGAATCCATTTTTTGAATTTAAAAGAAAATGGATTTGGTGGAGAAATCCATTTTTTGAAATTAATTCATTTAATAATAATAATAATTTTTTTAATTAGTTTTTTATATATTTTAATTTTGAATTTAATATATTTTTAATTTAATTAAATATGAAATTACGATACTGCCCTTCATCAGAAACCTTCGTTAAGGGTATTTTGGTCATTATATCCTGGACAATGGCATTCTGTTTTCACATAATTCCATACCGAAAGACTAAACTTTGTAATTTCAAAAATTAGTGGATCAAACCCAGATAAATACGAACTAGAGGGACTAAAATCTTAATATCCCTTATCATATATTCATATCCTACTACATAAGTTAAATTTTAGGCAGCTTTTGGTCTTTTTGTACGTGGAAGGTAAACTATGGTCCAAATTGAATATCTTTTTATATCTTATTTTAATTGTTTTTTGTAAATAACAATTTTAACTCTAATTAAAACTACTAAAGAAGATAAAACAAATTCTAAAGATATTACAAATTAATTTTTTTAGAATATATTATTATATACCTTCTACTTTTGTGTTTCATAAATCCTAAATTTGTTTTTTTTCCAAAATTTAAAGTCTTGTTTAATTCTAAAATAATTGCGGATAAGATTTGAGTAAAAGCAAATTTTGAAATAATAAAGAATTATTTACAAACAAGAAACAATAATAATGAATTGAAGAAGTAAGTGGGTTTTCTTTTTTTCTTATTTTAAGCTCAAGAATTTTGAACTAAACAATATTGATTTTGGAATAAAATGAAGTGTTTTAGAATTTTTTTTTTCTAAAAAAAGAATTTTTTAAATTTAAATTTTTAGAATAAAGTTTCAAAAGATAAAAGTAGATGGTACGGAGAAAATATTTTTACCCACCATAGGTAAAAGCCCTCATATCAAAGTTATACTAAGCACAAAATGAACAAACAACTGATCTCAAAAAGAGAGCTATTTATATAGAGTTAGGGCCTGTTTGTTTTATTTATTTATCTAAAGTCTTGACCTTAGTATCTTACAAATTAAGATACTATGATATGTTTGTTTTTTTATTTTAGAAGACTTATTACAAATGTAAAATTGATTAAGTTGTTTTAGGGTTTCTTCAAAATTGGGAATTTTTGAAAAATTGATTTTTAGGGTTTTATTATGTACGGATAAAATTGTAAATGTATGAATTGTTATATGACATTTGTGAAAATTTATTAAAAAAAACTCTACTGTAACACTTTTTAAATAAGTTAAAAGTCAAAAATTTCTATTTTTTCTAAAAGACATATATATCTTAAAATAAGATATAAATTGGAAAAACAAATAAATTGATTTACTTTAATTTAAGATATAAGGGGCAATAAGTCTTATATCCAAAAAAGCAAACAGACCTTTAGAGTTCTCTTTTTCAACTCTAATAGAATCCTTGATTTTAAGGAGAGTGAGCTCTGATGTGGCTCATCTAACGAACCATATAAGAGCTGACATCAGCTGACCTTAACTGGATCATTTGCAGGAGAGAGCAGTTAGAAAAGGCGCCAAATCTCTAATTCCTCTAAGGTGGGAGAGATCAGCTCTGGTGAGGTCTTATGTCAACTATTGTGAGCATAGCTTAATGCACAACTGATCACTCTTGATATGGTTCAACACCTGATAATTTTGTTGTTCTTGTCAACATTTTCATTTTGTGTACGAAAATGACCTTGAAAGAGATAAATAGAGAGAGAATATCTAGACATAGAGAGGGAAAGAGAGAAAAGGAACGAACGAGAAGGAACAAGAGAGAGAGAGAGAGAAACTTAAATGATAGAGGGAAAATGGAAGAGAATGTGGAGAGTTAAAGAGAGAAAGTTGGAAGTTAGAGAAAGGAAGTTACTTAAAAAAATTGGAAGAGATAGAAAGTCATTGGTGAAGAACGAAACTCAATTTCAATTTCCAACAATTTTACTTGCTGAAATTAAAAAAAAAATGGAATTTTACTAGCTAAAATTTATATATGGAATTTTACACGCTAATTATGGAACTTTCTCTCAATTTCTGCGATAACTTTCTCTCTCGAACTTTAACTCTCTCCAAATAATAACATACAATAGCAAAACTAAAAAAGCTTTGATGTGAACATGGAGAAAAATGTATGCGGAGATTTGGGAAAAGAGATAAGAGACAAAAACTTGATGGAAAGAAAAAAGAGTGACAAACCCGGTAGGGGAGAAAAAGTAAAAACATAAAAAGGGGCTTTTTCATAATACCATGGCTAAAGTTGTTAGGAACAAAAGGTTATTGGAGGTGATAAATTTAGAGTCCGCAATAATTTTATGGCCAAAGCAGGAGTGTCCTCTAAATTTTATTAATTTCTTTGAATTTAGACAATAGGTGTGATTTTTTTTTTTGTTGAAATATCTATTAATTATGGACCCTGTATTTTTTTTGAAAGCTTTCGCCATAAATAGGATTCGAGCCGTTGACCTGAGAGTTATTTACCTTACCCAAGTCCCAAGCTTGTCCATCTATCAGTTGAGCTACACCCCTGTTGACGACAATATGTGTGATTAGTTTACCATTTTACACACAAAAATAACTTTGTCAAAAGCTGACACTTACCTCACTTACTATTATGGTTTGACCGCATTATAAAAAGGGTAAAAGATGAAATAACCTAGCTAATACCCCAATATATATATATATATATATATAATATATATATATATATATATATATAAAGGAATATAGACAATTTTTTTTTTAAAAAGTTCAAAATCTTAGATGGATATGAATAGTGGAGATCTATTTATATATAAAAAATTACGGATAAAAAAGAAAAAAATTATTTTTTCTTCAAAAACAAAAGAATTAAAAAATAGCTAATTATTCCAAACTCCTCTGAGGTTTGCTTTTTTACAAATAGAAACAACTTTATCGATAATTAACAATCACCTCCAATACCATTAGGGTTTGACCATCAAGTGTGAGGATTGACCGTTAAAAAATGGTAAAACATGAAAATTCTCGTGATACACTAAAATTAAAAGAAAATAGAAAAACTGTTTTTTTTAAAAAGGAAAAAAGCTCATAATCTACTAAAAAATATTCAAAGTAATATAATTTAAAAAAATTAAAAGAAAGACTAAACTCTACTGTCCATCTCATAGATGGACGGTGGATATCAAATTAAATAAAAAAAACGAAAAAATAATTAAAAAAATGAAAAGAAAGAAACTTGGATCTCCATCGACGAAGATGGATCTCTATTGATGGAGGCTTGGTCTCCATTTTGATATCTCTGGGTCTCCTAATGTTAACTATTAGGGACCCTTAACTAATTAGTTAACCATTAGATTTAACAGTAATCTAGTCAAATATTACTAAATGTATAGATTTCCTCTAAATATAATTAATTAAATGTCATTAATTAACATGACTTAAAATCGATAAAAAAAAGTAATTCCATTGTACTTCAGTTAAGGATGATACAACATTCAACAGCTTTGGAGCCAGCTGGCTCTAATGCTAAAGTCAGAAAAGTCAATAAAATATCTAAAAGATGTCATTATTTCGTAACAAATATATAAATTATTGCTAGAAAAGTAATGAAGAGAAATATAACAATAAACTGGAGAAGAAATATTGAATGCTTTTGCTGATTGCTGAAAACAATCGATCTGTTTTTAAGAAAGCATAAAGTGTAAAAGATAAGCTTAGGCAGAAAGAATGAACAAAGCAGAGCTTAATGAAGCTCTGTTAATGGTGAATGGAGTGTAACGGAGAGAATGTCTCTCTTTCTATTTCACTGAATGAAGACGGTTATCAACAAACATTTTTATACAGACAATATTGCTCTAAAATTAATTCCCTAAATATAAGGAATTTACAATAATTTCTACTAACTTTTTGACAACCGGATGTTTACACACCATTAACTTATTACAACCAATATTGTCATTTTGTTAAACTTTGTTGGGAATTTGAACCGATGAACGCAAAAATAACATACATAATATTCGCAAATAACTCATAGCAATTAACGTCTATAACAGAAAAATAAGATTAGAGAAAATAAACAATCACACAATATAAGATATACATGAAAAACCCTAAATCAGGAAAAAAAACTACGGACCGTCAGAACGACAGAGAAAGTTTCATTATATGATAAATTGTTACAACAATATACTCCTGGATTATCTCTCACAAACCCCAAATAACTGAGCTTTACCAAGTCCCCGAGATCACAACCAAGCTTTACATCATGACTATCAGCTCACAACACTCACAAGATCCTCACCAAGAACCCCTCAATATCCCCTAGGTCTCCTTTGAATATTACCCACGAATCTCTAACTTGATCCACTGATATTCCTCGGATCCCTCATCAGATGTTTCTCCCCCGGATCTCACAACTCTTTGATGTTACATGTGCTTATTAACTCCACACAAATAACCTAGTTACAAGGTTCTATTTATACTAGTTACAAATAGTTTAAGATAAAAAGAAATCATACTCCTAAACGTACAAGACTTTTTTGTTTCATTAAAAAAACCATTTACTTTTATGACAAGTCTTCTTGTAAAGAGAAATCCTTTTCTTTCAAACACAAGAACTTCCAAAAGAATTACTTTCCTTTTCCGCTGAAGATATTCCGTTCCACGCATACTTATGATTGACTACGATTCGAGTCACAGTTGCTCACCCGCTTCCTAAACCGTTACAAGTCACTTGAAAGTACATAGCTCAGAAAACTACGATCCATACGCTGAAACAAACTACTTCTTCAGTTTTTCATGGTCTTCAAACCTCCCTCAAACATCATCTTCAACTTTCACATCAGTTGAGTCTCGTTTGGCTCACATTGGGTTCACTTGAGAATAAGAGCCAAAACCTAACAAACCTGACCATCTATCATTACTGATCATATCTTGGTCTTCTGATGATATATGTTGATGATCAAGCGAGTCTATAGAGTGATGCTCTGCAGCTGGTCGTATCTTATCCTTCTCCTCTGTATGAGTCTTGATGCACATCAAGTTAGTGAGATTCTAACTCTACTTATCATCCCCCGTAAATGAAATAAAGGAGAATTCAGAAGATGAAGTTTGGTGTAGAGAAAATGAAAAACGATCACTAGTGAAGCTTTTAGTGAAGATTTCTACAATTTGATGATTAGTTAGAATATACTGAGTATCAATTTCACCAAACAAGACAATGTCTCAAATAAAATGTGTATCAATGTCGATATGCGTGGTATATTGATTGAAAACTGGATTTTGAGATAAAGAATTGGAGTCAATATTGTCACACCAAAGAACCGAACTAGAGGAAATTAGCATGCATAGCTCACTAAAGCGAGAATGAAGACACATACGATCATAGTTACCAAAGCCATGGACCGTTATTCGACCTCTGTATCAGAACGAGCAGCCACCTTTTGCTTGCAAGAGCTCCATGAAACTAAGTTGCCACCAAGTAATACACAATTACCACTTGTTGAACGTCTGTCATCAACAGGTAGCCCGATCCACATTAGCGAAAGCTTGAAGTGTAAGCCAAGATGTGGAGTGCCATTAAGATACGGAAGCACTCTTTTGCATGTCTACCAATGTGTCATTGTAGGAGCAAGTAAGAATTGGCTTAGCTTGTTCATAATGAAGTTAATATCAGGCCTGATATTAGTAAGATACTGGAGGGCATCAATCGTGCTTTTATAAAGAGTAGGATCACTAAAAGCTACCTCATCCTTCTATGAGAGTTTGGTACCAACTACAATAAGTGTATTAATAGGTTTTGAGGCAATCATATTAGTTTTTTGGAGAAGATCCAGAGTATACTTGGCTTGTGTGTGGTAGAGACCAGTGCTGCCACGAAAAACCTGAAAGCCCAAAAAGTAATTAGCTGAGCATAGAGTCTTTAAGGCAAAAGTATTGTGTAATGTAGTGATGAGTTGCTAAATCATTAATGGATTACTTCCAGTAATAAGTATATCATCCACATATACTAATACGAATAAGAAGTCTTGACCAGAAAATTTGAGAATGAGATGTATCTGAAGTTGAGTTGACAAAACCCCATGACAGTAGAGCTATACGAAGCTTGTGAAACCAACTCCTAAGAGGCTATTAGAGGCCATATAGAGATTTATTAAGATTGCATACATGATAGGAATGTCTATTGTCAATGAAGCCATTAGATTGAGCCAAGTAATTCAGTTCAGAGAGATCCCCATTCTTAAAAGCATTGTTGATATCAACTTTATTTTCCATCCATATGGGACCGCGATAAAAAACATTTCTTTGATAGTTTAAGCCTTCACAACTAGACTAAATGTGCCTAGAAAATCTAGGCCAGGTATTTGATGGAACCCTTTGGCCAACACATGACTTTTGCTTTAAAAGACAGTCATCCGGTTTGTATTTGTTTCTAAAAACCCATTTACACCCGACAAGGTTCATATCTTGTGTCAGAGGAACAAATATCCAAGTGTTGTTAGTTTTAAAGGCTTAAACCTCATCTCCCATGGCCTTTAGTCACCTATGGTCTTGTAAAGATAACTTCACTGTCTTAGGCTCGACCTCAGCTAGATAGCAACTATGAACAGAGTGAAAGACTTTCGGTTAAAAATTCCATTTTTGGAGGTATAGAATCATTCGAGACAAGGGACTGAGAGACAACAGAGTTGATAAGCTGTAAAGGAGATATAAGAGACCTAGTTGAAGAGTTTGGTTATAGAGAGGTAGCCATAAAAGGAATGGAAGACAAAATATGTTGCACAATAGACAATGGCATGCTAGGAGTTTGAGTGTTGGGTGATGATATAGTAGAGTTAGAAAATAAATCCAAATAAGGAAATTCTTGTAAGGAACTCTATTTTATGATTGACTTATTTCATGACAAACCACATTGGGGATGATTGCGTAATGGGTAGCTTAGGTCTTCTTATGATTATTAAGCCAAGCTTCCAAGCATCTCTATGACTTCAAGATCAAGAGCTTCTAAAGGTATATCACTTGACTTTGATTCTTGAAGAGATTAGGTGCACACACACACTTGCATAATTGCATGCATATCAACTTCTTACTTTTGTTATCTTGCATTTGTGTATTATTGTTATGTGCATCCATGTCTTTCATCACACTTTACACTAGCACAACATTCATATAGGTTAGGTGTGGTTTAGTGTGTTGAAAAAAGAGTTTTTCTCTCTACTGCAGCATGTACTCATGCCTACATCGCGGTTGTTTCCAGTGTGTTTCACGTGGTGTATACCGCGGTAGGTGCACATACCTAGCCAGCGGTCTCAATGACGGTTCATTCCAGAAGGTTGGTTTTTTCTGTTGCGAGGTGTATACTGTAATATGGACACTTTCCTGTATCGCGGTACAAACAGCGGTTTGACGGGGATTTTGTCAAAACGGTGCATTTTTGAGTGGGCTATATATATATATATATCCCACTTCCTCTTTCAGCTGTGAACCAAGAACCCTAAATCAAAAAATTATCTCCTCCTGAGAGAGAATACTGTATCTTATGAGAGAAAGCACCATGATTGCATTGTTGACTCTTTAAACCCAAAACCTATCTCTATCTTGCATCATTCATCATCATTTGAGCATGGGTCTTCATGGTTTAATGACTAGGTAAGTTACAACTACATTAAAGCTCTTTTATTGTTGTTCTTACTCTAGATTAGGTAGTTATTGCTTGATTAAATACCTAGACTATTTTTATTACATATATTTATGAGTCTTGATAACATGATTGGTTTATTTATGATAGCTAGCATTTAGGACATTATTGCCCTCTAGCTAAGTCTCTATGCTTTGCATTTAGACATTGTTGTTTATGCCTCATTAATTACATTTCTTGATTGCATATTTATTGCCCTTGTTATATGTTGTGACAACTTGTGTTGGTTGGACTTTATGTGACAATTAGGTTGTTAGATTTTATCTCTACATCTAATTGATTCCTTATGTATAGGCATGTAGGCATTGTTTGATAACTAGGTTGTTAAATTCCATTATAACATCTAGTTAAGCATTTTGTGTATGGTCTTATACATTATTGCATTTGAGCATATTGTCATATACTAACTTAGACTTTAAACTCTTCATAGAGTCAAAGTCTTGCGGCTTCTAGGTGAAGTTGCACAAGCAAGTAAAGTCTTGTAACCAATTGTGGGTTGGCAGTAAAAGGCTTGCGGGTAGAGTAGGAGGTGCTCACGCCAAGAGTAGTGGATCAGAGGATTTCACTAAGGACTGAACCAAGAGTGGTGAGTGGTAGTGTCCATAGCTTGAGGTTATCGAGAGTGAGAGTCCGTGTATCACTTGAGGGTGTGAAAAAAATACAAGCATGGTTAATTTGCCTTAAGCTAACCTAGATTGAGGGGTGGGGGGTTGAATAGGTTAGTCCACATTTTTCATTCTCTTGAAACAAACCAAAAGTTTGACCCTCTAAATGGCTTGTATCACACTTTAAAAAGCAAGGACAAGCAATATCGATTTAATTAAAGATATGCTTGTTCAAACAAAATCAATGTAAGCTATAACTTGCATGTGATACAAATTCAATTTATAACTTGGCTTTTATTCATAAAGCGTCAACATGAACAAAGTTGATATTATATGATTAACAATTACAAAGATATCAATCAAGATATATATATATATATATATATATCTCACCACATACACAAATATAAGAGATAGGGATAGAGAAAATCAACACATGGTTTTTTACGTGGTAAAACCTCAGAAGAGGAAACATCCACGGGTTGATTCCACAACTACCGGCAAACACCTTTCACTAGTTAGATAACAAGATACAATCTCTCAAGTGACCACTTCACCTAGAAATCTACCATTCAACCCTACACAATGAAAGAGATGCCAACTTGCACAAATTCAAGAATCACTCGAAGAAATAAGACTTCCATGCTTAGCTATCCGGATCACCCCGATCCTAGCCAAGACTTTCAATGCACAAATCAAAGAATCACTCTAAGAAATGTGACTTCCAATGAACAACTTGAAGAATCACTCTCCAAATGTGACTTCCAATGCTCAATCCAAAGAATCACTCTAAGGAATGGGACTTCCAATGCATAAATCAAAGAATCACTTTAAGAAATGTGACTTCCAATGCACAACTTGAAGAATCACTCTCCAAATGTGACTTCCAATGCTCAATCCAAAGAATCACTCTAAGGAATGAGACTTCCAACCTTTTCACAAGGCATGTGATCTAAATGAATGCAAATGATGTAAATACACACAACATAGTATATATGATCAATATATCCTATGGAAACTAGAATCGAATCAATATGCACATATCAAATATATTATGGTTTACAATCCTAAAAAAACAATGCAATCACACTTAATGATGCATGTACATATGAAATGTGTGGATTAGGCACATAACATGTAGAACTAGACTTTATCAACAAAAGCTCAAAAATAAATGTATCTAGAACTTGTAACATGAACAATAAATCTAGTGTATGTGAAACACCTAACACACACAAAAACCTAGATTATGTTCAATCACATAAAAATGCTAGAATCAACTTGATAAATTCAAAAATGTTAGAATCAACTTGATAAATTCAAAAATGTATTTCTAGCAAAATATTAGAGCTTAGGTTCACAAGATAATCACATAGATTCAATCAAGCCCTAAATCATCAATCAAATATGCTATTTCAACAAATATTCAATTAAAGTGACCTAGCATATGAAAAGACTATTGATCATTAAAATCATGTCAATTAACACACAAGTTAGTCCTAGATGTGAAGCTAGCACAATACAACTCCACAAACATGTGAAAACATAGATTTGGAAAAATCTAACTCAACATGTAAGTCAATTAAAGCTCAAAATAGCTCTATTAGAGTTCAATACTCTAATCAATGTTTATACATCAAACATACATATATAGAAGAAGAAAACCTAAGGTGATTGAAAACTTGAAGATCAAAATCAAAAGAGAAATCAATACCTTGAACAAAAGCTGTGCTGTCTCGTTTTTATGAGTGAAGCTACCAGAAAACTCAATCAAATGACTTCAAACTCTTATGGAAACGATAAAAGACTGATAGATGAAGATTCTCCAATTCAAATCACTCAATTCGGACTCCGAATGAGAAAGTTATGGTGGTTGGAAGGTAAGAAAATTGGAGTGAAAAATTCTGCACAAGTTTTTTCAATTTTCTTCAATGAATGAAATGGGAGGGAAGATGATATTTAAAGGAGAGGGAAACAAGAGCAATTTGAAAAGCCAATAGGAGGCTGCCAACTCTGCTTCTCTTAGAGGTGGGTGGTCTCCACAGGGGCAGAGTACAGCTCTTCCCGTGGAGGCCACGCGCCTTCAAAGGGAGAGTTGCAAGGCCATCTTGCCTTCTTCAACTCCCCTCGCACACCTAAATGTTTTTCGACCGTTCTCCAGCATCTGAACACCTGATTTCCAATCTGTTTTCGGATTATGAAACGAGACTCCCTTACGCACAAGAATGTCACAAAAACTTTCACAAAAAAAATATGGAATTCAACTTGAAATTCAATGATGAAAACCAAGTAAGATTAAGACATGAAAAGTTTCGTAACTTCCTATTTTGAACTCGAAACTTAATGAATGAGTAACCGAAATAACCAGAACTTAATAAGGAATTATATAAGCTCAAAATCAAGTTCAATAACATAGGAACACAAACAAATAAACACAAGTATGCTATTTCCTAGAGATAGTCCTAGAACATGCAATTTTACAACAATTGTCAAATTAAGTCTAATGCATGTGCATACATGAACAAGTGTGTGTATTGTGTTATACCAAATTTTGCACAACGATGTAGGTTACACATATGAATAAAATGTATGAGTGTGCCTAGGCTTTTGATGACACGTTGTTGCAGTGTCACCAAATATGAACATTTAAGTTCGACCTCGCAAGGGCGCAAGTCACAGAGACTAGCACATCGGCAAGCAAGGGATCGTTCCACAGGGAGGTGAGATTCATCGACCGTCTCTAGTTCTAGCTATACAACACGCCGAGCGAACTCATGTGTTGCGTATGTGGAAAAGTAAATAATAATATAACTAAATAAATTACATAAATAATATATACATGGATAAGATGGAATGGAGAGATGTATGAAATGTGGATATGCTAGGGAAATGACTCAACCGTGACAATCCTCCTAATTAAGCACTAGACTCACCTAGTCCCTCAAATGTGCAAGTATAACATAGGCTCGTGTCCCCTTAATTGATCTCTAATCTCTCTCGATATCTTAGAGATCACACCCACACAATTTCATGGATTCATTAAGTGTCGTGGCACACACATAAGAGCCATATACGCCAGCCTAGTGATACTCTCACTTTCTGATCATATACATAGGTTATTTCGTTGGGCATGTAATGCGCAACCGCGTGGGCCATACTACTGCCAATAATTCATCCACGAGGCTAACAAAATACGGGATGGCAACCAAGTGAAAGCATTAAGAATACGAGATACCTATACAACATGTATGTTATATACTTGTGTCCCCTTAATTAATCTCTACCATCTCTCGAGTGCATAGAGATTGCATCCATGCAAAAACATAAATCCATTAAGGACTGTGGGACACATACACGAGCTCTACACGCCAGCCTAGTGATCTCTCAACTTTCTGGTCAAATGTAAAGGATACCACGATAAGCATGTTAATGCGAACCACGCGATATATAACACACAACCTAAATATCATTCACAAGGTGGCTAACCGAGTGAAAGCATTAAGCAATGAAATACCCCTATAACTACACGAGCACAAGAGGAATTCGGTTTATCTTTACTCTAGATACGGATTCGGTTTAGTCAACTCCCTAGGGGCAAGTTCACCAAACAACAATGTGCAATAAGTTGGTTTATCCTCTTGACTTAGGAATGATCCCAAATCAATTCATCACCCAATCCGGCCAAGGATGGATAATTATGTCTTAATAAGACCCATTAAGCACAAGGATGTGAACCAAGGCCAATTTAGCAACTAAATGCCTGAACTGAAACCTTTTCCACTCTTTGGGGCTAAAATCCCTAATACTCAAATTAGTCAATACATGGTATTTTGGTCATCCATTAACATAAAAACACTCATGGGAAGATAAATTACACTACTCCTATATTAAATTACTCTACTCCTAATCCCAATCATGCATACATATCAATTTTGACCCTCCACACACATGGATTTCACAATAAGAGTTTAATATATGAAATTAACAAAGAGTAAAACAAAACCCACATGAATTTAAGCACAAACATACATATATTGCACAAGTGAAGGTTTACAATATTCTCCAAATCGGGGTTACACATTAAAGAACCAAAAATTACAAAGAAAAGAGTAAATAAGAGCAAACCCTTTAAGACAAGTCCTCCAAAGATGCTCCAATCCTTCCTAGCTCGGATTTGGTCCTAAAACCACTCCTATTTCCTTGAAATCAGTTCTAAAATGGATGGAGGATGGGTAAAATGATGTGGTGGAGGTGTATGATGGGCCCTATGGAGGAAACACCTCTATGGGAGTTATTTCTCTCACTTATTGGTGAAGAAGATGAAGAAGAATGGAAGAGCAGAAGTGAAGAGGTGTAAGAAGGGGAGGGAAGTCTGAAGAGAGGAGAGAAAATGGGGTATTTATAGTGTTGGGAAGTTAGGTCAAGATTCGGGGGTGAAAGGACAAGAACACCCCTCAGAAAATGGCTTAAAATCGCAAATCTGGGCATTTATGCGGTACGTTCCTCGGTACGCTTTGACGAGCGAACCGCGGAGCACTTTTTAGCAATTTTTGGTGATTTTCGCGGTTCACAAATTGGTCTTCCACGGTACACTTTGACGGACGTACCGTGGATTTCTACGCACCGTTACGGAAACAGCCATAACTTCTTCCAAACATATCGGAATTGTAATCTAGTTGTAAGCGTTGGAAAGAAGACATCCGGGGCTTTCCAAAAATAGGTAACGGGAAATGTAGTTCGATTGGAGGAGGGAGATATGACCTTCCGAAGTTGAGTGTTCTACATGGGCCATTTTCCATTTCAACCCAAAAAAACTCCAAACACTTCAATTAAGCTCTAACACCTTATTTTAAGGGATATAACCTACAGAATGCTCACAAAACACATTATATACAAAAACATGCTCGAAAACGAAAGCAAACGATAGGAAATGGGGACCTCAAAAGGTGTATTTTGTGATGTTATCATCCTTGCAAGAGGGAGGAGGTCTCGATATACCTTTTGCTAAGCAATTTAGCTTTGTTCCTCTTGTAGCCACCACTTTGCTTGAATGTAGTCCAATCTTCTTTGAATCTTGTTTATCCACAAATCCTAGACAACTAATCAATACAAAGCAAATGCCGTTTTGATATAGAATTATGCCAACACAAATCTCAAAGACCTAACAGGGTGTAACCTTTTATTCATATAGTGGATTTCTGTGAACGTGTGTGGCTAGAAGGATATCCTGTGAGTTTTACCCAGTTGGAGGGTTTCTCACGTAAATCAATTCAACGTATCTTTATTGTTTTCCGCACTTTATTATTATCATTGAATGTTTTTTTGTTTGGGTTAATTGTGCTTAATATTGATGAATCAAAAAAGTTGGTAATAATCGATTAACAACCTATTCACCCCCTCTCTAGGTTGTATTAGACACAATTTATGTATTTTCAATTGGTATCAGAGCGGGTTCTAGACATAAATAGGAGATCCTTACTATTTTTGTGCATTTTGATCCTTGCATTCATTTGCATTCATCTCATTCATTAAACACTATAAGTGGCATTGAGATGTTAGATGGTGTGTTGATATCTGAACCACCATTGCTCATTGAGGATAACTACTCCTCTTGGAAAGTAAGGATGAAAGTCTTTTTGATGGACATCGATGAGCATGTATGGATGAGTGTGGAAGAGGGATACTTATCTCCCATAAAGAGACTAGAGAATGGGGCTTCTGTGCCTAAGCCCAAGTCTAAGTGGACAAATGACGAATTCGAGGATGCAGAATGGAACTCAAAGGTCATTAATGCCCTATCTTGTGCAGTGGATGTGAATTAAGCCAAATTCATCCAAACCTTTCGAGATTTTCTAGAAGCTTGGGAGATTATAAGAATCACCCACGAAAGTATCGTAAATAAAGAAGATAAGAATTTGGGTACCTTGAAGATAAAGCTTCAATGTTATGATTGTGGCGACTATGGAAAAATCTCCACGGATTGTGAAAACCCTAAGACCAAGAGTCGAAGAGGCAAATCAAATGCCTACTCTTGTAATGAAAGTGAAGATGACTCTTTGGGTTCCGTGAGATGAGAAAGGAATCACATAACCTTTCCCGTTTTACATGATGACCACTTTAAGGCGGCCACAAGACACCCATCACTTAAAGTCAACAACAAAGAAGCTAGTTTGGATGATGATTGCCACGACAGCACAAGTGGTAGAAGCTTCGATGAACAGAGTTCAAGTTCCAATAACTTAAGTGATAAAGGTTTGAGTTATGAAGACTTCATTGAAAGTTTCAAAGGTCATTGAAAAAGAAAAATCAAGAAATCAAGACGTTGAAGAAGGAAAAACTTCAACTAAGGACCAAGTTGAACGACTTTTGAAGACTGATGTGATTGATGTGTCTGAGTATGATAAGTAGATTGAATATTTCCACTAACGGATGAAGGCAATGAAAGATGAGCTTGACAACAAAGAAAACTCCTTGAAGATTGTCAAGGAAAGAGAGATGAGGTGCCTTAAAGAATTAAAGAAGGATAAGGTCAAACAACCTCAAGCTTAAGGCAAAAGCAAAGCTTCATCCAAGCAACCTTCAACTCAAGGAAAGTCCACACAAGCCTTGGAAACTCAACCAAAGCCTAGGCAATCTAAGAAGAAAGGACAAGTCCTTGAGAAGTCAATCACCTCCTTCAACAAGCCAACTTTGAGGAAAAGAGGTGATCACAAGAAACATATTCAACCAAGAAGGCATGATCAATCGGCTCAACCACCTCAACAAGCTAGACCACAAAGGTGCCACCAATCGGCTCAAGGTCAAAGTAGAAGCAAACCGATGCTCCATCAAAGACAACCTCATCAATATGGCAATGCCTCGATGAGATCTCCTTGTAATGGTATAAATTCCTCCTTTGTACATACTTGTCATTTTTGTGGTATGATTGGTCATTTAAGACCAAACTGCTTGAATTATATTAAGATGTGTAGGTTAGAAAGCATGAAAGAAAAACAGTTGAAAATTAGGGCAAGTTTGCATGAGCTTAGGGAACCTAGAAATATGTTTATGACCACTGGAAATGAAAAAGTGGAACCTAGGTTAGTACAGACAACTGTCTGACGGGAATTATGTCAGAACTGTGTAGTTTTGAATGGGCTTTATATATATCCCACTTTCCCTTTTCAGATGTGAACTAAGAACCCTAGATCACAAAATTATCTCCTCTTGGGAGAGAATCGGGTATCTTGTGAGAGAAAGCACCAAGATTGCATTTTGACTCTCTAAACTCAAAACCCATCTCCATCTCTCATCATTCATCATCATTTGAGTATGGATCTTCATGGTTTAATGACTAGGTAAGTTACAACTACATTAAAGCTCATTTATTGTTGTTCTTACTCAAGATTAAGTAGTTATTGCTTGATTATATACATAGACTCTCTTTATTGCATATATTTATGAGTCTTGCTAACATGATTGAGTTTGTTTGTGATAGCTAGCATTTATGACATTATTGCCCTCTAGCTAAGTCTCTATGCTTTGCATTTAGACATTGTTGTTTATGCCTCCTGAATTGCATTTCTTGATTTCATATTTATTGCCATTGTTATCTGTTGTGACAACTTGTGTTAGTTGGACTTTTTTCTGACAATTAAGTTGTTAGATTTTATCTCTACATCTAATTGGGTCCTTATGTATGGGCATATATGCATTGTTTGATAATTAGATTGTTAAATTCCATTATCACATCTAGTTAAACATTTTGTGTGTGGTCTTACACATTATTGCATTTGATCATATTGTCATATACTCACATAGACCTTATACTCTTCATAGAGTCAAAGTCTTGTGGCTTCTAGGTGAAGTTACACAAGCAAGTGAAGTCTTACAACCAAGAGTGGATTGGCAAGCATTGGTCAAGTACTACTGTAAAAGGCCTGCGGGTAGAGTATGAGGTGTTCACGCCAAGAGTAGTGGATCAGAGGATTTCACTAGGGACTGAACTAATAGTGGTGAGTGGTAGTGTCCATAGCCTAAGGTTGTCGAGCGTGAGAGTCCAAGTATCACTTGAGGGTGTAACATTTTATTCATATAGTGAATTTATGTGACCGTGTGTGGCTAGAAGGTAGCTCGAGAGTTTTGTCCAGTTGGGGGATTTCTCACGTAAATCAATTCAACGTGTATTTATTGTTTTCCACACTTTGTTATTATCGTTGAATGTTAGTTAATCGAAAAAGTTGATAATAATCGATTAATAACCCCCCTAGGTTGTATTAGACACACTTTGTGTATTTTCAATTCCAACTCATTAAACTTAACATGTCTAGAGATATAGACCATACCCGATAGATGAAGGCACTTATATCCAATGTGTAGAGGGATGTATTTAATTAATTAAAAGGAATGAAAATTGAATTTCTATCTACAGTAATATCTCAGAAATAGAAAGCAATTGTACTCAAAAGTCTTGAAAAAGCTATATTTGGGTTTTTTTTCCGTGAAAAAGCTTTTTGAAGGGAGATATAAAATGAAAAGAAGCTATAGGCATATTATTTATAAGAAAGATATATGCAGAGGCGGACCCACACTTAGACCAGGTGGGGCCCGTGCCCTACCTGAATTAAAAAAAAAACAAGTTAAAGGTTAAGAGGCCGGGTGATGTGATGTACTGTGTGGCTGTGGGCCATGTTCTGTCCAGCTCCAGCCTACGCCTATTTTTATTGTTTGTTGTCCTTTTTTTTAATGAAAGTGATGTCTATCCCTGCTATTATATTTGTATTAAATTCCAGTTTTACCCCTCACTTTATAAGGAATGAGAATAAATCATAAAATCCTTCCCAATTTGGTATTACTCACTTTTCTTTTCTTTTTCAAATATTCTTCTCTTCCCTTATTTCCGATTTCATATTTGATTATTTATTGTCTCCTTCTCTAATTCTAAATTCCTTAGATTTTTTTCCCTCAATTACTATAACTACTTCAAATTTTTGTTTTCTTCTATAGCAAAGTAAAACAATTCATTCTCTCATTCTATAGTCATCCACTCATCCCCAAGACCCCAACATCTCATCTACATGACTACACTCAATTTCTCAATTTCCGGTTAGTTAATTCAATTTCTTTTTTATATTAAATTATTTATTATTCTTTTGTGCTTTTCTTATTTTAAATAGTTTTAGTTTGGTTACTTTGGTATACATCTTATCAATAAACCCTAAAACCTTAAATTTTAATTTATGGTATTATATTTATTCATTTAATATCTTGATTCCATTATTTTGATCCATAGTATTTTTCTTTATTTGATAGTCTTAATTTTTTATTAAAAATTACATTGTGATTATTTTCTATGTATCAATATTATTTTTTGTTTTATTTAGATTTATATATTTTTTTCTATTGGTATTGATGATTATTTTGAAGAAAAAAAATTATGAAACAGTTGTGGAGACGTTTTTGAAAAGACCATCGACACTTGAGATAGGATCTTCTTCAAAAAAACATTGTGTTGAAATTAATCTGGTCGATCTCCCTGCTGATCCTTGGCTTTGAACTAGAATATGGGATTATCATCCTAATGTTCGTGAAACAAGTTCGTAGAGAATATGTATTAAAAGGTCCCTGTCAACCTCGAGAACATAATTCGTTTATTACCTTGGGGAGACAAGTCAAGGCGATTCAATCGTGCTTGGTTCGATAGATATTCTACTTGGTTGGAGTATAGTATAAAAAAGGAAGCAGTATATTATATATGTTATTATCTTTTTAAACCAGATAATGGGAAACAAGGAGGCGGTGACTCTTTTGTTGGTAAATGGTTTACAAATTGGAAGAACCAAGCTTCATTAATAGAAAAACATGATAAGTCTACAGCCCATTAGCAAGCATCAAGAAAATATCTAGATCTAATGAATCAAAATCAACATATATATTGACACAACTATCAACAAACATACAGATCAAGCTCGAATTGAATATCAAACTCGTTTAGGTGCTTAAATTGATCGTAGTTGGTTTCTTTTACGGCAAGGGCTTCCATTTCAAGGACTTGATGAATCAGAAAAATCTAGGCAACAAAGACAATTTTCTTGAACTTTTACACTGGCTATGTGGTTATAATGAAAACGTAAAAGCTGTGACACTCAAAAACGCCCTTGAAAATTTGAAAATGATAGCACCTAATATTCAGAGAGATATAGTAAGTGCTATTTCAATTGAAATTATTAATACCATTATAAGAGATATTGGTGATTCATTATTTTCAATTCTTATTAATGAATCTCATGACATATCTTCAAAAGAGCAAATGGCTGTTGCATTGCGATATGTGGATAAAAATGGCAGTGTAATTGAGTGTTCTGTAGGCATTGAACATGTTACTGATACTTCCGCTCTCTCACTTAAAGCGGCTATTGATGGTTTTTTTTTTTCTAGACATGGATTAAGTATTTCTAAATTGTGAGGACAAGGCTATGATAGAGCAAGTAATATGAGAGGTGAATTCAATGGTCTTAAATCACTTATTTTAAAAGCGAATGAGAGTGCTTTTTATGTGCATTGTTTTGGTCATCAACTTCAATTAGCTCTTGTAGCTGTAGCAAAAAATCATTACGGATATTACAGGTATTTTTTATGGGATTACTTATGTGGTGAACGTTATTGGATCATCTGCTAAACGTCGTGATATTCTTCGAGAAAAACAAGGAGCTAAAGTTTTTGAAGCATTAGAAAATAATGAGCTTTCAAGTGGTTAAAGTTTAAATCAAGAAACTAGTCTTCAAAGAGCAAGTGATACACGTTGGGGTTCACATTACAATACTATACTCCGAATGATTTCCATGTTCTCATCTATTGTGGAAGTACTTGAGAAGTTAATAGAGAATGGACCGAATCAAGAGCAAAACTATGAAGCAAAGATTTTATTGAACTCGATAGAAACATTTGATTTTATTTTTAGTCTGTATTTAATGAAAACAATATTGGGAGTCACAAATGAGTTGTCCCAAACATTACAGAAGAAAGATCAAGATATTGTGAATGCCATTAACTTGGTACAAACAAGTAAGGAGCGACTTCAAACAATGAGAGAGGATGGGTGGGATTCTTGTCTAAGTCAGGTTTCTTCTTTTTGTGTAAAGCATAGAATCAGTGTTGTTAACATGGATGATATGTTTATACCTAAAGGTAGATTAAGGCGTAAAACTCAAGAGATCACAAATATGCATCATTATCGAGTTGACTTATTTTGTGTTGTGATAGATATGCAACTTCAAGAGTTAAATAGTCGTTTTCCAGAGACGAATATTGAGTTACTTCTTTGTGTTGCATGTCTTAGTCCAATGGACCAATTTTATGAATTCGACAAACATAAATTGATTCGGCTTGCTCAATTTTATCCGAGAGACTATTCTCCTATTAAGTTCTTGGCACTTGAAGATCAACTTGAGAATTATATTGCAGACATGCGCTATAGTATTGAATTTTCAGAATCAAATGGCCTTACTGAACTAGCAAAAAAAAAGGTTGAGAAAAAAAAAAGATAAGGTTTTTCCATTAGTTTACTTGCTCTTGACATTGGCATTACTACTACCAGTTGCAACTGCTACAGTAGAAAGAGTGTTTTCTGCTATGAATATTGTGAACATTGACCTACGTAATTGAATGGGAGATGAGTGGTTGAATGATAGCTTGCTCGTATATGTGGAGAAAGATATTTTCGACACAATTGATAGGGATACCATTATGCAACGATTTCAAAATATGAAGCCCCGTCGAGGAAAATTGTAACTCTGCATAGTTTGTGTTATTTTTTATGTTATTTTTTTAATGTTGCTTTTCTTGTTTTTATTTCTTTTTTGAGTGTAAGACAATTCATCTTGATTACATATTCTATTTGTTTTATTTTAGCTAATTTTTTTTATATCTAATAATACTCCTTTTTTTGCCTTAAATTTTTAATATTTTTAATACTTCGTTCAAGTACCCCACCTAATAAAAATTTATGGGTCTGCCACTGGATATACGACAGTTGTAAAAGCTTCATACCAGAATTTTAAAGGGAGCTTGGCATGAGCTAGCAAGGTGAGTCCAGTCTCTGATTATCTGTTCTCTTGTAAAGCTAGATATGAAGTACTGAAGGCACTTCTCTTCTAACAAAACTGATTATCTGTTCCTCTCATAAGAAACTGTTTGGAGCTCACTAAACTACCACTACTAAAACTGGACTATAAAACTCTCTTATATATTTGTTCCAAGCTAATGAAAATGTGACATCCAAACTGCCATGAACCATCATGCATGAAGCTAAGGATGGCAAGCTTCCACGTGGATGACATACTACTGACATCCATGATAAGAGAGGTTGAGGCGGAATTCCACAAAATATTTACAACAATAATTTTAGATGTGTAGTTGTTTTGTTGATACATGGAATGAGATTTTTGTCACTTTTGATAGGGTTTAGAAACCAATTCTGTGTTCCAAGTATCACATGTGGCTTGCAGGGGTGAGTTTGGATCATATGTTCGCTGATCCGACCTTGCTTCACACTTGCCATGTGGTTTCCATGGACACTCTTGTTGTATGTAGCTTCACGTTATTTTTGTACTGAACCTTGACGCACAATTTGTAAATTCTTTGCTGGCATAAATTCCATCATTGTTGATCTCTTTTATTGGGAGTTGGGCTTGCCAGTTGCTCTGCTGACCTTAATTGCACTCGAGCTCGGTTTTTAGAGCATCTTCCACCCAAATCTAAATTCCTATCTCCAAGACAATTTAGAGTATGAATTACTTCTACCCATCTTTAAATTTATATCTTCAAGATAAATTTCTAGAGTTTCTAATATTCATACTCTAAATTTAGAGAACCACTATTCATTCTCTAAATTCCCTTTTCAACATTTTTTATTCCATTTATATCCTTTTACATTTTCCATTAAATCCAATTAATGTATAATAAATTTTAATTTATACATTTTATTAACATAAAAATTATACCTATTAGAAAATTCTCATCTAGATATTCAAAATGAGTTCAATATTGAATATTAATGAAATTTTTTTATTTACCATACTTTATCATTTGTTCTTCATGTTATTATTTTGTTATAATTTTCTCTAAAAAAATTATTTTATGTTATAAAAATAAATCTATTATTACATATTGATAATTATAAGTTAGTAATATAATAAAAACTGAAACATAGTATTGAAATAATAAATATTAATATTAAAAATTACAATAACATAAAAATATTAAAATAAGGATAAAAAAACAAAAAACTTAAATAATAACAACATAACATATGATAATGTCCAAATACATTAATATTTTGGAAAGCCATCCAAATGACTTTCATATCCACCCGAATTGTGAGTGTTTTTTTCTAAAATTTCCATTAGAATTTGAAGATGAAGAAGAAGATGAAGATATATAAGATGAACCATAAAAACTCATTTTCGAACTAAATTTTTATAAAAGGTGAAGTAGACGGTGAAGTGGATGGTGAAGTAATCAGAGTAGCTATTTATAAAAAAATAATTTGATGGGTGCTGTATTTAATTGGTTGAGAAAGTTTGATACAACAACAAATTAGTAACAAATGCTCCAAATAAATTGATGGGTAGTGTATTTATTTATTAGTAAGATATTTATAAATTCATGCACAAATAAAATATTATATTTTTAAAAAAAGTAAAAAAAATTACAAATGTTATTTTATTAATAATATTTGTTAAAATTTAGTTGAACAATAATTTATTAAAGAAACTAAAAAATAATAATTAAAATATAAGTTATTTGAGAATATAAATAGTAATAGAGATAGAGATAAAGATAAGGATAGAGAATGTGGTGGGAGTAAAAAATTTTTAGAGATAAAATCTGGGAGGAATATTCCTTTTTAAAACTTTATTTTAGAGATAGAGATATAGATGAATAGGAGATGCTCTTAGCTCATCGTAATTACATTGGTCCCCTAAAACCTTAATAATTATGGATTCAAATGCTTTACAAAGCTAATTTTTGTGTTGATCAAATAACAAGCAAATAATATTTTGTATTTAAAAATAATAAAAATGAAAAAATAAAAGAAATAAATCTCAGCTATTAATTGCACATATTATCGGTTTATTGTGTTCAGCCGGATCAGTTCAAAAGAGGATCCCAACGTATAATTATATCCGACTGTCACTTTGATCCAAATCCAGATTAAATGGGTGGCAATTCAACATGCATTAAATAAAGAAAAAATTGATGTTTGGTACTTGTTGGGATATTAAAGTCACCATCAACCCGAATAAATGCAGATGTAATTGGGTGACATATATAAGTTCATTTTTGATCACGCTAACTAGGGGTGAGCATTACCCCCTCCGCATGATGTCATGTGTTCAAGAGTTAACCCTAGATTAACAAATATCCTAACGGTTAGAAATTAATTAATTAATTAAATAAATGTAAATAGGTAAATTTATAAAAAAACTTAAATTATTTTTGTTTAATAAATATTAAAAAAACAAAATCAGAAAACAGAAAACAAAATTTCTTTCTCTTCCTATATTCTTATCCGGCTGTTTCTCTTTTTCAACCACAACCTTCTCACTTTGACTCCAGTACTCCTTAGTGAAGACCCGACATGGTCTGTATACCATCCCATTTGGTTGCTTCCAAAACCCACTGGATTGATTGACACCCTTTAAAAACTCATCTTTCTCACTTTTAGATTCACAACCCACCTCCGATTTTGCATTCAAAATATCATTTTTAACATTTTCCTCACTCTTTTGCAGCAAAACCAAATTGGGAATCTATGTTTTTTTTCCAGAAACCAGTCAAGAACCCTTTTATAAAGGTTTAATCTTTGGCTTTCTGGTTTGTGGTTTTTAAATGTAGAAGATGAAGAGTAAAGAAGAAGAAAAGGAGAGGTATTCGAATTAAAAAAACATGTTTAGAAAGGAGGGGCTAGGGTTTTGTGTTTGAGTGTGGTGGTTGTGGCTAGGGTTTGGTGTTTGAGTTTATGTTAGGGTTTGGTGTTTGAGCTGATGGTGGAGAAGATGATGATGCTTTAGAGTTTTAGTTCATAATTTTATATATTAATTTTTTTATTTTAATAATAGGTTAAATATTTTTAAATTTCTTTTACATAATTAGGGGTAAATTTGGTAGAATGATATATAAAATATGTAATAATTAATTGGTTAACCTTTGGTTAACTTTTGGACACATGACAACATGTGGGAATGAGAGTAATGCTCATCTCCCTTGGAGGAAGCGAGCAAAAATGAACTCGACATATATTTGAAACTAACCATATAATTAGTGGAGTTTTTATTTTTACCCAGCATTAGTGTTTTGATTATTTTTACCAAACTTTCTACTGATGAGACAAAAATACCATTAATGATTTCTGAAATAAAAATATTTTTGTAAGAAAAAAATACTTTCTACTTTTTTTTTACTGGAGGTTGGTGAGAACTCCAAGTGAGATCTCGCCGACATCCAATGTAGGTCATGCCTCCAATCTAAAAAAAAGTAAAGAAGAAGAAAAAGAAGGAGGAAGAAGAAGAAGAAGAAGAAGAAGAATATGAAGGAGGAGGAGGATGAAGAAGACGAAGAAGAAGAAGAATTCCAGATCTGGAAGAAATTAAATACACCTGTTTTCAATTAAACACACCACATGTTTTCTTAAATTAAACACACTTGTTTTCTTCAATTAAAGACACCACCAGCTTTCATCAATTAAACACACCACCGTTCTGGCGTGTTTAATTGAAGAAGAGTGGTGTGTTCAATTGAAGAAAACATGTGTGTTTAAGTTTTTCTAGATCTGAAAAAAAAATTTCCATATCTGGAATTCTTCCTCCTCCTCCTCCTCCTCCTCCTCCTCCTCCTCCTCCTCCTCCTCTGTCCTTCTTCTTCCTTTTCTTCTTCTCCCATAATTTTTAATTTTTTTGGTGTGGCTAGTGACTTCAATTGGAGGTCCCAGACCTCAATCGGAGGTCGTCCAAACCCCTCCATTGAAGGTCACGTAGACCTCCAATGGAGGTTGCAACCTCCATTGGACCAATAATTAAAAAAAATAGTTTTAAAAATAAAAATAATTATAAAAGACAAGGGTAAATTTGTCTTTCATCGGAAAGTTTGGTAAAAACAATGAAAATATTGATTCAGGGTAAAAATAGAAATCCCCTTAAAATTTTTGGTTAAAAATTGTTATTTGCTGTATATCTTATGGTATTTACTTTCACAAACAACTTGCTGAGTTGGGTGAGGGATTAAATGATTGATGCGAGTACCATTAATGTTATACATCATTGTCTACAGAGAAATAGAACACTTTCATTTGCTTTTCATTATTTCTGATGAACAAACAAATTACAATCCTTACTGTGATATCTAATATCTTATTATCACCCGTCTCCAAACAATAGGAAAAAACAGTTAAGTAAATAGGGCAATTACCAATTTGGTCATGGACTTATTTTTTTAAATTCCAAATTGTTTGCGACTTTTATAAAAGTGATCAAATTGTTCCTCATATTTTTTTTTCAAGTGCCAAATTAGTTCCCTCTCCTTTTAGAAGTGACCAAATTGGTCCCTCTAACGGTTTAATGGTGTTAAATATAACAGTTGACTTTAATAATTTTAATTAAAGTACGTAAATACTCCTTATTTGTCATATTAGAGCAAAGTTATTTTGTCTTTTATTCATTAAATTCATCATTATAATTACAACAAAATTCAAAAATATTATTAATAAAACACAATTTTTACCATTTTTAATTAAAATGTTCTAAAAAAATCTAAAAATATTTTAATAAGACAATGTCAATTATACCCTTAGTTACCATTCATTTCCAGTTTAGTCTTTTATCATTTTTATATAATTGTTTTTTTTTGTTAATATTATACAAGCACCGTTGTCAAAATTATTCTAAAATCAAAATCCTCAAATAAAATAAATAAAAATATACATGTGTTAGAAAAAACTATGCATGTGTTAGAAAAAAACTATGCATATGTCATTATTATATTATTTAGGTGTAAAATACAATTTTTCCCCTACACAGTTAAAGTTGACTAACGGAACTTAGTTAGAGGGACTAATTTGGCATTTAGGAAAAATGTAAGGACCGATTTTGTCACTTTTGCAAAAGTCGCAAACAACTTGAAATTTAAAAAAAAAGTCCAGGACCTACTTGGGCAAACTTGGTAATTGCCCAAGTAAATATAAATAAATTAACAACACAGGAGACAATGAAGCCTTCACAATACTAGTTGTTCAGCTTCTAGAATACTTGTTGGGTACCTTTATGAATCCCTAATGTGTTGAGTTTGAGACTTTGGTGAGGGTCATCAGGTGGTAAGCAATCCAACATCTTGATGTATCCTGGTTGTAAAGATATCCCAAACACTTGCAATCCGAAGTGCATTTCTTGCCACAAGGCCCACAATCCTCCACCTTTACGGGTATACTTTCTTTAGTGTACTTGTTCATGTAATGATCAACTCCTTCCAAGTTATAATAGTGGAAATCCTTTGCAGCGCAAGAAGTCAGCTTCTTGGCTTCACAGTTCTTGCTCCACCCCAATAGACCTTTCTCTGACGGACAAGCAATACATTGATTGTCTTCACACACCCGAAATATGCCACACCTCTCCGTGTTGGGAAATAATCAATATTTCCTGCACTACGCGGAAGCGTTGCCGGATAGTCCACAAACAAACAATAGCAGATAAAGATAAGATGGAAGAAAATAAAATCCAAATACACACACAACACAAGGATTTTACTTGGAAACCCAAGAACAGGGAAAAACCACGGCTGTCAGGACGACAAGAGAAAGTTCCACTATGTAGTAAATTGTTACAACCACACACTCAGGATTCTTTCTCTAACATACCCCAAACCCAAATTACACCCAAATCCACTCACTAGAAATCTCTCTAGTGTTTGCTACATTTTGCTCCCATTTGGCACCCATTTGGCACATCTTAAACAATGGTTACAAGGGGTATTTATAGGAGAGTCTCTTGCTAGAATTTCCACAAAGGCAACCAAGAATATTCACACTTCACCAACTCCACTAACAATTGTTCACACTAACAATTGTCAACAATTGGCAACCAACACATGTTCACACTTCACCAACCTCCACCAACAATTGTTCACACTAACAATTGTCAACAATTGGCAACCAACACATGTTCACACTTCACCAAACTCCACCAACAATTGTTCACACTAACAATTGTCAAGAATGGCAACTAAACACATGTTCACATTTCACCAAACTCTACCAACAATTGTTCATACTAACAATTGTCAAGAATGGCAACTAAACACATGTTCACATCAAGTCACACATTCAACCATGAAATTCAAGACATACCTAACAATTCTCCCCTTTGGCTTGAATTCTCAAGCTTTTGTCCACAGCCACAATTCTCTATACCGAGAATCACCATACCCCACCACAATGTATAACCACTTGGAAACATATATCCCAAGATTTCATCCGGCACATGTCGAAAATAACCTGCTGAAATTGTGGTGCAACTCTTCACGTCAGGTTCCCAGGGAGTTAGTTCAGCCATCGACATACTTGTCCACCACACACCTTGCATCACCTCCTAACCAATGCCCGTGTGCAATTGTGGACCCGCTATCAGCAACACATCCTCTTTCATGGCAACTAGCGGTCATGCCATAAGGATGTCCATCCTCATTTAGAGGAAATCGCTGTAGTCGTTTTAAGAGAGGCGATTACCGGATCCCTCTCTTTGGAGCCTTTAGCCATACTTGCCTTTTTATTTGACAATCCTTCCATACATGTCCAGATTGTCCACATCCCCAGCAAGTAACTTTCTTCATAGAGTTCTCTAGGGACTTCGGATTTTCCAGGGATTGACTTGCCCTTCAACACCTTGTGTAACCCGTATTGGATTAACATATCATTGACTTGAACTTGCCACAAGCCAAAATTAATCTTCCCATCGAACTTCTCAATTTCGAACCTCATCATTTTTCCTGCCATAACAGTTTGTTAAGACCACTATCAGGCAACCGGGGCTCTGATACCAGTTGTTGGGAAATAATCAATATTTCCTGCACTACGCGGAAGCGTTGCCGGATAGTCCACAAACAAACAATAGCAGATAAAGATAAGATGGAAGAAAATAAAATCCAAATACACACACAACACAAGGATTTTACTTGGAAACCCAAGAACATGGAAAAACCACGGCTGTCAGGACGACAAGAGAAAGTTCCACTATGTAGTAAATTGTTACAACCACACACTCAGGATTCTTTCTCTAACATACCCCAAACCCAAATTACACCCAAATCCACTCACTAGAAATCTCTCTAGTGTTTGCTACATTTTGCTCCCATTTGGCACCCATTTGGCACATCTTAAACAATGGTTACAAGGGGTATTTATAGGAGAGTCTCTTGCTAGAATTTCCACAAAGGCAACCAAGAATGTTCACACTTCACCAACTCCACTAACAATTGTTCACACTAACAATTGTCAACAATTGGCAACCAACACATGTTCACACTTCACCAACCTCCACCAACAATTGTTCACACTAACAATTGTCAACAATTGGCAACCAACACATGTTCACACTTCACCAAACTCCACCAACAATTGTTCACACTAACAATTGTCAAGAATGGCAACTAAACACATGTTCACATTTCACCAAACTCCACCAACAATTGTTCACACTAACAATTGTCAAGAATGGCAACTAAACACATGTTCACATCAAGTCAAACATTCAACCATGAAATTCAAGACATACCTAACACTCCGGAAGTTGACACTCTGTTTCCAAGTCAGATTTTCCAGAGAAGGCAGAGAATGTACGTCATTTCCCAACCATCCGAAATAGCCTTATCATAGTATGTGTATATCTCAAGATTTCCATCAATTCCAATTCTAAAAAATGATGACGTGCTGTTGTATTTTGGCCTAGCCAATATGACAACGCTGCCGTACTCTGGTTGCTCTAGACCTAGATCATAAGGAAAACCCTCAACAGTTTCAGGGATACTGATAAATTTCAGATATGTCGAGTGTATAGGAGTTAGTAGTAAATAACAGGCCGTGGAGAATTGCTGATCTTATGGTACATTGCCCATTGTTTAGGCTCCATCACAAAGCTATAAGCCATATCTACATTTTCTGTTTTTGGTTACGCCACCAACACGAATAGATTGACCCACCAAGAGAGTATCGATGGGATAATCAAACCTTTACCAAATGAAATTACCCTTTGAATCATGAAGCCCCATGTTACCATTTGAAAGTAATTTGAAACCAACCACACCCTTGTCAGCAGTGTTGGTTTGCCAAACAACAGTGCCGTCGGCATCGGCCAGGACAAGATTGCCATCGGTACCAAAAGTGAGAGTGGCGTTTTCACGAACTGGTTTGCCGCGGTTGGCTTCCCTAAACCCAACGAAAAAAAGCTCAGTCTGGCGGATACCCATACGAAGAGCAAGAGTGTAGGCATTTGGGGTTCCTGTTGTAAAAGGCAAGTTGGAATGGAGAATTGAAAAAGCTCAAAGTTCTGTAATTGGCGTCACACTCGTTTGTGAATGGCCCGAATTCTCCTTCGTTGACATACTTAAATATCTCCGAAGGAGGAACAGAAGCTTTGGCAATGGAGAAGGTGAGAGAAGAAGAAGAAGAAGAAAGTGATAAACGACATTGTAAATGAAGATGAAGTCGAAGATGGCATTGTGGGGTGGTGGATATGGAGAGCTGAGCAGCTCCTTTTAATAGTAACCGAAGAGGACTAATTTGGGCAGCATTATTATCATGGATTTGGATCATATACCGATCTTTTTAAAACATGTGATTGATTGTTAATAGAGGGGTTGTGAATTTGAATCCTCTATTGGTCTGATCTTTTTTCCGACCGACCTCACCTAATCTCATGACACATAACCATTGCAATGAATATGTGGTTAAGATGTGATTGGTTTTCACAACAACTTTATCAACAACCAATCACATACTTTTAAAAAGATAGGAAAAAGATCATATTAGCAGATAATCCAATTCCATTTTGACCCTAAATCTTTTACTCTTCACATAAATATTAGGCTTAATTGAGTTTTTAGAGTAATGTTCGTGTTATGAGGTATTAATAAAAGTTATTTTATTCCTTCAATATATAATTTTTGGGAGAAAATCTTCAATGTAATGGTCTTATTGATGGGAAGTGTAGTTTTTAAAAATTTTAAAATATATTTTGATGTTTTCAATAAAAATGCTACAAGTCTATAGGACCGTCTCACCACCTATAGGACCGTCTCATCACCTGTCAATGTGACCGTCTTACTAAGATTTTCTCAACCTTCGTATAAGTTTTGCAAATTTGAATCTAAATTTCAAATTAAGTAGTATTTAATTTTTATTTTAAATTTTAAAAGAGGGCTAAAAAGTCCTAAAAAAAACTTAATAGAAAGTAGCCTAGCTAGCAAGGCTAGACCTTTAACATCGCCATCATATAGAACATGGAGATTGGGAGGATGACCTTCAAATAACACACAATCTCCGGATCTAGAGAACTCTCTAAACTGGCACATATATAGTCATTTCTTCCTTGGTGCGCACTGATATAACCTATATCAGTGCGTTGCATGTGGACCTACTAATTATAGAGAAGTTTTGACAAGTGCATACACTTTGAGTCAAAATATGTAAATCTAATGGTCCACATCCAACGCACTGATAAAGTTATATCAGTGCGTACTGATTTGAAAATTTCTCTCTCTCTCTCTCTCTCTATATATATATAGTAACTTTCAAGTGAGAGATCCTTTACTTTAATTCGGTCCACATCTTGATGAAATCACATCGATTTCTATGAATTTTGATATGAATTTTTTTGTAGATGATAAGTTCATTGAATTCTACCGTAAATAAAATTTGAGAATTTTTCAAGGACTAGAACTTTGTTTTTGATTTTTCTCATATATCTCCCATTTTTTGTTGCCTTTATATTTAACAAAATTGGGAAAAATAGTTCTAGTGTTTGAAAAATTCTTAAATTTTATTTATAGGTAGCATTCGATGAACTTATCATCCACAAAAAAAAATTCATATCAAAATTCATACAAATCGATGTGATTTTATCAAGGTATGGACCGAAATTAAAGTAATGGATCCATCACTTGAAAGTTACTATATATATATATATATAGTAAGTCTCTTATGAAAGATCTCTTATTTTAATTTTGGTAAGGACCTTGATGAAAATATATCGGTTTTAATGAATTTTGATCTGAATTTTTTTTGTATATGATGTGTTCATTGAAATCTACGTATGAACAAAATTTGAGAATTTTTCGAATACTAGAACTATTTTTATTGAATTTTCCCATATTTCGTCTATTTTTCGATGTCTTCATATTTAACAAAATTTGGATAAATAGTTCTAGTGCTCGGAAAATTCTAAAATTTTATTCATATGTAGATTTCAATGAACTCATCATCCACAAAAAGAATTCATATTAAAATTCATTAAAATCGATCTGTTTTCATCATGGTCCTTACTACGAACCGACCCACTTCCTTCCACATAGTCAGCCAATAATAAAATGTAACTACCAACTGGAAAGTCCGATCACGCCCTACATGTCCCTCTTCATTCAATTCCAGGATTATTTTAATCCGAAGGTTAGATTTTGAGACACATAACTGATTCCCCTTGAAAAGAAAGCCATCTTGCAGCACAAATTTGGACGGTTGACCGTCTTGGATTGTTTCTAGTACAATAGCAAAAAACAGATTAGAGGGATACAAACTCTTAAAAGTGTCGAAGCTCAATACCTTCACTCTCATTTCGAATAGCAAGTTCCACCACCGGCTGAGTGCATCAGCGACCCTGTTTAGCACGCTCAATTTATGTTTAATGACAAATGTAAACTGTTGAAGGTACGCCGCCCAAGTAGCATGTAGTGAGGACATTTTATCTTGATTGTACATGCTTGAGGGCTTCATAGTCTGTGTAAAGGATAAACTCCTGCAAGAAAAGACCGCTTGTACCACATTATAGAACTCGACATCATATGTACTGTAACAGCAACTTTGCTCCTGACAACGTTTTACTGACATAAGCCACAAGCCTCCCATTCTGACTCAGAACCGCCCCAATTGCCAGTTTCGAAGCATCACAATGCTGGTTCAAAAGGACTTAAAAAATCTGGTAGGACAAGAACAAAGCCTGTAGTCAATCGTCTTTTGATTTCCTAGAATGCTTGTTCCGCTTTGGCTATCCATTCGAATTTTTTGTCAGACTTCATACAATTGGTCACCGGAGCCATAATGTTGCTGAAGTGAGGAATAAAACACCAATAAAACAAAGCTAGACAATGGAAACTATGCACATCAGTAATTTTACGCGGCTGCGGCCACTATTGGATTACTTCAATCTTTGATTGATCCACCGATAACCCTTCCGAAGACACAATATACCCTAGGAAAAGAACCTGATCGGTCAAGAATACACACTTCTTTGTTGCTGTAAAAAGCTTTTCCTGCATAAAATCAAAAGAATTTCTTAGAGATATTGCAGATGCAACTCTAGGTTAGCACTGTAAATCAGGATGTCATCAAAATAATACAGCACACATTTACCAATGTAAGGCCGCAATGCCTGGTTCATCACTCGAATGAACGTACTTGGCACATTCGACAACCTGAAAGGCATCACTAGCCACTCCAAAAAACCCTCCAGAGTTTTGAAGGTTATCTTCCATTCGTTCCCCGAACGTATATGGATTTGGTGATATCCATTTTTCAAATCCAGCTTGTTCAAGACCACGGATCTGCTCAATTGATCCAGCAAATCATCTAACCTCAGTATTGGAAACCTATAACGGTCAGTGATCTTGTTAATTGCCTGACTATCAACACACATCCTCCAGGACCCATCTTTCTTCTGGGTAAGGAGAGCCGGAACCGCACAGGGACTGAGACTTTCCCTAATATGTGCATTTACCAATAGTTATTCTACTTGGCGTTGTGATTCTTCATGCTCTTTCGGGCTCATCCGATAGTGAGGCCTGTTTGGTAAGGTTGCACCTGGCACGAGATCAATTTAATGTTGAATATCTCACAGCAGAGGGAGGCTGTCAGGTAATTCTGCCGGAAACACATCCTTAAACTCCTCTAATATCAGCTCCATAGCATTACGTACGCGACTAGGTTCAGTCTCCTCTCTCCCAATCAGTACATACACGATTCCTGTTTCTTTCACCTCTGCTTTAAACTTGGTAATTGACAACAAATTGCTATTCTCTCCTGGCGGGGTAATTCCTGCTGTTTCTTTTTTTGGTAAGAGCACAATCTTAGTCGAATTGAATGAGAAAGTATAGGTGTTTAGGGACCCATCATATATTACTCTCCGTTCGTATAACCACGGTCTTCCCAGTAACAAATGATAGACGTCCATAACGACCAAATCACACCAAGCATTATCTTTGTAGGTTGCTCCTATTGAGACTGAGACATGGTTCCTCTGAGACACCGTTACGTCATTCTTTTTGTCCAACCATGTCAACTTGTATGGTCGCGGATGAGCCTCAGTTATCAGTTTTAATTTTCTCACCACCTCTTTAGAAATTACATTCTCGCAACTCCCTGAGTTGACAATAAACCTACAGGTTGACTGAAACACATTGGTGCACAACCAATCATCATCAATGTCGTGAGGAGCGAGATAGCTACGTCGGACCACCAGTAATGGCCCACTGTTACCTTCTAGGCGCTCTTCTCTTATCACCCTGATGTCATCGTAATCTGGATCTACCTCAAAGTCATTGGACTCTTCTTGCACCTCTTCAGAAACCACAAACAACCCCTTTTTAGCCTTTTCTTGCAAGCTACAAATATGTGCCCTGTCTCTCCACAATTGAAACAGCGAAGACGCGAAGCCGGCAGCGTTGTCGGTAGTAGTGCAACTGGTGTTGTGGTAGTGAACGGCGGAACTGTTATATAACCGCTGCTGCTACTCTGCCCCGGAATACCACCACCCATACTTTTTTGTGCAAACTGTTTCTCCAGTTGTATTACCCTCTGATAGGCTCCGGACACGATCACTAAATCAACACAAGTTGAGAACATCTTGAAACTGAACCCGCATCCTCCTATGTATCGTAAGACTCTCACAGATCATCCGATTCTATGATGGTGTTCCTTGAAATCAATTGGTAAAACTCCGCCATGTAGTTGTCTATTGATTGGTTGCCTTTCTTCAAATTCTGCAACCATTGAAACTATGAGCCGATCATAATTATGCAGCAAAAAGGCTACTCGAATGTGTTTCTTTATCTTCACCCATGCAACGATCTTGGTTTTTCCTTGCATATTCCTGGTTAATTTCAATTTTTGCCACCAATCCCCTGCATGCCCTCTAAGTCTTATTACAACCAGCGAAACACGCATATTCTTAGAAACTTGTTTGAATTCCATAACTTCCTCTACTGCAACGATCTAGTTGAAATACTCCTTTGGTTGCATACCTCCATGAAACTCAGGAATCTCGACCTTGAATCCTGACTTTCACCGCCTTGAATCATCAACCCCAGGTCTTTTCTGTCTCAGCTGAAGAGGGGTAAACATGGTTTTCATCATCAATAGAGTCCTCTTCCGCAATCGGCGGATTTTGAGCCTCCTGATGCTATTGCGCAATGGCAGCCAACTGTTGAGTTAATGCCTCTACCTGTTGTCGTAACTGTGTGATCTTGTCACGTTCATAAACTTTGTCAACTGGGGCTTCACGAGCGTTTGGGAAATTCGAACGTCTTCTTGGTGGCATGACGACGAAACTTCAACTGAGCTCTAATACTAAACTGATGTAGACGGAAGCCTTGAGAAAGACAATCACACAGATATGAACAACCTGTGTTTTTAATCCCTGTCGATTCTAATGAATATCAGGAAAAAAGAAGGTAAAACTGAGTTAAACTCAAGAAATTTTATTCATCAAAAAAACTAATCTTCCAAAACCTAATACAAGCTATTTTAATAGGAAAAGAAACAATCTGAATTCCACAAGGAATCGAAATCCCCTAGACATCTAATTTGCTAAACAAAATCGGAAAAGAAATCCTATCTAAAAATGAAAAACCAAATCTAAATAAAAACGAAAAACTACTAAATTGTCTCGCAAGAAACTTTAAGTGCGTGCCCGTACAACAATCTAAACGGCCTTTTTTGGACCTCTTCCAAGCCTAGTCACGCGAAATGAAGTTTCGGCAATAAATTGTAGAGAACGTCCTGGGCTTTCCGAAAACATATTATAATAGCGATTCCGAGCCCTTCCTCAAAAGTTATGATCCTGCCAAGTTAGGCTCGTTTTGGGTGGTCCAAGCGACCCAAATATGAGTTTGCAATCTGGTCCGCATTAATTTTCTTACTAATTCATCTTATTAATTTCAATGAATTTAGTTTAAAAGAAAATTCATCCTTTAGGGTTGTAGCATTATTTTTTGATTTAGATAAATTTTAAAATAAATTATCAAATTTCTGGATGTATAATTATTTTCGATTTTGATCAAACCTTAAAGATTTTGAAAATTCTCCATTTCAAATGTTAAAAAATAAAGCATCATCAAGGCATATCCTTTCTTAGCATAAATGGTGTGCACCTTCTTTCCATGTTAATGGTGAGAAATTCAAGTTTTACGTACCAGAGTAGTTTACAAGTACAATCTGACCTTTCTAAATTAATATGATCCGTTGCATAGTAATTTAATAATTAGTGGAGGTTATTAATTTGTAGAACATCTATTTAAAAAAATATATTTCATGTATATTTGCTAATGCCACTACTTCTATATAGTTAGAAAGTCTTCATTAAACTAATTTAGTCTTATATATATTGTTTGTAAGTTACTAATGAACTTGGTATAAATCCCCAATAAAAAATTAAATGCAAAGATGGTACATATCTCCAATTAAAAATTAAATGCAAGGAATATGAGAAACCAACATCAAGAAAAAGTTAAATCTATAAAACTTGGAATAGTGAAAGTTTGTTCTAAACCCATCTTCCCTAATTATACCTAGTCATTTCTTCCCAAAATGAAATTTGAAATTTGTTTGCACAAAGCAAGGAATCCCTCAATCACACACTTCGCCCATGCCAAATGGGCAATGGAGCAATTTCTACTTTCCAAAGTCCTACCACAAGGAACTATCAGCAAAATAAGGTACTTTGAGGTATACAGTTGAGATCTGGACAATTGAGAAGAAACATGCTACTCTAGATATATGGTTCTCTAAAGAACGTGAATATGCTAATTATTATTTTTTTGATATTTTGTATTAATTATTAGATTGAAATATTAAATTATATCTATAGAATATGGTCGGTTTCATGAAATTTTATTAAATGTCAGAGATTATTAATTATTGGAGTATTAATTTAAAGAGGTTAGACTGTATATGTAGATAAAGTTTTATCTTTGGTGTGAGTCACAATATTTCTATACACTCTATATAAAAAGTGTGAGTTGAGCAACATTTTAAACCCTCTCTATTTTGTTGTGAGTTTTTTTCATGATGAAAACACTTATATGCCCTTGTTCTTTTCATTATTTCCTAACTAATTGGGAATACTTTATTTGGTAGCAGGGCGATAAAGTAATTTACAAATTTATAATTATTTTACTAAATTTATAACAGTAAGAAAAAAAAAACCTTCACATGTTCAAAAATTACATGAACCTTATAAATTATAACTAATTATAAAGGATAACAATGTCATTTTATGTTATTTTTTTGGTATCAAGGATCCCGAACTTCGTATAGCCATATATCTGCATGTCCTCCTTCAACTACGTGACACTCGTCTTACGTATATGCCTTGCTGAGTTATGTATGTTGGATTCACGGAGTATGACATATAAGAAACCTCCGTACCACTGGCCCCACAACGATGCAAGCGGGTAAACCATGACTCGCCCCCGTCTAGGAAGGATTCGAACTGCTGACGTTAGTCTCATGTCCGTCCTTCCACTAGCAGGGCTAAGTGCCCTGAAGGCTAGCCTCGAAATAATTGCCAATAGTAGAACCAAGGACTTGGGTTTCATCCCAAGCCTTAGACCACAAAGGCAATCACCAAGTCATTTTATGTTTACAGTTAGGGTTGTTTTTAAAATTGAAAATATGTCTTTCTGTAATTGTATGAAGGACAAATAACAAATTATACGTGGGATCCACATTATTAAATAAATTAAAAAAAATTAAAACATGACACCAACAGCTTTGACCGGCAATCAGGGGTTGCGTGAGAGAGGTTGAGATGAAAAAAGCAAAACGTTCTTATCTTCTTCCAGCTTCTTACATTGCACTCCATTACCACATGCATAGTCTACCTATAGCCTATGTTTAGGTGCACCAATAACTAAACTGAAATGGATAATTATGGAAAAAAAAGCAGTATACAAATAAGTATTAGGTTGGTTGAAAGAAGAAGCGATAGAAAAAAGTATTGGTTTGGTTGAAAGAAGAAGAAATAGGAAAACAAAATAAAGAAATACGGAGCTTCAGCTTTGAGATATGTGCTTCAAATCAAGGTATTTGTGTTTTCAGATACGGTGCATTATTTTGTTAAAATATAGATATAATTAAAAATATATATAATCTTTATAAGAGAAATGACAGATAACATGGAAACAAAATAAAATCTAGAAATATAGAGCCCATAATTTGAATCTAAGATCAACACAAAAAAGTCAAATAATTGAACCAGGCAGAAGAAAAGAAAAGAAAAATAAAGGTTACAGAGAAGGAAAACTAAAAACTTTGTAATAAGAGATTTAGAGAAAAAAAAATGAAACTTTGAAATAACAGAATAGTCAAATATGAATACACTATCAAACTCAAGTAAACATGAAACCCAATAAAATTATATGAAAATGATGCCTTAGTGGCCTAGTCAAAGTCAAAATTCCAATATCATATACTAAAAGCAGAAGGTCCCAACAATTTTAAACTGGCAAAAATTACTTTTTAACAACACAAATATACGGATCATCTGCCAATTTCACACACAGTAATAAAAAATATGAGTAGCTAAGGATAAATTAAAATGCCACCCATAATAACCTTCTACGCTTCAACTAACACTAAAGCTTAGTCAGTAGAAAAACAACGATTATGTCATGGCAAGCTAAAATTACGAAAGTCAAAGCAAAAGTTCCAATCCAAAACATGTTAACTAACAAAGAAAGTGAGTGATAGTACAAGTTGAGCAGCCTAAGATCATCACCAATCAATAAACTATAAGCATGTATATAAAAAATTAGGGTTAAGTTACAGAAATCGTACCCCCACTGAATGCAATCCATGAAACTAATTGGTCATAAGCAGCAAAACTCAAATTGTTAATTCAAAAACCCATATGCAAATACCACAAAATAAGCTCAAAACAAGAAATAAAACATACCAGATTTTGGGAATCAAAAACCTCAATCGAAAGATAAAAATTGTAATAAAAAACTGAACAAGAGAAGAAAATTGAAATAAAATTATGTAAAGGAGAAATCTAAAAATCGAAACCAGAGATGAAATCAAAAAGAAGAGAAGAAAGGAATGGTTTAGGAGGCAGAGTTTGGAGAATTGTTTGATTACGGCTTTATTAGGTTACTATTTTAGAGGGATTTCACCATGGATTTGAGTGTCATATTGCTAAGAAAGTGGAGAGAGATAAGAGGATTTGAAGTGGGTGTATGAAGAAAAAGAAGGGATTTGGGTGAGAACTGAGAAGCTGTGTTAGGTTATAGTTGTGTGTGTGTATATATTATAGCTCAAAATAGGTTTAGATTAAGCAACTCTTTCTTTTTTATATAATTTTTTTTAAAATTTTTTTTTTTTTTTATGTATATAGACTATAGAGAATGGATGAATCAATTTAACCAAACTCATACGTTGATATGTTTGACCGAGAATGTAAATATATATTCACTTTATTTTAGTTTGAAATTATTTTGTAGAATTGGATGTCTTAAAATACTAATTGCAAAATTTATAGAATATAAAATTTTAATTAATTTTGCTTTCATCAGTTATTAAAAGTGAATTTGATAAATTAAATAGATAAAAAATTGTCAACAAAATGAAATTGGCTCAATGATTCAATGATAAGCATCTTGTTCACACCTACATCAAAGAAAGAGTGAATGAATTGATTGACATTGGTGGTTTTGTTTGGTTTCGTAGGCAAGACACCTTTTACTATATATATATATATATATATAATGTCTCTTTTGCAATTTTATGGTTTTACATAGCCATAAGTCTTTAGTGACTGGGTTTTAGAATTTTGTTTACTTTAAATTATGTACATCTAACTTTCTTTAACAAATAAAATTAGACTTCATTTATATGTCTAACTCAAATCATCGTCTCAATTTCAATCCTGTTAGTACCAATTGATTGACAGAAGTTGTCAAAGTTCCAAGTACCTTTTTCTTTTTTTATCATACCAGTCGATAACTTAAGTTAATCACAATATTTTGTTCAATATTAATTCCGTATTTCTTATCTTAATTCTTTTGTTTGCATTATCTTAAGTTTACTATCAAAGTGTTTATATTTGGTGATATTTGTAAGTTTATGTTAATTTTTTTTGATGAAATTGGACTGACCTAAGGGGAAAAAGCATCACAAGCGATCATATGTTGAAAAACCCCTAGACAGTATCCATAAATATATTAATAAAGAAAAATAGTAACAAAAGTAATAGCAATATATCACAAATCAGATGACGTAGCCCCAAAATAACCAGAGGCACGCAAGCCAGACAAGAAAAACAAAGTTAGGAAAATCTAAACGATTTTCTACCCATACAGTCATTACCAACAAGCGAAGAATAGAACGAAGGAGTGGAAGACCACCAGGAATCAGAAGAAAGACCCAAAGAGTGTTTAGAGAGAGCATCTGCCACCTGATTACCTTCCCTGAATATAAGAGAAAACCTGGAACTCCATATGCGAGATCTAATGAATGCAGCGCTGCAAAGCTTGACGAACACACCAGGTAACATGATCAGACCTAATCGAAAGAAGCTACACAACATAGGAAGAATCACTCTCGAGTCAGATCCTATGCCAACCTAAATTCCAAACATAATTGATAGCTAAAGAAGCTGTAAGGAGCTCAGCCTCATAAGCAAAAATCTGACCAAGGGGAACCACGAAACATGCCTTAACAAAAGATTTGTAAGTCCGAAAAACACCCCCAGAACCTCCCACACTTGGCGAACCCAAAGCTGCACAATAATTATATTTTTATAAAAACTATTAAGAACTGTCGGAAGCTTACAGACTATGCACGTTTCAAAAATGTATTAAAGTTTATTAATGATCATACAAAGTTTTAAAAATAAAAATAAATCTAGCCAATTGTAACTCTTTTAAGTTTTTATTCCTTTGTTGTAATTTGTGTTTTCAATTTATTAAAATTTATAGTAAATTCTGAGTTGTCTCTGTGTTACTTATCGCTACAAAATGTGCATTTAGGGAGGGATATCCAAACCTAGTAATATCAACGAGTCTCAAGGCCAGACGAACCCAGAACTTGTTGGAAGTCAGATATTTTTCCTCTTGAAGGTAATAATTAGTATTTTGGATAGTGGATATCTTTGACTTTCGGTCACAAGTGGCTCAACTTGAAACAGATGAGACAAGCTAGCCCACTTTTCTTGACTTCTCAATAGTCGTCAAATCATAATCTTCCACTCAAAACCCTAAATGTACATATGTTCAGTTCCTCCATAAACAAAATGAACCAGCTAGCGAGAGAAAATTAAGCACCAATGGCTGCTTTAAATTATACAATGTTAATCCATATCATTCTCCTCCTCATGAACCTTGCCAGGACTACTACTCTATGCCAAGTCCCTCGTAACCAAACCTTTAAATTCATAAACCAAGGTGAATTTGGAGACCGAATAATCGAATATGATGCCAGTTACCGTGTAATCCGAAATGAAGATCACATCTTCTTAACACGCCCATTTCGACTTTGTTTCTACAACACCACTCCCGATGCCTTCATTTTTGCCATTAGGGCAGGACTCCCTAACGATGAAAGCCTCATGCGCTGGGTTTGGGATACCAACCGCGACGATCCGGTCCACGAAAATGCCACCTTCACCTTTGGCAGGAATGGAAACCTTGTCCTGGCAGAGGCCGATGGCCGAGTGGCGTGGCAAACCAAGACAGCCAACAAAGGGTCACTGGCATTAAGTTGCTACCGAATGGTAACTTAGTCTTGCATGATAAAAATGGGAAATTCATATGGCAGAGTTTTGATCACCCCACCGATACTTGGCTGGCCAATCAGTCAAAATCAACGGTCGTGACAAACTTGTTAGCCGTACATCCGATATGGTCGGCTCTGATGGACCGTACAGTATTCACTTAGATCATAAAGGGTTCACCATGTATTTAAACAATTCCGGTGAACAACTTATATATGGAGGTTGGTCGAGATTTTGGAAACAGAGTGACATTTGATGTTGTGCCTCAAAATGAGCAGGCCACGGCATATGAACTAGTCCTGACTATAAATCAGGACCAAGTTCCGACATCACCTGGAAACCGGCGACTCCTTCAGGTCCGTCCGATCGGAAACGGGCAGCAAATCAACCTGAACAAACTCAATTACAATGCCTACATATTCGTTCTTGAGGCTTGGTTCGGATGGCAATCTGAAGGCATACACTTACTATGACCAAGTTAGTTACTTGAAATGGGAAGAGAGTTTTGCTTTCTTTTCAAATTACTTCATTAGGGAATGTGCATTGCCATCAAAATGTGGCACATATGGTTTATGTGACAAGAGGATGTGCGTGGCGTGCCCGAGCCCAAATGGGTTGTTGGGGTGGAGTGAAAGTTGCACGCCGAAGCCACCGCCTTGTGGGAAAAGAGCTGCAGGAAAGGAGGTTGATTACTACAACATAGTGGGTGTAGAGCATTTTCTAAATCCATATATGGATCAGAGTGAAAAACCAATGAAGGTTGGGTAATGTAGAGAGAAATGTAACAAGGATTGCAAGTGTTTGGGATTCATCTACGAGGAAGATACCTCTAATTCTCTAAATGCTTGCTTGCTCCATCGCTTGGGACTCTCATCAAAGATGTCAATACTTCTGTTGGATATATCAAGTATGCAAGGTTGAGAAAGTGGAAATGGTGAGAAATGTCACCTTTTTGTCTCGATGTTGCACCAACGTCACCGGTTTAATAAGTTATATTTAAAAGGCACATATTTTGGTGAACTACCAAAATTGCCCTTAAATAATCAATTTTTAATTATCTCTGTACTTCCATCTCTACACTTGAAACACTGAAGGCAGTAACTCCTCTCTTTCTCTCTCTACAATAAATTTCAAAATTACTCAACGTTCTTCAGTCAGCACAACAAGATAATATGTTTGTCTGAAATACTGTTTTTTATCCTTCATTTTTAAAAAAACGTTCCATTTGTAAACATGAAGCTGATTTTGTGAATATTGAATCTGTGAAATTTGAATCCCCGATGCTGTTAATAAAAAGCTCGGAGCCTTTGAAAGTGCTCGGAGCCTGTTTGAAAAAGCTCGGATCCTTTGAAAAAGCTGGGAGCCTGTTTGAAAAAGCTCGGAGACTTTGAAAAAGCTCGAGCCTTTGGACAAAAGGCTCGAGCCTTTAGAAAACAAGCTCGGAGACTTGAAAAAAGCTCGAGACTTTGTAAAACAGCTCGAGCCTTTAGAAAACAAGCTCGAGACTTTGTAAAAAAACTCGGAACTTTGTAAAAATGCTCGGGACTTTATAAAAACTGCTCGGGACTTTGTAAAAGAGCTCAGGACTTTGTAAAAAAGCTCGGGTCTTTTGTAAAAAAGCTCGGGTACTTTTGTAAAAAAGCTCGGGACTTTGTGAAAAATGCTCAGGGACTTTGTAAAAACTGCTCGGGACTTTGTAAAAAAGCTCGGCTCTTTTGGGAAAACCCTCGGAATCTTTGGAAAAAAGGTTGGAACCTTTACTAAAAGCTCGGAGATCATAGTCAAAACCTCGGAAACTATTTTAAAAGGCTATGAGCCTTTTCCATAGCTTTTATGTTTGTCATAATGGTTTGTGGTGATGAATGTTACAGGAGAATGAATCAGGTGAGAATAGTAATATCTTACAACGGTCAATGAGAGCAGTTACCCGACGGAAGTTAGAGGTTTGTTGGATCCGACAACCAAGGAATGTATGTGTCAAAGAATATGAGTTACGAAGAATTGGTGTCGATCGTGCATACCGTTGTGAAGTATAATGTAAACAAATACAATGTTGATCTACAGTCAATATCAATCGTTCCTGGCGCTACATGTCGCACATTTGTAAGAAATGACGATGATGTTCAGTTTATGCTAGGGGAAGATCGGGTGATCCCTCAAGTATGTGTTAGTCTAATTGAGAGGGCAACTGGAGATGTGATACAGAATGATATTCCTGCTCCTGAAAATACCCAACCATTTGGATCCGCTAGCAGTAGCAACCAAGTGTTCACACAAAGGAGTGCCACTGAAGGTGGGGAAAACATATGTGATGTCCAATCGGTAGTGGTTGACCATACAGATGTTGGTGAACCTCAATTCGACGATGTGTTTGGTTTTTGATTTGAGATGAATGATAGGCGGTACAATGAGCAATACAATGAGATGTACAATGAGGAGAATACTGAACCGAACCTTGGGCCGAACCATGAGGTGGATAATGAGGCAAATATTGATCTGGTAGATCATATAGAGAACACTGATGAAGATTATGTCCAAATTCAAAGACGTGGAAGACGTATAGAAGGAGTTAGTTGCACTGGAGCAGATATGTCTGGTACTTCCGAGGTCTGGCATAATGTATCTGCAGATGATTCTGATAATACCACAACGTAGGTTATTCCCGGAGTAGATTCATACTCGTTTGGGATTGGTAGAAGCATAACCTCGGTAGCAGAAGAACTTACAAGCATGATTTATAAAGGTCAGTTCTTTCCGACTAGAAAGGATTTGAAGAGACTAGTTGGCCTTTTTGCAATGCGGCGACACTTCGAATGGAAGGTGAAAAGGTTCAATAAGACAACGTTACATCTTATTTGTTTGATTGACAACTGTACATGGAAATTAAGAGCGGTGAGAAGAGATGAAGGGACGTACTTCCAAGTAAGAAGTTTTGTCAATGAACACAGTTGTCCATTGGAGGAGATTCACCGTCACCACCGACAAGCTAGTGCAGTTATAATTGGAGAAGTGGTTGCCCCTAGACTTTAACAACAAGATGGTCGTACTCATGCGTCCCAAGGATATAATCGCCGATATGAAAACAATGTATGGCATTCCAAATCATGTACAGTAAGGCATATCAAGCCTTGCATTATACATTGTCTCTAACCTATGAGACACATGAAGAAACCTTTCAACTACTGCCATCTTTTGGTTACGTGCTGGAACAACAAAATCCCGTCACAATCACTGACTTACAGTGCGCTGACGACGGTAAATTCCTTTACTTTTTTATGTCGTTAGAGGCCTCAGTTAGAGGTTTTCGGAGGTGCATGCGTCCTATTATTGCAGTTGATGGTACCCATTTGAAGGGAAGATTCGGGGGTACAATGTTTGTTGCGACTGCTCAAGATGGAAACGAACAGGTGTATCCAATTGCTTTTAGGTACAGCGACTCAGAGAACAACCTTTCATGGGAATGGTTTTTGGATTGCTTGAAGGGTGTCCTTGGTCATATTGATGATCTGGTTTTTATTTCCGATCGACATGCAAGCATTGAAGCAGGGATTTCTAAAGTGTTCCCTTATGCAACCCATACCATATGTTGTTGGCACTTTGCTGAAAATGTGAAAAAACGATTTCACAAAAAAGATGTTGCCGCCATAATGGACAAAGCAGTTAGAGCGTACACTGAATTCAAATATAACTGGTACATGGGTTAGTTACGTAACCTGCACAAGAATGCTTTCGATTATGTTGAAGTTGTCGGTCCATACAAATGGTCTCGTGTACACTGTCCCCAACAAAGGTTCAGGGTGATGACAACAAATGTTGTAGAGTGCATAAACTCATGCCTTAAATTCGCACGACAACTCCCTATGTTGACATTGGCAGAGTTCATTAGGAATATGTTACAGCGTTGGTTTCACGATCGACATCGAGCTGCACAGTCCATGCGTCATCAGTTGACCGACGCATCACATCTTGTGATGCTACAACGGGTCGAGAAGTGCGGTTATATGACCGTCAATCCAGTGGACTGGAATATATTCTCTGTCAAACGCTCCAGAAAGTAGTGGGTTGTTGGCTTAGTCCGGAAGTCTTACACATACAAAAAATTCCAAATGGACCATTTTTCGTGTTCTCACGCACTCACAGCAGCAAGGTACATTAATAGTATACAATTATACGCTATATTAAGCAAACGTGATTGTCACTGTTTTCATTGTTTTTACGGGGATCGGAACTTGGATTTCACATCGCTGTGTACGGACTACTACAAGAGACAGACACTTATTGATGCATACTCAGTTCCTATTATGCCTGTTGGCCATCCCTCTTCATGGGTAGTGTCATCCGACATCGCTGAGCTGGTAGTTTTAAATCCAAAGACCAAGAGACAATCAGGTCGCCCGATGGAGGGTCGACATGCCTCATCTTCCGAGAGGACAACCACTCAATCGTGTAGAAGATGTGGACAATCAGGTCATAATAGCAGGAGGTGTTCTAATCCGCCTTTGATTAATGAATGTCCGAGCAGAATTGTTCCTGAGGAATAGCATGGCAAGTGTAGCGTATGTCATCAAGTTGGACATAACAAACAGACGTGCCCACACAAGGAATCTTTCATGGAGTGAATCGAGCCGTTCATACTTATTGTTTAATTAAATTGGGGTGTTAATTATTACTTTTGTTATTGTATGAAATGCGTGTGTTGTACTTGTAAATGCAAACACTTGAAATTTTAAACAAAAAATTTGAAATTTGAAAGTTCATTACTATAATTATTTGTACATCGACAACTACAACATATAATGGGGCTTGGAGTTACAAAAATTCTCCACAGCCATCTTCTCCCGTATGGTGCACATATCGTCTTCTGACTAGTCGAACGTCTCCATGTTCGCCAGTACGTACTCCATCAATCTCAAGGTATGAGCACCACAGTCACCACTACGACTCAGCACATGAACAACCGTTACAATTGAAGTTTAATAAAACAAACTTAAAGTTTAAATGATGTTCGTACACTCATACCCTCTAGTCTGTTGGGGCACATGTGTTGTAGACACCATGCTTACCCCAAAGGGACTATTTCGCTTCTCGTACTTCGCCTCGCCCGTTGGTCTGGCAACGTGAAACCCCACCTGATACAACATCGAAGGTAGAAACCACCGCAACGGAGTGACCTGCTCTTTCCTGATCTGCAAGGGGGCTTCCTGTCTGAATGGGTCTAGCAGGTGGATCTTCCCGACAGCAAGGTCAACGTTGGCCACGAGCCAATGCTGGCCACCAATGTTGCATGGAATAAGAACCTATACCAAGTGTTCAAGAAATTGTTATGGTCAAAATAAGAATTATTAATTAAACACATTGAAACCATAACTGTATTACGCTTACCGCGTCAACCTCGTGCCATGGTCGGTTCCCTACCGGGAGCAATCCACGTACCGTCAGCAGATCTTTAGGAGATCACATGTACTTGAACACATACTAGTTTTTCGGGGCTTTGCCCACAGCATCGTGAGGCATGATTCTCCACCACTAAAACTCCAGCATTGACTGAAAATAGATAACGAACCGAAATGTTACAAACAGGATGAAACACAAACACGCAACTGTGAAAACAGTACATTTGAAACACTTATATAGAACTGAGAATCTAATAGGTTCATCCTCTGAATGTAGACAGTGGGGAATGCTCACTGACGCTTCCGTAAAATATGCAGGTACGCGTCCATATGCTGACAATATAAACATTATACATTGTTAGTATTCTTCCATAAGTTAAACAAACTTAAAAGACAATCGAAGTAAGGAAAGTACCGTGTCCTCCAACTCTATAAAGTTGGTTTGCAACCGATGGAACCAAGTCACAGGCACGGGGGTCATCAGATCCACATCACGTCTGCGTAATTTTCAATTATTTAGAAAACCAAGTAATTTAACTTAGGTGTTTCAAAATAAATTCACAATATTATAATACTTACAATTCCCCAGTCACGTTCCTTTGTAGGCTTGGTAAGCCGCAAGCTAGTCAGCGTATACCAAATCATTGAGTCGGAATGTATGTTCTGATGACATGAGCAGTGTCCTTGGCCTCTTCGGCCGATAGGGGTCAGTGTATGGGCTCACCAACTACCAGCCTCGATTGCGAATCTGCTGCTGCATATGCTGACTGTGGACCACTAAGGGTGTTGGGAGGAGGAACTCTGTCCCCGTGGATCACGTCGAGGGCTGCGATGGGATGAGATAGATTAGTGGAGTGGGCTGTGTCGGGATGGACCAGCAGTGTCACTAGGGGGTGAGGTGCGACGGGATCAAGTATAGGAGAGCGGTGTCGGATGGACCGCATGGATGCGCTGTATGGATCGCCTGGTCATGTCAGGAGTGTGGACTGTACGGGAGGAGGGACTCTGACCCAGTGGACTGGACGTGTCCACTGTGTGGTCCTGGATATGAACAGGAGGATCCACATGTTGTACCTCCATAAGCAGCGGAAACTCTAATAACGCCTGGGTAACTGTCTCCCTAAATACTCCTGTATCCGTGCCACCGGGGACTTACATCTACTGGTCTCATACTGTATCTCCAGCTCTTGGACCCTGCGACTGAGGTCCATCACCCTCCGTCGTAGGTCCGGTGGCTGGGCCTGTCCCTCCGTCATGATTACGCCAACCATCTTTGTCTCTGCGTGGAGAGTCTCGATCATGGGAGGGTGGACCATCCCTGTCTGACTGTGATGTCGAACCCCGTCGCCCTCAGAGAATGTCCATCACCTCCCTATACTGCCTATCCTGTTCCTGATCACTCTTCTAGAGATCCTCCTGTAACGCAGCGACTGCATCCATCACATCTTGGATTTTATGTTCCAAACGGTCCTGAAACAAAATCATTATTGTTAGTACTAAAACCGAACACTTGTTTCAACATAAATAATGCATTACACCATTTTTGACATACCTGGCGATGCCCTCCAACGCCTTCTCATGAATGTACAAAGCCGCTAGAGCGATTTCATAGAAAAGATGTTGCCAGCTTAATGGACAAAGCCGCTAGAGCGTACACTGAATTCAAATATAACCGGTACATGGGTGAGTTACGTAACCTGCATAAGAATGCTTTCGATTATGTTGAATCTGCCGGTCCACACAAATGGTCTCGTGTACACTGTCCCCAACGAAGGTTCAGGGTGATGACAACAAATGTTGCAGAGTGCATAAACTCATGCCTTAAATTCTCACGACAACTCCCTATGTTGACATTGGCAGAGTTCATTAGGAATATGTTACAGCGTTGGTTTTACGATCGACATCGAGCTGCACAGTCCACGCATCATCAGTTGACCGACGCATCACATCTTGTGATGCTACAACGTGTCGAGAAGTGCAGTTATATGACCGTCAATCCAGTGGACTGGAACATTTTCTCTATCAAACGGTCCGGAAAGCAGTGGACTGTTGACTAGCCCGGAAGACATGCACATGCAACAAATTCCAAATGGACCATTTTCCGTGTTCTCATGCACTCGTAGCGGCAATGTACATTAATAGTATACAATTATACGCTATATTAAGCAAACGTGATTGTCACTGTTTTCATTGCTTTTGTAGGGAGTGGAACTTGGATTTCGCATCGCTGTGTTCAGACTACTACAAGAGACAAACACTTATTGATGCATACTCAGTTCCTATTATGCCTGTTGGCCATCCTTCTTCATGAGTAGTGCCGTCCGACATCGCTGAGTGGGTGGTTTTAAATCCAAAGACCAAGAGACAATCAAGTCGCCCGATGGAGGGTCGACATGCATTGTATTCCGAGAGGATAACCACCCAATCATGTAGAAGATGTGGACAATCAGGTCATAATAGCAGAAGGTGTTCTAATCCGCCCTTGATTAATGAAGGTCCGAGAAGAATTGTTCCTGAGGAATACCGTCGCAAGTGTAGCGTATGTCATCAAGTTGGACATAACAAACAGATGTGCCCACACAAGGAATCTGCCGAGGAGTGAATCGAGCCGTTCATACTTATTGTTTAATTAAATTGGGGTGTTAATTATTACTTGTGTTATTGTATGAAATGCGTGTGTTGTACTTGTAAATGCAAACACTTGAAATTTTAAACAAAAAATTTGAAATTTGAAAGTTCATTACTATAATTGTTTGTACATCGAAAACTACAACATCTAATGGGGCTTAGAGTTACAAAAAATCTCCACAACCATCTTCTCCCGTATGGTGCACATATCTTCTTCTGACCAGTCGAACGTCTTCCTGTTCGCCAGTACATACTCCGTCAATCTCAAGGTATGAGCACCACAGTTACCCCTGCGACTCAGCACATGAACAACCGTTACAATTCAAGTTTAATAAAACAAACTTAAAGTTTAAATGATGTTCGTACAGTCATACCCTCTAGTCTGTTAGGGCACATGTGTTGTAGACACCATGCTTACTCCAAAGGGCATATTCCGCTTCTCATACTTCACCTCGCCCGTTGGTCTGGCATTGTGAAACCCCACCTGATGCAACATCGAGGGTAGAAACCACCGCAATGGAGTGACCTGCTCTTTCCTGATCTGTTGGGGGACTTCCTGTCTGAACGGGTCTAGCAGGTGGATCTTCCCCACAGTAAGGTCGACGCTGGCCACGAGCCAATGCTGGCCACCAATGTTGCACGGAATAAGGACCTGTACCAAGTGTTCAAGATATTGTTATGGTCAAAATAAGAATTATTAATTAAACACATTGAAACCATAACTGTATTGCGCTCACCGCGTCAACCTCGTGCCATGGTCGGTTCTCTACCGGGAGCAATCCACGTACCGTCATCAGATCTTCAGGGGACCACCTGTACTTCAACACAGACCAATTTTTTGGGGCTTTGCCCACAGCATCGCGAGGCATGATTCTCCGCAACTGAAACTCCAACACTGACTGAAAATAGATAACGAACTGAAACGTTAGAAACAGGATGAAACATAACAAACAGACATGCGAAAACAGTACATTTGAAACACTTACATAGAACTGAGAATCTAATAGGTTCATCCTCTGAATGTAGACAGTGGGGAATGCTCGCTGACGCTTACGTAAAATATGCAGGTACGCGTCCATATGCTGACAATATAAACATTATACATTGTTAGTATTCTTCCATAAGTTAAACAAATTTAAAAGACAATCGAAGTAAGGAAAGTATCGTGTCCTCCAACTCCATAAAGTTGGTTTGCAACCGGTGGAACCAAGTCATAGGCACGGGGGTCATCAGATCTACATCACGTCTGCGTAATTTTCAATTATTTAAGAAAACAACTAATTTAACTTAGGTGTTTCAAAATAAATTCATAATATTATAATACTTACAATTCCCCCGTCACGTTCCTCTTGTAGGCTTTGTAAGCCGTAAGCTGATCAGCGTCTACCAAATCATTGGACCTGAATGCATATGCTGCTGACAGGGGCAGTGTCCTTGGCCTCTTCGGCCGTTAGGGGTCAATGTATGGGCTCAGCAACTGCCAGCCTCGTTTGCGAATCTGCTGCTGCTTATGCTCACCGTGGACCATTGAGGGGTGTTGAGAGGAGGAACTCTGTCCCCGTGGATCACATCGAGGGCTCTGATGGGATGGGCTGTGTCGGGATGGACTGGCAGTGTCACTGGGGGGGTAAGGTGTGACGGGATCGAGTAGAGGAGAGCGGTGTCGGATGGACCGCAGGGGTGCTCCCTATGGATCGCCCGGTCAGGTCAGGAGTAGTGGACTGTACGGGAGGAGGGACTCTGACCGAGTGGACTGGACGGGTCCGCTATATGGTCCTTGATATGAACAGGAGGATCCATGTCCTGTACCTCCATTAGGAGCGGAAACTCTAATATCACCTGGGTAACTGTCTCCCCAAATACTCATGTATCTGTGCCACCAGGGACTTGCATCTGCTGGTCTCGTACTGTATCTCCAGCTATTGGACCCTGCGTCTGAGGTCCATCAGCCTCCGTCGTAGGTCCGGTGGCTGGGTCTGTCCCTCCGTCTCTGTCTCTACGTGGAGAGTCTCGATCATGGGAGGGTGGACCATCCCTACATGACTGTGATGTCGAACCCCACCGCCCCCGGAGAAAGTCCATCACCTCTCTATGCTGCCTATCCAGTTCCTGATCACTCCTCCGGAGATCCTCGCGTAACGCAGCGACTGCATCCAGCACATCTTGGATTTTTCGTTCCAAACGGTCCTAAAACAAAATCATTATTGTCAGTACTAAAACCCAAGGACTGTTTCAACATAAATAATGTATTACACCATTTTTGACATACCTGGCGATGCCCTTCAACGTTTTCTCGTGAATGTACTCCACTGGGCATCGCAAATCGAACCTGCCTGTGCCTAAGAGGACTCCCTGCGACAAACTCCGGGTCTGAACCCTCCGTATCCGGCCTGTGTCTGAGGGGACTTCCACCGCCAAACTTCTGGTCGGAACCCTCCGTATGACTCCGTCCGGCAGTCGTATGATGTAAGGGATCCGGTACCAAGCCGTCGTGTCCATCGGCAGCCATATATTGACTGCCTCCCTCATTTATGCCCTCGTAGCACTGTGCAACCCTCTCAGTTGCCGTCGGCACCAGTGCAGTCCTCGCAAACATCTGAAATCGTTGTTTGACCATTGTATTTGTATAATCGTAATATGTAAACACTTTAACACAATAGATCCTTACCCTGGCTAAGAAAATTTTGTCCATCTTGTCCGACCTTGGTTGCTTATGCAACTGGCAGTGTAGCATACGGGGAGACAACTCAATCTGCCTACGAGTCCCAAATTGGGTCCCAAGCTCGGGGATAACCTCATACGCAAATACCTATGTAAGAAAACAAGTTATTCAGAATCCAATCATTTATTCCGTAACTCATGTAAAAAAATATTCAGGTTTTCAAACGATACAAATTCTAAATTCTCACCAACAGTGCGTGAGCTAGACCGTAAATGTTGTACGTCTCCACCGTGTGAACGTCAGCGCCCTTTTCCTGCTGTCGTCTCTCATACCGCACAAGTCGACCGTCCAAGGCATTCTTGAATCCAATAATGGACTGCCTATACACGTGGGCACCCCACGGGAATGCATCAAAAGCATCCAAGTCCTCGACTAGCCGGATCTGCCATAATGGAACTTTCTCTCTCTCGTCCAACCCCATCAATATCCAGTTTAGCATATAAAGGAGGCACAGCTTCACAGCATCGTACTGCTCCTCAAATACACCGATCCGTAGAACAGCTCTCAGCTGTTCATAATCCACATCATCTACACCATTGAAATACCGTTGGTGTATCCCGTTCTGAACCATCTCATACCTCGTCGTGTCGGGAATCACTCCAAACTTCAATCCGGTGATCAGACAGAATTCAACCTTGGAGAACCGGACGGAACGAGGACCTAACATAAATCTCATCTCATCCTCCGGCCCATCGTGATGTAGCTCGCGCAATAGCAGTCGATGGACTATGCTACCCGAAAACTTCATCCCCCGATCCATCCTAAGGAAATGACCAAAACAAGACTCTGTATACCGTCGTTGGTCTTCGACCTTGAATTGTTCTGGTACACTGTCCAGTGCGACGTCGATATCATTAAGGTCGCTGAAATGGTCATGCCGAGTGATTTTTCCATCGTACCATTCATCCTCTGGAGTTTTAAGCAAATCCTTTAGTTCACTACCCATCTGCATTTTCACAGAAAGAATGCATCAGTAAACTGTAAAAGGCTCAGACATAATAATATAAAATAGCAGGGAAGCAGTTTCAAAAAGCTCAAACTCATATTGAAAAAGCTCGGGAAGTTTGAAAAATCTAGGGCAGTGTGAAAAAAGCTCGGACGTATTTTGAAAAAGCTCGGACACAGTTTGAAAATGCTCGGACTCATTTAAAAAAGCTCGGACTGTTGAAAAAAGCTCGGGCACTGTTTGAAAAAGCTCGGGCTCAGTTTGAAAAAGCTCGGACACAGTTTGAAAATGCTCGGACTCATTTAAAAAAAACTCGGACTATTGAAAAAAGCTCGGGCACTGTTTGAAAAAGCTCGGGCACTATTTGAAAAAGCTCGGACACATGTTGAAAATGCTAGGACTGTTGAAAAAGCTCGGACTCAGTTTTAAAAAGCTCGGACTGTTTAAAAAAGCTCGGAAACTGTTTGAAAAAGCTCGGACAGTTTAAAAAAGCTCGGACACTGTTTAAAAAAGCTCGGAAACTGTTTAAAAAAGCTCGGACTGTTTAAAAAATCTCGGACACTATTTCAAAAAGCTCGGAAACTGTTTTAAAAAGCTCGACCACATTTTAAAATAGCTCGGGAACAGTTTCTAAAAGCTCGGGAATTTTAAAAAAAGCTCAGACTCATTTATAAAACGCTCGGATACCCAGAAAAAGCTCGGAACCAGTTTGAAAAAGCTCGAAAACCCAGAAAAAGCTCGGAAAACGTTTTAAAAAGCTCGAAAAAAAGCTCGGAATCACCTTGAAAAAGCTCGGGAACCCAGATCTTCAATAGATTTACAAACCCTAACCTAACCCACAACCATTCTCAGATCAACAAACAAACCTAATCTACAAGTTTAATCAACAACCAACATCAAACATGAACTTATTAAAAACAAAATCAACAACATAATCTGACTCAACTTACCACAGTCGATTGAAGATGCTCTCGTCTGAACACTAGAAAAAACACTGTTGTCCTACCGCCGGTTACTTCGACGTCTTTTTCAGACGGAAAACCACTGATCTTCCAACGCCGGTTCTTTTTCCAAGAGATGTTTTCTCTCTCTGGTTTTTCTCACTAGGTTTGAAGAAGACAAAAACTCACTTGGAAGGGGTATTTTTGTCTGGACACCTATATTAGTGCATTTTAAATATGAATTAGTAATGTGGTGATATTTGCACAACACCCACCCCAAATAGTGCTATTTATTTTTTGACCCCGGTTGAGAAATTACTACTGTTGAAGGGCTAAACAAAAATGTAATGTATTACTGTTTTTTTTTCTTGTCGGTTCAAATTTATTTTAGTCAGTCAGTAGCCTAGTAACAAGAAAAATAAGGGTCAGGCGTTTATAATCTATATATCAATGTACAATAAAAGGTTGCCTAAGATCTTTATACCTACGTTAAAAGGTAAGATTAGTGTAATGCTCTATTCACTAATTCGGTACCTAAAAAAATAATCTATATATTGATGGGCTCTCCAAAAATTGTCGGTGGTGTGCTACAATAAAATTGTGTCCATTCTTGTAGGTTTATAGTCCGAAATTCTATCAATCCTTATTACGCTTCTTTGAAATCCTGGGCCTCCCTTAAGGCCTTTTCTTGAAATTTAACTTGAAGCCCTAATAATACAAGTCTACAACCATTTTATTTATACTCCCTAAAATCAGAAACCTTTCATTGATATTTGTTTTAAAATTTTATAAAAAAAATCTTATATTGAATCGATTAGAGGTCTATTGGGACCTACATAGATCAAATATTACATGTGGGACCATAATATCTACTCTCTTAATATAAACAAAAAAAACCTCCCAACACACAATTGAAATTTTTTACACAACATTAACAAAGTAATTTTAGTACGTTAGATTTATAGGTTGACAATATCAATTAAAAGAAGGGGCAATGATAAATAAAACACAAAACCAAAATTCAAAATCCTGAATTATTCTTTTGGGGAACATTGAATCTTTCTATACCCAAAAAATTGATACAATATTCTATAAATCCCAAAAGATACATTATTCAAATAAGTGTTTGAAAAAAAAAGGTTAATTATTACATAAATTTAGAAAAGTTAAACAAGGCTTTGACAAAGAATTTGAAATTTAGGACGTCCAATTACTTAAGGTTCCGGGTAGCAAAAAAGATTAGGGAAAAAGTTTCAATTCCACATAGCAATTCTTTTACTTGAGATGTTGATTGACCAAACATTAAGAAATCACAATAATTTGATGCATTAACCTTTTTGGTACAATTGAATATAATTAAAAAACCAATCTCAAATCTCTCTTAGGATATGGATAATAAAGGTGGATTACCTTTTTCCACCTAGGAATATATTGATATTTTAACCTTTCACTGTCAAAATGGAATAATCTGGCCACTAATTTATAGGTATATCGGACCATGATGTTGATATTTTTCCTTTATTAAATAATTCTCTGCCATAGTCTTCTAAATTGATCAAGTACAAAATGACCAATAACGGTTAGCTGTCATCATTTCCTCTTCAATTATTGGCATAGGTTAGCTTTCCTACGAAGAACTTCCGCCCCAATTGCAATCCCAATTATATATATATATATATTTTTTTTTCAGGTCCCAAAGTTTTTCGTCATCGGAGTTATTAATATTATAATATAGGGAAATTTGATCTGTCTGGATTTAGAGTTGCAAAATCCAAACACGTCATGGGTTTGGGCGCTAAAATATCATCCGAAGCGAGTTCGGATGTGGGTTTGAGAAAAAACCACACCTGAACCTTTTACTTAATTCAATCTCTTCCAAGTTTGCTTTCAAGGATTGTTAGATCATCCCCTGGATATATAAATAATGGTTGAACCCACTGATCATGACCCTTACTATAGGTAATTGGTCTTTGCCTCAAGTAAGAGACATTCTAATGTGAAACATTGCACCAACTGTAGTGCAAAATTATGTGATCTCATATATATACAGGGGCGGACCAATGTGCAGACCAGATAGGGTCCCGTGCCCTACCTCAATTTTTTTTATAAAAAAAATTATTTATTATATACTTTATATATAAATACTCATTAAGGATAGTTACATCATTTCTTATTTAGCACAGTTGGTAAGTGGTCCTTCTTTCTTATATTTTGGTACTTGGTTCAAGTCTCATTGCAAGCAAATGTATTTTCTTTTAATTCAATTTTATCTTATAATTTTTTACATCTTATTTATTTTACATATTTTTCAATTCCTTTTACGAATTTTCATTTCTTTTAAAATAAAACAATTCATTTTCTTATTTTATATTAAATTAATTATTATTATTTTGGATTTTTATTATTTCTAACGGTTTTAGTTTGACATACCTAACACGTCCAATCAATAAACCATAAAATCTCAAATTTTACTTTATTTGGTTAAAATAGTCAATCTATTATTATGATTTTTTTTATCCTTACTATTTTTTTATAGTTTTAATTTATTTAGAATCAATGAATCAATAATTTACCAATAATTTGAAGAAAAAAAATTAAAAACATATCTAGTAATATTTATTAATAAATAGTTTTTGTATAAATTTAAATTGAATTCATTATACATGCAAAAAAAATTATATAAAATTAGATTGTAATTTATTCTTATAATTTGTTTTTCATTATTTATGTTGTTTTTCTTGTTATTATTTATTTTTTAATATTTTCCTTATATTTATTTGTTTTTTAATGTAAGATTATTTAATTCATATGGAAAAAAACTCATTTTTGTTTAAAAAGCACTCATTTTACTACGATTTTAATTTTTAAGTATTTTTTTATATATAGTCAAAAGCCTTACCTGGTTGAAATTCCTGGATCCGCCACTGTATATATATATATATATATATATATATATGTATATATAGAGAGAGCTTCTCACTTATATACCCCTTAACATATGGTTATATACAAACTTATTTGTCGGTCTTTAGATAAAAATCTAAAGAATGTTGTGTAAGTGGTGGTGGGCCAAGAGAGAGAACACATAACATCCCTTGGATTTTGATCCAAAAGTTGACAGCAAATAAGTTTGTATATATACATAAATTTTCAAGTTTTTTAAATGTTTCTATAATTCAAAAAAAAATACAAAAAGAAAACAAATTACAGCAATTTCTTCAAAACAAATCTTATTTTGCACAACTTAATTAAAATAACAAATCTTATTATTGATCTCAAAGAAAAAAAAAAGAAATTAAGGTGGAGATCCATCCATCGATGGAGATCCTGTCCCCATGGAGACCCAACACGAGGCAAGGCCAAGAACAAGACCAAAGCAATCCCAAGAACAAGACCAAAACCAAGACCAAAACCAAGACCAAGCACTTACACGATAGCAGGCAAGGCCATGATCCCAGCTCCAACAACCGTGGTTGACAAATTAAAGACTGTCCTAGTAAAAGAAGCTCCATTAAATTCATCAAAACCACCTTTTTCCCCTTGCCTTTATGGCAACAAAGGAGCATTCTCATCAACAACTTGTTTGCCTTTTTATCGATCTCTTCTCTTTTGTTTGCGGGAGATGAAAATTGAGAAAACCAATCTTTTTTGTATAATATCAACAATCGACCAGGAAATGAATCTAAAACAGCAATTTCAGATTGAAATTGACAGAACCCAACAAGAAAGTTGGAAACCCAGATATAAAAGTCTCAAAATTTAGCTTTGTCTAAAATTAAAAACTGAATTTTATCATAAAAACTGGTTGACCTTTGATGCAAATATTTATCATCGATAGAGACCTATGATGTGGATCAACATTTATCACTGATGAAGACCCTTCTCCATCGATGGAGGGTCTCTATGGGTGATGGAGATCCATCTGGATCTCCAAGTCTCCAACTCACTTTTTTTGTTTTTGTTTTTTTTTCTTGTATTATTATTATTATTATTATTATTATTATTTGTGATATGAGATGAATGGTGGAGATCCATCTACCAAATTTTTTTATATATATTAATTTTTTAAAAATAAATAAATCTTCACTATCCATCTACGATTTGGATGGTAGATATTCAAAAACTTTTCTTTTTGTATTATGTAAATATTTAAAAATATATTTTTTTTTGGTGTTGAGTTCTTGGTTTAAAGAACTAAACAGTGGACTCAATTTTTTTCAATTTTTTTCTTTTCTTTTGAATTTATGTAATTAATTTTTTGTAATTTCAGTTTATATGAAGAAATTGTTGGAATAAGATTTTTTTATTTGAGATCAATAATAAGATTTGTTATTTTAATTTTGTTGTGCACAAATAAAATTAGTTTCTTAAAATTTTATTTTTAGACTATTTACCCTTTTAATTTATTTTATTTTCCAAACTTTTATTTTATTTTATTATTTTAAGTTTTTTGTAAGGGTAAAAAGGTTATTTTGACTTTTCTGTGAGGGTTGACCGTTTAAAATATGGTCAAAAGAATCAAATTGATGAGTTTTTGAAAACATATGGACCGCACCAATGAAAAATGGAAAGACAATTAAAAAGTCATAAAGCGTGAAAACATAGGGACCAAAATGATAAACCCCCTTTTTATTTTGTTTGGGGTTATTGTTAAATTATTTAAGAGTTTATCTTCTTTGTGTTGTATTTTAACTAAGTGATTGTTTTAATCTAATCATGTAATTTAGAAAATAGTACAGAGTTAAGAATCTAGAAAATGTAATGTTTGTGTGTAAGGGGGAGATGAATCGTCAGTACTAGGTACAAAAGTGAGAGAGAAAAGAAGAGATGAAAGAGGAGATAAGGTGTGACAGGTGAAATAAATTGATTCTGCATAGGATATGGAGCATGTACAAGAGAGGGGAGAGAAATAACAACTTAATATTTTTTTTATCACGTCCACAAGATTGAACTAATGGCTATAAATCAGGTTTATATATATACTTATATTAGAGTATGCACCTAAGAAGCTTTATATATATATATATATATATATATATATATATATATATAGTATGTGGCTGTGGTTTTAGGGTCTGGCTGTGATTCAGTGATTTAAAAAATCACTGCATCATGCAGTGATGAATAGTAAAGCATGTTATCCATTTGATCATTCATCAGCTGAATCCAACGGACTTGATTTAATAAAAAAAAAGAAAAAACTTAAAAACTAAAAAAAAAAGTCTAACCGGTTACAAGTTCTATCTCATGCAATATCTATCTTCATCCTATGTCTTCTCACTTCTGAGTTGTTGTTCTCACGTTTTGGTTCTCACCGATTTGTCTCTCTTTGGCTTCCTCCTCTACTCCGACTGTCGCCGCTGGCTCATCGCCACCTCTGCTTGCAGATCGCCACTTCCGCCGTTGGCAACGCCACCACCATCACTTCCATTCTCAGTTCTGAGTTATAGTTCTCACACCACCAGCATCAGTTCCATTTTTCTGCGTTCTGAGTTATAGTTCTCACGCCACCAGCATCAGTTCCATTTTTCTGCGTTCTGAGGTCTAGTTCTCATGACACCGTCCTCACTTCCTACTTCTCCATCGTTCGACAGTCAACAAGATCATTAGCGTTCAATACGATCGACTGTAGTTTCGAGTCTTTGGGTTGATGTTTTCTGGTCTCGACACCATCCCACCATGCTTAATCGTTAGGTGGGTTTTTATTTTGTTGCTTAATTGATCAATTGCTGAAGTGGGTTGATTTTATGCTTGATTTCATGTGGGTTTTGATTGGTTTATCTAGTTCGATTTAGATTCATTAGCAATTTGTTAATTTTTAGGGGTTTTCGACAATATAAAAATTTTGACAATATAAAAAATTTTAGGCGTAGCTATCGGTTTGGCTTCCTTGTGTGGTGTTCAGTTTTTTATTTTGTTTGTTTTTTGCTGGGGCTTTAGCCTTTTGGATGCGTCTATGTTTTTTCTGGTTCTTGTTTCCCTGTTGCTTTGCTTATGAGCTTAGCTTTCATCTCAATAATACTTGCCTTTCAAAAAAAAAGTTTAGGATTTTGACCACTGCTAGGATTTCCATTTGATTCCTTCACCAATTCTCCTTGTGGTAGTCTACCTTATAATTTTGATGTACAAGACTAATTTGAGTATCCGACTTATATTATTCTTGTAATTATAGGTATATAGAGAAGTTTCCTCTTAATTTAGTGTAGATTATAGAGCAATTACATGCATCATGATACATTGAGGGAGAGTTTGGATTATTTTTATCTTTTGACAAAGCTATAAGGTAAAGAAAATATTAGTAGGTACAGACTCCATAATGGATGTGAAATGGTGTCCTCTGTCTGTGTTAAGGTCGATTGGCTTGGAAGAATCCTCTAAGGCTGATTGGCAACAAAGGCTCATTGTTTTTTTTTTGTGTGGTGTTGTTGGATTTGTAGTGTGAATGTGTGGTACAAAAGTGCACTATAGTCATCGTGAGAAAATCATGCGTTGCATCTGGTTTCTCCACTGAATTGACATTAAATGCTTGAAAATGAAATGTGAGAGTTATTGATATTGATAGCAATTTTTTTTTTCATTACAATGGTTATGTTTCGAAATTCGATTTCGATACCTCTTGCATGACACCAACGGACCTACTAGTTTGCTTTGACTGAAAACTGAAAATCTGTTTTTTGGCTGAAAAATACGAAATCAAGTTTCCTTTATGTGAGATTCGAGTTCTCTTCGTTTATTGCAGGAGATATTGTTTATTGATATTGTGATTTGGAGATTGAGGATTGGCCAATTAGTATGACTATATCTGACTGAGGAGGTGGTTTGCTTGATGTTACTTGGTTTTGGTTCGGTTTTCCTCTGCTTTGCTCTAGTCTTCTTTCATTTTTTGGGTTTTTTCAATTCGGTTGCCTTTGCTTTCATTTCCGCTGGGTGGGTGTTTTAGTGTTTAGTGTAGGGTTGGGGTTTTGTTGTTTTGTTTTGGGTTTTGGTGGCTTGTTGATTGCCCATCTCGAACCAGTGGTGTTGTTTGGTTCCCGTATTTTGCCTAATAGAGTGCCTCCAAAGGTGGTTTTGTCCTATTGAATGTGGTTCTTCTTTGAAAATTTTTCCAACTGTTGTGTTTTTGCCTAGTAAATGTTGCTCTCTTCAAGGGTGATGAGGTTGTACTGATTTGAATTTGTTATGTACTATTACGAAGTAATTTATTAAATTTATATGTTTTTTGAAGTTAGTTTCCTATCTTGTGAGTTTATGATTTAGAAGTATTTGTGGTCTTTCTTGACATTTTAAATATGCAATCCTAAAACATATAAATCTTAGTTTTTATGAATTTCTACCTGCAGGGCTTGATGGACTGGGGTTAGGCCTTATTCTGCACCACAAACCCCTTTGAAAGTAAGTTTTATTTTCCTATCTTAAGAGCAATGTTAACGTTTCTATCGTTATAATCAAATTGTAGTGCTTGAAAGTCATATTTAGGTTTGTTTGTTTGATTCCATTTAAAGCAATCATTTCTGAGAATGAAATTTTTTACAGAGCTTTAGAAGTTATGTGCCTTCATATTCTTGTTCATGATCAAACATCATTTGAATGTATTTAGTTTTTAAAGAATATACAATTATTAGATCATACCTTTTTATGATGTTTTCGAGTTCATTTATATTGTTGCTGCATCAAATTAATGTCCTCAACTCTAAATTGTTAGTGTGATTCAATATTCTATGTGGTAATCGACTGGTTATGAAACATGAATGATTGTTTAAAAATTGAAGATGTGTTCTAGCATTATCATACGATAAAAGATGGATTCATTTAACAAAATTCTGTGCTATCTTCTTTAAATTAAAATTCTTCATTTTGCATAATTTATGCTAAAAGCAAACCCTATATCAGAATGTTCATAGCTCTTATGGGAGTCTGAAGAAGATTTAGCAAAATCAAGGACCAAATAAAATTTGTAAACATAAAAGCTTGTTAATTAATTTGTTGACAAAACCCGGGAAGTGCTGCCCAAGAAAGTGTTCAATTCTTCAATCCTCTGCCTCTCTATTCAATGATAAATGTTTGTTGGAGTTTTCTCTCTTAAATATGCATGAGTTAGGTCTCCTTGAGGTGTCCTAATCCGCCACCAATAAGTCCAACTGAAAGCAAACTTGAATAGAAAACACAATCCGTCTAGTTTTCAGGAATATTAACCCAGTGACAACTAATCCTAGATTAATTAGGATCATCAATGTAATTGAATTAAAATACAAAATTGGGATAGCATTAATTGTCAAAACACAAAGCTTTGGTCCAAAGCCTTCTGTCCAAGATAGGCAGCCCGTAATTGATGGTTTCTCAAATTTTCGCGTACAATTTATGGACTGACCTTTGGCATGTAAAATCGCCATAATTCACTCTAGAATACTCAAAAATGTGAGCCATAAAATTTCCCAGAAAGCTAACATACGGGCCTTTCCAACCATATAAGGGTCGACCATATATGCTTGATTTCATGTGGGTTTTGATTGGTTTATCTTGTTCGATTTAAATTGATTGACAATTTCTTAATTTTTAGGGGTTTTCGACCATATAAAAACGTTGTCTAGTTTTTTGTTTAATTGTACAATTTATAGATTAATTGGATGGTGATTTTATTTAAGTATGAAAAACGTTTACATGTTTGTCGCTTTTAAACTAGGCTTTGAGATTGGATAATCAAAAGAAAGAAAAATGATTCTGTTGGTAGAGACTTCTTCTTCTAGTCATGTCATTTGATAAATGATAGATGATGTGGTGGGAAGTTTTGATTGATCAGGTTGAATTCATTTGGTTAGAATTGCTAAATTTGTAGGTTGGATTCAAGGGTACAAGGAACATTCATGTTGTATGCATTATATTGGTGGTTATCCTTGGGTTGATGTCTTTGTTTCATTTACGCAAAGGATGTTTGTTTTCCCTTATGTCATATCTAGGTAATAGAGTTTGATTAGTGTACTGCTAACCGTAAAGCATGACTACTTTACTTGAGTTGTTTTCTTTGTTAGCACTGTTTATATAAAATACTTAGGTGCCTGGCTTTCTTTGAATCTGAATAGTATTAGCCAATAACAACTAACAACACATTGGAATGAAAAGAACAATCTGCTAATATATATATAAAGAGGTTGTCAATGTAGTATAGGTTAAAGATGATGGCTTGAATAGGGAATGCAATGAAAAAAGTTGATATCAAGTTTAAGATTTTGAACAGTGCTAAGATTTCCATTTGATTCCTTCACCAGTTCAGATGGTTGTTAGGTTGGTTATGAAGTTCGTCTAGACTAGTGCAATGTATGCATGTGTTTCCTCCTATTATCATTAATTTAGTGAATCTGCTGCTGACATTAAAATCTTTTGTACAAATGATTGTTGCTTTGCATTTGTATAAGATTGAAGAGAAATTATGAAGTGGGTTCTTGGATATAAGTATGTGAATTTTTATAAATTTACTAATTAGTGAGAACCAAGAAGAAATTCGTAAAAGCTGTTTCCATTGTGGACGTTTGATGAGCAGGATAGTCTTGAAACTAAATGATAGTTTAGAATAGTTACTAGTTAAGGAAGTTTATTGTTTTCTGCTTTCAGTTAAACCTAGTTTTTCTACACTGTAATATAAAGGATGTCCCACTAAACTTTATCTTGATTGTGAATCACGAAGACTTTTTGTATTTCTTTGAATCAGTAGATTATTCCTAAGCACAAATGTTTTTTTTTCTTTTATGTTGTTTTTGTTCACACTAATTGATGTGCTTTTCTTGCATCTAGGTTTCAGTATGTTTAGCATTTTTTAACATCATAATCTTGTTTTATTAAATATTAAACTTTGTATTACATGTATTGTCTCTTTTCAGGAATGAAAGGACAAAGCTACTCTTTTGTACAACAGGAAGTCTTCTAAGGAAAATTGAGCTTTCAAAACAATTGAAGGTATTTAATTTTTAAAGAATATACAATTATTAGAGCATACTTTTTCATGTTGGTTTCGAGTTCATTTATGTTGTTGCTGCATCAAAATAATGTCTTCAGCTCCAAATTGTTGTTGTGATTCAATATTCTATGTGCAAATCAATTGGGTGTGAAACATGAATAATTTTTTATTCTTTAAGATGTCTTCTAGCATTATTGTACGATCAAAGATGGATTCATTTAACAATTTTCTATGCTCTGTTCTTTAAATTTAAAATTCTTCATTTTGCATAATTTATACTATAAGATAACCCTATATCAGAATGTTCATAGCTGTTATGGGAAGTTTGAAGAAGATTTAGCAAAATAAAGGACCAAATAAAACTTGTAAACATAAAAGATTGTGAATTAATTTATTTGACAAAACCCATGAAGTGCTGCCCAAGAAACTCTTCAATTCTTCAAACCTCTGCCTCTCTATTCACTAATAAATGTCTGCTGGAGTTTTCTCTCTTAAATATGCATAAGTTTGGTCTCTTTGAGGTGTCCTAATCCGCCTCCAATAAGTCCAAGTTAAAGCAATCTTGAATAGGAAATACAATCCAACTAGTTTACAAGTCAAAATCCCAATTACAACTAATCCTATAAAACAAGGATACAAAATATATGCAATTCTAACGTTATCGGTAACTTATAATATTTTTGTTTTGCGAAGGACTGGTCAAATTATTTGGTAGGAGATTCCTTTAGAGGAATCCTAGCTGTTGATGTTGCTGCTCGTAATCCATCAATTGATCTAGCCTGATATTAGTCAATCCGGGTAAGCTCTGAACTGATATTTGTATCCAACTGATCTTTGTCTGCATTCAAACATTTTAAAATGGTTGTGTACATGTTATGCTTAGTGTTTTGAACTAATTATTACAGTTTCAAATGGTGCATTCAATTCGCAAGAGGAGAAAGACTGTTGGTGAGCAAACCATCTCTGATGAATGTGGGCCATGTTGCACACAATCCACAACCGGTGCTCATCTGAAGCTTGATAATATGGCTTGGATAAATTATCAGTAAGTTAGTATAATTTCCTTAATATTTGTGGTATTGCCTTATGTAAAGATTCACATTGACCCCAATCTAGAAACCACAGAGGTTATATGGCCTATCTAGAGTCCATATAGGTTTTATTTAACGGAAAAGTTATTATAAATGACTCATTGTCTATCTTAGGGCTTGTCCAGAAAAACCAAATCGTTATCGAATGTAATATGTACAATAACCTAGTTTATCATAAAATATATTTACATAATAAAACAAATCCAATTCACCAAACCAAATTTATTAGATTAATCAGTTTCCATAAATTGGTAACAAATCTTGACTTGAAGTTGAAACAAAATGAAGTTCTTTAGCATGTATATAACTTGATTGAAAAAACTATTGATAAGTCAACCATCAAAATATTAGAATGAAATCTTTATTATATTTCTTTCAACAATATATTGTCTTATGTCTTGGTAGCTGTATTTTGTAAGTTATTATAATTTTTAGTTTACTGATATTTGTATATATTCTCTATTGGGCACAAAGTATATCGGCTGGAATACTCATACTTACTCATACCCGGAATTGTGCTGGTAGAGTACACTTGTGAGACACCGCCACGTACTGAGTGTATTTGTTCCATTTATGCTATTTATTTTGCTGTATATTTTTCTGTTCATTCTATCTTATCTGTTAAAGCTACTTCTTGGTAGCTGCATTTTGTAAGTTATTTTAATCTTAAGTTATCTTATTATTCTATATTATCTATATTGGTTACAAAGTATATCAGCTGGAATACTCACACTTACTCATACCCGGAATTGTGCCTGTAGAGTACACTTCTGAGACAACGCCACGTATTGAGTGTATTTGTACCATTTATGCTATTTATTTTGCTATATATTTTTCTGTGCAATCTATCTTATCTGTTAAAGCTACTTCTTGGTATCATTGGATTTTGTAAGTTATTTTAATCTTAAGTTATCTTATTATTCTATATTATCTATATTGGTCACAAAGTATATAGGCTGGAATACTTAGATTTACTCATACCCGAAATTGTGCCGGTAGAGTACACTTGTGAAACAACGCCACGTACTGAGTGTATTTGTTCCATTTATGCTATTTTTTTGCTGTATATTGTCTTTTGCAGTAAACAAGAGTGTCAAATTACAAATCTAGAAGGGAAAAAAAAGGTTTGTGATTTATGACTATTTTTTTTTCACTGGTTTGAAATTACAAAACATAGTATGAACTGGAATTGTTTCTTTCATATAATAACATCTTCCATACCCTTATTTATTTTCAGTCAATGAATGAGATATGTGTTTCATGGAACAATCTCTCGAGGGAAGAGAAATTGCAATACACAATGCCTAAGAATGATGTTGCTGAAAAGGTCCATGTCGGTGACACAGATAAAGAATCGAGGAAAATGCATCCTGAACTGAAGTGTTGAGCTCTTTCGGTTAAAAAAGGCAGGAATTCGTTCGCTCTTGGAGGTATCAAAACATTCGTCCCATTGATAGCAATGTTCAGCCATTCGACATTCATTGTACTCCTACAAGGTTTTGTCAGATGATGTCAACATTTTCAGATTTGCAAAAGGATGCGGTCCGAGATTTGGGTTTGGAAACCTACTCATGTTAAATTGTGGATATCTTCGGCGAGACCTTTGTGTTTGGCTAGTTAACAAGTTCGACACAACAACCTCGACAATCGAACTGCATGGGAAGAGTTTCATCATAAACCCTTCCATATTTTCTCATGTCATGGGCATTTCTGACAGAGGGGATACAGTAAATATTGATGGAGCTATTCATGATAGTTGGAGGACTAAGTTTACCATTACCAACCGCGGAATCAAACTCCTCCACCTTGAATATCTTCTGAAGTAACAAGACAGACGACGATGATTTCAAGATCAGATTTTGTTTACATATGTTGATGTACGGTATTTGAATGTTCTATTTGATGTGGGCAATATAAATGGAAAAAAATAGGCAAGGTGGTGCTTCGATCAGCTGGTTATAAGCATACAGAAATTTAAATCCAAAAGTTCAAGATATATTGGTGGTTGTGTCCTTTTTCTGGAGGTACTCTTTATCCTGTCACATTGTTAATATGTTACTGTAATCGAATATTTGTTTCCAATATTGATCAAATTTTTTTCCAGCTCTTTTATTTGCATGCTATAGATTGGCAGCCACCAATTATTGATAAATTATGTATACCAGTTGTCAGTTGGACAAATCAGCATATAAATTGTTTTTGAAACATTTACTTGAATAAGGGTCCTATGGTACTGCCAAGGTATGTACTGTGATTAATATGTATTATATTCTACTTTAATTGTTAATATTGTATTTAAATTATTTCTAATTTAACATTCTCATTTCTTGAAGGTGTCTATCAGTGAATATACTCCACCTGCTGCACGAACTGATAATTCAGAGAAAGCAAAACATGATATTCCACCAGATGACGTGCTTCATATGATCCTAAAAGAAATCCAACAATTGCGTATAGAAAACGCTGACCTTAAACATAAGGTTGACCGTTTGTACGAAACTATTATTTTGACCGAAGATGTTGAAGATGCACATTTGTAAGAAAAGGACGACATCTTGGATGGAAAATGGTACCCCCCCCCCCCCCCCCTTCCGATACAAAACCGAAGGATACTTCTGTCTCAAGAGAAGAACATAGCCCACCACCGAACTTTCCTAGTATGGAACCAGTTATGTCTTCTCTAGTCCGAAGGCACGTTGTTAAAGTCTCCTCTAAGGACATCTCAATGAAGTCCCAATATCCAATGGGTCAAAACAGTCGCACTCCTTCCTAGGAAAAGGAATCAGTACCAACTGCCAAAGATTGTGCTGTTGATGATGTTCATCTTCCTAAACATAATACTTCTCTAAGACTAATTGATGAGGTTAAGAAACTAGTTCTGAAATTGGTAAACAGGAAATGATGTATTTGTCTAACATACTTGACGCTAATTTTGACATAAATCACTAGTTTTTTTACCTTTGAATACTTTTCAGATGATATCATTGGATGATGTACTGGCCATGGAAATCCAAAGTTGCTTTGATCCATCCTTTTCATTTCAAAGCTTCAAAATTGTCACGCCCTAAGATTGTCCCAGACAACCAAATTTTTATGATTGTGGGCTGTTCGTGTGCATGTTTATGGATGGCCGCAGCGATGCAACTTCTCTTAAATTTGAGAAAATTGTAAGGGATCCGATTTATCATTATATTTAATTTTTGTTTATGCCATGTTATTTAACATCCCAATTTCATTGTCTATCGTTGTTGTAGTTCAACTCGGTAGCTGAGCGCCTTCTTCTTGCCCTTCAATTGGCAATATTTCATATAAATCAGATACGTAGCCAATTAAAAAAAATACCTTCGAGTATGCTGACATGCAAACTGGACAGTTGAATCCCTTTGGAAAAAAGAGACAAGCTCCACCATTAAAGAAGGACTCTACAGCAAAATTGGTTAAGACATTGTCGTAGCTACGCATCGTAACTATTCCATTAATATATCACCATGATCTTTCAGTAATAGTTTAACTTCATTCAATTTTGTAACAAAATTTTACCATGGCAATATTTGCCTGATTGCTAAGCCCATGAATTTATAAATATTTGTATGTTTCAATAATATATACTACCCGTATAAATGGTTTCCTTTGAATAAAAATTTTATTGTGCATGTGATTTTATGAGAGGTGGGCAACCAAGTTGGCGAATCCTTTTTTGGTGGGCATTTTGGATTAACAAAATTTTGTTTACTACTCCGCCAAGTAAATTTTTTGGGAGTTGTAATGATGATAAATTCTTTCATGTAAATATCTATAAGGGCACAAATGTATATGGACCCTACTGCTGTCATGTTGGATATATTTGAAAAAAATGGATATAAATGACAAATGGTTGGAAATGATTCAATTGTACTAGCCACCAATATTATTTGTTACTATTAATGAGCAGTGTGGTTTTAATGATACAATGTATTGTCAGGTGAGTCCTGATGTATAGAATGTTGTTGTGGTAGTTGGCAGTCGAGTAGAGTGATGCAATTACAAGCATGACTTCCGATTATGCCAATTTGTCTTGGCAGAGTTTATAAATTATGTTCTGGATATATGTTCAAAATTGTACCGTATGTATGTTTGTCTCACCTGTCACTTATAATTCCTAAATTTCCCCAAGTTTATGAAAATATATCAACCTTTTGCAATTGTAATCATACTAGCTTTTATTACAGTGATCCATGGAATGAAGAAATTATACATGGAATGAAGGTTCCAAGGCAAAAGTAGTAGTGAAATAATTAGAACTGCATCAATTTACGTTGGGAAAAACCAAAAAAATAAAATTTCGAATATGCACAACAAAATGTTAAAATCATCCCCACAGACAAACCATAACACCAGCTGTAAGAGACAAAAAAAAACCAGCACAATAAAATGGGAGCATATACAGAGCAGAGTCCAAACAGGAACCAAAGCATAACCAAAAGCCACCCAACACAACAGAACTCGGCACGACCAAAGCATAACACAACGGTATTCTTACATGGAACATTTGTTCATTATTTGTATTACATTTGCGGTAATACATAATAAGAAGGTTATGACAAAAGTTTTTGCATCACCCAACTGGAGTCTTTAGAAGAGTTTGGCACCTGAGATTTTGACGGACTAAGCTGTTGATGTACTTCATTCAAAACATGGCACCACATAGCAGTAAATGGAACCTGAAAAAACAATGTGTTTTCTGTGTTTAACTATTCTCCATAAGGAACAAGGTCGGACAACTCTTTAATATTTATATAAGTCGTTCCTGAAATACAAAACAAGAACATAACAGACTTACCACATTAGAATATTGGTCAACGTCGTTTTAACCCCCACCAAAGATCATCTTGCAAGTTGAAAGTCGAAGATGAAGGATTGAAACATGTATTAATTAGGGGTTGGAATTTCTGACTCATACACCCCATACCACCATCATTAACCGGAAATGTGAACGAATACTATGGACCTGTTGAAGGGGTGGCAAAACTGTTGTCACTGTTTTCTGTAAAACTTGGGTCGAAAATGAGTATTGTGTTGCTTGATATTCTACTATTGTTGGTTTGTGGGCTGGCGTGACATGTCTTTACTGTGTGCCTAGGTTTCCTACATTTGCCACATTTACGTGGGTTCCCGTCATCCTTTTTGTTGCGTAGACTAGAACCTTTTGTAGCTGCTATACAAGGATCTCTGACATTATGCACATGTTGATTATCTTTCATACCCAACACATTTTCTGAAGTAAGAGGAGAACATGGCATCAATTGTTGCATACGTACTGTTAATTTATCTATCTCTCCCTTTGCCTCTTTAAATCCTTCATTGGACTTTGAGGCAAAATAACATAATTTGCTGCATTTAGAACTCAGTGATCCATACCTGGCCATTTCCATGATTGGTGTCGGAGTTGCATCACCAGAGTAATCAATATCTAACAAATCTTTTGCACCGGTGGTCCATCGTGTCAATATAAGTGATGACGGTATATTTTGCATGTTCATGGCTTTCATTACACTGAAAGAGTGGCTACAAGGAAGACCCGTGGTCTCAAACATTTTTCACGAGCATTGAATTTGATTTGTAGATGGTATGAAACAAGTTGTCCAAGTTTTTATTTTCACAACCAAACCTTTTGAATGTATAAGTATACCTATCCACATCTTCAACACAATTGCATATGCTAAACGATGCTTCTTCTTTCATTTCATCCCGCACTAGGAAAAATACATTTCTTGTGTATTTATTAGCAACATCCTTCTCTAGGCCCAACAAATGAGTAGTATATACTTGTGTTGTGTTACTGCACTGATAATCGTTAAAGGATTCAGTATTTCGAATTCGATCTAATGCTCTATCTATGTTTTGCATGAACTCATACAACTTAAGTCGACAATGAACAAATTGATTCAGGAATGAATTCATACTCTCACAACGCTGCGTGCTTCGCATCCTACCAAAAAAACTATCTCTAAGAAAAGTTTCTGCCCATTGCTTTCGTTTGGAATACATTCCATTCACCCAATCATTGTTGTTCAAGCCAAAATTGTCAACCATGTTTATCCATCTCAAATCAAACTCCTCGGTAGTCATAAAATTCAGCATGCATCTGCAGAATGCTCGTGTGAAGTTTCCATCTTGTATATTTGTCTGAACATTTCGCTCAAGATGCCAACAACATAACCGACGAACGGAGTCAGGCATCACTGTCTTTGTTGCCTTATGCATGACTCTGCCACCATCTGTAACAACGGATTGTGGCATCTTACCATGCATTGAAACCAAGAAAGTCCATAACAACCAAGTGTATGTCTCTATGCTCTCATCCCCTAGCAACCCAAAACCGAAAATGGCTATAGAATTATGTTGATTAACACCAATAAGCATTACAAGAGGTCTCCGATACACATTAGTTTTGTATGTTGCATTAAATGCTAAAACATCTCCAAAATAGCCATAGTCTGAACGAGATGTCGAATCTGCCCAGAACAAGTTGCCGAATCGATCATCTTCATCCAATGTGTAATCGAAGAAGAATTCAGGATCCAATACCGCTTTTGCAGTCAAGTATGATATAACGGAATCGGCATCGGATGTTTGAAGTTCATCCCTACGAATTGAATCGAAACGATTTTGCAAGTCTTTCTTCGTATGTCCGACATTTGAGTAACTACATGCCTAGTGAACAAGGTGGTCCATGACTAGAGCAGTTTTGACACCAACTGATCGCTACGACTTTAATTGTGCAATTTCAGAATCTTGAACATTTCGATGTGATCGTAAGAAATGAATGTGATTAGGTGGCACTAAATTGTGAGTATGTTGAGTAACGAACTTCTTAACAACCCATACAACATTATTTCTTTTAAAATGAACTTTGAATGCCGCATGACATCCTTCTCAAGTTTGGCATGTGGGTTCACATTTTTTTTTTTCTGTTCTGTCAATATACTTATGTGCTTTGTACCCTTGCTTAGAGCAAACCCACTTACGTATTGTAATAACACCTTGTTTATCACGCCTCTTTTCATCCTTTCTAGTGCTAAACCCAACAAACTTTGAGTAGTTGTTGTAAAAGGACTCAGCATCTTCGATAGAAGCAAACTTCTTCCCTATTACATCACCAGGTTGCAAATTTGTAAATTCAATCGAGTCATCTAAGTCTGATAACTTTGAGTCGACTTCTACAGTAGTTGTATTGTTTGTACACACTGGTGGGGTTAAGGGAATATGATCGGTGAAAAGCGAATGATCAATTGCAGCGTCTTGGTCATTGGTGTTGTAATCAGAACCACCATAATAGTAGCTGTTATATGTTGTGTTTGTGTTTTCCCAAGCTGAAGGACCCCCTTGGTTCAAATCAAAATTTGATTTAGAGTTACTACCAATGTATGAGTCGAGATTCATCTGTCAAATGGTAATAACAGCCACACATTGTGACATTTAAATTTTTTTGTATATAAATGCAACAGACATATGTTTTACATCTTTCAATTGCAACATACAAAAGTTAAACACAAAGTGATTACATACCTCTACCGGAGAAGATAACAATTGTCCAATACAGGTGTTGGAGCATAAACAAAATGTTGAATACAGAGGATTGAGCAGCAGTAAAATATTGAGACAACGCCACAGGTGTCTGCCTAAGAATCATATTGATTACAGATGTTTGAGGAAGTGAACATCATAGAGGAAGCAAGGGAAATTTGTTTCATCCAACAACAACATAAAGGAAGCAAGGTCCAACAACAGATGTTTGAACAGGCGAACACCAAGAACAATAGCAAAGGAAATAATCATCCAACCAATAACATAAATGAAGCAAGGGAAAAAGAATTCGAGAGAGTGATGGTGGGTACTTTGAATTTGGTTGAGTGGTGTTAATTATCAACCTGGGTGATAAGTGAAGTGGATAGGGAGCAGTAAAGGGATTTAATGCTGTGTAACTTCCTCACAGCCAAAAATTTGTTAACTAGGCAAAAGCCAACATGTTTAAATATTAATTTTTTATCTATCTTTTTTTTTCTTTGTTTCTACAAATATTACAACACTTAACTTTTGTATGGTAACAAGTCAAAATTTTACAAATTTATAAATGGTTACGAAAGCCGTGAAAATGGTTATCGGAGACGTAATTGTGGTAACCATACATCGTAACGATAACAAGTCAAAATTTTAGAAATTGTAAAATGATTACCACAGCAGAAAAATGGTTACCGGAGCTCGTTGATGTGGTTATTATATTGATGATATTTTTTTTATAAGTAATATTAGTTTTTACAAAAATAAATTTCATTCAATTATATATCTTACATGATACAAAATTAATGGTCTACTTCAATTAAAAAAATAGTAGTTGTATTAGATTTTTTGTTTGTTAAACTATTAAATGTTTATTTAATTGAAATAGAAAAATGAGAAAAAATGAATTATAGTTTGATAAATATTTAGACTATATTTGAAGTAAAAACACTTTTTAAATTAATAATCCAAACAATGTATAAGAAACGGACGTAACTATGAATGCTATCATGACGATAGAGTAATTAGAGTATCGAAACGTTTCAAAATTACCTTCACACTTGATCAATAGTTGAACACAATGGATACGACTTATTTATAACATTGCAAAATTTAATCGGATTAGATAGTAATTCTGTAATATGTATATAAGTTTATATATTTCTCTTGTATATCAAGATTATGATATAAATGATATTGGATTAGTCGAGCTGCAGCATTTGTTTATATTTCTGAAATAAATATTTTTTGAGTCAACTCGATTATTATTATTATTATTATTATTATTATTCATCCTGCCTTTTCAAACATACATAAACAGAATTTCAATGCTAGGGAGGAAATTAATTAATGTAAGAAAAAACCAATGTAGTTACAAATTTTGAAGAAATGATGAAACAATAATCAATACAAAAATAAAAAATTAACAGGCTGCTTCAACACAACGCCGACTTGATATCATTCTAATAAAAAAGAAAACTTCAAACTTACTTTTAGAGAATGAATTGTTTCTCTATAGGGGGTGTGCCAATAGCATAACTTGTTTATTATGTAATATTTTAATTTTAATAATCACAATTAACATTTACTTTATATTTGGACTCAAATCACTTGTTCAAAAATGATTTCTCAATTTGTGTTAGGCCAATCAAATTGGGACATGTGTCTATATTTATGGAATTAAATGTAGACGTATGTCCCCAATTTGATTAGTCTAACACAAATTGAGGCACCTTTTTTTAATAGTTGATTTGAGTCCTTTATATTTATATCAAAATACATTAAGTTTCTATACATGATGAATTCATGTATGGAAACTTAAGAAATGTTTCGTGAAAATAATTAAAAGCCAAAATTATACCAATTGAAAAATTGTTACCAGTGCCGTAAAAATGGTTATTGGATCCGTTAAAATGGTTACTAAAACCGTGAAAATGGTTACAAGTCAAAATTGACAGAATTTAAACATGGTTACCAAAGCCAAATATAGTTACCAAAGCCGTGAAAGTAGTTATAAGTCAAAATTTTAAAAAATGTTAAATGGTTACTAAGGCTGTAAACATAGTTACCAAAGCCGTGAAGGTGGTTACCAAAGCCATTTAAATGGTTACAATTCAAATTTTCAAAAGTTTAAAATGGTTACCAAAGCCGTGCAAATGGTTACTAAAGCCGTGAAGGTGATTACTATATCCGTGAATATGGTCACCAGTCAAATTTACAAAATTTTAAAAATGGTTACCAAAGCCGTAAATATAGTTACCGAAGCCGTGACGGTGGTTATCAGAACTGTGAAAATGGTTACAAGTCAAATGTTCAAAAATTTTAAATTAGTTACCTCAGCCGTTAAAATAGTTACCGAAGCCTCAAAAGTGGTTACTTAAACCGTTAAAATGGTTACAAGTCAAAATTTCAAAAATTCTAAAATGGTTACCAGAGCCGTACAAATGGTTACCAAATCCTTGAAAGTGGTTACCAGAACTGTAAGAATGGTTACAAGTCAAAATTTAAGAAATTGTAAAATGGTTATCAGAGCCGTCAAAATGGTTACCTAAGCAGTGAATGTGGTTACCAAAACCGTTCAAATGGTTACAAGTCAAAATTTCAGAAATTCTAAAATAGTTACCAGAGCCGTTAAAATCGTTACCAAAGCCTTGAAAGTGGTTACCAAAACCATAAGAATGGTTACAAGTCAAATGTAAAGAAATTGTAAAATGGTTACCAGAGCCGTCAAAATCGTTACCAAAGCCGTTAATGTGGTTTCCAAAACCGTTAAAATGGTTATAGTCAAAATTTCAAAAATTCTAAAATAGTTACCGAAGCTGTGATGGTGGTTACCAAAACCGTAAAAATGGTTACAAGTCAAAATATTAAGAAATTATAAAATGGTTACCAGAGCCGTCAAGATGGTTACCAAAGCTGTGAATGTGGTTACCAAAACCGTGAAGATGGTTACAAGTCAAAATTTCAGAAATTCTAAAATAGTTATCGAAGCCGTCAAAGTGGTTACCAAAACCTAATAAATGGTTAAGAGTCAAAATTTAAGAAATTTATAAATGGTTACCAGTGCCGACAAATGGTTACTAGAGCCGTAAAGGTGGTTACCAGATCTGTGACAATAGTTACCAGTCAAATTTTCAAAATTTTAAAAATAGTTACCAAAGCCGTAAACATGGTTGCTAGAGCCGTATAGGTAGTTACCAAAACTGTGAAAATGGTTACAAGTCAAATATTTAAAATTTTAAATATAGTTACCTAAGCCGTACAAATAGTTACCGAAGCCGTGCAGGTAGTTACCACAACCATTAAAACGGTTACAAGTCAAAATTTAAGAAATTGTAAAATGGTTACTAGAGCCGTAAAACTGGTTAGTATAGCCGTGAAGGTGGTTACCATATCCGTGAAAATGGTTACAAGTTAAATTTTCAAAATTTTACAAATGGTTACTAATGCAGTAAAAATAGTTACTGAAGCCGTGAAGAAAGTTACCAAAACCGTGAAAATGGTTACAAGTCAAATTTTCAACATTTTAAAATTGGTTACCAAAGCCGTAATAATGGTTACCAAAGCCGTGAAAGTGGTTACCAAATCTGTGAAAATGGTTAAAAATCAAATTTTCAACATTTTAAAAATGGTTACTGAAGCCGTAAAAAGGGTTACCAAAGCCGTGAAGATGGTTACCATAATTGTGAAAATGGTTACAAGTCTAAATTTCAAAATTTTAAAAATATTTACCTAAGCCATAAAAATAGTTACCAGATACGTGAACATGGTTACTAAAACCGTAAAAATGGTTACAAGTCAAATGTTCAAAATTTTAAAAATAGTTACCTAAGCCATACAAATGGTTACTGAAGCCGTCAAAGTGGTTACCAAAACCGTAATAATGGTTACAAGTCAAAATTTCAGAAATTGTTAAATGGTTACCACAACCGTTTAAATGGTTACTAGAGTCATGAAGGTGGTTACCATATCCGTGAAAATGGTTACAAGTCAAATTTTTAAAAATTTAAAATGGTTACCGAAGCCATGAAAATGGTTACTGAAGCCGTAAATGTGGTTATCATATCCGTGAAAATGGTTATAGGTCACATTTTCAAAATTTTAAAAATGGTTACTAAAGCCGTATAAATGGTTACCGATTATGGGAAGGTGGTTACCAAAACCGTGAAAATGGTTACAAGTCAAAAATTCAAAAATTGTAAAATGGTTACGAAAACCATAAAAATGGTTACCGCAGCCGTAATGATGGTTACCATACCCGTAGAAATGGGTACAAGTAAAAATGTCAAAAATTAAAAGATGGTTACCGAAGCCGTAAGAGTGGTTATGAAAACCGTAAAAATGGTTACAAGTCAAATTTTCAAAAAAAATTTAAATGGTTACCAAAGCAATAAAATTGGCTACAAGTCAAAATTTCATAAAACAATGGTTACCGAAGCCGTATAAATGGTTACCGGAGCCGTGAAAGCAGTTACTATAGGCGTTAAAATGGTTACAAGATAAAATTTCAAAAATTGAAAAATGGTTACCCTAAACGTAATAATGGGTACTAGGACTGTGATGGTGGTTATTAAACCCGTTAAAATGGTTACATATCAAAATTTCAAAATTATTTTGAGAAAATATTTATTTATTTTAAATTAATTAAATATAAATTTTAAAAGTTTAAATATAATTTTTTATTGTTGAACAAATTTTTTTATGTTTGATATGTATTTTATAAATTTTGTTAATAAATATTAATAAATATTTTTTAAAAAAAAGGGTTAGTTTTTTGGTCCACTGTTCATCACTGCATCATGCAGTGGTTTTTGTCTTCACTGTATAGCAGCCAATCCCGTGGTTTTATGGTTAGATTGTTGAGTAAATTATTAGGTTTGGTCTTTTGGAATGTTAAACGTTTTTTAAGTATTACAAAATATTACAATAAGACTATAGGGATCTGTTCGAGATCAAATAACGGGAGATAACTACTCTAACAAATTGGGAAGAAAACTCTCCAAAAGTTGTTACTTGATCATTAATTGTTTATTATAACAAGGGAAAGTATCATTGTCCCCCTATATTTTTTCCTACTAGTAAATCTCCCCTCTGTATTTTTATTAACGCTCGTTTTGCCCCTTGAAACTATAAGTATTTGTCATATTCCTCCTTTCCGTTAGATTTTCCATTAAAACCCTCGTTGACTGTAAACTTCGAAGGGTAATATGGTAAAAACCCTCTCACATTATCTCTCATTTGTCCTCATCACTATCTCTCTCGATCAGTTCCTCTCTCTATCTCGATCGCATCACTCTCTCGATCTCTTATATCGATCAATCTCAATCTCCCCTCTCTCTCTCTCTCATCATGTCGATGATGTAGAATCTGGTTTGGGGTTTGATTTTATTTTGTTTATTATTTTAATTTTGATTTGAATATGGGTTTGGGGGTGATGATGGTTGAGAAAAGCTTGAATTGGGTGATGGTTGTCGATTCACATGGTGATGGTGGTTGGGATTGTTTTTGCGGTGGCCACCGGCAACAAGATCAAGCGTCGATGTTAGGTTTTGAAGATTTGCTGGATGCTGGTGAGGATTCAAGAAAATGGATTTTGATCGAGTATCTAGCTTTTGATTTTTTTTTTTTTATAAATAAATTGGTCTTATAGGTTTGGTGGTGGTGATGTGGTTCGATTATGGGTTTTGTGGTGGTGATGATGTAGGTTTGATTTTGGTTCTGGGTCTGGTGATGGTATAGTGTTCTAGGTTTGGTAGGGGTATGGTTCTGGGTTTGGTAGGGGTATGATGTTCAGATTGATGATGGTGGTTTAGACTTAACAATGGTGGTGGTGGTGTTCTGAGTGTTCTCCACCATCTTTTTGTTTCATTTTTTTCTTTTCTCTTTTGCTTTTTGTTTCCTTTCTTTATTGCTTTTTGTTTTTTTTTTCTTTCTATATAGATTATCTTTTAATCTCCACCATCCATCTCAAAGATGGATGGTAGAGATCCATTTAAGAATTTTTTTTTCAGAACCATTTATTCACAATTATTGAAGGGAAAAAATGTCTTTTAACGTGAAAATTAACTTTTTAGATGGAAAATCTAACATAAAGGGGGAATATGACGATTACTTTCCACTTTAGGGAGAAGATTCATCCATTAATGGAAATACATGGGGGATTTACTAATAGGTCAAGATATAAGGGAGGAAATGATACTTTCCCTTATAATAATAATAAAATAAAATCTTTGAAGGTCAACCATCTGATGATCTAGAATACTATTATTTTCCTACCCCTCCGCCTGTAGCCGTAGGAATCAAAATCAACAGTTTTTATATCATTTGGGAATGCATGAAAGAATTTTTAAGCATTGGATCAATACTTGAAGGCAGAAATTCCTTCCATGGAATGACGTTATAGATTGGTTTTAAAAAGAAAAATGTAAATTAGGGTGCATGGGTGATTGGTGCTGATTTATAAGATTTAAGTTTATGAACAGCTTAATAAAATAAAGATGAGTATATCAAAATATGATGTGATAATATGGACTTATCACCATCTAGATAATTATCCGTTATTATCTTGTAATTTAATAGATGTCAATTGTAGAGATAATCATCCATATGAGTATATATAGGCCTATTACCTAATCATTCAAGAGAAGTAATAAGATTGATTGAAATATTTTCTCACTCTATTCTCTCTCTTGCTTAGCATTTTATTTTATATTCTTCCTTTTAGGCTTTAATTTATAATACGTTATCAGCACTGAAGCTAGTATGGTAAGGAGAAAAATTCTTTTATATAACTTGTTTCTCTACTATATTGATTCAATTAATCTTATGAGTATGCTATGTGGATTTTGCCATTAATTTGGATATTCCGCATGCATCCGAAAGTAAGATTAATTTCCATGAACTCATTTCTAGTTCCATAATTTTTAAGTTATCTCATCTTCTACTTTCTTATTTATATTATACCTGAATCTTTTTCATAGAAAAAGGACGGTACATTTATTTAGCAACCAAAAGTTTGCAAACGCAAAAAAAATCAGAACCAGAAGTTCTTGATTCGAAAAAGAAAATTCAGATTTAACCAGGCTCGAAGTTCCGTATTCCAATTCTAATTAGGACCAGAAGTTTCATAATCTAATTTTAATCAGGACCCAAAGTTCTGTATTCTAATTTAATCAGAACCTGAAGTTCAATATCTAATCGATAAAGATTTAAATCCCAATTGTATCAAAACCTTAAGTTTTGAGTTCTAATACGTACGTTGGCATATGGAGCTCGTTATGGGATGATTTTAACTTGAATTGAAATCACAACTTCATGAGCAGTTTTTCATCAGAAAAGATCCATGGGATATCCTTATAGCATAAAGATGCAAATTGTGTAAGCTTGTGAAGAAAAGTGCATGTGCATGATTAGCGTGACAACAAATGAAAAATACGTGCCTTTGGTTATGACGATGGTAGTATGTTCGATGTCAGCAGAAACACATAGTGAATATGTGTGTTGTGTGTGATAGAAAAACAATGATAAAATACAGATTGGGGATTTGCATTTTTGAACTGTTTCTAAATTCATGATCACCTTACGACCAGTACGTGATACAACCCGTAGATGATTCTGCTTCCAACGTAAAATTTGGATTCCCGACGAACGGAATGTCATCCAAAACATTTCTTTATATATAGAAAACCAAATAAGTTTACTTTGTTTTATATATATTTTACATATTTCCTTGGTCAATTATCACGAGGCTGGTACGGGCCGTTTCGAGTAAGACAAGTTTTCCCTCACAAGGCTGTTGAGGTGGAAGACGAAGAGATTGGTAAAACATTTAAGGTGAACTAACATAGAGTCAAACCTTACTTGAATGGAGTTAAGGAGGCTGCTTGGCTGGATGTGTTTGTGCTTAAGGAGCCGTAATATCGTACCACGTCTTGCCCAAAAGTTAAATAGTGTGCTTGGTGGGAGGCACACCCATTTTAGTTTATGGTGTGTTTTGAATTTTTAGTTTGTTAGCTCATCTCTGACTCTATGTTGTTCATGCTTTTGGTTGAGATTGAATTGTGATTGAATTGCGTAAGCATTAAAAACATAGGTTTGGGGGTGAGATTTTATTTTGTGTTCAATTTAGTTAGTGAATTTTAGTTTGATTTTGTATAAGTTTTTGGTAGCAACATTTTGTCAAACAAATGTGTTGACGATGATTTTTGGATATGGAAAAAGCCATGCGACCAACAACGTTAATATGATTATTAATGATATTGTAAAGCAAAAAAGTAATACTTGAGCATGCAAAACACAAAGTTTTATGTGGAAAACCTTAAAGGAAAAAAACCACGGTTGCTGGAGACAGTGAGAACAATTTTTCACTATATAAAGATGAATTACACTCTCAATCTCTTTTACACTCTTGCTGCTTTGTGCGTTTTCACGGACATACATAATGGCATTTAAGATACTATTTTTTTACATACATAGAACCCTAATTCTACAAGTAAGGAAAGTTGATGATATTTAGTAGGACTCTAATTTGTTGGAGTCATTTTTATCTGTAAGGACCTCTATTTTATGATTGGATTATTTCATGACAAACCAGATTGAGGATGATCTTGTAATGGGTAGCTTAGGTTCTCGATGGCAAGCTTCAAAGCATCTCCGTGGCTTCAAGAGCGAAATGTATATTCACTTGACTTTGTCTCTTGAAGAGTTTAGGTGTGCACACACACACACACACACACACACACACACACACACACACACACACACACACACACACACACACACACACACTTTATGCATACTTTATTCATCTTGCATTTGTGCTCTAATTATTTATATGTGTGCATCCATTACACATTTCACACTTGCACCTTATTGTTAGATCGAAGTGTGGTTTTTGTGTGATGTAATTTGTTTCCTGATGCTTGATCGGGAATCATCCGCGCATGCATGCTGGTATGCTTGTCTTAGCGCGATGAGTGACCATTTGAGAAGGTCCTATTCTTCTCCTGGTTTGGTCTTTGGTCACATGGTCTTATACAATGAGTTTTGGACATTTTGTTGTTGTCCATATCTGACCTTTGGTCTTTCTTTTGAACATTTCTCTTTCTACAGACATCGAAACTTCATTTTGTAAAATGTAGTAGAAAATAGACATTTATACCTTTCCAACAGTATATTATACAATATATTTTGATGTCGTTTAGTCATGTTTTGAGACGCTTGAAAATCAAGCTGTTGTGCTATGACGTTTCACTGCGGCCCAAGTGCCGTCTTGGTAGACAGCGGCACATAGGCAGCGGCAAGCCCGTTTCTGCCTCTGTTTCATAATTTGGCCATGTCTCACTCATTTGGACTTTGATTTGGATCATTTTTGAAGGGAAATTCATGAAATTTATAGGGTTATCATCTAATCACTATAAATACATCTCTTTCTCATCATTTGTCATTTAAAAACTCAAAATTTCCATATCCTAGTAGAGAAAGAGTTCCAATAGAGAAAGAAAGCTTCAAGTTTTGTACTTTAACTCTCCAAACCCCAAAACCCATCTTCATCTTGCATCTCTAGCATCATTCAAGCATGGGTCGTTATTAATATCTTTACTTGGTAAGTAAAACAAACATCTTAACTTATTTATTGTTCTATTTCATCAAGACATGTCATTTATTGCTTAGGTTAGTAAATCTTCATATTTATTGTATATCTATTGAAGTTATGATATGTTTGAGGTTTGTTTGTAATAGCTAGAATTTAGGACCATATTGCTCTTCTAGCTAAGTCTTTATGCCTTGTATCTAGACTTTGATATTTAACCCCTATTAATTGCATTTCTTGATTGCATATTTATTGCCCGTGTTATATGTTGTGACAACTTGTGTTAGTTGGACTTTATTTGACAATTAGGTTATTAGATTTTATTTATACATCGAATTGAATCCTTATGTATAGGCATGTGGAATTGGTTGATAACTAGGCTGTTAAATTGCATTATAACATCTAGTTAAGCATTTTGTGTATTGTCTTACACATTATTGCATTTGAGCATATTGTCATATATTTGCTTAGACCTCTATACTCTTCATAGAGTCAAAGTCTTGTGGCTTCTAGGTGAAGTTGCACAAGCAAGTGAAGTCTTGCAACCAAGGGTGGGTTGACAAGCATCGGTCAAGTGCCACTGTAAAAGGTCTGCTGGTAGAGTAGGAGGTGCTCACACCAAGAGCAGGGGATCATAGGATATCACTAAGGATTGAACCAAGAGTGGCCAGTGGTAGTGTCTATAGCTTGAGGTTGTCAAGAGTCAAAGTCTGTGTATCACTTGAAAGTATAACCTTTTATTCATATAGTGGATTTCTGTGACCGTGTGTGGCTAGAAGGATAAGCTGTGAGTTTTACTCAGTTGGAGGGTTTCTCACGTAAATCAATTCAATGTGTCTTTATTGTTTTCTACACTTTATTATTATCGTTGAATGTTTGTTTGGTTGGTTAATTGTGCTTAATATTGATTAATCAAAAAAATTGGTAATTAACTGGATTAACAACCCATTCACCCCCATCTAGGTTGTTTAGACACATGTTTTGTTTATTTTCAATTGGTATTAGAGTGGGTTCCTAGAGATACATAGGCGATCCTTGCTCTTGTTTGTGTGTCTTGAGTTTTTACACCTTAAGTGTTGCATTCATGTGCATACATTGACACAAAAACTATGAGTGAATTTGGGATGAGTAAAGAGAGAGCATCGAGCATAATACCACCTTTGTTGAAGGGTGAAAATTACTCCTCTTGGAAGGGGAAGATGGAGTCCTCTTTATCGACAATTGATGACTAGGTTTGGATGGTGATTGAGGATGGATACACACCACCCACCATGACTGCCGAAGATAGAAGTAGTGTGCTAAAGCCTAAGTCTCAATGGAGTTCCCATGAATTTGAAGCCTTGAAGTGGAACAACAAGGCAATGCATGCCTTATTTTATGCAATGGATGAGAGTCAATACAAACTCATCGAAATCATCAAGAATGCATATGTAGCTTGAAAGATCCTAGAGATAACGCATGAGGGAACCGAAGTGGTTAAGGATTCCAAGCTCCAAGTTCATCAAGCACAATTTGAGACAATTATGATGGAAGAGCATGAGTGCTTCAATGACTTCCAAGTGAAGTTGATGGACATCATGAATTAAAGCCATCAACTAGGTGACCCATACTCTGATAGGAGGATCAAGAAAAAGATCATGAGCTCACTTCCCGCTAGATTCGAATCAAAAGTGACAGCTTTTGAAGAAAATAGTGATTAGAATAACATGAAGTCGAGTGAAGTGATTGGAATACTCCTAGCATATGAGTCTAGATGGGCTCCTACAACTATATCACCCAAGAAACAAAAAGGTATAGCCTTAAAGATCTCCACGATTGAGAATGAGGATTCTGACTTAGATGAAGACATGTCTTTATTGGTGAAGAGATTCATGAAGTTCATGAAGCTACAAAAGAATAGCTTTAGCTCTAGGGAGAATGACTTCAAGAAGAAGATTTACTTCAAGAAGATTGATCTAAAACAAGAAAAACCTTCAAGAAAGAGCGTTCAATGCTATGAATGTGGAGGATTCGGGAATATCTCTAAGGATTGTGGCAACTTGAAGGCAAGCGAAAAGGAAAGGCGATGACCGCCTCATGTAGTGATAATGAGAGTGAAGAAGACCCTTCGGGTGATGAAGAGCTTACAATTAATTACACGTCTTTTAGAGCCTATTATGTGGAAGATAAAGAAGAAAGAAAAAATACCTTAAAATATGACCTTGAAAAAGGAAGAGATGAAGAGGTAGAAGAGTGATGGATAAAACTACTTATATGGAAGTTGACTCGGTTGATGAGAGGCAAAAGAAAAAGAGTGCCGCACATCAAGTGTAGGAAATGACTCTAGTGATGAGAGATCTTCATCTCACTCTAAGAGGAATTTATAAAGGCATAGACCTTGAAGACTTCATCAAGTATTTTGAAGACTCTAGGTTAAAGAAGAAAATGGAGATTAAAAAAATGAAGGAGAAGAATCTTAAGCTTTCAACCAAGGTGACTCACTTGAATGATGAAGTGAGGAGAGTCAAGGAAACCAAAGACCATATGTAGAAAGAGTTTGAGGAAGCTAAGGAGTTACTTGCTAAAATGACCGCTGGCACCGAAAAGCTTGACCATATGTTGAGCATTAGGAAGAAGCCAAATGATAAGAGACGGCTTGACTTTGTAGATGATGAGTTCATGTCTTCCTCTGACAAGACAACTTTTTTGAAGGAATTTGTTCCTAAGTTTTCTCCCTCATCTCAACATCCTAGGAGGAAGATTGAACTTGTAGAGTCATCCAAGAATGGCCGAGTAAAGATGCTTCTAAGGATTCAAGCTCAACCTCAATCTTTGAGCATGCCTCAACCAAAGTGCCACCAACCTTTGAAGCAAGCTCACTATACTCATCATGACCAACCAAGAAGGCAAGCCATGCAAACTTAACCAATAAGGAATCCCAATCCTGGTTCAACAACAAAGAATGAGTGATCCGGCTCAACACCAAAGGCGACATCAAAAGAATGACAAGTCTCTAATGACCTCACAAGGATATGGTATGACTCCTCACTTTATACGTACTTGTCACTTTTGTGGTGTTGATGGGCATATTAAGCCAAATTGCCATACATACATTAAGAGGTGTAGAATAGAGAGCATGAAAGAAAAGAGGTTGAACCGTAGGGCTATGCATGATCCTAGGAAACCTAGAGACTTGAAGATTTTGACCACTAGTAATGATATAGTGGAACCTAGGTTGAATAGGAAAGATGAGCACTCAAGACATTGTGCTCATATGACACCCTTGGATACTATCGAGTCTAATGGACTTAGTATGTCTAATTGAACTTGTCTCTCGCCCTGATATGGTACGGTATTGAACCAATGAGGGGAGCTCAAGCAAATAGATCGAACTTGCATGATTTTCTATGTGCAAAAAGTTGATTAATTTTATACTATTTTGATAATTGCTTAAGATTCTTGGTTGCACATATATGCTTATACGGTTTTTTTTAATAAGTGTGCATCATTGCTTTGTATGTAATTCCTATCATATTTTGGTTCAACAATCCATTTTTAGACTTGGAGAATTATTTGGGAAAGTACATTTGAATGATCTATAATTTATCTCCATGACATAAGAAATTTTTATGACATGCTTAAAATGATATGATGAAATGTTTTTGATTGCTTATATGCAAATATATGTGAAAGCAAATGAGAAGCCTAAAATCAATATGGATCTAGTATCCATTCAATCAATAAAGATTTCATATCCAAATTAGTCTTCTCTCTCTTCGTAACGGTTAAACAAAACTACTATAATACAGATATTTATCCAAAAAAATATAATAGGATCTCTTTATCCATTGTCTTGGTTTGCCGTTAAGGATGGATATAGTTGCTCTTAAATCGGAAATATCTTTTGAAAACCTATATCTTATTTGCTAATGACAAAAGGTAGAATTTGGTTTGAATTCTTTTGGAAACCCTTTTGATGTTTGCTTTGCCAAATACCATTGCTTGAACTTCAATGCTATATGTCTTGCATGCAAAGCAATAATTTCACACATTTTTTTATTAAATAAATTCCTTGAATCTCTCTCAACTATATAAGTTGCATAAAGTTCTTGTATATGATTATGCAATGTATTTGTGCGAATAGCTCTCTTTGCTAAAACAACATGATATGGGGAGCTTCTTTCCTATCTCATGACAAAAATGGGGAGAAATCTTGAGAAATATATGGAAGCATTGTTTATGCTTTGGGGAGAAGTATTGAGAGAGAGTAACATTTTAGGGGGAGCATTGCACATGCATTACTTTGTGTTGCTTTATTGTTATTGAGTGCAAATGCTTTTTATATTTGTTATTGAGTGCAAATGCTTTTTATATTTGTTCACCTCACATGCACTTGTTCTTGGACAATGCTTTCTTGCTATTGTGTGTAGGTATGATGATCTACTAAGAAATTGAAGACCTTAAAGACTTAGAATCTTAGGTATCTCTTTTTGTAACATATAATGGACTCTCTTGGAAAATAACTAGATTTTGTATTTGGTGAGGAATTATTTGTGAGTGGTTGTTTTTTTATGAAATAGTCAAAGGAGGAGATTGTAAGGACCTCTATTTTATGATTGGCTTATTTCATGATAAACCGCATTGGAAATGATCTTGTAATGGGCAGCTTAGGTTTTTGATGGCAAGCTTCCAAGAATCTCCATGACTTCAAGAGCGAAATATATATTCACTTGACTTTGTCTCTTGAAGAGTTTAGGTACGCATACACACTTCATGCATACTTTGTTCATCTTGCATTTGTGCTCCAATTATTTATATGTGTGCATCCATTACACATTTTACACTTGCACCTTATTGTTAGATCTAAGTGTGGTTTTTATGTGATGTAATTCGTTTCCCGATGATTGATCGGAAACATCCGCAGCATGTACGATGGTGTGCTTGTCTTAGCACAATGAGTGACCATTTGAGAAGGTCATATTCTTCTCCTGGTTTGTTCTTTGGTCACATGGTCTTATACCATGAGTTTTGGATATTTTGTTGTTGTCCATATCTCAACTTTGGTCATTCTTTTAATCATTTCTCTTTCTGCAGACATCAAAACCTCATTTTATAAAATGGAGTAGAAAGTAGACATTCATACCTTTCCAACGGTATATTATACGATAGGTTCCGATGTCGTTTGGTCATATTTTGAGTCTCTTGAAAATCAAGCTGTTGTGTTGTGACGTTTCGCCACGGCCTAAGTGCCGTCTTGGTAGACAGTGGCACATAGGCAGTGGCAATCCTGTTTCTGCCCCTGTTTTGTAATTTGGCCATATCTCACTCATTTGGAGTCTGATTTGGCTCATTTATGAAGGGCAATTCATGAAATGTACAGGGTTATCATCTAAACACAACAAACACATCTCTTTCTCATCATTTGTCTTTAAGAACTCAAAATTTCCAGATCCTAGTGAGAGAAAGAGTTCTCATAGAGAGAGAAATCTTCAAGCTTTGTTCTTTGACTCTCCAAACCCTTATCTTCATGTGAAATCTCTAGCATCATTCAAGCATGGGTCTTCATTAATGTCTTTACTTAGTAAGTAGAACAAACATCTTAACTCATTTATTGTTCTATTTCATCAAGACATGTCATTTATTGCTTATGTTAGCAAATCTTCATATTTATTGTATATATATTGAAGTTATGATGTGTTTTAGGTTTGTTTGTGATAGCTAGAATTTAGGACCATATTGCCCTTCTAGCTAAGTCTTTATGCCTTACATCTAGACTTTGATATTTAGGCCTCACTAATTGCATTTCTTGATTGCATATTTATTGCCCTTGTTATATTTTGTGACAACTTGTGTTGGTTGGACTTTATTTGACAATTAGGTTATTAGATTTTGTCTATACATCTAATTGAGTCCTTATGTATGGGGCATGTGGCATTGGTTGATAACTAGGTTGTTAAATTGCATTATAACATCTAGTTAAGCATTTTGTGTGCGGTCTTACCCATTATTGCATTTGAGCATATTGTCATATATTCACTTAGACCTCTATACTTTTCATAGAGTCAAAGTGTTATGGCTTCTGGGTGAAGTTGTACAAGCAAGTGAAGTTTTACAACAAATGGTGGGCTGGCAAGCATTGGTCAAGTGCCATTGTAAAAGGCCTGTGGGTAGAGTAGGAGGTGCTCACGCTAAGAGTAGTGGATCAGAGGATATAACCAGGGATTGAACCAAGAGTGCCGAGTGGTAGTGTCCATAGCCTGATGTTGTCGAGAGTAAGAGTCGGTGTATCACTTGAGGGTGTAAAATTTTATTCATATAGTGGATTTCTATGACCGTGCGTTGCTAGAAGGATATTCCGTGAGTTTTGCTCAGTGGGAGGGTTTCTCACGTAAATCAATCCAACGTGTCTTTATTGTTTTCCCCACTTTATTATTATCATTGAATGATTGTTTGTTTGGGTTAATTGTGCTTATATCTATTAATCAGAAATTTGGCAATTAGTTAGATGAACAACCCATTCAACCCACCCCCTTCAAGGTTTTTTAGACACACTCTTTGTGTATTTTCATTATCTTCTTTCCTATCTTGTATATTTTGCGTATTTAATGAATTAGATTCCTCGTTGGATTTGGACTCCAATATCTTTAAGGATGTTTGTTTCCTTATTGGAGTATACTTCATGGTTCCTTGTTTGAGTAAGATTATCTCTTCATATTTATGTCGTGGTTATCTTGGAATTAATGTCTTCCACACATCACTAGCCGATCAGTTATCTAACCTGACCGGATCTTCTTAACCTGACCGGTTACTTAACCCCGACCAGTGTATCATTTACCCGAATAGTTGTTAGCCCGACTAGGTTCTCGACCTGATCTGTTAGTTGAACTCGATCAGGTTATCTCTACCTGATGGATCCGATGAACCCGATCAGATCTCGCTAGAATCAAAGGTTGAAACTTGGTCAACTTCAATTGGTTTCATTTGGCTATCCCTAGTGACATGGCATACTTGATCATCGCTTTTCTCGATATCGATGCTGACCTATCAATTTGCTAGAGTTTTCCAATAACAATACCTCTTTAAATATTTGAACCGAGTAACTCGTTCGGTTTTCAAAGAAGATTCGCTCGGTGAGATATATTTAATTATATCTTTAAGTCTTGTTTTTTTAGCTCAATAATGATGGCCTTGTATTAACAGCTAAGCATTCAATTTCAGCCACTGACATTTGATTTGACATGTTGATAGGACTTATTGTAGCTAATCATACTCTTTGAGTGACACTTGACAGACCAATAGTAGGCATGTGGGCTGTGTTTTTCAGAGAACGTGCACCAACCCAAACTCACACATGCATCTTTCCTAAGCGTGGGATGATGTCAGCGCCACCTATAAAATTTGAAACTATTTGTTTTCCCTCTATCTTAAGCTTTTCATGCAATCCTTACCGCAGACACCAAACCCTAATTTTCACAACCCCCATTTTCTTATGTTTCGAAGTTCTTCTTGAAGTTTTCAGCCTTTTGTTTCCGTTGAAATTCAGATTTTTCAAGATCGATGTTTTCTCCTCGCTTTATCTCGAGATATCAGGTTAGTTCTCATGGAACCTCGCACTCGTCATCGTTTTGTTGAATTATTGTGTCAAGCTATTGAGGTTGGTGTTAAAGAAACCGCTGATAGAACCGAATCCAAATTGAGATGTAACCTACAAGTTATCACTCCTCAATCCCCGCCTATAGCTATGTTGATTACACTTTTGCACAACCTGAGTTTTATTTTGCTTTTGCTAATCCCACTGTTTCTTCTATCAAACCTTGCCTAAAAATGATGAGATTAGCTCACTCCAGTCAGGGTAGCAAGCCCACTGCTAAAGCTTCATCCCCAACCGGCCTGAAGATTACATCGCAAACCGTTCAGCTAGAGGACGTTAATAAGGAGCATCGCATGCATTTGCTGAGATTTTTTGACACTTATCCTTCTGCTTATGATATTGAGATTAATGCAGTCACCGACCGGGAAATCGAAGAGTACACTAAGAGGTTTAACATTCCTCGTTAGATCAAACTCTTCTGTTATGACAACCGAGCCATCTGGAATCCACTACTAAGCGTTGTTGCTGTATATGGAGCAATGCTTACTTCAAGGGTTACTTTGCCTCTTCAACCTTACATTGCAAGATTTTTGGCAGACGATGGGATTGCACCCGCTCAGTTGACCTCCAACTCTTACAGGATCCTAGTTTTCTTATGGAAGTTGTGGAAAATCATCGGCGCGAAGAATCCACTAACTCCTAGGGAGATCCATCATTTTTATACCATTGGTCGATCGGACGTTGGGGGCACTTTCCATATTCAGTCCAAACCTACAAACCACTGGGTCTCCAAGGATACGGAAACCAAACTTCCCATCCAACTCATAAGGATTAGAAGGGCCTCATTTGGGGATTCCTGACACGGCTTTTGCCATGTATGCAATATCAGAATAAATTTATAAATCCTAAGATGCACTCAAATTGTATAAAACCATAATGCTAAATTTACTATCTTACACTCTAATGCACTCAGGTTAAGCTAAGCTAAAACTAGACTAAGATAGTAAAAATGCAAATGATAGAATATGATGAGAGAATATGGGAGTTGATGCAATTTCATACACGAACTGTAGATGATCCATCTCTTAAGACAAATTTGATTATGTATAGGGCATATCTTCCTCACTTGAGTTTTCAGGATGACTAGGATTGGAGAGCTCACAATCCACCCCTTTTACTCAGCCTTTGGATAGATTCAGTGGGCGGGATGGCTAGGATTGGAGAGCTCACAATCCACTCGTTCACACTTTCTGGGATATATTGGATTGGAGAGCTTACAATATATCCCTTCCGATTCAAATGAGCTTGTTATAACACCTTAGGTGTGGATGGTTTAAAACATTAATTGACATCAAGTTTGGATTAAGAGTTGGAGTGCCTACTTAACTCTCTTAGTCATCACAATTCAACCTTGAAAATACACTCTAAGCGTATGTCTAACAACCTAGAGGGGGGGTGAATGGGTTGTTAATCGATTATTACCAATTTTTTGATTAGTCAATATTAATAATATAACCCAATATAAACAAACATACAAAATCAAGTAAAAGTGCGGAATATAAATAACACTTGATTTTTACGTGGAAACCCTTCAACAAGGGAAAAACCACGGGCTATCCTTCTAGCCACACACGATCCTCAAATCCACTATTGTAATGATGTTTACAACCTAGGTTGACCTCTAGTCACACCATTCTCGGTCACTAACCCACCACTACTACCCAACGGGCCTTTATAGTGAATCCTTGATCACTTTGCTTGCCAACCACACCTTGGTTGCAAGACTTCACTTGCTTGTGCACTACACCTTGTAGTCACAAGACTTAACTCTCAAGAAGAGATTAACAACCTAAGTGAATATATGAATACTCAAAATACAAATAATGCTAGGCAACACTAAATGCTTATCTATGGATTTAAGATGACACTAAGTACAAATCCTAGATATCAATGTCTATATGAATGCTCATAAAGACCTAACTAGATATAGATGTGCAAGTCTAAACTCTAGTCATCAAACAAAGCCATATCAACATATGTTGTCATTAATCATGGAAAGGACAATAAATGCAATTAACAAATGCAATCAATGAGTCGTAATTAGCTAGAGGGCAAATATGTCCTAAATGCAACATAAATACATACATTAAATAGAGTCCTAGCATTTAATCAACTAATAAATGCAATAAAAACACAATCTTGGAAAGTATGAACAAATGATAAATATGGGGTTTTTGTTCAACTTACCAAGTCAACTAATGATGAAGACCCATGCCTTAAAGATGCTTAGAAATGCATGAAGGTGATGGGTTTTGGGTTTGGAGAGTCAAGGAACAAAGCTTGAAGCTTTCTCTCTCTAAGGGTTGTTCTCTCTCATAAAAATGGGTTCATGAAGCTCTAAAACGAGTTGGGGAAGAAGAGAACATATATATAGAAACCCTAGACAAAATTGCGTCGTTTTGGGTTTGAGAAACAAAATCCAGTCAATACCGCTTGCTGGACCGCGGCTCGGGTCAGTGCCCAGACCGCAGTACATGCAGCAGTGTGCCTACTGGACAACATCGCATCGGGGACCGCTGTGCATGGAAAGCACAGGCCACGGTCTAGGCGGCAGAGGCCTACTGAAGTATACCGCGGTATGGACCGCTGCGCATACAAGTGCACAGACCGCGGTCTTTAACGCTTGCACCTTCTGGAACCAACCACTGTTGGGACCACGACGGAGGCAGGTGCCCAGCAAGCGACCTACACCGCGGTAAAGAGGAAAATCCTCTTTTCCAGGCAGACTCAACACACTAATCTAATATGCAAAAATGTGCAAGTGTGGACAGTGATGAATGGCATACAATGCATCATTCAATAGCATGTAATCAAGAATATAATGCATGCAAGTGAGTGTGTGCAACTAAAATCTCTTCAAAAGAGTCAAGACAAGTAAACTACCTCTCTTGAAGCACTATGGGATCTTGGAAGCTTGTTGATGTAGAACCACAATAAAACCTAAGCTACCCATTACAAATAATCCCAAAGTGATTTGTCATGAAATAAGCCAATCATAGAAATGAGGTTCTTACAATCTCCCCCTTTGGCTATTTCATAGGCACATGCATATTGGCCTTTTTAAGTCTATTTCTCTCCCTCATGCTCTCAACCCTACATTTCTTAATGTACCTATGGCAATTAGGCCTAATATGCCCATCAACACCACAAAAATGAGAAGTGGGTATAAAGTGAGGAGTCATACCATATCCTTGTAAGGTCATTAGAGACTTGTCACGCATTTGATGTGGCCTTTGGTGTTGAACCAGTTCTTTCCTTCTTTGTTGTTGAACCGGGTTGGGATGTCTCTTTGGTTGAAGTTGCATGGCTTGCCTTCTTAGTTGGTCATGCTGAGAATGTTGAGATTGAGCTCCATTCTTTGTTGGCATCTTCACTTGGCCACTCTTGGATGACTCTCAAAGCTCAATCTTCCTTCTTGGATGTTGTGGAGGTGAGGCTTCCTTCACGCTATTTCCTTTGACAAACGCCGTCTTGCCTATGGAGGGAGTTTCCTTATCATGAACATATCCAAGGCCCCTCTTATCATTGGACTTCTTTCCAATGCCCAACATATGGTCAAGCTTTTCGGTGCCGGAGGTCATTTTGGCAAGCAACTCCTTTGCTTCCTCAAGCTCCTTCTTCATCTTGTCTTCACTTTCGTTGACTCTCCTCACTTCTTCATTCAAATGAGTTACCTTGGTTGAAAGCTTGAGATTCTCCTCCTTTAATTTTTGAATTTCTTTTTTCTTTTTCAACCTAGAGTCTTCAAAGTGTTTGATGAAGCCTTCAAGGTCCATGCCTTCATAAATTCCTCTAGAGTGAGAGGAAGACTTCTCATCACTAGAGTCATTTCCTACACTAGAGAATGAGACACTCTTTTCACTTTGCCTCTCATCAAATGAGTCAACTTCCCCATCAAGACTTTTGCCTTGATCACAAGACAAGGCACTCTTGCCCTCTTCTACTTCCACATAGGAGGCTCCAAAGGCCGTGTAGTTAATGGCAAGTTCTTCATCATCCGAGGAATCTTCTACACTCTAACTATCACTTGATAAGATAGCCATCCCTTTTCCTCTTCTCTTGTCCTTCAAGTTAGTACAATCCTTGGAGATATGCCCGAATCCTTCACATTCAAAGCATTGAATCCCCTTTCTTGAAGGCTTCTCTTGACTTGGATCAATCTTATTGAAGTGGGTTTTCTTCTTGAACTCATTTCCCTTAGAGCCATGGCCGCTCTTTTGTAGCTTCAAGAATTTCTTGAATCTCTTCACCATTAGAGCCATGTCTTCATCCGAGTCATCATCCCCCTTCCCAATCTTAGAGGTCTTCAAGACTAACCCCTTTTGCTTCTTGGGAGTTGTGGAGGTAGGACCCCGTCTAGACTCATAGGCAAGTAGCCTTCCAATCACTTCACTTGGCTTCATAGTCTTGAAGTCATTGTTTTCTTCAAGAGCCGTCACTTTGGATTCGAATCTAGCGGGAAGTGACCTCATGATCTTTTGCTTGATCCTCCTATCCGAATACGGGTCACCTAGTTGATGGCTTTGATTCACAATGTCCATCAACTTCACTTGGAAGTCATTAAAGCACTCATGCTCTTCCATCTTGATCGTCTCAAATTGTGCTTGAAGAACTTGGAGCTTGGAATCCTTAACCACTTCGGTTCCCTCATGCGCCGTCTCTAGAATCTTCCAAGCTTCATGTGCATTTTTGGTGATTTGGATGAGTTTGTATTGGCTCTCATCCACTGCACAAAACAAAGCATGCATTGCTTTGTTGTTCCACTTTGAAGCTTCAAATTCTTATGTGCTCCATTGAGACTTAGGCTTGGAGACTTCACTTCCATCTTTGGTGGTCATTATTGGAGGAGTGTAGCCATCTTCAATTGTCATCCAAGCTCGATCACTTATTTGGCAAATATAGGACTCCATCTTGCCTTTCCATGAGGCATAATTGTCACCCTTGAGCAAAGGAGGTCGTATGCTCGATGCTCCCTCATTACTCATCCCAAAGTCACTCATAGTGTTTGGGTAATATGAATGCAAATGAATGCAACCAACAAGATGCACACAAATGCAAGACACACACAATCAAGAGCAAGGATCACTTGAGTATATCTAGGAACCCGCTTTGATACCAATTGAAAATACACTCTAAGCGTGTGTCTAACAACCTAGAGGGGGGGGGGGGGGGGGGGGGAATGGGTTGTTAATCGATTATTACCAATTTTTCGATTAGTCAATATTAATAATATAACCCAACATAAACAAACATACAAAATCAAGTAAAAGTGCGGTATATAAATAACACTTGATTTTTACATGGAAACCTTTCAACAAGGGAAAAACCAAGGGCTATCCTTCTAGCCACACACGATCCTCAAATCCACTATTGTAATGATGTTTACAACCTAGGTTGACCTCTAGTCACACCATTCTCGGTCACTAACCCACCACTACTACCCACCGAGCCTTTATAGTGAATCCTTGATCACTTTGCTTGCCAACCACACCTTGGTTGCAAGACTTCACTTGCTTGTGCACTACACCTTGTCGTCACAAGACTTAACTCTCAAGAAGAGATTAACAACCTAAGTGAATATATGAATACTCAAAATACAAATAATGCTAGGCAACACTAAATGCTTATCTAGGGATTTAAGATGACACTAAGTACAAATCCTAGATATCAATGTCTATATGAATGCTCATAAAGACCTAACTAGATATAGATGTGCAAGTCTAAACTCTAGTCATCAAACAAAGCCATATCAACATATGTTATCATTAATCATGGTAAGGACAATAAATGCAATTAACAAATGCAATCAATGAGTCGTAATTAGCTAGAGGGCAAATATGTCCTAAATGCAAACTATCACAATACAAACCCAATCATACAAAGGAACTCATAAATATATGCATTAAATAGAGTCCTAGCATTTAATCAACTAATAAATGCAATAAAAACACAATCTTGGAAAGTATGAACAAATGATAAATATGGGGCTTTTGTTCAACTTACTAAGTCAACTAATGATGAAGACCCATGCCTTAAAGATGCTTAGAAATGCATGAAGGTGATGGGTTTTGGATTTGGAGAGTCAAGGAACAAAGCTTGAAGCTTTCTCTCTCTAAGGGTTGTTCTCTCTCATAAAAATGGGTTCATGAAGCTCTAAAACGAGTTGGGGAAGAAGAGAACATATTTATAGAAACCCTAGACAAAACTGCGTCGTTTTGGGTTTGAGAAACAAAATCCCATCAATACTGCTTGCTGGACCGCGGCTCGGGTAAGTGCCCAGACCGCGGTACATGCAGCAGTGTGCCTACTGGACAACATCGCGTCGGGGACCGCTGTGCATGTAAAGCACAGGCCGCGGTCTAGGCGGCAGGGGCCTACTGAAGTTTACCGCGGTATGGACCGCTGCGCATACAAGTGCACAGACCGCGGTCTTTAACGCATGCACCTTTTGGAACCAACCGCTGTTTGGACCGCGTCGGAGGCAGGTGCCCAGCAAGCGACCTGCACTGCGGTAAAGAGGAAAATCCTCTTTTCCAAGCAGACTCAACACACTAATCTAATATGCAAAAATGTGCAAGTGTGGAGAGTGATGAATGGCATACAATGCATCATTCAATAGCATGTAATCAAGAATATAATGCATGCAAGTGAGTGTGTGCAACTAAAATCTCTTCAAAAGAGTCAAGACAAGTAAACTACCTCTCTTGAAGCACTATGGGATCTTGGAAGCTTGTTGATGAAGAACCACAATAAAACCTAAGCTACCCATTACAAATAATCCCAAAGTGATTTGTCATGAAATAAGCCAATCATAGAAATGAGGTTCTTACAAACCTCTACAATGGATTGGGAGTTGGAGTGCCTACCCAACCCAAGGTGAGTATCAAATGCATTAAGAACAAATTAAATCTCTAAGTGAAATGAGAGTTGGAGAGCCTACCCAATTCAATATGAATTTCAGTTAAAAATTAATTATTCAAGTAAGTTAATCAATCAACAAGAATTAAGAGTTGGAGAGCCTACTTAATTCAAGAGATGATTAAACACAATTAAGCGCAATGAATGGAACTATATTGATCAAATCTAAATATGGTGGAGTACCCACTATCCATGAATTTTAATTACTTCAAACTCCCAATTTGGGTTTAGTTACTTATGACACATACAATCATATAACAAGGAGAAAAGAGATAGAGAGAACCCATATATAGACCTCCTTTCTTCAACCTCAATTCAAATCTCCAAGTGTCCTTGTTGGGTAAATCCAAGAATTGGTGTAAGGGTTATGGATGATTAAGAGAGAAAGTGATTCCTAGATCTAAAGAGAGAAAATGTGATGTAGATGGGTATGTGGTCATGTTGCTGAAATCAGAAATGAATCATCTCACCTCCTTCAGGGGGCCCAGCCATTGACCCATATGGGGAAGAGCTCAGAGCTGCTATGGAGAGATCCATGAGGGAGCAGGAAGAGCGGATCAGATCAGAGATCGACCCCAAAGGCAAAGGGATCGCCAGTGAACCGGAGAGGGAGTTTTCCGACGATGATTAACCATCCTTTCTTTTTCTTTATTATTGATCAGAACTTTTACTGCTTGTATTTGTATTTGTATTATCTTTTAAACGGCTTAGACTTATTTTTCTTTTCTTTTCGCATTTAATTTTCGTTGGTAGAGTTGTTGTGTGGTTTTAAGCTAGGTTGTGCATCTTTTGGGAAGCACACAATAACACGCATGGACATCGACCGATCTTCCTTCTAAAGGGAGTTTTCTACCTTCGGTTTTGTACTTAAATTTTTTATGAATGCGATTTAGTTTTTGTTATGATGAATGAGCTTGGTCGAATGTATGTCTAGATTCGGTTTGGGGGTGTTAATCCCTCATTCCGCCATTTATTGCGATTATGCTTATTCTTACCAACAATGGGGGCATTGTTGAGTTTTGGTTTGGGGGTGCATCACGCCTCCGATGTGTACAGTTTAGTGTCCAATTTTTCAATTTTGTCGCTTGTCCATTTTTCAAACTATAATCCAGTATGTGTATGATGCTTCTAGAATGTGTTTTTGACGAGTCTCTTATATGTGCTCTGACCTTGTGATATTGTTTGGTGCCACTTAAGGCTTAGCTTGCACCATCATGGGTTAGTCTCACCCGTTGGTATGAAGTATTGGGGACTTATTGTTCCCATGTCTTGTTCTAATAGTGGAGATACCTGTGAGATCACAAACACAAGCATGAAAGTGTGTTTTCTGAGTGCATTATTGATTATTCTTAAACACGCCTCTCGTCATGTATGTCATGTGCCATAGGACTTGCATTATTTTGTGAATGCGTGATGGGTGTTTTCATTCCTTTTTTAGATGGTTTTGGAAGTGATAGTAGGGAATGCATGTTTATTGAAGTACCTCTATAGCCTAAACACCACTTACCATATTGTGTGTTCCAAAGCCGATTTGAGGCCAAACACTTACCTCTTCATTGGTACCACATTCAACCATATACCCAATAGCCTAAACACATGCCTACCCTTGTACTAATCATGTTAGGATGGGAAATGGTAGTGAGAAAAAGGGTTAAAATGGTCCCACAGTGGGGAAAATGAGATAGATGTTGAAAATATGAAAGAAATGGGTAAGTTATGCACTCTAAATGCCTAAAAAAAGGGAAGATGATAACAACTCAAATGGAGTACAACATTGTTATTTGGAAATTGTTAAAAGAAAAATTTAAAGAAAGATTGTACTTGAAGTGCCATAATTAGAGTGTTTTATGATAAACACGCCCAAATGGAATGCAAATGTTGAGGGAAAAATGTGGGTTAAATGGTTTCCTAGAGGGTTGCATTTAAAGCAAGAAAAGAACATGGTGTGGGAGTAGGAATTTTATTCTAGCATGATTGGTGAGTTGAACTCCTAAAAATTCCATATTCTGTTTTGTGTAAACTCATTCAACCCCACAGCCACACTATAACCGGTTGAAAAGCCCTATTTGATCCATGTAAGTCTAGTTTGGGAATGTAGGTTGAAGCACGATCTTTCGCATCCATGGCATGGTGACTCGTTCCTAGGATAGTTCATTGCTTAAATCTTATACAGAATCTTCTTTGCATACTTGTTGTGTGGAACTTAGGACTCTTGAGGAAAGAAAAGAGGGAATCCATGTGAGCTTTAGAATTGAAGCGAATTATGTTCAAGGTATGGGAGTAAGTGGTCCTAAATTCATGAATGCCTTTAGGTGTGGGATTCGTGTTCGTACGAGCCTCCCTTGGGTGTCTCCAAATTGCTCTTAATCTTGTGCATATGTTTTTCTCCTCTCGATCACATCTATTTGTATCATATCACACATTGGACTTGCGACATTGTTGATGTATTGATTAGGTATTTAGAAATTACTTTCAGCTGGCGTCTTACTGTTTTGAATAGATTTGCTCGAGGACGAGCAAAGGTTTGGTTTGGGGGTTTTTGATCGGGCCAAATATGTACTATATTTAGGCCCTCAGATCCTTACCTTATGTTCTGTTTTCGTGCGTTTTTGTGTCTCTTATGGGTTGTTTTGTGCTTATTTGAAGGAAATGATGCAGAGACAGGCTTGGAAGCACATTGTGATGATTCCAGCAGAAAATGAGCACAAACAGGTCTATAGTGCGGGTCCAGTGCGGGTCCAGTGCGGGTCGCAACCGCACTCCAGCCGCACTCTAGCCACACTTATGTGCATAGCCGGGGCAGAATGCAAGTACAGAGATAAAGTGCGGGTACAGTGCGGGTCAGCTAACCGCACTCCACCCGCACTATTGCCAAACCAGAGAAGCTGCGCAGTCACCTGACATTAGAGTGCGGGTACTGTGCGGGTCATCGAACCGCACTCTACCCGCACTTGCATCAAGAACAGAATAGCAGAATTGCACCTGACATTAGTGTGCGGGTCATCCAACCGCACTCTACTCGCACTGTTGCTCAAGACAGAAGGTAGATTTTGCACCTGAGAAGGAAGTGCGGTCACAGTGCGATGCCAAGTGCGGGTCAAGTGCGGGTAATTCAACCGCACTCCACCCGTACTAATGTCCTGATCCGAGAACTGAAGTTGCAGGCAACCCATACAGTGCGGGTAAACCACCCGCACTCCACCCGCACTCCGAGCGCGCCAGTCTGATTTTCAAAGCTTAAGTGACCTATTTTTTTATTTAGTATAAATATAAAAGTATAGAAACGTTTTAAGGAGATTTTAACTCCGTTTAAGACAGATTAGCCATTCTTCGATCTAGTTTCTCTCTCTACCTCTCATCCACACATTCTCTACTCAACTTCAAGGAAGTTAGGAGATTGGAGCCACTTCAAGGAAGGAGATGTTCTCCAAAGGTTATTTCTTTCTCCTCTCTACTGATTTCCTAGTTGTAATGAGTAGCTAAATCCCCTCTAAGGGGTTGATGGAGTAGTTAGTTTAATATTGGGCTTGTACATAAACTTGATATTATATTGAGATTCATGTCTATCTTCCATTGATCTATTCTTGTTGTGAATGTTTATCATTGATTTCTTGTGTAGATACATGATCTTTGCAAGATGTTTTTATATTATGTATGAGTATTGCATCTAGATATACATCCTATTTAGTTGTTTAATGCTCTAAAGAATAGACGGAAAGTCATGAATTCCGACTCTTGAACCGCGGTTTTAATCTAACCTCGATCGTGTTTCCGACACTATACATCCTAGGTCGAAATCTGTGAAAGAGTTAGAAGTCATCACTATACATCCTAGGGTGACTATTTGTAATCGGTTGAGTCAATGTTAGGTAGACGAGCTTCATTTCTAGAATCCGGTAAACAATCAACTCTATACATCCTAGGTTGGTAGTTTACAAGGATTAATCCCTAATAGGTGGTCCACACTATACATCCTAGGGTGGCCACCTTCTAGGGATAAATAACCTACTCTATACATCCTAGGTCGGTTACCTTGAAGAGCCGTGCTATTGACAAGTTCGTTACATTGCCCAGTATTTGCGTTCGAATCTATTAGCTCCTTAGTTTCCATCATCTATATATCTTTCACTCCATATTCCCCTTTCATTTTATTTACTTATTTAATTTAGTGTTATTTAGAGTTGGTTCACAATCTACATTTTTACCAATCCATGTTTTGCTATTATATATATATATATATATATATATATACATACCATTGCTTTAGCTTTAACTAATTTGGCTAACTCCGCTCCCTGTGGACGACACCCACTTGCCGCTATATTTATGTTTGTAAACTGATTTAGGCTTTGTGAGGTTTCTTAAAATATTATTGACGGACTGATCTTTTAAAACGACATAAGGGAAGCATCCTTGTCATTGAAACAAATGGAAACTTACCTAAATTTGTTTAGATTGCAAAGAAGAAAAAGTTTCCCAACTTGGTTAAGCCACCATTAGCATCACATTGAACATTTTTGATGCATGGTTGAAATTGCACAATCTATTTTTTTATTGACGTTGTGTTGCCCATTTATTTTGATTTTATTGTGCTTGTTAATGTTTGGGTGGATACAAGTTGAGAAGAAAATAAATTATGGGATTTCTTTAAAAATTTAGTTTTGTTTTAGTGAAATTTTTATTGTTAATAAAGTAATAAGGCAAGTTAATATTGTGTTATTGAGTATGTGTAGGTCAAAGAGGTAGAAAGCACAAGAAGACAATGATTTGAGGTTAAGGGACCAACACATAAGGTGGCATAGGGCATCACTGTGCTGGTCATCCGCGGGTCTCTACCCGGGCATTTCTGGGCAAGACCCGAGCACTGCACACACATTATAAATAGAACGAGTCTTTTTCATGTGAGCCTAACCACAAACTCAAACCAAATTTTTACCAAGTAAAACTTGCTCTTCACGCTTTTGATTCAAGACCAATAGGTATGTCTCCCAATCTTAATTTTGTTTCAATATTTTTCAATCCTTGAACTCCATCTCTCTATAAATTTCTCCATCATGCATGAATTTGGTGCTTTATGATGACCCACTAATTTGTGCCATACTTTTGCTTGATTTTTGACGTATAGATATTGGGTTCATGGGTTAATGCATGTTCTGGGTAGTTAAGGTTGATGTTAAGTGACAATTGCCCTATATATGTGTAAACTCGAATTTAGGGTTTGAATGTGCTAATTGAGATATTTTTCAAAATTGAATGATGGGTTTTGTTCGATCGATGTACGTTAGGTGAATGGAATTAATTTGGAATGAAAACGACACGTGAATACACTTGCCTTAGTTGAACTTTTTATTCTATTTTCATTATGTTAGTTTAATCTTTATTTTGTTTCAATACTTGTGCTTAGTGTAATAACTTGGGTGGGTTTAGATGTTTTTAGATGTTTTGGGATTTTTGGAGTTTGTTTAATTTTGAGGATATGCATTTGAGATATATTTGTGTGGTTGTTAGCCTCTGCGGTTAGGATTTGTGCTTTAAGGATGGGTTCTTTATCTCTTGGAGTAGACACACCAACAACTTGCATGTCTCAGAGGGACTAGCAAGCCCATAGTGCTCATAAAACGGGCGATGACCTAATCAATTTGTGACTACAAGAAAGCCACCACCTCGGTTTTATCTCTCCATCTCAAACCCATGAACTATTTCTCTCTATCTATGTTTATAGACATTTGTGGATAGTTGGTGAATGTAGATATACATATTGCATATAATTTTTAGTTGAAATGTGTGGATAGTTATAAATGAATAGAATTTTGGTCTCTAAGTTTGAATTTTTGAATTAATGAGCCAAAGGCTCTTATGGATAATACACATGAATTTACAAGTTTTCTTTACATATAGCACAACTCAGTTTTTGGGGTTTTTGAATTCATGCATATACTTGTATTGGAATGAGCATATAGTAAAAATTGGTTTAGGGATCATCGACCTCATTCCAACAATTTTGTGAATGGATGCCTGATGTGGTTAAAATTTAAACTTAACTGCCATATTTTCTTATAATGTCTTATTTTAAGATGAGCCTATGTTTGAGTCTTTTACTTTGTTGGGCATTGATTGTGCGTGATTAGTGCCTAGGTTTTTGTGTTTGAGTCGAGTTTGGTGCATGCCGTTATGCCGAGCTCTACTGTCTTCAACAGTGAAGACAATATTGGGTTTTGGTTTAAGGGTGTAGACGCCATCGTTGAGTCGTCTTTTTTGTTGTTTTGTGTCATTTTAGTTATTTTGGTCCAAAATTTTCAATTTGTCTCAATCGCCAAATTTTTTGAGCTTTAACTAGCTTGGATTTGATGCCTTAAGCGTGTGATTTTGGCGGGTGTATAAATGCATTTTGAGCTTGTGTAACAAATCGTTGTCACTCTTGGGTCTTACTTGCTGGTCATGGGTTAGTCTCATCCTTTTTGTGTTTAATTTGAGGGGACTCGGTGCTCTTGCACCTTATTCTAATAGTGGAAACCACTCATAAGTTCACAAACACAAGCCTATTAAAAAGCGCATTGAGTGTATAATTTTTCTACTCTTTAAACACTCTTCTCGTCATATGTGTCATATGCCATAGAACTTACATTTCATACATATACTGGATTGCTTGTCGGATGCATTCATTCTCTTAATAGACTAATTGTGGAGATGATTTTAGGCAATATGTGCATTGAACTACTAATATTAGCCTAAACACATTCCTACTCTCTAGTTGTGTGCTCCAATGCCAATTTTATGGCCAAACACTTACATTTCATTTGGAACCACATTAAACCATATAGCCATAAGACCAAACACAAACCATCATTTAAATTGGCAATCATGTGGGCTGTGTGTGTGGTGTATGAAAGTGTAAGCTCTAATGTGGAAATAGCATGTATTTAGGCAACAATGTAAAATGTGCATGAAAGGGCTCAAAATGTAAAAGTGCCAAAAATTGCACTTAGAGCCAATTGTCAAATGTTATCGTGCAAAAAGAAAAGAAATAAAAAGGAAAAAGCAAAAAAGAAAAAGAAAATCAATACAAAAGAAAAAAAAAGAGGAAGAAAAAGAGCCTTGTGAAATAATTGTAAAGTACTCACAATGTGGAGTACAAATTTATAGCACAAATATGTATGTAAGTGAATGCCTAGTCTCTAGAATGTCATTGGTGTTTAATAGAGCTTGTATGGGGTGTGTGAGTATGCTAAGCATGATTGGCGATATTTGAACTCATATTTTCCTATTTCTTGTTCACCACATCTAACCCCATGGCCCCATTACAACAAAAGGGAAAGACCTATTTGATATATGATATGTCTTGATTGGGAATGTTTGTTGATGCTCGATCTTCCACGTTCATGGCATTGTGAATCTTTCTTAGGCTAGTTAACCGAAAAATTAGCGGTCTTTCATTGATTAATGTATGCAATGCATTAGATTCATATGCATAAATTCTATCTTTGCATACATTGCATGAGAGTGAACTTAGGACTCAAAGTGAAAAATAAGAGTGAATCCAGGTGAGGATTAGAGTTGAAGCGAATTATGCTCAAGGTGAGAGAGTTAGTAGCTCCCGATATAAGAGCACTCTTAGGTATGAGATTCGTGGCAGTGCGAGTTTCCCTCTAGTGCATTCGAGTTGTTTTAGAACGTTTTGCATATGTCTAGTTCTCTCTATCACACATCCTTGCATCTCATCACAGATTGGACATACGATAGTTTGAATTGTTTGTTTTCTAGTCTAGGAGTTTTTAGATATAGTCATGTTTGTTGTGTTGTGTCTTTGTTATTTGTTTGGAGTTTGCTCGAGGACGAGCAAAAGTTTGGTTTGTGAGTATTGTATCGATCCAAAATTGTTATATATTTTGGCCCTCAATTCTTATCATTTGTCTTGTTTTTGAACACGTTTTTGTATCTTATGGGGCTTTTTTTATCACATTTACAGGCATTAGATGCAATCCCAGTCGTGGATAAGAAGGTGGAGAATTCGGACTCAAAACTAGCAAATTGATGCAAGAAGAAAGGAAGAAGTGCTCTAGTGTGTGCGCTGGTACCCTTACCTAGGCACTACCCGTGCAGTCTCAGTTCCAGAACCTTGCTGGTCCACACCAGTGAACATACGGATGAACCGGAGGTTGAAAATCATCCAAAACTGTCAAAGTTCCTAGTTCGCTGGTACTGCACGAGTACCTACTAGCACACTTACTAGTGAGCTGAAGATGGAAGTTGCTGGAGAGGATGTGCGCGGGTAACTGCACGGATCATTACCCGCGCATATGCACCTGCATATTGCGTACATTTTGACGACCATATCAGCATTCAAACTTATTTTTAGGAAAGCTATATAAGGAATCACTTCTGATTTTGAAACAGACGCCCATACACCATCTTACATCACATTTTCTCTCTCTAGATCTCAAAACCATTCTCTCTAGATCTCAAAATCATTCAAAACACATACATCATATTCATCATATTCATCATTTTGCTAATCAAGAAGGACATTGGAAGTTGATACAAGCTTAAAGAAAGAAGGTCTCACATGGGTCATTTCTATATCTCTCCTTTGTTATTTTCTTACATTTGTCATGAGTAGCTAAATCCAAATTGGGGGTTAATGTAATTAATTCATAGATTGTGGGATTTCCACCATTTTGACCTGATTAATATAGTTTCATTCAATTTGCTTAATTGTGTTTAATTATCCCTTGAATTAAGTAGGCATTCCAACTCTTGATATTTGTGGATTAATTGAACTTATTAGAGTAACTAATCTTTAATTAAAATATTTGTGAAAATGGGTAGGCATTCCAACTACCATTTAACTTAGCGGTTGAATTTGCTCTTAAATGCATTTAATAATCACTTTGGGTTGGGTAGGCATGCCAACTCCTAACTCTTTGTAGAGATTGAAGTGTGGTTTCTTTGTGATCCAAATAGGCATTCCAACTCTTGGTTAACATTAGATACCAAATTATATTTTTAACCATCTAAAACTAAGGTGTTTAACCAAGCTCAATTGAATTGGAAGGGGTATGGTGTGAGCATTCCAATCCGACATATCTCAGCTAGGAAAATGAGGTGGATTGTGAGCATTCCAATCCAAGTCATCCCGAAAACTTGAGCTAGGAAGATAAGCCCTATATTTAAATCGAGTCAGGCTTCATAAGCGGATCTCCCACTATTTGTATCTATATTGCATCAACTTTTATATCTCTGAACATATACTTTTCTCACACATTTTTATTATCTTATGTTTTGCTTAGTTTATCTAGTATAATTGTAGTTACATTTTCATTTAGTTCCCATCATCAATCATTCCAATTTACTTTTATCGCACTTAGTTTTATTGCATCTAGTACTAGAGTAAAAGTTGATCATAGCTATATCTCGATCTCTGTGGACGATACCATAACTTTCCATTGTACTTGTTTAATACATTTGAGTGCATAGTTGTGGTTTTACAAATGTTGTTTTGATATTGCATAGATGACAGATGCTTGTCAGAGACCTAACTTCAGAAATGTGTGTTCTTTTTCAAAAAAAAATTATGCAATTGAAAATTTGATTCCAATACATAAACTCACATTGCATATTTTGTGATGTGTGTGCGCCTAGGATTCTGAGTGAAATTGAAAGGAATCCTGTAAGAATAGAGTCGAGGTGAATTACATCATTTTCATGAGAGTGTGTTGTTTTCTAAACTTGGGCATTTCTAGTGTGGGATTGCATTGTTCGCAGTGTATTTATATGAGTAACATAATTTTAATCTCCACTCAATGGTTTTTACATGCACCACTCCTTATTTGCACAACTCGAGCTTCATCTCATTTTTTGGGCTTCACATATTGTTTTTGTGTGTTTTTGGTTTGTTTTAGTTGAGTCTTAGAGTTATAGTGTATTAAGTCTTTTGTGTTATCTATGTTTTTTTTTTTGGTTTTGCTTAAGGACAAGCAAAGGCTAGGTTTGGGGGTAGTTGATCAAGCCATTACAATACCGTATTGTGGCCCCCATTTCCTATACCTTTGGTCGATTCTCATGTAAAAATCGGGTATTTAATGACTCAGAATTAGTGTTTTGTAGGTTTATAGTTTAACAGGGGCCATTGTACAAATTTAGCTAGTTTGGGTGCAAATAAGCATATGTGGTCTGGAGCTTTCTTGAAGTTCTCTTCCCTTGTCGCCTTGAAGAGCAGCGAAGAAAGTTTAGAGACGTTGATGTGGACCATTCTCTATGAAAGACAGCGAAAAATTGCAAGCCAACAAGCGAACAACATTCTAGAGAATTTTTACGTGCACCCTTCGCTTTGATAGGCAGTGAACATGGAAGCGAAAAGCATATCCGAGATCTTCGCTGCCATTCTGTCGCCATGAAGAACAGTGAAGTTACCTTCAAAAGGCAAATTCCAGAGATCTTCGCTCCTCAAGATTCATCATGGAAGGCATTGAAAATGGCAGCGAGAAGCATTCCAAAGATGTTCGTTGTGGAGGTTTCGCCATGGATGGAAGCGAAGTTGGCAGCGAACTCTCTTGCAAGCTCAGATCAAGTGACAAACTTCTGACCTATTTTTGGCAACTCGTATATATACCCTTTTTTATGAGATTTTTCAGCAAACTTACATCACACAATTCAACCCTAGATATAGGAATTACCTCTCTAAACTCTCAACCTTTTCCAACCCTTACATCATTAACTTTTACATACCTAACATCATCAACTCCACCCATTTTTAAAGAGTAGAAGAAAGGAGAAGAATGATTCAAGACTAGCTTACAAAGGGAACCTCACATGGCCAGTTTGGGTTTTCTCTACACATTTTCTTTCTTTTTTTATTTCCCATGAATGTGTAATTAATTCGTTATCCAGAGGATTAATGTAATTATATTGGACAATTCTATGTAATTAATTAGTCTATTTTTCTTAATTCAATTCAGTTTTAGTCTCATTTATTGGATTAATTGTTCTACTCTACTACTCATATTATTTTGTGGCCTCAATTTATGTGGGAGGGTAGTTTAGATTATCTATGAGATTGGGGTTTTTAGGTGTGAATGCCTTTCCACTTTAATCTTAATCACAAGCTTAATAAATGGGAAAGTTGAAATATGCATGGCCTTGCTATATTAACTTGGCTTAGAGTTTTGTGAAAGTATGGGGTTGTAACTATTGCTTGTCACATGGCCTTATGTGAGCCATGGGAAGAAACTTAAATCTTAATTGAAACATCTTAAAAACAAGCCCTAAAATTGGATTGAAGTACTTAATGAGACTAATTTAGTGCATTGAGTAGTCCGAGAAAGGTTGCATTGATCCCCTAGTATTCACACTATATATTCATTTCTTGTGTGAGTTGTGCTTAGTTTTAGTTTTTAATTACGAAATTTGCTTTTAAATCATCTTCAAGTAGCAAGTGTTTTCCAAATCAAGCATTATGCTATTTAGTTTTAACGCACTAGAGTAGTTAGGTTAATTCGAGCTAGCTTTCGACCGATAAAATCTATGATCTCTGTGGGAACGATACATTTGCTTGAGCATTATACGAATCATTGATTCGTGCTCTTGCGAGGATTTTAGAGGTAGAAAAACAGAACATGCTTCTATTCATCAACATGCAAATATTTTGTTGCATAAATAATATTTATTTAATAAGAATAATCCCTGAAGGATTTAAAATGCCTGAAGCATATAATTCAAATTCTCATACTCGTATTGAATGAAGTTACAATAATCCTTATATGATTAAAACAATTCGGAAGAATGTGGTATGCTCGTCTTAGTGAAAACCTCATAAATAATGGTATATTAAAGATCTTATATACCTCATGTGTATTCATCAGAATCCAGATTTGCAATTGTAGCAGTATATAATTGGAACTTCTGAAAAGTTTCTAAAACTACTGAATATTTTTAAAGAGAATTTGAGACAAAAGTTTTGGGGAAAAAAATATATTGCCCGGCCTAGAGGTCGAGCATAATGGAATACTTTTTCATCAATCTACTTATATTAAAAGATTATGAAAAGATTCAAAATGGATAAGTCTCATCCTTTGACCACCTCGATGGTTATGTAGTCTTTAGATCTTAAGAAAGATTAATTCTGACATAAAAGATAATGATGTAATAATACTTGATCCAGAAGTACCGTATCTTATTCATGCCACTATAACAAATTTGAGCTATAGGGACGATATATTTAGGGATGAATTCCTATTGGGACGAAATAATTATTCATCCCTAGAAATTGCAAACCTGATAAAACTTTTAGGGACGAAAAAATTTGTCCCAATAGAATGTCTGTTGGGACGAAATATATTATTCGTCCCTAAAAAGTGCTAATACGACAAGACCTTCAGGGACAAAAATGTTTTGTCCCAATAAAAAGTCTCTTGGGACGAAATAAATTATTCGTCCCAATAGTTTATCTATCAGGACAAATTTTGTCCAAAGTGGTAAGACCTTTAGAGACGAAACATATTTGTCCTAATAGAATGTCTTTCGAGATGAAATAAATTATTCTTCCCAAAAGACTGTCTATCGGTACAAATTATGTCCAAAGTGGTAAGATTTTTAGGGACGAAACATTTTTGTCCCAATATAATGTCTAGGAAAAATTACACAAACTTCCCATGAGTTTATGCAATATTGCACTTAGATGCAACTTTTGCTAAAATGACAAAAACTTCCCCTGAATTCCTTTGACTAACTGTTGACTTACAGTTTGACTAACCTTTGACTTAATGGTCTAGGGGTAAAAACATCATTTTCCACAATAATAATAATTAAACTTATGGTAAATTATGAAACAACCCCAAATAAATCTATAATTACAAAATACATCCAAAAATCTTTAAAATTAGTTGTGCAAAAATCCAAATAGAAGAAACCTTCATAATTCAACTTTTTTTTTCTGGAAAAATATAATCAGCCATTTGGAAAAAAAAATTCAATTTCCTTCAATCAAAATGAAATTTTTGTTTTTAATTTTCTTTAAAACTCCAGAATAATAAAAAAAATCCAAACTAGAAATTAAAAATCAATTGAAAATAAGTCAGAAATTGAAAATCAATTGAAAAGAAAAAACTGGTTCTCTAGTTTTTAGTTCCAATGACACCATTGATCAAAAATCATACCAGTTCAACAACTTCTCTGTTTAAATTTTAATCACCAATCCAACTTTACAAAATCTCCATACTTCAACAAATTTATATCTAAAATAAAAATTAAACAAAATCTTTTGACTCCTCAAATCCAACCACCCCACCAATAGCCACCCCAAATCCAAACCCAATCTCTGTCTCTCCACCAAAACCAAAACTCAACCCACAGTGGCCGCCACGAAACGACCATCATCTCACATCGCGGCGGCGGCCCTCTGTCAAATGAAAGAATAGGGACACGAGTGATGTTAAGAGAAAGAGAAGGGGATAAGAGGCGAAAGGAGATCAAACGACGGGAAGAAGGAGTAGAGAGCGATGAAAAGAAGGAGATTGAGAGCGGTAGTTGGTGTGATTTTGGTGGGCTTGGAGTGGCGGTGGTGGCTAGGATTAGCTGTTTGAGTTTAGTTTAGGGTTTGGGTATTAGAGAAGATGATGATGGGATTTGGGTGTGTGTTTGTTTTTTGAAATAGATTTGGAGATTTCCAGAATCTTTCTCTCCTTTTTTTTTCTCTTTTTCTTTTTAATTATTTTGTTTGTTTCTAGATCTCTTAGTTTTTTATTTTTTTAATTATCTTGTTAAAAAAACAATTTAATTATGAACTATCACATAAAGTCATCAACTAGCAGGAATGTCATTTTGTTTATTTTATCTAAAAGTTATAACAAGCTTCAGTCAAGATGGTTGACTGACGCTGGTCAACGCAGTCAAGGGGAAGTTTGTGTCATTTTGGCAAAAGTTACCGCTTCGTGCAATATTATATAAACTCATGGGAAGTTTGTGCAATTTACCCTAATGTCTATTGGGATGAAATAAATTATTCGTCTCAATAGACTATCTATCGGAAAAAAATTTGTTTCGTCCCAAGAAGTTTTATTTTCATTTAAAATTATAATAATTAATTAATTTTGTTGAAATTCTTGACTTTTTTTTTTTGAAGTTTAATCAAAGAGAGATTAATAATTAAATTACAATATAAATGTGAAAATGAGGCAGTATGGATCATTTTGTTCATCCAAAGTGGTTCTCTATCGGGATGAATTTTATTTTGTCTCGATAAGTTCTCTATAAGGATCAATTACTATTAGTCTTGAGAGGTTTTCTTTTATTTAAAATTTTAACTGTTAATTAATTTTCTTCACTTTTTTATATTAATTAGTATATATTAATTAAAAAAATTAAGAAAAATTGTATAATTTATATTTATAAATATAATAACAATCTTAAATATGTTGTGACCTTAGATATTATAATGCACAACCGCTCTTACGAAAGTGGTTGTACATTTCCCCTTCTCTTTTGTGATAGGAATTCAGGTCATATATTTGTTCAGTAAATCGCAAGATATAGAGAAACATCTCCCCGATAGTGATAATTGCATTTCGAATTGTGCTTATAACAATCGATATTACTAGGCTTCTATACACTACAAGAAAATTGGGCTATAGGGACGAAATTTATTGGGACGAATTTTATTCGTCCCAATAGAATGTCTATTGGGACGCAATAACATATTCATCCCTAAAAATTTCAAACCTTAAGAAACCTTTAGGGATGAAAAAATTCGTTACAATAGAACGTATATTGGGACGAAACAATTTATCCGTTCCTAAAAAGGACAAACCCAATGAGACGTTTAGGGACGAAAAATATTTGTCCCGATAGATTGTCTATTGAGACAAATAGTTATTCGTCCCTAAAATGTGTAAAAATAACCAGACTTTTAGGGACAAAAATAATTTGTCCCAATAGGATGTGTATTGGGATGAAATAAATCATTCGTCCCAATAGGATGTCTATTGGGACGAAAATTATTCGTCCCTAAAAAGTTTGACATTTTTTTTGGAAAGAAAAGAAATAAAAAAGAAATTATAGAGGTTTATTTTATTAAGACAAATATAATATTTATTGCTAATAATGATTTATCGGGATTATATTTTTCATTTTTTATCTTTATTTTTTTAAGTTTTTCCTAAAAGACAAAGATCATAATTAAATTTGCTTCACTTTTTTATATTAATTACTATAGATTAATTCATAAATTATGAAAAATTATATATATATATATATATATATATTTATAAATATAATAAATGAAAATATAAAATGTAAAACTACTTTTTAGAAAAGTTGTTGTACATTTATCCTTCCCTTTGTGATAGGAATTCAAATATTACATTTGTCGATTAAATTGAAAAATGCAAAGAATATCTCTCGATTCCGTGTACGATTAACGATAGACCATTTCATCTGACAATATATGATTTCAAAAAAATAGTTTAATTCAATGCTACAATAACATTTTTTTTAACCAGAAAAGAAATTATTGGAATTAATCTATAATAAAAATTTAATAACATATAGAGGTTATATAAAAATAGCATGCTTTAATTAATAAATTCGAAGTAGTAGCAAAGTGGATAAGCTTTGCTTCAGTTTCAGGTGAGTGGTTCAACGATAAACGTTAAATGAGGCTCGATTGTGATGGGATGGTTGTGATAAGAGTGAGCTAGGGGTGGGTGGGTAGTGGGACGATAGGGTTCCAAACAAATTCGTCACAAAGAACCTATTGTGATCCACTTGAGACGACGTAATATGGGACGAATTCACTTATTAAATAGCAAATGTGGGGAGAAACTTCTATTAAAGTGGGAGTTTCATTCCTGATTCATTCATGTAACCATTGATCTAATAGTTTAATAAAATATTATCTAATAACTGTTTTTTAATAGCTATTTGTATATCATACAAAATAATTATAAAGATTATTGGAACAATTTAGATTATCTAGTAATAGTTTTTTTAAATTTGTTCAATACAATTTTAATTTTAATAAAAAAAAACAAATTTAATGACATATTTACATTATATATAAATAGTTTTGCATTATTTATCAAAGTTAAAGTTGTGTAGTGTAATATTTTGAACTCTACACCATCAATTGCAAAAAGACGAAAAAGATCGTCCCAATAGAAATTAAAATTTTATAATATATCTATCATTTATTTTTTGAAATACAACTACTTCCGGGACTTGACGAGATTAATTAGACTCTACAAGCACGGCCCAGAATACTACTCTCACTATCGGGAAGAGGTTATATATGAACTACAATTCTCACAACCGAAGAGAGGAATGCTTTCACAAACCGAGAGAAAACTCCCCACACATGCTTGTAAATTACGTATGGTATGACTCGAAATTTAACCACTAGGTGTGGAAGGAGTGTGCATAACCATCATTGAAATTTAAATTTTATTAGTGGAATAATATTTAAATTTATCAAACAATTGCTTTTTCCAATAAGAGTTTGATTTAAAATAATCAATGGAAATTTAACAACCTTATAGATTATATATAAATACTATGCAACTAATAACAAATTAAAACAGTTGGTCTGGTGGTAAAGGCAACCACTCATGCTTGGATCACGAGTTCAAGACCCAACAAATACGTTGGTGGAGGAGATATAATTGATGAGGCTTGCTAGTGTGTGGCGAGGTGTTTGGTGGTGGTAGTCTGTGGCATGCCTGATTGGTCATGAGTTCGGTCATGAGTTCAAGATGATGATTATCTATCTATTGGGACGAAATACTTTCGTCCCAATTGTACATCTATTGGGACGATTTATTTTGTCCTTTAAAAAATCTATAGGGACGAAATAAATCATCTCAATAGATTTCGTCCCAAAATGACGAATTTTTTAATATATTTCTGTTTCGTCGCATTAGGCACTATTTAGGGACAAATTTGAATTTTCATCCCAAAGAAGCTATTGTGACCCACCTGAGGCGACGGATTTTGGGACAAATTGTTTTCGTCCTAATAGGTCTATAGGGACGAATTTCAAGCTATTGTGATGAAAAAAAAATCGTCCCAATAGCATTTTTTTCTTGTAGTGATAAACCCCTAACCTGGCTGTATATGATTTAAAAATAGTTTAATTAAATGCTCCAAATAACAGTTTCAAATATTTTTGATTTGTTGAATAAGTTTAAATTTGTATCAAACAAGTTTTTATTCTTTTAATTTTTCCAAAAAAGTTTTATGTAAAATAATCAAGGAAAATTTAACAACTTATATATGTTATATATAAATAATATGCAATTTTTTAACAAATTGAAACTTGTAGTCCGGTGGATAAGCATGTGGCCCTTATCTGGGTTTCATGAGTTTAATTCCCAGCAATAACAATTGTGGAAAGGGGGGTCATGTGTGGGGTGTTAAGGTGTGGTGCAGTGCAAGGTAGAGGTAGGACAGAAGTTGTTGGTAAGGACATTGGTGTTAATAGGATTTTTTTTCATCAATTCGTCCCTATATCTTATCAAAATGGATGAAATTCGGTTTTTGTCCCTAAATTCAATTTTTTTATAAAAAAAATGTGTATCGTCCCTATTGGTACTCCTTACGGACAAATTTGAATTTTCGTCTCAATAGACCTATTGCAACCCACCTAAGGTGATATAATTTGGGACGAATTGTTTTCGTCCTAATAGGTCTCCAGAGACGAATTATGGGTTATTGGGACGAAAAAAAAATCGTCTCAATAGCCATTTTTTTCTTGTAGTGTGCACAATCCACAAGATATATCATCAAAGTTCTTCTACACCTCAAGAAAGTTAGTATATGGAACCGATATGTATCGACTTTGCCAACTACAAGACTCATAACATAGTTTTTTCAGGGGGAGTATTCTTCACTTTGGACATATGTGTACTGTACTCTTTTTTCTTTGATCAGGTTTTGTCCATCTAGGTTTTTCTGTCGAGGTTTTTAATAAAGCAGTATTTAAGCTCGTACAATATATTTTTGATGAAGCATAAAGGGTTTTATCAAAGTGGCGTATGTCCAAGGAAGAGTGTTGTGATAATATGGACTTATCACCACCTAGATAATTATCTGTTATTATCTTGTAATTTAATAGATATCAATTGTAGAGATAATTCTCCATATGGCTATATATAGGCCTATTATCTGATCATTCATGAAAATTAATAAAATTGATTGAAATGCTTTCTCCCTATGTTCTCCTTCTTGCTTAGCAGTTTATTTTATGTTCTTCCTTTTAGACTATAATTTATAACAAAATAATAGGGTTTTTACAATTTGGTCCCAATCTAATTGGGAAACGTCATATTTTTACTCCTTAATTGAAATTTTATCAATTTGGTCCTTATATACTTGAAAATAACTCAAATTGGACCTACCGTTAGTCAAAGTGATGGCCAGCCATAACTGAATCAAGTAAAAGTCCTTTTCACCCTTGTGATATGTCGGACAAGTGGAAAGACGTATTTACCCTCTAATCAAATACCTTTTTATAATTTTTCAAAGGTTTGAAAATACCAAATGCCGTGAATTAAATAACTCAACAATTTAATAACCCACATACTCTGAATTAGAGGTTCGATTTAACCAATTTGCCCTTACCATTTATAAAGTAAAAAAAACATAAAAAATTCTATCGAAGCCATTGTACAACAGTAACGAAAAACTGTCTGTCAAAGCAATTCAATTTGTTCTTTGATTTGCATTTCAAACCATCAATTTTCTTATAATTTTCTTCATCTTATACCTTTACTTCATTTTTTGTAAAGAAAATTGATGGTTTTTTATGATTTATTTTACTTTATAAATGATAAGGGCAAATTGGTAAAATCGAACCACTAATTCATGGTATGTGGGTAATTAAAATGTTTAGTTATTTAATTCATGGCATTTTGGAATTTTTCAACCTTTAAAAAATTGTAAAACAAATATATTTAATTAGAGGGTAAATACGTCTTTCTACTTGTCCAACATATCACAAGGGTAAAAAAGACTGTTACTTGATTCTGTAACGGTTGACCATCAATTTAACTAATGGTATGACTAATTTGAGTTATTTTCAATTAAATAAGGACCAAATTGATGAAATTTCAATTAAGGAGTAAAAAAGTGACGTTTCCCAATTAAATTGGGACCAAATTATTAAGACCCCTAAAATAATAATAATAATAATAAGACGAGACAAGTGTTATTAACTGAAAATCTAATTAGGTTATATATGTATGCAGTAAACATTTCCCAACTGCAGTACATCTTAATTAAATTGTTTTTGATTAAATGGTTCAGCTGCTATACATGATTGTATAGTTATTGGATAAATTTATTGTCTTTAGATTTCAATCCAATGATGTTTATAAATTAAGGACTTAAAAAAAATGAAAACAAAGAAAACTTAGGGGCTTCCTGTAATATTTTTTATTTGCTGTTTTTTAAAAATGAAAATGAAAACAATGTTTTTGGTTTTTGTTTTGAAATCCAAAAACGCGTTTGGTAGGATATACTTAAAGCTGTATTCTAAAAATGAAAATGGAAAAAACGCGTCTGGTAGGTTAACAAAAAAAAAAATCAAAAATTGTATAATTTTTAATATTATAATTTTTTAATTTGAATAAAAGGTAGTTCAATAATTCATCCCAAATAATTATCCCATAAATTGTAATAACCGGATAAATCTCTATGATGAATTATTGTGATTTTAAATTTAAAATAATTGTTGTCCAAGATTTTTCTATTAATATATATATATATATATATATATATTGAGTAATTGGATAATAAAAATATATAAATAATGAAGAGAAGCAGATCAGAGAGATGAAGAAAAAAGAAAAAAAAATAGGAGCCGTTCTGCTCTTGGAGGAGCAGATCGGCGACACTAAGAAGAAAAAAAGATGGAGAGAAACAGATCAGAGTAGATGAAGAGAAGACGAAGATGAGATGAAGAAGATGAAGAGAAGATGAGATGACGAAGAGAAGAAGAGATGAAGAAGAAGAAGTCGAAGACAATCCGGAAAAAAAGAAATAAAAAGAGCAGCAAGTGTGGAAAAATATACGTATGAAAAACAAAACGAAAAACATCTAAAATTTGTTTTTCAAAATTTTCACTTTTAAGATTTGTTTTGTTTCCTATTTTGTTTTGGTTTTTGTTTTTGAAAACAAATTGAAAAACGGTTAACAAACATGAATTTGAAATCGTTTTCGAAAAACAAAAATGAAAACGCCCATGAAAAAGGGTACTGGACAAGTAAGGCTGTATTAAGTAAGGCCCCGTCATGCAACTGTTTTTCAGCTCATTTTTCGTTTTTGTTTTCCAAAATTGATTTCGAATTCTCGTTCGTTAACCGTTTTTATTATATTTAAAAAACAAAATTTGAAAAATAAAACCAGTTTTACCAGTGAAATATTTGAAAAACATAAAATACATGTTTTCTTTGTTTTTGTTTTTGTTTTTGTTTTTCAAAAAAAATTAACAATAATTTTTTTCTTTTTTCTTTTCAACCGTCATTATCTTCTTTCTTCTTATCTTCTCTCTTCCCATCTTCTTTCTTCCTTCAATGACAGCTCCCGCTCGCCGTCGACCAGCTCTGCTTCACCACTCGCAGCCGACGATCTGATCTTCTTCTTCTTCAACTAGTCTTCTTCTTCTCCTGCTCGCCGCCGATCTTGTCTTCTTCTTTCTTGATGAGGTTTTTGACTTAGATTTCTGGGTATGTGTGTGAAATTAATGGATTAGAAAACATTAATGATTTTGTAGGAAGTGGGAATTTTATTTTTGTAAGCAGATTTGGAGCTAGATTTTGTAGTGATGAAGTGTGGATGTGTTATCGAATGTAGTTGAATTAGCATAATGTGAATTATTTCACTATGATTTTAGCAGCATAACCAAATAATATTTTATACAAGAAGTGAAAAAGATCGAATAAGTTGAGTAGTTTCAATTTTAATATGAAAAGTTCAAGTACCATGTAAATCTGCTTTCATATGATATGATCCTTGTTTCAAGGAGCTGTCTATTGAGGATTAAGTCTATTTTCTATCTTTTTTTTGTTCTTCCATCAGTGGTATACAGACTGTGTGATTGGTTCGGGCTTTGGTTTGGTGGTAGGAGTTGCAGACCTTGTTCTCTTCTTGGTGATGGTGGTGGTGGTCTGGGTGTACTTTTGTTGTTGTTTTTGTTGTCTTTTTTACCATCAGTGAGCTTGTAAGAGACTTTGATCTTGATAAGTTTTCCTTTAGCAGTAGAGTTTTTCAACTGGAGACCCAATATTTTCTTGAAGTTTGCTGGCACGCTGTCTTGTGCTTCAACAAATAAATTCTTTCTTTGAATATAATTTTTATAGGTCAGGCTAAACCAACTCAAAAATCTAACTTAATTTAGTGACTTCAATTTTCATCCATTCATTTGGTCTAAATCCAATGGTGGAGAAGACGAGTAAATGACAACCATTTGATTCAAACTAAATGAATGGATGTATGTTGAAGTCACACAATTTAAGTCAGATTTTTTAGTTGATATAGTTTGGCCCAATTTTTATTTAATAGACTCTTTTTTGACTTAATAGATAATTATTTGGGATGATTATTTGATATTTTTTGTTTAACTTACAAGACACGTTTTTAGTATTTTTATTTTCAGAATACAGGTTTCAGTATATTCTACCAAACGCGTTTTTGGATTTCGAAAATAAAACCAAAAACACTGTTTTCATTTTCATTTTTCTTTTGGAAAAACAAACACCGAAAAACGCTGACAGGACGGATGGACCCCATCCTGCAGCTGTTTTCCGTCATGTCAGTGTTTTTCAGCCTGTTTTCGTTTTTGTTTTTCAAAAACAATTTCGAATTCGCGTTCGTTAACCGTTTTTCATTTTATTTTCAATAAACAAAAAACAAATGAAAAACAAAACCAGTGTTAACAGTGAAATATTTGAAAAACACAAAATACTTGTTTTCGTTTTTGTTTTTGTTTTTCGTTTTGTTTTTTATATATTATTATTATTTTTTTTAATTTACTGTTTTTTTTTCCTTCTTTTCATCTTTTCCAGACCTTCTTCGTCGTCTCTTTCTTCATCTCATCTTCTCTTCGTCCATTCTTCTTCTCTTCTTCTCTTCATCTCATCTCCTTCATATCTTCTTCCCTTCGTCATCTCATCTTCTTCATCTTCTCCGATCTGCTTCTCTTCATCTTCTCCTTCTTCTTCTCTTCAACTTCTTTTCCTCTTAGTGTAGCTGATCTGCTCCTCCAAGAGCAGATTGGCTCTTATATTTTTTTTCCTTTTTTTCTTTTAAAAGGTTTTATTTTTGTTTTTGTTTCAGATCACAAAGAGTTTATTAACAAATATATATATTAACATAAAATCTTGGATTTTGAAATTATTTAAAATTTAAAATCATAATAATTCATCAAAGAGATTTTCTTCGGTTATTATGAGTTACTGGGTAATTATTTGGAATGAATTATTGACCTATCTTTTATTCAGATTAAAAAATTACAATATAAAAAATAATAGAAAACTTATACAATTTTTGATATTTTTCATTGAACCTACTAGACGCGTTTTTTTCATTTTCATTTTCAGAATACAGCTTTCAGTATATGCTACCAGACGCGTTTTTAAATTTCGAAACTGAAAACAAAAACATTGTTTTCATTTTCATTTTCATTTTTTTTTTCAAAAAACAGTCAACGAAAAATGCTTACAGGATGGACCTAAAGTTTATCAAACTTGTTTTTCTGTTTTCACGCTTCCCAAAACATTGAAAAGTTGTAAGTTAATGTTTTCATTTTTTTAATTTAAAAACAAAAAAAACAAAAAACTGATTTCAACTTTTACGCATTGCTGAACAAAACAATATTTTGGTGTTCTCAGTGTTTTTGGTCCAAATGGAAAAGACGGAGTTACATTTTTTTTAACAAACTTCTCTCCCCTTTTTTTTCATCAACGAGATTTGTTTTTCATTCTCAACCATCATCATCAATTCATCATCATCAACAACAAAATCTCCATCAGAGATCTCCCACCAAACAAAAAAAAGGTCACAAAAAAAACTCATATATGGGAGATATTCTCCCACCTAACCAACAAAAAAGAATCACAAACAAAAACTCATAACTTTATTATTGGAGGTCTTCGCTCACAAACCCATCACCTTCACCGCCTCCTCCTCCACTTGCTTTCGGGTCTGTGTCTGGAAACTTTTGTGGGTTGTTTCGTACTGATGCTTTGGTTGATTAATTTAATTATATGATTGTCGGGTTTTGAAAATTTGTGTATTTGCAAATTTGGCTCGGTGATTTTAGATAAGTTTGAACTGGGTCTATTGATTTCTTGAGATTTGATGTTTTTAGGATTATTGAATGATGCTTTTGGTTTGATTATCTTTGTAGTTGGAAACTAGTGAATTTTGGGATTGGTTTAGAGGTGTGTTTGAATTGGATTTTTACAGCTCTTAAATTTTTTGTCACGATTCTAGTGGGATTAGTTGCTTCTTCAAGATTGTAATCTGGGTAGTGGGAGAATATGTTGAAGAAAGACTTTTGATCTGATAAATCTATTTGAATTGATAATTGAATGTGAATTTTCAAAATGTATGGATTGGGGATCAGAATTAATCCAATCTGGTCCCCCTTTTTTTGTTTATTTTTAATATTTCTTTTCTTTTAATTTGATTAAATAGAGAACTGTTCTTCTTTTTAATTTTTATTATCAACCCACAAAATTTCCCAGACACAGATCCAAAAGTTTAAAAAATTAGAAACAAAAACTCATAACTCCATTAGAATGTTTGATTATACATACTTGGTTGAAAATAGTTTAGAATTGTTCTCAACTATTTCTATCTGACATGTTTTCGAATTTTAAAAATAAATTATAAAAATCAATTTTTTGAAACTTAATCAAAAAACAAAAAACAAAAAATGAAAACGTTATCGAACAGCCCATAATTCTCCCTAACGTAATCAACCATCCACTAACTATATTATTCATGAAGTAACTAAACCCTTGATTGAAAACCGTAAGAATTAAACAAGTCCAAGTTAGAGTAGGTTATCTAAATCTTGGGATTTGGAATATTGATGAGTCCCTTGTAAATAGAATTGTCAAGTTGAACAAATTTCAACATATTACAAAGTGTCAAATTAAATATAGAGAACATAGCACTAGACACCATTAATTGGTGGGTGGAGTTCCAAAAAGGTCGTTCACTATTTAAATTTTTCCAAAATTAGCATTTTGATAAAACATTGTTCATTGACAATTACTCTATCAACATCTTACAAAAAGATGTCGTTATCTGTGATATGAAACCCATAAAGAATTTTTTTTTTTTACAATATCTATGAATCCAGGACTAGGTCTCATACAAATTTTATGGGCAATATTTTATGTATTTTGATTATTTAATTATATATAAATTAATGATTAATTTATTATTTTTATGGGCAATATTTCTTGTTTATGGGTGATATCAAACTTATTATTATTCCTGATTAATTTGGGGTGACATCAAACTTATTTCATAATTAATTTATTATTAATTATATATGTAAAGTACTGATTTGATTATAAGAATTTTATGGACAATATTTTCCGTTTTATAAAGTAATCATGAAAAGTTCCATTTAGAATAAACTACGGTTCAAAATCAACTCTAAAAATAATCAAATACAGGTAAAAAAACCTGTTAAAAACTAGTGCAAAACATGTTTTACTGTTTTGACCTCTATTCTAATAGGTTATGACATAAGCAAACGGACTTCAAACAATTAATAGGCAAAGTGGCAACAATTGATACTTTCTTTCTATGAAATAACTAATTTGAGCCATTTTGAAAAATTAATGGTCATTTAGGGACCGCCTTACCAAATCAGTTGTTCTAGAAATCACTGATCCAAAAAAATATCGATTAATGGGTTTGGGTGAACAAAACCCAAGTGCTTGTTTCCATATCCGAGCTGTGTATAGAGAGAAACAAAGACAAAATCGTTTCGATCACCGAACAGTCTCCGTTAGGTCTATGATGATCCGCTTGGAATCTAACAAAACCAACACCACTAGTGGACTTAGCGTGCTCTAATCTTCGAAACCGATCACCGCGGAAGCTAGCCGACGCCGTTGACAATATATATTTCAGACGTTTTGTGCCGACAGTCATGACTGCAATCTAATGACATCAACATATTTCAACCCCAGATTCCAAAATTTGGTAGAAAATTGAATTTCGAGTATTGAGATCTCAGATGCCAGGGGTGGACCATGGCAGAGGCAAGCAGGGGTAATGCCCCCCCCCCCTCTAAGGTTCTTTCAAAATTTTTAAAGTTATTATTTTATTATTAAAAAAACAATAGTAATGCCTATGCTCTATGGTCTATTTACACTTCATCTACTACTCTAGTCACTTTGTATTGTTTTTTTAATAAAAAAATTTATAAAAATATTAAATAGTAATAAAATTTATAAAAATATTAAATAGTAATAAAATTTCTCTGGTTCCTCTTTCTAATTTTTTTTTAAAATAAAATGGACACTTTTGCTCATATCCTCACGTCTTCCTACATAAACAATTTTTAAGGTTCACTCCAATTACTTTGTTACCTTTGTAATTTTGACCATTTCTATTATATACATGTTTTTATACATTTAAAAGCACAATGACGCTTTAAAGATATTTTAGTTTTTAGAGTATCTTCCCCAATGCAAGGAAGTCGAAGACGAATGCATTCTCATAAAGTTTTTTCAAATAGGTACGTTTTTACTCTTTGTAGTTTAACTTACGTAGGAGAAATTGCTAGTTTGATTGTTTATGTTATCATCATACATACCACATAAAATTTTGTTAGATACACTTTGGCCCCCCAATATCAAACTTCTAGTTCCTCCCCTGTCAGATGCAACTGATATTTTTGAGTATCAAAAACTTTGAGGAGTTGTAGAACAAAGATATATATATATATATATATATATATATATATAGTTTTTCTAATGTCAGTTCATCCTGATATAAAATATATCAGGACGAAGAATGTTGATCACAAATTATGGAGAAGTTTTGACAAGTGCATTCACTTTGAGTCAAAGTATGTAAATCCAATGGTTCAGATTATTCGTCTTGATATATTTTATATCAGGACGAACTGACAATAGAAATTTTTTTATATATATACAGAAATTTTCAAGTCAATATGCACTAATATAACTTCATCAGTGCGTTGGATTGTGAACCATTAGATTTACATATTTTGACTCAAAGTGTATGCACTTATCAAAACTTCTCCATAATCAGTGGTACTCATGCAATGCACTGATATAAGTTATATCAGTGCGCACTGAGGAGAAAATGATTGTATATATATATAGGGTAAACTTTATAAGTAACCAAAAAATTAGGAGGGTTATTGTTTTTAGCCAAGATTAGTATTTTTATTGTTTTTACCAAAGAATCTACTTTTTGGACACAATTACCCTTCTTTATAAATTTTTTTTATCTATTTTCTTTTTATTTTTCTTCCCAGAAAAAGTAACTTTTTTTTTCTATTTTTTTCATTTTCTTCTTCTTCTTCCCTGACCTCTAGTATTATTCTTCTTCTTCCTAGATGTGTTTAATTATTTTAGACTTGGTGTGTTTAATTGGTCTGTCCTGGTGTGTTTAATTGAGTTGATCTGGTGTGTTTAATTGGACTGTCGTGGTGTGTTTAATTGATTTACATCTGGTGTGTGTGATTAGTCTGCCTTTGTGTGTTTAATTGGGTGATCGTGGTGTGTTTAATTAATTTACGCCCAGTGTGTTTACTTAGTCTGCCTTTGTGTGTTTAATTGGTCTACTTGGTGTGTTTAATTGGGTTAACGTGGTGTGTTTAATTGGTAGTCTGGTGTGTTTAAAGAAATATGGAAAAATTTTCAGATTTGAATAGATTTGGAAATTTTCCAGATTTCTTTATACAAAAAAAAAATAAAATATATTTGAAACAATGGATCTCTAGTACATGTTATTTTTTTTAGGAAGGAATTTTTGTTTCAAAGGAACAGAATCTGGAAATATTATTTTTTAAAAAATCTAAATCTAGAAAAAATATTTAACAAACATAATCTAGAAAATTTTCAAAATAAACATTTAACAAACATTTTAAACAAACAAAATCAAGAAAAAAAATTTAACAAACATTTTAACAAACATTATGAAAAATCATTTAATAAACATGTAACAAAATCTGGAAAAATTTTTTCCAGATTTTAACAAACAAATTTTTCCTGATCTGAAAAATCATTTAACAAACAAAATCTGGAAAAACAAATTTAACAAATAATTTTTTCTGTAAACAAAATCAATTCTGGAAAATAATTTAACAAACATTTTAAACAAAAAAAATCAGAATTTTTTAAAATCTGGAATTTTTTAAACAAAACGAAATCTGAATTTTGTTTAAACAAACAACATCCAAGCTTAAACACAACCACAACCACCCTTAAAATCAACAGCTAACCAAAAAAATTCCAAAAATAATCAACAACTAGGTCTGCAAACCAAAGGAGAGAGAAGATGAACAAAACAAATTCTTGGATTAAATAGGAGAGATGCGTGAGAGAGGAGATCTGATTGCAACAAAAAAATTGTGGTGGAGAGAGGAGAGAGGCGTGAGAGAAAGAGAAAGAGAAAGAAGAGATTGAAGAGAGAGAGAGAGTGAGAGAGAGAGAGAGAAAGAAGAGATTGAAGGAATAAAAAAATGAGAAGCGTGAAAGAAAGAGAGAGAGAGAAATAAGAGAATGAAGAGAGAAAGAAGGAAGAGAGAGAAAGAAGAAAAAATAATGAGGGGCATATCAGTCTTCACAGTTAAAATTTGGGTAAAAACAATATAAATACAAATTCTAGGTAAAAACAACACACCATCTAATTTGTTGACTAAAAAGACATATTTGCTATATATATATATATATATATATATATATATATATATATATATGAAATACATCATTTTAGTCAAAAATTAAGAAGGTTTATTGTTTTTACCCAACATTAGTATTTTTATTGTTTTTACCCAATAATTGGTTGTGAAGACCTAAATGCCCCTCTTATTTTCTTTAATATTCTCTTTCATATTTTTTTCTTCTTTCTCTCTTTTCCACCTTTCTCTCTCTTTCTCTCACGCATTCTCTCATGCATCTCATTTTTTTCTTCATTCTCTCTCTTCCTTCTTTCTCTCTTCTTCCTCTCTCTCTCTCTTTCTCTCACACCTCTCTCCAGGTTGTTGTTGATTTTTCTCTCTCACACCTTCTTTCTCTCACTCTCCAATCTCTTCTTTCTCTATTGCAGATCTGGGTGTTGTTGATTTTTATTGAATTATTTTTGGTTAGTTGTTGATTTTAAGGGTGGTTGTGGTTGTGTTTAAATTTGAATATTGTTTGTTTAAAAAAAATCAGATTTCGTTTGTTTAAAAAATTCCAGATTTTTAATTTTTTTTTCTAGATTTAATTTTGTTTAAAGAAAATTTTATTTGTTTAAAATGTTTGTTAAAATTTTTTTCCAGATTTTGTTTGTTAAATGATTTTTCAGATCTGGAAAAATTTGTTTGTAAAAATCTGGAATTTTTTTTCTAGATTTTGTTAAATGTTTGTTAAATTTTTTTTCCAGATTTTGTTTGTTAAATGATTTTTCAGATCTGGAAAAATTTGTTTGTAAAAATCTGGAATTTTTTTTCTAGATTTTGTTAAATGTTTGTAAAATTTTTTTTTTCCAGATTTTGTTTGTTTAAAATGTTTGTTAAATCTTTATTTTGAAATTTTCGAAATTATGTTTGTTAAATCTTTTTTCTAGATTATGTTTTTTTTTTAAATTTTTTTTCCAAATTTTGTTCCATTGAACCAAAAAATTTTTCCTAAAAAAATAACATTTATTAGAGATCTATTGTTTCAAAGATTTTATAAATTTTTTTGTAAGAGAAAATCTGAAAAATTTCCAAATATATTCAAATCTGGAAATTTTTCCATATATCTTTAAACACATCAGACCACCAATTAAACACACCACGACAATTCTATTAAAACACACAAAGGCAGACTAATTAAACACACTAGACGTAAATCAATTAAACACACACAGTGTAAATTAATTAAACACACCACGGCAACCCAATTAAACACACCATGGTAGACCGATTAAACACATAAAGACAGACTAATTAAACACGGCAGGCGTAAATCAATTAAACACACACTATTGCAAGTCAATTAAACACATCAAGGTAAACCAATTAAACACACCAGGGCAACTCAATTAAACACACCAGGACAACACCAAATTAAACACACTAAGTCTAACACAATTAAACACATCCGGGAAGAAGAAGAATAATACTAGAGGTCTGGGAAGAAGAAGAAGAATAAGAAAAAAAAAGAAAAAAAGTTGCTTTTTTTGGGGAAGAAAAAGAAATAAAAAATAGATAAATTGGTTTTTCATAAAGAAGGACAATTTTGTCCAAATAGTGGATATTTTGGTAGAAATAATAAAAATGCTAATTTTAAATAAAAACAATAAACCCACTAATTTTATGGTTAGTTTTAAAGTTCTCATATATATATATATATATATATATATATATATATATATATATATGTACACACGGCCATGAGATCAAGCAACGATAAAGAAAGACTTGAAGGTACGATTCTTCATGAACCAATCAATTGACCCACAAATCTTTGAAACAACATTCGCACATGCAATAACCGCAAAACAAACGTGGGATATGCTAGAGAGGGTGAAAAAAAATGTGTTTGCAAACATGCGTAGGCAAGTCGAGCTAATTCTAATGCAAAGATAAGAAAAGGTTGAAGTTTATTTTATTGTCAAGGACATTGGCTCTTGTCAATCAAATGAAGGTCAATTGAGAAGTATTTTGTTAAAGTTATGGAGAAAATTCTTTGAAATCTGAATTCAAAATTCGACTACGAAGTGGCTGTCATTAAAGAGTTAAAGCATCTCAATGTCATGTACTCATTGGATGAATTGATGGGTTCACTGCAAGCCTTCGAACAACGCCTTGATAACAAAACTAATATTAAGGTGGAAGAATCTCTTCAAAGCCGCGTATATAATAAAATCGAGAAAGAAAGATCCAATAAAAATTCTGAGGATAGCGAGAGTTCAAGAGAAAGCTTGTTTAATGATCAATCTCACTGCATTATTTAAAGAGAAATAATCATAAGGCAGAAGATGGTTACTAAAAATGTTGAAGATGCAAGATCCTTAATCACTCTTAAAAGGACTGTTGGCACCAAAAGAAGAACAACAGATATTACAACGAGGCGAATTTTGCAAACAGAAGCGGTGGAGAATATTTTCTCTTATGCATAAATGGGGAAGCTGAATAAAAAAAGTATACGATACTTGGATAGTGCATGCATTAATCATATGACTGGAAACCATTACATCTCCATGGAGCTTGATAAAAGCGTGTTTTTTCAAGTGAAACTTGGAGATGGGAAGTAAGTTGCAAAGCGCTGAAGGAAGATGCACCATTGCGGTGTACACACAGCGAGGAAAGAAGATGTTTATAAGGATGTTCTATATGTTTTTAATTGAACTCAAATTCTCCTTTGTATTGAACATCTTACGCAAAGGTTACTCGGTATACTTTGATGGAAATTAATGTAAAATTGTTGATAAAAGGAAGAATTTACTTGTGGCCAGATTGAGATGTTTCAAAATAAAGTCTTTTCTCTTGTCTTACCACTTGCAAAGCAACAAAATCTCATGAGGTTGGTGAATCATCCCAAGTGGAAACTCATGAAAGTTACTCTCGTCAATGTCCTACACTAGTCCTTTGAAAGAAGAAATGAAGAATCCTTCAAGAAAGGAAAAATCTCCAATTATGCGAAAACTATGAACCATGTGAAATTGCTCTGTTTTCATGCAAGCCTCAAAGAAATGAAAAAACTGTAAACAGAGATAGATTTTGGTGTAGTATTTTCTCACACACTTTTCAATGATAGTCATTTGAATATATAATACAGCATTGTTGAGTCCTGAGTATCAGAGACTCCTAATGATGAAATACTTTCTAAGATAACTGTACAATTAAATTCAAAATTCAAATATACAACAGAAATAATATTAACAGAACATTATATCCAATATGCCCCCTCAAGATAGGCCACGACAGGAGAGGCCAATCTTGTCTTTGAGAGCCTTAAAAAAGGGGACGAGACAAGGGCTTAGTGAGAGCATCTGCAAGCTGGTCCTTGGAGGAGACATGAGCCACATGCAAACTACCAGATTGAACCTGATCACGGATAAAATGAAAATCGATTGTGACATGCTTCATCCGTGAGTGGAAAATTGGATTGGAACATAACTGAGTAGCACCCACATTATCACAATATATGACAGGAGCTAGTAGATAACAGAATACCAAGATTGGAGAGGAGAAAGCACACTCAATTTAGCTCAGCAGCTGTGGCTGCAACCGACCGATATTCCGCCTCTGTGGATGAGCGAGCAATGGTGTTTTGCTTCTTCGAGCTCCAAGATATAGGATTTCTCCCAAGATACACAATGTAAGCACTCGTAGACGAGTAATCATCTTTGATCCCAGCCCAATCTGCATCGGAGAAGGTGTGAAGAGAGACCTGGGACTCACGATAGATAACAACACCCTCATCCAATGTACCACATAGATAACGAATAAGACGTTTGACAAGATCTCAATGATCGGGAGTAGGTTGATGCATGTACTGCTATAACTTGTTGACAGCAAATTAAATGAGATGTCCAGACGCGTAAGAGACAAGTACTGAAGGCTGCCCACAGCAGTTCGATAGGCAGTTGGATCACTAAGAGGCGAGCGAAAGTGTAGAGTGATTGGTGGACTTGTGGGCAAGGGAGTCTGTACCTGTTTGGCTCCAGACATGTTGGTGCGAGCTAGTAAGTCCAATATGTAACGTCGCTGTGACAGTAGAACACCATGTTTGTGTGGAACTACCTCAACACCAAGAAAGTAGGAAAGAGGACCAAGATCTTTCAGGGAGAATCATTGAGCAAAAGTATCAACAAACCGATCAACATGAGTAGAGTTGTTCCCTGTAAGAATGATATCATCAACATAAATAAGAAGATATAGTAGATTACCACCGGAGTTGAGCATAAAAAGAGAGGTGTCCGCATATGAATTCTTGAAACTAGCTGTGAGTAAGAATTGACGCAGCTCATGGTACCAAGCTTGCGGTGCTTGCTTGAGGCCATATATGGCTTTCTTGAGCTTGCACACATGTGTAGGGTGATCAGAATCAATGAAGCTTGGAGGTTGCGCCATAAAAACAGTCTCAGTAAGTCGACTCTGTAGGAAAGCATTATTAATGTCCAGTTGACAAAGACACTAGCCATGACTGATAACAATACTGAGAACAATTCGCACTGAGGTGGGTTTGATTACTGGACTAAATGTCTCGAAATAGTCAACTCTGGGTCTTTGATTGAATCTTTTCGCAACCAGACGTGCCTTAAATCTGTCAATTGAGCCATCAGATTTTCGCTTGATCCTGAAAAATCCATTTGCAACCTACAATGTTAGATGCTGTGTCTGGTGGATCTAGCTCCTAGGTACCATTATGAACAAGCGCATTGCACTCTTCTGACATGGCCCTACGCCGATTCGGATCCTTTAGTGCCCGTGTCACTGTAGTTGGTTCGAAATATGATGATGGCTGCAGTTGTGTGTGGAGGTTCAACTTCTGAAGTGGCTTGTGAATATTCATTGCTCGAGTGGTCATGTAATACCGGATTGGTGGTAGAGAGGTTGCGTTGATGTCAGACGGCTGTTGTGTAGGCATCGTTGCAGCAGAATCAACATCAGTAGGGGAAGAAATTGATTCACGGGCTGCACTGGCAGGCGATGAGGAATGACCAGTTGATCCCAATGCATCATCAACAGCAGGCAGAGAAGGATGACCTGGTGCCGTGATAGTGATGACAGCGGGGACTGTCGGCATGGGACTTGCAGCATGTAACGTGGAAGAGGGAGCTTCACACAATGACATTTCTTGAGACTGCACATCCAAGGATGGAGATAGAGCCAACGGACAAGCATTCGACACAACTACAACCGGTGGAACCCAAGTGTCTATGATATTGGAAGTTGGACATTATGTGAGACACCTAGTGACTTGTAAGGGAACACAGAGTCGATAAACTGGACATGACGAAAGACAAAAATTTTGGAGCATGATAGATCAAAGCACAAATAAGCACTTTGTGACAGAGAATACCCAAGAAACACACAAGAGGTAGAACGTTTATCAAGTTTGTGAGACGAGTAGGGCCTAAGCCAAGGATAACATAGACATCCAAATATCCTTAGTTTTGAGTAATTCGGAGGGGCACCAAAAATCTTTTCGTAAGGAGACGAGAGATTGAGTGTAGGTGCAGGCATTCTATTGATCAAATACACAGCAATGGCAAATGCATGAGACCAAAATGTTAATGGAAGTAAGGCATGGGACAGTAAAGTGAGACCTGTTTCAACAATGTGACGGTGTCGTCTTTCCAAGTAACCGTTATGTTCAGGGGTATGAGGTGGGGTTGTGAAGTGTGAGATGCAATTTGTGGCAAGATGGTCTTTGAGTGACATGTACTCACCACCATTGTCAGTGTACAGTGTGATGATTATTTGACGAAAATAATTTTCCGCAATAGCCTTAAAACGTATGAAATTTTCTTTAACCTCTGATTTTCTCTTTAATGGATAGAACCAGATGTATTTTGTATAGTGATCAACGAAAATTACATAGTATTTAAAATTATCGTGAGAAATAACAGGAGAAGTCCATACATCAGAAAATATGATTTCTAGTGGGTGAGAGGAGACAAGAGATGAAAATGAAAACGGTTGCTTGTGACTTTTATTGCAATGACATGAATGACAAAAAAAATCTTTCGACATAGGAGATGACAAATCTAAACTAAAACCTGAAACAATACGTTGTAAAATAGGAAACGCTGAGTGACCTAGCCTATAATGCCAGTTGGTCGACGTAGTTTTGACGCCTGAGAAGGCTAGAACTGGTGAGGACCTAGAGTTGGTGGTTGGCCATTCATACACACCATCCTTGGTTGTGCCTCTCAGAAGAATTGACCCCGTTTGAAGATCCTTCACATGAAAAGAAGATGGTAAGAACTCAACCGAAACATCATTAGTAGAGCAAAACTGTGAGATTGAAATTAAATTCTGCTTCATATCAGGCACACACAGTACATCATTAAATTTAAAAGTTTCATTATGAGAGCTAAGAGATGCAGAACTAATATTTGTGATGGAAAGGCATGTGCCATCACTAATCATAACATCATCAGAGCCGTTGTACGGCGCATGAAGAGAGAGATTGATCAAGTCAGCTGTTACATGATGCGACGCACCACTATCGAACATCCATGAGGGGTTAGCGGAAGACATATGGGCAGTATAATGGGCTCTAGGTTGCCAAGGCATCGGTGGAGGTGCATGTGGCAGTACGAAACCTGACCCGGAAGACTGAATTGGAACCATTTGAAAAGAGGAACACTGCTTGGCCGTGTGGCCCTGAACTCCACACCTGACAACGACCCAAGTAGGGACGTGGGGCGTGATTGCTGCCACGGTTTGGTGAACCAACGTTGTTGGGTGACGGAGGCCGATAGATGTTGTGGTTGAGTGACGGGCGCCAGCCCGAGTTGTTGGAGGTGTTTGGGTGCCAGTTATTGTTTCCTTGCTGTGGGTGCCAGTTGTTGTTAGACCGATGTGTAGGATTGGCTGTGACCAAAAAAGTAGAAGAGTCATTCTTGTTGATCTGAACGGAAGCCTCAAACGATAACAGTTTCTCGTGAAGTTCATCAAAAGTGATGGGATTATCCCGAGCTTGAACCGCACGAACCAACTCCTTGTAGTCATCATCAAGTTCATCTAAGATTCTCTCAGTGAGATTCTCATCGTTCACCGGAGCGCCAAGTAAAGCGAGTTCATCTGCACGGGCTTTAACAGAGTGAAGAAAATCAGTGATATTTTGTATACCTTTCGTGGAGTGTTTGAGAAGAGCTTTGATTGGTTTTATGCGGCCACATGATGGTTTGGCGTAAGTATTGGCTAGGATGTTCCATGCCTCCATTGACATCTTGACTCTGGCTACAAAAGAGATAATTGTTAGTGACAGAGAACCGATAATCGCATTAAGAATAAGCTGATCTTGGCGAACCCAAATGTTGTATGCTAGATTCGGAGTAGTCATATCATTGACAGTCAGACTGGCCGGTGGACATGGCTTTGAGCCATCAATATAACCAATAAGATCATATCCAGTGAAGAGGGTTTGAAACTGAATTTTCTAAGACATATAGTTGCTGGCAGTGAGTTTGAGAGGGGCTTGAGCCGAGATGTTGATGGTGATGAGAGGAAACTTAGTCGAGCAAAGGACTGTTGAAGTTGCTGGTGTGACATTAACGATTATGGGGGATGGTGTGGAAGAGTTGCTGTCAGATGTGGAGTCTGGATTAATTGTGGTCGTTGTTTGGAGTGGGAGAGAAAAAGAAGAAAAAAATAAATAAAACTTTGTTTCTTAGAGAGGAATCGTTTTCTCTGATACCATGTAAACAGAGATAGATTTTGGTGTAGAATTTTCTCACACACTTTTCATTGATAGTCATTTGAATATATAATACAGCAGTGTTGAGTCCCAAGTATCAGAGACTCTTAATGATGAAATACTTTCTAAGATAACTATACAATTAAATTCAAAATTCAAATATACAACAGAAATAATATTAACAGAACATTATATCCAATAAAAACCTCAAAAAGCAAAATTTGCATTGATGCAAGAAATAAAGAAGAAATTGCATCTGAAAAGAAGACTTCAAAAAAGTCAAGTGAAGTTGTCACGAAAAAATCTAAGGGATATGAAATTCAAATTGAATTACTTCTACAATTTGGTAAAATCCAAGGAAATCAACATCAACTTTTGTACTTCTGAAACACAAGACGCCGAGTATTCAATCTATAGTTCATTGGAGTGATGGATTTGATGAAATTGTGATATTATCAAAAAAATGAGCGGATATTGACACCTACAAATATGATACGTACACCCATATTTTAATTACAAAAATATCCCAATAGGAATTTGCCAATTATGACAAATTAGTTTAATTAAAAATAAACAAAATACTATTTACACCCATTAATTACACCCATGTCTTAAACTATATCACTTTATTAAAAAAAATCAAACCCTAATTAAATCCTAATTCTTTTTTTTTTGTAAACCGCTAAACCCTAATTGTATTAGTGTCTTGGTTGTCATTGTTTTGGTGTTGCTCTGTTCCGAGCTGATGCCTCTGTTTTGTTGGGTTGATGTTGTTTTGTGGCTTTTGCTATCTTTGTTGTTTTGTTTTGTTGCGTTTCTAGGGCTTGTTACTCTTTGTTTTTTTTTTTTGTTGATGTGGTTGCTTGATGTATCCTTGGTTTGGTCCGATTCTAGGGCTTCCATCTGTTGCCTTTTTAGCTTAAAGAAGTTTTACCTGTTCAATATATATATATATATATATATATATATATATATCATAAGCATGTCTTAGGTAAATACATAGCTTAAAATTGGCCTGAAGTAGAGATTCTCGAAATTTAATTATTTAAGAATTCTCAAGACTGTGTTTTCGAGCCTTGAGAACTTAAAAATTTATCTTTTGTAAAATTGGGTGTGTTAATAACTTATCAGAGTTTATAAATAAATTGTATTAAAATGAAAACATCCATTTAAATAAGGGTACTATTGGGATTAAGATGGGTGCTTCTAGTAATGTTTTAATTTTAAATTTTAGATATGGGTGTAATTATAAATATGGATGTGTTTATCATATTTATGGGTGTCAATATCCATACCCTATAAAAAAAAATATAGTTACCTTTTAAATTCTAATTATCAAGATAAATTGTAGGATAAAAAAGGGGTATTATCAATTTAGTCCCTAAGTTTTGGTAAAAGATCAATTTTTTAAACGAGTTTATTTTTTTACAAACTTTGGTCCCTTACTTTTGAAAATGTATCAAATTAGTCTATCTATTAGTCAACTGTTAATCCAACTTAACAGGTTCTAGAGGTATTTTTGTCTTTCAATATAAAAACAAGCCACTTGTCAATTTTTTATTTATTAATATATAAAATTGTAAATTAAAAATACAAATACAATTATACCTTTCTATATCTCTTTTTTTATTTTATTTTTTTATTATTTTTTTTAAAATTCAACATCAATTCATCACCATCATCATCATCATCATCATCATCATCATCATCATCATCATCTCCAAAGATTCAATCTCTGTCGTCCATCTCTGAGATGGACGGTGGAGATAAAAAAAAAAAACAATTTCTAACATCTTCATTGATTCATCACCATATATCAACATCCAAACCTATAAAATCTACTTCAACACACAACCAAACCCCAGAAACAGCATAACCTTTTGACTCTACTCTTTCATTTTTATTACACTATTCTCACCACCACCACAACTCTCATACATAATGTAAATGACTCATACAAATAGTGACCATTGGCTACAAATTTTTCTCATTTGGGAATCTAATTCCTGATGAATGAGATGTTTGCATCCGGAATCTCTGAATTTTACAGACTTTTGAATTTGAGCTTTTTTTTCATATATAGTGAAAACATGGACTGTTAACTCCTATTTTTCTTGATTATTCTAAGAATTTTATTACGTATCTTTGTGTGATTAGCAGTAAATGCATTGACCTTGTTTAATGAGCTGTTTTTGTACATATCTGGATTCAAGAGACATGTAAAAATAAAACAGACCGCCATAACCGGACCTTCATCATCACCATCACACCTAGACCCAAACCCAGACCGCCATCATCACTAACACCCGAACCCAGAAACCAGAACCAAACCCTGAAATACACCAAATCCTCCACCTCCCAACTGTCCAACACCGAAATCAAACCCAGATAGCCCAACACAACCACCCAAACCCATCAACCAAACATCCAACACAAATAAAACCTACCTACCACGCCGCCGCCGCCGCCGCCACCACCACCAAACAAGTAAACACATACCGATTGTCTTTTGTATTTTTTCTTTAACAACACACGAACTTTCATCACTATCGCACTATGTAGATAAGATGGGGGATAAGATGGGGAGAAGAAAGAAAAGAGAGATAATTGGTAGAGAGGAAGAATGTGATAATCAAGAAAGGAAGAAGATAAGATTTTGGTAAAGTGATTGTGAGAAGATAATAAGAATTTTATATTTTTTTAATTATTAATTTTTATTAATTCCTTTTCGTTCTTTTAAAATTGTTTTCTCTTATCCCGTTGGAGATATTTTTTAAAATAAAAAAGTTTTTATGATTTTTTTATTTTTACTTTAAAACAAATATTTATTTGATCTCCACCATCCAAAATCATTTGAAGTCGATGGTGGAGATCTATTTATTAAAAAAAATGAATTTTAAAAGAAAAATTCAATTTTTAAATTCATTTTTCTTTTTTATTGGATTTTCATTTACAATTTTTTTTAAATTAAAATATTTTTATGCTATTTTAAGAGTTTTTTTTTTTTACATTTATAGGGTTTTAATGGATTTTGTTTATGGAGATCAATTTAAAATATGTTTTTTTCAATTTTCAATTAATTTATCTTTTTCAATGGATATCCATTTTAAAAAATAAATAAATAACTTTTAATTATTTTTATGACACTTGTCAATTTTGTAGTGGTCAATCTAAATTGGTAAAGTTGTCAATTTGTAAAAGGTTGGAGGGCAAACATGTCATTTTTGTTCAATAATAAAATACAAAGGGTAAAATGGTCAGTTTGTATTTTCTGTCATATTTGACCGTCAAAATTAGGGTATGACGGACAAATTTGATGCATATTTGATAAGTAATTGACTAAGGGTTGTAAAAAAGCAAACTCGTTTAAAAAGTTGATTTTTCACCAAAACTTAGGGACTAAATTGATAATACCCCTAAAAAATTTATTAATTCCAACACATTACAATCCTCCATAATTAAAGACAAAATGTCAACAATTTAACAATTCAATCTCAAACTCCAAAATATAACAACTTTGAATTGATGTACATTATAAAAGTTGGAAAGAAATTATTTCACATGTCATTACCCATTCTCCTTTATTGTCAATTTTGTCATTCTGCATAGCTTCTCTTCACATATTTTGTAGCTATACTAGCTCTCCATTAGTTATTAGGATAATACTCTGTAATGTTAATCGACATACAATAGACTATCGAATCTAATGAGATTTAAACAAGTTGAACTAGTTTCAAGTTTTCAACCTCAAAATATCGATCAATAATATTTGGACAAAAAGCCTAAATAAAAATAATTTTGAAAAAAATATTATTTTTCTTACAAAATCTAAAAGAAATATGGTGCACCGGAACAATATCCGGATTTAAAAGGAGAAAAATGCTAGGTATGACTTCCTATATGTTTAGAAATTCATAAAAATTTAATTTATTACTGTATAGTCTAGCTAAAATCAAATGTATTAATGAATTTTTTCTACAAGGGTGCCGATATTACCATGTTAGTTTTGTGAAACATGAAATCGGTCAAGAGGGAGCCATTGCGGCGTAGAGCGCGGTTGGTGAACCGCGGTGTCAACTGCAGAACCTCATAGATGATTCACGCGATGTGGAACGCAGCCCAGGGAGAAGAGCCAAACCGTGGTGCAGACATCGGTATTTCACAGAGTTATTACTTGGTCTAGAACGCGGGTTGCAGATCGCGACCCAGGCCGTGGTAAACGTGTAAGTCACGTGCGATAAGGAAATATTGTGCAGAATGAAAGTGTTTCCTTATGGGTTTTGGCCTAACCTAATGCTCTAATATAAAAACAATCGTAACCCTATGCTATTGGGTGTGTAGAAAATTTCCAAAGAGGTAGCAATTCAATGAGTGATTAAAAGAAAGAGACAGAGAGATTATGATCAAACTTTGATAGTGAATTGATTATAGGTGCGCTCCGTTGATTTAGGCTTACGTTGAACCGCGTAAAATTTATCGTGTATCCTTTTCTTATTTATTGCTTTTATTATTATTTGCGATTTAGATTTGCATATTTGTGTGCGGTTTTCTACAACATGCAACCCATAAATATGATTTGTACACCCATATCTAAGTAAAACATTTAATTACAAAAATATCCCAACACCAATTTATCAATAATGACAAATTACTTTAATTAAAAATAAACCAAGTACTATCTACATCCAGGGACGAAGCTTGGTAGGGGGCCTGAGGGGGCCATGGCCCCCTAAGCCCATGAAAAAAAAATTTAATGTCCAATGTTTCTTTTAGAGTTTTTTTTAGTCGTTTTTTTGGAGCTGGGTTCCCCCACCATATCTTTATTGCCCCCCACTAAAGCTTTAATTCCCCTACTTGATCTTTTAATTTTAATTGTCAATACTTAAAATTTTAAAAATATAAAAAAAATTACAACTTCTACAATTTAATTAATTAAACTTAATTAATTCATTCTACACTTTTGAAAGCAATAAAACATATGGTTAATTAGACTACATATTTTTACTTTCCTTTCAAGTTTCAGTTTCCCATTAGGTTTCCTTTTCTAACTTTAACCCTAGTTTATTTTGTTTCATTTTTTTTCTTTTCCTTTTTCTTTTGCACCCCTTTTTTAATGTTTCAAAAAAATAAAAAACAGACAACAAATTGTTTTTACACAGAATTTCACTTAAGTCCTATCTTTTTGATGATTTGTCACATTTATAAATGTCTTTTCATATTCATCACTTTAGTTATTTTGACCAAATATGTGAAAGTCGACTATTTTAAAACCTATGAAAGTATACTTTTGTCCTTATTACTATTTAATTTAGCTAAAATGATTATATTAGCTTTAAATTAAAATGAAATATAATAAAATTCTCATTAATAAAATCTTAAATAAATATATTACAAAAAATATTAAATAAATAATAATAATAAAATCCATTAATGTTTTCTTTTTATTTTTGTATTTGTCTCATAATGGATATTTATTTAGCTAAAATGATTATCTTAGCTTTAAATGTTTTTTTAATTTATTTTTGTAATCTATTTATTTAAGATTTTATTATTGACAATTTTGTTGTTTTTCGTTTTAATTTAAAGTTAAGATAATCATTTTAGCTAAATAAAAATCCATTATGAAAAAAATACAAAATAAGAAAAAATTAATGGATTTTTAATTATTTATTTAAGCTTTTTTTTTGTAATATATTTATTTAAGATTTTATTATTGAGAATTTTATTGTTTTTCATTTTAATTTAAAGATAAGATAATCATTTTAGCTAAATTAAATAGTAATAAGGGTAAAAATGTACTTTCACAGGTTTTAAAATAGTTGACTTTCGCATATTTGGTCAAATGGACTAAAGTGATGAGTTTTGGAAAAAGTAAGGACTAAAGTGATGAATTTGAAAAGACATTTATAAATGTGACAAATTACCGAAAATGTATGACTTATATGAAATTCTGACTTGTTTTTATAATCATGACAACCGGTTGTTTATCTATTATACAAGTTACAATCTCAGGTATATAGTTTTCAAAATTCTTTAAAAACAACTATGTTTTACCTGTGTTTCAATTTTTTGAATCTTCTTAATTAACAATTTGAAATTTAGTATTGAATCAATTATAGATCACATGGCTTGTTTTTTTTTTAACTATTATTATTACTAACAGTGTTCTAGTAAGTGCTAGGTGCTAGGCGGGCGGAGAGCCAACGCCTAGCGCCTAGGCCGATTAGTTGCCGATTAATCGGGGATTAATCGGAAAACACAATTACAAACAAATTCCAATTAGAACTCCAAAAAAAATTATTTCCAAATCCAATCATAAACCAATTCAAATCCCCAATTATCAAATCCAAAAAATATTCTTTCCAAATCCACAAATGCCAAATTACACATCAAACGGATCATGAGTGCACATTGGGTCAAACTTTATCCAATTAATTTTGTTATATATATATATATATATATATATTTATATTTTTAATGTGCTACAGTCCGGTTTTAATGGGTTTCCTACTATGAAGATTTTGTTTTTAGTGGATGAAATTTGAACAGGCAAGTTATTGAATGAGTATGCACAAGGAATTTCATTGTGTTTTTTTTATGGATTGAAGTGTTATGAGAATTTTGAAAAGTCTAAGTCAAGGAACAAAACCAGAGAACTTGTTGAACACAACACATGGGGTCTGGATGATCATTCAAAATTTCAAAACAGAGCAACAAAAGAAATACCACACCAACATTTTTTTTTGAACTGCAAACGATATGTATTGAAGGCTAAGTAGCCGAAAACAGAGCCACCTCCAAATAGAGGGATCAACAGACCAATACACGAAAACTAAGTCCCCATAAAAACATCGGCAAAGACAGCATCAAAACATAAAAAGCATACACTATACAATCAAACTTCATTGCCAGAATGGAGCAAGAAACACTCTGAGAAACCCAGAAAACAGAGAAAGTGAAACCGAACAAACACCACTAAAATGTAAAACCTCAGAAATCTCTCCAACTAACCAAGTCCCTTTCTCTGCTCGAACCTTTCTTTGCCAACAAATCTGCATAGCCATTGCTAGCTCTTGGACTGAAGCTAACCATAGGTCTGTGATTTCCCACTCCCAGAAAAGAAACAAGACCACAAGAGAGTGAAACACAATGATTTCAGTGATTTCCCTATTCGAATTGATTTCCCCACTCAATGATTTCCCCACTTGAATTTAATCAACTACACAAACCACAAGAAACACCCAACCCACCAAAGCTCCCGCAAAAATAAGTGAAACACCCAACAAGAACCAAAAACAGAGAGCAAAAACAGACATGAAAACAAAAGAGATGAGAGGGTACATATTGGCGAACTAGAGACAACTGCGACATGGCGACGGAAGACAGAAGCTTACTGGTGGCAGGAGCAATGGGCGATCTGGTTTAGCCGTTTTGGTTTGTAAGCTATTTGGTCGAAGATGAAGGGAAAAATTGGTTTAGGTTTGGAAGTTTGATGTTGTAATTGTTGATGATCTGAAAACGAGGTCGTTTTCAATTCCTTGTAAAAAAAAATTTAAAACAGGCTAGGCGGTCAATGGCTTTGACCACTGCTTGGCCGTCTAGCCGATTAGTCACCGCTATGAAACAGTAATCGGAAACCACAGAATGTGGCCGATTTTAGTCTTTTCGCCTCAATTGCCAACCGCCTAGAGGAATTGGACCGATTAATCGGCCGTCTAGGCCGATTACTAGAACACTGATTACTAATATGAGCTTGTTTGGTTGGGCTTTTCAAAAACCTCTATTGGTAAAAGATCTACCTGTAGTAGATCTATTAGAAATAGAGTTTTTGGAAAAAATATTATAGTTGTTTGGTTGGTAGACCTTTTTAAAAAAAATGTCTATTTGAATAAGCACCTCACCATGAGCTTTTGTCTAGTAGAGGTTTAAACTCTACTAACCTCAACTCAATTTAAAATAGACAATCTCCAAATCCCAACCAAACAACTCTAAAAAACTCAAATAGACGTTTGTAGACTTTTTGAGACAGTAGAAAGCTCAACCAAACGAGCACTTAGTTATGCGTTCATCTTTTAAAATTATTTCAAGTTTTAGTCCACCAGAGTCAAAATCTCATCACTGTGTACACCTATTAATTACGCATATCATATCTTCAACTATATCTCTTCATTAAAAAAAAAAAGTTATGATAAACCATAATTCCATTAAAAGATACAAAAGATTATAAACCGGGACTGAAAGTCCTCTAAAGCTAAATGCATGCAGAATGTAAGAGGGAACTTTCTCAATCCAACAAAAATTTGAACAAATATCATTTTTTTTAACAGCAAATTTTATTGATAACTAGAAAAAATATGGGCAAAAGACACCCAATAAGCGAAACAACCCAAAGAAAACAACACAACATTTCGCGGTGTTAAGCTGACGAAAGAACGTGGTCGACCAAGGCGAGAGGCAAACGGCGAAAATCACTAAAAATAATCACGTGCTGACGAAAGAATGTGGTCTACCATGACGACGGCCGAACCGCGAAAGACCCTAGCTGGACACTTTTTGCATCACGCCAAAAGAGAATGAGGGCAGAGAAACAAATCCCACAAATATCAAACTATTCTCTAGACAAATCAGAATGCCAGAGGGAACGAATTTTCCCATTGGCCATTACTTATCAACTACTTCAAGGACAAATATCATTTTAGCTTGTTCTCCCAATAATCCAGCTGGTCATGCTGCATCATGGCAGCAATTGAAGCAAATTGTGGAATTTGCAAACGTAAATGGATCATCCACTTTATTAGCACTTCTACGAACAAAAGAAAAATTCAGGATTATAAAACCTCTTTCATCTTCAAAATATCAACCACAACCGGATCCCACAATTCTATTTCAAACATTTTTTTTTGGAAATTGCTAAAAATGAACGTATATAACTTAGAATAAAAATTGCTGGGTAGTAGGAACCGATTCAGAAACAGTTACAAATTGCTGGGTAGTAGGAACCACATACAAAACTTTAATCGTTAATAACCACTTTTTAAAATAAAAATTATTGTATATCCATAAACTACCAAAATACCATCAAATTAATTTTCTATTTTCTTTTCCTATTTATTTACCGTCTATTTTCTTTTCTGATATTTTTTACTGTCTTCTACCTTCTTCTTTCCGATCATTGTTCCTACAAATCCTGTTTTACTGTTTTTCAAATCTTGTCTTGCTCAAATTGAATTTCTTTTACTGTTTTTCATCAATGAATTCCGATCATTGTTCCTACAAATCGAACACCAATGGCCGCATGCACCAATGTTATTCCTGCAAATTGACTAACTAGAGGATGGGTTGATCTCGGAATCGCGTTGAAGATTTGAAGAAGTGAATGAAGAAATATTTTTCTGATTTGCTCTATATCGGTTTAAGGTTTGTAAATATCCTTCATTTGTTCATTAATTGAGTTGCCAACAGTTACTTTAACATGGTTTTAGCGTTATTGCATCACTTTTGTGTGTTTTTGTGAAGAACCGAATTAAATAAAGTTTCAAGTTTTTTTTCCACAAGATTTCAAGTTTCACTGGTTTGGAAAATTGAAATCTTCTATTAAAACTTGAAATCTTCTATAAAAACTTAAAATGTTGATAGAAAACATGAAATGTTTAGAAAAACTTGAAATATTTTTGAAAAAACTTGAATCTTACTATTATTATGAAAATGAATTTTTTTTTGGACATCCATTTTTTTTCCTGGTAAATGGGTTACAGACTGGTAATCAACTATGGTGGGCAGTGGGATGATGTATGATATGTTGGTGGTGATACGTTTGTTGAGATGGTGTCGATTGATTTAAAATATTTAAAGTTGGAGAACTTTGTATACCAATTCACCAATTTTGATAGAACTCTGTATGATGTAATCATAAACAGTTTGGTTAAGAAAGAGAGTGGTCGACGAAAGTACCGATTACAACATGACAGTGATGTGAAATTTCTTTTACTTGGTCAAACGGTTGTTCCAGAGGTATATGTTGATTTGGAGGAGAAAGTTGCAAGAGATGTTAAGGACCATCAGGCAATACCTCCACAGAGATCACAGATTCCTATTGAAGTCTCTGTTGCACCTTCTCATCCTCAATTTGTAACTGTTTCTGAGTCGGTTCCTACTACCCAGCAATTTGTACTTAGACCGGAAGTTCCCATATGGAATGGTGACAATGGGATTCTAGATACGTTTATCACTGATGAACAAGAGAGAGTAGATGCTAATGATTCAGATCCGTCGGATGGTGATGAGATTCATGAACAGCGAGAAGTTTTCACCAACCTTGAAGATGACAGTAATCGAGATAAGTAAGATGATGTAGTCACAAACACTCAGGGGCAGCATCAGTGGCAATGTGGTACATACAAACAGAATATGATGCTATACCATCTCGTTGGGTTCTTCTATTTGCAGACCAATATTCCATTAGCCCAAAAATTACCGAAGGTTCTACCTCAAATATGGGCCCATTTTTACAAATGCCAGATCGATAAAGCATCGATTTGAGGCAGGTTGTAATGACATCCAATGTGATTTTACACTCAGAGGCACATGCAGAGATGGTTGCACATACTGGATTGTCAGGAAATTCGTACATGCTTGCGCATGCAATTTAGACACCTATGAGTCACACTTCCGGAAAGTGAGTTCCATTGTCATTGGGGAGATATTTGCCACAAAATTGAACACCAATGGCCATACCATTAGACCAATTGATATAATTGCGGAATCGCGCGAGCAACACAGTGTGTGACGTGAACATTTTTGTCGTTAGAAAATGTCCGTCAAAGAAATTTATAAAAGACCTTAGTTATGTGCTTGAAATTGCTCAAAACAAGTATAACGATAAGCTAGGGTATCGTCCGTAGGGATCGGAGGTAGCAATGACTAGAATAGGATTAATAATACTAAAATGCATAGAAGTAAAGTTTGAATGGTTGAGTTTAAAGGTTAATACTAAGATGCAATTAAACTAAGTTATACTAAATGCAACTAAGTTAGCAAGAATGTGATGTGATAAGATAATTAAATGAGTGGGAGTCAATGCAATCAACACACGAATAGTGGGCAATCCATTACTTAGGAACCGATTCGATCTATTAGGGCTAAAATCTATCTTCAGATGTGATGCCCAGATCACTCAACTCTCACCACACACCAATGATTGGTATGCTGTATTGAGTGTGGAGAGGGTTTCTTATGAAAACTAGATAGATTTAAGGGGGTCTGGATGGCTTGGCTTGCATTGGTATGCTCACAATCCACCCCTACCACTTTTTTAGCCTAGATATGTTGGATTGGTAAACTCACAACACATCCCTCATATTCAAGTGAGCTAGTTTAAAAATCACCTTAAGTGTAAATGGTTAAAAATCATTAAAAGACATCTAGCATGGGCTAAGAGTTGGTATGCCTACTTAACCAAAAAAGACATCACAATTTAACATCTAACATGGATTGAGAGTTGGTATGTCTGGATAATCCAAGTAGAGTATCAAATGCATTATAAACTCAAGATAACCTCTAAGTGAACAATGAAAATACAAACACGGTTAATTTACCTAAAGCTAACCAAGAGGGGGGGGTGGTGAATAGGTTTTTATACCTCTTTTCAATCCCTTGAAACAAACAAAAGTTTGTCCCTCTAGATAGCTTGTATCACAATCTATTAAGTAAATACAAGCACTTATAGATCAATGAAAGACATGCATAGTCAAGCAAAGTCAACATAGTCTATAATTTTGCATGTGAAGATATCTCACTTTATAGACAAACAATAAAGCACTATCATTCACATATATATATATATATATATATATATATATATATATATATTCAAAGATCTTGTTTATACAAGAATATCAATCACTAAAATTCCAAACAAGATATTCAACAATACATATACATATATCAAAGAGATAAGGATAGATACATTGAACACATTACTTTTATGTGGTAAAACCTCCTTAGAGGAAACATCCACGGGTTGATACCACAACCACCGGCAAAACAACTTTCACTAGTTGGATAAAAGTACACCATCAAAAGTGACCAATCCACATAATACACTTCCTATTGGATATCCCTCTTATCCTACCTGTAGACCTTTTACTAATGAAAGCTTTGCCTACTCTCTAACCATAGCAATCCACATGCCACTAGAGAGCAACTTCCTTTCCAAGACCATATGCCTCTACGAAGATTTTCCATACTCTCTATACATAGCACTTCACATGCCACTAGGAAGATTTCCTTGTTTGGTTATCTAGATCCACATGATCCTAACCAAGACTCCCTTGCTCAATTTGAAGCTTCACACTCAAAATGAGACTTCCTACCTTTTGTAAGACAAATGATCTAAGTGTAATGCAAATGATGCAAACACATGCAACATAGAATATGTGATCAAAATATCCTATGGAAACTAGAAATGAACAATTAGCACATGTTAACGGAAAATTTGCTCGGGGTGAGAAATCTCAATTAACACCCTCAAGACCACTACCACGAAGGTGGTGGCCAAGGTCGAATGTACTCTAAACAGTTCTTCTTAAAATGACAAAAAAAATACTAATGTTAATACCATCAAAAGAGAATAAGAATGCATTCTTTATTAATGGTGTATCGTGTACAAATATCTCTCAATTGCTCTCAATCTCTCAAAGGAGAAGTAGGGTTGTTGTCGTATGTCTGTCGAAAAGTAGTCAATTTCTCTCTTCCTCTTTCTTTCTATTTATACATAGTTTTTGTAGGTTAAATCAATTGATTCTCCCCTTGATTTTCTCAGTCTCTCCCCTCCTTATCGGGCGGGATTTCTCATTTAAATATCATTGACTTCAAGTTAATAGCCGAATTGAGAATATCTTGGTAGAGATCAGTTTGCTTCCTCTTTGGACTCTATTACTTGTTTTGCACGTACCAGATATGATCCAATGTATCTTTGTATCTTCACAGCATGATCTCTCATAGAGGTCATTGAATACGGTATGTATGGCGAGGTAGATCAGATAGCGAGGTAGATCAGTGTTTTGGCTCTGGTATTCAGGTGCTTAACCTAGCCAGGAGCTCGGTCTGACCTCCCGTATTTCATAGAGCTTGACAGCCCCCTGCGGACACCCCTCTATGACAGTGGGGTTTAGGCGAGCTTTTGGAGAGGTTACGAGGTAATCTAGACCCCGGGGGAGCTCCCTAATTTCAGGTTTGGTGATGCGGGCTCGGTCTGATTGCGTCGGGCACTACTCCTGGTGTTTCTGGAGCTCGCCTTTATTTTTGTGGGGTGGTATCATAGCTCGACTTTAGGAAGCGTGGTCTCCTGGTGGATGACCTCGAGCCTGAAGTCAGACTAGGAGGGTGAAAAATTTCCCTTTGATCCCTAGCCATATTTGGCTATTAACAGCACACAATGTATGATTTTCTAGTTCACAATCCTAAAATCATGTCATCATACAAAATGATGCATGTACATATGAAATATATGGATTAAGTATATTTCATGAAGAACTAGATATAGTCATTAAAATGCACAAAACAAGTTTATCTAGATCTTATAATATGAACAATAATCTAGAGTATGTGAAACATCTAACACACACCAAAACCTAGATTTTGTTCAAACACAATAAACATGCTAGAATCAATTAATATATTCAATATAAATCTCTAGCAAGTATAAAGGTTATCAATCATCAAAATAAGATCAATCAACACACAAATAGCCCTAGATGATAAGCTAGCACAATACAACTCCCAAGCATGTGAAAACATGGGTTTTAAGAAAACCTAACTCAACATAAAAGTTTCTAATAATGCTCAAACTAGCTTCAGTAGAATCTAAAACGCTAATCAAAGTATACACATTAAACATACATGTATTGAAGAAGAAAACCCAAGGTAATTGAAGACTTGAAGAACAAAACTCAAGAGGGAAATCAATACCTCAAGTGAAAAACATGCAGTCTCGTTTTTGTGAAAGTAGCTACCAGAAATCTTGCTCAAATGACTCTAAAATATTTTTAAAATGATAAAGAACTGATAGACAAAGATTCTCAAACTTGAATCACTCAAAACGGAGTTCAAATGAGTAAGGTATGGTGTTTGGAAGATTAGAAAGTTTGAGAGAAAATTTCTGCACTCTTGTTTTTCAATATTTCTTCTTGAAATGAAATGTGGAGGGAAATGGAATTTAAAGAGAGAGAGAATACGAGAATTTAAAACCAACCAATGGGAGGATGCCACCTCTGCATCCCGTGGAGGCACGTGGCCTCCATGGGGGCAGAAGGCATCTCGTCCCGTGGAGGCCATGCGCCTCCATAGGAAAAGGTGCAATGGCCCTCCTTGCCATTTCTTCTCCCCTCTCATGCCTTCGCGTTCTTCAACCGTTCTCCGACCTCCGAACTCCGAATTCGAATCCGTTTTCGGATTACTAACCGGGACTCCCTCTTACACATCGACGTCAAAAAAAACTTTCACAAAAGATATGGAATTCGACTCGATACACAAGGACAAAAACCATGTATGATAAAGACACGGAAAGTTTCGTAACTTCCAATTCGGAACTTAAGCTTAATGAATGAGTAACCGGTACTCAATAAGGAATAATATAGGAACAAATTTAAGTCCGATAACACAAACACACAAACAAATAAGTACAAGAACATACAAGTATCATGTTTCCTAGAAATAGTCATAGAACATGCAATTTTACAAAAAATTTCAAATTAAATCTAATGTATGTACATACTTCAATAAGTGTGTGTATGTGCTATACCATTGAGCACAACGTTGCAGGGACACAAATGGATACAATGTGTGTCTGTGCACTTAAGGCCTTGCAAGAGGAAAGAGGTCTTAAAATACCTTGTTATGCATTAAAACTTTGTTCTTCTGGAAGCCATCACTTGACTTGCATTGTTGTCCTTCCTTGAAGCTTGATAACTAAGAATCCTAGACAACTAATACAATACAAAGAAAAATGTCGTTTTGGTATGGAATTAATGCCAACACAAATCATAAACCTAACAATCTCCCCATTTGGCAAATTCCATATCAAAACACCTATACATTTACTAAAAAAATACTATATGAAGATTGATCACAAACACTCCCTCACATTACAATGAGTTTGTACATCCTAGAATAATCTTCATCAAATCTTGAACTTCTTCATAAGATCTCCTTTTGATATCACCTAATATCAACTTGAAGAACAATGCATATACAATAGAAAATATATGGCATAAGACATACTTGATTAAGATAAGCAATAAAGTCCAAAAGGATACATGTATACTCCCCATAAATACAAGCATATCCTAAGACAATCTAATCAAGTTTAGAAAAAATATTACAAGCCCATAAGTTCAAGATACCAATTAAAATAAAAACAACAAACAACAAAACAAAGACAAATGAGCTAGTAAAATATATCATATATTTCTCCCCCTTTTTGACATGAAATAAAACCAAAAGGTAAGAAAAATAAAGTGATACCTCAAGATCATGTATTCTTTGCTAAGCCACTAGTGCCACCAAGGAATGTTCTTCGTTTGGTTGATCTCTCATAATGCTTGATGGTTGTGTTGCTTGAAGAAAGTCTTCCTTCTAAGCTTTTGATCCTTTGCTCATTTTGCTCCACCTTAGCATTTAGCTCTTCAATCTTTGTCACAAGCCCCGCTTGTAGTTGTATGGCCTATTCCGATAGGATGCTTGCACTAGACAGTCCACTCGAATCTTGATTCTCACCAAAGATCCTACAAGTGTCATTACCTTTCCCTTTTCCTTGTAGGACATATAAGATATCTGTTTTTCAAAAAATTTCTCCAAGGGAGGCAAAAGCATATCATCATCTAACCTAGGAACACCATGCACCATACAAAAGTGTGAAATAAACCCCGGAAATACAAGCTTTTTGTCCAATCTAGGTGAACTAGCTGCACTCTCAATGTGTTCTATCAAAAGATCACCAAGGTTTAATGGCTTGTTAGTAACCAAGGCGTACAAAATCTTGGTGTTTTCCTTATTTAACTCGGAAGAATTTGTAGATCCAACAAGATTGGCACAAACAAAGAGATGCCAAAAGGCACTCACCTTGGTCCACTCACCTTGGTTTATAAAAGCCCTCTTTCCCCACTCAAAACTAACATCACCACAAAGAGTTCTCCCCATTAAATTTAAATGTTCTATGTTCTAAACATCAAGAAATTCCGACTCAATCTCATTTGAAAGTCCAAGAAATTTGTTGATACTATCTGAGGAGATTCTAAAGGTTTTTCCTCTAAGACTCATCAAGGCATTCTCAAAGGTTGTACTTTCGTTATACTCAAGATATAAATGTCTAACTAAGCTCTCATTGACAACCCCGATTGTATTCAACCATTTATCTCATTGCCTTTCAAAGATAGAAAAATGAATGTAAGAACCTTTACACAAATCTACACCTCTATCTTCGATAAGTTTCTTTGTCCTAATGACACCCTAAGGTTTCAACCTATTGGTTTTGGTCTTTTTAAAGGTTGAAGAGGTAGGTTTGTGTTTATCTATGGGCTTTTGGAGAATGGTTAAGACATTGAAACTTTGTTTCTTCCCATAGCTTTGTGATGAACACTAAAACACAAAAACAACGCATGAGTTGAAAAGAAATCAAAGTGAGTTAGTAAACAAAAATATATATATATATATATATATATATATATATACAGACATATGATAAAATAATGAATCACAAAAGCATAAATGTTACTTTCAAGCACATAGGTGAATTTCACCAAATACAACAAATGCATTTAACAACAAAATCAATCCCAAAAATGGAGGAATTAGTTTCAACGACAATTACTATCAACCTCAAAACATGAAGGAATTGGTTGTAACCACAACTACTATCAACTCCAAGCAAGAAGGAACTTAATCAACCTCAAGCTAGGAGGAATTGGTTGTAACTACAATTACTATCAACCTTAAGAATGAATGAATTCATTGCAATATCAACTACTATCAACCCAAAATTAGGAAGAATAAATTGCCAACACATTTATACAATTATTTCAAGATAGATATCATGCATTCTTACTATTCAATTATTCTAAACAATCAATATGTCAACATATAACAAAGCAAATCATGTGAACATATCATAAAAGAGAACAAAAGTTTAACATGCAATGCTCCTCCTTGATAAATGCTTTATCTAAGATCAAGATAGAATATTGTTCACAATGATATCCACACACTCATACATTCAAGCAATTTTAAATAAATTCAACAAAATAAGCTTCACAAACTATGAGAGATACATCAAGATTTTCAATCTCTCTCATAATTCTACTTAAATTGCTAGAATATCAAAATATTTATAAACAGAAGTGTGTGTGTGTGATTTGGTTCAAACATATGTAGAGGAGTAATTTGATAATCAACATGCAAATCACATCAACATCTATTCGTTTTAAGCTTTTCCATAAAAGGTCAAATAGATTATCATCCAAAAAATTTGCTTTAAAAAGAATAGATTTCAACATATGAGTGTGTGTGTGTGCATGTGGCTTGTCATTCCATTTCCATTTTTCAACCTGAGCATTCATGATTTTCAACTATACTCTTTTAAGCCTTTTTTTTTTATTTAGGCTTTGAATCAAATAATTTTTTTATTGATTCTTTTCAACACCTTCTTTGATTTTTCTAACATAAACATATACTCTTCATGATGGCTTTAACTCATCACAATGGTGTAGCCCTTTCCTACATTGGGCGGCTGCACAACCAAAGTGTGTAGCCCTTTCTATGAAGGTGCTCGTTGAATTCTATATAGTTGCCAAAGCTAAATGGATACTAACGATAGGTCATCTTAAATGTACTAGTCATAAGACTTCAAGGTGTATCCACAACCTACATATTTTCAAATTCAACTTACTACAACAAAACATACAAAAAAAGCAAAGTACATTTTTGAAAACCAAGTTTTTATGGCTTACAAGCACATGATCTAAAAGCAATATAAAGAGATTTACTTAAGATCATTACTTCTCAAGAGAGTAGCTTTCAAAGAATATGAAGCTCATATTTGTTTCAAAACATGCCACTCATCATTCAAACAAACATTTCACACATCATATGTAAGACCTTTGTAAACAACATCACTCTAAGATTTTTAGAGAGCAAATGTCAATGAGAATCATATGTATATTATACTAAGTTCTCTAAAATGACATGTTACATGATGTAGTGCAAACAATGAGTTGAGAGACGAAAAATCATGAATGCAAGCTTTAGGATATAGAAATACCTTAGCAAGCAATTTTCCATCAAATGCTAAGCCTTGCCATTTTTATGAGCTCTCTTGGCTTGTTTGTCCTCATGACAACAAGTTATTGGTGTGTCATCCCAAGAGAATGAAACTAAGCATTTTTCCAACTCAAATAAACATATAAAAATGACTTTCTCTAGAATTCTTAACCACAATCATCACCATACAGATTTCAAAAATAAACTTCTCATAAAGTTAACTAATAGATTTCGACTATCATAACAAATATGTGAGATAGCTAAGTTCATATCAAGTTATAGAGAAACAAAGCTAGCTTGCTCAATTTCTTAACAAATTGACATTCCTCTTAAAGCCAACTCATATGTGCACCTTACACTAATGGTAAGAGCACTCACCCTTGACCCATTTGGTCTTGGGTGAACTTACACATAAATCACCATCATTCTTAAGTTTAATGTTGAACCTAGAGTGGAGACTTTCAAAAATTTGATTCATAAGAATATCATTGATACTAACCTCCTCAACATTATTAGCAACACATGCTTTGTCAAGATTCATATAACTATCACATTTCCTCATCCAATTCTTTCTAACATGCATCTTTGGAACATCATGCCTTTCAACATCTAAAGTACCAGTACCTCTAGATGCATTTCCTATTTTGCAAACTTCAATGTACTTATAACACCTTGGTTTGATGTGACCAACGGTATTACAAAAATGACAAATAGGAATAAAAGATGAGATTGTACCTTGTGGATTTGAAAAAGTGATGAGAGTTTGTGGAGATACCTTGTCTTTCTTTTTACCTTTAGCTTTAGGAAGATTATTCTTGGGAAACTTCTTGACCTTAGCCTTCTTTAAAGGATATGAGACTATCACAAGCTTCTCCTTTCCTTTCAAGTTGCTAGGTTCTCCTTGTGGTTGAGCAAGATCCATGGTGCTCTTCATGTTGATCGAACCATTGACTAAGTCTTTGATTGCTTGCTTAGCAATGTTGATCTCTTTAATATATTCTTGCTATCTAACCTTCAACTTAGAGATAATCTCCTTATGCTCAAAGACATGTCTCTTAACCTCAACATATCTTTTCATAATCTCATTCTTCTCACACATAAATCTATGTTAGGTCTCAACAAACTCATCTACTTGAGTTATGATCAAATCATATTTCTCCTTAACCTCTCTCAATGCTTCATCTCTTTGCTTCTCAAGATTCTTAATCTTGGTCAATAGATCAAGATTGGTTATGTTTGAACTTGTATCTTCTAGATGGCTTTGATCAATCTCCTTATCAACAGAAACTATACAATCATCTTCTAGCTTTGTGAAAGAAGCCGTAAGAGCAACAAAGTTGCTACCATGTTCTTATTCTTCTTCACTTGAAGACTCATCACTAGAGCTCTCATCATCGCTAGAATCACTCTCACTCCAAGTGGCCGTCATAGCTTTGCCCTTATTGTCTTTCTTGGACTTCTTTTTAGTGGACTCATTTGTAAAATGTCCATAGCGTTGACATTCGAAGCATTGAATTCCTTTCTTGTTATTGGCTTGACCATTCTTATCAACTCTTGAAGAAGATGTTTTCTTGATTTCTTTTTCCTTAGAAAAGCTTCCTCTAGGCTTGATACCTCTCCTTAGAAACTTCTTAAATTTTCTAAACATGAAAGCCATTTCTTAATTTTCATCATCACTCTCCTCTTCAATAGCTTTGAGAGCAATTCCCTTACTCTTGGTCTTTGGCTTCAAGCACATCTCATAAGTTTGGAGTGACCCAAGCAATTTATTAATGCTTAAGCAATCTACATCCTTGCTTCCTTCTATGGCCGTGACCTTGGCCTTGAATCTCTTAGGGAGAGATCTTAGAATCTTCCAATTGAAACGCTCTCTAGAGATTGGTACTCCAAGTGCTTGACATTGGTTAGCAATATTTAGAAGTCAAAATTGGAAATCTTCAAATTTGTCTTCATCACACATTTGCAAGTTTTCAAATTGTGATGTCAACATTTGAAGCCTAGACTTTCTCACCGCCAAAGTGCCTTCATTTGTGACTTGAAGTGTATCACATGCTTCTTTAGCCGATTCAAGATTTTGTATATAGGAGAATTGATGTCCATCAACTCCTCCAAATATAGCGTTCATAACACGATGGTGCCACTTAGTAACTTCAAAGTCATTAGGCGTCCATTCACTTCTAGGTTTGGAGACTTCGGTTCCATCCTATAGAACCTTACTAGGAGGAGAATAGCCTTCTTCAACTATCATCCAAAATCTTTCATCTATAAAGCGAATGTAGGCCTTCATCCATAATTTCCAAAACCCATAGTTGTTACCTCGAAGTAATGGTTGCCTAGTATTTGAAGCTCATTCAGCCATTACATCATCTTGAAGTCTCATTGCTTCAATAGCTCTACAAATCACCGTGAAAGTATACCGGGATCTCACTAAGTGCAATCTAGTGACCAGCTCTGATACCAAAAGAAAAATACAAACACAGTTAATTTGCCTAAAGCTGTTAATAGCCAAAACTGGCTAAGGACCAAAGGAAAATTTTCCACCTTCCAGACCTGGCTCCATGCCCGAAAGTTTCCACCAGGAGACCATTCTACCCAAAGCAGAGCTACGATACCACCCCGCAGGAATAAGGACGGGCTCCGGAAACATCCAGGATAGAGCCCGGAATGATCAGATCTAGCCCACATCACCAAAAGTGAAAACAAGAAATTCCCCGAAGTCGAGGTCACCTCTCAATTTCTCCAGAAACTCACACATACCTCGCTGATACAGAGGGATGTCCCTAGGAAGCCGCACCTAGCTCTGAAAGGTCAGGGGAAGCCGCACCTAGCTTTGAAAGGTGAAGGGAAGCCAGATCTGGCTCCTAGCTGGACGAAACTTCTCAGATATCGAGGTCGAAACACTGATCGAATTCATTTGTTGATGCACCACACCATGATACATTCAACGACCCCTATGGAAATCATGCCAGACCCTAAGATACACAGTATCACATCCATAGATATTATACATGTGCAGAACAAGTAATAGAGTTTGAATGGGAAACAAATTGATTTCCAAGATATCCTCAACGGAGCAATTAACTCAAAGTCAACTACATTTAAAGGTAAAAATCCCGTCCGATAAGAGGGGGATGAGAAAATCAAGGGGAAATCAATGAGTTCAAACCTATGAAGACATTGTATAAAGGAGGGACTTCCTCCTTCAAAAAAAGGAGACTATTATTTGACTGACATACGAAAAATACCCGACCATACCCTAGAGAGAATTGAGAGCAATTTGAGAGAAATTTGTATACCATACACGTTCAATAAAGAAAATATTTTTGCTTTCTTTTGGGTGATAAATTGGATCATTATTCCTTGTCATTTTATAAAAACATTGTTACACATATGATCAATCTTGGCCACCACCTACGTGGTAGTGGTCTCGAGGGTGTTAACTGAGACTTCTCGTCTTGAGTAAAATTTCCGTTAACACTTTCTGGCGCCGTCTGTGGGAAAGGGTCTTACACCCAATTAATCAATTACTTGCATTTACATTTTTGTTGTTTTACAGGAACTATGAGGCTCCGCTCTTCCCAAGGCCAACATAGAGTTTCGGAGCAACCTCTGGCGAGGCTAACACGAAAGGCCCCAAGAAAGGGGAGAAAATCTGGATATGGTAGTCAAGCTCCGGTCCAAACAACCTATGCGCGAGCTTCTAGGCCACCCTATAGTGAGCCAGGCCGCGCTCGATCAACAAGCGGCAGCCTTCGTAGAAACCATCCGCGTCCGCCTACTCGCTGAAGGTATCACAATCCAGTCAACCAACCTGAATCATCAGGGAGAGCCGAGCAGGCTCGGAGCTAGGCCACCTGCTTTCGATCGCCTGGGACCTCCTCTTCCAGAGCCGGCTCGAGATAGGTCAGAGCCTCAACGTTCGATCCGGGATAGGCTGGGACCCATGCCCCCAGTTCCAAAAAGACCTTCACAGTATCAACCCAGGCGAGTTAAGTCTGCCGCAGATGCTTTTACCCAGAAGCCACAAGAGCTATCTCATCCAACTACATCTAGGAGGACCGCCCAGGCCCTAGAGGAGGAAAGTAGACAAACTCCCCGAATGGATCCTATCCATGAGGAGGACCGGATAGAAATTGTCAGTTCATCAGAAAGACTCGACAGTGAAGAATCTGAGGTCAACTCGAAGAAACCTGGGAATAAGCGACTGAGGGATCAGCTGGCAAAGTTACAAAAAGAGGTCCAGGATAAGAAAAGGAAAGAGTAAGAAGGACAAAAAGGATCCCCAGAGCGAGATGAACGCTCCCTTCACTAGGAGGATCCGGGAAGTGGAGCTCCCCCAAAAATTCAAAATGCCAGCAGATAAGTTCTCCGGAACGGAAGATCCTCTAAGCCACCTAGAGAGTTTCATTCAACAGATGGAGGTCCAGAACACTACCAGAGCAGCTATGTGCAGGATGTTTCCAACGACCCTAACTGACTACTCAAAAACCTGGTTCAGGAAGCTGCTTGTTGGCAGCGTGGATTCTTTCACGAAATTATCAACAGATTTTTGCTCGCAATTTCAAGGGGTCAAACTTCGTCCGAAAGATCCCATACACCTCCAATATGTGATTCAGGAACGGAGTGAGACTCTTCGGTCGTACGTGGAACGTTTTCACAAGGAGGTAATACAAATGGGAGTTTTCACCGAAAAAGAAACCCTCGCCAATTTCAGACGGAACCTACAGGCAGGAAAGCATTTCCGTTCCTTCGCCAAGAGACCTCCCGAGACTTACCAGGAGGCCTACGACCGGGCTCTTGAGCAGGTCGAGATCGACGAACAACTCAAGGTCAAGATGGAACACGACGACATGAGAACGGCAAAAGCGTCTTAAAAAAGAAGCCCCCAAATTTGAGCAAGTGCAGAAAACTCAGAATAAACCTCCCAACAGGTCGACCTATCGCATCCCTGCTCCGCAACATAGGCAAGAAAGATATCCATCAAAACGAATCCCTCCCCGGGCTTCTCCACCTCCTAGGACCGTGGCCCCTGTAATGCAAGGGGAAAAAGGGTATGACTACTACACCCCTTTGAATGCTTCCAGGGAAATGGTCTACCTTGCTATACGAGATAAAGGGTTGCTCCAAAAGCCCGCTCCCATGAAGGCCCCGGCTGACAGAAGAAACCGGTACAAGTACTGCGACTTCCACGAAGAAGTGGGCCACAACACCTCAGAGTGCTATAATTTGCGCAACCAGATTGAAGCCCTGATAAGGGGGGATGCTTGATTGAGTTCTAACAACAGGTCAGAGATAACATTCGGACTGGAAGGGAGGTAGAAGCTGAAATCCGTGAAGACGTAGAAAAGAGGAAAGGGGAACAGGCTGACTTAATGCAACAGATCCATGTGATACACACTATCAGCGGAGGTCCTACATTGGCTGGCGTTTCCAATAACTCCTGAAAAAATCATACAAGAAATATTCCCCACATCGGAGAAAGCTGGGGGATCTTCGAAGTCAGCCAGAGCCCGACAGAGCCCTCTCAGTCAGCGCAGATCGTTTTCACTGAAGCAGATGTCTTCAACACCATGCAACCTCATGATGATCCCATGGTAATCACGATACAGATCACCAACTGTCTGGTCTATCGCGTGCTCGTGGATACAGGTAGCAGTGTAGATATCCTCTTCAAGGATACCCTGGAAAAATTAAACCTGAAGCAACATTGTTACAACAGTTGTACCACTCTGCTTTATGGGTTCACTGGAGATTCGATCATACCAGTAGGGTAGATGATCCTCCCAGTAATCATCAAAATCACCCCTCTCCAACAGAATGTTATGACCGACTTTGTTGTGGTTGACACCCCATCGGCCTACAACGCCATCCTAGGGAGACCATTCCTGTCCTCCTTGAAGGGAGTCTTGTCCATATACCACAACGTCCTGAAATTCCCGGTTGGAACCAAAGTAGGAGAGGAACACAGGGACCAGTAAGGCAGCCAGGAAATGCTACGCAGTATCTGCCAATCCTACAGCCCTAACAAAATAGTGTGTACATGTGGCATTAATCCAGGAAGACATGGATACATCCGGAGAATCCAGGAGGAGAAGGAGCCCGTGGAACATCCAGGGCATCCGGAGAGCGAACCTATTATGCCTTACGAGGAAGAACAGAGTAAGAAGTGGGCCAGCGGGCAGCCCGTAGATAAACTAGAAGAGATACCCATCAGAAATGACGATTCATCCAAGGTTGTCAAGGTCGGGGCCACCCTTGATCCAGAAGTGAAAAGAGGACTAATTGACCTTCTCAAGGAGTTCAGCGACATCTTCGCTTGGAACCATGATGAAATGCCTGGAATCCCGACGTCATTAGCCGCCCACCGACTAGCGGTAGATCCAACAGTCAAGCCCGTCAAGCAGAAGAGGCGTCACTTCAACACTGATAGGAACACTGCGGTGCAGGAAGAGGTTGATAAATTGATCAAGGCAGGGTTTATCAGAGAAGTACGCTACCCCGAATGGATCGCCAACGTGGTCATGGTTACGAAGGTAAATGGGAAGTGGCGTATGTGTGTCGATTACACCGACCTCAACCGGGCTTGTCCAAAAGACAGTTTTCCTTTACCGAAGATCGACCAGCTGGTTGACTCCACGTCCGGAAATAAACTTTTGAGTTTTATAGACTCATTCTCAGGATACAACCAAATTAAAATGCACCTGGCTGACCAAGAAAAAACCAGTTTCATTATTGGGCAGGGCTTATACTGCTACAAGGTGATGCCGTTTGGTTTGAAGAATGTGGGGGCTACATACCAGCGGCTGGTTAACAAACTGTTCAAGCCTGAGATAGGAAGGACGATGGAAGTATATATCGATGACATGATCACGAAATCCCCAACCGTAAAAGGACATCAGGAAGACCTTCGTAAAACCTTCCTCATACTGAGGGAAAACCAGATGTGGTTGAACCCATCCAAATGTTCCTTTGGGGTAATAGCGGGGAAGTTTCTGGGCTTCATGGTTCATGAGAGAGGCATATAAGCCAACTAAGAAAAAATCAAGGCTATCTTGGACCTAGAATCCCCAACCTCACTTAAGCAACTACAGATTCTGACTGGACGTGTGGCGACACTCAACAGGTTTATTTCTCGCTCCACCGATAAATGTCTCCCTTTCTTCAAAGCCATCAAACAAGGGAAAAACATGAAGTGGAGCCAAGAGAGCGAACGGGCTTTCCAAGCTTTGAAAGAATGCCTAACAAGCCCCTCATTGTTAGTCAAGCCGGTTCTCGAAGATGAGTTACAGATCTACCTGGCCGTATCAGAAACTGCAGTAAGCAGGGCTTTGGCCAAGGAGTGTAGCGACGGTTTTCAAAGACCCATATACTATGTGAGTCATGCTTTGACCAAATCAGAAAGGAATTACTTTCTCCTGGAAAAGCTCGCTTATGCTCTAGTGATTTCAGCAAGGAAGCTCCGTCCCTATTTTCAAGCTCACACAATAGTAGTGGTGACGGACCAACCCCTTCGCCAATTCTTGCAAAGACCAGACGTGTCTGGAAGGCTAGTCTTATGCGCCCTAGAGCTTACTCAGTTCGATTTAAAGTATAAGCCCCGAACTATGATTAAGGCACAGGCTTTGGCCGACTTCGTGGCAAAATTTTCAGCGATCCCAGATCAAGATGATCCCTCAGTATCAAATGAGGTCCCTGAAAAGATATCTGAGGTCGACAATTGGCCGGAAGGCTGCAAGCCATGGACCCTCTTTACAGATGAAGTGTCCGGGCAAGCCGGGGGAGGAGCTGGCATAGTTTTAATAGATCCGGAAGGGACTGAATTCTGTCACTATTTCAGATTCGAGTTTAAAGCTACCAATAATGAAGAGGAGTATGAAGCCCTCCTAGCCGGGATGAAGGTAGCCATCAAACTACAGGCCGATTACCTACAAATGAAGAGCGATTCATTGCTTGTTGTAAATCAGGTGACTGGGGTCTACCAGGCAAAGGGAGATAATATGGCTGCCTACCTAAAGCTAGCTCAGCTGCTAAAAGTAAATTTAAGGGGCTCAAGATCGACCAGGTGCCTCTACACCAAAATCATCGCGCAGATGTTCTGGCTAAAATAGCGGCGAATGGAGGCCAATCCCTACCACGGGGAATTCCCCTCCAAGTGATCACCCAACCAAGCACAGCCACAAATGGAGAAATCTGTTCCCTGGATCACCAGCCTTGCTGGATGGACCCAATTATTGCCTACCTCCTTGAAGGAGAGCTTCCCGAAGGGCCAGCCCGAATTAAAAGGCTCTCAGTCTGATACTATATGGTGGACAGGTACCTCTACAGGAGGGGCAGATCCTTCCCCTTACTTAGGTGCTTGCATCCCGATGATGCTAAATGGGCATTGAGAGAGGTCCACTCTAGGGACTGTGGGAACCACATAGGTGAGGAAGCTCTAGCTTATCAGGTGCTTCGTATGGGGTACTATTGGCCGACAATCCACCAAGACGTAAAGAGTTTTGTGCAATCTTGCGAGCCTTGTCAAAGAACTTCAAACTTGAACCACCAGCCACCCGAGCGACTGTCGTCCCCCAGTTCGCCTTACCCCTTTGCCATGTGAGGAATCAACCTGATTGGGCAACTCCCGACCGCTCCCGGACAGATGAAACATGTTATCGTGGCTATCGACTACTTCACAGGATGGGTCGAGGCAGGGCCTCTTTCTCGGATATCAAAATGGAATACGACCAAGTTCATCAAGACCAATGTGGTATGCAGATTTGGGACCCCTCTCATCATTATAGCTGACCAAGGGAAGCAGTTCGACAACGCCCGGTTCAAAGACTTCTGCAAGGGATTGGGGATCGACCTCATGCTTGCTTCAGTGGTCATCCCCAGACTAACGGGCTGGTAGAATCCACCAACAAGACTATCAATAAACTCCTAAAGAAGAAGCTACAGCAGAGGAAAGGTAAATGGGCCAAAGAGCTACTAGAAGTCCTCTAGGCATACCGGACTACAAAGAGAACAGCTACCGAGGAGACACCTTACTCCCTAGCTTTTGGGGTTGAAGCAGTCCTCCCCATCGAGCATAAATTGACCTCATTCAGGGTACAGCACTTTGAGCCCGAAAGTAACGAAGTCAAACTCCGGGTTAATCTAGACCTCTTAGAAGAAAAACAAGACCAGGTAGCAGAGAAAGTAGCGATCTACCAGAACAAGATCACTAGATACTTCAACCAAAAGATCAGATCCAGGAATTTCAAAGAAGGGGATCTGGTACTTAGGAAAGTGACCCTGAACACTCGGAAAAGGTCTGATGGAGTCTTAAGTCCCAATTGGGAATGGCCATATTTGATAAAGCTAGTTGTTCGCAATGGAGCTTATAAACTCGAAGACATGGACAGACAATCCATCCACCACACTTGAAATGCAGATCATTTGAGGAAATTCTACCCTTGAGAAGGGAATTCTCAAGCAGACTACCCCCATTTAGTTTTCATTATGGACCATAATAAAGATGTACTACATCTCGATCATCAACAAAGTCATTTTCTTTTTCTCTTCCGTCTTTATCTCCAACTATGTTCAACATTAGTGACTACACCCTTGTGTGGGAAACTGAACATAAACACTTCGAGGTCAGGAAATAGCTCAATAGCCCTCCTGATGCCTTGGTCAGGCTACCACCCCCAAGAAGGGTCTGAGTGTAAAAGCATAGTTGCCTTCCATATCTCAAGACCAGGAAATAGCTCAATAGCCCTCCTGATGCCTTGGTCAGGTTACCACCCCCAAGAAGGGTCTGAGTGTAAGAGCATAGTTGCCTTTCAGATCTCGAGACCAGGAAATAGCTAAATAGCCCTCCTGATGCCTTGGTCGGGCTACCACCCTCAAGAAGGGTCTGAGTGTGAGAGCATAGTTGCCTTCCAGATCCCGAGACCAGGAAATAGCTCAATAGCTCTCATGATGCCTAGGTCGGACTACCACCCCCAAGAAGGGTCTGAGTGTAAGAGCATAGTTGCCTTCCAGATCTCAAGACCAGGAAATATCTCAATAGCCCACCTGATGCCTTGGTCGGGCTACCACCCCCAAGAAGGGTCTGAGTGTAAGAGCATAGTTGTCTTCCAGATCTCGAGACCAGGAAATAGCTCAATAGCCCTCATGATGCCTTGGTCAGGCTACCACCCCCAAGAAGGGTCTAAGTGTAAGAGCATAGTTGCCTTTCAGATCTCGAGACCAGGAAATAGCTAAATAGCCCTCCTGATGCCTTGGTCAGGCTACTACCCCCAAGAAGGGTCTGACTGTAAGAGCATAGTTGCTTCCAAATCCCGAGACCAGGAAATAGCTCAATAGCCCTCTTAATGCCTTGGTCGGGCTACCACCCCCAAGAAGAGTCTGACTGTAAGAGCATAGTTACCTTCCAGATCTCGAGACCAGGAAATAGTTCAATAGCCCTCCTGATGCCTTGGTCGGGCTACCACCCCCAAGAAGGGTCTGAGTGTAAGAGCATAGTTGCCTTCCAGATCTTGAGACCAGGAAATAGCTCAATAGCCCTCCCGATGCCCTGGTCGGGCTACCACCCCCAAGAAGGGTCTGAATGTAAGAGCATAGTTGCCCTCCAGATCTCGAGACCAGGAAATAACTAAGTAGCCCTCCTGATGCCTTGGTTGGGCTACCGCCCCCAAGATAAAAAATAAATAAATAAAATTTTTGTTTTCGTGTGCAGGATCAAGATCATCATAATTCCTTACCCAAGTTTTAATTGCTACTACGGATGCAACTCTGGTTCCTATTCAAGACCAGAAATGAAACAAGAATTCTCAAAAGCGATTCGATTTCTCATTAAAGATAAATGGAGCCTATCCCCCGGTAAGGCTACATCCATCCAACGGGGAGCCCAACCCCCGAGCTCGGGCTATATAAAAAAAAAGGTGAAGAAAGCTAATAAGGGCAAAACGAGATGCCCACCCCCTTTTTCCGGGCAATCAAAAATAAGCCATGAACGAACTGCTTCAAGCTTTGGGACTCTCTTGGTTCTCCTCCGCCGGTCCTCCTCCTTCTTGCTGATCTTCGCCATCGACCCCCTCTTCAGGTACTTGTCCATCTTGGTTATCCTCACCGACCGCCCTTCCATTTAGAGGCTCCATCTGTTGATCAGCAGGATCTTCCTCCAGGACTTCATTAATCAAGTCCATAACCTCAGGCGGGATAGCCGCATCTAGAAGGGCAGCCATGGACCCCGTCTGGCTCCTGTCGACCTCCATCTCTATTAAAGGAGGCTCCTCAGACGGGCTCCTAACCTCTTCACCAGCTCCCGACTAGTCCTCCTCGGATCGAGAGGACAAAACTTTACTAGAAGACTCCCTGGGACCTGAGGTAGTAAAGGTAGGAGGAGGGAATGGAGGATCTGTCTAGGCGGGCTGTTTTCCAACTCCTGCTTGGTATGAAGGAACCACCTCGTCGCCTTCAGGGCGAGATAGCTCAGCAGCCTTAAGCATTATTTCCTGTATATCCTAGCCAGTAATAGATGACAAATCAAAGGGAGGAGGAAGAGCTTATGCGGCTCGAAAGGAAGCGTAGAAATATCCATCGCTGAAGGAGGTCTCTGCGTCAGCTTGCAGCTTTTTCACCTGTGTAATCATAGACTGATTCTCGAGGTCCAACTTTTTACCCTCAGACCTCCAGGAATCCCTCTGTCTAGCCCGCCGGAGAGATTGAAGACGATCCTGATCATAAGATTGCTTCATCCACTGATGGTCACAGCGAAGCTCAGCCATCTCGACCTCGACCTTTCCCTGGTTGAAGTCATCTCTTCCACTAAAGACTGAGCCTGCTTGAGCAATTCCCTGGCTTTCTCAGCTTCGGCTTCGGCTTTTGCAGCCCGGTCGCAGAGGAGGGCTACCTGCTGGCCCATCGCTACATTAAACTTGAAGGCCTACAAGTACAGAACCTGAGTTAGAAACTGAACAAATTAACAAGAGTAGCACGAAGGAAATACAATTACCTCTGCTAAAATAGCAGACCCCTTGGTAATCAGGACGTCCACAGGCATGGAAGCCATCCTGGAGATCCCACCGCCCAGACAAGAAGCGATGAATTGTTCCAGGACTTCATCCAGCCCTGCCAAGCTCGACTGAGGCCGGGAACGGCTGGAAGGAACCCTTGCGACACACTTCCCAGAAACCTCCGAAGCTTTGGTTATTGGAAGCCCAACGGAATCAGGAGGTTGAGTCGAGGGGGTAGTAACTTTAGCGAGCACAGCTGAAGGGACTGAAGCAGTCGGACCGACAACCTGGGGAGCTTTACCCAAAGCCCGGAAAGCCCGCGAAGCAAGAGTGGCCATCTTGGACCCAGCTGGAGAGATAGATGAAGTAAGAGCAGTTTCGACCTCAGTGGAGGGAAGAGAAACTCTACCTTGAGGAGAGCGTGAGACGTGGCGGGTAGCTGGTTCAACGACATAAACTGTGAATAAGCAAATTAAAAAGGAAAATGTTAGAACCAAGCTGAATAATAAGGCAAGGCAAGGCAACTCAATGACACTTACAAGGAGTAGCGTCTGAGATCCGCAAGTATTGGTTCACCCTACGAGGATCAAAGGCTTCAGCAGTAGGGAACTTCAGGTTCAAATAATTCCGGGCTAAAATAGCCTTCAAGATGGCTTCAGACTTAGAAGGCAGGGAGTCCCGGTCCCACGAGGGTTTGTCACTGAAAGCCGTGGAAACCTCGAATTCATGCCCTCCAATGAAAATTGAGCTCCCCCAGTCCTTCCCTGCAAGGATCCATTCTTCTTTCCAAGCGGGGTCCTTCTTCGAAGCACCAGGAATGATGAAATTGAGCTTATTCTTGGCCTTAGCATAAAACTGGCCTCGAGGAGCGCCAGACAGGCTCCCAATCTAGAAAAGATAGGCCAACTCCTCTGCACCTGGCTCCCTCGACACCTTACTCAACTGACATTGTTCCCTCCATAGTACGAGGAAACCAATCATATTCCTCCAGAAGCCAGGCGTCAAGTGGAGGGGAGCGAGCTGGATGGCGTTAAGAGCCCGCCGAAGAGTCGGATGAATGGGAAGCCTGACCGTGTTCTCGAGAACTGCCACATGAATCGGAAGCACACCTTTGGGGCGGTTGAAGATTTTTGGGAGGCACCGAGATGGATACGCTGTCGGGGATGCCAAACTTCGACCTCAAGCGGTCAATCGAGACCGAATAGACGATGGAATCTGGGACAACCCGGAAATCATAAGGAGGGAGCCTCTCCAAAAGGGGGCCAGAAGCCGAGACCCGATGTTCTCCAGTGGCATCACCGCCCGTTTCATTATCGGAATCTTCGTCGGCGATATCCAAAGGATGGTTAGGATGGTTGGAGAACCCAGTCCCAATGGATACATTCCTACTTGACCGCCGACGTTGCGAGTCAGGCGGGGAATCGTCGCCGTCAGAACTCCTCCTAGCCCGTTTCCCCAGAGCAAGACTGACGACCTCCTCGCCGTCAACTATGGAGTCAACTGAATCGCGACTGGTTTTCGACATAGTAAAAGTCACTAAGAATGAAGAATGAAGAAAAAGGCAAGCTTGGAAGAAAGGCTATGAGAGAAAATATTTCTTAGTAAAAAATTTAGTTCGAGAGATGTGAGGAAGACGTGGAGATAAATAGATATATAAAGGCAAGAGGGCAACAGCGCGAGCTATAGAGATCCTCGGTTGGTAACAGTAAAGAATCTCGAGGACTACCGTAACGTAACTGGATTAACTAAAAAGCAGGCTAATCAGCTCACGCCACGTCACTTATGCAGTTAAGAGGGAGATCTCCCCAAGATTCTGGTAACGGTAAAAAATCTCGGGGACTACCGTAACGCAATCAGATTAATTCAGAGATAAATTAGTCAGTTCGCATCACGTCGCTTTCATAAGGAGATTTCCCCTATATTCCGGTAACGGTAAAAAAGGGAAGATTTCCCAAATAAAGTAAAAATCTGACCCCAACCCCAAGCTCGACGTCTGGTGTTCAAGTCAAAGGGGACTTCTGTTAATAGCCAAAACTGGCTAAGGACCAAAGGAAAATTTTCCACCTTCCAGACCTGGCTCTATGCCCGAAAGTTTCCACCAGGAGACCATTCAACCCAAAGCCGAGCTACGATACCACCCCGTAATTTCTCCAGAAACTCATATATACCTCGCTGATACAGAGGGATGTCCCTAGGAAGCCGCACCTAGCTCCGAAAGGTCAGGGGAAGCCGCAACTAGCTTCGAAAGGTCAAGAGAAGCCAGATCTGGCTCCTAGCTGGACGAAACTTCTCAGATATCGAGGTCGAAACACTGATCGACCTCATTAGTTGATGCACCACACCATGATACATTCAACGACCCCTATGGAAATCATGCCAGACCCGAAGATACATAGTATCACATCCACAGATATTATACACGTGCAGAACAAGTAATAGAGATTTAATGGGAAACAAATTGATTTCCAAGATATCCTCAACGGAGCAATTAACTCAAAGTCAACTACATTTAAAGGTAAAAATCCCGTCCGATAAGAGGGGGATGAGAAAATCAAGGGGAAATCAATGAGTTCAAACCTATGAAGACATTGTATAAAGGAGGGACTTCCTCCTTCAAAAAGAGGAGACTACTATTCGACAGGCATATGAAAAATACCCGACCATACCCTAGAGAGAATTGAGAGCAATTTGAGAGAAATTTGTATACCATACACGTTCAATAAAGAAAATATTTTTGCTTTCTTTTAGGTGATAAATTGTATCATTATTCCTTGTGATTTTATAGAACATTGTTACACATACGATCAATCTTGGCCACCACCTACGTGGTAGTGGTCTCGAGGGTGTTAACTGAGACTTCTCGTCTTGAGCAAAATTTTCGTTAACAAAAGCTAACCTAGAGGGGGGGGGGGGGGTGAATAAGTTACTACACATTTTTCACTCCCTTGAAACAAACATAAATTTGTCCCTCTAAGTAGCTTGTATCACACTTCAAAAACAAATCCAAGCAATATCAATACAATTCAAGATATGCTTGTTCAAACAAAGACAATAAATACAATAACAAGTATGTGATACAAACTCAAGTTATAACAAGGCTTTTATACAAAAAGCTTCAATACATACAAAGTTGATATAATATGAATACTACTTACAAAGATATCAACCAAGATGTATATCAACACATATACACATATAAGGAGATAGGGATAGAGAAAATCAACACATAATTTTTAAGTCGTAAAACCCCTTATGAGGAAACATCCACGGCTTGATACCACAACCACCGGCAAACACCTTTCACTAGTAAGATAAAAAGATACAATCTCTCAAGTGACCACTTCACCTAGAAATCTACCCTTCAACCTTACACAATGAAAAAGATGCCTACTAGCTCAACTATCCGGATTACCCCAATCCTAGTTGAGACTTCCATGCACAAGTTGAAGATCCCCTCTCCAACATGTGACTTCCGCTGCTTAGCTATCCGGATCACCCCAATCCTAGCCAAGTCACTCAGACTCTAGTCGAGACTTCCGCTTGCACAAGTTAAAGATCCCCTCTCTAAACATGTGACTTCCCTGCTTAGCTATCCGGATCACCTCGATCCTAGCTAAGACTTACAATGCTCAATTCAAAGATTCACTCTAAGAAATGGGACTTCCAACCTTTTGCAAGGTAAATGATCTAAGTGAGTGCAAATGATGCAAACACACACAACATAGTATATATGATCAATATATCCTATGGTAACTAGAATTGAATCAATATGCACATATCATATGTATTCTAGTTTACAATCCTAAAAGAAAATGCAATCACACTCAATGATGCATGTACATATGAAATGTGTGGATTAGACACAAAACATAAAGAACTATATATTTATCACCAACAGCTCAAAAACAAAATTATCTAGAACTTATAACATGAACAATTAATCTAGAGTATGTGAAACACCTAAAACACACAAAGATCTAGATTATGTTCAATTCACATAAAAATGCTAAAATCAATTTAATAGAATCAAAATTGAATCTCTAGCAAAATAATAGAACTTAGATTCGTAAGATAATTGATCGAGCCAAAAATGTCATACATTTTGGCCCTCATATCCTTTCTCTTTGCCTCGTTCTTGGGTCTTTTATGTGTATTTATGGCTCTTTTGGTTAATTTTGCATGCATTAGATGAAAAGGGACAAAAAGGACAAATGGTGCAAAAATGTGGTGAAGAATGCCATAGTGCACGGGTAGCGCACTCGTGCACTACCCGTGCATCAACCCATGCACCAGAAGATGGATTTTAGGAAAAGCTCAGTGCACGGGTAACTACATGGGTATCACATGTGCATAACTCATGCATATTGCCCAGACCAGAAGACACAAAAAGTGAGATTTGGTGACAAAAGGCTGAAATGGTAAAAAAAATATGTGCAGATCATCCAACTGCAAAGGATCATATCTCCCTCCTTGTATTCAAACATGTTTCAAAATACATATATTCAGAAATCCCCATGAGTCTAGTTTCCAATGGTTTTTACGGATTGCGATTTCGAGTTGTCTAGAAGAAGTTATGGCCATTTTAGTAACTGTTGCGCGGCTGCCCATGGGAACTGCATGGGTATTACCCATGCAATACCAGTTTTTTTTACCCGTGCACCACACCTTCCAGCACCAAAAATGATGGGTTTTAAGCAATTTTTAGAGGGGCAATGATGTCTTTTCAAGCCCAGATACTGCCCTAACCTCCCAAGCATATAAATACACCAGTTTTATGATTTAAAGCTTCTTCTTCTCTCATCTTCTCTCTCATACACTCTCTTCCCTTCTCTCATACAATTCTCTCCCAAGAACACTAACCTCACAAAATCTTACCATCATTCTCTTCTACACAAGGCTACTAGGAGATTGGAACCAAGCTTCAAGAAAGGAGGATGTAAGTTCCTCACTTTTTGATTGGCTTATTTCGTTGATAAACCACATGGGGTCTTAAGTGTAAGGGTAGTTAGGTCTCATTGTTCGTGATCAAGCCTCCATGTCATCCTCAAGCTCAAGAGCACTTCAAAGGTATATCTCTTGCTTAACTCTCTTTGAGGAGATTAGTAGCACACACATATATTAGCATACTGGCCTTACATATCTTGCATTTGTGTTTCAATCGTTTGTTGTGTGTGTTCTTCATTACACTTCTCACACATGCACTTTTGTGTTAGTTCTAGATGTGGTTGTGGTCTTTGTGTTTCATTTTTCGATGTATGTTCATAAACATCCGTGCCCGCACGTTGGTGTGCTTTTTCTTGGTGCGACGACTGACATTCTTTGTAGAATGGCTCTTTTGCACGGGTAGTGCACGAGTTACCTACCCGTACAGTTACCCGTGCATTAAAGATGGGTTCTCTCAGATTCTCATACTGCACGTGTCATGCATGGGTCTCCTACCCATACAGTTACCCTTGCACTGAGGTTGGGTGCTTCAGGTTTGAGAAACTACACTGGTTGTGCACGGGTCTCCTACTCGTGCAGTTACCCATGCACTGAGGTTGGTTGTTTCGGGTTTGTTTGACTGCATAGGTTGTGCATGTGTCGTCTACCCATGCTGTTACTCGTGCACTGAGGTAAGATGCTCTCTGGTGAGCCTTTTTCACGGGTTTTGCACGGGTCTCCTACCCGTGTAGTTACCTGTGCACTTAGTTTGTTTTATGCCTGTTTTTGCCAAAATGACGTAGTTTCATTTAGGGCTTCTATATATATTTTCGTTTCTCTCCCAACTCATTTTTAGAGCTTCAAAACCCCTTTTTAGTGAGAGAAAGTGTTCCTTTGAGAGAGAAGCTCCAAGAAGCCGTTTTTACTCTACCAAACTCATACCCATTTGCATCTAGCTCCATCCTTGCATCTATTCTTCATGGGTCTTCATGCTTCTCTTGACTAGGTAATTAACTATGAACTAAAACTTCTTATTTCATCTCTATGTTCTTAGTTTACCTAGAATTAGCAATTATTAGTTGATTAATTGCATATTTAATTTGTTTAGCATGCTTTGAGTATGCATGTGACTTTGTTTGTTGGTTGAGAACTTGAGATTGCATGTTCATTGATAGCTATCTTTTCGGACCATTTTTCGCTTTAGCTAAATCTTCATGCATTTGCATTTAGATATTGATATCTAGGATTTGTACTTATTGACATCTTTAAATCCCTAGATAAGCATTTAGTGTAGCCTATCATTAATTGCATGATAGAATATTTTTACATATTCACTTAGGTTGCTTAATCTCTTCAATCATTGTTAAGCTTTGTGACTAAGTGGATTAGTGCACAAGCTTGTTGGTCTAGGATCACTATTAAAGGTCCGTTGGGTAGAGTGAAAGGGTTAGTGACCAAGTATGGTATGAATTGAGGTCAACCTAGGTTGTAAACTTTCATTCAAATAGTGGATTTGAGGACCGTGTGTGGCTAAAAGGATAGCCCTTGAGTTTTGCCCAGTTTGAGGGTTTCTCACGTAAATCAATCCTTGTGTTTTTATTGTTTTCCGCATGTTTATTTTGGATTGGTTGATTACTAATATGGGGTAGTATTATTAAAATTGATTAAGTTGAAAAGTTGGTAATAAATCAACTAAAACCTATTCACCCCCCCCCCCCCCTCTAGGTTAGTAGACACACGCTTTATAGTATTTTCAATTGGTATCAGAGCGGGTTCCTAGATATACTTAGGTGATCCTTGCTCTTTGTGTGTCTTGCATCTTGCATTTTGTTTGTTGTTTATTGCACACACTAGCATTCATCTCATTCATACCCAAACACGATGAGTGGGAACAGAGGTGGACATGAGGGAGCCTCAAGCACAAGATCTCATTTACTCAATAGGGTGAACTATGCCTCATGGAAAGGCAAGATGGAGTCGTACCTTTTCCAAATAGATGACCTTGCGTGGATGACAATTAAATATGGCTACACTCCTCTAACAATGACCACCGAAGATGGAAGTGAAGTCTCCAAGCCAAAGTCTTAATGGAGCACTCAAGAATTTGAAGATTCCAAGTGGAACAACAAGGCGATGCATGACATCCTTTACGCCATGGATGACAACCAATACATGTTGATTCAAACAACTAGACATGCAAAGGAGGCATGGGAGATTTTAGAGACGGCTCATGAAGGAACCGAGGTAGTCAAGGACTCCATGCTCCAAGTCCTTCAAATGCAATTTGAGACCATTAGGTTGGAAGAGAATGAATGCTTCTACGACTTTCAAGTGAAGTTGATGGACATAGTCAATCAAAGCCATCAACTTGGTGACCCTTATTCGGATAGGAGAATCAAGCGAAAAATTATGAGATCTCTTCCTACAAGATTTGAGTCAAAAGTGACAGCTCTTGAGAAGAATAGTGACTACAAGAACATGAAGCCAAGTGAAGTTATTGGAAAACTTCTAGCATATGAGTCTACACCTTCAAAGAAGCAAAAGAGTATTGCATTGAAGACCTCTAAGGTCAAGAAGGATGAGGAAGACTCGGATGAAGAGATGGCCCTCATGGTCAAAAGGTTCAAGAAATTCATCAAATTTGAAAAGAGGGGCTTTAGATCTAAAGGAAAGGAAATGAAGAAGAAGACTCCTTTCAAGAAGGTTGAATCAAGTCAAGACAAGCCCACAAGGAAATGAATCCAATGTTTTGAATGTTGAGGCTCTGGACACATCTCCACGGATTGTGGAAACTTGAAGAACAAGAAGAAAGGAAAGGCAATGGCCACCACATGGAGTAATAGTGATGAACTTGAAGAGGAAGGAGAATCCTCGGATGATGAAGACCATGTGGCAAATTTTATTGCCTTTGCATCTTCACTTAAAAGTAAGAAAGCAATAGATGATGAAGAGGAAGAAAAACAAAGTGAAGCTGACTCAAGTGTTGGTGACTCTACAACTCATTCAACCAACATAGATATGGAAGGCATTGACCTTGAAAGGTTTATTGAGCATTTTCAAAGCTCAAGGTTGAAGATGAAGAAAGAGATTCGAATGCTAAAAGGAGAGAATCTCAAGCTATCTATTGAAGTTACTTACTTGAATAGAGAAGTGAAGATAGCAAAGAGGAATGAGACATTGATGGAAAAGGAGCTTGAAGAAGCAAGAGAGATCATTGCTAAGATGACTTCAAGCACGAAGAAACTTGACCACATGCTAGGAGTTAGCAAGAGGCTAAGTGATGAGAAAGGTCTTGACTATGAGGACAACAAGGAGACCTCATCCTCAAGCAAGACCGTGTTTGTCAAGAGCATGGAAATCAAAGAGTCTTCACCTTTACAACATCCGAGAAAGAAAATTGAACTAGGAGAGTGTTCAAGGAATGTTCAAGTGAAGACAACATCAAAGGAACAAGCTCAAACTCAAGCTCAACCAATGATCCTATCAAGCTAACTTTCCTCTACCCAAATACCACCAAGCCAAGAAGCAATTCATGCAAGCTCAACCAAGGAAGCAATCCACTTCAACTCAACAACAAAGAAGGAGAGAACCAATCCAACACCAAAGACAAGCTCAAATGCATGGGAAAGCCCCTTTGCATTCACAAAGGCATGGTATGACTTCTTATTTCACTCTCACTTGTCACTTTTGTGGTGTTGATGGTCACATTAGACCTAATTGCTTCAAATACATTAAGATGTGTAGAATTAAGAGCATGAGTGAAAGAAATAGAGCTAGAGCCACTATGCATGTTCCTAAGAAAACTAGAGCCAATGTGACTAATACCACTAGGAAAGAGAACATTTCACCTAGGTGGATTAGAAGGGATAAATATTTTTTCTATGTGGCTCAAATTGCCTTGAAGGCAAATGCCTCTAACACTTGATATTTGGACAATGGGTGCTCTTGGCATATGACAGGGAACAAGAGTTTCTTTAAATCTTTTGTCATGGAGGATGGAGGATTTATCACCTTTGGTGATGGATCTAGAAAGAAAGTTATAGGGAAAGGAACCATTTCCATTTCCGATTTACCCTCATTGTCCAATGCTTTACTTGTTGATTGAAATTCCTACAATGTTATGAACTAAACAACCTAGAGGGTGGGGGGGGGTGAATAGGTTAACACTCTATTTTTTTTTAATCTTTCAATACTTTCGTCAAACACTTGGTGAGCATACAATTGAACACTTAAAAAGATTGTTATTATAAAACAATTATCACATGTATGCTCAATACACCACCCTTAGTCTAAAAACATAAATTCACAAATGTGAAAGTATGTGAAACATTTAACACATATACAAAACAAGAAACAATGTATCTCATATACAAGTATATTCAATGTAAAACAAATTCCACAAGTTGTACTTTGAATATCACAATGGAATTAACAAACTAAAGCTTTACAACTTGATATAGAATTTTACAAGATACAATGTTCAAACACTAAAAAGGATACAAGAAACAAATATGGAATCAACAAAGTGTTTTCTACTCAGACTTATCAAGAATCTTGTTTACAAAGATATTCATTATAGATACAACAAGATACAAACAATCACATATACAAATATAAAACAGTTTGAGTTAGAGACATTTGACACATGATATTTACGTGGTAAAACCTCCAAAGAGGAAACATCCACAGGTTGATTCCACAACCACCAGTAAACAAATCCACTAGTAAGATAAAAAGATACAATCTCTCAACTGACCACTTCACCTAGAAATCTACCCTTCCACCATACACAATGAAAGTGATGCCCATTTGCTCAACTATCCGAATCACCCTGATCCTAGTCAAGACTTCTATACAAGTTGAAGAACCCCTCTCCAAACATGTGACTTCCGCTGCTTAGCTTTCCTGATCACCCCGATCCTAGCCAAGTCTTACATGCACAAGTTGAAGATCCCCTCTCCAAACATGTGACTTCCGTTGCTTAGCTATCCGGATCACCCCGATCCTAGCCAAGTCTTACATGCACAGGTTGAAGATCCCCGCTCCAAACATATGACTTTCGCCGCTTAGCTATCCAAGTCACTCCGACTCTAGCTAAGACTTACAATGCTAAAATTAAAGAATCACTCTATGAAATGAGACTTCCAACCTCTTAACAAGGCATGTGATCATGAATGCAAAATGCAAACAAGTACGCAACATAGAACATGATGATCAACATATCCTATGGAAACTAGAAATGAATCAGTATGCTCATATCATATGTATTCTAGTTTATAATCCTAAAAATAATGCAATCATACTCAATGATGCATGTACATATGAAATGTGTGGATTAGACACAAGACATGAAGAACTATATATTTATCATCAAAAGCACAAATCAAATATATCTAGATCTTATAACATGAACATTTAATCTAGTGCATGTGAAACACCTAACACACATAAAAAAAACTAGATTATGTTCAATCACATAAAAATGCTAAAATCAAAATTGAAACTCTAGCAAAATATTAGAGCTTAGGTTCACAAGATAATCATTAAATTCAATCAAGCTCTAAATCATCAATCAAATATGCTATTTCAAAAAATCTTCAATTAAAGTGATCTAGCATATGAAAAGACTATCAATTAACAAAATCAAGTCAATCAACTGATCGTGCCTAAATTGTTGTATATTTCGGCCCTCATTCCTATTCTTTTGTCTCGTTCTCGTGTGTATTTTCTATATATATTATGTCTTTTATGTCTAATAGGCTCATTAGTGTTAATTTTAGGCAATAGATGTAATTCTGGTGTTAGAAGTTAATTGCAGTGGTTCCGGCAGAAAATGGGCAAAAGGGAAGACAAGGATCATAAGCAGCTCAAAAGTGCTGGTCAAGTGCGGGTCACAATCGCACTCCAACCGCACTCCTTCCCACAGCCGGGACCTGAAGCATGAAGGAAATATAAAGTGCGGGTAAAGTGCGGGTCATCCAACCGCACTCCACCCGTACTATTGCTCAAGACAGAGGAGCTGATTCGTACCTGACAGATAAAGTGCGGGTCAAGTGCGGGTCAAGTGCGGGTCAAGACAGAGTTTAATTCATTAAAGTGCGGGTCATCCACCCGCACTCCACCCGCACTCACCCGCACTCCACCCGCACTCCACCCACACTATTGCTCAAAACAGCTCCAACTGACACTAAAGTGCGGGTAAAGTGCGGGTAATCCAACCGCACTCCACCCGCACTGTTCCTCAAGACAGAGGAGTGGATTTACACCTGACACCAGAGTGCGGGTAATTCACCCAAACTCCACCCGCACTCTACGCGCGACAGCTTCTGGTTTCAAGCTTAAGTGACCTATTTTTCCATCCTCTATAAATAGAAAAGGATGGGAACGAACCAAAAGACCACCATACCTCCCAACACTTGTATCTTTAGCTAGTAACACATCTCCCTCTCATCCAAACCATCTCTACTCAATAAAAGGCAACTAGGAGACTTGGATTCAAGCTTCAAGGAAGGAAATCAATCTTCAAGGGTTATCTCTACTCTCTCTCTTAGTTATTAGTTTGTAATAGAACATGAGTAGCTAAAATACACCACTATGGGGTTGATGTTATTTGTTTGATGGATATTTTGGGCTTTGTAAATAAACTCTATGTGTTATATTTATTCTATCTCTATATTTCATTCCATTACTTGTATTGATTGCCATTATTGACTTGTTTGGATACACCCTATTTGCATGTTGATTTGGATTACTTGAGTAGGCAATTAGGTTGTCTAATGCTCCATTGAATGGAAGGATTTTCGGAAATCCGGCTCTATAACCACGCTCTTAATCTAATCTCTAATTAGTGGCTTTCACTATACATCCTAGGTTAGCCACTTTTGAGAGAATTAGAAGCCTCCACTATACACCCTAGGTTGGCTACTTTAGTGATTTTACGAGAACTAACCTTCGAGTAAAATTCGGTTGATAACCTCGAGCCTCATCCAATCCCAAACGGGTGGCCTTCACTATACATCCTAGGTCGGCCACTCGTGAGGGAATTGGAAGCCATCACTATACATCCTAGGATGGCTACATTAGTAATAGGTTGAGCTATAGCTAGATAGATGAGCATTCATGGAACAAGTCCCCAATTGAGTAACTAGCCACTGTTGGTTGCTTAAGAGGGATTAATCGCTAGTAGGAGGTTTTCACTATACATCCTAGGTTGACCTCTTGCTAGAGATATATACCAACATTATACACCCTAGGTTGGTTACATTTGTCAAAACGTGCTTAATTGAGAGTCTGTTGCAATTGCCCCAATATTCACTTACGAGTACATCAACTCCGTAGTTCCATCATCATTCATTCTTCACTCCATTATCATCCTATTTCATTTACTTTCATAGTTTAGTTTATATTGTATTTCCATTCACCATCATTTACTTTTATGCATACTAGTTATATTAATTCTAATCTTATCACCGCTACCCCGATCTCAGTGGACGACACCCGTGCTTGCCGCTTTACTTGTATTTATACTTGTGAATGCATCGCATAGGTTTTATAAATTGTTTTGACGGACGGTTTTCTGACGGCAAAAACCTTCACATCATCAACACACAAGATAGTCCTAGATTTGAAGCTAGCACAATACAACAACTCAAACATGTGAAATCATAGATTTATAAAAAACCTAACTCAACATGTTTAATCAATTGAAGCTCAAACTAGCTATATTAGAGATCATTTCTCTAATCAATGTTTACACAGAAAACATACACATATATGAGAAGAAAACCCAAGGTAATTGAAGACTTGAAGATCAAGAACTAAATAGAAATCAATACCTTGCAAGAAAAACGTGCAGCTTCGTTTTTATGGGTAGACCTACAAGAAACCTCAATCTATTGACTCCAAAATCTTGTGGAAATGATATAGGACTGGTAGACAATGATTCTCGAATTTTAATCACTCAAAACGGACTCCAAATGAGAAAGTTATGGTGTTTGGAAGATGAGAAAACTTGGAGAGAAAATTCTGCACTTGTTTTTCAAATTTTCTTCTTCAAAATGAAATGAGAGGGAAGTTTGATATTTAAAGAGGGAAGAAAGGAAGTAATTTCACCATCCAATGGGGGGCTACCATGCTGGATCCCTGTGGAGGTACGTGGGCCCCACGGGACCAGCAGCCCTCCATTCCCGTGGAGGCCACGCGCCTCCACGGGAGGGAGGTGCTTGGCACCCCTCATCCCTTTTGCGTAATGTTTTTATTTCAGCTATATCTTTGTCCTCCGAACTCCAAATTTGAATTCGTTTTTTGATTACAAACTGGAACTCTGTCATCTACAAAAGTCCTCAAGAAACCTTTTCCCAAATATATGGAATTCAACTTGGAAATCAAGGTTGAAAACCATTTATGATAAAATCATAGAAAGTTTCTTAACCACCTAATTTGTACTTGAAACTCAATGAATGAGTAACCAAATTAAGTGGAACTCAATGAGGAATTATATAAGCTCAAAATCAAGTTCATTAACATATAAACACAAGAACACACAAGTATGCTATTTCTTAGAACTAACCCTAGAACATGCAATTTATGCAAATTGTCAACTTTAAGTCTAATGCATGTGCATACATGTATAAGTGTGGGCATTGTGTTAAACCAAATTTTGCACAACGATGCAGGGACACATATGAATGCAATGTATGTATGTGCCTAGGCATTGCAAGAGGAAAGAGGTCTCGGTTTACCTTTTGCTAAGCAAATTAGCTTTAATCCTCTTGAAGCCTACACTTTGCTTGAATGTTGTCCAATCATCCTTGAAGCTTGATTATCCACCAATCCTAGACAACTAATCAATACAAATCGAAATTCATTTTGATATAGAATTATGCCAACACAAAAACTCAAAAACTAACATTGATGGCTTGCAAGCAAATCTTATAAGCATTTATTATCTTAATGATGATGGACTCTCCGTCTTATTTAACAAAAATGATTGCTCTATTTTAATGCCAAATGGACAAACCTAGCTAAAAGGAAAGAGATCTAGTGACAATTGTTATTGTCTTGAAGCTAGTGCTATCTCTTGCAACATGTCCAAGTGTGAGGAAGTTAAGATGTGGCATCAAAGACTTGGCCACATGAACTATCGAGATTTGAAGATCTTAGATAAGTTCAAAGTTGTGTGTGGCCTCCCTAAGATTGGGAAGAAAGTCGATGGTGTTTGTGGACCTTGTCAACAAGGAAAACAAACAAAAAGCATACACAGGAAAGGCAAGTATCTCGCCACTAAGGAGCCATTAGAGCTTTTTCATATGGACCTTATGGGTCCCATGCAAACCGAGAGTCTCGGTGGCAAGAGATACATTTTTGTTTGTGTAGATGATTTCTCTAGGTTCACATGGACTTATTTACTTAGAGAAAAATCTGAAACTTTTGAAAAATTTAAAATGCTTTGCACTAAATTTCAAAATGAAAAGAACTCACACATTAAAAGCATTAAAAGAATTAAGAGTGATCATGGAAGACAATTTAAGAATTCTTGTTTTGAAAGCTATTGCAATAGCTTAAGGATTTGTCATGAATTTTTGACTCCTAGAACTCCTCAATAAAATGGGGTTGTTGAGAGGAACAATAAGGTCCTTCAAGAGATGGCCTGTGTGATGTTGCTTAGCAACAATGTCCCTAGGAACCTTTGGGCCGAGGCAGTCAATACGGCTTGCTACATAGGAAATAGAGTCTTCTTAAGGCCCGGTACTAGGCAAACCTTCTATGAATTGTGGAAGGGTAAGAAGCCAAATGTTAGCTATTTCCACTCATTTGGAAGCAAATGCTACATACTTAATGACCGTGATCAACTTGGCAAGTTTGATGCCTAGATTAATGAGGGAATTTTTATTGGCTATGCCCTTAATAGTAAGGCCTACCGAGTATTCAATTTGAAAACTCATAGTGTCATAGAATCATCCAATGTTGTTATAGATGATTGTAGGCTTAGAATTACTAACCATAATGAGGAGGTTGATGTGGTTCATGATTCTTCATTGGAGAAATATTGTGAGACTTCTATTGATGTGAAGTCAAATCAAGATGAAGAGGTTATTCAACCTCTTAATAGAGATCCATCTTTGGACTCCAAAGAACCCGCTCCATGGGTTAAACATCTTCACAACAAGAATTGAGTATGGGTTGCAAATCAAGCAATTGCATGATGGAATTTTCATATCCCAAGCTAAGTATGATAAGAACCTAGTGAAGAAGTTTGGCCTTGACAATGCCAAACATTGTGACACACTCATGAGTACCACCTTGAAACTAAGCAAGGATGCTAGTGGCAAGAGTGTGGAACAAAGTCTTTATCGTGGCTTGATTGGTAGCTTGGTTTACTTGACCGCAAGTAGGCCCGATATAGCCTTTAGTATGGGTGTGTGTGCTAGGTACCAAGCGGATCTCAAGGAGTCTCATCTTTCTTCTGTGAAAAGAATCATCCGATATGTGATTGGGACATCCAACTATGGGATATGGTACTCTTTTGACACTAATGATAGCTTAGTTGGCTTTAGTGATGCAGATTGGGTAGAGAATTATGATTATAAGAAAAGTACATCGGGCGGTTGCTTCTTTCTAGGCAACAACTTGGTCTCATGGTTTTGCAAAAAGAAAAATTCTATCTCTCTATCCACAGCTGAAGTAGAATCCATAGCCGTCGGGAGTGCTTGCACACAATTCCTTTGGATGAAGCAAATGCTTATGGATTATGGTTTTGATCATGGTACTCTAACCCTTTATTGTGATAACTTGAGTGCAATTAACATTTCAAAGAATCCTGTTCAGCACTCTAGGACTAAGCATATAGACATTAGGCATAACTTTATTAGGGAGCTAGGTGAAAACAAATGCATTGCACTTGAACATGTTAGCACAAATGATCAACTAGCGGATTTGTTCACAAAGCCCTTAGATGCAACTAGGTTCATGGCACTTAGTAGATCTATTGGGATTTATTATATGCCTTGATATGTCTTGGTGATTGACCCCATATGGGGAGCTCAAGCAAAGAGAGCGAACCTGCATGTTGAAATAAGCTGAAAATTGATCAACTTTATGCTCTATAATTAATTGCTTGAGAATTTTGGTTGTGCGTATATATTGTTATATGGCTTTTTATTTAATAAGTGTCATTTTCTTTGTTTGTAATCCATGTCATGTTTATGTTCAAATGTGCATTTTTGGATTATGAGAATTGATTGGGAAGTACAATTGAATGACCTTTAATTTATCTCCATGACATGTGAACTTGATTTTGACATGCTAAAATATTATGCATGAGTTATGTGTGTGCAAATGTGTGTGGAAGCATCTTGACAAGGCTAAACTCAATAAGGACCTTGTGTCCATACAATAAATAAGGATGTCTCATCCAATTTAGCTTTGTCTCTTTTCTTAATGGTTGAACAAGACAACAACCAATAAGGATTCAATTAATAAAGATTTATATCCACGTCTTGATTGACCATTAAGGATTGACACGGTTGCTTGTGTGTGCTACAAGTTTTTAAAGCTATATCTTGTTTAATTATGGCAAAAGGGTACAAATTGGTTTGAATTCCTTTGGAAACCTTTTGATGTTCACTTTGCCAAATACCATTTGCTTGAACTTTGATGTTGCATGTCTTGCATCCAAAGCAACAATTTCCCACATCTTTTTAAAACTAAAACCTCATTGATTCTCTCTCAATTAGTTGAGTTGCATAAGGTTGTTGTATATGATTATGCATTTATCTTGTAAATAGCTCTCTTTGCTAAAGCAACCCGGTTGAGGAAAGCTCATTTGCCTATCTCGTGACAAAAAGGGGGAGTAGTGTGGAGTTAGGGGAGATTGTCTTGTTGAGGGGGAGTAAACCCTTTAGAGGGAGATTTTGCATTGCACTTCATTGCATGGTTTATTATGTTCGTTAATGCAAATGCTTGTATTCTTTTTATCTCTCTTGATCACCTCACATACACTTGTCTTGGAATGTGTAGTTTCATTGTTTTGTGGGGATGGCTATTCTACAAGAGATCGAAGACTTGAAGACCTAGTTTGTAGGTATCTCTTTGTAATGTAGAATAACTTTTGTTGACCTCTTGTATTTATTTTTGTTCTGTGAGTGGTGGTTTTGTCACTGAAATAGCCAACGGGGGAGATTGTAAGTTCCTCACTTTTTGATTGGCTTATTTCGTTGATAAACCACATGGGGTCTTGAGTGTAAGGGTAGTTAGGTCTCATTGTTCGTGATCAAGCCTCCATGTCAATCTCAAGCTCAAGAGCACTTTAAAGGTATATCTCTTGCTTAACTCTCTTTGAAGAGATTAGTAGCATACACATATATTAGCATGCATGCCTTACATATCTTGCATTTGTGTTTCAATCGTTTGTTGTGTGTGTTCTTCATTACACTTCTCACACATGCACTTTTGTGTTAGTTCTAGGTACGGTTGTGGTCTTTGTATTTCGTTTTCCGATGTATGTTCGGAAACATCCATGCCTGCACGTTGGTGTGCTTTTCTTGGCGCAACGAGTGACATTCCTTGTAGAATGGCTCTTTTGCACGGGTAGTGCACGGGTTACCTACCCATACAGTTACCGTGCATTAAAGATGGGTTCTCTCAGATTCTCATACTGTACGGGTCTCATACCCGTGCAGTTACCCGAGCACTGAGGCTGGATTGCTTCAGGTTTGAGAAACTACACGAGTTGTGCACGGGTCTCCTACCCGTGCAGTTACCCGTGCATTGAGGTAAGATGCTCTCTGGTGAGCCCTTTGCACGGGTGTTGCACGGGTCTCCTGCCTGTGCAGTTACCCTTGCACTTAGTCTGTTTTGTGCCTGTTTTTGCTAAAACGACGTAGTTTCATTTAGGGCTTCTATATATATTTTCCTTTCTCTCTCAACTCATTTTTTAGAGCTTCAAAACCCCTTTTTAGTGAGAGAAAGTGTTCATTTGAGAGAGAAGCTCCAAGAAGTCATTTTTACTCTACCAAACTCATACCTAATGAGAGTGTTTTTGTCGTTAGAAAATGCCCGTCAAAAGTAATTTATAAAACCTCAAATGCCTCAAAATGTTTACAAAACAAGTACAATGGCAAGCAAGGGTATCGTCCATAGGGAAAGGGAAACTATGTGGCTAAAACTAGTTAACTACTATTAAAGTAAAACAAAGCATGTAAATGTCAATGGTTGATTTGAAAAGGTTAAAAACTAAAATGCAATTACAATTAGACTAACTAATATAACATGCAATTGGTGTTAATATATGATAGTGGGAACTAAGGAGTTGATGGATCCAACAAGTGAATATGGGCACTATAGGAACTCACATGAATGCACTTTAATCTTATGTGACCAATCAAATCATGTATAGGATTGGTTGTATACCACTTATGAGTGTCCAACCCATCATGTATAGTATTAGCCACCCACAAATGGTTGTGTAATGAAAGAATATCTATCAAATAAGGGACTAATCTCTTTGTTTAATTTCACCAACCCATCATGTATGGTGTTGATGTTTAATCTCTCACAAACAACCAATCAAATCATGTATAGGATTAGTTACCTATTTGAGATTAGATAGAGTTGAGATTAATGTGTCCGGATTTCACTCAAGTCATGTACAATTGTTCAATCCTTCCATTTAAATGAGCATAAGAAAACCTAGCATCATGTATACCAAATTATCTACTCAAATAAATCCTCAAACAATTTGCAAAGAGAGTCATGTACAATCAAATACAAATCATCCTTAAATTCAATTAAAACAATGAATGAAACACATATGATTGATTGATAGAAAATTTAAGGTTCATTACAAGCCCAACATCCACAAGTATCTCACATCAATCCCTTAGTGGGATAATTAACTACTCATGACAAATACAAGAAAATAACAAGGAGAAAAGAGATAGAGAAGACCCATGTTGAGAAACTCCTCATTTCTTGAAGCTTGAATCCAATCTCCAATGTCCTTGAGTAGATGATAAGGATGATGGTTAGGTTTTGTGAGGTTAGTGTTCTTGGGAGAGAATTGTATGAGAGAAGGGAAGAGAGAGAGTCTCTTTAATGAAAAAAATGGTGTGTATATAAATATATATATATGTTTGGGATGCCAGGGCATGATCTGGGCTGGAAAAGACATCATTGCCCCTCTAAACATTGCTTAAAACTCGTCATTTTTGGTGCTGGAAAGTGCAGTGCACGGGTAACTGCACGGGTAGGTGACCTGTGCAGTACCCGTGCAGTTTGCTCATGCTGGAGTGATCAAATTTCAGGTTTTGGTGAGTTGCTCGGGTAGTGCACGGGTAGGTTACCCGTGCAGCACCTGTGCAGTACTCGTGGAAAGCCGCGCAACAGTCACTAAAATGGCCATAACATCCTCTAGAAAATTCAGAATTGCAATCCGTCAAAACCACTGGAAACTATACTCCCAGGGCTTTCTGAATATATACAATTCAAAATATGGTTCAATCTGAGGAGGGAGATATAACTCTTTGAAGTTGGATGATTTGCACACACTATTTTTACAATATTTTTCCATTTTGTCACCAAATCTCATTTTTGATCCCGTTTCTTGCTTTTTTTCCCTAATGCCTACAAGAAAAACCAAAAGAGCAATAAATACACATAAAACCACTCAATAACAAAACAAAAAGGAAGGATATGAGGGCCAAAATGTATAACATTTTTGGCTCGATCAATACTTATGTGCATCTAGCTCCATTCTTGCATCTATTCTTCATGGGTCTTCATGCTTCTTTTGACTAGGTAATTAACTATTAACTAAAACTTCTTGTTTCATCTTTATGTTCTTAGTTTACCTAGGGTTAGCAATTATTAGTTGATTAATTGCATGTTTAATTTGTTTAGCATGATTTGAGTATGCTTGTGACTTTGTTTGTTGGTTGAGATTGCATGTTCATTGATAGCTATCTTTTAAGACCATTTTTCCCTTTAGCTAAATCTTCATGCATTTGCATTTAGATATTGATATCTAGGATATGCAATTATTGACATCTTTAAATCCCTAGATAAGCATTTAGTGTAGCCTAGCATTAATTGCATGATAGAATATTTTTACATATTCATATAGGTTGCTTAATCTCTTCATTGATTGTTAAGCTTTGTGACTAAGTAGATTAGTGCACAAGCTTGTTGGTCTAGGATCACTATTAAAGGCCCGTTGGGTAGAGTGAAAGGGTTAGTGACCAAGTATGGTATGTCTTGAGGTCAACCTAGGTTGTAAACTTTCATTCAAATAGTGGATTTGAGGACCGTGTATGGCTAGAAGGATAGCCCGTGAGTTTTGCCCAGTTGGAGGGTTTCTCACGTAAATCAATCCTTGTGTTTTTATTGTTTTCCGCATGTTTATTTTCGATTGTTTGATTACTAATATGGGGTAGCATTATTAAAATTGATTAAGTCGAAAAGTTGGTAATAAATCAACTAAAACCTATTCACCCCCCCCTAGGTTAGTAGACACACGTTTTATAGTATTTTCAATTGGTATCAGAGCGGGTTCCTAGATATACTTAGGTGATCCTTGCTCTTTGTGTGTCTTGCATACTTTTAACCATCAACACCTAAGGTGTTTAACCAAGCTAATTTGAATGGGAGGGATGAGTTGTGAGTACACCAATCCAACACATCCCGGCTAAAAGTATAGAAGGTAGATTGTGAGCATTCCAATCCAAGCCATCCCGACTACCTTAATCAATCTAGGTTTCATGAGAAACCCTCTCTACACTCAATAGAGTACACCAATCATTGTTGTGTGGGGAGAGTTGAGTGATCTTAGAATCGGTTTAGCCTAAATAGATTGAATCGGTTCTTAATTGATTAATTGGATTGTCCCACTATTCGTGCATGATTGCATTGACTCCCACTCATCTCACTATCATTAATTTGCATTCATTCTAATCTAGTTGCATTTAATCTAGCTTAACGTAATTGCATTTTAGTTGTTAACCTCTTCAAACCACCATGGCATTTTACTTTTATGCATTATAGTATTATTAATCCTAATCTAATCATATACTCCCCCAATCCCTGAGGAACGATACCCTTACTTGCCATTGCATTTGTTTTGTAAACAATTTAGGGCATTTGAGGTTTTTATAAATTACTTTTGACGGACATTTTCTAGCGACAAAAACCTTCTAGTCAAAATGGCACCTCTATCGGGGAAAGGTGCTAATTAGGTGGCTAATCTTAGTTATCTAACTAGTTTCTTAGTTGTTGTAGTTTTCTTTTATTCTTTTTACTTCTTTTGGTAGTTTTGGTTTTCTTTTGTTTCAGGTTTTATGGATTACTTCAGGCAAAACACAGGGCCTAGACACGAGCTTATTGATGATCCATATGACCGAAATTGGAGGTCTCATGTAGATTCCTCATGGAGCTATAATGATGTCAACACCCATAAGCCGTATCTCTCATCTTACCTATCTACCAACATGTCCCTTAAAGATATGGTGAAGAATAAATCTCCAAGTTCGATTGTTCAAGCCAAGGTGTTAGAAGTAGCACAGAGTGAGAATGCAAGGTTGGTTACGGAAAGAGCTACACCAAATTCAAAGGAAGTACTAAAGGGCCGAAAGAGGAAAGGAAAAGTTTGTGAGTTAGTAAAGTCTTTTGAGTTAGCCTCAAAGATGAATGAAGGTGTGCAAGATAGCAATGAAGAAAAAAAAGCCTTGAAAATGAAAGAAGCAATTTTTGATGAGAAAATGCTTGAAGAAATAACTAAAGATTTTGAGCAAGAAAAAGAGAATAAATTGGAACAAGAAAACAAAAAGCTTCATCAAGAGATCGAACTTCTCAAGGAGGAGAATGAGACTTTGAAGAGGAAGGTACAAGAGCTCTTCACCCTCAACGAAAAGATTGAGAAGCAAATTATGAAGGTTGAGAATGAAAAGAAGGCGATTTCCCAAGACCTAGTCAAGCTTGTTACACTCTCGGAAGAGTTCTAAGAAGACTACACAAGGAAAACTATGAGGCTAATGGTGAAGGTGGAGAAGAAATCAAGTGCATTGGGAGAAGTAAAGGAAATGCTCAAAAAGAAGGAAGAGGCCTTGAAGATCGTAAAAGTAAGGGAGTGTGACTTCATAGTCCAACTAGAAAAGGTAGAAAAGGAGGTCAAGTCACTCTAAGTGAAGCACTCAAGAGGACCTCAAAGCTTCAATCAAAGAGGGAATTTTCCTTATTCTCTTCCAATTTGTTATTTTTGTTCAAGGAAAGGGCATGTTCAAGCCCATTGTTTCAAATTTCAAAATTTTAAAAAGAAAATAAATAGGTCTAAGAAGAACCCAACCAATGTCAATAAAATTTGGGTTAGGAAAGACCTATTAGATAAAGTGAGGACTAAGGGGAAGGGAATTTTAGGAGAGTCATTGGCACCAATATGGGTGATTAAGAAAAATGGACCTCCCCATCCGGTCAGACCACCTTCGGTTTACCCAAGCCCAGTTTTGAATGCATTACATTGAACATCTTTATGCATGTTTTGAGTTACACAATTTATTTTCTTTTTCTGCATTTTTATTTCGTTTTATTACTTCTTTTGCTTAAATAATTTTGGTTGGTATTTGTGGATATTTTGGATGTTTTATATTAGTAGCTTGATATCTAGAGACTTTTGTGGAGCTTAGTGATTATATCGTCTTATTTGTGATTGTTGGCATTTTGGTAGATATAGTGCTCAACGAGGGTCTTTCATCTCTTGGGAAGAACCACTAACAACTTGCGAGACGAGTAGGACGAGTAAGCCAACAGTGCTCATAAAAAGAGCAAAAAGCCATATCTTTTAAGGGAGTTCCTACCATTTTACCCTTTATACTTAATTGTGTATATCTTTTGTGAATGATTAAAATTTTGATGAGAAGCACTTATTTGTGAATATCTCTAGTGAATGGGTTGTGATGATTCTTACTTGTGCATATGGATCACACTTTTTGAGTTGAATTTGGATTTTATTGATTTATCATTTTTGATTGAAGTGAGGAGCCGAAGGCTAATTTTGAATGCTTATATGTGAGTGTACATGTTCTTTTTGCATATATATAGCCCCATTCAGTTTGGGGGTTCTTAGCACTCACATTTTTGAACAAGTCTTATGTATATAGTGAAACTCGGTTTGGGGGTCATCATGCCCCCACTCCGTCATTTTTGGTAGAAGAAATTCTTAATGATGGTTTGTGCTTAATGTCATATTGCATTTGATTGCCTTATTTTTATATTGAGCCATGTTTGTGTCTTTTTATTTTTGTTGGGCATTGATTGTTCATGATTAGTGCCTAGGTTGTTGTGTTTTGTGTCTAGTTGGGTGCGCGTCGCTAGGCCGGGCTCGCTTGTCTTCAACATTGAGGACAATGTTGGGTTTTGGTTTGGGGGTCTACACGCCTTGTTGAGTCGTCTTTTTGTGTCTTGAGTCATTTTTCTTGTCAATTTTTTGAAACTTGCTGCTTAGCCAAAATTTTTGAGCTTAATTTAGCTTGGTGAGATAATCTTCAGCATAATGTTTGTGGCGAATTTGTGTATGCTTAGTGTGCTTGTTCATAGCTCTTAGTCATTTTAGGGGTCTCACTTGCACTTCATGGGTTAGTTCCATCTTTTGGTGTCCAAGTTGAGGGGGCTCGGTGCTCAAGCGCCTTATTCTATTTGTGGAGATACCCTTGTGAGTTCACAAACACGAGTAAAAAGCGTACAAATAAGAGGGAAAATATTTTCAAATCTTTAAACACTATTCAAACATCATGCATAGTCTCATTACATCAACAATCATCATGTGTCATAGAACATGCATCATATATGTGGACTGCTTACCAAAGCTTGTATTCCCTTTTTAGATGGAATGTTGGAAATGATCCTAGGCAATGTGTGTGCATAACTACAAAATAGCCTAAACACATTTCCATGTCCCTATATATGTGCTCTATTGCTAATTTTGAGGCCAAACACTAACCATTCATTTCATACCCACTACATAACCATATAGCCATATAGCTTAAACACATACCTTACCTTTGTTGCCAATCATGTGAGGATGTGTTGTTGTGGAAGTCAAAAGAAAGTAAAAAAAATATAGCTCTAAAATGTATAGATAGCGTGTATTTAGACAATATGTTGTGTAATGTGCTAAGAAAAGGCTCAAAAATGTAAAAGTGCCAAAAATGAGCACTTATGAGGGTAAAAATGTCGAAAGAAAAATGTGCAAAAAGAAAAAGCAAAAAGATGAAAGAAAAGAAAAGAAAAGAAAAAATATGAACAAGATGAAAAACAAAGCACAAAAGAGTCTTGAAGTGTAAATGTAAATGTACTCAAAGAAATTAGAGTACTTAAATGTGAAAGCACAAATGTGTATGAAAAGGATGCCTAGTCGCTAGATTATAATTAATGTTTAATAGAGCTTAGTATGGGGTGTGTGAGTATGTTTAAGCATGATTGGTGATCTTTGAACTCATAAGTTTTCCCTATTTCTTTGTTCACCACATTGAACCCCATGGCCCCATTACAACCTAAGGGAAAGACCTATTTGATCTTTTAGGAAGTCTAGTTTGGGAATACGAGTCGAGGCATGCTCTTTCCACGTTCATGGCACCTGATTCTTTCATGAGACTTATTCACTAAAAATAGCGTTTATTTTCTGTGAAATGTATGCAACCATTTGATTCCAATACACAACTTCATTTACATACATATTGCATGAGTGTGAACCTATGTTCCGAAAGGAAAACAAAGAGAGACCCCATGTGAGAACCTAGAATCGAAGTGAATTACGCTCGAGGCGTGAGAGTGAGTAGTTTCCAAGGCGAGGGCGCTTTAGGTGTGGGATTCGTGTCCTGTGAGTTTCACCTTTTGGTGCCTTGGAGTTATTTAGAACATTTTACATGAACATATTCCTCACTCCCACTCTCTTTTGATTATCTCTCTATAGTTGGCTTTGCAGCATGTTTTCTTTGTGTTGGGAAATTTCTAGATAGAGTCATGTTTGTTTTGTCTTGTGTGTTTTTGTTTGCTCGAGGACGAGCAAAGGTTTAGTTTCGGGGTATTTGATCGAGCCAAAAATGTCATACATTTTAGCCCTCAAATCCTTTCTCTTTGACTTGTTCTTGGGTCTTTTATGTGTATTTATGGCTCTTTTGGTTAATGTTGCAGGCATTAGATGAAAAGGCATTAAGAGGGACAAAAAGAACAAATTGTGCAAAAATGTGGTGAAGAAGGCCATAGTGCACATGTAGCGCACTCGTGCACTACCAGTACACCAGAAGATGGATTTTAGGAAGACGTCAGTGCACGGGTATCACCCGTGCACATTGCCCAGACCAGAAGACACAAAAAGTGAGATTTGGTGACAAAAGGGCTGAAATGGTAAAAAAAAGTGTGTGCAGCTCATCCAACTTCAATGGATCATATCTCCCTCCTTGGATTGAAACATGTTTTAAATTACACATATTCAGAAAGCCCCATGAGTCTAGTTTCCAACGGTTTTTACGGATTGTGATTCCGAGTTGTCTAGAGGAAGTTATGGCCATTTTAGTAACTGTTGTGCTGCTGTCCACGGGAACTGCACGATAAATGGGTATTACCCATGCAATACCAGTTTTTTTAACCCGTGCTATACCCATGTACCGCACCTTCCAGCACCAAAAATGACAGGTTTTAAGCAATTTTTAGAGGGGCATTGATGTCTTTTCAAGCCCAGATCGTGCCTTAACCTCCCAAGCATATAAATACACTAGTTTTATGATTTAAAGCTTCTTCTTCTCACCTCTTCTCTCTCATACACTCTCTTCCCTTCTCTCATACAATTCTCTCCCAAGAACACTAACCTCACAAAATCTAACCGTCATCCTCTTCTACTCAAGGCTACTAGGAGATTGGAACCAAGCTTAAAGAAATGAGGAGTTTCTCTACATGGGTCTTCTCTATCACTCATATCTTATATTTTTATTGTGTATTTAACATGAGTAGTTGAACCCTATGTGGGAGTTTGTGTAATTGAATATGAATATGTGGGTTTTCTACCTTACTTTGATTTGATTAATATAGTTCAATTCATTGTACTTAATTGTGTTTAATTATCCCTTGAATTAAGTAGGCATTCTAACTCTTGATTTTTGTGGATTAATTGAACTTACTAGAGTAATCAAACTTTAATTAAAATCTTCGTGAAGTGGGTAGGCATTCCAACTCCCATATCACTTAGTGGTTGATTTTGGGTCTTTAATGCATTTAATTCTCACTTTTGGTTGGGTAGGCATTCCAACTCCTAACCCTTTGTAGATATTGAATTGTGGTGTCTTTGTAAGCCAAGTAGGCATTCCAACTCTTGGTTTACATTAGATATCAATCTATACTTTTAACCATCCACACGTAAGGTGTTTAACCAAGCTAATTTGAATGGGAGGGATGAGTTGTGAGTACACCAATCCGACACATCCCGGCTAAAAGTATAGAAGGGGTAGATTGTGAGCATTCCAATCCAAGCCATCCCGACTACCTTAATCAATCTAGGCTTCATGAGAAACCCTCTCTACACTCAATAGAGTACACCAATCATTGTTGTGTGGGGAGAGTTGAGTGATCTTAGAATCACGTCTAAAGGTGGATTTAGCCTAAATAGATTGAATTGATTCTTAATTGATTAATTGGATTGCCCATTATTCGTGCATGATCGCATTGACTCCCACTCATCTCACTATCATTAATTTGCATTCATTCTAATCTAATTGCATTTAATCTAGCTTAACTTAATTGCATTTTAGTTGTTAACCTCTTCAAACCACCATGGCATTTTACTTTTATGCATTCAAGTATTATTAATCCTAATCTAATCATATACTCCCACAATCCCTGAGGAACGATACCCTTACTTGCCATTGCACTTGTTTTGTAAACAATTTGAGGCATTTGAGGTTTTTATAAATTTCTTTTGACGGGCATTTTCTAACGACAAAAACGTTCTCCTCAATAATCAATTAAATCCAATCAAATCCTAAATCATCAATCAAATATGCTATTTCAATAAATCTTCAATTAAAATGTCTAGCATATGAAAAGACTATCAATCAACAAAACCATGTCAATATATACACAAGATAGTCCTAGATTTAAAGCTAGCACAATACAACATCTCAAACATGTAAAAACATAGATTTAGAAAAATCTAACTCAACATGTTAATCAATTGAAGCTCAAACTAGCTCTATTAGAGATCATTTCTCTAATCAATGATTATACATCAAACATACATATATATATATATATATATGAGAAGAAAACCCAAGGTAATTGAAGTCTTGAAGATCAGTAACTAAATAGAAATCAATACCTTGAAAGAAAATGTGCAGCTTCGTTTTTGTGAGTATGCCTACCATAAAAATAAATCTATTGGCTCTTAACTCTTTTGGAAATGATAGAAGACTGATAGATAAAGATTCTTCCATTCGAATCACTCAAAACAGACTCCAAAGGAGAAAGTTATGTTGTTTGGAAGATGAGAAAATTTGGAGAGAAAATTCTGCATTTATGTTTTCCCAATTTTTCTTCTTATTTGAAATGAGAGGGAACTAGAGAATTTAAAGGAGGGAAGAGATACAAGATAAACCAACCAATGGGAGGCTGCCAAGCAAGCATCCCATGGAGGCGCATGGCCTCTACGGGACCAGCAGCCCTCCATTCCGGTGGAGGCCACGCGCCTCCACGTGAAGAAGGTGCTTGGCACCCCTCATCCCTCACACGCACTCTTGTTTTCTTCAGCCGTATCTTAGGCCTCTGAACTCTGATTTTGAATCCGTTTTTGGATTACGAACCGGGACTCCCTCACGCACAAAATTTGTCATGATAACTTTCACAAAAAGTTTGGAATTCAACTTGAAAATCAATGATGAAAACCAGGTATGATAAAATCATTGAAAGTTTCTTAACTACCTAATTTGAACTTGAAACTCAATGAATGAGTAACCAAAGTAATTGAAACTCAGTGAGGAATTATATAATCTCAAAATCAAGTTCAATAACATCTAGACACAAACAAATAAACACAAAAACATGCAAGTATGCTATTTTCTAAAACTAGTCTTAGAGCATGCAATTTATGAAATTGTCAATATTAAGTCTAATGCATGTGCATACAAGTATAAGTGTGTCTTGTGTTAAACCAAATTATGCACAACTATGCAGGGACACATATGAATGCAATATATGTGTGTGTCTAGTCCTTGCAAGAGGAAAGAGGTCTCGGTTTACCTTTTGCTAAGAAAATTAGCTTTATTCCTCTCGAAGCCACCACTTTCCTTGAATGTTGTCCAATCTTCCTTGAAGCTTGATTATCCACAAATCCTAGACAACGAAACAATACAAAGAAAAATTCGTTTTGATATAGAATTATGCGAATACAAAACTTGAAGACTTAATAGTGTGTGCATGTGGCTCGTCATCCCATTTCTATTTTTCAACCCGAGCAATTCTTTATTTTCAACTATACTTCTTTAAGCCTTTTTTTTTATTTAGTCTTTGAATCAAAGATTTTTTTTAATTAATTCTTTTCAACACTTCTTTGATTTTTCTAACATAAACATATACTCTTCATGACGGTTTTCACTCATCACAATGGTGTAGTCCTTTCTTACATTGGGTTGCTGCACAACCAAAGTGTGTAGCTCTTTTCATGAAGATGCTCGTTGAGTTCTATGTAGTTGCCGAAGCAAAATGGATACTAACGATATGTCATCTTAAATGTACTAGTCACGAGACTTCAAGGTGTATCCACAACTTATATATTATCAAACTCAACTTACTACAAAAAAATAAACAAGAGAAGCAAAATGCATTTTTGAAAACCAAGTTTTATGGCTTACAAGCACATGATCTAAAAGCAATACAAAGAGATTTACTTACGATCATTACTTCTCAAGAGAGTAGCTTTCAAAGAATATGAAGCTCATATTTTCACACATCATTTAATAGATCTTTGTGAACAACATCACTAAAATATCTTTAGAAAGCAAATGTCAATAAGAATCATATAAATACTATACTTAGTTCTCTAAAATGACATGCTTCAAGATGTATTGCAAATAATGATTTGAGAAATGAAAAACCAAGAATGCAAGCATTAGGATATAGAGATACCTTAGCAAGCCTTTTTTTTGTTATATCAATGTAAAGCCTTCGCCCTTTTTATGAGCTCTCTTGGCTTGTTTGTTCTCATGAAAACAAATTGTTGTTGTGTCTTCCCAAGAGAATAAAGACTAAACATCTCAACTCAATCAAACATACAAAAATGACTTTCTCTAAAAGTCTTAACAAAATTCTATCAACACCATATAGTTTCTAAATATGAACTTCTCATAAAGTTAATCAATATATTTTGACTATTATAACAAATATGTGAGATAGCTAAGTTCATGTCAAGTTTTAGAGAACCAAAGCTAGCTATCTAAAACTCTCAACAACTTGACACTAATCTTGCATCTAACTCACATGTGCATCTTACACTAATGATAAGAGCACTCACCCTTGACCCATTTGGTCTTGGGTGTACTTACACAAATATTATCATGATCATTCTTGACTTTGATGTCGAACCTATAATAGAGATTTTCAACAATTTGATCCATGAGAAGATCATTGATACTCATCACTACAATATCTTTAGCTTTACAAGCTTTGTCAAGATTCACACGATTATCAATCTTCTTCATCCAATTCTTCCTAACATGCTTTTTGGAGTCATCATGCTTATCAACAACTAAAGCCCTAGCATGCTTCAATTCAAGATCAATCTTCTTATCTCTATATGCATTTCCTATTTTATAAAATTCAATGTACTTATAACACCTTGGTTTGATGTGACCAACGGTATTACAAAAATGACAAATAGGAATAAAAGATGTGCGTGTACCTTGTGGATTTGAAGAAGTATTAAGAGTTTGTGAAGATACCTTATCTTGATTTTTACCTTTAGCTTTAGGAAGATTGTTCCTTGAAGACTTCTTGCTCTTCTTATTCTTAGCCTTCTTTGAGGGAGGTGGTGCTATCACAAGCTTCTCTTCACCTTTCAAGATGCTAGGTTCTCCTTAAGGTTGAGCAATATCCATACTATTCTCCATGTTGATCGAACCATTGACTAAGTCTTTGATAGCTTGCTTAGCAATGTTGATCTCCTCAATATATTCTTGCTCTTTAACTTTCATATTAGAAACAATCTCCTTGTTTTCTAAGACAAGTCTTGTTTTTTAAGACAAGTCTTGTTTTCTAAGACAAGTCTTGTTTTCTAAGACAAGTCTCTCAACCTCATCTAGTCTTTTCATGATGTCATTCTTTTCATGATGTCATTCTTTTCACTCATGAGTCTATGTGAGGTCTTAACAAACTCATCTACTTGAGTTTTGATCAAATCATCTTTTTTCCTTAACCTCTCTCAATGCTTCATCTATTTGCTTCTCTTGATCTTGGACATAAGATCGAGATTGGTTATATTCAAACTTGTATCTTCTAAATGACTTTGATCAATCTTCTTATCCACGAAAACTATACAATCATCTTCTAGCTTTGTAAGAGAAGTCATAAGAGCAACAAAGTTGCTAACATGTTCTTCTTCACTTGAGGACTCATCACTAGATCTTTCCTCATTGCTAGAACTAACATCACTCCAAGTGGCCAACATAGCTTTTCCTTTCTTGTCTTTCATAGTCTTTCTATTAGAACAATCATATGCAAAATGTCCAAGACCTTGACATTCACAGCATTGAACATTCTTCTTGTTTTTGGCTTGACCATTCCTATCAATGTTTGGAGAAGATGACTTATTGACTTTATTTTCCTTAGAAAAGGTACTCCTAAGCTTGGTACCTTTTCTTAGAAACTTCTTGAATTTCCTAACCAATAAATCCATTTCTTCGTTCTCATCATCACTATCTTCTCTGATGGCCTTAAGAGCGATACCCTTGTTTTTGGCTTTCGGATTCAATCTCATTTCATATGTTTGAAGTGATCCAAGCAATTCGTCAATGCTTAAGCAATCAGCATCCTTGCTTTCTTCTATAGCTGTAACCTTGGCCTTAAATCTCTTTGGAAGAGATCTTAAAATCTTTCAATTGAGACGCTCTCTTGAGATTGGCATACCAAGTGCTTGTCATTGGTTGGCAATGTTGAGCAGTTTAAATTGAAAGTCTTCAAATTTATCTTCTTCACTCATGCAAATTCTCAAATTGCGATGTAAGCATTTGAAGCCTTGACTCCCTCACGCACATAGATGTCAACAAAACTTTCACAAAAGATATGGAATTCAACTCGATATACAAGGATGAAAACCATGTATGATAAAGACACAAAATGTTTCGTAACTTTTAATTAGAAACTTGAAACTTAATGAATGAGTAACCGAAACAACCGGAACTCAATAGAGAATAATATAGGAACAAATTCAAGTTCGATAACACAAAGCCACAAACAAATAAGCACAAGAATACACAAGTATGATGTTTCCTAGAAATAGTCCTAGAACATGGAATTTTATAAAAATATCAAATTAAAGCTAATGCACTTACATACTTCAATAAGTGTTTGTATGTGCTATACCATTTGAGCACAACGATGCATGGACACAAATGGATACAATGTGTGTGTGTGTGTGTGTGTGTATGTGTGTGTGTGTGTGTGTGTGTATGTGTGTGTGTGTGTGTACTTAAGGTCTTGCAAGAGGAAAGAGGCCTTAAAATACCTTTGTATGCATTAATCCTCTTGAAGCCATCACTTTGCTTGCATTGTTGTCCTTCTTTGAAGCTTGATAACTGAGAATCCTAGATAACTAATACAATAAAAAGAAAATTTTTCGTTTTGATATGGAATTAATGCCAACACAAATCATAAACCTAACAAATAAAGAGTTGGTATGCCTACTTAATCCATAAAGAATAGCTATGAAAGTTCAATTAACTCAAATAAGTTCAATAACCAACAAGGATCAAGAGTTGGTATGCCTACTTGACCCAATAGGAAAATCAAACACAATAAAACACAATGAATGGAACTAGATAAATCAAATACTAAGAATATGGTGGAATGCCCACAATCCACGAATTAATACATCAACTCCCACAAAAGGGATTTAGCTACTCATGACAAATATAAACAAATAACTAGGAGAAGAGAGATAGGGAAGACCTATGTAGAGACCCTCTTTTCTTCTTGAAGCTTGAATTCATACCTCCTAGTGTCTTTCTTGAGTAGATAAAGGATGAAGATGATGTAAGATGGTTTAGGTTTTTGGTGAGGTATGATTCCTAGATCAAGGTTAGTGGTTAGTGATGTAAGAGAGACATTTTATGGTTTCAAGAAAGTGTGAGAGAGTGATCGAAATCATAAAAGGATGTATTTATAGGGTTCCAAAAGTAGTCTAATTTGCTGATGTGGCAACACCTGATGCACGTAGTGCTCGGGTAGGGTACCCGTGCAATCCTCTTTTCCCTGGTTGATCTGCTTCCTGATTTGGGCATTTATGCGGGTAATGTGCGGGTAAGTACCCATATAATACCCGCACACTGGGCAATCTTCAGATACTTATTCCTTCGGTGTGCGGGTAGTGCGCGGGTAGGGTACCCGAGCAGTACCTGCACATTTGGGCCTTCAATTCTTCTTTGTTTTTGCACCAATTGATCCCTCTTCTACATGAAAGTCATGATTTTCGATTCCATAGCCCGATTTTGCACCAAATGCTTGCAATTGTAATAAAAGAGCCATAAGACACACATAAACACCCAAAAACATGACAAAGGATAAAGATATGAGGGCCAAAATATATAACAATTTTGGAGTGATCAACTACCCCCAAACCAAACCTTTGCTCGTCCTCGAGAAAACTTAGAACAAACAAACAAAGACATAACAACAAAAACAAATGGCTCAATCTAAACGTTCCTAGACTCAAAACAAATAATTCAAATAGTCACATGTTCATTCGGTGATGAGATGCAAGGATGTGTGATAAAGAGAAGTAGATATATGCAACATGTTATAAAGCAACTCGAAGGCACTAAAGAGAAACTGGCACAATTTCGAATTCTATACCTAAGAGCGCTCTTGTATTGGAAACTACTCACTCCTACACCTTGAGCGTAATTCGCTTTGACTCTAAATCTCACTTGGAGTCTCTCTTCTAATCGTTGCATCAATGATTCTCGGTACCTGGGAATTGGGATGATCTCTACTTAGGTCTTGTTAAGAGCTAGCCTGATGGAAAATTCTTCTTTGGACCCCTGTAAAAAATGGCAATTAACAGAAGTCCCCCTGACTTAACACCAGTACCAAGTTAGGGTTGGAGTCAGGATCTTGTACTGCTTGAAGAATTTTTCTCGTCTTTTCTTACTTGTAGCCATTACTTGAAACAAAAACCATTCCTAGCACGCTTGGCTTAGGTGAATCAAGGTATTGGTCATTCCAGCGACAAGAGTCCCGGTACTGAGTCGAAAAAATCATGGTAGGCAATTAAAGCCACTTTCACACCAAGTCTTTATACATAGGTGAAACATAGGCGAATCTAGATACCTAGCACTCCTGCAAAACAAATGAACGGTGGCAGACCACAGATGGGGATATTCCCTTGGGTGGAATTTCCAACGCTCTAGTCAATATAAATTTAATAAGCGAGAAAGGTAAGATATGACTGTTAGAATTATGCTTAATAGCAAGAGTGTAATAATATATTTGACAATCTTTTCATATAAATATAATGATTTCAAGTTTAACAAATCTTATAGCATTTATAGTTTAATTATTATAATTTTCAAAAGTAAATAATCATAAGGTCAAAAGACTACGAGAAATGAAGAATTTTTCGTACATCTGGATATGTATGAGGTAAACACAATTCTTTAGTTAGTCTTGAACAATATTCACAACTTAAGATAAAGTTTGGGAGCATTTACCTTGTTAAAGTTATAGATTCTTTTGCTAGCATTTGAGTAGGATCAAATGTGTTATGATGAGTCTAAAATCATCAAAGTGTAGTGTCTTTAGGCAAAATAATCTAGTGCACTAGATGCATTGAATAGGATCACAATGAAATACTGTATCCAGAACCGTCAGTGGATAAAAGTTTTCACTTGAGGACAATCAGAGAGTCTATCTTAATCCTGAGATAAATGATGAACTTATGGTTACAAGTGTTATCATTTGAGCTATCAATGAGTACGATTATATAACATAGTCTATCCTCGATAGTTTGGTGGTATTCATTTGTTAATCAATAGAGGACTTCATTTATAGATATGGACATCGTGGCTTCATTTATTAAATGTGAGTAAGAATATCATCATATGGATATTTTAAGGTATTGGATATTAAATCTTAATGTTAAGTTATCGATAGTGTCTATTGAAACATGGTTTCTGGACAAGTCAAAATATCCAAGTTTAAAATATTGTCATATGTGTAAATATGGTAACTAGGAGAGCTATAGGCGGTCTATGAGCTCTTGGAAACTACTGATATTTTTCACGAGGATACACTATCTCCAGTGAGGTTGTCTAGGGTACGAATGAGAAATATTAACTTATTCTATCTTTATTTAAGAGCTCAATTTTAGATCTTTAGTGGAATGAGCTAAAATTAATAGATCGAACATAAGTGAATCATTTGTTGATTTTGATTAGGTTATGTCTATTGAAGCTTAAATTTAGATAGCCCGCCAAGATCCCCAAACCACACAAACTTGTATGGATCACTTGATATATTCTACCGGACCAATTTATGGGTCCATCTATAATTGTTTTTGGATTTCGGAATCCAAAAGTTTTGGAAAGGTGTGGTCATATGTGATTAGGAAACGTGGTAACTCTTCAAATGCCTGGGATGGGTTGCCAAGGATGTGGGAATTCTAGGGCGGCCCTAATGGGGTGCGTTTAGCATTCCATTAATACATTAAGAATATAATTTTCATATTTTAATTAAATGGGGTGTTAAATTATATTAATGTATTAATTTAAGGCATGTGGACTTGTTTCTTTTATAGTAAGAATGGGTCTGGTTCAATGAGACTTTTAATCAAACAATTAACTTAAGGCATGTGGACTATTTATTTAAGTCCAATGGATTTAATAAAATGGAAAAACAATATATTACTCATATATATATATATATATATATATATATATACTTGGGCGGCAAGGTTAATAATATTAGCTTAATATATATTTTTCTTTTATTAATTAATCAAATGGAAATTAATTAATTGTTTGATTAAAAGTCAAAATCTTTTTCTAACTAGGAGAAGGATTCCTAGTGTCATACTATTATAAGTAGTTTACTAGGAGAATGACTCTTAGTGTCATAACTATTGATAGTAGTATACTAGGAGAATGACTCTTAGTGTCATACTATTGTTAGTAGTATGCTAAGTATCAAATACTTTATTTGATAAGTAGATAAATTAAAAAGAGTTTTTATTTATCTAGTCAAATTAGGAAGTATTTGATATCTATCAAAAATCTAATTGATAATCAATTAGGAAGTTATTGATAAAGTCACAATTTTCAATTTTATATTCAATAATTTATTATTGGATAATACACTCATGATAAGGTTTAGGTGAAATCAAATCCTCCTTGTGTGAGGATTTGGCCATCACCTATAAATATATCAAGGAATTTCGTTTCTGATATATGTAGTTCAAAGAAGAAGTTTTTTTTTCTAAGAAAATTTTTATTCTCTTGCGTTTAAATAAAAAAAACTTCCAACTCAAGAAGGGGGTGTAGAGTTCAGCCAAAGAGAAGAAGAATAAGGAGCGTTTAATTTTTGATAGTGCACTAGAAGCTTTTACATCAAAAGACTTTATGCACAAGATCGAATTAGGGTTCACGCGAGTTCTTGATTAAAAAGATTAAGAATTCACAAATGACCAAACGTTCTTTATTATCTCTAGGAGGATTAATTGTGACTAACAAAACAAAAAGTTTTGTTTTTCCATCCTCAAGGTTACAATTCAAAGAAAAGGGAGCTCACACTCCTACGTGATTCACGTTCGTGATTGGATTGGAAGATCTTGAGGATTCAATTCGAAGTAAGCGAATTCAATTCGAGGCAATATCAATCGTCACGTGAAAAAGGTACGATACTTTTATTATATGTTAATTAATCAAGAGTTAAGGTTCTTTCTTTTAAAAAAGGAAAATTTTTGAAATATACCAAACCTAATTTTTCGCTTCCGCCGTGTGTTTTTCCCCTACAATGACAAACTGTACTGCTCGATTATTTGGGAAGAGGCTCTAGTGGCCAATTTGGGTACTTGGCATTCCTGTTTGAAGAATCGCGGTTCTTAGGCGTAAGAGACCTTGGTAGGCAACTATACCATTTAAGTACTAGGTCTTTCCTGGCGAGATTGGGTTCTGGCTAGGGCAGCAGGAGGACAATTTTGTTGTCCTAGTCTTGAGGAAGTGACGGGCAACCAGTGCCACAATTTCACGACCTTGGTATGGCAAGCAACTATGCTCTACGAACCAGACCCTTCCTAGCGGGGGGTAGTGCCCAACCAAGGCCTTGATCTGGCAGGCAACTATGCTCTTACGAAATAGACCCTTCCTAGAGGAGGGTCGTGCCAATCCAAGGACTTGATCTAGCATGCAACTATGCTTTTACAAACCAGACCTTTCTAGCGGAGGGTGGTACCCAGCCACGGCAGCATGAGGGTATTTGGTTGTCCTGGTCTTGAGGCGATCCTCTTATAGGGATTAATCCAGGTTCAGGGCATCAGGAGTGTTGTGCAGTCCTTCTTGTCTTAAGGAGATCCTCCCGGAGGGACTAATCTGGTCTAAGGAATCGGGAGTTCTGTTTAACTCTCCTGATTTTAAAGCCATCCTACTGGAGGGATTAATCCGGTCTAAGGCATCAAGAGTGTTATATAGCTCTCCTGGTCTTAAGGCAATCTTCCTTGAGGGATTAATCCGGTCTAAGGCATCAGGAGTGTTGTATAGCTCTCCTAGTCGCAAGGCCACCCTCCTGGAGGGATTAATCCGGTGTAGGGAATAATCCGGTGTAGGGAATCAGGAGTGTTGTATAGCTCTCCTGGTCGTAAGGCGATCCTCCTGAAGGGATTAATCCGGTCTAGGGCATCAAGAGTGTTGTGTAGCTCTTCTAGTCTTAAGGCAATCCTCTTAGAGGGATTAATCCGGTCCAGGGTATCAGATATGTCTACACAAGAAATCTTGATTTTCAGGCGCTTTCATCGAAGAATGGTAGCCTGATCAGATCTTTGAATGTAGGGGTCACCGTACCTTTCTCAGGGATTGCCAGAGAGAATGGTGAGCTTTTAGTCTCCAAGTGATGTAACTGATTTAGAGGCTCATTCGAGGTAAATAAGAGTCATGAACGATCATAATGAGGCTCGAGACTCCACTTGAACGAACCAGAACCTCAGTAGCTCACTAGAGCGTTGAGTGGCCTAGTACAATATGTGAGAAACAATAGGTCTTGCAGCGGTGCTGCTGTTCCAGAGACTTGCTTAGGCATGTATGAGGCCTTAGTAAATATGGGAAGCCTCTGGGTTCTCCTCGAACGGATCGGGGCTTCGGTGGCTTGCTAGGGCGTTGAATATCCCGATACAACAGAGTGGAGCCACCGGTACGATATTGGTCCAGAGGCATGTTTGGGATCCTAGAAGTCCCCAACAAATGAAATGAGGCTCTGGACCATCCTCGAATAGATCGGGACCGTAGTGGCTCGCTAGGGTGTTGAATGGCACAGTACAAATAGAGAAGAGCCACCAGCATGATACTGGTCCAGAGGCATGCTTGGGATCCTAGAAGTCCCCAACAAATGAAATGAGGCTCTGGACCATCCTCGAATGGATCGGGACCGCAATGGCTTGCTAGGGCATTGAATGGCCCGATACAAATGGAGAGGAGTCACTGGTCTTGTATTAGTCTAAAGGCATGCTTAGGATCCTAGAAGTCCCCAGCAACTGAAATGACGTTCTGAACCCTCCTGGAATGAATTGGGATTACAGTGGCTCAGTTGGGCGTTGACTGGCCAGGTACAAGAAATGAGGAGTCACTGAGCCTTACAGCGGTGCTGCTACTCCAAAGGCTTGCTTAGGCATGTTTGAGAGGACTCAGCAAATGTGGAAAGCCTCTAGGCTCTCCTCGAACGGATCGAAACTTCAGTGGCTCGCTAGGGCGTTTAATGGCCCGGTACAACGGAGTGGGGCCACCGGTATAATACTAGTCCAAAGGCATGCTTGGGATCCTAGAAGTCCCCAGTAACTGAAATGGGGTTGTGGACCATCTTGGAAAGAATCGGGACCACATTGGCTCACTTGGGCGTTGACTGGCCCGGTACAAATGGAGTGGAGCCACTAGGTCTTGGAGTGGAGCCACTGGATCTTGCAGTGGTGCTGCTGCTCCAGAGGCTTACTTAGGCATGTAGGAGGCCTTACAAAATAGTGGGCAGCCTATGGGCTCTCCTTGAACAGACCAGGTATTCGATGGCTCACTAGGGCGTTGAAGGGGCACGGTATAAGAGGTAGGGAGCCACTGATGTGATACTAGTCCAGAGGCATGCTTAGGATCCTAGAAGTCCCCAGCAACTGAAATATGGCTCGGTACCCTCTTGGAATGAACCAGGGGCTCAATGGCTCACTTGGGCTTTGACCGGCCCAGTACACGAAGTGAGGAGCCACTTGTTGTGCTGCTCATACAGTTGAGTTGGCTTCTCAGGTATATACGTTGACCTACTACCTAGGTGCTTTTTAAGAATGGATCTGGTGACATGAGAGGATCCACATGAATAGGTGTAAATCCAGTGGATCGTAGCGGATATGCTGCAGATGAGATCATAGCGGATCTGCTGATAGCAAAGCAAACCTTCTATAAGGTAGAAGGAGACATGCAACTCCTATTGCATATAAACTCTAGATGTACCAAAGCGGATCTGCTGCAGAGGAGATCGTAGCGGATCTACAACATAAGAGATCTGCTGATAGCAGAGCAAACCCTCTGAAATGTAGTAAGAGACGTGCACTTCTACCGTATATGAGTTATAGATGTACCGTAGCGAATCTGCTGCAGAGGGAATCGTAGCAGATCTGCTGATAGCGGAGCAAACCCTCTGTAAGGTAGCAGGAGACGTGCAGCTCTACCGTATAGGAGCTCTAGATGTACCGGAGTGGATCTGCTACGGAGGGGCCCTACAGGCGCGGAGTTGATGTAGTAGAGCACCACAAGTATGTGAGCAGGTTCGCTACATATGGGCGACATAGTAGACCGGTTCCACCAGGAGTCCCACGTACCATATTTGCTCAATAGTAGAAACTCTAGCTTGCATGGCAATAAATCAGATTGATCTTAAAGATGCTCATGTAGAGACATGGAAGCCACGTTGGTCAAGTGAACTTCCCACAGACGGCGCCAAAAAGTGTTAACCGAAAATTCTCTCTTGGTGAACATTCCGATCAACACCCCCAACCTGCTACCCCGGAGGTCGCAGCGGGGGTAGGTACCTTCGGTATTGTGATTTTGGTAAGGTGAAACAGTAAGGTGTTGTGGTAGGTAGGAGAAAAAATCATCCCGCCCATCTTGTGCAGTAGGCTGGTACCTAGTCTTGGTATCTGGTCCCGGTACCTTGTCACCTCTCTAGGTGTCCTCCATAGTTCCCCGACCTAAATAACATGCAATGAGAGGTACATGAGAGCTAGAACCAGCGGGGTCGATTCCTAGCTCACATACATGCATAATAAGGGAGATAGATAGGGAGAGTAACAATTCTTTTAGTAGAGGGGGACTGGCCTAGAGGGAAGAAGCATCACGAATGATCATATGCTGAAAAACCCCTAGGCAGTATCTGGAGGAGGGAGAAAATCCCTTCTTTTATATATCAACAAGAGATGATCCGGAGAGTTTATATAAGTACAAACAAGGACCTAGTAAGTCACAGTTGGAGGGGTACCACTTGGTACCGGTACATTCATAGAGAAAATTGACATATATAGTAGTCGATACAATGGTAGTAGATGGCAAACTGTATTTCTGGTGGAGAAGTGGGTAAAATCTGGGGATCTCGTCTGGGTCTAATCCGAAATCCAAAATCAAGACAAGAGAATGGTGGCAAAGTCTTTTTTACATTGTAGACGTCTCTGTTTTTAGTCGATCTTTGGATTTTGGGTGTGAACCCCTTTCTTGGAGAGAGCTTTATCATATTTATATATTCTCAGTCTTGTTGCCCACTCCATTAATTTAGTTAATTGGCATTAATGGAGTTGAATATTTTCTCATTAATGGCGTTGTGAATGGCCATTAAAGAGTTGACTGATTCCCTCATTAATGGCGTTGTGAATAGCCAATAATGAGTTGACTATCTTCATTAATGCGGTTGATTAATAGGGTTGAGTGTCTCCATTAATGGCGTTGTGAATAGCCGGAGAGGTCAACTATCTTTTCTGTCTTGCTGGAGTCGAAAGCTAGCCTTATTCCTTCTGGCATGGTACTCTGACGTACTGGTATGTTCTTGCTGATGTGGCGCTTGTTTTGGTATGTTGGTATCTGCATGGTATCGTTCTTCTTGCTTGGCAGGCAGGGTACATATTATGGTTAGATCCTGGATTGATATCGTGGCACTTGGGTACCGGGTAGATGTCGTAGTACCTAGGTACCAGGTAGGTGTGGTACTGACTTCTTTTCGGTTCATGGAGTTGAGTATCCCTGGTATCTGGGTACAAGTCCATTTCTGCTTGGGCAGTTCACTCCTTAGCTTGTTAGAGCCTCCTCGATGTCATTCTCCCTGCTGGGTGGATGGGATACACTTACTGGATCGGTCCAGGATAGGTATCAAGGTATCGGGGTGTCGTGGTACCGATACTTCTAGGTACCAGGGAGAAGGGTATGTGGCAGTATCGTGGTTCTGCTAATCGTGGCATCAATGATTCTAGGTACCTAGGAATCAGGATGATCTCTACTTAGGTCCTGCTATGAGCTAGCCTGATGGAAAATTCTTCTTTGGACCCCTGCCAAAAATGGTTGTTAACAATATGTTTACAAAGACCAATTTCAACTCCCTCTGTCACGAGTACTACAACACTTCCTGGATGCAGACAGCTTATGCCCTAGCAATAAATCCAGTACCCCATCCCACTGTTTAGAAAGTACCTGATAAGGTGGCCTCTATGATTGTCCTTCCACCGGATAGCAAGAGGCAAGCTGGTAGACCGAAAGAAACAAAAACACCTTCCACATGAGAGGTTCGTCGGAAAAATAATTGTTCTAACTGTGGTGAAGAAGGTCACAACAAGGTCGGATGCCCCAACCCAAGGCGGAGACCAATTAATGGATAGTCAACCACATCCATAAGTCAAAAGCAGCCGACACAACCGACACGAAGACAACGTGCATGTAGTGTATGTCACGTACTTGGCCATAATCGCAAGACATGACCGTTAGTTTACCACTCCCAACATACGGCGGGTACTCCCACTAATGGAGATACAACTCAGTAGTCATTTCATTTTACGTTTAGGTTTTATTATTAAGTTAAGTCAAGTAAGAACTTTTTGTTGTACACTTATGTTATAGTATGAACTTAGATCATGTATGAACTCATTATTGTAAGTTTATGTTTTAGTATTGACTACTTTGGTTTTATGAGAAGCTTGTTTAATTATTCTAACTAGTCATTTCTCAGACTTCACTAAGTAAAATATATAGTATTGTTACATACACAATGTTAAGCTTTAGTGCTAGGTTATCAGTTGATTTGTTGGGCAAATCCAATTCAAAATTTCTGACATCTGGTAATTGACAAACGAAGTATTCTAAATGGATTCTTTCTTACTATTTCTTTGATTCTAAATTGTTCTAAGCTGTTAAGGTACTATGTATATTTGTCACACACTAGTTCTTCATCAAACCAGTATGCAGGTAATTAACAGTATTGAATACAATCATATATATATATATATATATATGCAGTATACAGTATTGAATACAATAATATATTAACAGTATTTACAGTGCTTTGATCTCTTTCGAGAATACAATCATATATTCTATTTTTTCTCAAATAATCCTACTTCCTCAAAAAAAAAAATTTACAGTGCTTTGATCTCTCTCATTCATCTTGTAGTCTATAGCCTTAGGGGTAGAAAAACCTATATGACACACCCAGCCAACTCATAATTTAGCAACAGAAAATACATTACAATTGAGATATATGCTAGATTACAGTACAACACAAAATATATGCTAGAATGAAATACGGAATTTTTCGTTTTGATATATATAGAAACTGATTTAGTTTTGATAATTTTCAAATAAATCATCTCAACAAGTTTGGCAATTAATCTTCTAGCGGGTACTCAAAGAGTTTTAATCTTTAAGATCTCTGGTCATTCATTCGCCTTCTAGGGAAAATGTAGGGGTATTAACCGATGTTGCTAGCCTCCTAACTCTCTTACTACGTCTTATGTTCTCCTCCTCATCATGCTGCTCGTCCTAGCCTTGTTGCGCATCATCCTGCTCATCCTCAACCTCAACCTCGTCCTCCTACGCATCATCATGCTCATCCTCAACCTAGACCTCGCCCAGCTGTGCATCATCCTGCTCATCCTCAACCTGGTGCTCATCCTCCTGGTCGTACTACTGCTCATCCTCAACCTTGTCCTCGCCCTCCTACTCATCATCATGTTTGTTTTACTGCTCATCTTCTTGCTCATCCTCACCTGTTTCTTCCACGTCATATCTATGCATTGAAGATTCCTAGACAATATAATTTTTAAGTCTATGTTACAACAATCATTAACAAAATAAATGATGAATAAAATATCTTGGAAAGGTTTTTACCGCAGAACTACGTGTATACGTAGGTGGGAGACTGGCGGACCATGTGGGGTGAGGTGCAACTCGTACAGGTGGGAATGATGCATGGATATCAGCACGATGCTGCTCAATCTTCAAGTCCATCAGTTGAAAGCGAGCGTCGATATAAGACCTCAAATCATTATCATATGACTTCTGACTAGTCGACAGATCATGCCCTCCCTTCGGACGAGTCTCGCGTCGAAACCCCTTCTCTGAGGTCTCACTGTTGGGATTTATGTCATAAAGCTTGTAATTTGTAAATGTTATAAATCCATTAATAAAAGAAGTAGTATTTTCATTCAATATATATGACTCGTACGTTTACATTATATGTGCTAAACATCCAAGATTGCTAGATGTAAATCTCAAACTGAGTATATGAATGTCATATACAGAAGAATTCGATTTGAGACGTGCAATCTAAAGAGTCCGTAGAAAGCAAATAAAGTTGGGTACTTTATTTGTGGCTGATCTACAGTTGTGATCCATTCCATAATGTATGGTGGTTTTATCCAAGACTGCTCATATGGTGATATGAGAATGGAGAGGCCTTATACGATGTAATCATATAGGACTGTGCCACGATCTATATGAATCTATCACTAAGATCAGTTAGTTGAAAAGACTCATATATATCGACAAATGATGGTTGTATATGGGTGATCTAAATCATGAGTGTCTTCCTGACTCCTTCAGGTTAAATCATGATTTTTGACATACCATGGATGAGATTAGAGTAGCATTCCCAATCAATAACTCCGTATATTGGAATCACAGTTTGGCTTGTGGCTGGGAAGGTATGTACACAATAGAGGAATCCACTCCTTCTTGGAGAAGTAGATGAGTAGTTCCCTTAAGGGTTGATTCGGGACATGAACGATTAAGGGTGACCTCCTTCTTCCGTAAAGGAAGGAAGGATATAATTGTTCATTAGAGAATCAATGGTACTTAAAGGAAAATATATAATTAGAGTGGTATAACGGACTTTATGACCAAGCTCTAATTATGAATTACTTGTGGAGGATCATACCATATGTAATAGCTATATCGTTGGACACTGATATTTTGGTTTGCATAACACATCTACAGATACGAGAGTGCAACCTTCGGTTTTTAGTGGAATAACACCGTTAATAATCATAAAATATTAATTAAAGAGTTTTAATTAATTTTTTTAAGTATTATTAGAGCTCAAAATTGTGGGTCCTTTAGGTCCCGTCCCTTGCTAGCCCTTTACGATTATTGGTAACAAGATTTATGGTTAATTGGATGATACAATTAATTATGTTACGAAAGTAACTTGAAATTATTCTAAAAATTAATTAAATTATGCGATTATTTAATTAATATATTATTTAATTGATTAATTAAATATAATTAAATAATCTGATTATTTGATTCCTAAATTAATAATTAAGAATTATTAATTGTTAATTGAAGGTTACAAGTTCGAACCGTGACTAATACAAAAGGATTAAAAAATAATAACAATTATTTTAAATCCTATAGGTCACAGCTTCAAGTCTTAATGACAATATGTATTAATATAGGACTTGGAATCCTATCTTAACTAGGTAACTTGAAAATACTACAAAACGTGTGGCTAATGACCTAGAATGGGGTGAATAGGTTTTAGTTGATTGATTACCAACTTTTCGACTTAGTCAATTTTAATAAAGCTACCCCATATTAGCGATCAAACAATCCAAAATAAAATGCGGAAAACAACAAAAAACACAAGGACTGATTTACGTGAGAAACCCTTCAACTAAGCAAAACTCACTGGCTATCATTCTAGCCACACACGGTCTTGAAATCCACTGTTTGAATGAAAGTTTACAACCTAGGTTGACCTCTAGTCACAACAGTCTTGGTCACTAACCCTTTCACTCTACCCAACGGGCCTTTAATAGTGATTCTAGACCAATTGCTTGTGCATTAATCCACTTAGTCACAAAGCTTAACAATCAATGAAGAGATTAAGCAACCTATGTGAATATATGACAATATTCTATCATGCGCTTAATGCTATGCTACACTAAATGTTTATCTAGGAATTAAAGATGACACTAAGTACAAATCCTAGATATCAATATCTAAATGCAAAACAAATAGATTTAGCTAGAGGAAAAAATGGTCTTATATGCTACCTATCAATGAACATGCAATCTCAACCAAAAAACACAATCACAAACATACTCAAATCATGATAAACTAAAGAAATATGCAATTAATCAACAAATAATTGCTAACCCTAGGTCAACCAAGAACATAAAGATGAAACAAGAAGTTTTAAGTCATATTTAATTACCTAGTCAAGAAGAGCATGAAGACCCACGAAGAAGAGATGCAAGAATGAAGCTAGATGCATATGGGTATGAGTATGGATGAGTAAAAATGGTTTCTTGAGAGTCTCTCTCTCTAGAAAATCACGTTCTCTCACTAAAATACTATTCAAGACTCTTTAACACGAAATGGAGAGAACATGACATATATATGAGGTCAATATAAAGCTACGTCGTTTTGGAAAAGTTTACAAAAAGACAAAGCAAAACTAAAGAAGTGTACGGGTCCATATGTGCGGGTAGGGTACCCGCGCACTACCCTTACATAAGCAAATCTGGAAAAATTTTCCCTCAGTGCACGGGTACTGCACGGGTAGGATACCCGTGCATAACCCGTGCAAAAAATAGACTCAAAAAACACAAAGTCAGTGCCCAGGTACTTGCACGGGTAAGGGACCCGCGCACAACCAGCACACTTGAGAAATCTGAGGATACCCATCATCAGTGCACAGGTACTGCACGGGTAGGGTACCCGTACAGAAACAGACCCGAGAGAGCTCAAGGTCAGTGCGTGGGTACTGCGCGGGTAAGGGACCCGCGCACATACTCAATCAAGTGCACACATATAAAAATATAACACAGTGATGCATGTGTAAAGTGAAGAAAATGCATACTTGCGATGAACACAAAAGCAAAACAACTAACGTATGCATGCAAAGTGTGTGTGTGCTATTAGTCTCTTCAATGACAGTTAAGCAAGTAATATACCTTTGAAATGCTCTTGAGCTTAAGGATGTCAACAAAGCTTGATCGCAAACAATGAGGCATAATCTACCCTTATAAGCAAATCCCCATACGGTTTGTCAACGAAATGAGCCAATCAAAATATGAGGAACTTACAATCTCCCCCTTTGGCTATTTCGTGACAAAACCATCAGTCCACAAATCTTCCTCACAAAACAAAAATAAAAGCAAAAGGTCAACAAAAGTTATTCTACATTAAAAAGAGATACCTAAAATCTAGATCTTCAAGTCTTTGATCTCTTGTAAAATAGTCATCCTTACAAAACAATGAAACTACACTTTCTAAGACAAGTGTATGTGAGGTGATCAATAGAGATAATAAATAAAAACAATTTGCATAATAAAAGAAAACATGCAACATGCAACAAGTAATGCAAATGCAAATGCTCCCCCTAAATGGGTTACTCCCCCTCAACAAGACAATCTCTCCTAGTATGCAATTCCCATATCTACCAACCAACACTACTCCCCATTTTTGTCATGAGATAGGCAAAGGAGAAATCCTTAATTGGGTCACTTTAGTAAATAGAGCTATTTACAAGATAAGTGAATAATCATAGACAACAACCTTATGCAACTTAATTAATTGAGTGAGATTCAAGAAGGTTTTATTTTTAAAAAGATGTGTGAGATTTTTGCTTTGGATGCAAGACATGCAACATCAAGGTTCAAGCAAATGGCATTTGGCAAAGTGAACATCAAAAGAGTTTCCTAAGGAATTCAAACCAATTTGTACCTTTTTGCCATAATTAAACAAGATATAGCTTTAAGAACTTGTAGCACACACAAGCAACCATGTCAATCCTTAATGGTTAATCAAGACATGGATATAAAATCCTTATTGGGAATGGATATAGCATCCTTATTGGTTGTTGTCTTGTTCAAGCATTAAGAAAGAAGACAAAGCTAAATTGGATGAGACATCCTTATTTATTGCATGGATATAAGGTCCTTATTGAGTTTAGACTTGTCAAGTTGCTTCCACACATATTTGCACACACAACTCATGCATAATATTTAAGCATGTCAAAATCAAGTTCACATGTCATGGAGATAAATTATAGGTCATTCAATTGTACTTCCATATCAATTCTCCTAGTCCAAAAATGCATGTTTGAACATAAAGGTTACATGGATTACAAACAAAGCAAGGGCACACTTATTGAATAAAAAGTCATATAATTATATATATATATATAATATATATATGCATAACCAAAATGTTCATGCAATTAATAAAGAAGCATAAAGTTGATCAAATTTTTGCTTATTTCAATTGTGCAAGGTTGCATTCTTTGCTTAAGCTCCCCTTATGGGGTCAATCACCAAAGTACATCAAGGCATATGACAAATCCCAATAGACCTACTAAGTGCCATGAACCTAGTTGAATCTAAGGGTTTAGTAAATAAATCTGTTAGTTGATCATTTGTGCCAACATGTTCAAGTACAATGCATTTGTTTTCAACTAGCTCCCTAATAAAGTGATGCCTAATGTCGATATATTTTGTCCTATAGTGTTGAACAGGATTCTTTGAAATATTAATTGCACTTAAGTTATCACAACAAAGGGTTAGAGTACCTTGATCAAAGCCGTAATCCACAAACATTTGATTATCCAAAGGAGTTGTGTGCAAGCACTCCAGGCTGCTATGTACTCGACCTTGGCTATGGACAAGGAAATGGAATTTTACTTCTTACAAAACCATGAGACCAAGTTGTTTCCTAGGAAGAAGCAACCGCCCGATATACTCTTCCTACCATCACAATTTCCTGCCCATTCTACATCACTAAAGCCAACTAAGCTAGCATTAGTGTCAAAAAAATACCATATCCCATAGTTGGATGTCTTATTCACATATCGAATGATTCTCTTCAAAAAAAAAGAGATGGGACTCCTTGGGATCTGCTTGGTACCTAGCGCACACACCCATACTGAAAGCAATATCTTGCCTACTTTCACTCAAGTAAAGCAAGCTGTCAATCATGCCACGATAAAGCCTTTGGTCAATACTATTCCCACTAGCATCCTTGCTTAGTTTCAATATGGTACTCATAGGTGTGTCACAGTATTCGACATTCTCAAGACCAAACTTCTTCACTAGGTTCTTTGCATACTTAGCTTGGAATATGAAAATCTCATCATGTAATTGCTTAATTTACAAACCTAGGAAATAATTAAGCTCACCAACCAAACTCATATCAAATTCATGAGACATGAGATCAATAAATTGTTGGACTTTGGATTTGTTGGTGGAGCCAAACACAATATCATCAACATTTATTTGAGCTATGAATAGCTCATCTTTGTTTCTCTTGATGAACAAAGTCTTGTCAACACTACCCCTAGAGTAGTCATTCTCAACAAGGAATTGAGTGAGGGGCTCATACCAAGCCATTGGTGCTTGTTTCAACCCATATAGAGTCTTCTTGTGGCGATAGACATGATTAGGGTGATGTGGATCCACAAACCCCTTGGGTTGTTCAAAAAACACTTCCTCTTACAAGAAGCCATTGAGGAAGGCACTTTTAACATCCATTTGGTGCAATTTGAATTTGTGCACACAAGATGGACTAGAGAAGCCTTATGGACTCAAGACGGGCAACCGGAGCAAAGGTCTCCTCAAAATCGATACCCTCAATTTGAGAGTATCCTTGTGCTACAAGTCTAGCCTTATTGTGCACAATGTTGCCATTCTCATCAGACTTGTTCCTATACACCCATTTAGTGCCTATGACATTGGTGTTCTTGAGTCTAGAAACTATATTCCAAACCTCATTTCTTTCGAATTGGTTTAGCTCTTCTTGCATAGCAAGAACCCAAAACTCATCATTCAAGGCTTCATCAACCTTTTTAGGTTTAATTTGAGAGGTGTAACAAGTATAGCTAATTTGATTAGCTATTTGACGCCTAGTCATAACACCCTCATTCATATCTCCAAGAATATCATCCTTGTTGTGGAGATGTCTAACCCATGGAGCGGGTTCTTTAGAGTCCAAAGATGGATCTCTATCAAGAGGTTGAATGACCTCTTCATCATGAGTTGACTTCACATCAATAGAAGTCTCACCATATTTTTCCAAAAGAGAATCATGAACCACATCAACCTCTTCATCATGGTTAGTAATTCTAGGCCTACACTCATCTATAACAACATTGAATGATTCCATGACACTGTGAGTTTTCAAATTGAACACTCTATATGCCTTACTATTGAGGGCATAGCCAATGAAAATTCCCTTATCACTCTTGGCATCAACCTTGCCAAGTTGATCTCGGTCACTAAGTATGTAGCACATGCTTCCAAATGAGTGGAAGTAGCTAACATTTGGCTTTCTACCCTTCCACAACTCATAGGAGGTTTGCATAGTACCGGACCTTAGAAAGACTCTATTTCCTATGTAGCAAGCCGTATTGACGACCTCGGTGTTAGGTTATTGAGTCTTGTGTTGGCATAATTCTATATCAAAATGTCATTTTATTTGTATTGATTAGTTGTCTAGGATTTGTGGATAATCAAGCTTCAAGATAGATTTGACAACATTCAAGGAAATTGGTGGCTTCAAGAGGATCAAAGCTAATTTGCTTAGCAAAAGGTATATCGAGATATCCTTCCTCTTGCAAGGCCTAGGCATACACATACATTGCATTCATATGTGTCCCTGTATAGTTGTACATAATTTGGTTTAACACAATACACACACTTATATTTGTATGCACATGCATTAGACTTAAAATTGACAATTTCATATATTGCATGTTTTAGGACTAGTTCTAGGAAATAGCATACTTATGTGTTCTTGTATTTATGTTTTTTTGTTTATATGTTATTGAACTTGATTTTTATCTTATATAATCCTTCATTGAGTTCCAATTAATTTGGTTACTCATTCATTAAGTTTCGAGTTCAAATTATGTGGTTAAGAAACTTTGCGTGATTTTATCATACATGGTTTTCGTCATTGATTTTCAAGTTGAATTCTATACTTTTTGTGAAAGTTATCTTGATGACTTTTGTACATGAGGGAGTCCCGGTTCATAATCAGAAAACAGATTCAAAATCTAAGTTTTGTGGCTAGAGATATGGCCAAAGAAAACAAGAGAGCGCAAGAGGGATGAGAGGTGCCAAGCACCTTCTTCCCTTGGAGGCACATGGCCTCCACGGGAAGGGAGTGCTGCTAGTCTCATGGAGCCCACATGCCACCACGGGAAACCAGCATGGCAGCCTCCCATTGGTTGGTTTTTTTTTTCCTTCCTTCTTTCCCTCCTTTAAATGTTCACTTCCCTCTCACTTTCATTTCAAGAAAGAAAATTCAAAAAACATTTGCAGTATTTTCTCTCAATATTTTATCACCTTCCAAACACCATAACTCTCTCATTTGGAGTATGTTTTGAGTGATTTGAATTGGAGAATCTTCGTCTACCAGTACTCTATCATCTTCACAAGAGTTTGGAGTCATTTGATCGCCGTTTCTCTTCACTCACAAAAACGGGACTGTACGGTTTTTGTTCAAGGTATTGATTTCTCTTTTGATTTTGATTTTCAAATCTTCAATTACCTTGGATTTTCTTCTTATATATATGTATGTTTGATGTGTAATCACTGATTAGAGAAATGATCTCTAATAGAGCTAGTTTGAGCTTTAACAGATTAACATGTTGAGTTCGATTTTTCCAAATCTATGTTTTCACATGTTTGAGATGTTGTATTGTGCTAGCTTCAAATCTATGACTATCTTGTGTGTTTATTGACTTGATTTTGTTGATTGATAGTCTTCTCATATGCTAGGTCTTTTTAATTGAAGATTAATTGAAATAGCATATATGATTGATGATTTAGAGCTTGTTTGAATCTAATTGATTATCTTGAGAATCTTAACTCTATTATTTTGCTAAAGATGTACATTTGATTTTGTCAAATTGATTTTAGCTTTTTTATGTGATTGAACGTAATATAGACTTTTGTGTGTGTTAGGTGTTTCACATACTTTAGGTTGTTTGATCATGATACAAGTTCTAGATATAATTGATTTGTGCTTCTGATGAGAAATATATAGTTCTTCATGTTTTGTGTCTAATCCACACATTTCATATGTACATGCATCATTGAGTGTGATTGCATTGTTTTTAGGATTGTAAACTAGAATATATATGATATGTGCATATTGATTCAATTCTAGTTTCCATAGGATATATTGATCATAAATACTATGTTGTGTGTGTTTGAATTGAGCATTGTAAGTCTTAGCTAAGATCGGGGTGATCCGGATAGCTAAGCAGCGGAAGTCACATGTTTGGAGAGGGGATCTTCAATTTGTGCAAGCAGAAGTCTCGACTAGAGTGGGAGTGACTTGGACAGTTGAGCATTGTAAGACTTGGCTAGGATCGGGGTGATCTAGATAGCTAAGCAGTGGAAGTCACATGTTTGGAGAGGGGATCTTCAACTTGTGCATGGAAGTCTCGACTAGGATTAAGGTGATCCAGATAGTTGAGCAAGTAGGCATCTCTTTCATTGTGTAGGGTTGAAGGGTAGATTTCTAGGTGAAGTGGTCACTTGAGAGATTGTATCTTTTTATCTTACTAGTGAAAGGTGTTTGTCGATGGTTGTGGTATCAACCCGTGAATGTTTCCTCTTAGGAGGTTTTACCACGTAAAAATCATGTGTTGATTTTCTCTATCCCTATCTCCTTATATTTGTGTATGTGTTGATATACATCTTGGTTGATATCTTTGTAAGTAGTATTCATATTATATCAACTTTGTATGTGTTGAAGCTTTTTGTTTAAAAGCCTTGTTATAACTTGAGTTTGTATCACATACTTGTTATTGTATATATTGTCTTTGTTTGAATAAGCATATCTTTAATTGTATTGATATTGCTTGACTTTGTTTTTTAAGTGTTATACAAGCTAATTAGAGGGACAAACTTGTGTTTGTTTCAAGGGAACGAAAAAGGTGTAGTAACATATTCACCCCCCCCCCCCCCCCCCCCTCTAGGTTAGCTCTAGAAAAATTAACCGTGTTTGTAATTTTTTCACTCGGTCCAAAGGGTCCTAGGCATAATGTTGCTAAGAAACATCACATGGGCCATCTCTTGAAGAATCTTATTCTTCCTCTCAACAACCCTATTTTGTTGAAGAGTTCTAGGGGTCAAAAATTCATGAGAGATGCCTAAGCTATTACAATAGCATTCAAACAAGAATTCTCAAATTCTCTCCCATGATCACTTCTGATTCTTTTAATGCTTTTAATGTGTGAATTCTTTTCATTTTGAATTTTACTGCAAAGAATTTTAAATTTTTCAAAAGTTTCAGATTTTTCTCTGAGAAAATATGTTCATGTAAATCTAGAGAAATCATCAACACAAACAAAAATGTATCTCTTGCCACCGAGACTCTCGGTTTGTATAGGACCCATAAGGTCCATATGTAAAAGCTCTAATGGCTCCTTGGTGGTGAGCAACTTGTCTTTCTTGTGCATGCTTTTGGTTTGTTTCCCTTGTTGACAAGGTCTACAAACACCATAGACTTTCTTCCCAAGCTTAGGGAGGCCAAGCACAACCTTGAACTTATCTAAGATCCTTAAATCTCGATAATTCATGTGGCCAAGTCTTTGATGCCACAACTCAACTTCCTCACACATGGACATGTTGCAAGAGATAGCACTAGCTTCAAGACAATAGCAATTGTCACTAGATTTCTTTCCTTTTAGCAAGGTTTGTCCATTTGGCATTAAAATAGAGCAATCGTTTTTGTTTAACAAGACGGAGAGTCCATCATCATTAAGATGAGAAATGCTTATAAGATTGGCTTGCAAGCCATCAACAAGTAAAGCATTGGACAAGGAGGGTAAATCGGGAATGGAAATGGTTCTTTTCCCTATGACTTTCTTTCTAGATCCATCACCGAAGGTGACAAATCCACCATCCTCCATGATAAGAGATTCAAAGAAACTCTTGTTCCCCGTCATATGCCTAGAACCCCCACTATCCAAATACCAAGTGTTAGAGGCATTTGCCTTCAAGGCAATTTGAGCCATATAGAAAAAATATTCATCTCTTCTAGTCCATATTGGTGAAATATTCTATTTCCTAGTGGTTATAGTCACATTGGCTCTAGATTTCCTAGGGACATGCTTTGTGGCTCTAGCTCTATTCCTTTCAATAATGCTCTTAATTCTACACATTTTAATGTATTTGAAGCAATTAGGTCTAATGTGACCATCAACACCACAAAAATGACAAATGTGAATAAAGTAAGAAGTCATACCATCCCTTTGTGCCACGTCCTTGAACTTGTCCTTGGTGTTGGGTTGATTCTTTCCTCTTTTGTTGTTGAGTTGGAGTAGATTGCTTCCTTGGTTGAACTTGCATGACTTGACCTTTTACGTGATGAGATTTGGGATGTGAAAAGTTTGATTGTGGAGCTCTCATTTGTTGAGTTTGAGCTTGTCCTCTTGATGTTGTCTTCATTTGGACACCGTTTGAGCATTCACCTAGTTCAATCTTCTTCCTATGATGTTATAGGGGTGAAGACTATTTTCTTTCCATGCTTTTGACAAACACGGTCTTGTTTGAGGATGAGGTTTCCTTGTCATCTTCATAGCCAAGACCTTGCTTATCACTTGGCTTATTGCCAACTCCCAACATATGGTCAAGCTTCTTTGTGCTTGAGGTCATCTTCACAATGATTTCTCTTACCTCTTCAAGTTCTTTTTCCATCAATGCTTCATTTCTCTTAGCTATATTCACTTCTCCATTTAAGTGAGTTACTTCGGTTGATAGCTTGAGATTCTCTCATTTTAGTCTTAGAATCTCTTTCTTCATCTTCAATCTTTAGCTTTGAAAATGCTCAATAAACCTTCAAGGTCCATGCATTCTACATCTCTATTACAAGAGTAGGATGAGGAGTCACCAACACTCGAGTTGTCTTCACTTTGTTTCTCTTCCTCTTCATCATCTATTACTTATTTGCTTTTGAGAGAGGATGTGAAGGCAATGAAGTTTTCAACATGGTCTTCATCATCCGAGGAACCTCCTTCCTCTTCCAAATCATCATTATCGCTCCATGTGGCGGCCATAGCCTTTCCTTTCTTCTTGTTCTTTAAATTGCCGCAATCCGTGGATATGTGTCCAAAACCTCCACATTCAAAGCATTGGATCATTTTCCTTATGGGCTTGTCTTGACTTGGTCCAACCTTCTGGAAAGGAGTATTCTTCTTCAATTCCTTTCCCTTGGAGCCAAAACCCTTCTTCTAAAACTTGATGAACTTCTTGAACCTTTTCACCATGAGGGCCATCTCCTCATCTGAGTCATCCTCCTCTTTCTCTACTTTGGAGGTCTTCAAGACTATGATTTTTTGCTTCTTGAGAGGTGTAGGAGTAGGAGCCCATCTAGACTCGTAAGCTAGAAGCCTTCCAATGACTTCACTTGGCTTCATGTTCTTGTAGTCACTATTCTCCTCAAGTGCCGTCATCTTCGATTCAAACCTTGCCGAAAGTGACTGATGTGTAAAATCGTGTTATAAAATACTCACTCGTAAGTGCACGAATCGTGAAGATAAGCACAGTGACAAGTAAGGATCGTTTCCACGAGGAAAAGTGATTTACCGATTAAAAACTAATTTTAATTAAAGTTAAATTAAAGTAACAAAGAGATTGTTTTGAGAATTGAATTATACTAAATTAAACTAAATTAAGAAAGCAATTAAAAAGAATTGGTTGTTTGTGATCAAGAGAAGAAGAACTAGGTAACCGATGCTCCCCATATGTAATACTCAATGTTTATCAATTAACTCTATTAAATAGATTCAATCCAAATTAGGGTTCATTCTTATCTTAATATGGTATTACAGTTATTCCTACTCGGGTTTAACCACTTGCTTTCAACCACTACTCACATTTTCCAAGGTGTAAGCAATAGCCAAAAACCCATTACGTGCAAGAATTTGTGAACCAAAATTGTCTCGCATATTCCTATGTCAAGAGCAATTATATTTATTCAATTGAAAAGTAATTAAAACTACATATATTCCTATAGCCCAATTTCAATTAATAAATTATCGAAACCCTAGACAAGTATCAACTAATTTCCATAGATCAATACAAGTCAAGAATAAGATATATAATGAATTGAATAAATCTAAATTCGAATTGATGAATAAATATAGAATTAAATCAAAACAAGAGCATCACATAGGTTTACATCGATTCCCTAGTATGAAATTAATTACATGTGAAAAGATTAAAAGAAGAGGAGAAAGAGTTGATAAAACCCATGAATGTCTTCTTCAAGCTTCCAAGTGCAACAATGGTGGTGGTGTGATAGGGGACGGCCTCTTTGGTGGCTTGGGACCTCCCTTGGCTTCTCTCTCTAAATTAGGGTTCACAAGGGGTTTAAATAGGTGTAAATGCTAAGCCATGTCCTCAAACAACAAGGAAATCAATTTCATTTTGGAACTCTACCTTTTTAGAATTATATTTCTTTCCTAAACCATTAAAATTGATTACTTATTGAAGGAAGATAAGGACTAGGTATCAACTTGCTTCCCAAGACTCCCACTCATGTCCAAGAAGGTAATATTTCTCAGTTCCGACAACTGGGAAAATAAATCCCGTCATTATTCACGGAATTATGACTGATCTGACTACAAGTACTAAAACAGACATAACTTCTTCTAGGAATATTGGAATTGCGATCCCAAATTGTGCCAGAAACTAGACTTCTGGGGCTTTCTATCAATAGGTGGTAGGACACATAATTCAATCGGAGCTGAGAGATATGGCCGCCGCAATATTACTGCTCTGCACTGACCGAAATTCAGCATTCCCGGGAATGTTGTGCGGCATAGGCGGCGATTGAGGTTGATGCTTGGGAAGCGGTGTGGACCGCGGAAAAGAACAGAAAGCCTATTGAAATGTACCGCTAGGACGTGCCACGTTGGAGGTCATGCATAGAGAGCGACCTACGTAGCGGTGTTTGATAGTTTTGCCCTTTTTCTTCACATTTAAGCTCTTTTCTTTGAAAATACCATCAAACACTTCATCTAAGGAATGTGACCTACACATGCTCAACAAAAACATAAAATACCTAATTTCACCCAAGAACAAAGCACAAATAATAAGAAATGGGGACCTAAAACATGTATAGAAATAGACCGATCAGTGACCTTATAATCTTCTGCTTGATCCTCTATCCGAATATGGGTCACCTAGTTGATGGCTCTGACTGACGATGTCCATCAATATCACTTGAAAGTTGTTGAAGCACTCATGCTCCTTCATCCTAATCACCTCAAATTGCATTTGTAGGACTTGGAGCTTGTAGTCATTGACTACTTCAGTTCCTTCATGAGCCGTTTCTAGAATCTCTCATGCCTCATTTGCATTCCTAGTTGTTTGAATCAACTTGTATTGGTTGTCGTCCATGGCGCAAAGGATGACATGCATTGCCTTGTTGTTCCAATTGAAAGCTTCAAATTCTTATGAGCTCCATTGAGACTTAGGCTTGAAGACTTCACTCCCATCTTCGGCGGTCATTGTTGGAGAAGTGTAGCCGTCTTCAATTGCCATCCATGTAAGGTCATCTATTTGGCAAAGATAGGATTCTATCTTGCCTTTCCATAATGCATAGTTCACCCTATTTAGCAAAGGGGATCTTGTGCTTGAGGCTCCCTCTTGTCCACCTCCGTTTCCACTCATAGTGTTTGGGTTTGTGAATGGAATGAATGCAAATGAAATGCAACAAACAAAATGCAAGATGCAAGACATATAAAGAGCAAGGATCATCTAAGTATAATTAGGAACCCGCTCTGATACCAATTGAAAATACTACAAAACGTGTGGCTATTAACCAAGAAAGGGGGTGAATAGGTTTAAGTTGATTGAATACCAACTTTTCGACTTAGTCAATTTTAATAAAGCTACCCCATATTAGCGATCAAACAATCCAAAATAAAATACGGAAAACAACAAAAAACACAAGGATTGATTTACTGTGAGAAACCCTTCAACTAAGCAAAACTTACGGGCTATCATTCTAGCCACACACGGTCTTGAAATCCACTATTTGAATGAAAGTTTACAACCTAGGTTGACCTCTAATCATAGCAGTCTTGGTTACTAACCCTTTCACTCTACCCAACGGGCCTTTAATAGTGATTCTAGACCAATTGCTTGTGCATTAATCGACTTAGTCACAAAGTTTAACAATCAATGAAGAGATTAAGCAACCTATGTGAATATATGACAATATTCTATCATGCACTTAATGCTATGCTACACTAAATGTTTATCTAGGAATTAAAGATGACACTAAGTACAAATCCTAGAAATCAATATCTAAAGGCAAAACAAATAGATTTAGCTAGAGGGCAAAATGGTCCTATATGCTAGCTATTAATGAACATGCAATCTCAACCAACAAACACAATCACAAACATACTCAAATCATGCAATCTCAACCAAAAAACACAATCACAAACATCCGTAAAATCTTTTCGATGCCCGTGAACAGTACCCACGTGAACAGTGATTGTGAACAGTACCCACGTGAACAGTGATCGTGAACAGTGCCACCCCCCCCCCCCCCCCCCCCCCCCCCCCCCCCGTGAACAGTACCCCGTGAACAGTGATCGTGAACAGTACCTGCGAGATCTTCCAATCCGAACACGTACGTGAATCACCTAGGAGCGTGGTCTCCCTTTTTCTTTGAATTGCAAACCTGAGAATGGATGAACAAAGTTTTCTTTTTCTTTTGTTAGTCACAAAACAATCAAAAGAAGACAAAAATTATTCCGGTCACTTTTGAGTTCTCAATCTAATGATCGAAACTCGCGTGAACCTAATTCGATGTTGTACACACAAGCTTATTGATGAACAAGCAATCAGTGTACTATCAAAGAATAATCTCTTCTCTCTTTTATGTTTAGTAGAATACAAATTATCCTTTTCTATGAGTTGAGAAGAAGAAGAAAAATTGAATCATTCAATCAACTATGGTGGCCGAATTCTATATGTGGTATTATATGGGTGGCCGAAATTTTGCTTCCTCTTCTATTTAGGATTGCCGAAATCTTCCTCTAAATGGACTAGGGTTGCCGCAAATCACATACCAAAAAGAGTTTGTGTTGCACCCTAATTTCCATCAACCTTTGGACTTCAAAACCTAATCCAACTCATAGATATTTTTATTCTTTTATTGACTAAATAAAAAGACTTCTTATTTGATTAAATAAATAAAATTAATTATTTATTTTCTTATCAAACAAGTCTTTTACTTTTAATATACTACTACCAATAGTATAACTTTAGGAAATATATTTCCTGATCAGAAAAAGATTTGTTTCTTAATTAAACAATTAATTAATAAATTAACTAATTCTTATTTAATTAAAACAATGAAACAAAATAATATATTAGGTTAATATATACACCTTGCCGCCCCACTTATATAAATGGGCCATATATTATTTTCTTATTTCATTTAATCCATTGGACTTTAAATAAAAGCCCACATGTAAACCAGACCCATTCTTACAAAAAGAAACAAGCCCACATGTCTCCTTTTAATATATTAATATAATAGTGCAGCCCATTAATTAAATAATAGACATATTAAATTCTTGATATATTAAAAACAATTCTAGATGGACCCTTAAATCGGCTCTGTAGAATATATCAAGTGATCCATGCAAATACGTGTGGATTGAGGATCTTGGCGGGCTATCTAAATTTAAGCTTCAATAGACACAACCTAATCACAATCAACAAATGATTCACTTAGGTCCAATCTATTAATTTTAACTCATTCCACTAAAGAGCTAAAATTGAACTCTTAAATAAAGATAGAATAAGGAGATGTTTCTCATTCATACCCTAGACAATCTTATAGGAGATGGTGTATCCTCGTGAATAATATCAGTAATCGCCAAGAGCTCATAGACCGCCTATAGCTCTCCAAGTTACCATATTTCCTCATATGACCACATTTCGAACTTGGATACTTTGACTTGTCCAGAAGCCATGTTTTCAATAATCATTATTGAAAACTCAACGTTGAGATTTAATATCCAATACCTCAAAACATCCATATGATGATATTATACTCCCATTTAATAAATGGAGCTACGATGTCCATATCTATAAATGAAGTCCTCTATCGATTAACAAATGTATACCACCAAACTATCGAGGATAGACTATGCTATATAATCGTACTCATTGATAGCTCTAATGATAACACTTGCAACCATAAGTCCATCATTTATCTCAGGATTAAGATAGACTCTCCGATTGTCCTCTTTAATGAAAAGACTTATATCTAGTGACGGTTCTAGATAAAGTATTTCATTGTGATCCAGTTCAATGCACCTAGTGCACTAGATTCTTTTACTCGAAAACCTTTCGATGATTTTAGACTCATCATATTCATTTGATCCCACTCAAATGGAATTCTACAACTTTAACAAGATAGAGGTGCCCAACCTTTAACTTAAGTTGTGAACGTTATTCAAGACTAACTAAAGAATTGTGTATACCTCATACATATCCAGATGTATGAACAATTCTTCATGTCTCATAGTCTTTTGACCTTATGATTATTTACCTTGACAATTATAACAATAAATGCTATAAGTAATTGTAAGAATCAGAATTCACTTTATTAATATGAGAAGATTGTCATTTACAATATTACACTCTTGCCATTGAGCATAATCCTAACAATCTCCCACTTGCTCTATAGCAAGTGTGTCATATCTCTCATTCCCATGTTCTCTAGATGTCCATCAAAGCTCTTCTGAGGTAGAGCCTTTGTGAAAGGATCCAGCTAGATTTTCTGCTGACGTGATTTAGGTGATCGTCACGTCTCCCCTATGAACAATTTCCCTCAAAAGGTGATACTTCCTTTCAATGTGTTTACCTCTCTTCTGACTTCTTGGTTCTTTCGAATTAGCCACTGCACCATTGTTGTCACAGTGTATAGTGATCTGCTTATTTGCACTAGGAACCACTTCTAAGTCAATCAAGAATTGGCGGAGCCAAACAGCCTCTTTGGCAGCTTCGCATGCAGCAACATACTCAGCTTCCATGGTGGAATCAGCAATACAAGATTGCTTGATACTCCTCCATATGACTGCTCCTCCTCCAATGGTAAACACAGATCCTGATGTGGATTTTCTAGAGTCAGAATCCGACTGGAAATCAGAATCTGTATACCCAACGGGAATTAAATCCCCTCCGGAGTATACAAGCATATAATCTCTAGTTCTCTTGAGATACTTGAAAATATGCTTGACTGCCGTCCAATGATTAGGACCAGGTTTCGATTGAAACCTGCTAACTATGCCAACAGCAAAACAAATATCTGGTCTAGTACAGAGCATTGCATACATGAGACTTCCAACTGCCGAGACATATGGAACTCTACTCATGAATTGCTCTTCATGCACATTCTTAGGTGCTTGACCCTTAGAAAGTTTGATTCCATGTCTAAAAGGTAACATACCTTTCTTGGAATCTTGCATGGTGAATCTAGACAAGATTTTATCCATGTATGAAGCTTGGGATAATGCAATCGTTCTATTCTTTCTATCCCTTATTACTTGGATACCAAGAATATAACTTGCTTCTCCTAAGTCCTTCATATCAAATTGTTTTGCTAACCATTCTTTCACTGATGTCAATACACCTACATCGTTTCCAATGAGTAGTATATCATCAACATAAAGAATGAGGAAAACCAACTTGTCGCCTTTGATCCTCTTGTATACACAAGGTTCGTCAGGGTTTTGAATAAATCCAAAACCCTTTACAGCTTGATCGAACCTTATGTTCCAGGATCTGGATGCTTGCTTTAGTCCATATATGGACTTTTGCAACTTGCATACTCTTTCTTCTTAGCCTTTTTCAATGAATCCCTCTGGTTGCATCATGTAGATGCTCTCGTCAAGACTTCCATTAAGGAAAGCTATCTTGACGTCCATTTGCCAAATCTCTAGGTCTAGAGATGCTGCAATGGATAAGAGTATCTTACTGGATTTAAGCATGGCCACAGGTGAGAAGGTTTCCTCGTAATCGATACCTTCTTTCTGTGTATAACCTTTAGCTACTAGTCTAGCTTTAAAGGTTTCCACCTTACCATCCATACCTTTTTTCCTCTTGTATGCCCACTTGCACCCAATGGGTTTTATCCCTTTAGGCAAGTCTACAAGGGACCAGACTTTGTTATTGAACATCGATTCAATCTCAGATTGCATTGCCTTTTGCCAATGACGACAATTAACATCCTCCATAGCTTCCTTGTACGTGTAGGGATCATCGTCGTCCGGGAGATTCTCAACAGATTCTCCTAGACCGATATATCTTTCGAGTTGTGTTCTAACCCTCCCACTACGACGAGGAATGGTAGGTTGTTGATCTTATGTTGGAGTGGAACTTACAATTGGGCTGGGTTGTGAAACCTCTTGTGGAATTGTATCTCCTGACATCTCATTCAGGACAATTCTACTTTTGGGCACAAAATTATTCATATAGTCCTTTTCTAGAAATGAAGCATTTGTTGAAACAAATACTTTTAGATCAGAAGGACTATAGAAATAATATCATTTAGTTCGTTTTGGATACCCCACAAATATACATGTTTCCGAACGGGACTCCATATTTTCTGTCTTTCCTTTCAACACATGTGCAGGACAACCAAATATCCTCATGTGTTTTAAACTAGGCTTTCGCCCAGTCCACAATTCATGTGGGGTTTTAGGGACAGATTTAGATGATACATCGTTTAGAATATATATTGCTGTTTGTAGAGCATATCCCCAAAAAGAAATATGAAGTGTTGAATAACTCAACATTGATCTAACCATCTCTAAAAGAGTCCTATTTCTCTTTTCTGCTACCCCATTTTGTTGAGGTGTACCTGGTGCAGAAAGCTGAGAAACTATCCCATTATCAATAAGATATTGCTGAAACTCTCCAGATAGATATTCTCCACCATGATCAGATCTCAAGATTTTTATATGTTTCTCAAGCTGATTTTCTACTTTAGCTTTGAATGCTTTGAACATATCAAATGCATCCGACTTATGTCTCATGAGATACACGTAACCAAATCTTGAGTAATCATCTGTGAAGGTGATGAAGTACTCATATCCACCTCTAGCTTGAATGCTCGTAGGACCACTTACATCAGTGTGTACTAGTCCTAAACATTCAGTGGCTCTTGCACCTTTGGTATTGAACGGCATTTTGGTCATTTTACCATCCAAACAAGATTCACAAGTTGGTAGATCATCAACCTTTAAGTCACTTAAAGGTCCGTCACATACCAATCTTTTAATCCTATTAAGGTTAATATGACCTAGGCGTAAATGCCAAAGATAGGTTTCATCTTTTGATAATTTTACTCTTTTATGATTAGGTTCCGTTATTTCTGTGTCTAACGAGTGAGAGATATTTCTATGGAAAAAGAATAAACCGTTTTCCAATGTACCTTTGCAAACAACTTTGTCATTCTTACTAATAATAAAAGTTTTATTAAAAGTAACCGAATATCCAAACTTATTTAAACAAGAAACTGAAATTAAATTCCTCTTGAATTGAGGTACATAATAAACGTTTATTAAATCTAAATGCCTACTAGAATCTAAAATAACTCTAATATCTCTCACTGCACTTGCAGACACTAACGTTCCGTTGCCCAAGCGCAAATTGACTTCATCTTCATTCAACCTTCTCTTTTCCTGAAACCCCTGCAAGGAATAACAAACATGATTAGTGGCTCCAGAGTCTATGATCCAAGAATCAGTAGAATCTGCCAGAAAACATGTTTCTAGATAATTAACATTACCTTCTTCCTTCTTTTTCTGGGACTTTGGGCAATCTCTTTTCCAATGTCCCTTTTCACCATAAAGGAAGCATTTCCCTTTGATCTTGGTTACTTTCTTGGTTTCCTTCTTGGTAGGCCAAAGTTGCTTTTTCTTCTGTTGTTTCTTAACCTTCTCACGGGTCTTAACTAGTAGCAACTTTACCAACCAAATGAATCTCTTGACCTTTGTTTTTCACAAGGATCTTTTCAGCGCTTTGAACATCTTGCATCAGGCCCTGCAAGGTGTATTCCTTTTTGTTCAAGGTGTAGTCCAACTTGAACTGATCAAAGGAATCTGACAGTGAGTTAACTACCATATCAATTTTGGTCTCACCATCAATCTCAGCACCATTTAGTTCAGCAATATTGAGATGTGCTATGACTTTCATCATGTGATCTTTCACAGATTGTCCAGGTTTCATCCTAAGATTCATAAAAGCAGTCACTGCCTCTCTCTCTTAGTCGTCCTAGACCTCATAGCAAACATCTCCTCTAGAGACATCATTATATCAGCAGCGGACTCCATTCCTTCTTGTTGCTGTTGCAACACGTCGGAGATAGTGGCCATAATGTAACATTTTGCCATATCATCAGAAGTCTTCCACTGCTCATACTCATCTCTTTGCATCACATTAGATTCATTATTAGGAAGGGGTGGTTTAGGAGTGGTCAGAACAAACTTATGTTTTTCACTTTGCAGCAACAACCCAATTTTCCTTTTCCATGTTACATAGTTATCTCCAGTTAAGGTGTTATCTTTCAGGATGTTCATAAGTGATGGGGTCATGATTTCTGATTAAAACAAAAACATATATAAGTAAATAATCATGATAATAGCACTTTTAAAAATTTATCTTGAATTAAAATAAATAATTCAATCATAAAAATTCAACGGTGATCCAACACCCATAAATATTACACCTCCTTTGGGAGTTCGCACTATTTACTAGTTAGACTAGGTCCCACCTAATTGTTAACAGAACAACCAGCAGTTTTTAATTTTAGCCTTGTAATTTTTATTAACAAGAACTCTTGGGAGGATATTAATAAAATTACATTGAGTGTGTTACCAAGATATCGACCCTCAATTTTCTCTCACGAAAAAAACTCCTTGGGGAGTAGATTTCGTTTAAGTCAATTGTCTAGTCTATCCTTGTAAGGAAGTATATTGTTAAATTCCATTTATAGACGCCCCTTGGGGGGATTACCAAAAATAATAAAACTCAACTAATCTTGGAGGCCATAGGCGTTCTTGCACACCTTCTCCCACTCAATTATTTAATGCGTGTGATTAAATCCCAAAGAATGATTTTTACCAAGTTATCTAGATGCCAATTAGATACCTAAATCATTCAATGCATGTTTATACCAAAAGAGATATATGAGTGGCACTCCTATTCTAAAATGTCATGTTATCATACAACAACAAATATTGTAATATTTAAGCAAAAATTAAATAGCAACAATTTTGGCCCATCCTAGAAAAGCAAGTAAATTACAATTGTTAGGAATACAAGATCTTCAGGTGGCCATCAACCATACGCTCATCCCTCGGCCTCCTCCCATGGACGTGCACAGCCCACAACCCCACAAAGGGGCGGCCTTGCGCAGCCCATAAGGCCACACAAGGCTGCCGTGCGAAGCCCACCAAGGATTGGGCTTGCCATGCGCAGCCCAATCCAGTCCTAGGGTGCGCACAGTGCTCGTTCTCGGTTTCGGTTGCTTCGTTTTTCTTCGTGTCTTCGAATTTTCAATACCCGAATACATTACATCATATTACGAATAAATTACTGCAGCAAATTTTTTTTTTTTACTGCAGTAAGATTTACAAAAAAAAATACTGCACATGATTACAAAAAAAATACTGCACTTATTTTACATACAAAAAATAAATAAATAAAACCCTAGCAACTACCAAGAAGGAATTATGGCGATAATAGACCATCCTTCTTGTTACAAATCCGAAACAAAAATTACATTGAAATTCTAGGACCAAAATCGAGCAATAACAATTCACTTTATAAAACATATATAAATCCATACATTCAACATGTAATTATATATGCGAATACTTAGAGTGTCATCTCTTTCTAAAACATATATAATCACAATAAAAAAGAAATAGATTCACGTATATATACGTTAATTAATTAAAAGGTACAACCTGGCTCTGATACCAATTGTAGGAAAAAATCGATATAAAAAGCAGCGGAAGAAAACGAAAAATAGATTTCGTATGGTTTTAAAATTTTTCTCAAAGTTGAACCTTAACCTTTTAATTAATTAAACTCAAATATATACGGTTAGAGTTAAATACCTCTTGACGTGTGATCCGATTGACTTACTTCGATTGGTAATCCGTAAAATCTTTTCCGATGCCCGTGAACAGTACCCACGTGAACAGTGATTGTGAACAGTACCCACGTGAACAGTGATGGTGAACAGTACCCCCGTGAACAGTGATCGTGAACAGTACCCCGCCGTGAACAGTGATCGTGAACAGTACCCCGCCGTGAACAGTGATCGTGAACAGTACCGCGAGATCTTCCAATCCGAACACGTACGTGAATCACCTAGGAGCGTGGTCTCCCTTTTTCTTTGAATTGCAAACCTGAGAATGGATGAACAAAGTTTTCTTTTTCTTTTGTTAGTCACAAAACAATCAAAAGAAGACAAAAATTATTCCGGTCACTTTTGAGTTCTCAATCTAATGATCGAAACTCGCGTGAACCTAATTCGATGTTGTACACACAAGCTTATTGATGAACAAGCAATCAGTGTACTATCAAAGAATAATCTCTTCTCTCTTTTATGTTTAGTAGAATAAAAATTATCCTTTTCTATGAATTGAGAAGAAGAAGAAAAATTGAATCATTCAATCAACTATGGTGGCCGAATTCTATATGTGGTATTATATAGGTGGCCGAAATTTTGCTTCCTCTTCTATTTAGGATTGCCGAAATCTTCCTCTAAATGGACTAGGGTTGCCGCAAATCACATACCAAAAAGAGTTTGTGTTGCACCCTAATTTCCATCAACCTTTAGACTTCAAAACCTAATCCAACTCATAGATATTTTTATTCTTTTATTGACTAAATAAAAAGACTTCTTATTCGATTAAATAAATAAAATTAATTATTTATTTTCTTATCAAACAAGTCTTTTACTTTTAATATACTACTACCAATAGTATAACTTTAGGAAATATATTTCCTGATCAGAAAAGATTTGTTTCATAATTAAACAATTAATTAATAAATTAACTAATTCTTATTTAATTAAAACAATGAAACAAAATAATATATTAGGTTAATATATACACCTTGCCGCCCCTCTTATATAAATGGGCCATATATTATTTTCTTATTTCATTTAATCCATTGGACTTTAAATAAAAGCCCACATGTAAACCAGACCCATTCTTACAAAAAGAAACAAGCCCACATGTCTCCTTTTAATATATTAATATAATAGTGCAGCCCATTAATTAAATAATAGACATATTAAATTCTTGATATATTAAAAACAATTCTAGATGGACCCTTAAATCGGCCCGGTAGAATATATCAAGTGATCCATGCAAATACGTGTGGATTGAGGATCTTGGCGGGCTATCTAAATTTAAGCTTCAATAGACACAACCTAATCATAATCAACAAATGATTCACTTAGGTCCAATCTATTAATTTTAACTCATTCCACTAAAGAGCTAAAATTGAACTCTTAAATAAAGATAGAATAAGGAGATGTTTCTCATTCATACCCTAGACAATCTTATAGGAGATGGTGTATCCTCGCTAATAATATCAGTAATCGCCAAGAGCTCATAGACCGCCTATAGCTCTCCAAGTTACCATATTTCCTCATATGACCACATTTCGAACTTGGATACTTTGACTTGTCCATAAGCCATGTTTTCAATAATCATTATTGAAAACTCAACGTTGAGATTTAATATCCAATACCTCAAAACATCCATATGATGATATTATACTCTCATTTAATAAATGGAGCCACGATGTCCATATCTACAAATGAAGTCCTCTATCGATTAACAAATGTATACCACCAAACTATCGAGGATAGACTATGTTATATAATCGTACTCATTGATAGCTCTAATGATAACACTTGCAACCATAAGTCCATCATTTATCTCAGGATTAAGATAGACTCTCCGATTGTCCTCTTTAATGAAAAGACTTATATCTAGTGACGGTTCTAGATAAAGTATTTCATTGTGATCCAGTTCAATGCACCTAGTGCACTAGATTCTTTTACTCGAAAACCTTTAGATGATTTTAGACTCATCATATTCATTTGATCCCACTCAAATGCTAGTAAAAGAATTCTACAACTTTAACAAGATAGAGGTGTCCAACCTTTAACTTAAGTTGTGAACGTTATTCAAAAGAATTGTGTCTACCTCATACATATCCGGATGTATGAACAATTCTTCATGTCTCATAGTCTTTTGACCTTATGATTATTTACCTTGACAATTATAATAATAAATGCTATAAGTAATTGTAAGAATCATAATTCACTTTATTAATATGAGAAGATTGTCAATTACAATATTACACTCTTGCCATTGAGCATAATCCTAACAGTGTATATCGAAAAAATCCAAGATAATTTTATAAACCTTTCTTTTTTCTGTTGCACGACTTACAATTTGTATCAGAGCCAATGGTTTTGATATACACGAATATGCTAAGATTGTTTTATATTTCTTTTAGATATGTATGATATGTGTAGGCACGATCTAGGGTTGTATGATGTTTATATTTTTTTATAAACATGGTTGATCATTAAGTATATGGTACGATGAGTTTAGGGTTATATTTTTTGTGTTGTAATAATTATTTATTTTCTGCTGTCAATTTTCCTTCGTAAATCAATATTTTTTGTAATATACTAATGTAATATTGTACGAAGAAGAAGATTCGAGAAGATGAACGGGCGTTTGTTGGACACACAAACGGCATTCGTGTGCAAAAGGCACGAGCAGCAGCCGCGCAGCGCGCAAGGCACAAGGGGCAGTTGCTGAATGCAACGCTGCTACGCGCGCTTGGCACAGCACAAGGCTCAGCCTTAGCCTTGCCAGCAGACCTCTTCATCTTCTTAGATCCAAAGGAAGATGGTGCAGCAACATTTTCCTCACCGATCGTTCCTTCGTTGTCCTTAGTCATGAACTCAAAGGTTGTAAGCTCGTAGAGCAACTGGGTTAGACTAACCTTAACTTGTCCATCTCGTAGTTGCTTTAAAACTGATGAAATCTCTTTGGAAGAGTTTTCAGTATGATGCTCACTTATCTTAGCTCATCAATGGCTCCACCATTGACCTCAGTTGTGTTGAAATGGAACATCATGCCCAGGACATGTTCCCGAATAGATGCTCATTCATTCATACAAGCAACATTGCAGAACAAACAGCTTCTTGTCACTTTTGCTCTGAAGGTTGCCCAAACATGGCCTGCAACGACTCCATCATCTCAAATGTTATAGCCATTGCTTCATGCTTCGAAACAAGCATATCGGTTATGCTAGCTAAAAGGTAAGTTCGGGCCTTTTCATTAAGTGAGACCCATTTCTGGTGGGCCTCACGAACATTTCGTGTTGCGTTGGCTGGAGGCTCTAGAGGACATTCCTCCGTAAGCACAAACTTCAGATCTTCGGTGACCAGGATTGCATTAATGATTGGAGCTCAAAACTGTGGGTCCGTTAGGTCTCATTGCTAGCCCTTTACGAAAATTGGTAACAAGATTCACGGTTAATTGGATGGTCCAATTAATTATGTTACGAAAGTAACTTGAATTTATTCTGGAATTAATTAAATATTATGATTATTTAATTGAAATATTATTTAATTGATTAATTAATATAATAAAATAATATGATTATTTAATTGACAAAATAATAATTAAGAATTATTAATTGTTAATTGGAGGTTACAGGTTCGAACCATGACTAATACAAAAGGATTAAAAAATAATAAAGATTATTTTAAATCATAAAGATCACATGTTCAAGTCTTAATAACAATATGTATTAATATAGGATTTGGAATCATATCTTAACTGGGTAACTGAAACCCTAGTCTTATGATTATATATATGTGTGTGTGTGTGTGTGTGTGTGTGTGTGTGTGTGTGTGTGTGTGTGTCATAGCTCAGAAGGCTTAGTAGTGAAGGATCGAAAAGAAACGAATGAGTGATCTTCAAAGGTATGAAAACAAATCCCTCATAATATTCGTGTATATCAAAAAAGTCCAAGATAATTTTAAAACCTTTCTTTTTTCAGCTGCGCGACTTACACTCACGATATGTGCATCCTGACCACCCTCCTACCACGGTGGCCTGCCTCATTCTATGGTTCATACCCCCCATGCTTGTTCAGCTCGGGTCCGACAACAGCAATCGGATCGAATTGCCTATAGTACTCCTGACACCTCTCCTCAGCCATAGGAGTTAAAGTACTATAAGCCTCCAATTGCAGGAAATTGATAATTTCTAAAGTTTGGCACCTATACAACTCTAAAATAAAATAAAAGTTATGCTTACCTCATCAGTGAATTTTTCATCCAATATTGGTGGTTTCTTCCGACATAACCATCTCGTCAATCGCTGCAATCCCTGCCTCATTCTCCCCATTCTTCGTGCCCTAACCAAACAAGTCAAAACCGAGATAGGCCTCCATTGCCTAATACTAAAACAATAGCAAATGAAACAAATTAGGATTGTTACACATTTAAGACTCAAATTTAAATACACATGATGTACAATCTAGCAAACCATCAGTGCCTATGGAAATCCATACACATTGTACCCCAAATCTTGCTATGTACTGTAATTTCTATTTTGTTTCCTCTCACTTTTCCTATCATTGAGGGCTTTACCAAGCCAATATATGGTGACACTGTAAATGTAAGTTCCTAAAGGAATGCCTCAAACGCTGTGATATCCTCAACCAAACCTCACAACCAATCACGCATAAACCAACGATACTCCCGACCAAGCATAATGTGGGACATAAAATACACATATCACAACTTAATAACGTCCTCCGCCTCCTGAAACTCCTCTCCCCTTAATCTACCTAAAATATCCTTTAGGGAGTGGGGGATCCTCCAAAGTATCGGTGATGTACACTGCCTGGTGCAGCTTTAGGTAGGGAGTTAACACTCTCTGGCATCGGTCTGAACCTCAATCCTTTAACATGGAGGAACTCCTCCTTTCCAAACCTAATTGCACATTGACCAACCTGAAACCACATCTCGTTAGGGCGCGTACCAGGATAATTTAACTCTCTACATAGCAATATGTGGCAGAGCTTACCACTAAAAAACTCCTTGCCTATTCTTAAAAACTATCTGAAAACACCCTGCTCCAACCTTCATAACATGCCAACCCAGCCATAACATCTCTAATAACTCTCAAATGAGACAATTTACAATAAATGATCACTTGAGCATCAAACCAATTATCCTCTGGATGCTTGTAAGCCAAATTCTCTCCACCGTCAGCCATCTACATTAAAATTAAAAAATTATTGAATTTTTATGGTTAACAAGTTTATTTACCACAAGATTTCATGTTTGTTTTTTGAAATATTTCAAGTTTTTTTTTTAAAAAAAAATAAGATTTCAGATTTTAAGTTTTCTGGACAAAATTTCAAGTTTTATTCCAGAGATTTAAAGCATGATTTCAAGTTTTAACAAAACATTTCAAGTTTTTCGAAAATTTCAAGTTTTATGCCAAAGATTTAAAGCATGATTTCAAGTTTTAGCAAAACATTTCAAGTTTTTCAAAGGTTTCAAGTTTTGTGCCAGATATTTAAAGCATGATATCAAGTTTTATGCTAGAGATTTAAAGCATGATTTTAAGTTCTAGCAAAACAATTCAGGGTTTTCAAAGATTTCAAGTTTTTTATAAGATTTCAAGTTTTATGCAAAAGATTTAAGGAAAGTTTCAAGTTTTAAGCCAAGATTTCAAGTTTTTGAAAGCATTCACAATTTTGGTTAGGTTTTCAAGTTTGTTTTCAAACCAAACTCCAAAATCCAGTCCAAAATCATCCAAAATACCAACCCTCAACCCAATCAACCAAAAAAATTGATAGATTTCAACATTTATTATTCTCTAAACATGTTCTCCATATGAAAACGAAATTAAAAAACATTAATTGTGAAGAGAAGATAATACCTGGAAATAGAGAAACTATCTTCTTTGGTGAATGGTGGGTTTTTCTCCTGGCTGCGACGGCGACCTCTTCTCTTCCGGCTACTCCAGCAAGGGCGACGATGCTCTCTTCTCTCTCGCCAACAACACCTCTTCCTCTCTCTTCTCTCTTTCTCGGTTGTTTTAAATCTCTCTCTACTGTTGTTTTTGGTTTTTGTGGTATTTAAATATAGGTATTCAGGTCATTTCTCAAAAATGTATGTGGTTATTAATAATTATAATTTCGTATTTGATTAGAAACGAAATTCTAATGTTTTGGATGGCTACTTTTGGTTTTCTCTCTTTTTTTGTCTTTATTTTATATTTAGTTATGAACTTTATCAATTTAAATATATATATATATATATATATATATGATAGGCGTAGATTGATATATTCGTGAGTATTTTTAAAAAAAAAAATCATATATGTCGTTATTTGCTTTCAGAAAAATAATATAATTAAAAAAAATTGGTGTATTAATAATTTAAGAGAGTTTACAAATAAAATGTATTAATATATATATATATATATATATATTCATTTCAATAGGGGTACTATTGGTATTAAAATGGGTACTTATAGTAATGGTTTAATTTTTAAATGTTAGACATTGATGTTCTTATAAAATGGGTATGTAAATCATATTTATAAGTGACAATATCTACAACCTTTCTACGAGTAAGAATATATAATGTAAAACAAAGAAATGTGAATAAATTTGATTGAATTTGTTGCCTCTAACATCTTATAAAAATAAAATTATTTGTTATATTAAATTTTAGCTATCAAAAAGTATTCATTTCGTATAAAAAAATATATTCCTTTAGCACAAACATATACATGGTTCTTCTTTTGTCAGATCATTTCTAAAAAAAGAAAAATAAAACCAGCACCACAACTATAAAACAAAACTCAACAAGTTTATAGTCGCAATTCTGAAATTATTTTTTTTAGAACCAACCTGACTAGAACAAATAATATATTAGATCAAGCTTCCAATAATATATTATATTAAGGCCTCAACATAGTACATCATTATCAATTTGATTTCATATATAATTTATAAAAATAAAAATAAAAAAACCTGGTATGCTATTATATCATTCTATTGAGTGAATCTTTGAAGTCATCTTTCACTTTAAAATAAGAGGAAAACAGCTTTACTAAACTAATTGAAAACCTTTTCTTCTTTTTTTTCCAATATTTTCTCATAGTGGCATTCCTATTAACATAAAGGTCTGCATAATAATTTCATTGGAAGCATTATTTTCATTTATGTGATCATAAAATCCCATACCCCATATCACACTAATTGGATTAATCATCAAGATATCTGCACCGTTGATTTTTGTATCCATGATCACAGCTGATCCACTTTAATCACATCAAGATGTAAACAGTGGTGCTAATATTAGGCTAATATACTCTTTAATGATTGCTCGGATGATGGAAGCAAAATTATAAAATATAGAGAAATAAAAATTATAATTAAATGGTAATAGTACAATTAAAGAAAGAAAATAATGTGATGAGGAAGAAAAAAGAGGAGATAAAGCACTTGATAGGACCCATGCCATGTCTCCTCATGAGCCCATGATGTGATCTTCATTTTTGTCGACCTCTGAAATTCTTCTCTTCGCTTTAATTTCATCTCCAAAGATTCTTTTCCCAATTTTCTCTATGATCTCCTTCTGATTAGCAGAAGAGAATTGGAGAGAAATTATTTTCCATGTTGGAGTGATTAGCTAGTGATTACTGATCATCATGTCAAGCAATAAAGGGAAAGATATTGTAGCAGAAGGATCATCATCAAGATCCAGTGCTGCTGCTGATCAGCACCAACAAAACCCACCTCCACCAAGCCGATATGAGTCACAGAAGAGGAGAGATTGGAACACTTTTGGTCAGTACTTGAGGAACCAGAGGCCTCCCGTGGCGCTTTCGCAGTGTAACTCCAATCATGTGCTTGAATTTCTCCGATACCTCGATCAATTTGGCAAGACCAAGGTGCACTTACAAGGGTGCATGTTTTTTGGACAGCCGGAGCCACCGGGGCCTTGCTCTTGCCCACTTAAGCAAGCTTGGGGCAGCCTCGATGCACTCATCGGTCGCCTTCGAGCTGCCTACGAAGAAAACGGTGGCTTGCCTGAAACAAATCCTTTTGCAAGTGGTGGTATTCGGATTTATTTGCGTGAAGTGAGAGACTCTCAAGCTAAGGCAAGAGGAATTCCATATAAGAAGAAGAAGAAGAGAAGGATTGCTATGAAGCCTAAAGATGATCATAGTTCCAGTTTTCCTATTCAATAATCTTGCTTCCTATTGCTTTACTTGGCAAATGGTAACTTCTTTATTTTTTTAATTTATTTTCTGTTTAACAGAATTTGGATCTAGAAATCCAAAACAATTTAATGAAATGATCATGCAAGAGATATATATTATGCATATATAGTAATTATTAGTATAATCAACCATATATATAATCTTTCAGTTCAATGTAAATTTCCCAGAAAAAAAATTCTACAATTTTTTAAATGTACATTGGAATTGATCAGGACCCATGGCTGATACTTTTCATGATAAACCCTAGACCCCAGGAGCTTCAAAAAAAAAACCCTAATTTGGCTTAATAGTAGCTTCTAGAGAAAAAGACATAATATATAACAGTGCATGTAAGTCACTTTACTCTTATGAACATTTTAAACAAACATTAAGCTAGATCCTATGATGATAATGGAAACACAGATCTCCCTCTGTCGGTCTTCACTGTATTTTTATGATTTACAAATTTAATAATTCTCTTTTGCGATTTTGCACCATCTTGTGCCCGCCATGGATGGTGATCATATTATTATTATATATATATCATCATAAAATTGTGAAATATTTATAATTAATATATATGATTGAAGATCTCGGGTAAGTGGGATATATCTACATAAACCAAATGCTTATTCATTTAGTTTTGTCTTCTGGTGTTAACAACATCAGCTAATAAATATAGAAGATCCTACAAGCTAGACATATATTAAATCCTTCTATATATGCTGTTTTTTTTCTGTTTTATTAAATTTTATGTATAATATTTTTTTTGTCCTTTTGTTTTTTAAATTTTCATTATAGATATGAATGTCCCTTTCTTGCATAATGCTAGTTATATATGTAATTAATTGACCTCAGTACTGAATCAGATTGTCTTTTGTCCTTATTACACAAGTGCTAATGGCATTTTATTATATTAATTACATGATTAATAATGCTTTGCAGCTAATAATTCAGGGAGCATTTGGACAAAAAAAAATATGATTAATAAGATATTGAAGATTTATATATTTAGTTGTCAGTTGTCACTAAATACAAGTTTGAAGCATTATGACAAATTTTAAATTAAAGTTCCCCAAAAGCATCCTAATCATACCATACCCTTCAGTTCAAAGTTACAAATTTCTGACGAAATTCACAGCAAATGCTACATCAGTTTTTTGAAGTGTTTTAATTCTATCATTAACTTCTAATGACTTATTTCAGGCCCTTAAATAACTCCAAGTCTTCCTTAATTGAGCCACTGTGCTCTAAAGCTCCATCGATCGTACTGGCTGGACAGCACGAAAAACACATCTTCCATGAAGTTCTCAATCTTATTTATATAAGTACGTACCTAGCTGAAGCAATGTATTAAAGAGAATTGAAGCATGAATTAGATAAGTTGTTACTCAAGACAACAGTCTGAAGCTGATGAAGTGAGTAAGTTTCAATATCCTCCATCTTTCCTCCTTTTTTGCCTGTTTTTTTCTTGAGAATACTTAGTAATATTACAATCATATATATGTGTATATTGATACGGTATTGAAAAGACTAGTGGTGGAAGCATGTAACCACTCTATATGTATAGATTTTGTGGAGTTTGATATATGCAATTTAGTAGGCTGTTTCCCTTCTTTTTTTTTTCTTTTCTGCTTTTGAAAAGTTCATAGGTAGGCTGTGTCCCTTCATACCTTTGAAGAGAATTAATTATTTATACTTTGTACGTTATTAGATTATCAATTTTCATAGAAGAAGGAAATACATAGTTTAAGATCATAGAATAATATTAGAAGGGTTATCATATTTCTTGACATGTAAGGATTAAGAAATTGATATGTTTTATTGATATGTGTTTTAAGAGCATTGAGTAAAAGTAACATATTACGACAATAACAGGAGAAATTTTGACAGGACATATGTAGTATGCCGCACTCATTCACATCATATGACGTGATATGAATTTAGTATGTAATAGATTACTCATGCCATATGTGGCATACCATGAATAGGTTTAAGCGCACTGCATACATGTGCACACCCATGAAAAAATTTCTCTAATAAAGATTGTAAATAGTATAAAAAAATTAATCAAATCTAATGTCTTAAATAAATTAAAGTTATCGAACTCTTGTAGGTCTCAGGAATTAATGCTAATGTAGTAATGAGTGAAATTAGTGAACATATTAATAGGATTCTACTTTGCAGTTTGGTCAGTAGAAGAAATATATATTTAAAAACACTAGAGTCATTAGACAGTTTGCATTGGTTTGTTTAATTAGTTTTTCAAATATTGAAACAAAAGTTGAAACACGTAATATTTCTTTGAGAATGTATCTATGGCGCCCGGCATCCCCCACTGATATAATGTTTTGTCCCACATCTTAATAGTAATCTGCTTTGGTTTGATTGCAATGTTCTCATTGGATTCCTATTGAGAAACAATAATAAGTAATGTTTGCATTTACTAGGTATCTCCCTTAGTCAAAAACTTTCCCTCCATTCAATAACTTAAAAGCTGATCTCTTCCTATTTGAACATTGTTAATCAAATTTGAACATTTTTTTTTCATTCATTTTGATTTTTGCATTCTGGTATTAATAATATTTCAAATTAAACTGTTGATTAATAAATACTTTAGAATTATAGTGGGTATCTTAGGAGCTTCTGGATGGTCCATATTAATTATTAATTGTGGCAAATGTGTATATATATATATATATATATATAATCATTTTCTCCTTGGTGCGCACTGATATAAACATAGATTATGGATAAGCATAGACTGGACCAAAACAATTGAATCTAATGGTCCACATGTAAGGCACATATTTTTCAGTGCGCACTGATGAGAAAAGTTTCCTATATATATATATATATATATATATATATATATATATATATATATATATATGAATGAATGGGTCTCTTCTAAGAGATCCTTTAAATTTTGAAAAACTTTCAAACTACAACTTTTTTTATTATTTTTCGTCTCATTTTCTAATGTTTGATTTTCAATAAAATCGGAAAAAATAGTTGTTTTTCTTGAAAAAATTTCAAAGTTTGTTTACTAGTAGATTTCATTGAACTTATAATCAAAAAATCTATATCAAAATTCATTAAAATCAATTAATTTCAAAACGGTCCTTACTTTATATTAAAATAAGGGATCCCTTATAAGAGACTCACTATATATATAAATATATATACGTATATATTGTTAGGCTATAGAACACCGGTGTACCCATACACCGTGTAGGAAATATTGTGATTATAAGTTGAAAAAATGTGATACAACTTTCTATCGCAATATTTTTTACACTATGAACGGGTACACCGGTGTTCTATAGATTGTCCCATATATATATATATATATATATATGTGTAGTATAGTGTGTGTGTGTGTGTGTGTGTGTGTGTGTTCTATAGATTGTCCCATATATATATATATATATATATATATATATGTGTGTGTGTGTGTGTGTGTGTGTGTGTGTGTGTTGCATTGATGCTTGATCAATATATATAAAATATGTGTTTGGTATGGCTTTTGTAAATGCTAAAAGCGTTTTTTTAATGCTAGAAGCTGTTTTGAAGTTTTGTTTTGTTGTTTGGCAAAAATCAAAACAGTTTTTTTTTTTTTAATTATGAATTGTCTCAATTACCCTTTATAAAAGTTAGTTTATGTCCATTAGGAGAAGTCCAAAATTTAGGCTTTCCCCGAAAACCTTTTTTTGAGCTTTTTTTAAAACTTATGAATTGTCTCAACTACCCTATATAAATTTTAGATATTTCACTATACAACTCTTTCATTATAAATACATTCTCAACACTTTTTTGTAATTTACACAACCAAAAGCTATTTTTGAAAAATACATTGCCAACATTACTTCTGTAATTTATACAACCAAAAGCTTTTTTTGTTGAAAGCTCTATTCAATAAAAGCTTCATTAGTAAAATATTTATTTTGGAAGCTATACTTGAAAAGTCATACCAAACATATCATTATGTAGATATGTAGGTATGTTTGTACAATATAATTCTTTAATTTAATTATCTATAAATTAATAGTTTCTTATATAATCAATTTTATCGATCTTGACTTGCGCCAATTATATAAATTTTTAATTTCAATTAAATTTTAAATAATACAATTCTAAAATTTCCTTGTAGAATTTACAATCTCACTCATTCCATAAATTATTAATTTACTAAATGGTTCACATAGGATTAAGTATGATGTTTTCTTGAGATATGAATTTATTATTGATTGTATTTTCTTGAAATTTGTGCATGTTTAGTTGAATCTCATCTCTAATTTTTCATATGCTTGTTTTTTCTAGAAATTCAAGTCTAGTTGGATTATTCATAATGCAGTTAAAAATTATAGAATTGAATTCTCATATTGCAATAAGAAATTATTTAGTTTCATTGATCTTGAATACTTCCTTGTGTGCAGTAGCTAGGCTCCAAAGTTAATATGTCTGTTTGAATCTCAATTGATTAAATGAGTTTAAAATGTATTTTTGAAATTAAAGAAAATAAAACACATTCAATATCTTTATTATAAATAAGTATTAATGTATTGATTTATTAATATCTTGCTTAATTAATAGATTCTATATGGTCTCAACATTATTAATTTATAGTGATTATATATATATATATATATATATACATATGCATGGATGTATATGGCCTTTCCTTTACTTTTGCTAGAATTCTAATACAAACATGGATTGTCCTCTCATTTTGTCTAGCTACCTAAAATCGTCACTATAAAAGATCAAATTAGATCACCTACTATTAAGAATCTCTTAAGTGGGCGTCAGATGTATTATGATTATCCTTTATCTATTAAGAAAAAGACATAGATCTAGACTATTAATCTAATATTTAAAAATAAAACTCACTAGCTACCAAAATTATTTGTATCCGGCAAAAAAGGTTCATCAATATAGAACCCACGTTAGTAGATTTCTTCTAATTTAATATCAGCTTTTAATAAAGGATAAAAAAAAATTATGAGTCCTTCAAAAAATAACCTAGATTGAAATCTATATGCCTCCACCATAGCTAGAGTACAATAGATTTGTTGGATTGAGGAAATAAGGAATAATCTCTAAGTTTGTGTATAACTGTATGCTGACATCTATTTATCACTACATAAGTAGTATAAATGAAAAATGTTTTATTACATCATATATATATATATATATATATATATATATATTTAAGTATTACATTTACAACCATTACAATAGAGCATGTGCGGTCCGAATAACTACTCCAATTAATCGGGAGAAAACTAATATTTTATATTGATTACATTAAAATATATATATATATATATATATATATATATATATTGTATTTCCTGCACGTTTTTGCCACAGATATAAATTCATGACAATTATTAAAAAAATATTTGAATTTTATATCATTTGATATTACTCCTGACAAAAGTCTTTCGTCGTAACAATATTTGCAACACCCTTTTGCCATAAATTATAATATACTTCATGGCAATATTTGCAACACCCTTTTAGTATCGTTTAGGATGAGATTTTTGGTCTTGGATTCATAAGTAAGATGGGGCTCTACACCTGAAATAGACTAGTCTTTTGAGTTTGAGTTTGAAGTCTGCATCTTCTTAACAATAAATATATACATTCATTTCATACATGCATAATATATGAATACATATATAATTACTTATATTCTTATAGATGCTAAAGAAACCAATTTTTAAACCGTGAAAGTGGGACAACAAAATTAGGTTGGATGATCATCAAGACTTAAACATGAAAATTAACATGAAAAACATGATGAAAATTAACATGAAAAACATGATGAAAGTGCACAAGATTGTTTAGAATATATAAACGTGAAAAGATTGTACTTATTAATTAATTATTTCCAATAAAATAGTCATTTATAATAATTAATCTAACACAATTTGAAAACACTTTTCTTATGAGCAGGAGAGAGTGAGGGACATGGATTTATGATATATAATGGGAATCCCGCGTCAAATTGCACGAAATCCTAATTTATTAAAACCTGCAACAATTCCATGAGGTGTCCCATCTTCTTCAAAATTCAAAACCAAAACAACTCAAAATTACCTTCTTCTTCTTTTTTTATTATTTTATTTCTTTTCAGTTTTTTATTTATATATATTATGTCATATATATATTATCCCATTTTAAGGGCAGTTGCATGTACAAGTTATATGTTTGAGTATTGTTATATAACTTAAATAATTAATTTAAATTTCAACTAAAATGATGTAATAAGTGAGTTGTCGTCATCACACACAACTTGGGATGATATGGTTAATAAAAAAACCACTAACACATCATTTTGGTTGAAATTTGGACTAAATTTTTAGATTGTCTAGCATTAATGTATATGTTTATTAAGATTTAATTAAAAATAATCCATTATATAATATATATATATATATATATATATAAATTTTCTAATGAGTACTTTTTACGATGCATAACAACTTTGATGAAATTTAATGAAATATATTGAATCTTGATGTGATTTTTTATATGATGATAAAAATATTGAAATACATTTGTGGAAAAAAAATTGAAAATTTTCAGGTACACTAACTAATTTTTTTCCAACATTTATGAAAATAAAACATTTCAAAATAGGAAAATACAAGGAAACAATCCAAAATATTTCTCAAATCCAAAAAATTTCCAAAATTTTACCTAATATGGATTTTAATTTTCATTGGAAGCTTACAAAAAAATCTTATCAAAAAACATTCAATTGCATGCAATTTCATCAAAGGTGCTCATTGTATTAAAATGTTATCCTATAGATGTTCTATCTCATCTAATAATTTTAGTATGATGTCAGAGTCATTAGATCTTAAGATAAGAAAATGATAATTAAATTTTACTTCATTAAGCAGGATTTATTAAAACTAATTCAAAACGTAGACTATCCATCATAAATTATGTACGTTGATACTCTGACATTTTTTGGAATTTTAAAAAACCAAACAAAACCCACATCATGAATTCATGATTCATGAAACAATGTTGCACATGTTGGGAAGTGTTTTTGGCGTTATAAATAATAATTATACTTTTTAAAAAAATTAGGGTGTTTCTAGAAACTGATAATAATAATAATAATTGCATAATGAAAATCTCATTTAAGAAAAAAAGAATTACTTTTAAGTGATTTGTGAAAGAAAAAACCTTTTGCACAAGTACTTTTACCTTTGTGTTATGATCTTCCTTGTACGTATTATACATGTTACTGCATGCTGCATGAATCTAGAATTAACTAGGTTTGCACGTGCCGGGCATGTGCTAACCACAACAAGTCACTATTATGGCTCATTTGATGTGCGGGATAAGATATGATTATTTTAATAGGATTTATTTTATTTGATTGGATTGGATAAGATAAAATTGAACTAAAATTAGTGATGTGATGTGTTTGATGTTGTATAGGATTGGATTAAAATAAGAGTAGTGTTATTAGCACACCCCCTACTGATCTATTCATGCCCCATTTTTTAATTATATAATATTCTTTTTTTTCTTTTATCAAAATTACTTAAAGAGACATACAATTTAGAAAAGAAATCTTCTACAAAGTAAATCTATTAAAATCTCATATTCCTTTTCCAAAAAAAAAACTCAGTAATCCGTTTCTTCAAAAAAAAAATTAACTCTTAAACCCTAAAATTTTCTTCTTACATAAATTTAAAATATTATAAAAGAGTTTGAGAACGATATCAAGAAAATTGAAGAATTGTCTAAGAACGATATCAAACATCTTGAAGAATTATCTGAGAATGACATAAAGTAAGAATTGAAGAATTTTTTTCTTTAGAATGATATCAAGTTGTCGTTGTGTTGAAGTACCCTGTTATTTTTTATTTTTTCGTTTCCGAAATAAGAAAAAAAAAACTAAAAATAATGAAATAAGAAGAAAATAAATAAATCAATCAATGGAGGTGAGAGAGATGTATACAAATACATAGATAAGAGATAGATATCATATATGGTATGTATTAAGTTTGAAAAATACGTAAAATGGGTAGTTTTGGAAATAAGCAAAAAAAATTTAATAAAAGCATTTAATTTTATTTAATCAAATCAAGATTTTAAAAAAATAGGGCATGAATAGATTAGTAGGGGGTGTGCCAATAGCACCACTCTTAAAATAATCATATCTCTTGTTTAGTGTGGTATGGTATAAGGTTGGATAAAAGATAATAATATTATATAGTGTGAAATTGATTAATATTATATTAAATTAAATTAGTTTTAAATAAAAATTAATTAATTTTAAAGAAAACAACATTTTTTATTAAAAGTATTTTTTAAATATTATGGTAAGATATAGTAAATAAATATAAAATTTTATAATTAAATAAGAAAAGTAAAATAAGAAAAAAAAAATTAAAATATATATATGACTAAATAGTCCCACCTCACCTGGATAAAATGGTTGCATAGAATTGGACCAGTTAAAATAGTTATTTAAATTAAATATTTAAAAATAATTTCAATATTTAAAACCAATTTTAAACGAACTAATATTTATTTTTTATTTGTTAAAATTGAGAATTATTATTTTTCAAATGTTTAAAATAAAATATTTTATTAATTATTAAAATATATTTATATTTTAATCACATAAAAAATAAAATAAATTGAAAATAGAAAAAACAATATAAAGTTATAAAGTTATGGGACTAAATGGTCTCATATTGGTGGGATAAGTTGTTTGCATATGATTAAATAATCTCATCTTATATAAGCAACAAACATTGGATATAAGATTAAAAGTAGTCATATCCTATCATATCTCATGTAACAAATATGGCATTATAGTCTTATATATGCTTTCTGGCGGAAAGAAAAATGAAAAATCAGCAACTTCAGTGCCTATTTCATCAACATTTAAAAAACAAAAAAAGTGAATTCAAAAATTATAACACAATTCAAAAACGTTAGATATAATGGGTTTAGCTCCTATATATGAAATGTATGGTTAATGGACAGTTATGTGAGAGAGTGTTAGTTTTTTTTTTTTTTTTTCAAATCCTTAATTTTTATATACATTTGGATTGAAATCTAATAACTAGAAATTGACCCATCAATTATACATATCATGTATGGTAGTTGAACCCTAGAATAATATAGTATCCGTATTCTATAGTAGTTTTAGGGCTTTTTTGGTATGATGTACTGGACATAACTAGTACACAGTATTAATTTATCACTATACAGTGTTTGGTAACATTTAATAGTCGTTCTAAATTGTAGGACATACTGATTTAGTACTATCTGAACTGTATTAAGTTATACGGTGGGGAGAGGTGTTCTACAACCGTATTAGACTTGAAAAAAAATTCAAATTCAAATTCAAATATATATATATATATATATATATTTATTTAAAAAAAATTAGGTGAGGCCAAACAATCTCCATCGTGGAGGTTGTCTGGTCTCGTCGTCAAGAGGTCGGCCGCCGACCTTCGATCGTGGAAGAGACAGGTCAGCATCCTCACAGTCGCGATTGCCAGCCGATCTCCTCCAAGAACGAAGGTCAACGACCTCCCATCGCGATCTCTATCGCAATGCAGATCTTCCATCGCAATAGAGATCGCACCACTTGGATCTCCATCGGGATGGAGATCCGGTGGCGGGGGAGGCTCGTCCCCTGTCGCCTGGAGATCCAACCACTAGATCTCCATCCATGGAGATCTAATGGATGATGGGGTGGAGATCCAATATTAAAAAAGAATAGAATTTTTAGCTTTTTTATTCATTCTTAAATTCAAATTTTAATTAAAATATTTATAAACATTTAATATAAATTTAAAAAATTATATTAATATCTAATACAATCATATATAGTATAGTCGAGTATTATACGGTGTGCCAAACATACCCAACTAGGGCCTGTTTGGTACACAATACTATACTGTATAAATGGCCAGACAGTACTAATTATTTAGTATTGTCCAATGTTTAGCAAAAAAAGTTAATCAGGCTAAGTAATCCGGTGCATAATTTTATTCTGTCCGTAGGGCATGTCTAGTGCATCGTACTGTATTGTATTGTATTTGATTGTATCGGGTTATATATTTGTATTTGATTGTATTATAATAATACAACCATATGTTTGGCAATATGTTGTATTAAATCGTAGTTTGTACATGTTATTATTGCATTATATTTTTATAAAAAAATAATAAATATTTAAAAAATGATATAAAAGATATACTTTTTTATATTTTTTATTTAATTATAAATAATTAATAATCGAATGTTTGGCAATATGTTGTATTAAATTGCGGTTTGTTCATGTCATTATTGCATTATATTTTTATAAGAAAATAATAAATATTTAAAAAATGATATAAAAGATATATATTTTTATATTTTTTTTATTTAATTATAAATAAGTAATAAACTGAATAATATATAAAAATATTATGAATATCTTGTTTCCATTAAAAATTGGATGTGACGTTAGAATTTTTAAGAACAAATTTTAATTTTAAAAAGGAAATGTGATTTGAAATAAAAATAATAATTCAGCTCTAAACTTATAGCATAGCCTAAACCCAAGTATTTTGTTTAGGGTTCGTTTGGTACAGGAACGGGACATGGTAGGACAGGACGAGATGGGACAGGACAGTTATTTCGTATTGTGTTTGAAATTTTTATGACAGAAATGTTAAATGCACTGTTATACGTTTGGTATAGCTGGAAGATAACTGGACAATGGATTCAAATGACCAGAGTACTCATCTTATATATAATATAATATATATTATTAATATATATATATATATATTATTTTATAATATATATGTATATAATATATTGGATAAGTTTGTAATTTTTTAAAAATTTAAAGGGTAAATTTATCTTTTTAACACTTGTCCTATGGCATAGGACAACTTGTCCTACGGTCTTGGGTGATACAAAATTTAGTGTTTTTTGTCTCATCTTGTCTCGACATGTCCCATATTAAAGATGCATCAAACGTGAGACAAGAGAAAATTGTCTCTCGTTATCCTGTCATATCCCGCATACCATACACACCCTTCGTGCAGAGTAAAGAAACTGTTTGCACTGGTTAATGTGGCTGTCCGAACAACTGAGTTGCATTATAGCACTATTTAGTGCAGCCTAACGGTACCTGCCAAAACCGAACGAAGGGCTTAATGTAGACCAAACGTTATTTGCTTTTAATGCAGCCTATGCCTAATTTAATTGAGCCCAACAACATTCAGTTGAGTTGTCCACCTGTCTGGCTGTCCCCTTCCCTATTTCAGTTTAATTTTTATATATATCCAATGAAGTGTAAAATAATAATAATAAAAAAAAATACAACACATTATTTTTTATTTTCTTCTAAAAGGAATTCATTCAGAAAGAGACGGACACTTAGGGGTGGGCAAAAACCAATAAACCTAACCGAACCGGTGAACCAAACCAATCCAATCGGTTTTTTTCCCATTTTTATATTGGACGGTTCATTTTAAAAAAAACCGATTATATCGGTTTTTTCTCGGTTCACTATCCCAAACCGAAAAACCGAACCAAGATCCAACTTATATAAAAAAAAACCTAGTTTAATTAATATTCAACAATCCATGAAACTATAAAACTTCGAAAGTGTGTCACATCATTTTTTTTTTTTTGCTAAATATTATTTTTAACTAGTGTTTTCAATTTGTTCAAGTCCATAATTTAATTTGGTTGAAAGCCCAAAATGATTAAAATATAAAAATAAGTGTAATAATTAAAGCACATGAATTTGGCCCAGTAGAACCAAAACCGAAAAAAACGAACCGAACCGAACCGGTCCAATTCGGTTGGTTTTTGATTAGTTAAAATTTGTAAATTTTATTGAATCAGTTCATATTTTCAAAAACCGAACTTTTTAGGTTTTTTATCGGTTCTATTGAAAAATGAACGATCCATTAAACTCTCACCCTATGGACACTAGCATGACCAATCCGCCGGGACCAAAGGTTCCACACATTATTAAAATTTTAAAAAAAAATTGTTGTATTTTTTTAATTTAAGTTTGATAAAATAATTTTAAAAAAATCCAAGAGTGCTAGTATATGAATTAGGCTAAACTAACTTGAATTTGTGATTTAAATTTTGAACTTCAACATCCCAACCACCCCATGTGTTCTTAATCCAAAAGTTATAAATGCATTCAAATCTCACACATTGAATTAAGAGCATATAAGTGGTTGAAATATTGAAGTCAAAAAATTAAATCATAAATATGGTTGACAACTTATTGCTATAATCTTAATTGGCATTCAATGTTGAAAAAAAAAACTAAGAAGAGTGAAATTCTATACCTAACGTCCGCTTAATTTCCAATGAATCATCTCTATTAGGGGTGGGCGTTTTCGAGTTGGGTTGGAAAAACCTAACCCAACCTAATATTGTCGAGTGGGGTGGGATTGGATTGATTGGGTTAGACAGTTAGTCATAAAAACACAAACAAACAAAAAATTACATATGTCGACGGTGATTTTTCGTCAACTGGGTTATTAATTGATCTAAGGGTCTTATTTGTAGTTTGCTAATAATGAGATGCAAATGACATGGGAAATTAACACGATTTTACGTGAAAAAACCTTGAGAAAAGGAAAAAACCATGAGTGCTGACGATAGCGAGAAGAGTTTATTATGAAAAAAAGAGTTTACACAGCTCTGCTTTCTTTTCTCTCTCAATACTATTTTTCAAGATATATTTTTCTCATCCTACAGTGGAAAAATGAATGATATTTATACACGTTTGTAACCCTAGACTTATCATGCAAATAGTTGACTTGTAGAATCCCATTGTGATTCTCCTTCCCTTTTGAGGTTTTCTTGTAGTAAATGTGGTTGACATTGTGCTTGATTTAGGCTCTAATTCCTATTGGAGAATATATGGCTACTTCCTAATTTAAAGTGTGATTGTTGACCCTTGCATTTTGGCTAGATCGCTGGGAATTAATAAGGAGTATTGGATTCTGATCTGGCTGAACGATCCTTATGATGCCTTGGCTAACCGGAATCTCATTTTAGCGAGGCTCTCTTTTTCTTGAGTCATCCACTTGGCGAGGCTCTCAACTCGAGCGGCGAGTCGCGGTGTATTTCTTTCCTTGAACTTGGTGATGTGTCATCCGACGAAAATTCATGTACAGCAATATCCCTTCAAATACCTGAACAGAGTGACTCAACCAGCGAGATCCTTTCGACCGTGTCATGGTTGAAACTCTCAGCAAGGGGTATTTGTTTAAAACTTTCATGAATTTTGTTGCCTAGCTCATAAATGCTTTATAAATGCCATTTAAAGCCTTAATTGTGGAGTTTAAATGCTAGCCGCAGAACATTATGTTGCCCTGACGATTGGATTGTTGAAGGCGATGCTTTGGAGGCTGTGAACCTTCTTCACTTGAAGCGTGTCTCTTCCTTAGTGGGCAGTGATGGTTTTAGTGCTTGCAATCGTCTCGATCACGTGACTCACGTCTATCAAATTCCCCGCGCGTGGGGTGAATTCAGTGCCTACTAGGGTTTCTCTTACCTACTATAAAACTCGAGACTTCTTTATCTTTTCTTCTTTTATCTAATTCTGCTTATCTTTCAAGGAATCGAAGCACAAACTCAGATTTTCGAGTTCATTCAAGCTTCGAATCTCCTCACTATCCTTTGGCTCGTTCTTTCCGGCTTTTCCTGAATCACTTGTGAGTTCTTTACGGATCCTCTTATTTGCATTTATTTAGTCAATCTTCTAATCAGAGCTATAGAAATTAGGGATAGAGAAAATGTTGGGAGGATAGAAAGGTCGTTAATGAGTCTTGACATGTTCTTCTTAATGTTGATTACTCCCTTGCTTGTCCCCAATATCAGCCTGTAAATACTAATCCTTGATTTTGTTTTGTGTACTTCCCTAGGTATGGCTAAACAAGGTCAAACTGGGCAGGGGAACAAATCTTCAACTGAAAATGACATTGTTCTGCCGAAGAAACCCAAGATCTCTCCTCAAACGGTCTTCATGCGGGAGGTTGAGAAGGAACACTAAAAGGGTTTAATCTGGTTTCAGCCCAAACAGATACGTGCCTTCGATTGCGAACCAAACGTGGTCGGCGAAAGCGAGATTGGCCAATACAGGGGTGGGTTCGATATACCTAAGTTAATCCAACTTTTTCCCGCTGGAAATAGGGTGATCTGGAATCCTCTTGCAGGGGAGGTTGCTATTTATGGGTCGATGTTGAGCTACGGAGTCACTCACCCTTCAACCTGTTATTGCCAGATTTCTTACAAATGCCCAAATTGCGCCGGCTCAACTTGCCCCCAATTCCTACAGAATTTTGTTATGTTTGTGGAAGTTATGGGTTAAGTTGGGTGGGTCGGTCTCCTCCGACCCCCAGGGAAATTCACCATTTCTATACGCTTGGAACATTTGGTGACGAGGGCACTTACTATCTCTGCTCGGCCAACCTAAGGCACTGGATTCCCGCAGGAGCTACTACCACTGATTCAAGACTTCGACTGACAAGGATAAAAAGGGTTTTATCTGGGTTCCCTTATTCAAACAAGCGTCGGTAGAATAGCTGGTTCTTTATGTCTAGTGGGTGGGGCCAATCCGCGCCCGATGATGTTAAGAGCGGGCTCGTCAAAAATATCGTGTCCAGATACTTTATCTCCCTAGACAATTGGCTGAAGCCACCCCTGCATTGAGTGATCGGGAGATTAAATGTCTGGTTGAGGCTGCTACTAGAAAGCTGGAGAAAATAAGCCAACATCATATGTTTGATAATGGAAAGATGATTGAAGCCGGGATGTTTGCCATCGTTTCTTTCAACCGAAAGCACCATGTGTATCTTATCTGCTCATTGCCTTTGATCGAAACAAATTTTTTTTTCATTGTCCTTTCTTTGCAGTTTTAAACTCAAATGTGGTTTGCGACTTGCAAGCCTGCAAGGCGAAAGAGATGGATGAGGTCAACCTGAAACATGTTGCCAATCAAGCTTCCCTGGAGATCGCTCCGCAGTAAAGATTATAAGTAGCCCATACCAATGAGCCGAATGAAGACGAAGCTCCTGAATTGGAAGAGTTGGGAGTCTTGGTGTTGGCCGATACACCTTTTGCTACTCCTCGCCAGGCTAAAAGGAGGGCGAATAGGAATGTCTCTGAGGGAAAAAAGAGAAAAAAAAAAAAGACGGGTGACACCTTGGATCCAGCTGGTGTCCATCAAGAGGCAGAACTTTTCACTGGAGGGAAAGGAATCAATCCCTGGAAAGGGATCAATCCCTAGAAAGTTATTGAAAGCGATTCGATTGCTCCAGAGAATTACTCGTAGAAGAGAAAGGTTGCTAGTCATCCTTTCGAGACTACTCATAAGGTTCCCTGAGTCCTCACTTATGTTGACTCTTAGAATGATAAAGTTGATCCGGCTGATCAAGTGAGAGAGCATGACGTGCTTACGATTGAATCGGTAGACTAGCCCACCGCAAGGGTTGCGAGGCCAGTTCCACCCAAATTCCTATTGCTAATCTGGTTCCTGAAAATGACAAGGGAAAAGTTACGGCAGTTTTACCGGATGCCACTCATGTGGAGCCCTTAGGTGAAGGGCCTAGACAGTCGCCCTTGGAGAGTGCGGGTCCCTTTACTGGCCCTAAATAAGCTTACTCCACCTATACTTTGACCAAGCCGACTATGCCTGTAAGGAATCTAATTTCCCCGACCGAAATGATGAATGACATGGCAGGCGGTCTGGCTTATATTAGGAGTGGTGACTGGAGTCGGGAGAAGAACCGTCCCGAGAGACTTCAGTATGTATTTAATAACAGTGTTTTTGTAAGTATCCTTTTTTATTGTATTCAACTTTACTGAATTGCTTTCTAGATTTTGACTCATATTTCTTTTTCAGATAATATCTGAGCTGGCCGATGCTTACAACTTTACAAATGAGCGCCAAAAGCAGGTTACTTGTCAGATGGGCGCGCTTGCGCGTAAGGACGAAGAACTCATCTCTTTCTGCTCGAGTTAGAGAAGACTCGGGTGGCCCAACCTGAGGCCAGGCAAAGGGTTGTCTGTGCAGATGAGGAGTCCAGGTCTTTGAGGGAGACTTTGGCTGCCACACACGATACAACGCTCCAAGGTGAAAGGAAAGCTCAGAAAGTTAGGGCTAACTTTGATCAAATGGTCAAAGATTTGATTCATCAGAGGATCTCAATAAAGGCATTGTCCAAGGAAGCTAGGGTAGAGTTGGAGTTGCAGGTTGTTGATCGCTTCAAGAGGTCCCCGGCATTGTCCAAGGAAGCTAGGGTAGAATTGGACTTGCAAGCCTGCAAGGCGAAAGAGATGGATGAGGTCAACCTGAAACATGTTGCCAATCAAGCTTCCCTGGAGATCGCTCCGCAGTAAAGATTATAAGTAGCCCATACCAATGAGCCGAATGAAGACGAAGCTCCTGAATTGGAAGAGTTGGGAGTCTTGGTGTTGGCCGATACACCTTTTGCTACTCCTCGCCAGGCTAAAAGGAGGGCGAATAGGAATGTCTCTGAGGGAAAAAAGAGAAAAAAAAAAAAGACGGGTGACACCTTGGATCCAGCTGGTGTCCATCAAGAGGCAGAACTTTTCACTGGAGGGAAAGGAATCAATCCCTGGAAAGGGATCAATCCCTAGAAAGTTATTGAAAGCGATTCGATTGCTCCAGAGAATTACTCGTAGAAGAGAAAGGTTGCTAGTCATCCTTTCGAGACTACTCATAAGGTTCCCTGAGTCCTCACTTATGTTGACTCTTAGAATGATAAAGTTGATCCGGCTGATCAAGTGAGAGAGCATGACGTGCTTACGATTGAATCGGTAGACTAGTCCACCGCAAGGGTTGCGAGGCCAGTTCCACCCAAATTCCTATTGCTAATCTGGTTCCTGAAAATGACAAGGGAAAAGTTACGGCAGTTTTACCGGATGCCACTCATGTGGAGCCCTTAGGTGAAGGGCCTAGACAGTCGCCCTTGGAGAGTGCGGGTCCCTTTACTGGCCCTAAATAAGCTTACTCCACCTATACTTTGACCAAGCCGACTATGCCTGTAAGGAATCTGATTTCCCCGACCGAAATGATGAATGACATGGCAGGCGGTCTGGCTTATATTAGGAGTGGTGACTGGAGTCGGGAGAAGAACCGTCCCGAGAGACTTCAATATGTATTTAATAACAGTGTTTTTGTAAGTATCCTTTTTTATTGTATTCAACTTTACTGAATTGCTTTCTAGATTTTGACTCATATTTCTTTTTCAGATAATATCTGAGCTGGCCGATGCTTACAACTTTACAAATGAGCGCCAAAAGCAGGTTACTTGTCAGATGGGCGCGCTTGCGCGTAAGGACGAAGAACTCATCTCTTTCTGCTCGAGTTAGAGAAGACTCAGGTGGCCCAACCTGAGGCCAGGCAAAGGGTTGTCTGTGCAGATGAGGAGTCCAGGTCTTTGAGGGAGACTTTGGCTGCCACACACGATACAACGCTCCAAGGTGAAAGGAAAGCTCAGAAAGTTAGGGCTAACTTTGATCAAATGGTCAAAGATTTGATTCATCAGAGGATCTCAATAAAGGCATTGTCCAAGGAAGCTAGGGTAGAGTTGGAGTTACAGGTTGTTGATCGCTTCAAGAGGTCTCCGGCTTTTGATGCTGTGATGCTGTGATGCTGCAGGAGTTTCAACGGGGTTTTGTCACCGCTCACAACCTCCTTGGGGAGAAAGACCGAACTACCTCCAAGGCTATTTGTGGGATGCATCTATTAAGAGGCTTAAGGAGGATGCACTCAAGGCGGTGAAAGACCAAATGATGCAATTGGGGGCTTACTGTCAGTCTATAGGCAATGAGCCGGTTCCCATGCTTATGGAGCTCCTGTCCGAGTCCAGTTTCTCTACTTTCTATGCTAGAGACAAGGCGGGCATTTGAGGCGAGGACCCCAATGTCTATCCTATAACGGGCAGGGACTATAGTCAATATATAGTCGATGAGCCCGATGATATTGTATGGCTTGCGTTTGACGACCTATTTCTTGAGTACAAGGATAACCTTGTAGGCACCTCTAGCCGACCCGACTCTCATGATCCTTTGGTTCAATCTAAGGGACTGCACCCATCATCCCTTTAATATTTGTTTTTATCGACCCATTTTCGGAGTTACAGATGTATACAATTGATGTATATAATTTCATTAATAAAATTTGTATTTCCTAGCACTCATGCTTTTGTTTTGTCTGAATCCTTTTATTCTCGTGGTCGGTTCGGTTTGCTTGCCTGATCCCTTGTTCAAGCTAATTGCCGACCATTTGGTCTTCAACAAATATTTTTGGTGCTTGTGTTTTGTTTCGGTCGGTGTCTTGGTTGTTTGCTTACGATAATTCCATACCACTTTTGATTTCCGGCCAAGAGGTGTTTTGGGATCTTTGTCCTTTTTACGTTGTTTTCCCATATAAACAAGTCACCAAGGACGTCTCCTAGTTTTGTCTGTTTACAAGAGTTTGTCGAATCGTTAGCATTTGAACTAACACAATCAGACGTATCTCACCAGGTTTTTCTAGATGGCATACCCGAGTGTTTTTCCTGTCAAGCCGGCATCTTTGGGGTGTCCGGATTACTGATAGTGCTTTAAATGCACCCAGTCAATTCGGCAGGCAGCTCTAGGTCCTAAGACTTTGCTTCTCAAGTCTCTCGGGCACCTTCACTCGTCATTGTAGGTGTCGGCGCTATGAATTTCCTTTGTTTATCAAAGATTTAGATTTTTTTAACACTGTTCTTGACTTAATAATTTTGAATCCTTTCGGGAACTTTATTGATTGAGCTGCAGATTGACAACGCTAAAATGAAAAACAATTATAAAGGGATGTGAGGAATTTTGACAAATATTTGAATGATTGAAATAAACAATTGAAACCCAACCACGCCCCCCCCCCCCCCCCCCCCCCCCCCCTAAGGTAGTAAGACTTCAAGTATTGTGTGTTACATGACCGCGGTAATTCTCCCTCTTCTGGTCGGGCAAGATAATACGCTTCATGCGTTGATATCCCGACTATCTTGTAAAGACCTTCCCGTTTGTTAGCTAGGGTATCGGCCACTCTATCCTTGGTCCCCGAGGTCACCCTTTTCAGCACCAAATCTCCGAGTTGAAACCTCATTACCTGAACGTGAGAATTGTTGTACCTGCCTGCTTGCTGCTGATATGATGCAGTTGGACCCTTTGAAAAAGGAAAGCAACTTCCACTCGGATGACTGCTTTGGTGCCAAAAGCCAGTGAATAGGGTGTTTCTTCGGTCGAAGTCCTTTTGGTTGTTTGATATGTCCACAACACTTCATGGAGCTTATCGTCCTAATTTCCCTTTTTAGGTGCTAATTTTGCCTTTCAGTTGTGCTTTATTATTTTGTTCACAGCCTCAGTCTGCCAATTGGTCTGTGGATGAGCAAGGGTGACGTAGTAATTCTTGATTTTGTAAGTTTGACATAGTTCCCTAAAGTTTTAGTTATCGAACTGGGTCCCATTATCAGTGATGATGATGTCCGGGATCACGAATCTGAACAAAATGTTCTTCTTGACAAAATTTCTGGTGTTGGCTTCGATTATATGGACAAGTTACTTAGCTTCCGCTAACTTGGTGAAGTAGTGAACCGCTACAATTGCATACTTTGGTCCGCCCTTGGTTTTGGTTGGCAAGGGCCCGATCAGATCGAGTCCCCACATGGAAAATAGCCAAGGGGACGTGAGATTCTTCAGCTGTTCCGACGGCTGTCGATGATTATTGGCAATTCTTTGGCACAGTCTTGCAGCTTGTGGCGACTTTCAGTGAGTCGGCCAATAGGGTCAGCCAGTAGAAACCTGTTGGAACCCCGTTCACAGGTAATGCAACGGAAATAGGTTTTAAAATTTTTTATACATATTGTAAACGATCTGGGACCGGTGAACTTAGGATCGCAATTATTTTTCCAGAACTAATACATACAATATATAAACACAGGAAATTGTAATCAATAAATATAATAAAAATTAGAACCTTACCAACGTTTGAAGGCTCCTTCACTTTACAATATGCTCCTGGTCTGCACCACCGATCTTCCTAGCTATTTCTGGAACTGGTAACTGCATGTGGGCACGTCACGTACTCAAAAACTTAGGAGGATGTAGAGAAAAGAAGAAGAAACAATTTCTTCCAAAAGCAAATAAAAACTAGAACAACTCTTGTTCTTTAAAAGAAAAATCAATTATTTTTTTTTTCTTTTCTTTCAAATAGTGCAACACAGCACACTTTGCTTTTTCTCTCTTTCCTCACGCACTTCAATTTGCTTTTTTTTCTTTGTATAGCACTTTTTCAAATTGATTCACGCCACTCCAATTTGTATCCTATACAAATTGAAATAGTTATCATGTGTTGTGCTATCTCTTTTGTTATCAAAATATATATCATATATTATTTCATTATAACATATATAATTATATCTCTTTAATTGATTTCTTTTCGTTTTTAAAACTAAATCTTTTAAAATAATACCTCATATCTTTTAAAAGATAATTAAATATTTATTTTAAAATTAAACATTTTAAATTCAATTTCAAATATTTAATTTAATAAAATAATCATATTATCTTATTCTATTTAAAATCGAATATCAACTAATACCCTCCATTTAGTAATTAATAACATAATTAAATAATCTTATTATTTAATTTATTTAATCACCATTATTCATTAATTAAATAATCTCATTATTTAATTAATTTCTGAATAAATACATATCAATGTCGTAACACAATTAATTGGACAATCCAATTAATTAACCGTGACCCTTGTTACCTAAATCGATCGGGCTAGCAAGGGGACCTAATGGACCCACTAGCATTTTGAGCTCCAATAATCCTTGGAATCATTTATTAAACTCTTTAATTAATATTCCTTGATTATTAACTCCAGTGTTATTCCACTAAAAACCCGAAGTTGCACTCTCTCAACTGCAGACGCTTTTACACAGACCGATACAACTCGGTGTCCATCAGTATATCTATTACACATGGTGTGATCCTCCACAGTAGTTCATAATTATAGCTGGGTCATAATGTCCGTTATACCCCTCTAATCACATATATCTTTTAAGTACCGTTGATTCTCTAATGGACAATAAATCATATTTCCTCATGGAATTAGGAGAGCGCTCATATAGTCCAAGCCCCGAATCATTAAGGGAACTACCATCTACTTCTCACAAAAATAGTGGATTCCACTATCGTGTACATACCTTCCAAGCCACAAGCCAAACCGCAATCCCAACATGCGGAGCATATTAATCAGGAACTGCATCCGATCTCACCCATGGTATACCAAATACCACGATCTAACCTGAAGGAGTCGATAAGACACTCAGGATTAAGATCACCCACATATAGCCATCATTAGTTGATATATATGAATCTCATCAGTAAACGGATCTTGGTAAGAGATTCATATAGATCATGGCCCAGTCCTATATGTTCACATCATACAAGGTGCCTCCATTCCCATATCTCATATGAATGATTCAGGATAGAATCACTGTACATTACGGAATGGACCGCAGCTATTGATTAACCACAAATAAAGTACTCAGCTTTACTTGCTATCTATGGATTCGTTAGATTGCACGTCTCTTACTGTATCCATCCATTTATAATACTTATATACATAGTTCGAGATTACATCCGGCAATCTAGGATGTTAATATATGCACAAGTTATAAAATAAACAACACAACAAGAATGAATTGAACTTTTCTTTTTATTTATTTCATAAATCCTTTTACAATTACATCTTTAGGGCATAAACCCCAATAATTTCTCACTTGCACTAAAGCATGTGAGGCATGTTTAGTAACCCTAGACCATCTAGATGACCCAAAAACACTTTAGCCGGTAAGGTCTTCGTAAATGGATCTGCGTGATTGTCTTGTGAGGCTACTTGGTGACGATCACATCTCCTCTCTGCACTATCTCTCTAATGAGATGATACTTTCTCTCTATATGCTTCCCTCTCTTGTGGCTTCTTGGTTCTTTGGAATTAGCCACAGCACCACTGTTATCACAATAAAGTGTGATGGGCTTATCCAGATCTGGAATAACTTCCAGATCACTCAAGAACTTAAGGAGCCAAACAGTCTCTTTAGCAGCTTCACAAGTGGCTATATATCGGCTTCCATGGTGGAGTCAGCAATGCAAGATTGCGTTATACTTCTCCACACAATGGCTCCACCACCTAGGGTGAATACTGATCCAGACGTGGATTTCCTAGAATCCATGTCTGACTGAAAATCAGAATCTATGTATCCTAACGGGATCAAATCCTGTCCGGAATACACTAGCATATAGTTTCTCGTTCTTCGAAGATACTTGAGAATAGTCTTGACAGCAACCCAATGATCCAATCCTGGGTTAGACTGGTATCTACTGACTACTTCCACTGCTTAACAAATGTCCGGTCTCGTGCATAACATAGCATACATAAGACTACCTACTGCTGATGCATAGGGTACACATCTCATATCCTCAACTTCTTGAGGTGTCTTAGGACACTGTTCCTTAGATAAATGAACTCCATGTTTATAAGGTAAATTACCTTTCTATGAGTTCTGCATCGAAAATCGCACAAGAATCTTATCGATATATAGTGCCTGAGATAGTGCTATGAGTTTGTTCTTACGATCCCTTATAAGTTGGATCCCTAGAACATAACTCGCCTCTCCCAAATCTTTCATTTGGAATTGGCTAGCCTAGTCAGCCCTTTACATCAGATAACATTCCCATATCATTCCCAATGAGTAGGATGTCGTCCACATATAGGACCAAGAAAACTACCTTTTTGTCAATGATGCGCTTGTAGACACAAGGCTCATCGAGCTTGGTAGCGCGTTTGTTTTGGGTACATTCTGCTCAAAGCCATAGGTTTTGATCACATCATCAAACCTGATGTTCCAAGATCTAATGCTTGCTTAAGTCCATTGATGGACCTTTCGAACTTGCAAACTTTTTGCTCTTGATCTGGAGACATGAATCCCTCTGGTTGCATCATATAGATGCTCTCGTCAAGCTTGCCATTCAAGAATGCAGTCTTGACGTCCATTTGCCATATTTCATAATCGAAATAGGCAGCAATGGATAAGAGAATCCTAATAGACTTAAACATAGCTACTGGTGAGAAGGTCTCTTCATAATCGACCCTTTTTTTTCTAGGTATAACCCTTAGCCACTAGCTTTGCTTTGAAGGTCTCTACCTTCCCGTCTACTCCCCTCTTTCTCTTATTGATCCACTTACATCCTATGGGTTTTACCCCATTCGGTAAGTCTATAAGATCCCAGCCTGAGGTGGAGTACATATACTTCATCTCGAGATTCATTGCCTTTAAGTCATTCCTCTTTATTAGGATCTTCCATTGCATTCTTAAATGTCAATGGATCATCCACACTATCAGCAGAGACAACACTATGTCCCTCACTTATACCTAAATAGCGTTCAGGTTATCTTACAACCCTCCTACTTCGTCTAGGTGATAGTGTATCCTGATCAGGAACCATCTGACTCTCAAATATTTGTGGATCAACAACTCTTGTTGATGAAGCACTAATCTCACCAGGCTCCAACTCATTCAATACAATCTTAGAATGAGGTTTATGGTCACTAATATAATTGTCCTTAAGAAACATAGCATTTGTCGATACAAATACTTTGTTATCTTCGGGACTATAGAAGTGTCCACCTCTGGTTTCCTTGGAGTATCCTACTAACAGGCAGACCACGGACTTGGAGTCTAACTTTTCACATCTGTTCTTCATCACATGTGCTGGACACCCCCATACGTGGAAATGTCGCAAACTAGCTTTACGACCATTCCATAACTCTAGGGGAGTCTTAGGAACAGATTTGAATAGCACTACATTTAAAATGTATGCCGCTGTTTGTAATGCACTATCCCCAGAAGGAATTCGGTAATAATGAGAAACTAATCATAGATCTCACCATTTTCATAAGGGTTCTATTTCTCCTCTCTGCTACACCATTTTGCTGAGGTGTACCGGGAGATGTGAGTTCGGAAACTATCCTATGTTCGACCATGAAGTCTTCAAACTCTTGGTCAAAGTACTCACCTCAAAGATCCGGTCGTAGTGACTTGATAGTCCTACCTAATTGATTCTCAACTTCAGCTCGAAATTCTTTGAACTTTTCAAATGTTTCCGACTTTCGTTGCATCAGGTAGACATATCTATATCTTGAGTAGTCATCTATAAAAGTGACATAATATTCATAGCCGCCCCTAGCTCTAACATTTATCTGTCCGCAGACGTATGTATGTATGAGTTCTAGTTGCTCTATAGCTCTAATCCATTTTTCAGTAAAAGATCTCTTAGTCATCTTACCTTCTAAACAGGATTCTCAGACATATAAGGTGACAACCTTTAACTCACTTAAAGGTCTGCTTTTTTACTAGTTTGTCTATCTGGTCAAAGTTGATATGACCAAGCCTTAGATGCCAGAGATACGTGTCATTATCTGGAGAAATATTATGTCGTTTAGTTTTTGGTTTTTCAACCTTAAACATTTCGGTGTAAAGCAGTGTAGTATGTATTAACGGTCTTAACACATACAAATTGTTTTCATTAATTCCTGAACAAATATTCAGACCATTCTTTCCAATAATAATAGATTTATTATTAAAATAAACAGAATACGATTGTTCTAACAATTTAGAAACTGGAAATCAAATTCCGTGTAAATCCAGGAATATAAAAAACATTGTTCAATAATAAAAAACTATTATTATTACAAAATTGCAATCTTATTGCTCCCACTGCTTTGGCCGACACGACATCCCCCGACCCCACACGCATTAAGAAGGCTCCCTCATCTAACTGTGTCCAAGAATTAGTCCACTGTAAAGGAGAACAAACATGGTTAGTGGCCCCCGAATCAATTATCTAGGGTAAAGAATCATCTTCCACTAAACAAGATTAAAGAACAAGTAAATCATATTTACCTTTCTTCTTCTTCTTCTTGGCTACCTCTTCCAGGAACTGAGGACAATTCCTCTTCCACTACCTGACCTTGTCGCAATGGAAACATTTTCCCTTGCCCTGGTCGGTGGAGGCGCCCTTCTTTTTGCTTTGGGCTTTCTTGGGTTTGGGCTTACCCTTCACCTTCCCAGCAGACCTTTTCCTCTCCTTATTATTGGAGGAAGATGGTTCGACAACATTTGCCTCACCGGTCTTACTTTTGCTGTCCTTAGTCAAGGACTCAAAAGTAGTGAGCTCATTGAGCAACTGTGTGAGACTGAACCTTAACATGTTCATCCCATAGTTGCTCTTAAACTGATCGAAACTCTTCGAAAAAGTCATCAGTATGATGTTCACTTGACTGGGTTCGTCAATGGCCCCGCCATTGACTTCTGCCGTGTTGAAGTAGGACATCATGCTCAGGACATGTTCCCGAACTGATGTACCTTCCTTCATGCGAACGAGCATAGCGGAACGACCAGCTTCGTGTCGCTTTTGCTTGGAGGGCTGGCCGAACATAGCTTGCAATGACTCCATAATTTCGAATGATGTAGTCATTGCTTCATGTTTGGTGACAAGCACGTCTGTCAGAAGCCAACGGATATGTCTGGGTCTTCTCATCATATGAGACTCATCGCTGGTATGCCTCACGAACAGTTCGTGTGGCATTGGCAGTAGGCACCAGAGAACATTCCTCCGTAAGCACAAACTTGAGGTCTTTGGTGACCAATATTACATTAATATTAAGTTTCCACTTAGTGTACTTATCACCAGTTAATTTGTCATTTGCGAGAATTTGAAGTAATGCAGAAGACATAATTGCTGAAATAAATAAAATATTCATTCAGTTATTTATTAAAAAAACAAATGCGAGTGCTTTGACATAAATTTGAACATGATGCATGAACATGTTTAACGAACTAGAAATACCCAAAAAAACAGTTACTATACCACGACAATCCAACATACCACAAAGAAGTGCCGCCTTAGGGTCGGTCAAGTCCTTGCATGTTGGACCGAGACATTCTCAATCAAATGATATTCTAGAATAACTCTTATTCCATATCGTTCAACCATCGTTTATTCAGTCAGGTTTTTAATTAACAAAACTTAATCGAAACCTTCGTGAGTGTAACCCACCATTTCAGATCTCATGCGCTTAACTCAAGAATTGCCACCTTATGGTAGGTCAATCCCGAAATACCCTCAGAAATCTTATCTGTTAGGAAGTCAACCTTGGTATTGATCTTTGTGGAAACCCTCCTTAGGGAGGACGAAAGCAAAGTCGTCATGAGGCCCCACTCGGATCTCACGGTGTTGAACTAATGATGGAGACTGTGGGATATATATGTCATTTATCCCTCTCCCACTCACTATTTAAAGATTAGGGTTTTCTATTATCCATTAATGCACCTAGACTCTACAAAATCAAATGGCTAACTTTAATCAAATTATCTAGCGCATTAACAAATTTATTATTAGAAATAAGTTCTAATTAACTAATAAATTATTAATGATTTTTAACAATTAAAAATCTAATCTATTAGTGAATGATCTAAGCCTTTGTAAACTAGTTTACTAAGGTCAGATTATTATGATAGTGTTTACTAAGTTTTAACAATTAAAACTCTAACACTTTACTCGGTTCATTTATTATTAGGTTATTAATCATATTAATCCTAATTATAATAAAAGACCTTATTAATCCAACTTATTAAACACTTTAATAACTAGATTAATATTAATGAGAATCACCAAGTTTTCTAACATTAAAAAACTAATCTTATTTTCATAGCCAATAACGTATTTACTGATTTTAATCATATTTAAAAAAATACATAAAATATTAGGCTATGATGCATGTGTGACATAACAAATATATTTGTGTAGGCACATCTAATCTAAATGACATACGTATACATGACAATGCTTTTATCATCACATAATATAAAAGCATACATGAATTGACCGAGTACTGTGGATTATTTAATCTAAAAAAATTGAATATAAAATTACAAAATTACCCCCAAGGCATTCCTTGGTCTTCTTGTAATTTCCGAGTCTTTCAGTCTCTTCAGGTCACTCTGATTCATCTCATGAATCCAAAATAGGAAATCCAGACGGAACGCACTAGGCAACACTAGCCAACGGAACCGTGCATGACGATGTGAACAGTGCATGTGAACTGTCCACGTGAACAGTACCGCAGGAACAGTAAACAGTATTGCGTGAACAGTAACGCATGAATAGTGCTCAGTGAACAGTACCACCGTCGCGCGTATTTTTGATTTCGCCCTTCCATCAATTTTTCCAGGTCTTCAATATAGGTTACATTTTTTTTTACAATGCAATAACATAAAAAATAATAAATAAATTAAAAATTAAAAATTAATACAACCCATGAACCCTAAATCCACAGTACCATATGAAAATACACAAAGTGTGTCTAATACAACCTAGAGGGGGGGTGAATAGGTTTTAGTTGATTTATTACCAACTTTTCGACTTAATCAATTTTAATAATCCTACTCCATATTAGCAATCAATCAATCCAATATAAATAAGCGGAAAACAATAAAAACACAAGGATTGATTTACGTGAGAAACCCTCCAACTGGGCAAAACTCACGGGCTATCCTTCTAGCCACATACGGTCCTCAAATCCACTATTTGAACGAAAGTTTACAACCTAGGTTGACCTCAAGTCACACCTACTTGGTCACTAACCCTTTCACTCTACCCAACGGGCCTTTAATAGTGATTCTTGACCACAAGCTTGTGCACTAACTCACTTAGTCACAAAGCTTAACAATCAATGAAGAGGTTAAACAACCTATGTGAATATGTAAAAGATATTCAAACATGCAATTAATGCTAGGCAACAATAAATGCTTATCTATGGATTTAAAGATGTCAATAAATGCAAATCCTAGATATCAATATCTAAATGCAAATGCATGAAGATTTAGCTAGAAGGGTAAAATCGTCCTAAATGCTAGCTATTAATGAACAAAGCTCTCAACCAACAAACAACAACTCAATCATGTTATAAATGCCAATAAACATAAAGATATGCAATAAAATCACATAAAAGAGCTAACCCTAGGCAAACAAGAACATAAATAAATACAATGAGATTTAGGGCATGTTCAAGTTACCCAGTCAATGAAAGCAAGAAGAATCCATGATGAGATAATGCTTGAAGAGGTTAAATGCACATGGATTTGTGTTTGGTTGAGTAAAGATGAGTTCTTGGGAGATTTTCTCTCTAAGGGAAGCTTGGCCTATCAAAAATGGCTTCTTGAACTCATAAAAAATTGAGCAAGGAAGAAGATAGAGTATATATAAGGGAGCCCTAGTTAAAACAGCGTCGTTTTGAACTTAGGGCACAAAATCCCGTCAATACCGCTAGATGGACCGTGTCACAGGCAAGTGTCCAGACCGCGGTACACACAGCAGTGCACCGTCAGGACAACAACACGGTGCAGGGCGCTGTGCATGCAGGTGCACAGGCCACGGTATGGGCAACAGAGGCCCACTGGACAACACCGCTACTTGGGTCGCTATGCGTGCAAGTGTACAGGAAGCGGTACAGGAAGCATGACCCTGCTGAGATATACCGCTCTGTATGCCGCGGTGCAGACATGTCTTGCCAAACGGTCTAGGCCGCGCTAAGAGAAGAATTCCTCTTTTCTGGGCAAACTCAACACACTAAGTGATGTGCAAAATGTGCAAGTGTGGAGTGTGAAAAGAGGCATACAATACATCATTCAATTACATGAAGATAGGAACATAATGCATGCAAGTGAGTGTGTGCCACTAGATCTCTTCAAAGAAAGTTAAACTAGTGAGATACCTTTGAAGTGCTCTTTGAGAGAGATGATGTCCTTGAAGCTTAATCACACTCAAGAGGCCTAAATTACCCTTACAAAGAATAATCCCCAATGTGGTTTGTCAACGAAATAAGCCAATCAAAATATGAGGAACTTACAATCTCCCCCTTTGGCTATTTGGTGACAAAACCACCACTCACAAATCATCCTCACAAAAAGTAAAAACTAAAGGTCAACAAAAAGATATTCTACATTACAGGAAGATACCTAGATACTAGGTCTTCAAAACTTCAAGCTCTTGTAGAATAGCCACCTTCCCTACAAAACAATGAGACTACACTTTCCAAGACAAATGTATGTGAGGTGATCAAGAGAGACAATAAATAAAAGCAATTTGCATAATAAAAGAAAACTGCAACATGCAACATGCAACATGCAACATGCAAATGCTCCCCCTATATAGGTTACTCCCCCTTAATAGGATAATCCTCCCAAAAATGCAACCCCATTAAATAAACCACATTACTCCCCCTTTTTGTCATGAGATAGACAAATGAGTATTTCCCCACCGAGTCACTTTAGCAACGAAAGCTATTTGCAGGATAAGTGCATAATCATATATAACAACGTTATGCAACTTAATTAATTGAGAGAGAATCATTGGGGGTTTATTGTTTAGAGGAAAATGTGTGACTTAGTTGCTTTGGATGTAAGACATGTAACATCATAGCTCAAGCAAATGGTATTTGGCAAGGAGAACATCAAAAGGTTTCCAAAAGAATTCAAACCAATTTGAATCCTTTTGTCATAAGCAAACAAGATATAGTGTTTCAAAAATGAATTTCAATTTAAAGAGCAACTATACCAAACTTTATAAGCGAAACAAGACATGAGCGACTTTTGCACCCTTTTTGATTTTTCCGGGTAAGATACCCGTATGATAATAGCCTTGTTCAACTAATAAAGAGAGAGAGAAGACTAAATTTGGATGAGACATCCTTATTTTGCTGGATACTAGATCCTTATTGGGTTTAGTCTTCTCATTTGCTTTCACACATATTTTGCACTAAAGCAATAAAAAAACATGTCATGCATATCATTTTGAGCATGTCATAAACAAGTTCACATGTCATGGAGATAAATTATAGGTCATTCAAATGTACTTCCCAATCAATTCTCCTAATCCAAAAATGCATGTTTGAACATAGAGGTGACATGGATTACAAATCAAGCAAGGCACACTTATTAAATAAAAAGCCATAAGATTGTATATAAGCATAACCAAGAATACTCAAGCAAATAATAAAGAAGCATAAAGTTGATCAAGTTTTTGCTTATTCCAACATGCAAGGTTGCTCTCTTTGCTTGTGTTCCCCTATAAAGGGTCAATCACCAAAACACATCAAGGCATATGACAAATCCCAATAGACCTACTAAGTGACTTGAACCTAGTTGAGTCTAAGGGCTTTGTAAATAAATCCACTAGTTGATCATTAGTGCCCACATGCTCAAGTGCAATGCATTTGTTTTCAACTAGTTCTCTAATGAAATGATGCCTAATGTCTATATGCTTTGTCTTAGAGTGCTGAACAGGATTCTTTGAAATGTTAATTGCACTCATGTTATCACAATAAAAGGTAAGAATACCTTGATCAAAGCCGTAATCCACAAGCATTTGTTTCATCCAAAGGAGTTGTGTGCAAGCACTCCCGGTGGCTATGTATTCCGCTTTAGCTGTGGACAGAGAGATGGAATTTTGCTTCTTGCAGAACCATGAGACCAAGTTGTTGCCTAGGAAGAAGCAACCGCCCGATGTACTCTTCCTATCATCACAATTTCCTGCCCAATCTGCATCACTAAAGCCAACTAAGCTAGCATTAGTGTCAAAAGAGTACCATATCCCATAGTTGGATGTCCCATTCACATAACGAATGATTCTCTTCACGGATGAGAGATGGGATTCCTTGGGATCCGCTTGGTACCTAGCACACACACCCACACTAAAGGCTATATCGGGCATACTTGTGGTCAAGTAAAGCAAGCTACCAATCATGCCCCGATAAAGTCTTTGTTCCACACTCTTGCCACTAGCATCCTTGCTTAGTTTCAATGTGGTACTCATGGGTGTGTCACAATGTTTGGCATTCTCAAGGCCAAACTCCTTCACTAGGTTCTTAGCATACTTAGCTTGGGATATGAAAATCCCATCATGCAATTGCTTGATTTGCAAACCTAGGAAGTAATTGAGCTCCCCAACAAGACTAATCTCAAACTCATGAGACATGACATCAACAAATTTTTGGACTTTGGATTTGTTGGTGGAGGCCAAAAACAATATCATCAACATAAATTTGAGCTATGAAAAGCTCATCTTTGTTCCTCTTGATGAATAAAGTTTTGTCAACACTACCCCTAGTGTAGTCATTGTCAACAAGAAATTGAGTGAGGCGCTCATACCAAGCCCTAGGTGCTTGTTTCAACCCATATAAAGCCTTCTTGAGGCTATAGACATGATTGGGGTGGTGTGGATCCACACACCCCTTGGGTTGCTCAACAAACACTTCCTCATGCAAGAAACCATTTAGGAAGGCACTCTTAACATCCATTTGATGCAATTTGAACGTGTGCACACATGATATGGACAAAAGAAGCCTTATGGACTCAAGACGGGCAACCGGAGCAAAAGTCTCCTCAAAGTCAATACCCTCAATTTGAGAGTATCCTTGTAATACAAGTCTAGCCTTGTTGAGCATAATGTTGCCATTCTCATCCGACTTATTCCTATATACCCATTTGGTGCCTATGACATTAGTATCCTTGGGTCTAGGAACAAGAGTCCAAACCTCATTTCTTTCAAATTGGTTTACCTCTTCTTGCATGGCAAGAACCCAAAACTCACCATTCAAGGCTTCATCAACCTTTTTGGGTTCAATTTGAGAGGTGTAACAAGTATAGCTAATTTGATTAGCTATTTGACGCCTAGTCCTAACACATTCATTCATATCTCCAAGAATGTCATTCTTATTGTGGAGATGTCTAACCCATGGAGCGGGTTCTTTAGAGTCCAAAGATGGATCTCTATCAAGAGGTTGGATGACCTCTTCATCAAGACTTGACTTCACATCAATTGAAGTCTCACTATTTTTCTCCAAGAAGGGATCATCAAGCACAATGACCTCTTCATCATGGTCTCTAGTCTTAGGCCTACAATCATCTATGACGACATTAGATGATTCCATGACACTCCGAGTTTTTAAATTGAAAACTCTATAGGCCTTACTATTAAGGGCATAGCCAATAAAAATCCCCTCATCACTCTTGGCATCAAACTTGCCAAGTTGATCTCGGTCATTTAGAATGTAGCATTTGCTCCCAAATGAGTGGAAGTAGCTAATATTTGGCTTCCTACCCTTCCATAATTCGTAGGAGGTTTTCCTAGTACCGGGCCTTAGGAAGACTCTATTTCCTATGTAGCAAGCCGTATTGACGGCCTCGTCCCAAAGGTTCCTAGGGACATTGTTGCTAAGCAACATCACACGGCCCATCTCTTGAAGGACTCTATTCTTCCTCTCAACAACCCCATTTTGTTGAGGAGTTCTAGGAGCCGAAAACTCATGGGAAATGCATAAGCTATTGCAATAGCTTTCAAAACAAGCATTTTCAAATTCCCTCCCATGGTCACTCCTAATTCTTTTAATGCTTTTAATGTGTGAGTTCTTTTCATTTTGAATTTTAGTGCAAAGCATTTTAAATTTTTCAAAAGTTTCAGATTTTTCTCTAAGAAAATATGTCCATGTAAATCTAGAGAAATCATCAACACAAACAAAAATGTCTCTCTTGCCGCCGAGACTCTCGGTTTGCATGGGACCCATAAGGTCCATATGTAGAAGCTCTAATGGCTCCTTGGTGGCGAGATACTTGCCTTTCTTGTGCATACTTTTGGTTTGTTTTCCTTGTTGACAAGGTCCACAAACGCCATCGACTTTCTTCCCAAGCTTAGGGAGGCCACGCACAACCTTGAACTTATCTAAGATCCTCAAATCTCGATAGTTCATGTGGCCAAGTCTTTGATGCCATAACTCAATTTCCTCACATTTGGACATATTGCAAGAGATAGCACTAGCTTCAAGACAATAGCAATTGTCACTAGATCTCTTTCCTTTTAGCAAGGTTTGCCCATTTGGCATTAAAATAGAGCAATCATTTTTGTTAAACAATACAGAGAGTCCATCATCATTAAGATGAGAAATGCTTATGAGATTGGCTTGCAAGCCATCAACAAGTAGAGCATTGGACAAGGAGGGTAAATCGGGAATGGAAATAGTTCCTTTCCCTATGACTTTCTTTCTAGATCCATCACTAAAGGTGACAAATCCTCCATCCTCCAAGACAAGGGATTTAAAGAAGTTTTTGTTCCCCGTCATATGCCTAGAACACCTACTATCCAAATACCAAGTGTTAGAGGCATTTGCCTTCAAGGCAATTTGAGCCACATAGCAAGAATAGTTATTCCTTCTAATCCACCTAGGTGTAATGTTCTCATTCCTAGTGGTATTAGTCACATTGGCTCTAGATTTCCTAGGATCATGCAAATTTGCTCTAGATTTCCTAGGAACATGCATTTTAGCTCTAGCTCTATTTCTTTCAATCATGCTCTTGATTCTACACATTTCAATGTATTTGAAGCAATTAGGTCTAATGTGACCATCAAAACCACAAAAGTGACAAGTGGGAATAAAATAAGAAGACATACCATGCCCTTGTGAGTACAAAGGGGCTTTCCCACGCATTTGAGCTTGTCTTTGGTGTTGGATTGGTTCTCTTCTTCTTTGTTGTTGAGTTGGAATGAATTGCTTCCTTGGTTGACCTTGCATGAATTGCTTTTTGACTTGATGGTATTTCGGTTGAGGGAAACTTGCATGATGCACCCTTGTTGATTGAGCTTGAGCTTGTTTCCCTTGTGCTACCTTGACTTGAGGATCTTTAGAGCACTCTCCTAGTTCGATCTTCTTCCTAGGATATTGTGGGGGTGGAGGCTCTTTGTTATCTAAACTCTTAACAAACACAATCTTGCTTGAGGATGAAGTCTCCTTGTCATCTTCATAGCCAAGACATTTCTTATCACTTGGCCTCTTGCCAACTCCCAACATGTGGTCAAGTTTATTCATGCTTGAAGTCATCTTAGCAATGATCTCTCTAGCTTCTTCAAGCTCCTTTTCCATCAATTCCTCATTCCTTTTGGCTATCTTCACTTCTTTATTTAAGTGAGTAGCTTCGGTGGATAGCTTGAGATTCTCTTCTTTTAGCCTTTGAATCTCTTTCTTCATCTTCAATCTTGAGCTTTGAAAATGCTCAATGAAGCCTTCAAGATCCATTCCTCCTACATCCATATTTGTTGAATAGGATGAAGAGTCACCATCGCTAGAGTCATCTTCACTTTGTTTCTCTACCTCTTCATCATCTATTGCTTCCTTAATCTTGAGAGAAGATACGAAGGCAATAAAGTTTGCCACATGATCCTCATCATCTGAGGATTCTCCTTCTTCTTCCAAGTCATCACCATAGCTCCACGTGGCGGCCATGGCCTTTCCTTTCTTCTTATTTTTCAAATTTCCACAATCCGTGGAGATGTGTCCGAAACCTCCACATTCGAAGCATTGAATCCCTTTTCTTGTGGGCTTGTCTTCACTTTACTCAAACTTCTTGAAAGGAGTCTTCTTCTTTATTTCCTTTCCTTTGGATCCAAATCCCCTCTTCTCAAAGTTGATGAACTTCTTGAATCTTTTCACCATGAGGGCCATTTCTTCATCTGAGTCTTCTTCCTCCTTCTCAACCTTAGAAGTCTTCAGAGCAATGCTCTTTTGCTTCTTTTGAGGTGTAGGTGTGGGAGTCCATCTAGACTCATATGCTAGAAGCCTTCCAATAACTTCACTTGGCTTCATGTTCTTGTAGTCACTATTCTCCTCAAGAGCCGTCACTTTTGACTCAAATCTTGCTGGAAGCGACCTCATAATTTTTTGCTTGATCCTCCTATCCGAATAGGGATTACCAAGTTGATGGCTTTGATTGACTATGTCCATCATCTTCACTTGAAAGTCGTTGAAGCACTCATCCTCCTCCATCCTAATTTGCTCGAATTGTGTTTGGAGGACTTGAAGCTTGGAGTCCTTGACCACCTAGGTTCCCTCATGGGCCATCTCTAGAATCTCCCATGCCTCTTTTGCAATTCTTGTTGTTTGGATCAATTTGTACTGATTGTCATCCATTGCACAAAGAATAGCATGCATAGCCTTGTTGTTCCACTTGGATGCTTCAAACTCTTGAGTTGACCATTCCGACTTTGGCTTGGGAACTACACTTTCATCTTCAAGAGTCTTTTCCGGAAGAGCGTAGCCATCTTCAATTGCCATCCATGCTCGGTCATTTATTTGGCAAATGTAAGACTCCATCTTGCCTTTCCAAGAGGCATAGTTTATTCCGGTGAGCAAAGGGGGTCTTGTGCTAGAGGCTCCCTCATTACCACTTCCGTTCCCACTCATAGTGTTTGGGTATGAATGAGATGAATGTTTATGATGCAACAAACACAAACAAAATGCAAGACACACAACGAGCAAGGATCACCTAAGTGTATCTAGGAACCCGCTCTGATACCAATTGAAAATACACAAAGTGTGTCTAATACAACCTAGAGGGGGGGTGAATAGGTTTTAGTTGATTTATTACCAACTTTTTGACTTAATCAATTTTAATAATCCTACTCCATATTAACAATCAATCAATCCAATATAAATATGCGGAAAACAATAAAAACACAAGGATTGATTTACGTGAGAAACCCTCCAACTGGGCAAAACTCACGGGCTATCCTTCTAGCCACATACGGTCCTCAAATCCACTATTTGAATGAAAGTTTACAACCTAGGTTGATCTCAAGTCACACCTACTTGGTCACTAACCCTTTCACTCTACGCAACGGGCCTTTAATAGTGATTCTTGACCACAAGCTTGTGCACTAACTCACTTAGTCACAAAGCTTAACAATCAATGAAGAGGTTAAACAACCTATGTGAATATGTAAAAGATATTCAAACATGCAATTAATGCTAGGCAACAATAAATGCTTATCTATGGATTTAAAGATGTCAATAAATGCAAATCCTAGATATCAATATCTAAATGCAAATGCATGAAGATTTAGCTAGAAGGGTAAAATCGTCCTAAATGCTAGCTATTAATGAACAAAGCTCTCAACCAACAAACAACAACTCAATCATGTTATAAATGCCAATAAACATAAAGATATGCAATAAAATCACATAAAAGAGCTAACCCTAGGCAAACAAGAACATAAATAAATACAATGAGATTTAGGGCATGTTCAAGTTACCTAGTCAATGAAAGCAAGAAGAATCCATGATGAGATAATGCTTGAAGAGGTTAAATGCACATGGATTTGTGTTTGGTTGAGTAAAGATGAGTTCTTGGGAGATTTGCTTCTTGAACTCATAAAAAATCGAGCAAGGAAGAAGATAGAGTATATATAAGGGAGCCCTAGTTAAAACAGCGTCGTTTTGAACTTAGGGCACAAAATCCCGTCAATACCGCTAGATGGACCGCGTCGCAGGCAAGTGTCCAGACCGCGGTACACACAGCAGTGCACCGTCAGGACAACAACACGGTGCAGGGCGCTGTGCATGCAGGTGCACAGGCCGCGGTATGGGCAACAGAGGCCCACTGGACAACACCGCTACTTGGGTCGCTATGCGTGCAAGTGTACAGGAAGCGGTACAGGAAGCATGACCCTGCTGAGATATACCGCTCTGTATGCCGCGGTGCAGACATGTCTTGCCAAGCGGTCTAGGCCGCGCTAAGAGAAGAATTCCTCTTTTCTGGGCAAACTCAACACACTAAGCGATGTGCAAAATGTGCAAGTGTGGAGTGTGAAAAGAGGCATACAATACATCATTCAATTACATGAAGATAGGAACATAATGCATGCAAGTTAGTGTGTGCAACTAGATCTCTTCAAAGAAAGTTAAACTAGTGAGATACCTTTGAAGTGCTCTTTGAGAGAGATGATGTCCTTGAAGCTTGATCACACTCAAGAGGCCTAAAATACCCTTACAAAGAATAATCCCCAATGTGGTTTGCAACGAAATAAGCCATTCAAAATATGAGGAACTTACACCATATAATTAAGGATCAATCATGTTTTTGTAAATTAATAAATTTAATATACATACAAAAACAACATACAGTCAATTTAAACAGTGCCTACACAATCATACATACAGGAGCATCAAAAACAATTTCATGTTCCGAAAAAAAAAATTTGCTCTGATACCAATTGTTAGAACTCCGTTCACTGGTAACGCAGCAGAAATAGGTTTTAAAATTTTTTATACAGATCGTAAATGATCTGAGACCAATGAACTTAGGATCGCAATTATTTTTCCAGAACTAATACATACAATATGTAAACACAAGAAATTGTAATCAATAAATATAATAAAACTTAGAACCTTACCAACGTTTGAAGACTCCTTCAATTTACGATATGCTCCTAGTCTGTACCACTGATCTTCCTAGCTATTCCCGGAACTGGTAACTACGTGTGGGCACATCATGTACTCAGGAACTTAGGAGAATGTAGAGAAAAGAAGAAGAAACAATTTCTTCCAAGAGAAAACAAAAACTAGAACAACTCTTACTCTTTAAAAGAAAAATATATTATTTTTTTTTCTTTTCTTTCAAATAGTGCATAGACATGATGCCGGTTCCGGTTCCGGTTCGGTTCCGGTTCGGAACCGGTGGTTCCAGGTTCTGGTTCCGGGGGAGCTAGAACCGGAACCGGAATTGGAACCTCCTAAGGAAGGTTCCGGTTCCGGAACCGTCGGTTCCGGTCCGGTTCCAGCGGTTCGGTTCCTTTTTTTTCTTCAAAAAGTAACATTTTATTTAAAAATAAAAATAAAATGTTAGATAGGATAATATAAAGTATTGGGTTGGGGCCCATAACCTTGTCCAAGAATGTTTATTTTCCTTTGCATTCTCCTCATTTTTATATTGGTTAGGTCTCTCTCCACTTCTCTTATTTATCCAATGTGGGATGTATGATTGAATTTCCATTTACATTCTTTGATATAACATAATGAATTTCCATTTAAAAACTTTTTTAACTTATTATTGAATGTAAACAAATGGAATATTGTTAATAAAAGACAAAAGAATTGGATCATTTTTGGATTAAATCACATCACATCTCTATATATATTTTTCTTAATCTTCTATATTATGTGGATTGTGAATGCAAATATATAATAATATGTATCATTTTTTTAATACACTATTAATATGTGTGTATATATATATATATATATATATATATATATATTAATAAATCATCAAATCTCATTCACATATTATTCTTCCCTAATCTTGGTCATAGAGTGATTGCTTATAATCTTAGTTTTATTCAATCCTAGATCCCACATTGGATAAATAAGACAAGTAAAGATTTGCCAACCTATATAAAAAAGAGAATAATGCATTAGAAATTATATCTACTTGGACAAGGGTTAGGGGCCATGACCCAATACTCTACAATGTCCATTTTTTTTAAACATTTTATTTTTAAAAGTAAAATATATTTTTTTAAATTAAAATTTCGGTGGAACCACCGGTTACAGTCTGGAACCGCCGGTTCCAGTCAGGAACCGGGCCGGTCAATACCGGTTCCTGGTTCGGTTTGGAACCGGAACCAAAAAAACCGGTTCCCGTTCCGATTTTTGGACGCCGATTCCTGTTCGGTTCACCGATTCAAACCGAACTGGCGTCATGTCCAAACACAGCACACTTTGCTTTTTCTCTCTTTCCTCACGCACATCAATTTGCTTTTTTTCTCTTTTGATAGCACTTTTTCAAATTGATTCACGCCACTCCGATTTGTATCCTATACAAATTGAAATAGTGATCATGTGTTGTGTTATCTCTTTTGTTATCAAAACATTTATCATATATATATTTCATTATAACTAAAACTCTTTAATTGATTTGTTTTCAATTTTAAAACTAAATCTTTTCAAATAATATCTCATATCTTTTAGAAGATAATTAAATATTTATTTTGAATTTTAACATTTTAAATTCAATTTCAAATATTTAATTTAATAAAATAATCATATTATCCTATTCTATTAAAAATCGAATATCAACTAACACCCTCCATTTAGTGATTAATAACATAATTAAATAGTTTTATTATTTAATTTATTTAATCACCATTATTCATTAATTAAATAATCTCATTATTCAATTAATTCCTGAATAAATACATGTCACTTTCGTAACACAACTAATTGGACAATCCAATTAATTAATCGTGACCCTTGTTATCTAAATCGATCGGGCTAGCAAGGGGACCTAATGGACCCACGGTATTTTGAGCTCCAATAATCCTTGGAATCATTTATTAAACTATTTAATTAATATTCCTTGATTGTTAACTCCGGTGTTATTCTACTAAAAACCCGAAGTTGCACTCTCTCAACTGCAGCCGCTTTTACACAGACCAATACAACTCGGTGTCCATCGATATAGCTATTACACATGGTGTGATCCTCCACAGTAGTTCATAATTAGAGTTGGGTCAAAATGTCTGTTATACCCCTCTAATTACATATATCCTTTAAGTACTGTTGATTCTCTAATGGACAATAAATCTTATTTCCTCACTGAATTAGGAGAGCGCTCATATTGTCCAAGTCCTGAATCAACCCTTAAAGGAACTACCATCTACTTCTCATAAGAAAGAGTGGATTCCACTATCATGTACATACCTTCCAGCCACAAGTCAAACCGCAATCCCAACATACAGAGCATATTGATCAGGAACTGTATCTGATCTCACCCATGGTATATCAAATACCACGATCTAACCTGAAGGAGCCGATAAGACACTCAGGATTAAGATCACCCACATATAGCCATCATTAGTTGATATATATGAATCTCATCAGTAAACGGATCTTGGTGAGAGATTCATATAGATCATGGCCAAGTCCTATATAATCACATCATACAAGGTGCCTCCATTCCCATATCTCATATGAATGATTCAGGATAGAATCACCGTACATTACAGAATGGACCGCAGCTATAGATTAACCACAAATAAAGTACCCAGCTTTACTTGCTATCTATATACTCTTTAGATTGCACGTCTCTTACTGTATCCATCTGTATATGATACTTATATACACAGTTCGAGATTACATCCGACAATCTAGGATGTTAATATATGCACAAGTTATAAAATAAACAACACAACAAGAATGAATTGAACTTTTCTTTTTATTTATTTCATAAATCCATTTACAAATTATATCTTTAGGGCATAAACCCCAACAAAACCTTGTCTAAGGGTTTTGTATGCCAAGCTTTTACCTCCGGTGTGGTTTCCGCAAAGCACATTCGACCAGATCTCTTTTGGGGGTAGATATTACTATTCTCACCCCGCTAATGTGCGTGTTCAAAGAACCATTTACATGTAACTACCACTTAAAAGGTTTTTCGTCTCTTTCTTCCATCATCTTAGCTACCTCAACATATGGTTCTGTAATTCGGCTACGAAGTCGGCTACAATTTGATCCTTTATTGATTCTTTCGGAGTGTAAGTGATGTCGAATTCACTCAATTCTATGGTTCATTTGGTTAACCTCTCTGATACCTCTGGTTTTTACAGAATCAACTTAATCAGACAGCTTGTATAGACCTAAATCTTATGAACTTGGAAGTAAGGCTTTAAATTCCTCGTCGCTATGATTAATGCTAGGCTGATCTTTTTGGTCAGCGAGTATCTGGTTTCCATCAGAAGCAATGCTTTGCTTGTGTAATAAATCGGCTTCTGGATTCCTTCCTCTAGTCTGACCAGCACGGAGCTTGTCGCCACATGTGTTACCGATCAGTACAAGTATAGCGTTTCTCCGAGTTTTGGTTTGGATAAAATTGGAGCTTTTCCGAGGTAGTCCTCGATTTACTGGAACGTCTTTTCACATTCATCGTTCCATTCGACTACTTTTCCCTTCTTGATTGCCTGAAAGAATGTGATGGACTTATCTGTTGATCTGCTGATGAACCTATTTGGTGATGCCAAGCATCCGGTCAGCCTTTGTATATCTTTAAGTGTCTTTAGGGATTTCATGTCGGCGAGCGCCTTGATTTTTTCTGGGTTGACTTCGATTCCCTTTTGATTCACCTGAAACCAGAAGAATCTTCCCGAAGGAACTTCGAAAACACACTTGCTTGGTTTAAGCTTCATCTTGTACTTTCTTAGTATGTCGAATGTTTCCTATAGGTTAGAGGCGTGTCTCTTGGCTGTGATGCTCTTGGTTAACATATTGTCGACATAGACTTCCATGTTGCTGCCGATCTGGCTGGCGAACATCATATTTACCAACCTCTGGTATGATGTGCTTGTGTTCTTTAAACCGAATGGCATGACTTTGTAACAATACAACTCTTGATCCGTTGTGAAAGAAGTTTCTCCTCGCCTAGTTAATGCATCCTGATTTAATTATACCAGTAGTATACAACCATGAAACTAAAGAGCTCATCCCCGGCCGTAGCATCTACTAATTGATCAATTCTTGGCAACAGAAAACTATCTTTCGGACAGGCTTTGTTAAGGTTAGTGACATACACACACATTCTCCACTAACTGTTCTTTTTCTTTACTAGCAAGATGTTAGCTACCCACCTAGGATATGTCACTTCTCTGATTGACCTGACAACAAACAGTTTCTCAATTTCTTCTTTTATTGATGTGCTCATCTCAAGGTTAAAGTTTCGTCGTTTCTGCACTACTGGCCTGAACTCTACATTGACTGCCAAACCATGGGAAATTATCCTCTTATCAATTCCTAGCATATCCTCATGTTTCCATGGAAACAAGTCTTTATACTCCCTTAGCAGTCCGACCATGTCTACTTTGTTTGATCGGACAGGGGTGCCCCTAGCTTGACAGTTTGGGTGGGTTTGTCCTTATCAAGTATTACTGTTATGGTTGGTTCATCCACCCCCTTTGCGAGTTCTTCCCTAGGGTCGAGCTTGAATCTTGCCGAGGCTTCAACATGAGCCTCGTCCTCGACCACGGCTGACAACCCTGTTTTTACATATCATGGGGCTTTTGGGGTCCATGTTTGTACCTCTCTTATAGCTTGTTCACAAGGTTTCCTCCAAAGTTGAGTTTGACCTCATTCACTCCCTTCTTCTAGTGTCAGTTGTTGACGGTAATTTTTCATCAACTGGGTTATTAATTGATCAAAGGCCTGTATTTGTAGTTTGCTAATAATGATATGCAAAATGACATGAGAAAGGAACACAATTTTACATGGAAAACTCTTGAGAATGGGAAAAAACCACGGGTACCGGCGACGGCGAAAAGAGTTTATTATGAAAAAAAAAGTTTACACAGCTCTGCTTTCTTTTCTCTCTCAATACTATTCTTCAACGTATATTTTTCTCATCCTACAGTGGAAAAAATGAATGATATTTATACACGTTTGTAACCCTGGACTTGTCGTGCAAGTAGTTGACTTATAGAATCCCACTGTGATTCTCCTTCCTTTTTGAGGTTATCTCATAATAAATGCGGCTGACATTGTGCTTGATTTAGGCTCTAATTCCTTTTGGAGAAGATATGGTTGCTTCCTATTTTAAAGTGCAATTGTTGACCCTTGCATTTTTGGCGAGATCGCTGGGAATTAATTAGGCGCACTGGATTCTGATCTGACCGAACGATCCTTATGGGTGAGATGCCTTGGCTGACCGGAATCTCATTTTAGTAAGGCTCTCTTTTGCCTGAGTCACCCGCTTGGTGAGGCTCTCAGCTTGGGTGGCGAGTCACGGTGTATTTCTTTTCTTTAACTTGGTGATGCATCATCCGACGAAAATTCACATACAACAACATACATCAAATATCAATAATAATAATATTACATCTTCACCGTACATATAATTCAAGCATCCCATATGCATCAGTATAAAAACATAATATAAAATAAATACAAATGTTTAATCCATGTCATTTATTAAAATTACAGGTAAAAAAGTACAAATATTTAGACAAATTATAGGTAAACAACTTCAATAATGGGGAGGGAAATTAATTGTTTAACAATGGAACTCGCTCACTAAATTATGAACCACCCTGAATATTAGAGACTATTGATTAAAATTTAAGTGTTTACCATACAAGGTCATATCATCAGCGAATCATAAAGTGACTCCAATCACAAGAACTCAACGGAAGATCAGCCATCTAACAACCAATTTTTCTCCTATAGACACACAATTTATGTATATTTATAACATATTAATACACACCACCACATTTTTACCATATAAGCAATATAACTTTAATCATAATAATACACATGGTAAAATATGGTGATATGTATTAGTATCCTATAAATGTACATAAATTGTGTGCCTATATGAGAAAAATTGTCTAACAACCAAAACAGAAAATGGATAGTAAAACTTTTAAGATATGGCATTCATAAATAAACATCATAATAATGGTAATCCCATGTAATGCTTCATTAACGATTTGAGTGCATCATAAACCAATCCAAGATAATGTTGCCCTTCTAGATTGGGTGGTGAGCTTGCTTGAAGAGTATCCGAACACACAGTAGAGTTTAAGGGGTCCTCTTAAAGAAAAAGTTGTTGCTCATGTGAGCTGGTTCCTCCCCCGATTGGAAGTGTTAAAATTAACACACCGTTGTTGAAATGTAACTTGTTTACTTCAGATCATGAGAGAGAGAGTTAGAGAGAGAGAGAGAGAGTTAGAGAGAGAAGCTTCGGGTCTCACAGCTTAGGTAGAAGGGCAGATTTTAGGGATAAATTATCTTCCATTTTTGTGGATAATCTAAACTCTAAGGTGGACCTAGAATGCATATGGGGTTTATTCAAACAATTTGGCAAAGTTAGAGATGTGTTTTTTGTCAACGATGAGGAGGACAAGAAGAAGTCGATTTGCATTCATTCGGTTTGGAACTTTGGAGGAAGCTAGCAAAGTGGCGAAGACTACAAACGGAATGCATATATATATGGATGGCCCATATCCACGAAGGTGGCGATGAAGGGATGGAATAATAGGAAGTCCATATTTTGGACACAAGATGCTTACAAAGGAGGATCAGAGGAGAACTAGGTAGGGATAGACCTCCGCAAGCACAGACAGATGGCCAAATAGATCGGTCTTTCGCGGATGTGGTGAGAGGTGGATCAGTCAAGAATCCTCATTATCCAGAGTATGTGGAAGAGAAAATGGTTTCAATGCATTGGGAAATTCCACATAGCGACCAAACGTGGTTGAAACGTTGTGCGGTGGTGTTCTAAAAAACTTTTCAGATATTTCCATAGTAAACAATCGCTTGGTACAAAACGGCTTCGAGTTTTCGACTTCGTTTTTAGGGGATAAGAGCATCATGTGGACCTTTAACTCAGAACCTTGCAGGGAGGATTTCATAGATAAGAGGTTTCTCTGGGAGGATAGCTTCTCTTCGATGGTGAGGTGGTCAGATTCTTTAGTTCCGCAATCAAGAATAGCTTGGGTGACGTGTTGGGGGATACCTCTACCTTGCTGGAACCCATATTTCTTTATGAAACTGGGTTGGCAGATTGGGGAACCTCTGTGGGTGGAGGAAGAAACGAGGAATAGAAGTAGGATGGACAACGGCAGGGTGTTGGTACTGGTTCCTCAAGGCAAGTTTTGTTCCACTAGAGTCAAGGTCTATGTTGGGAAGAAGTCTTTTGTAATAAAGATTATGGAGGAAGGGAATCTGGTGGAAACGTCATGGCTGGAAAATCATCTAGCTTTGAGGAAAGCCCGGCCAGGAAGATCATCGGGAAACTGCGTCAGGAAAAGGAAAATTTCAAATTGGACAACCAAAGGAGGTTGGTGAAGAAGTTTATTTGGTGAAAGTTCATGTGGCCGGTAAAAGGTTCAGAGGACATTTCGTAAAACCAGTCAAGTTAGCTAGGAAAGGACGTCCAGATCAGCGTAAGTACAAGGTTGGGAAGTCCAATCAGAAGAAGAGTGGGCAACCTGTCAATCATGTTTCCTTTCAGCAGGGAGCCCAGGCTTTATTAGTAAAAGGTGGGATTGATAAAGGCAAAATGAGGTGGGTTCGAAAGGCTAGAGATAAGCCTATCATGGTAGTCCTGCAAAAAGGAAAGCTAGATTTGGAGAAGATTACGGGCTCTTCGAGAGGAGGTGTCAGGTACGTTGGGGACAGCTCATCCTCAACAGATGAGGAGGTAGGGCATCAGCTTTTTCTGGATTCCCTCAAGGAAAAAGGTGAGTGCTCCAAGAAAGGGATGATCCCATCACAGATTTCGTTGGATAGTATTGAGAAGGAGGATGGGCTGGACCCAATAGGCTCCGTTCGAGTGGACAAGGGGGAGCCCAAGCCCATCAGTGCCGAAGCTCAAACTCAGGCTCCTCACGGCCAGTTTCAATCTGATGGATTAGATTTAGTTGTGGACCTCGGGCCATTATATGTATGCTTAGCACAAGACATGAATTTAAAGGAGAGAAATGTGGAGGTTGTGTGCAACTCAGCTCAATATGAAGAACATTCAGCTCAAAGTGGAGAAGAGTTTAGCTCGCTGGAGAATGGTTCAGTACCTGCAAGGGCGGATCTGTTGAACATACAGGTTTGATAGAGAAAGCTTCAAGTGAGGACGAGCTGGTTTAGGTAACAATTGAAGTAGAGAATGAGGAGGAGATGGTTCAAGCCAGTTTAGCTGTGGAGAAGGCAACAACATGGATGGTGGAGGTGTCGTCCAAAAGGGTGTCTGATATTAGAGACAATCATTTGTGTTGTTTAGAAGAAGAAATCACGAAAGTCTTGGAAACTGGAAATGCTTTGGGCTTCGATTTCAAAGGTTTAGAGCAAGAACTTAGCAGAAGTTATTGCAAGAAGAGAAGAAGAAGATGAGGTTTGTTTCAAAGAGGTAAAATGATTTCTGTCTGCTGGGTGTTGGGTGGGGGCTCTACTATTTTTATGTTAGCTCTCTCTTGGGATGTAAGGGGTTTAGGGAGGGGTGAAAAGTGCAAGGCTGTTCGGAATTTAGTGTCCCAGTTTAAACCTGGTATGCTGTTTCTTCAAGAAACAAAACTTGGTCATTTTGACAGCAAAGTGATAAGGTCCTTAGGGGGGTAGTATTCTTACTAGAGGTATCGAAGTGGAAGCTGTAGGTGCCTCGGGAGGGTTGATTACTCTGTGGAACGAAGATTTTTTCGTTGTGAATTCCTGCATTCCAACCAAACGATGTATTATTCTAGTAGGGGAGTTGCAAGGAATTAAGAAAGAAATGGTGTTCTGTAATGTCTATGGGGCAAATGTGGAGGCGGAAAGGAAGGAGTTGTGGGATTACATGATTAGTGTGCATAATTCTTTACATCTTCCATGGTGTATAGGGGGTGATTTTAATGCCGTGCTCGATCCGGCGGAGAGGAAAGGTGAAGGGTGCAACATGGGGTCGATCCGTAACTTTAATTATTTTGTGTCAAATTCTGAGGTGGTGGATATTCCTTTGTCCAGGGCGTCTTTTACTTGGTCCAACAACAGGGAGAAGGCGTCTTGGGCAAGGTTGGATAGGTTCTTAATTGCTCCAGAAATTCTTTTGTGGTTTCCATCCTTGTTTCAGAGGGTTCTGCCGAGGTCTCTCTCAGACCATAATGCAATAGTGATCGGAGAAAGGAAGGAAGATTGGGGGCCAAGCCCTTTCCGATTTTACAATGATTGGCTAGAGGAGAAAGCTTTGATGCAGGAGGCTATAGAGGGATGGAAGGGTTGTAAGGTGAAAGGCTCTAAAGGTGTGGTTTTATCAGCAAAAATTCAAAAGGCAAAGGTTCGCATGAAGTCTTGGTTAAAGGCCAATAAAAAATCCACCTCTTCGTGTAAGGTAATGGAGTCAGACTTGGCTTTGATTGACAGCAAAGCCTCTAAGGAAGGATGGACGAAAAGTTTAAGGGAAGACCTCTTCTCTCGAATCTTTGGAAGGAAGTTGAGAAAAGAGGAGCAATGTTGGAGACAAAAATCCAGAGTCAGGTGGCTAAAGGAGGGTGACATGAATTCGAAATTCTTTCATTTTGTGGCAAACGGAAGGAAGAGAGGTAATCGAATTAATGACTATTTGATGGATGGTGTGAGGGTCTCAGATCCTCCACGGGTGAGAGAAGGGGTGCTCGAGTATTTTAAGACTCATTTCTCGAATGTTAAATGGCAAAGGCCGAGAATTCGGGATTTGGGTCTTAATCAGATTTCGCATGTTGAGAGGAATTCTTTGGAAAAAGCGTTTAGCTCTGAGGAAGTTTGGGTTGCAGTTTGTAGTTGTGAGGGGAACAAGGCGCCGGGACCCGACGGTTTGAATCTTAACTTTATAAAGGCCAACTGGGAAGTGATTAAAGAGGACTTTATGAGTTTTCTCAAGGAGTTCCACGGCAATGGGGAACATAGTGAAGAATTTGAATAATACTTTTATAGCTCTTATTCCAAAATGTTCGAAACCGGAATTGATGTCAGATTTTAGACCTATAAGTTTAGTGGGCTCGATGTACAAAATTTTAGCTAAAGTTTTAGCTAATCGGTTGAAGTTGGTGATGAACTCGGTGATTGGAGAACAGCAAATGGTGTTTGTCCCAAATAGACAAATTATAGATGGCGTCGTTATAGCAGAAGAAATTATTCACACATTGAGGAATTACAAATATGGTAGTCTTATTGTAAAATTGGACTTCGAGAAAGCCTATGACAGTGTGGATCACATTTTTTTGGATTCTATTATGGAAGATATGGGATTTGGTGGGAGGTGGAGACATTGGATGAGGTGTTGCATTACGACACCGTCTCTCTCTCGGTGCTTGTAAATGGCAGCCCAACTGCGGAGTTCGGGATGGAGAGGGGACTTCGTCAAGGGGATCCTTTATCCCCCTTTCTCTTCAACATAGTGGTGGAAAGTCTTAGTTGCCTTCTGCAAAAAGCTTATGCGATGAATATGGTGAAGGGTATCATTTTTGGGAAGGATGAGGTTCACATCTCTCATCTTCAGTTTGCTGACGATACCATGATGTTCCTTCAACCTAAAGTGGAGTATCTTATCAACTCAAGATGGATTCTACGCTGTTTCGAGTTAGCCTCTGGTTTGAGGATCAATTTCCACAAATCTTGTGTGGTGAAAGTTGGGAAAAAGTCGGAGGTTGTGGAGGATTGGGCGGGTATTTTTAAGTGCAAGAAGGCCAACCTTCCGATTACCTATTTGGGTATGCCCCTTGGTGCTAGACCTCTTTCCAAAGCTTTTTGGAAATCGTTAGTGCTCCGTATGGAAAGTCGTCTTGCTCCATGGAAGAAGAAATTTTTGAGCAAAGGGGGTCGGTTGGTGTTGATCAAGTCAGTGTTGTCTAGTATCTCTACGTATTACATGTCGGTTTTCAAAGTCCCGGTAAGTGTAGCCCAAGCAATGGAGAGGCTGCAGAGAAGTTTCTTTTGGGGTGATGGGGTGGAAAGGAGGAAAGTTCATGCAGTGGATTGGGGGACTATATGTAAACGTAAAAGTCAGGGGGGGCTAGGAATTGGGAGAGTTTTGGACAAAAACAAAAGTTTGCTAGCCAAATGGGTGTAGAGATTTGGAAGGGAGACAGGGTCTCTTTGGAAACGGGTTTTGTGTGGGAAATATGGGATATCTCTCTCTAGTCTGAGTTGGAATTGGAGTGTGCCGTCCTCAGCTTCTTTCTTCTCGAAGGCAGTGGGCAGTCTTTTTATTGAAGGTTCATTAACTGCAAATATTCTTGAAGGGGGTTTGAAAATACAAGTGGGCTGTGGTGACAGAATTTGTTTTTGGGAGGATGTTTGGTGGGAGGACAGCCCTCTGAAAATGGTTCATCCAAGAATCTACGCCTTGGCTTCAAAAAAGAGTGGCACAGTTATGGACTTCGGAGTTTGGCAGGGTGAGAAGTGGAATTGGAATGTTCATCTAAGAAGAAGAGTGTTTGACTGGGAGGTGAATTTGTGGAAGGCGTTTCTCATGTCCCTTGAGTGTATTGTTGTTAGCAAGGACATTTCGGACTCAGTAGCTTGGCTGCATTGCCCCAACGGGGAATTTTTGGTTAAGTCCTTCAGAAGATGCATTGAGGACAGTTTCGATGTTGATCCGAAGGATTCTGCTTTTTCATGGGAAGGGATAACCCCTCCTAAGGTAGAGGTTTTTATGTAACAGCTCATTAAAGGTAGGGTTATGGTCAAACAAGTAATGGATCATTTTGGCATGCTTGTGAATGATGGCTTGGAATGTCCGTTATATAGGGAGGGTCTTGAATCAATAGATCATCTCTTTTTACATAGTTCGTGGGTGTGGAGTGTTTGGTCAAAGTGTATGGGGTGGTGGGATGTGGTGGGTTGCTGCACCAGCTCTTTGCAAAGAGTGATTTATAGGTTGGAAGGGTCTTTGCCCAAATGGGAAATATGGGAGAGTTTGGAGTACTGTCTTTCAGGCCATTGTGTGGTATATTTGGGAAGCTAGGAATGTGGTGGTGTTTAAAGGAATTCCAGCAGATGTAAACTATTTCACAGACTTGATAAAGTTTCGAGTTAGTGTGGTGGTTCAAACACTACGGGAAAGGTTGTTCGAAACCGATTTCTATTATGCTTGAGAATTTGAAGGAATGCTGTTCTGAATCCAAACCTCTGAAACACCCCCATGTCAAAGGTTGGAGCCCTCCAGATTTTGATGGTCTGAAATTTAATGTTGATGGCTCAGTCAGAGGCGATCCTGGTCGTGCAGGGATTGGGGGGGTCTTGCGTGACTCAAGCAGGAAGGTGTTGTGTCAATTTTCTATCTTTATGGGGTATCTAGATGTTGAAGCAGCAGAAATTGTGGCAATTCAAAAGGTTGTCAATCTTTGTGCTTCAAAGCCAAGTTTCAGTGGGAGAAAGATTGAAGTTGTCAGCGATTCCAAAGCAGCGGTGGCTTGGGTAAATGAAGCGGGGTTCGGTAATATCAAATTAATAGAAGCTATCTATGATATTCGTTCCAAGCTTGTCCTCCTGGGAAACACTAAAGTGATCTACAATTCTAGAGTCTCGAACGATTATGCGGACAGTCTCGCAAAAAGGGGTTCGGCTTCAAATGGGGAATACATCAGCTGGGGAGACATCTAGTTTCCTTGCTGCCTTGTGTTGTGCTTGGGGTTCTTCTTGTTTGAAGAAGGTTTTCAGATGACAGCAATGAGTCATGTTCCAAGGAGTTTGTGAAGTCCTTCTTTTTCGTTTGTTGTTTTTCTCTGTTTGTCTTGCTCCCCTATTCTGCTGGGGTTGGTGTATGGTTGTTGCTTGCCTCTTTCGGCAGCTGTTTCTATGCTTTTGTGCTTGTTTCCTTTCCGGCTTAAAGCCGATGAATAAACTTTAGCCGTTTCAAAAAAAACACTGTTGTTGTAAAAAAAGGGGCAGGATTTTATTAAATGGGAAAGTTTTGAAGGCCTTATCTAAGACTCTTAGGAGGTTTTTTCGGTGGAAACAGGAGAATTTGCTCCCTTCGCGAAGTGCTTTTGTTAGCAAATTAACAGCATGGTTTTAAGGGTTGCTAGGCTAAAGTTGATGCAGTCAATGTTAACAAAATCCGTCCTAACTCCTCTCTTGAGTCCGAGAGAATCTCGTGAAAACTCAATCTTTCTATCTAATGTCTGAAATCTTTTGCAAAACCTTACAGAAAATCATATGAATCTCAAGGTGGCTTCAAATAAAATCTTTAAGAATCAGTTTGGCTTTTCAAAACTTTTCCACCTTGTAATTTAAAAGTGCAGTTTAAATATGTGGTTATGGTCCATCATAATACATAACTCAATTAAAAAAGAAATTTGCTTTTCTTGTGTTAGACCCATCTGGTGAATATTAACATATTTGAAAACTAACCATAAAAAATCTTGATATCCAAAAATATACACATATACATAAACGCTTTACTTAAAATCATGCACTACCATTTTTGTCATCACATGTGGCCCATTTAATGATACTAAACCATTTGCACAAATCTGGTGCTCACCTGGGAAAAATAGTTTAAAATAAAAGAATAAACGCTAACGTCCAGTGAGTATTTTGAAATTAATAAATATCTTTCTAATAACATTAATGCTTAATAAACGTATACCGGCTAAACTTAATCTAATATGCAGAAAACTATTATATATCAGTTTCTATATCTCATTCTGAATTTTGTATCTCTTTTCCTACGTTTCTTTCTTAATTCTATATCTCTTCCTGAAACTAATCAGAATATAATTTGAACTGTTCTGTAATACAAGCCGAGAACTAACTAAATATCTTATTCTCTATAAATAAACCCTATTTTCTTTAAATCTATAGTAAAATCTTTATTTCCTTTTATCAAATAACTTACAACCTTAATTTCAAATAATACTTGTCTTTTAGAAACTTTAAATATTCGTTCTTTACAAATTTGATATACATTTCATTTACAAATCTCGTTGATATAATAATATTTTACTACTATAAAAATATATTTTCTCCGATTAAATCTCGTGTTACTGTAGTACTTTAAAAACTATGCAATAAAACCATTAAAACTATCTTTGGCATGTTTTATGAAGAAATCTTTTTGTCTTAAACATTAAGTGCTATAAATCTAATACTGTTAACAAAAATAATGCAGTTTATAAATAATCTAATTTCTTTGTTGAATTTCTCATTTTCAAATATCTGATGTAAATCTGATAATCTCTTTTCTTTTTCTACTGAACATAATCAGTATAATATAATATATATATATATATATATATATATATAATCTGAAAATCTATACCAAACTAGTACCCAATGAAATCTGTCATACGTGTCCCTCATCTCTCTAGGATCACGCAGAGCTGTGGATAAACATTTGTTATACACATACAGAGTGACTCCGACTCTAATTGAACATCTGTCATACAAGTGCAAAGTTGACTCTGACATACACATGTGCATAAGCCCTAAAGGCAATAACCTGAATCTGATATTGCTGGGATGGGTACACATCTGGTGTTTGAAATCTCTTTCTAAACATACATATAATTCTTTATAATATTTTTCTCAAAACATGCATAAATATTCTTGTTCTTTTCTTTTCTGAAAATTCTTATAAATAACTTGGATCTGAAAATCTAGAAATCTGTATGAAATTACTTGTACTGGTTCTTCTTTGTAAAATCTTGTTCTATAAGTCTAATTCAATAATAAATCTAATTCTGATTTCTGAAAATACATTTCTTAAAACATACCTAATTATCTGAAAATCTGTTTTCTAAATAAATAAATAAATCATTTATTTCTAATAATTCTCCAAATACTTAATGCTAACATATAATTATTCTAAAACAGATAAATTTTAATAAAAGTATCCACTCACAGAACTCATGTGCTCAAATCTGCTTATGGGATTGGGTTTTGTCTTGATTCATCTATCTCTGGATCCACCCTAAAATTACATAAACTCAATTTAGAATTTACTGCGAAATCTAATAACTTAACTATATTCCAAACTCCAAACTTCATCAACTATCACTTATCTGTATATCTTGTGTACTGGACATATTTATACAGCTGCACCATATTCATCATCTTCTTCTCACTATCTCTCTGTTTCTTTATTTTCTTTCTTCATCTATTTCTCTCTTTCTCGGTTATTACGTCTGATATCCCATGTCTTTTGTTTTCTTTCTCTTTCAATTCTTCTCAATTCTCTCTATTTCTATTCTTTCCTCTTCTTCTTCACTTTTCTTTCTCTTATTTCTCACGAGCTATATATCTCTTCTGCTGCACCTAATTTCTTGTAAAATCTCATATTCCATCTCTTTGATCTGGTATGGATTCTCAGCTCACAAAACTTTATCTACATCTCTCTTCCTCTATCTAGATCTTGGTCTCTCTCTCTATCTCTCTCACGCGCACACACCAGCTCTCTTTCTTTCTTCTTTCTTTTCTTTTCTCTGATTTGCTTCTCTTTATTTTGTTATCAACGAACCTCCATTCTCTCTCCTCCAATTCCTTTCTTTTATTTTCTTTTCTTATTTTTTTTTTCCTTTCTTTTTGCCACCTCTTGCCATTATGTTGCCCCCTATCACCGAAATAACCTACGTGTCCCAATCTTGCCACCTTTCTTTATTTTTTATTATTAAAAATATCTCATCTCAAACTTAGCAGGTACCAAATATTTGAGTCTCTTGGGCTTGGGTTTGAGTTGGCATGTGTTTGGGTTTGACTAATGGACTTGAGTTGGGCTTGAGTCAATTTCTTGGATTGGGGTATGAGTGGCGATATTGGCACCCTAAAAAACGGTATATACACCCCTAAAATATTTTTAAAATCTCTGATTCGTAAATAAACCTCACTTAATGACAAAAATACATTTTCTTTAATGTTATTGTATTATATTTTTGTAAGCACACCCCACTATTTTGTTATATAATTATATTTATTTAAAATTTATTATTTTATATCTTTTTATTCAAATAAATAATTTCACTTAAAAAAAATAATTTCTAACTGCTACAAAAACATTGGATGTCACTAAAAAATTGTCTGAAAAAATTTCTTTTCATTGTATTAAAACTTTTTTTCATTTTTTAGTTTTTTAATATCTTTTAAGCTCAAAATTCTCCAATTCCACCGAATTGAAAAACTACTTCTTGTAACCGTAAAATGTACATGTGTTGTTTAGCTCTTTTAGTTTTTAATTTTTTTTAAAAAAAAATTGAAACTTAAAATCCATTAATAGAAAACATCAATTACATCAACCAAGAAGAAAGGTCATATGTAAAAAGAGACTATCATATCACAACAGTGTATCTCAATTCTTCTGTTCCTAAGAAATTAAAAAAAAAAACAATTGTTCATAAGAAATTTTTTTTAAAAAAAAAACAATTGTTCATAAAAAAAAGTATTTTAAAAAAAAACAGTTGTTCATACGAAATTTTATTATTGGTATTGATTTTTGTTTCACTCAATTATAACAGAAAATTGTTTGTCAACTCAATCAATTTGTATTCCTTAAAAGAAATTGAAATTAGTATTTAAAATAGAAGTTAGGGTTTGATAAAATATGAAGGTTTTTATTATCATATCAAATAATTAATAAAAAACTTTCTTTTTCTTTTTTATAAAGGATTAATATAAAACCAATTAATAATTATTGGTGTGTACTTACAAACTATTTAGTCCTTTAAGTAATTTTACTCAAGGGTAATATTGGATTTCAAAAAAATACTAAATTGTGATGTACATACAGTTTTTGAGGGGTGCAAATATCGTTACTCTTAGTATATTACAAATGTGGTGGCGAATGTGAATGATTGTAAGCATGCTAATGGTGTTATTGGGTTTGTGATAGATGGTGTGAAGGCCTTATTTGCTGATGTTCAGGTTTTCAAATGCCAAGCTAGTCCTAGAAATGAGAATTCTTTGGCACAAAATCGGGCTTTAGTGGTTGTTTCTTCTAAAAGGGATCAGGTTTTGGCATGACATATACTCAAGGGATCTTCTTGTTGTTCTTAGTTTATTGTTTGTAAGTTGTTTCCTTTCAATAAAAAAGATCCCGCATTAAGCTCTACTCTCGTTAAGTTTGATCGTTAAAAATGACAGTTACCGATTAAAAACATTAAAAGGTTAAAAATACACCTATTTAAAAATCATAAATAAAGAAAATAACAAATTTAATATCGTTAGGTCTTCACCATCCATCTTGGATATGGAGATGGATGGTAGAGATTTGTTATTAAAAAAAATTGATCTCTACCGTCCATCTTTGAGATGGGCAATGGAGATTTATTTATAAAAAGAATTTAAAAAGAAAAGGGTAGATATCCATATTGGATATGCACCATAAGGAGGCTCGAGCCTCCCCCGCTGCCAATGGTTTCGTGAAAATATCTTTTGGCTCGTCATATATATGAATTATTTTCCCTTGATCAAAATTTGTTGGTGCGATATGTCTTGTTCAATTGGATGGCTAGTTTTGATCTCAATTTGAAATAGCAAAATCATTGCATAAAATTAAGAGAGAGAGAGAGAGAGAGAGAGAGAGAGAGAGAGAAACTAGAGGAGAGAATATACTTAAAACCTTGATGTCATATGGTTTACTGGAAAAACAAAAACTATTGTATAGTTAGAAAAGTTTTGGTAGATATGGGAGGAAGATAAGAAAACTGAAACCTTGCGATAAGTATCTGTCGGGAAAAGTGACGTGGAAACGGATGCCTAATATTCACCGTAACACAAATAACTTCTACTAGTAGAAAAATAAGATGAGAGAATCCAATCACACAACACAAGATTTTACGTAGAAAATCCAAAACAGAGAAAAACCACGGTCGTCGGGATGACAAGAAAAAAATATCACTATGTAGAAAAGTGTTACAACTAAAACATTAGGGCAGGCTAAGGTCCCCTAACCCCCACCCTCATTCCTCTACCCTCCCCCCACCCCCACCAGAAAACCCCATTTGGGGGAACTGGGGATGTGGGTTTTAGGGGGAGGTTCCCTCACACCCACCTCGTCCCCCATTTCCCCTATTCTCTCTTATTTCCAATTCGAAATCAGAAATTTGGAAATCCAAATCCAACCATTCCAATCATTCTTTTCATCCTATTTTAATATCCAATCCAAAAAAATAATCAAAATATACAATCTAAAATATATAATCGGTTTAATTTAATCCAAAATAAATACATAAAATGTATAATTACATTTTTAATATATATATATATATACGGTAGTGTACGCATAAGTACGTAATTTATTAAATACATGAGTGCTTTGAATGCGAGTCGTTGGAATCAACTACTTTGACTTAGTCTAAGTCAAAGTAGTTGAATCCAACAACAACCCACATTCAATGCACTCATATAAAATCCATAAATGTGCACTTATGTGAACACCACCGTATATAAATATATATATATATATATATATATATATATATACACACACACATACAATTTTTCTATTGTCAATTTGAACTGATGTACGATATGTCAGTTCGTTGTATATGGGTCATTGAATTTAAATGCTTTCACTTGGCTACATGCACTTGTCAAAACATCTTTTAAATCTAATGACCCACATACAAGGAACTAGTATATGTTTGTATATTTAGGTTTGGAAACCCAAGTAGAGCCAAATCTAAGTCCATGTAAACATGGCCCAAGCATATGCCCATATATATTTGAACATGGAGAAAACTACATGGGCAGTTATTACAACAACAATACAACAGATGGTGTTAAGTCTTTGTGGGTGTGCTAGATAGTGCAAAGTCGTGAAACATAGATAATTGTGTGTGCACTGTAAGGCATGAGTGTGTGCTTCAGTGTAAGTACAATAAAGAGCAAAATACAGAGAGAAACATAAGAGATAGATGTGGAGAAAATCTGTAGAATTTCATCTCATCCACAATCAGAGTGTGGATACATGCATTATGATTAGAGGGGACTTTCAGATCATATAATCGTCCTCGGACTGGTGATTCAATCTCAGGTGTTCGATCTGCTTCTGCTATTGGAGTTTGGATTCTATCTAGTGAACGGTAATCCGAACTCATATTTTTGTTTGTATCGAATTTTACTTTCAGTATATCTTATATCAGTTCGAACTGACAATAGAAAGACTATATATATAAATATACAGTCATTTTCTCCTCAGTCAGTACTGATATAAATATCATCAGTGCATTGCATGTAGGTCATAAATTATGGATAAGCAATGACAAGTGCATATAGACTGGGTCAAAGCAATTGAATCTAATGGTTCACATACAACGCATTATTATCAGTGCGCACTGAAGTGAAAATTTTCCTATAAATATATATATATATATATATATATATATATATATATATAATTGGTCTAGTAGGGTTAGAGACTTAGAGTTAAATTTTATTTTATTTTTGAAAAGAAAAGAAATTTAAATATATATATATAATTGGTCTACTAGAGACTCAAAGTTAAATTTTTTTTTTAAAGAAAAGAAAATTATATATATATATATATATATATATATATATGGGAGAAATTAAGAAATGAGACCCCACCCCCACCCCCACCCCCATTTAAAAAATGAACAAAATAGGAAAATAGGGGTATGAGAGGTTCCTCAGCCCCTACCCCCATCTAGGATTTAGGGGTCAAATTTGCCCTCAAATGGGGATGGGCCCCGTGTGGGTGGGTCGTATAGGGAAATGCTCATCCTTAGCTACAACATCACAATTTTAATTTTTTTTCTCTAACCTTAAACTCTAATCACAACTGAGCATTACCGAGCCCAAACTCACAATCGAGCTTACATCCTAGCTCTCAGCTCACAGCTCTCCCTAGGTCCCTCATGAGTCAACCCCTTAGATATTTTATGGATCTCCTCTCGGGTCTCCCTTCAGATATCCCTTGGGTCTTCTACCCCCGGATATCCCTTGGGGTCTCTCCCAAATCTCCCCGGGGTCACATTCCTCGGATTCACTCACTCTCTGATATTTCAGGTGTCTATCTGGTTTCTCCAAGTGTTATCCAACCAAAAAATAAACATCTCTATTAATAGGATCAACATTCTTGGTCCCTAAGTAATCAGAAACCCATAAGCCATTAGAAATCCCCTAAGAAGTCTTTTCTAAACATGGAATCCCAAAACCAAAACCTTCACCCACAAAAAACATCGACTCCCACACGGTTTCCATGTCTTTAGGAGTTCTATGAGCCTTTAAGGGCCCCGAAATTATGCCACATGCGCACTCACGCTCCCTAACACTTCTTGCGTGCAGCAATATTCCGACAACGCCTGACTACTTGTCCGGACTCCGATTATGACATTGTTTTCGCCAATGGCCTCATATTGGAATATTCTTTCCAACGCTACCTTAATCGCATCCATTCCAATATGTTTAAATCACTTTCGCATCAGTTGAATATGTTTGGTTCATTTAGGAATACAAGGCAAATCCTAACAGTATCATGAGCTTTAATGTGTTAGACAAGTTGAAGGTGATCATAATTCTTACACACGTCTAATATGAACCTTAAGGAGTTTGTATCTTAAGGTGAAATCTGGTATTTCCATTTAACTTTAAAGAACTATGTTGCTTAGGCTTAGTAGATGAGGGTTAAGAAAAGTAAGAAATTCGGGTCAACAACTTTTGACATTCCACATTAATTTATTCTAAGGAGAGTGTGAGGGTAGTTGCTCATAAAATCATGAGGTTGTTAGTTACTGTTCTTAACAAGAAAAAAAAGAGCTGACTCGGGCAGTCGAGGGTAATAGATTGTTAGTTATTGACCAAATACATTGAATACTAAAGTATCCCCTGTGTAAAAGTGGTTTGCATTTCAATAAATGTTGATATTATAACATGTCAATCTTGTTAAGAGACTTGCTTCCCAACAAATGAAAAATTTGTCCACTATACTTTTGTTTAAAACATAACCGATTAATATGATGTTTCTAGTTAGTTTATTATTTAATATTTTTTATTTTATTATTTTTATTTTATAATTTTTAATCAAACAACTTTCTTTACAAAAAACTCTGGGAGTAGATAGTCATCTTAGTAATGCTATAATTTTTTTTTGCCACGGTAGATTGACATTGAACATCAATGATCGCATTGTAGAGACATTTTCTAACACAATATCTGTTTGTCCTATGTGGCATCTAAGTTTTTCACAATTAGAGATGTTTTTGGATTTGAATAAATATCACTAGATTGTACACGCCAAATTCATGCAATGAATTTCATGTTTTCTTCAATTTTTACTTTTTCACTGTTATTGAAGTGAAGCTTTAGGAACTATTCGGTGTTGTTTTCAAAAAGATGTTATTTGTTTTCGAGTTACAAAACGGTGGAAACTTGTTTGGTCGCTGTCAGAGCCGGCCCTAAGGGGGCCAGGGCGCCCGCCTATAGTCCAAGAAAAAATTGTCCTAAAAATGGCATATTTTTTGTTTTTTTTTTTTTGGAGTACTGAATTGAATGAATTTTATTTAGATAAAAGGGGTCTAAATAATTTTTAAAAAGATCCGAACATTAAAAATAATAATAATAAACACATGATCCAAATTATATTGGATCAACCTCCCCCCTAGGTAATTAAAGTTTTTTTTTTTCTTTTTTGAATTGATTTCGAATTTTCTTTTTAGTCATGTGTTATATACCGTTTATACTCAATCACTCACAAAAGGCTCATTTTTTAGGTTTTATCCAAAGACCTCCGAAAAGTCAGAACCGACTCTAGTCGCTGTTTTTGGAAAACTAAAAAACCGTGGAGAACAAGTTTTTTCACTTAAAGCATTAAAGTGTGGTAGCCGGAAAACAACATTGAGATGTTTTTAAATTTTTCTTTTCATTTTGACTGTGGGTCCCATCTATTTAATCATTTTTTTTATGAAATACATTTATTTAATAATGAAATACATATGTTTAATATGAATTGAAATATGATATATATACTTATTTTACTCATTAATATTTAACCACGTAACAAAATAATAATAATTTCAAATAAATAAAAAATAATTATATATCATAAATAATAATTATTTATTTATAATTATACATGAAAAAGGTATTTTTATTATATTTTTTATGAAAAAATAAAAAAAAAATCATGGATTAATTATAAATAAATTTTAAATTGAATTAAATTATTTTTATTAATAATATATATATAATTAATTTGACTAGAAATAATATTATTTTTACTCCTACAATATATTGAAAAATATTTTGTTTTAAATAATCTCACTAAATGCATATTACAATATTAGATTTTTTCTTTCTTTCTTTTCAGAATACTGGTTTTCATTATTACTCCTGTACGCGCTTTCAATTTTCAAAATCATGAAAATCAATTTCTCATTTTTAAATGAAAATATATAAAACGTAAAATAAAAACATTACAGAACATGACATTAATCTCTTAGGGTGCGTTTGGTACGAAGATGGGACAGGACAGGACGGGACGGGACTGGACTGGACGGGACTGGACATGTTGTTCTGTATTGTGTTTGGAAGGTCTGGAACAAAACTGTTAAATGTACTATTATACGTTTGGTATAACTGGAACAGGACGGGACAAGAGGTCAAATGACCAGAATACCCCTATTATCTTTTTTTGAAAGACTTATATTTTATCTTTTTTATTATTATTTTAAAAGACAATTTTAATACTTAATTATTTTAAAACTCAATTATAATCAATTTTAATACTTAATTATAGTTGATTATAATGGATCATACAATCTCAACCATTAAAAAAAATAATTACAAAAAAAATTGTGAATCATTTTGAAAATCATCCAACCCAGACCATCACCTAATTGAAGTTTATCCAACCCAGATCATCAATCTTCGAATTCAACTCAGAACATCAACCCAACAGCCACCATATATATATATATATATATATATTTTGTCATGTTCTGTGCAATTAAAACATCCAACCCAGACTTAATTTTTTTCCCAGAAAATATCGAAATCGAAATCGAAATCGAGGCCCTAAATCCCAAATCCCAAATCAGGAACCCTAAATCGAAATCGAAATCCCAAATTCCTAAATTGAGAACCCAAAATCGAAATTCCAAAATCAAAAATCAAGAACCCTAAATCGCAAAGTCAGAGATGGTGTATAGAACGAACGAAAGGAGGGAGGCGAACGGGTGATGTGGCGGCGTGAGGGAGACGACCTGGTTTTACGGCGACGTGAGCCGTGAGGGAGGCTAACAATGAAGAAGAGAGAGAGAGAGAGCTGATGATGAACGAAGGAGAGAGAGAGAGAGAGAGAGAGAGAGAAGATGATGAGAGATGGGTTCTGGTGGAACGAAGGAGAGAGAGAAGATGATGAGAGATGGGTTCTGGTGGAACGATGGCGACAGAGAGAGAGATGGGTTCTGGTGGAACGAATGAGAGAGAGGGAGATGGGTTCTGGTGGAACGAAGGAGAGAGAGGGATGGGTTCTGGTGGTGGAACGAAGGAGAGAGAGAGAGATGATCATATGAGAGATGGTTTTTAATTTATAGTTGGTTGTTTTGTAATATTTTAAAGATATAAAGGGCAATTTGGTCATTTTTACTCTTGTCCCATGCCGATGGACAACTTGGCCGAGGGTCAAGGGTGAGACAAGATTTTAGGATTTTTGTCTCATTCAGTCCCACACCAAAGTCGTGCCAAACGCGGGACAAGAACAAGTTGTCCCACCTTGTTTAGTCTCGTCCCGCGTACCAAACGCACCCTCATGGATCTCTCTCTCTCTCCAATTTTTCATTTTCCCTCTTCCCGATGCATCATTATCTTTTCATCATTGTCATCATCGTTCTGTTTCGGCTTCCGTATATCCGCATCGGTGATTTTTGCTATTATCTCTTTATGCATGTGCCTTAAATTTTAAGTTAGCACGCAGCTAGATGGATGTGTTGTTTAATTTGGTGAGATATATTCTAACAATGCGTACGATACAAGGATGTTGTCATTTCGGGGAAGAAAATTCCCTACAACTCTGTCAAATTTTGTCATTCTATTTGTCGTTTCTTCACCTGGTTCGTATGTCGTCTCAAATGAATTTTCTTTTTTAATAAATTATGAGGTATATTTCTCTAATATATTTAGGGGGCATATTGGTTCAAGATTTTATTAGATAATTTGGGGAAGTAAAAGTCTGGTGGTATTGGATCGAGACTTTTTAACAAGTTAGATAAGTCTATTGGTATTCGATCAAGACTTTTAAGATTTTTTTTTAAAAGTTCATATTATCTTGTGGTATTGGATCTAGATTTTTAAGATTTTTTTAAAAAGTCCATATTGTCTTGTGGTATTTGATCTAAACTTTCAAGGAGCAACAAATTGTCTAGTGGTATTGGATTGAGATCAATGTTTTTAAGATTTCATGACAAAATGGATTTTTCAGACTTTTTAGTGATTTGTATAAATAGTTTGAACCAAAAATTGTCTTGCCCTCTCCTTCAATACTTTTCCGACTTTTCTCTCTCACTCAAAATCATCTTCACGACTTCACCTTATCTCTTGCTTCGCTCTTTTTGGTTTCTGGGTTGTTGTCATAACAATTTTAAGGACACTTCCTTTTGTTCCAAAATTATCTCTTTTATCTTTTAACAATCATATTCCAAAGACACTCCATTTTTAAAAATAAAATTTTCAAAGACACTCCATTTTATTTTAATTTTATCAATTATTATTTTTGAATTTTATTTTTAATTTTAACATATAGCAAAAAAATATATTAATAGTTCAAAAAGATATATGCATTATTTAATTTATTCAAGTACATACGACAAAAGTGATAGGCTCTTAATAATCAGTTGAAAAGTGTGTTGAACAGAGCATTCATGTACATAAATATAGAAAATAATGATATGGAGAAGATACCAAGTCGACAACATCACGAGCAGCAAGTGCTAAGATATCAGTGTAGGGGACGACAACAGGGCACAAGGCTTCTAGTTGTGCTTTAGCATCATCGACACTTCTAAAACTTGGGGAGAAAATTGATTACTACAATCGAATCTTGAAAGTCCGTATTTTTAAAAGTCTAAAAAGTCTTAAAATAAAGTCTAGATAATCCTAATAGTCTATAAATAAAGTCCAAAAACTCTTTTAGAATCCTAAAAGTCTAGTCCATATAATCATAATAATCTTAAAAGTATATTAATAACAATCCTAATAATCATAATAATCTTGTAAATCCATAAAATCCTTTCACCCTAAAATTGTCTATTAAAATCTCAATCTAATACACCCCCTTATATTTGGTTTTAGTTTTGAAGCGGACGATACTTTTTGGACTTTGGGGAATGAGCTTGTGCATTTGTTTTAAAATCTAATATAAGGTACTTTGAAGTTTGTTAAATAAGGTAAGGAAGAACATACATGGAAGGTCATTATTTATTTATTTATTTTTAATGAGATTTTTTTTCTCAGCAGAAAATTAATGTATTTAAAGAGATTACTTAATAACAAAATGATTTTTGTTTTTTTACATAAACTTTTACCGGGTCCGGTGCATATCGTGTTACATCTTATTATATTTTTATAAAGACTAATGTTATACTTTTTAAATTTTTTTTCAAATTATTTCTCAAATGTGTGTAGCACGTGAAAGTGTCAACACCTTATAAATCATGAGATTATGTTGTGAGTGATGTGATGTTGACATCCCGCGTACTACACACATTTGGAAAACAATTCGAAAAAAAATTTAGAAAGCATAACGTTACTATAAATAATTAAAATAACAAAATGAAATATATATATATATATATATATACAATTATTTTCACATAAGTGCGCACTGATAGAATTATATAAGGACATTGAATGTGAGTTATTCATTTTACATATTTTGACTTGGTATGTATGAACTTGTCAAAACTCTTTTATAAATAAGTGGCTCATATTCAATATTCTGATATAATTCTATCAGTGCGCACTGACAGAAAAATGACTCTATATATATATATATATATATATATATATATATATAATGAAATTTTACCAAATACTAAATATCCTTGATCACGAGATGTGTTATGACGGGGATGTGCATTATACTTTCAGTACTCCTAAGTCCACCCTACTAATTCTCAAACATTTTTTGCATGATGGTCATTGTTTGGACAGCCATTGGTATCTCTTAATTCGGTTTGTCATTTAAAGTTTATTTATAAAATTAATGCATTAGTAACTGTTGTACGTAAAAATGAGTCGGGTTTAAACACTGATAGATGGTCTGAACCAGACTATATATATATATATTGATCGGGTGTAATTTATAATAGTGCAGACTAATGGAACAGATTCCGATTAGTCTCCTTTTCCTCAATTTTCTAGTAAAAGTCCCTTTCTTAATACAAGTAGTGGGGTATATATAGGCTTGACTTCTGACATTGGTGACTTTATTGCCACCTGCGATTGGTTGGTGGTGACAGGTGTTCTGGCGTGTCAGAAGTATGTCGCGCACGTAGACAACATCCGATACCTTAAGCGGATGGTGATCATCGGATGGTCAGGCATCCGAGCAAGATCTGAGAGACCTCGACAACTTTCGGTGGGTAAGCATCTTCGGATGACGTAATACGTTGACCCCTTTGGTCCGGTGTTAGTAGGATATCAGAGGCCTAACAGTTCCCCCTCAAGCCTGTTGATCGGGATGAGAGGGATCCGGTGGTAAGGACGGTCTGCAGCAGGTTGGCGGGCCACAGGCTTGAACACTAGGCCCTTTGGGCCCTTGCACTTGAGGCCTACTTCTTTGCTTCCTACAGGTAGCCCACGTGGCGAGCAGCGGCAGGGATTAGCTGTCATCTAGGGGAGTGTACCGCCGCGTCGCTTTGTTTCTGCTCGAGGCCTATAAATAGGGGTTTAGAGGGTCAGGCTCTTCATTAGCGAATTTCCAAGCTATCAGCGACGTTTCGGGGGACATTTTGGACACACATCTGTCGGATGAGATTGTCTTCCAGAACTAAAACTTTTCTTTTTCGTTTATTTTATTTCGTCTCCTGCTTTAGGTATCATGGTTCGGAAGACCGGCCCCTCCAGGATTGCTACCCTTTCGAGTTCTTCAGAATCGACATCTGGGGATACATCGGAGGGGAGTAGCACCGTCAGCGTCTTCGGAATGCCCTCTGTTGAAGTATCGGTTGAGGCGTCGATAGCGCGGATGGCGCCGGGTGCTTACGAAGCGGGTTATAACTCCGAAGAATATTACCGGGACCGTATGGACCACACTCGATTCACTATTAATGAGGTTCAAAACAGGATAACTGATGCCAAGGTGAAACAGATCAAGAAGAATTTCTCGATACTGGATTCGGTGGGCCTTAGACTGCCCGCCGATAGTGAGCTTGCTAGCAACCCCGCTGGTTGTTCGGTGGCGTTTCATCCGGCGTTTCTTGAGATCGGAGCGAGACTGCCTCTTCATACTTACATGAGGAGGATGCTAAGGGAAATCGGGGTTGCTCCTACGCAGTTGAACCCGAACGGGTGGAGGATCCTGATTGGGATGTTTGCCCTATGGAGAAGCAGGGGTTTCCCTGCTCCCACCTTTGCGGAGATTGGACACTGCTACAGCCTCTTCTCCCACAAATCGGGGGGGGGATGGCTGGTGGGGCCTCGCTTGCTGTGACAAGCAGGAAGGTGAATCTCTGATCACCGGGCTACCGTCTTCCAATAAAGAGTGGAAAAAGACCTGGTTCGTAGCTGATGGCGACTGGGGCAAAGACGTTGAGCTCGGTGGAAAACGTCAGAGTGTTCATTCGGTGTTCAATCTCCCAGGTGTTTCAGGGGTTCCTTTGCACTTCGTCGGTATTTTCATTTTTCGTTTGAATTCTGGTTTTATTATCTGATTGTGTGGTCTTCGCTTGGCAGCTGCGTGAGAACGAGTGAAGCCGGAGGAACTTACGAGAGAAGAACGGAATCATATCAAGACAGCTTGGTCAATTCCACCGGAGGGGAGGCATATTGACGTCTTGCTTGACGACTGAAACTTACATGCACTAGGTTTCATCCCTGAGCTATCGGAGGACAGGAGGGAGGTTGTCAAGAAGATTTTGGTGAAGAAGCGTAAGTATATTCGGTGTCCACTGTTCGGGGCTATGCGGATTCCTGTTATCTCATCTCCGGCTGTCTTGTGTAGGAAAACTGACCATCGGAGCAAAGCAGAGGATGGCGGATCATGGGCAGGATTTGGAGTCTCGGAGGAAGAAGCGACGGATCCCTGCTGGTCCGTCTTTGCTGCGGAAGGCCACATCATCCGAAACGGAGCTTATGCGGCCGAAGAGGTCCCGATTTGGCGATGTTTCGGCATCTGCCGTTACTATATCTGACCCTGGGGCCTTGCTGCCAACCGGGATTCCTTTGGTTCCCTCATCCGAGGGGCCGGGGAGTGGGCCCACGGTTCTGGTCGACGTGGAGTCTTATAAGGACACGCTCTCCGAACTCTACGTGCGTGATCCGAGGATCTCTCCAAACTATTATGTTGATCCTCCGGCACGCACGTTTGATCAGCGGGAGTGTCCTATCACCCCCAACACTGGCGTGCAGTTCATGTGTTCATATGGGAAAAACATGTTGAGGAGTCGGGAAACCAGCAATTTTGGGAAGATGTCGAATGCTGATCGGGTACGCCAGTCTCAGGGTACACTTTGGTAGGTAATCTTGATTTGTGTCCTCGGAAGTGGGTCGTCTACTTCGGGTATTAATCACATTACTTTATTTATTTATTTATACACGTGTTATTTGCTTCTGTGGACAGGCCATAGGAAATCTCTTGGAGATGGAGAAGAGATATGAGGCCAAGCGGGAGAAGTATGAGGAACTGGTGGCGGCCAAGAACGAGGTCGACGATAAGCTGCAGACGGCACTGGGCGTTAGTGAGTCTTTGAAAACCCAGGTGGGGAGGCTGTCTGCGGCTTATCGGAGGGCGAAGGCGAGGTGCAGGGAGAGTCGTGCCAAAATCTGTGACTACCGCAACCGCGTAAGGTCGGCCAACGAGACCATCAGAGGATTGAAGGAGGGTCTCGAAGAAAATGCGGTCGAGGTATTTCTGGCTTCTGATGAATTCTACACTTCACACTCTGAGACCTTCGATCGCGCGGTAGAAGAATTGAAGGAGATGCTGCTTCGATCCTACCCGGGTTTTGACTTTACTGAATTTGAAAGGGAGGTTCAGAAAGCCATCGACTCCCGAGAGAGACCGACATAAGACCCTGTAGAGGATATTTCTGCCGCCTTTACTGAGGTACAACTCTCGGATGGTGAGCCTATGGAGGTGTCGGATGATGACGAGGGGTTGATTGGCACGGCTGAACCTCCGATGGACAAGGGAAAGGCGGTGGTCGAAGATTGAGCTACCTTTCTTTTATTTTTGAAGGAGTTTGTTGTTTGTTGTTTGTTTTTTTTTATGCGGCCGTGTAGGCCTCGGATGTTTGAGGCACTTTGGGGCTTTATGCCTTAACTTTGTTCGAATTTTTGTTTTTGGAATGAAACTACTTCGAAATTTCATTGTTCGATGTTAATATATTTATATATTATTTGTTATTACTTTTTATTGTTGACTAGCGTAGATTAAAGTAAGAGGGCCTCCGTTCAGGAGGGTTGCACTCTTGGTGCTTATCTCGGGATCTTGACCCTCGGGGATACATCGTGCCTCCGCTTAGGAGGTCTTTGTTGTTGCACTCTTGGTGCTTATCTCGGGGTCTTGACCCTCGGGGATATATCGTGCCTCAGCTTAGGAGGTCTTGTTGTTGCACTATTGGTGCTTATCTCAGGGTCTTGCCCTCGGAGATACATCGTGCCTCCACTTAGGAGGTCTTGTTGCACTCTTGGTGCTTATCTCGGGGTCTTGACCTCGGAGATACATCGTGCCTCCGCTTAGAAGGTCTTTGTTGTTGCACTCTTGGTGCTTATCTCGGGGTCTTGACCCTCGGAGATACATCGTGCCTCCGCTTAGGAGGTCTTTGTTGTTGCACTCTTGGTGGTTATCTCGGGGTCTTGACCCTCGGAGATACATCGTGCCTCAGCTTATGAGGTCTTGTTGTTGCACTCTTGGTGCTTATCTCGGGGTCTTGCCCTCGGAGATACATCGTGCCTCCGCTTAGGAGGTCTTGTTGCACTCTTGGTGCTTATCTCGGGGTCTTGACCCTCGGAGATACATCGTGCCTCTGCTTGGAGGTCTTGTTGTACTCTTGGTGCTTATCTCGGGGTCTTGACCCTCGGAGATACACTGTGCCTCTGCTTGGAGGTCTTGTTGCACTCTTGGTGCTTATCTCGGGGTCTTGACCCTCGGAGATACATCGTGCCTCTGCTTGGAGGTCTTGTTGCACTCTTGGTGCTTATCTCGGGGTCTTGACCCTCGGAGATACATCGTGCCTCTGCTTGGAGGTCTTGTTGCACTCTTGGTGCTTATCTCGGGGTCTTGACCCTCGGAGATACATCGTGCCTCTACTTGGAGGTCTTGTTGCACTCTTGGTGCTTATCTCGGGGTCTTGACCCTCGGAAATACATTGTGCCTCTGCTTGGAGGTCTTGTTGCACTCTTGGTGCTTATCTCGGGGTCTTGACCCTCGGAGATACATCGTGCCTCCGCTTAGGAGGTCTTAATCATTGCACTCTTGGTGCTTATCTCGGGGTCTTGACCCTCGGAGATACATCGTGTCCTCTACTTGGAGGTCTTGTTGCACTCTTGGTGCTTATCTCGGGGTCTTGACCATCGGAGATACATAAGCGTTACAAAACATTCTGATTGACTAGAGATCATAAGTGTACATACATATATTGCCTTTTGTGGTTCGTACCTATTGGTAATACCTCTTCAGGTGGTCTGCGTTCCAGGGGTTCTTTAAGGGGGTTCCGTCTTCTGTCTTTAGTTTGTAGGCACCTCTAGGGAGACGGAGTCTATTATGTATGGTCATTCCCAGTTGTCCCCTGGGCTGCCTGCGGCTGGCTTTCTGGTGCTGGGGATCACCTTTTTGAGAACTAGGTCTCCCGGATTGAATCTTCTGGTGCGAACCCTGGTATTGTAATATTTGGCGACCTGTTGTTGACGGTGGGCGGCTCTGATGCCGGCTAAGTCTCTTCGTTCTTCCAGCTCGTCCAAGCATTGGCGGAGTTCCTCTTCATTATCCCCAGGATTGTAGCAGGAGACTCTGGGGGTTGGAACGTTCGTTTCGGTCGGGATGACTGCTTCCGACCCGAATGAGAGGGAGTATGGGGTTTCCCCGGTTGTAGAATGAGGGGTGGTACGTATTGCCCATAGAACCTCGGGAAGCTTGTCGACCCATGCCCCTTTCCTGAGTTGCAGTTTCCTTTTGAGTAGGTTTTTGATGACCTTGTTAACTGCCTCAACTTGTCCGTTACTCTGAGGGTGTGATGGGGAGGCGAACCTTAGGTCGATGTTATATTCCGAGCAGAGCCGCCGAAGGTTGGCGTTGTCAAACTGGGTTCCGTGATCGGCGACGATGGCATTTGGTACGCTGAACCGGAAAATGATGGAGTGCTTGATGAAATTGGTAGTGTTTGCTTCGATAATATGCTGCAGTGCCTCTACCTCAACCCTCTTGGTGAAGTAGTCGATCGCTACTACGGCGAACCTTTTGTTTGAGGTCCCTCTCGGAAGCGAGCCTATGATGTCGACTCCAAATCGGGAAAATGGCCATGGTGATGTCATCGGTGTCAACGGCTCGGGATGGTAATGTGAAATCGGGGTGGTCCTCTGGCATCGATCGCAAGACTTGGCATGCTCTTTAGAATCCTTAAACAGAGTAGGCCAGTAATACCCCTGTCTCATTATTCGGTGACCCAAGTTCTGTCCAGCCAAATGACTGCCGCAGATTCCCCCATGTACTTCATCCATGACGTGGTGCGTCTGCGGGGGTGCTATGCATCGGAGGTATGGCAATGAGAATCCTCTGCGGTACATGATACTGTTGAATATGAGATAACGGGGAGCCTGTCTTCTGATTTTCTGCGACACCATTTTATCTGGGGGGAGAGATCCGTCCCGGAGGTAATTCAGAAGCGGGGTCATCCAATTTTCCATTCCGCTCTCCGTGTCGGAAGGCAGGACGTGGGCATGATGCTCTTCATCGATGCTGGACTGTGGCAGTCGGAAAATCGTGACCGTCCGGGGTAATTTCATGTCGGTGGTTGAAGCAAGTTTGGCCAGTGCGTCTGCTTGACCGTTGTAATCTCGGGATATTCGGAGGAGATCGCATCTGATGAATTTTGACATCAAGTTCTTGACTCGCCTCAAATAGCTGACCATCTCAATGTCTCTAGCCTGATAATCTTCATTGACTTGGTTGACCACCAACTGGGAGTCACTATATACCATGACATGCTCGGCTCCCATGTTGAGGATCATTTTGAGTCCGGTGGCTAGAGCTTCATATTCTGCGACATTATTGGTGGCTTTGAAATCAAATTGGAGGGCCATCTGGACGGTGCTCCCATCTGGGGTTCTAATGATTATTCCGGCCCCACTTCCGTGCCGGTTGGAGGATCCATCCACAAACATCTCCCATCGCGGAGTCATCTCGCTCTGTAAACTTAACACCTCTGATCCGGCGTATTCGGCGATGAAATTGGCCACCGCCTGGCCTTTCAATGAGGTCCTGGGTTTGAATTGAATGTCGAATTGGCTGAGCTCCATGGCCCACTTAACCAGCCTTCCTACCGTTTCCGGCTTCTGAAGGACCTGCCTCATGGGCTAGTTAGTCAATACGACGATGGGGTGTGACTGGAAATATGGTCTAAGCTTCCTTGACGCGATGATGAGGCCCAATGTCAGCTTCTCGATTTCCGGGTATCTTGTTTCGGGATCTATCATGCTCTTGCTCGTGTAATACACTGCTTTCTGAGTTTCTCCCTCTTGTTTGATCAAGACCGAACTGACCGCGACCCCCGATACTGCCAGGTAAAGGTAGAGAGTTTCGCCAGGCTCGGGCTTGGCTAGCATCGGAGGATTTTGCAAGTAGAGCTTCAGATCTTCAGATCTTCAAAGGCAGTCTGACATTCGGGAGTCCAGCAAAAGTCGCCCTTTTTGCGGAGGGCCTTGAAGAATGGGAGACACCGATCCGTTAACTTCGATATGAAGCGGGAGAGGGCGACGACCATGCCGTTCAACCTCTGGATATCCTTGGTCTTTTGGGGGGGCTGGAGGTCTATCACCGCTCTGATCTTATCGGGGTTCTCTTCAATTCCCCGTTGATAGACGACAAACCTGAGGAATTTCCCGGATGATACTCCGAAGGCACATTTCGAAGGGTTTAATCTCATTTGGTACATCCTCAATAGCAGGAACGTTTGCCAGAGGTTCTGAGTGTGCTCGGCGGAGGTAACAGATTTGGTGAGCATGTCGTCCACGTACACTTCCATCGTCTTCCCGATGAGTTGGGCGAATATTCGGTTCACAAGCCTCTGATATGTGGCCCCCGCGTTCTTCAGTCCGAACGGCATTACCCGATAGCAATACACTCCGCGGTCGGTTATGAACGTGGTATTCCTCTCATCCTGTTCGTTCAGTCGGATTTGATTATATCCTGAATAAGCATCCATAAAGCTCAGAAGTTCGTGTCCGGACGTTGCATCGACGAGTTGATCAATCCTCGGCAGAGGAAAGCTGTCCTTCGGGCACGCTTTGTTCAAATCCGTGAAGTCGACACACATCCTCCACCTTCCATCCTTCTTCTTCACTAAGACGACGTTCGACAGCCACTTGTTGTAATCGAGGGTCCTGATGAAACCCGCTTTCAAGAGCTTGTCTACCTCCGTCGCTACCGCCTCGCATCTTTCGGTGTTGAGCGACCTCCTTTTTTGGGAGATGGGCTTAAAGGCAGGATCGACATTGAGGGAGTGTGTGATTACCAGTGGATCAATGCCCGGCATATCCGTGTGACTCCATGCAAATATGTCAGAGAACTCTCGTAGGAGAAGAGTTATTTCTCCCCTAAGTCGGGGGGAGAGATTGGCACCAATGAACACGGTCTTATCGGGATCCTCCGCACTCAGGATAACCTTTATCAACTGCTCCGTTGGCTCTCCGGTCGGTCGGGATCCTACTTCTCGTGGGTCCAGGCTTATGACTGCTCATCTCCGCTGAAGAGGTGTCCGCCTGTGTCTCTGCTATATCTCTGATCTGTTTCTTTTCGGTCTCCGAATTTTCCCACTCGACCTGTTGAAGCCAGGGCTTGCTATCTGGTTGTCGACCGTGAGTACCGGGTTAGATCCGATCTGAATGCACCGCTTATATTCTTCTTGGTCTGCTCTTGCCTCTCCCGTCCCATGATCGGTTGGGAACTTCATTCGTAGAGAGTATACACTTGTGACTGCTCTGAGGGCATAGAGGGTTGGTCTTCCGATCAGGATGTTGAAGGGAAATGGTATGTCGATCACCTGGAAGCTTACCCATATTGTCCGAATTTGCGGACGACTTCCGAATCTGACCGGGAGGTCAATTTGGCCGATTGGCGTTGTACGATGGCCTCATATCCCTCTGATACAATACCTGGAAGCTTGCAGTTGTGTGTGAGTGTATCCGAGTTTCTGTAATGGATCTCAATGGATAATTTCTAGAGACGACCCGTGGTCAATGAGGGTTCTCTTCACTGTACGACCTCCTATCTTCACTGAGATGACAAGAGCGTCGCAGTGCGGGTATCTGATTCCCTCGGAATCGGATGGTGTGAAGATAAGTGGGTCCCAGTCCCTAAGGGGATCCTCCGGGGTTGATGTCAAGCATACTGTAGCCGGTGCGTTTCTACTTGAGGTAGATCCTTCAGCCAACGGCTCGGTAATGATGAAATTAATCGGCTCATCGTCATCCTAGTTTGGGTCGGGATCCCATAGCCGGTTGCTTTGGGGAATGCCCCGTTTGGTTGGAGCAATGTGTGAGTTGTTGGGGTCGATGCAATCTTGGAGCTTTCTTTCTTGGATTAATTCTTCTATCTGTTCCTTTAAGTCACGGCAGCAACTGGTCTCATGTCCGTGATCCTTATGGAACTTGCAGTGGACCTTCCGATTCCTGGTCTCTGTGGCTGCTTGAAGTGGTGCTGCCACCTGAGTAGATTTCCCCGAGATGCAATCTAGAACACTTTATCAACTGGGAATTTCAAAGGGGTGTACCGCTCGAACTTACTTCTCAGGAACCGGGTACCTCGGCCCGTAGGACCCGTAGAACCTACGTTCACCTGTCTCGGGGTTTGCTGCTCCTTCCCCTTGTCTTTGCTTGTCCTGGGCCACCTCCTTGAAGATCCGCCCGGCTCGGAGGTACCCGACGATACTTTAGACTGGTTAACATCTTCAGCGGTGGCATACTTCTCCACCCGCTCCATGAGCTCCCAGTACGAGGTGGGCCCTTTTTTAGAGAGCGACCAGCTCAGCCGTCCCTGCCGGAGCCCTTGGGTGAAGGCCATAACTGCTCCGATTTCATTGAAGTCTTGAACTTGCCTCGCCGCTTCGTTGAATCTCTTAGTGTATTCCCTGATGGTTTCGGAGCCTGTCTGCTTGATGGAGTTCAAGTGGACCATGTGCCTACGCCTTCGCCGGCTTGCAGCGAATCCGCTACGGAACTCTTTTGAAAGTTCGTGAAAGGATGATATGCTCTGTCTCTTTAGCCCTCCGTACCACGTCCGCGTATCACCGGAGAGAGTCAAGGGGAAGACCCGGCATTTTATTACGTCGGTTGCCCCCTGCATGTTCATCCAGTCAAGGTAAGTGTCGAGGTGATCCTCGGGGTCCTCGGTACCGGTAAATCCGCACATGTCCTTTCGTGGCAACCTGAAGTTCGTTGGGACTTCTGTGGTGGTGATCTCGTCGGTAAACGGGCTCTCCCGGTTTCGGTTGCGTCCGTGATTACCAAGGTTTATTTGATCATGTATCTCTGCCAGCTGATTTTGAAGGATGCGGAAGGCTTCAGGATCGGCCAAGGTGTTCCGTTCAGTGTCATAGTTAGCCTGCTCCACTCTTTCACCCATTTCCTGCCGGTGCCTTATCCGTCGAGGCATTTCTTCCTGGACATGGTCGTCGCGTTCTTCTCTGCTGCGTGTAGTCCCCACCACTCTCTGCGGCCGCTGTAGGTTCATACGCTCTTCCGGATTTGGTTGGACTTGCGCAGTGTGCTGATAGTTCCTCCTGGTAACCCCCGGAGGGTTTCCGGTATTCCCTTCTTCCGCTCGGGAGTTGACCTCGTCTGAATCGCCTTGGTGTCCTCCTCCGTCAACTACGTTGATCACCCTGGTAACATTCTGCGCCAATGTGTCTAGGCGGCTGGTGATCCCACGTATTACCGGATCGTCTGCCGGCGGGAAAAGTTGGTGTGTTTGCTGCTGGGCGTACAACGGTGGAGGTCCTATCAGGAAGTAGGGGTTATGAAACCTCGGAGGATAATACGATTGGTGACCGTGGAACCCTGGCTGGAACCCTGGCTGGGGGTATCCCGGCGGGTACCCTGGAGGGGGGTATCCCGGCGGATACCCTGGGGGCAGGTATTGCGGCTGATATGGATAGTACCCGTAACCGGAGTTTTGGGGCGTTGGTGGGATAGCTGGCCCCGGTTGCATAAGGGGTTGATAAGGTTCATACGGTGGTCCTTGCTAAGCCACATTCGGTTCTTGGCCAACCCCCGGGGGTTGGAGGCCTAAGTAGAGATTGGGGTCCAGAAACCCTTGGTTCGGATTCATTTATGATTTATGATGATTTATGCTGCGAAGGTTCAACCCCTTCTTCTAGCGCCAACTGTTGTACGTAAAAATGAGTGGGGTTTAAACACTGATAGATGGTCTGAACCAGACTATATATATATTGATCGGGTGTAATTTAAAATAGTGCAGACTAATGGAACAGATTCCGATTAGTCTCCTTTTCCTCAATTTTCTAGTAAAAGTCCCTTTCTTAATACAAGTAGTGGGGTATATATAGGCTTGACTTCTGACATTGGTGACTTTATTGCCACCTGCGATTGGTTGGTGGTGACAGGTGTTCTGGCGTGTCAGAAGTATGTCGCGCACGTAGACAACATCCGATACCTTAAGCGGATGGTGATCATCGGATGGTCAGGCATCAGAGCAAGATCCGAGAGACCTCGACAACTTTCGGTGGGTAAGCATCTTCGGATGACGTAATACGTTGACCCCTTTGGTCCGGTGTTAGTAGGATATCAGAGGCCTAACAATAACTAATTAAATTTTACGCCTATAGATATGTAGGGGTGGTACTTGGTTGCCATAAGTAATGCAGTTCTGGTTTCATGTGGATGTACAAATTGTTCCCATCTTTAGAGGATAGTCAATCATTTGTGGTCACAACATTGGAACTATGGAAAATATTTATATGGACTATTTAAAGTTGGTCATCGAGGTAGAGGTTGCTATAGCCTATAGATATCATATAGTTGACTATCAGTCATCGCAGTCAGGCGGATATTATAATATGTTGACTATCTTACATACATATATACTATATTAGTGGCATTTACAATCTTGATTACAAACTTTTTTTGATATACATGTCCATCTAAAACTTGTGCTTGCTATCAAGATTTATTTATAGAGTTCATGGTAGTCGGGCAACAAAAAATTAAAATATTAATCGGGAATACAATATACTATAACATAAGATACAATTAAGTTGTCAATATAACAATAATAACTGCTACAATTATAATATTAAATGGTAATGTAGAAAAATCTGCTTCAAACCCGGCAGAGATCATCTTGGAAGACATTTATCGTTGGTACAACTTAGTTATGAAGTCTCTTATAATTTATTGTGTTTATATTTCAATATTTATATTATTTACAATTCAGTTTATTGTCATGTATTGTATACTTGTAAATTGTAATATCAAATATATTATAATTTAATGTACAAAATGTCTTACCGGCATTTTATCAAATATACATCTATTACTTTAGACATCATGTGTCTATCATCTCGATGAGCGATTATATGCTTTCTTGGACATTGTTGTATTTCAAACACACATTATGTTCGGCGTTTTACGAGATGTAAATGAGTGGGATGTGATGTTTTTGAAAGAGTTTGTGTATTCTTCTAGGCGATCAAACCGCACCTCTTGGTTGTCTCTTGGTGGAGTTGCTTGCAAAATGATGACTATTTTTTTTTTTACTAGATAACCCATGTTAAGTTTTATGTTTCTTTATGATTTTGGCAATTATCAAACCATATGAAATCTACTTACATCAGGGATATTCTGCATAACATAGCATAGCATATCTTAATACAATTGTTGCTTTTACTCGGCATAAGATATCATATCAAATACGTAGTTTTCAGTTAAATTACCAAGTTGATTCAATTCTGCACCAACTTAATGACACTAGAAGGAATCAACCGTATTCATCCAAGTTTGTCATATACACTCGTGAAAGTCGACAAATTGGCATCAAGTAAAGAGATGCCCTACAAACAATCTCGTAGATCCGTTCACACAAATTTGCTATCAACAACATTTGAGAAGTTAGTAAACGATATTGGCATCCATCTCTTTGCAAGAGAAACTTGAGTAAAAAAAAAAATCAAGGTAAGCAAAGCTTATGTTACTAAAATTTCCACTTCGTTATCCTTCAAGTCATGAAAGCATATTATATGAGACTGGGACTGGTACTGGGAGGAACATAAAGCACTCTTACCTTTCTAAAATCAATAGTAAGAACCAATATATTGATTAATTACACATTCTTTTAATAATTGATACAATTGAATAAAACTAGTTAGCTCACTAAAAGCATCTACAAAACCTCTACCTTTACCCAACCTCTCGAGGATTGAACGGTAAAAGGTGAACAACAAGCGGCCGTCAGGTGTAACTTGGCAATGAACAGAATTTACAAAACAAAATAACTGGCATGTGCTTGGAAGTGTTCCTCAAACAACTAATTTAGGTTCCTCCAATGCACGATTCTGAAAAGAAGTATCATACGTCAAGCTTCGCGTGACTTCAAAGAAATGTGCAACGGCTTCTTCAGGTGTCCCAACCAGGACTCCATGTCCTAGATTAAGAATATGTCCCCTTGGTCCTGCGCTCTTGACAACCCTGGAAACAGAATCAATCGCCATGACCAACTTGATCAGAGTTTGAAAAGTAACTGTCAAGTTCTATTTTGAAATGGAAAAACTGCAATAGTCATCAGTCAAGCAATCTATATCTACTAAAAGTCTAAAATTATACTATGAATGTACCAAAGGCTGCATTGAATTAAGAAATATGTTGTATTTCACTATTTGAATTATTTATCAGACACATTTACATCCCATGTAAATGTCAAACACAGTCCCCACTTTGGCCATGCAAGGAATTAATTGTTCAACAAATATGAATTCAAATTAATCCATTCTGATAAATGTGAAAAAGAGAAAATTCCAATAGACAGAAACCTTTAAACCATTTGTGATCATAAACATCCAATGTGTAGGGCTAGTACCCAGTTGCCGCCCGATTGAGGGGAACTTTCAAACAATCTGAGATCTTGATCCTTCAATGTGCAAAGCCAGAAGTATGTTCTTCTGACCCAATTGTTGTAACAATATTACTTGACTGACTGCTACATTTTATACCAATGACGTCAAGGAGGCAAGACTCTTTGTTGTTTATTTATTTCTTTTTGGATAGGAAACAAAGAGGAAAGGCCTTTTAATTATAGTTTAAACATTATTTTGATAGGATATTGTAGTTTAAACATGAGCCAATTAAGAAAGTATAAAGAATTTCCTACACAAGTATGTAAGGTGTTAACTTCTAATATGGTTCAAATAAAAATAATGATTTTACTACAATCACTTCAAGTATCTAATCTCCAAAGTAAACCCTAGACAATTAAATTCTAGCTATTATGATTCCTTGCCATGTGATCTAAGTGATGTTAAGTATCTCCTAACACCCTAATATTAATAATTACAGGAAATCGATATATGTAATCTACTGGGAAAATAAACTAAACACAATCTCCAGACATCAATTTAAAATAAAAACTAAGCTACATTACCTTAGGATTTCATCAGTCAATGCAGGAAGAGGAGAAAATAAGTAAGCCGGATCGACATTTCCCTGTACACTGATCTCACTACCCAATCGCCTTCTTCCATCTTCCATATCAACTGTCCAGTCCAGCCCGATCACATCAACACCAGTTCCTTTCATGCGCTCAAGAAGGCCACCATTTCCATTAATATACAGAACAATTGGTGTTTCAGGACATTTACTCCTCACTAAACTGACAATCTGCAATTTCAGAAACCAGTGGATGACTACAGGAAAAGTTGACTATAAACTCGATATCATGAAATTTCCAACGGTATAAGAATGTAGAAATCACATGTATGAAAATTTCAAAGAAAAATGATAAGGTAGTAAAAGGCTAATGATACTATCTCAGGTTAAGAGAATAACATTTTGAGCTAATGTGAATTACATCCTATTAATAATGCCACATTACAATTTATGATTATATTTTTAATTATATATAAATAATACAGAAAACTTGAACAAGTTGTTAGTGAGACAACCAAAATGTGATGGTACAATCTATTCTAGAATAATGGGCAATGAAAGAAAAAAAAAAGTGAGGATCTCTACTGTACCCATATGCATCAAGTTCATCAGTACTAGAACAACAAACAAGATAACGTAGCCATGAAATCACAGTGCAAAATATAAGATAATTTTCTTTAGGGTTTATTAAATTAGCTCCAAATTACCTCTTTTATATAAGGCTCTGACCAATGTTCCCACATATGTGGCGGTAGTTGTCCACCCCACGAATCAAATATTTGTATGCAATGAGCCCCAGATTCCACTTGGAAAATAATGTAATCGGCTATTGCCTGTGTTAAATGAGAGAGAAGAGCCCTCAGCACATGTGGTGCAGTATGGCACATACTCTTAATTGTTGTATACGTGCGAGTTGTACCCCCTTCAACTATGTATGTAGCAATAGTCCAAGGTGCTCCAACAAAACCCAGAACTGCAGCATGATCCCCGACCTAAATTAACAGAATAACTTCAGGAAACAAATGAGCATAAAATCATACAATATCTATTACACAAATAAAAGTATGTCTGTCTCATCTTAATACCTCTTTGCGCAAAATCTTAAGGGATTCCCCGACAAACTGAAGTTTCTCCAAGTCAATTGGATGTAACGCCTTCAATTGTTCTTCGGAACGAATTGGTGATTGAATAACAGGACCCCTGACTTCTTCTATGTCAAATGGGACACCAAATGCAGGCAGTGGTGTAAGTATGTCAGAAAAAATGATAACCCCATCAGGACGAAAAGCTTCCCAAGGCTGCAAAGAAATTTTCACAATGAGATCAGTTGTCTCTGACCTCTCTCTGAAGGATGGGTATTTTTCTGCAAGCTTTCTGTAAACAGCCATATACCTTCCTGCCTGGCGCATCATCCAAGCTGGTGGCCGACTTACAGGATATCCTTTTGCAGCCTTAACCAGTAGTGGATCTAAATAAAAGATAAATAAGAAATTAAGCAAACTACATGTATTCCCAAAAATTGAAGAGTTTCTGAATACACAATAAACATTATATGCATGTCCTGAGACCACCATAGGCGACGAGCACAAGGACATTAAAATGGTTTTCTAGTTCCCCGTCTAAAAGGACAAACAAGGCCACAAGGGTCATACTGGGACAGTTTGCAAAAAAAGAAGCCTATATCTATTTATTACTGAAGAAGTCTGTTTGTGGTTCCAACACACTGTTTTCTTCTCTAAACTAGTTACAGCCCATGCCATGCCCAGGATATGCTCATTGTAATAAATCTATTTATAAATGATTATCATCTTTTATAATTAAAAATCAACTTTAAATACCATAATGAAATCATGTATTCATGTTAATAGCAGATGAGAACTTAAAAATTTATGTCATATTGAAAGAAATACCTAGTAGTCCTATCCTAAACATCAACTAAAAATTTGAATATAATTCAAACTTAGAATGAGACCTTTAACTTGATAATAAATTTCATGTTCTATTTTTAAAACTTTCATTTTCTGTCCCTTATCCGCAATTCCTATCTCTTTCTTTTTCTAAATTCTCTCTGTTTTTCACCATTTCCGCTTACTTACAAGTCAAACCCATTTGAAACCATCAGACTGGATCTTTCATTTTCTTTTTATTGGTTGGCTTTGGTTTTGATTCTTAATATATTTAACTTCTCTGCGTGATTTTTCTGTTTTCATTGGCATACCAGGAGAAGTTTCCCACTGAAGCTGAGAAGAAATGTGGGAAAGGAATACCAAAATAACTCTCTCAGACAAAACAACAAACAACTAGTGAGTAACTGACATATCACCAAAGCTAACATACTCATCAACCAAATTCCAAGAATTCAGGTCCCTTTTGCAAACCTCCATTGAAAATCGTCCTAACAGATTCTAACACAAAAGCATTATACATTTTCAGTCAAAATATTTATGAAGCTTCCACCTCCAGAAACAAAGCACCTATTAACCACAATATATAGCCAATTTGTAAATTAATCGTAGTTCTTTTTAATCCAAACGGATTGGTTAACCGAAAACTAAATGGATTCAATTTAAGCCACCAATCCCATAATATTGACCTATCAAAAAGTTTTTATAAGCAACAGACAACAAGCAATGAAAACAAACAAAAAATAAAATAAAAATAAAACCTTACTTAATCTATAGGGGAAAACAATAAATTCAACAAGAAGACAAAATCACTGACCAGTACAAGAAAAGAAATTCAAATGACCCAATTCAGAATAATAGACATTTTCAGATTGAAAAGAAATAATAACGAGAGAAGAACAAAAAATACCAGAAGAAGAAGAGCATGATACATTGAATCTTTTAAGAGCCAATTTTCTTCCCTTAGAAGAAGAAATCAAAACCTCATCTAAAGAATTAGAGTGGAAGCCTAACTGCACGCACGAGCTTCCCAGGGAACTGCACGCACTGCATAGAAGCGATTAGCAGAGTCAGAATTGGAACTTGAACCAAAAAAAATAAAAAAACTTAAAAACATAAAAACAAAAATGTACGTATATATAGAATGGGAAATTTAACAAGGCAAAAAAAAAAATATGTATATATATGAAGATGTGAAGGGACCTGGTTAAAGAAGAGAAGCTCATTCTTCTTCTACGAAGAGAATTTAAGAGTGGGTGAGAGCCAGGTTTTGGGTTTTATGGTAATGTTTTTGCTCTATATTTTGTTTTCTTATCTTTTTCTTCTTTGTTTCTCTTCTGGGCAGCCATCAATGGGTTGACTTTTTGATAGTATGTGCATGGGACGGCTCCGATGTTACCACGTTTGTATAGAGAATTAGAGATAGGACCTACCTCTACCCATGAAAACTACTTTCATTTTTTATTTTGGAATAATTATCACGTGATGTCAGAATGACCATTAGAGCGGAAAAGTTATTGCAATATCACTATTTTTGGTGATCTTTATGACACTAATAATCATTTCATCTAATTTCATCCAATGAGTGGTATTTTAGTAAATAAGAGGATGACAATAATTTATTTTAAATATTTTTTAGAAATCAATTTTTTTCAATAATGGTAGTTTGGTAAATAAAGGGATGACATTAATTTATTTTAGATGTTTTTTAGAAATCAATTTCTTTTGTTTTTTGAAATAAATAATTATATTTAGTGTGTATATTCGTTTAGCATATCTCAAATATATATATATATATATATATATATATATATATATATATAATTATTTGTTTCAAAATACAAAGGAAATGGTTTAGATCAATACACATATCTCTTTTTATTTTTTAGATTTTTTAGATTTTTTAGTCTTACTCTTTTCAAAAAAGAAATATATATATATATATATATATATATATATATATGAGATATGCTATACATATATACCCACATTAAATATAATTATTCGTTTAAAAAAATAAAAAATTGATTTCCAAAAATAAAAATATTTAAAATAAATTAATGTCATTCCCTTATTTATAAAAATGTCACTTATTGGATTGAATTGGATGGAATGACCATTAGTGTCACAATTTTCGTTAAAAATTGTCTTTTTGAAACAACTTTTCAATTTAGTGGCTATTTTGATAGTATGTCATCAATTTGATGGCCACCAGGGTAACTATCCATTTTATTTTTTTTAAGTTTAACTACTTTCATTTCATATTAGTTTTTTTTTTATGATTAATTACAATGACATAGTAACATACCATTAATTTTTTTTTTTAAAGGCTTAACAATTACTCTTTATTTTAAGGATGACTTTTCAAAAACAAAGTACATGATTATTTTCGACATTTTACGTCTAAATCTCGGTCAACTATTAAATAGGATGGAAGTCAACTATTACATCAGTGTCTGCTGCAATTTAATCATTTAGTTGAATATTAAGGGTCTGTCCTATAAGAGTTTTTCAATTGATGTTTTTTAAAAATAAAAATAAAAATGGAAAAAGTATTTTTAGTTTCAGTTTCAAAATCTAAAAACATGTCTGCTAGCATGTACTAAAATCGGTATTTTAAAAATAAAAAGGGAAAAAACGGGTCTGGTAGGCTAATTGAAAACTATCGAAAATTGAAATATCAATTTTTACATTTTGTTTAATATTATAACAATTATAAACAAATTGATTAAATAATTAACCAATATAGTTTTTATATTGTAATTTATAAATTAAACAAAGTAACACATCACAAATTACTTCAAAAAAATCAATTAATCAATTAATCAAAACTAAACTCTTTAATTATAAATAAGTATTATTTTAATAAATATAAATAACATTAAAAATTAAAAAAAATTAAAAGAAGAAACATAAAGGAAACCAGATTGGAGAAGAAGATCAGAGAAGAAGAAGAGGGAGATGATCGGAGAAGAAGATGAAGGATCAGAGGAGAAGGATCAGAGAAGGAGAAAGAGAGGCTCGGTTCAGAGAAGGAGAAGGAGAGGCTCGGTTCAGAGAAGAAGAGGATCGAAGAAGAAGAAGGTTTAGAGAAGAAGAAGAAGAAGAAGCATCGGAGAAGGAGAAGAAGAGGCTCAGAGAAGAAGATGAAGAAAGAAGTAGAAGAAAAGAAGAGAATACCTGGTGAGTGGTGACGAAGACTTCAAGTTTAAGGAGAAAAAAAAATAATTTTAATGTTAATTTTTTTGAAAAACAAAAACAAGTATTTTGTGTTTTTCAAATATTTGATTGTTAACACTAGTTTTTTTTTTTTAAATAAAATGAAAAATGGTTAATAAACACGTATTCGAAATTGTTTTTGGAGAACAAAAACGAAATAGGCTGAAAAACAGCTGTAAGACGGGACCTTAAGTAATTCGTATGTATAAAAAAACAAAAATCTAGTTGAGCTTTAAATAAATAAAAAGAATGTTTGGATTGTGCCCTTTGAACATCTGTTTGTTTGGGCCCATTTAATTTTTCTGGTTTTCAAAGGAGTTGCGATATTTACACCCCTTAAAAACGGTTTGTACACCACAAATTAATACATTTCAAAATTTCAATAATACCCTTGACTAAAAAGACTAAATAGTTTGTAGTGGTAAGCACCTTACACATACATCCAACCTCACATCTACATCCAAAAGGTAGTGGGTTCGAATCATACCACAATCTCAAAATATTGTAATAGTTTAAAAAAGAAAAGGAAAAAAGTAAACCCATAACTAAAATTATTTAATAATTTAAACACTTTGGGAAATGAAACAAGTGCAATATTAATGGGGTTAGTTTGGAGATATTAAAAAAAAAATTCATTAACTTTTAATACATTTCCCTTATTTTCCGTCCAATTTCAGAGAGAAATCAAATTGGGTGAACACAAGAAGAAATATTTCATCTCTTTCCATCCTTATCATTTCTTTTCCGTCTCATTTTAACAATCCAAACAAGTAAGAGATATGAAATATAGTCACTCATTTCCTTTCTCTCCTATATGATTATGAATGGAAAAGAAATGAAAAAGAAATGAAACAAATGCAATATTAATGGGGTATTAAATTTTAATTCATTTCCCTTCTTTTCCGTCCAATTTAAGAGATAAATCAAATTGGGTGAACGCAAGAAGAAATATTTCATCTCTTTCCATCCTTATTATTTTAACAATCCAAACAAGATATATGAAATATAGTCACTCATTTCCTTTCATTTTCTTTCTCCCCTATTCTATCAAACCAAACATAGTACGATAAATTTTGAAAATAAAAAAGTTGTTTTTAAAATGGGATCCAAAGAATCCCAACCTGGCCTCAGCGTACTGCAAGTCTGCAATGGTGTGGGGGTTGTTCAATCAATTGACACAAAACAAATCCAATGCTTGCATTTCACTCATTCAACTATTTCCACTATGTTTGGTATGATGGAAAATTAAGGAAATGAAATGGGTGGATTTGTTATCTCTTGTTAAATGAGAATGACATCAAATGATAAGGAAAGTAAGTGAAATTGAGGGAATATTTTCTCATGTTTCATCAAATTTGGTCTCTCACTAAAATTAGATAAAAAATAAATTTAAAATTAATAATTTTTTTCAATATTCCAAAACTAACGGTATTAATATTGCATTTGTTTCCTTTCTTTTAGCTTCATTTCTTTCTTGAACTTATCGTTCCCTCGATCCAAATACAGTGACACTCAGCAACAGATAGCATATACGATATACCTCTCTCTCTCTCTCTCTCTCTCTCTCTCTCTCATCATTATCATTGTTTTTTCAGTCCAACAAATCACCCACCTTGCAAATAAAATCAAAACATTCCAACAAGACAACCACCAACCCTTCATGGCTTCCTTCCATTTCCCTCTCCTCTCTCTCTTCCTTCTTCTCCTTCTTCAACCCCTTTTCACCACAGCCAATCTCCACAAAACCAGAAATCTTCTCAAATCAAACCTCATCACAGAACACACTACAAACCCTATAAGTGTCAATGACACCCCACCAACTCTTTACTTTGAAGTAACCAAACCCATCAGAGTCCCCAAATCCAAGCCTTACAAACACCTCCTTCTCCACCATGATTTTGCCTACACTTATGGAAAATCACCGGTTCTCGCAAACTACACTCCTCCCTCTCATTGTTCTTTTGACAAGTTCTCCAAAATTGTCCTTGAATGGAAAGCTACATGCAAAGGAAGGCAATTTGACCGCATTTTTGGGGTCTGGTTAGGTGGTGTGGAGATTCTCAGGAGCTGCACAGCTGAGCCAAGAGCTACTGGGATTGTTTGGAGTGTGAAGAAGGACATAACCTGGTACTATTCATTGCTTGTTAAGAACGAAACACAAACTCTGGCTGTTTATCTTGGTAATCTTGTTGATAAAACTTATACTGGTGTCTATCATGTGGATATAACTGTTTATTTTTATCCTGCTGAGAGTGATTTTAGCAATCATGATAATAATGGTCGGGATGATTTGGTATCTGGGTATGATTCTAAGGCTGATTTGATCTTGCCCATCTCGCGAAATTTGCCCTTGAATGATGGGTTGTGGTTTGAAATTGAGAATTCAACTGATACTCAGGTGAAGGAATTCAAGATCCCTCAAAATGTGTACAGGGCTGTGTTGGAGGTTTATGTTTCTTTTCATGAGAATGATGAGTTTTGGTACGGAAATCTTCCTAATGATTACATTGCTGTAAATAATTTGACTGGTTATCCTGGAAATGGACCGTTTAGGGAGGTTGTGGTGAGTCTTGATGGCAAGGTTGTCGGTGCAATTTGGCCGTTTACTGTAGTATTTACTGGAGGGATAAATCCTCTCTTATGGAGACCTATTACTGGCATTGGTTCTTTCGATCTTCCTTCTTATGATATTGAAGTGACCCCATTTTTGGGGAATATATTGGATGGTAAGACTCATAGTCTTGGGTTTAGTGTTACTAATGCCTTAAATGTGTGGTATATAGATGCAAATTTGCATCTTTGGTTGGACAGTAAGAGCACAAAAACTATGGGGAAGCTTTTGAAACACAATAATGTGCCTCTTATTGTTTCCCTTGTGTCGAATTTTAAGGGTTTACAAGGGATATTCTTAACAAAAGTAAACAGGTCTATATCCTCAAGTGGATGGGTTAAGTCATCTCATGGAAAGATTAAGACCCATTTCGTTCAAGACTTCAGCTACAACAATTCAATGGCGATGGGCAATGATGGCAACTTGCAGATTGTGAACCAGACGATCCATTTTAATGACATTGTTTCTGCCATGAAGCAATCCTCGAATGCTCACTCCATGAAATCGTTCAAATTATTTTCCCTTTACTTATACTCAGATTCAGTAGATCAAGGAAATGGAACTTCTTTAGAGGTGTCAAACTTCACATTGGGATTTGATGAGAAAAGTTCTAGGAATGCTGGTTTTGGATTATCAAGCATCTCTCTCAATAATTTGCAGAATGGACAGGGTGAAATGGTTGTGAAGGATAACTTAGTTGTAAGCGGATTGGGAAGCACGCAACAGGTGTACAAATATCATGGTAATGAATTCTGTTACTTTAGGAACATAAGTAGCTCGAATTACACCATTCTGTACGATAAAGTGGGACACAAATGCAATAAAAGAAAAATGTCACAGTTTGGCTTTAGCTTGCGAAATGGCGGCCTCTTCCACCTAAATCAGCTGCTCTAGCCTGTAAATATTAGATAATAAGAAGTTTAATAATTGGACTCAGTTGATTCTCCGGTTACTTCATAAAAGGGTCCATTTAGTTAGATATTCCAGAGGGTTTGTAAATGTGGCTGGACCAGACTAAATTGTTTCATGGTCTTTATTTATTTTGAACACAGATTCGTTTTGTTGATATTCTTGTATTTCCTTAAACTATATGCTTTAACGTGAACCCATCTTTGAATTTCGTAGTTGAATGATAAAGGATATCTTCATTTCATCATAAAATATCCCCTCCAGCATCATAGTTTTGATGTGAGTTTGAATGTACAAGGCTGAAAATGAAGTAGGTGAATAATCTTATGAGTGTTACCGACTGGGGAGCTCTGCTGATGTTTAAATATCATGAAGCAGATTTTTTCAGCTAAGCATCTTTATTATCATGGTAGATGATGGGTGGAAGCATGAGCTGCAAATGTTTTGTAAGCAATATTTTTATAGTGAAGTAAAGTAATCCTTGCTTGTGATATAATTACATCCATTGATTTAGATGAGTTCATTAAAATGCCTATGTTATGGCATAAAGTAATTATTGGATGTAAATGTGTTTTACTGGCTAAGTTGGGGCCTGAGAGCATTACATTGTAACAAACAAAATTCAATGTTGGCCTTTGGTGACGCATGGCATATATCACTTTCAACATAAGTGTTATCTGTCCATATTGGAACAGAATGGTCTTATTATGACTAGGAGGAGACTAATTTTTCCTGCTTTTATTGTGCTATGTTATTTGTTGTTTATGGTTATATCTGTACAGGATTATAGATTATATTAGCTGTCACTGCTAAAATTCGCATTTATTTTGGTCTTTTCTATGAACTTTGTCATTCTTCGTAGTGTAGTTTCTTTGTGACAAATATTGACCTATAGACTATTAATAGTGCTCAAACTAACCACCTGATAGCTACCTTAAAAAAGTCCTTATTTAGTAAGAGTAATCTAATTGTGGTTTTACATTTATTGTATTTTGTGAAGGTTCCATAGGAGCTGTCTTTTATGGAATGCATCTAATAAGCATTTTGGGTGACTAATTTTGCAGCTAGAACTGTAACAATGAGGCTTGTGGTAAATATGAAGTAATCGCTTGTGAATTCCCTTCTTATAATGAATACGAGATAGTAAAATAATTAAATAACTAAAAGTTTGAACATCATATGCAGATGTAGGTACACAATACACTTTTGACACAATAATCATAAGTATAAACAGTAAAATGAATACCTTTGATGTCACATTTGAGATTTCATTCTTCTTGTAAATTGTCAATATCTAGTCATTTCTTCCTTCGGGTTCTAGTGATGTTTGACAAATTTTTCTGGTTTTTGAAACAAATGGTTTTGGATCTTGTTTGTTTGTTCCCATAACATGTTGCATCATAGCTTTTTATGACTTGGATTTTAGTTGCATCATGTACCGTATCAAAGACTAAGGTTGACAATATTGAGATGCACATTTTCCTATATATTATGTGTAGTCAGTGGCACCAGTAATATATCAAACACAAACCATTGGGACCTTAATATTTTTATTTTTCCTGATTTGCCGATTTGGAATCTTATTGGGGTTGATCTTGTATTAAGAATTAGTAATGATAGTTTCAATTCTAATTTATGGCCTTTTTGTATTCTCAGAATTCGATACCTTGTGTTGCAAATTACAATCTAATCGCTTGATTTGCTCTAACTAAGATAAAAGATGAATTATATGTTGTGACAATTATTAACAGCTAATAGAGTAATGCTGATGCAGATCTCTGTTTGGTTTTGCTGGGTTATGCAAGCTCTCTCAGTTTCTTTAGATTGTTGGCAAGTAAAAATTTTGGGTTGGAATAAAACATAAATATGTTTATATGGGGTATTTGAATAGAAAGAGATATATGCATTTCAGTGGACTTGATGGTTTTTTTTTTTTTTTTTTTTTTTTTCATTTTACCAATTTGGTCTTCCTTGAATTCTTTTGTTTCCATGAAAGGTTTTTCTTATTTTTAACTCCAAATCTTATAACTCTTAACAGTTCCTGTTTTGGTTAAGTTCAGGCATATACTTCCAACATACCTGAATTACACTCTTTCTTAATATTTTTTTTAGGAAATGCTGCATTCTTGTATTATTGTCCAGTACAAGAAGTATGTTTCATTTTTACCTCTCTGTTAGGTTTAATTCAGATTCCTTTTTTCATTTTGAAAGAATTTAGTAAGACTAGTACAATTCCTCATTGAGGCTACAGTTGGTTCCACTAAATTATGGTATCAGAATTCTGTTTAGAAATAAAGATCTTATAATTTGTTATGTGTAAGCCTATGTAGTCTTTTAACAAACATTCAAGAGAAGCCATTTTTTTTGGTGTGCCATATATGAAGTAATTTCACCAATCTTTGGTTAAAATTTAATTTTTGTAATGGGAAAATTTTGGTCTTTATAGTGCGTTATAAAACGCATTTTTTGATAGTCAAAAGCAGTTTGTAAAAAAACATTCTTAAACGCTTCTTTAGTTTGTAGAGTCGAATACATCTTAGGTGCATTTGAGATGGCTTATACCATTCCAATTCTCTAGTAGACTGTAAGTAATCTGCAACCTCCCTCTTATATTCTGGTATTATATTATTGCATTCTTCTGCTAGGAACAACATACATTTGGTTATCATCGATCGAGCTGAAATGCATGGTCTTCAACCCAGACAGGATCTAGATTCAGAACCATGTCAAAAATTTCATAATATCCTTTATGAAACAGTAATTTATCTAGCATCTCATAAATTTATGTTTGCATTTGGGAGATTGAGTTCATTAATCACCATCCTTATGCGGATTTTTGTGTTTTAGTGAACTCTTAACCGTGAAAGTTTGTTAGATATTTACTGGATACAGACTCTTTGAGTTATTTATCCCAAACCCTAGTGGAATTTAGACTGAAAACATGATTTTAAGAAGTGGAACTCATAGCTCATAACAGTTAACAAACATTGACATTGCAAATTTAAGATTTTATTTTTTGTTTATACCCTATTCAGATATCTAGCAATTGAAAAATCAATATGATAACACTCCTTTCTTCTTGTCAAGAACATTTGGTACTAGGAAAGACATTCGTGCCTGAGAGGGCAACGGGCGGAGAATCCCAATGTTCGAGTTTGAGTCGGGTCCTTTTTTGCATGTATTTTCCACCTTATCATAAAGAATAGTGTCATTTGAGCTACTTAGGTTCCTGAAGTAGCAGAGATCACTACCATGATACTTGTAAGTTTGCTTTGTGTTCCACAATGTATCCACTATAAAGTTGTCTTCTACATCCAAAACAACGCGCCCACTTTGCAGATTCCTGAGAGAGCTGAAGAAGAAATCAAAACCAGAATTCTCTGATCTCTCCTCATAAAACCCCAATTTCACGTCGGTTATATGTGATATAGTTCCATTTTTTCGATCGAGTTGATGAATGGACAAGCGAAGAGGAAACCTTTTAAATGAACTAATAGAATAAGCAAAATAGGAAGGCATTCTGGTGTAAACTCTGTCATCAAAATGGATCATCTGATCGAAGACCTGTTGATTCCCATCTTTGCGTATCGAAATCAAGTTACTATAACCGAAATCTTGAATCGAATGAGTCGTGATCTCACCGTAAGATGATTTGATCAATCCGGTCGAGGATATAGACCTGCTAGCATTTGTCAACATCTTTCCATTTAGACCCCGAAAATCTGACAACAGAGAAACATGAAGAGGCATGACATTGTGTTTCAAAAGCTTCCCTTCAGTTGTACTGCTCTTACTGTCCAACCAAAGGTGCAAATTCGCATCAATGAGCCACAGATTTAAAGCGTTCGTGACACTGAATCCAAATCTATGGATCATCCCATCCAGTATGTTGCCTAAAAAAGGAGTGATTTCGATATCGTAAGAAGGGAGATCAAACGAACCGATTCCAGTAATAGGAGTCCAGAACAAGGGACTGATTCCTCCCGTATAGATCACTGTAAAAGGCCATATTGCACCAACTACTTCACCGTCAAGACTGATCACAACCTCCCTAAAAGGTCCATTCCCTGGTGTGTCAGTGAGGTTGTTCATGGAAATGAACTCGCTCGGAAGATTTGCATACCAAAATTCATCATTCTCATGAAAAGACAAGTAAACTTCCAACACTGCCCTATACGCATTCCGGGGAATTCTGAATTCCTTCACCTCCATATCCATTGAATTCTTGATCTGAAACCACAACCCATCATTCAACGGTAAATTTCGCGAGATGGGCAAGATCAAATCAGCATTAGAACTATACCCAGATGCTAAATTATCGGAATCATGCTCATGATAGTTCATATTTCTTTCAGCTGGATAAAAATGGATAGTAATATTCACATGATATACCCCAGTATAAGTAGTATCAACAATATTACCAAGGTTAACAGCGAGTGTCTGCCTCTGATTCTTAACAAGCAGAGAATGATACTTTGTAATGTCCTTTTCAACACTCCAAAGAATCCCAGAAGGTGTTGGCTCTGCTGTGCATCCCCTGAGAAGCTCTACCCCTCCTAACCAAACCCCGAAAATGCGATCAAATTGTATTCCTTTGCACGTTGCTTTGAATTCAAGGACTATTTTGGATGCCTGGAGAGGTGTGCAATGAGAGGGAGGAGTATAGTTAGCGAGGACCGGGGATTTGCCATACGTGTAGCCAAAGTCATGTTTCAGGATGAGGTGAGAACATGGTTTGGTTTTGGGCAGTTTGATAGGTTTTGTTACTTCAAAGTAGCGGGTGGGTTGGGTGTCATTGAGGTGCAAGGTGGTGGGGGATTGGCGGAGCCTGGTTTTGTGGAGGCGGGCGTTGGCGGAAAGGAGGCTGTGGAAGAGAAGGAAAAGAGAGAGGAGGAGAGGGAACTGAGAATTCGAAGAAGCCATAGATAGCTGTTCTGGTGTTGGTGTTTGTTGGAACTTTTATAGTTACAGATGAAGACTACCATGTTGGAGTAAAACACTATGCTGACTTAATGGTGAAGATTTGGAAGGGAACAAGTATTGGAGATGGACAGAAGGAAATTTTGAGTAAAAGTAAATCTACATTGTTAAGAATCTGGAATTCAAAGGTTTTGGGGAGACAGTATTCTTGTAGCATTAAAATAAAAACGATCAATGGAGTAGAGCATTTTAAGCTTACTATGCTAAAGATTGCTTTGAGTGTCCAGTATCCTGCCTCTAGTAACTGAGAAAATCTTCTCTGGACGGTCAATCATGATCTCGGCATATATCATATGCCGTGATAAGAGATTGTTTGTAATTGGTTGGTAATTAAAAGATTATAACAAAAATATAACCATTGACCACACATTAATCATAAGAGCAACATGTGAAAATCTTTCCAAACTCAGCTGTACTCAGATTTTCCTTAACTGAATGAGAAAGGAGTTGAGTGCAAGTTGAGTACCCATAGAATGAACAAAAATGAAAGTAGTTCTAGAAGGTGACACCAGATTACCAGAGCAGAACAAAAGAGGTAACTTATGCCGAAATTACTTCCAAAATAAAACTAAATACAATAAGTGGCTAATAACCTAGAGAATGCGCAACCCAATATAAAAATATATCCTATCAAATAGGTAAACATTTGGGTCACCATTTGATTTGCAATTATCAAAAGGGACAACAAATGCACTAAGTTATACTCTAAAGTTTGATATAAATATAGCTACTCATATCCTCTGTTCTTAATATGGATAAGTTGGCAAATGAGCATTTTTGTCATTTTCTTAATGGAATGTTTTTTAAATTATCTTCATTTTAATGATTTTTTCTTGTGTTTAAATTTAAAATTTTAAATAAAAACTGTTTCTAATTTTTTTATAAAAAACTTTAAAATTTAAAATTATTTGTTTTTTTACTTGAGGAATTTTTAAATTTTTTATACCAGTCTTTATTTTTTATTTTTTTTATAAAAAAATTATATTCATTTATAAATTTTATTTCTTACGGTCAATTAAAGTCAACTTAAAAAGTCTGGAAGGTCTAGGTAAATAAATACATAACTTTCCTTACATGTACAATAATCGAAGATACAATATTCACATGATAGGGTCCATCTCACAGTACACATGTTTTAATTTAGGGCAAATTGCACTGGATCCTTTAAGGTTTGGACAAGTTACACTTAGATAGAAACGTTTCTTTATTGTACACTAACACCCCCAATACTTAAATTTGACTTTAAAAATACCTAAAATGCCCTTAGTTATATTATTTTATACTTTATTTTTTTTACTTTTTAATCAAACACTTTATAAACTTTAATAAAATAAAAAAATTAAATAAAAGATATGATTCATTAAATAAATCAATAGTTTAAAAAAAATAATTTTTAAAAATATTAAATAAATAGTTTTAAAAAATAAAATAAATATATAGTTTTAAAAAATAAAATAAATAAATAGTTTAAAAAATAAATAAATAGTTTTAAAAATAAATAAATAAATAGTTTTAAAATATAAATAAATAAATGAAAAAAATTAAAAACATTAATTTTTTTAAGGATATCCATTAATAGGGACAAAAAAAACTCTAAATATCCAAACTTTTACGGTAAAGATGATGGTGAGAGAAACTTCAAGGTTCCCAACACTCCTTGGATATTTAAAGCTTATCTTGTCCCTATTAATGGAAATTCTTAAAAAAATTAATGTTTTTTTCATTTATTTTTTAAACTATTTATTTATTTATTTATTTAAAGCTACTTATTTATTTATTTATTTAAAGCTACTTATTTATTTGATTTTTAAAAACTTATTTTATTTAATTTTTTTAATTATTTATTTACTTAATTTTTTTTAAAACTATTTATTTATTTAACTTTTTTAACTATTTATTTAATTAATTTTTTTAAACTATTTATTTATTTAATTTTTTAAACTATTTATTTATTTAATTTTTTTAAACTATTTATTTATTTAATTTTTTTTAACTATTTATTTATTTAATGCATCATATTTTTTATTTTGTTATTTATTTTTATTAAAGTTTATAAAGTTTTTGGTTAAAAGGTAAAAAAAATAAAGTACAAAATAATATAACTAGGGGCATTTTAGGTATTTTTAAAGTTAAATTTAAGTCTTGGGGGTGTTAGTGTATAATAAAGAAACGTTTTCATCTAAATGTAACTTGTTCAAATCTCAAGGGGTTCAGTGAAATTTACCCTTTATTTTGTTAAAGAAAGGGGAATTCTTCATGACAAAAGAAACAAAAGAAAAGGGTCAAATTAAGTTGTACTTGCGCACTTGTATGTCTTTCAATTTTAAAGGTGAGTGGATAAGTTATTTTTATTTGAAGCTTACTTTTAAATGAAGGAAGATTTCCAAAAATCCCTTTTTACCGTTTTTCAAAACCAAAATTATGATTTCAAATTTAGATGAGAACTTCCAATAAGTAGGGATTCCTAGAGGTGTCGGTCGAGCTAGACAGAATATTAACATATATGTTCTAGTTCGATCTAAATCTGATTCTGTATAATCTGAGTCTGGTTCGATCCGAAGTCCTTTTAACCAAATTTAAGTATAGCTTAAATCCGTTATCATGTCTTTTAAAGAAAAATAAAATTTGGCTTGAATTCAATTGTGTCCAAGTTTGATTGGTTGGAAAGCCTTATTCAACCTGTTTTTTTTATTTAAAGAAATTCTTAGTAAACTATACTTTGTAAATCCAAAAATCAAATTAACAAAATAAAAATAATTAAACAGGCTTTACAAACCATTAAACAAAGTCAGTAACTTCATTTAACAAAGGGAGAATTATATTTTTATCAAAAAAAAAACAAAGGGATAATTATATCATAAATAATCATCTAACTTTTGATCAAATGCCAATAATCCTCTAACTTTTGATCAAATGCCAATTCAAACACTCTAGTTTGAACAATCGGTAAAAAAACCCCTACCATTAGTTGATAGTTAGTTGACCGTTAATTGACTTTAATTAAATCTAATGAAATATAATTATTTAAATGGATTTTTTTTATAATTGAACTAAAAAAATAATGAAAAAATGTTAGATAATAAAAAAAATTATTTCAATGAAAATTAAATATATAAAAAATATAATAACAAAGCAATAAAATCATTATAAAATTTAAATAAAAAAATTATTTTAAATATAAAAAATTATTTTTGTATGAAATTGATTTTATTATTATTAGTATATCTTTTATTATATTTTCCTTTTTTATTCTGTCTATAGTAAAGGATATATATAATACCAATATAGATATTAAAAAAGGAATGATATTATATATTAAATAATAGTTCAAAAAAATCTTAAATATTATAAAGTTATGGTTTTTTTAACAATATGAATTTAACTAACGTTAAGGTTACCTTCCAATTTAATCAGCATAATATATATATATATATATATATATATATATATATAATATTTAATTCTATAGTGTTATAGTAAAACCTCGAAAAATGAATGTTCGATAAATTAATAACCTCGTTTAAATAATAAAATCTTCTGGTCTCAACTCGGGCCAATCTACTAAAATAATAACCTCACTAAATACATAAGATAATAATTTTAAAAAAAATGACGATATTTACACCCCTTAAAATCTGTATGTACACCCCAACTTATGGGTCGTTTGTTTTTTTGTCTGAATACTGAATAGGGACTGAAATCTGAACTTGAATGACATGTTTTTTTTTCTCACATCTGAATGTATTGTCAACATGTTTGTATTTTAAAAGTAAAATTGTCTGAAACTAAGTAATTTTACATTTATACCCACGTTAAACAATTATACATATAATATGGAATAAAAACAATCCAAAAATAATAATTATATATGAACACATATGATCATGATCTTCTTCTTCGATTACAAATAAACTTCATTTTTACTAAGAAAAGAAATGTTTTTTTTTTCAAAAAATAAAATGGGCAGTAGGAAAACTCACATAAAATACTCTAAAAAAATAATATATAAATACATCGCCCCAATATCATAATAAAGTATTGATATTAAACACTAATATGAGAAGTGATTATGGTTCTTTTTTATTTTTAAAACTATTTAAAATAAACAATATATTAAAATAAAGATTTTTGTACCATATATAATTATGATGAAATTGGAAATATTTATATATAGGAGATAGTATCGGAAGAAAAGATTTCGGATTGCATTTAATTCAATTCAATGATTTACAATTAAGTAAAAAGTCATGATTTTTTACTTTCTATTTTAAGTTGTTTTTTGACATCTTTAAGTTGTTTGACCATTTATAAAAACAAACAAAATTTATAAGTATTTGGAAATAAGTCTCGGGTATCTGATAATAAGTCTCGGGTAGCTGGAAATAAGTCTCGAGTGACCTACCCGAGACTTGTTGCCGAGACTTAATTCTAGATTTTTTTTATCTTTTTCTTCATCGACCACCAATGGAGGTCGAGGTCATTTCGACCTCCATTCAGGTCTGTCCGACCTTCATTGATGGATCAATGAGGGGTTTTTGAAAAGTAAAAGAAAACAGAGGAGAGAGGAAGAAAGAGAGAGAGAGAGAGAGATATTTAAAAAGTAAAAAGAAAATTAAAAGAATAAGCGAGTGTATTTTAGTCTCATCACATACTTTGTTGCTAAAAAAACATTGAATTAATAACGAGTAGTGCTATTGGCACCCCCACTACTGAACTATTTATGCCCCATTTTTAAAATTTTGATTTAATTATATAAAATTAAATGATTTTATTAATATTTTTGATTTATTTCCAAGATTACCCTTTTACATATTTTTCAAATTTAATACATCTCATACCTTTTTCAAAAAAGTAAAAATAAAAATAAAAATACACTTCATCTCTAATCTTTATATACAGTTTCTCACATCCATTCGCAGGATTTTTTTTTCTTCTTATTTCATGGTGAAACCATCCTTATTAGATGCGGGGTTTTTTTTTCTGTAGTCGATTGGATTGTTGGTGTAGATTGTGAGTGTGATATTGATGGTCTGATGATTTTTTTGAGCCGTTGAGTTAGAGTTTTGGTGTGGTTTCGTTTCGTTAAAGATTAAGATTTCTTGGTTGCGATTCTTGATGTGATTTCATTTGTTTTTTTTTTATAAATTAAATAACATTAAACTAAATTTGGAAGATCCGGAATAAAATCTACAAAAGATTGATATAAATCGTAGAATGCTAGAAGATCTGAAAGAAAATAAACCAGAGAAAAAAAAATAGCAAGCATGGATCTGGAATTTGAAAAGAAAAACAAAATAAACACGTGAAATAATAAAATCAATAAATATTTAATATAGGAAACATGAGATTAAGATATGAAAGAAAATATAAACAAAATAGTAAAATGAAATCAATAAATACTAAACATGGGAACATGAGATCGAGATCTGAATGAAAATATAAACAAAATAGTAAACATTCAGTGATTTGAAATACTCTTTGTCATTAGGGTTTTGAAATATGGAAAGTGGAGTTTTATTAGTTTTACTTTGTACATGATTTTTTTAATAAAAATTGTACATCTCTTTAAGTAATTTGATAAAGAGAAATAAAGAATATTAAATAATTTAAAAAGTGGGGTATAAATAGTTCAATAGTGAGTGTGTCAATAGCACTACTCTTAATAACTTGATGACATTCCCACAAAACCAAACACATTTGGTGATATTTCCCCTTATTCCCTCTAATTATTAATTAGTTTCCTATTGTAATATCTTATGAAAACAAAAATGTTTCTTTTTAATGATTTGATATTAACATATATCATTAAAAATTCTTTCCATTTTTTAAAACCCTAGATTCTTTCTTATAATTTAATTTTAAATATATTTCCTCATTTTCTTTTAAGGAAATACAAATTGACTATTAGAGAATGAATCAAAATTTTTCCAAGTTGGTTGTAAAAAAGCATGTATTAAATTATTTTTATTAGAAGAAGAAAATCATTATAAATTGTTTACTCTATAATATTTGTATTTTTTTTCTTGCAAACACGCTTTAGACTTTGTGGTTTTTTTTTTCAATATTAATTGGTCTTCAATTTCATTAAACATTTTTCTACTTCCAAATCAATTGTTACATGATATAAACATTGATTCCTTATAATTTTCACAAACAGAAAATAGATCTCCACCATAAAAAAAAACAAAAAAAAACTCAAAATGAAGTGATTTTGTTGATAGAAAACAGTAAAGAAGAAATTGAGAGAGCAGCTTGACACGCTGACCGAGAAAAAGAAAAATGGAATTTGATTTTTGTGAAAGGAAAACATGGAAGATAAAAAGAAGGGAAGGGAAAGAAAAATGATATAATTTTTTTTAAGAACAGTGATAGAAAGTTTTTTTTTTAATTTTTGAAATAATAGTAATAGAATTAAAGATAATAGTAAAGTTTCCAATTTTAAGTAATAATAAAGTTGATTAAATAACATAACAATATATGTCAGTGGTGACTAGTGTGTACTTATAAAAATACAATTACATTATAATTAAAGAAATGATATTTTTGACATTAAGTGTAGTTTATAGGGGTGGGCACTAAATTCGGAACCAAACCGAATCGAACCGAACCGAACCGAAAAAAGGGTGTTTGGTTCGGATCATATAATTAATTCGGTTTAAACCGGTTTAAAAATTGAAAACCGAAAAAGTTTTCGGTTCAAACCGGTTTGCTTTTCTGAAAACCGGTTTGAACCGATTAAACCCCCTATAAAACTATTAAAAAAAACTCCTAACATTTATAATGTTCTTTCTCTTACAGATTCACACAACATCTCAGTTATATTTATTTTTGGGGAGGTATTATTATGTAGTGTACTATTATTAACAGATTTTAAACTTTTATTTACGAGTTCGGATTTTGGAATGTATTAATATGTTTTTTATATTTTGGAATGGATTTGTTATTAACTTATTATTGTGTATTAATATGTTTTGGAATGTATTAATATGTTTTTTATATTATGTAATATGTTGTTTTGGCTTTGGACTATTCAAATGGCCAAAATTAGGCCCATTAAGCTATTCATTAATTTTAAAACAAATTAAAAAGACTCATTATGCTATCCGGCCCATTAGACCCAAAACCAAATTGAACCGAACCGAACCGATTAAAATCAGTTCAGTTCCTATTTCTTATTCGGTTTAAACCAGTTTAATTTTGGATGAACCGAAATATTTTCGGTTCAATTCGGTTTTGTCCAAAACTGAACCGAATCGAACCGTGCCCACCCCTAGTAGTTTATTTACAAACTATAAAAATTTAAAAAATTGTGAGGAGTGTGAATACAAAATGGGTGTACATACAGTTTTTAAAGGATGCAATTATCGTCACTCTTAAAAAAATCATTTAAGGCCCACCGAATATATAAATTAATAATTGGTTAATTATATAAAAAAATAGCACATAAAAGTTCATTATATATATTAATGAACTTTTTACTTACAACTTACCTGTTTTCAATTATGCTCTTTAAAAAAATACATCTAAAGTCGTTTGTCTTTTCTTTGTATCTAAACCGAACTCAATATCATCCTTAATTTTTCGCAATGCATACTCCATTTGATATAATATATATATATATATATAATATTCATTGTAACTAGTAGTTATTTCAGGTTACTACTACTTAAAAGACCTCTTAATTTTGATTAAACCATTGTTGAAACACAACTATCATCTGGATTACGATCATTATCGATAGATGTATTCATTACCCTTTAAATAATCTCTTAATCAGTAGATAATTTCATTACCGTATCATTTTCAATAGTATAATTCAAAAGGTGATCAACATCCATTAAAATTTATAATTCAAAAGGTTTGTGAGAGTAGTTATCTCCAGTTATGGGGGTAGATATCTGGGCCATACATGTATTGTTTGATCTTAGCAGGTAATGACAGTCATATTGCAATAGTTCTTGTAATATTTCAAAAACAAAAACTCTTTTTAAATTAATAAATATTCATTTATTGATAAATTAATAAATTATTCATTTATCAATAAATAAATAACCCATCTAAAATAATAATATTGCTCGGTCCCAATAATATTATTTTACTGGGTTTTACTGCAGTACTGAAAAGAAAAAAAGAAAAAAACGAAAAGAAAAATATGGGTATAAATCATTCATTTTTTTTATCCTGATCAAAAATACTGAACACGTTTACTTATGATGATATGTTTACTTATACGATTCCTAACGCATTTGCTAATTACTGATTTACTAGTCACTTGGTTAGGAATCTGATTATACAAGATAAAATTAGTCGGATGTAAATCCTTCAAACATGCATCAATGAGGTTATAGGATAGGTTCGAATCTACTTTTTTAAAAAAAAAAAAACACTAAATTTATATAACATTTCCGGTTACGAATCGGATTATATAAATCCATCCCATAAATACATCGGGAATTAAATACCTGATACGGAAAGTTGATTCCGCTACTCAATAACCAAGTGCTCCTTTTCCTTTCCTGATTCTCTTTCCCACCCAAGAATCAAATTCCCTCTCTTTTCCTGATTTCCTTTCCAATAAAACTTGATTTCCTCTTATTTGCTTCCGGATTGGTAAACGCGTCTTTATTTCCTATTGGTAAAAGCGTCCTAATCTAAATCGGTCTCCAACTTGGAGAAGGAGATGTTTTCGCTTGTATATCAAGTACACTGAGCGGGACGCTCTTTATCATTATAAAATCTTTTAACCCTAAATCTGAAATCAACTATTTTGCTCACATCGCTACTTTCAACAACTGGATTTGGATTCAAAGTTGGTGGATTTTAGCCTTCACGTATTGGGTAAGTTTTCTATTTCTTTGATAGAATTATTCAATGCTTTGTTTTAAATTTGGGTTTTAAGGATTTCCAGTTGAATTCTTGCTGTTGATGGTCTATTTAATTTGGGTTTTAAGGGGATTCTTTGATAGAATGATTGAATGCTATACTTTGTTTTTTTAATTCTTCAATTAAGTATTTCCGTTTCTTTAATTTCAGTTTCAATTTGGTTGTTTCTTTAACAAGAACCAGCACCTTTTGTCTTTGCTGGATATTACAATTTACAAGTAACAAAGAGAAGAATTAAGAGTTGTGGGTTTTTATTTTATTTTATTTATTTATTTATGTATCGTCTGTGTCACCACTCACTAGAGATTGAGGATACAATAATTTTTGTATGCCCGTCTTTCTGATTTTACATCGTAATCAGATCCCATGAAAGAAAATCTATAACTGCTCTCAAACCCTTGCAACTGCTCTCTATTATTTCATCAAAACTATATATATATATATATATATATATATGTATATATATATGTATATATATATAGCAGTAACTGGACTATATCTACCATCAATTCTAACTCCATACCCCGCAACTGAACCTGGATTTTTTTTCCCTTTTGAATAATACTATTGCTTAACACTTGCAAACTTGTAACTTTATTTTGCAATTAATGAATTTATATTTTTAATAATATGATCTAATTGTTTGCTGTTATTTGTTATGGAGGTGTGAGCATCTTGGTGATCGAGAGCCGTTTCTATTTGCTGTGATTTGCTGATACAAAAGCTGTTGAGGTTTTTTCCATGATATTTATGTTTTAATAGTATCATCTTTTACTTTGTTTCCAATTTTGTGTAATGCATTCATCCATTAATTGCTTTAGTTCAATAATAGCAACCGTCTTTGAAACTCAAATAAAATATTATTCAATTATGAGAAATTAGAAAAGCATGTCATTTTCTGAATTTATATATTAAACAAATTAATAATTAAATGTTGAAGTCTACATTTACTTGTAATGTTTATGATCCGTATATACTAATATACTATTGTTGTATTCATATTAGATGACATTACAAGTTACTGCTACAACTTAAACTAAAACAAACAAATTAATAAATAGTAAAAAATACTTATAGTAACATAAATGATTGAAATCTAGAATTCTAGATTTAAAGATTAGATCTATTATAGTACAATGGCCCAAATATTTTGTTAATTTGCAATCTAGAAATAGAGATTAGACTTTGTATAATACAATGACCCAAATTTTTTGTTAGTTTGAAATCTAGAAATAGAGATTACAATGAACAAATATTTTGTTAGTTCAATCTAGGAAGACCAAATCTAATATGACCATACAACAATCAAATTAGGGGATGGGAAATAAGATGTATTGAAGAGGAGATGTATATGGCTCAGACATGTATTGAAGAGTAGATGGAGTAGCCAAAGTTGCATCAGCAACATCTATGGTGGTGGAAGAATTTCGACAATTATTACGAGAGTTTTGGAGTAGGAGAATATGCTTTTAAGCATGGCTTGCCACTTGAGTAGGGGTTCTTCTCACTACACAGTACCTTTAAATGCTCTTCCAATCTCCTTTTCCATACTTTTCTAGTCCCGACATAAATAATTTGGATCGAAAACAAATAGATAGCATGTAGGTTATAATTATTGAAACACAACTACAATACATATATAGGGATAAATATTACTTTTTACCGTTTACGTAGCAAGAACATGACGATGATACGTACTCGTGTTTTTCAAGTGTCCATGTAATGCCTTTTCTCCGCTGATGCTTAACTCTTTTTTCTGCAACAACACCAGTAGCAGCAGCGGTGTTGTTCTTGTAATTAGATAGTGGTACAATATCTGATTCAATCATCTAGACATCTTCAATCAAATTATTGTAGTGTTTTTAGACCTGTGAGAGTTTTCCCTTAAATTTGCAGCGTAATCTGTTTGAACATGTTAGGAGAATCATGATCTAGTTCAGCTAGAGCATTTTCAAAAGCCTTGTTCTCCTCCCAACTCCACTCGATTTGTTCTGGTTGTTGATTATCAAGATGAGATAATAATGATGATATTATTGACTCCATTGTTAATCAACCCAAGAAAACTATTGCAATTTTGATTGCAGTAGTTTTCTTAAGTTGATTTACAATGGAGTCAATAATATCATTATTATCTCATCTTGATCATCAACAACCAGAACAGGCCGAGTGGAGTTGGGAAGAGAACAAGGCTTTTGAGAATGCTGTAGCTGATCTAGATCATGATTCTCCTAACCTGTTCAAACAGATTGCGTTGTGGATTTAAGGGAAAACTTTCTCACAAGTCTAAAAACACTACAATAATTTGATTGAAGATGTCTAGATGATTGAATCAGATATTGTACCACTATCTAATTACAGGAACGACACTGGTACTGTTACTGGTGTTGTTGTAGAAAAAAGAGTCAAACATGAGCGAAGAAAGGGTATTACATGGACACCTGAAAAACATGAGTAAGTATCATCGTCATCTTCTTGCTATTTAAACTGTAAAAGTAATATTTATCCCTATATATATTGTAGTTGTGTTTCAATAATTACACCTACATGCTATCTATTTGTTTTTGATCCAAATTATTTATGTCGGGACTAGAAAAGTATGGAAAAGGAGATCGGAAGAGCATTTAAAGGTATTGTGTAGTGACAAGAACCCCTACTCAAGTGGCAAACCATGCTCAAAAGCATATTCTCTGACTCCAAAACTCTCATAATAATCGTCTAAATTCTTCCACCACCACAGCTGTTGCAGATGCTACTTTGGCTACTCCATCTACTCTTCAATGCATGTCTGAGCCATATTCATCTCCACTTCAATACTTGTTCGATGATGTGTATCATCCACTGATTTGTTGGGCACGTGAGGATGTTGTCTTTTTATGTCGGCATGATCTGCACTTATGACGTCGCTAAGGTTGATTGATTGTGGCGTCGGTAGATTTGTTTGTTGAATGGCCTGCAGGTTTCGGCAGTTTTGTCTGTTGTTGCCAGGTTATCTGCATGTGGAACATACCCGTTTGTCTCACCTATCACTCTCCCCCGTAGATCGAATCCTTTCTTTTCTGTGCCTACTGACTTGAGCTCGCCAAGCTGGTGGAAGAACAACAATGCTTCCTCATGAGTATTCAATTCGCTTGCGTGTTCGACCAGAAAGCCTCCAACCGGTTACTGGTTTTATAGAAATAAGAAGTAAAATCAATGAACCTTTTACAAAACCTACAAAGTGAATTATAATTAATTATGTGTATCATGTCTAGAGATTCAAAGTGTGACAAAGAGAATCCTAATATCCCCAATGAAGATTATGGTAGTTTTTCATCTACATGTAGTATTTTTGTTTATAGTTATCTAATTATTTATTTGTTTTATGATTGAATAATGGAGGTAGCCATAGTTTATTTTTTCTTATCCAGGATAGGGTATTGTTGATACATTGTGTTGCTGGTTGAAGCAAGATGTTCAATGGCCTTGTTTTTGGTTTTTTAGAAATATTTATTTTTGGATTCAAATGAGATATTATATTATGGCTTATTTTTTCAAATGTGTTTCGGAACATGAATGCACGTTTGTTGTTTTATTAGAATGCATGTCTGTTCAATATTAAAATGCATGCTTCTCATGTGCATATGCAATATTGGTATCACTATATATAATGTTTGTTTACCAACTCATGAAATTTGTCGTAATTATCAACAATCTTTTCTGGCATCCGATCTATAATACGTCTCAAAGAGAGAATAATTTCTAGAGAACGTCTGATGCCAACTCCAATGCTCTTCTAAGGAACCTAAAACTCTTGGACAACTGCACCTGCCTAAGTTTAAAAATATCTCTTACTTATTTCGCAATTGGAAACTCAAATTTGTTTCAATACTATGCTTCAACTTCTTAAAAACATGATTTAATATTTTCAAACCCAATTTCTTCATGTTCTTCTCCCGATCATTAATATCAATTTCAAAGCTCTAAAATCTTTGATTTTTTTATTTTATTTATGATAATAACAATGGCAAGCTGTGTATGAAGCACTCAAGTGAAAAAAAATAATATTATTGAACATGATAGCAATACACATATTACTCTTTATTAGGGATGTAAATATCGATATCGACGTAAAATTTACAGAAAGTATGGAAATTTGGCTAAAAACATTAAAAGATTTAATGAAACTTTTAAACAAATTAAAATAATCAATAATCTAACAAAAAATCGCATTTGTTTTCAAATATGTATAATATCTAACACCTATATAATATAAATATAAATATAATGCATATATGATCTATATAGAATTTTAAAAAATTTCATTAAAACTTCAGTTTTTAATAATTTACATCATACAAGTCATAATTTTTAATATAAAAACGAAGACTTAGGTTGTTCAAACATAGTATGGCTATCATCTTGATTTATACAGTATAGATACCATGATATACAATTTGAATAATTGTCAATATAATGACAAACATTTCACATGTCACCTTCTTGATTTCTTCCTATCATCCTTTCATATAGAGGAAAATGTGTAGAATGATAACCGGGGATCCCAAACTCATGTATTCAAAACTGATTGAAAGATTTTCTTTATTAGATGGTGACATGTACTTGACAAAAAATATTATAAGATTCTTGTTAAAAAGAACCAAAAAAATTATATATATTAAAAAAAAGCTTATGAGAATCTTGTTTGAAAAATAAAAAATAAACGTTAATAATGAAATTCTTGATGAAAATAATAAAAAAGAAATTAAAACTTGGTTTCATAAATTATAGTTATAGATTGTTATATGGTTTGTTTGGAATCTATTAATATTAATATAAATAAAAAAGTAAAATGTGACTATTTGAGTACATAATTTGTTTAATTATAAAAAAAAATACACAAAAAGATAAATAAAAACATTAGAGAATATAATAAATTTCTCACTTTATATTGTTCAAAATATATCGGATATTTTATGGATATTTCCTTGATATTTCTGAAAATATCCACAATATTATGTAAAATTACATATGTTCACTGATATCTATATTTTACAGAAGTAGATATTTCTAAAAATTTCCAAGATATTTTTACGGAAAGGATTTCAGTACCCTTGAGAAACGGAAGTATCGGAGATATTATTGATTTTTCAATCATTGGTTTCAATAGCTTTCACTCTTTTTTGTTTGGTTTTTAAATAAAAAATTTATGATTATCTATTTTTTAAAATTTTCATAATAGTGAAATAGTAACTAATAACTATTGATTTTTTTTTTTCGGATTAACTATTGATTTTTTAACTATTAATAGCCATAGATTTTTAACTATTTTTATTAATTTTTAACTAATAATTAATAACTGTACAAGAAATATGAATATTTTTTTGAAGTTAATAATTAATAACTATCGATTCCATTGTTAATCAACTCAAAAAAAAAATATAATTCTCTGTATAGAAATCAGGAACAAAGAATGTATGTCATTCAGGAGTTCAATTAAGGGATCGATTAAGAACAGATAATTGACCAGAGTCCCCATTCAACAAGAAAACTTCCAGAGGTACATAAGGAGATGATGACATTGATGATCCAAACCTGTAGGTCGGTTGCAGCATTTTGCTCCCTTTGGCACACTGAATAGTTGATATCCGTGATCCAGTTCTCATCTGCCAGATCTGCAAGAATTTGCACAAATGAAAATTCAAGCAACATTAACTCTGGAAATTCCTATACTAATGACAGGATATATTATCTTCAGATGTCGAAACAGTGGGCTATTCCTTAATCTACATTCTACAGAAAGAACCTTAAACCACACGGACTGCTATTATTACTTACAAACATTATATCAGGATTATATTTGTGCAAACAGAGAATATGACATTACACCAAATAATTAGCTACAAGCTCAGCAACTTCAATATCCGATTGAAACAAACTTCGTCTCGAGAAACATCACCAAAGATTGTTCCGATGCATCCTTTACTCCCCATGGGATAGAAGTCTCAATAAGCTTCATATTTATGTGAACTTAGAATATGTTTATTATCAACATCACCTACCTATACTTCATTATAGACTGACACCTAATTTTAAGTGAAAGTTTGAAACAGAACAGTCAAACCAGTACTTGAAAAAAAAGAAAGACAAACCAATAGAGCATCTTTAGATAAAAACGGACAATTACCAAATAAATCCTGGACTTTTTTCTTAATTCTAAATAGTTAGCGATTTTTCTATTTTTGATCAAAACGGTCCCCATATTTTTCATAAGTATCAAATTGATCACTCATAATCATTTTTATTAGCCAACTTTAACTATTGTAGAGATGAAGTTGTATTTTAATTTGAATCCATTGCAAGTGATACGTGTACAGTGTTTGACAAGTTAAAAGGCAAAAATAACCTTTCAAATCATATTATTTAAATAAAATATTATAAAAACCAAAAGAAAAACACAAATTCGCTGGCTGGCCAACTCTTCTCAAGAGTGACACATGTACCGTGTTTGACATGTTAAAAGACAAAAATAACTTTAAAAATAATATACTTCTTCAAAAAAAAAAAACTTTAGAAATCATATAATTTAAATAAAATAATACTTAAAATTAAAAAAAGTATAAAGCCGGAAAAAAAACAGATATTCGCTCATCATCCAACTCCTTCCAATGGAGGAAATTCTACGATATCCTCCACTGAGAGGAGTCGCCAAAGGCTAGGTCAACTTTGGCAGAGTTGGCTTGGCTTTTTGTTTTCTAATGTTTTCAATTATATTAATATTTTTTATTAATTTGTTTAGTATAATTTAGGTTAATTTATTATAAATATAAATTTATATTTATTGTTACCTTAAATTATTATTTTTTCACAAAATATTAATAATATTTTATTATTAAGAAATAAAAATATTACTTTATTCTTTACTTTAATTATTAACAAATCAATTTTACTCCAACAAGACAAACCGAGTATATTAATATACTTTCAAAATTCTAATACAGTCGAACGTTATATCTAACGGAAGGCGACGTAGATCTGGGCGCGACGGCTTCCTGCGAGCGAACGCTTTCCAACGGAAGGCGACATGGCTCACAGGCGCGCCTGCTGTGCCTTTGCGTGATGTTTGTGTTTTTTACGTCTTTTTTAAATGGGGTCGAAATAGAAATGCTTAAGTGAGATGGGGTCTTTTTCAAAATAAAAGAAAGTTTAAAAGGGTCTTAAAATAAAAAGGGAAAAGAAAGGAAACCCTAAAATCCTAAATGAATGAAACGCATCTAATATCATCATTCTTCATCGACATCTCCTCTCCTCTCAAGTCTCACGGCTGCTACCCTGAAGTTTGTCTCTATTTCGAATCTCCAACGGCTATCTCCCAACTCTCTACGTAAGTTTCTTCTCTCTTTCTCTGTCTCTGCCTCTCCATATTTGACTTTTCTTGTAATCTTCTCTTTTTCTTCTAATCTTCTCTTTCTCTGTCTCTCACTCTCTCCATTTTCTCTTTTTCTTGTAATCTTCTCTTTCTCTGTCTCTCCATTTTCGATTTTTTTTAAATAGTCTTTTGTTCACATGTTTCTGTTAGCTACTGAGATGTCTCTCACTCTCTCAGTCTCTCTCCATTATATTTTCTTCTTTCGTTTTTTAGGACTGTTTGTAGAATAATATATGGCATGGTATCAATTAATCAGTACTCAATAGTATGTTTTTAATTCTATTTCGTTTTTTTATGCTTAATTCTATTTCTCTGTGCTATTAAGTACTAACGTTATAGAAATATAGAATAAAGTTGTACTGTTATAGACTTAAATCACTTAATGACTTGTAGTATTAGCTATTATGTTATTTTGTTACTTAATACTTACTGTTTTTAATTTTTTATACAATTATACCTACTTTGTGGTAATGTTCTTAACTTCTTATAGGTCTAAATGTCAACCGAAGGGGACGTATTCAAGATGATAAAGCTCGATTTGAAAGGACTAGAGAGGAGGATTATGATTTTGAGTTCGAAGAATTGTGAATGAAGTCATGAACTTTATTTTCTTTGATATAGATTAGAGGCATAAGGTGTCTAGAGTCTACTCTCCCTTAGAAACTTATTTCAATATCTTTGTGTGTTTGGAACTTTGGAACTTTGGATGAACTTTTTTTTTTTTTTTTTGTGTTTGCAACCTTTGAGTTGATTGTTTTGAATTATTATGAAGTAGATTATTTGTTGAATTATTGTGTTGTTGAATTAGTTATTAGTCACTAGAAAAATTAGGTATAAATTGGTTTTTACAATTCTTTATGAATTTTTTGCATTTTTATAAAAAATGTGCGCCTCGCCCTGCGCCTTGTGCCTCAGGCTCCAGAGGCCTTGGCGCCTTGAGGCGCTTAACGCCTCTGACAACTATGGTTTCATTGTGAAAGGAATCAATTTGGTCACTACTAAAAAGTCAGTGACTTGTTTTGTACTTGTGAAAAACATGTGGCCCAATTTGTGAAAGGAATCAATTTGGTCACTACTAAAAAGTCAGTGACTTGTTTTGTACTTGTGAAAAACATGTGGCCCAATTTGGTCAAAAACGGGAAAGTCACAAATTAATTGGAATTAAGAAAAAAAGTCTAGGAGACTAGGACTTATTTGGTAATTGCGCAAAAAAATGTAAGATATATACAATTCCATCAAACCAAAAAAAGATGAAGATACCTCAATAATTCCTTTCCGAGGTGCATGGATAGCTAAACAAAGGCAATAATCACTCTTCGCTGGTTCATAATAAACAGAACTCGATGGTGAAGAATTTCTGTTGGCTAGCATCTCCATGAACACACAGCTAGCATCGCGATAACCCTAATACACAAATGAAGTCTATTGGCTAAATGACATCCTCACCCCTTGACAAAAAAAAAAATAGAAATCGAAATTAAAAATATAAAAGCACAGAAAGGAAATCATGAATGTTCAGAACAAAACCTTCCACAACCGCACCACTACCAGAGCCTGAGTATCTAAAAGCAATATACGGCCTAGTGAATCTGTTATTGCTGCCAATGTACCACTAGGTGATAATGTGAACCTCTCACCCCTTCTAGGATGATCTTTCAAACATGTCAACGGGGAAGCTGCCACAAAACAAGAAGAATGGCCACAAATGAAAAAATAGTACCAAAGACAGTATCATGGTAGCCAAACAATACATTACTTCACTTTCTTCAGTAACTACAATTGATTTCCAAGCATTATTAAACTTCTCATGTTTGTGTTTAAGAAAGCAGTAACAAAGTCTGCAGCCACATGAACATGTAAATTAGACAGTTAATGGAATAAATGAATAATTTATTTTGAAATCTTCAATTAAATTTAATCAACTTAATTTCTTAATCACAATGCTAAAGAAATCAATTCATTTCACCTCGAGCAAATGGCTGAGGCTTTGGTTCTGGCTTTGTAGCTGGCTGTCCACTCCGCCAAACCATTTTAGAAAAAGAAGCAATTGTTGAAAATGTTGCTGGCACAACTTTTGATAGAATTGCTCCTACTAAAGACCTGCTTCTATCTTCTGAAAGTCTTATAGAGAATGAAACAACTGTTGGTCAATAGAGGAGAAGAGAATCCAGAACAAAAGGAAAACTCTGAGATAGGAACAAGAATCACCTAAATTGGAAATTAGAAGAATATAAAATGTGAAATCCTACCACACTAACCTGAATGCTGAGATCACAGCATCCTCTCCAATAGTGACTGCACAATAATATCGTTGACTTGACTGCCCAACAATAAAAGCAGCTGAATTCAAATACCAGATTAAGTTCAGAAACTTTCCATCATTCAGTGTGCAAACTACCAGAAATGTTAGTACGCATGCTACAGAGGCAACAAGGAAACATGACATTACAAAAAAAAATAATGATAATAATTGTTCAATATGTTTTAGGAACAAAATTTAACCAACAAATCCCTAACTATAAACAAAATTAACTTCAAACCCCCCCACAGCATAGCTTCTAAAAGAACTATTTACAGGTTGATGTAATTAAGCAAACAAATTATCACCTGTAATTCCATCAGTGGTGGAGGCATTATCCCAGTAATGGCAGCATCAGCACATGGCCCATACTTGCTGACGTTCCACAATTGATAAGGAAATCTTTCAAAAGAATTTCCCAAATCCCCTATATCTCTCCGTTTTGGCTTCTGATCCCAAAACTGAGAACTTGTTTCATAAAACCGTTGGTGTAGCATCCTCTACATATCAAGAATGAAAGGTTGTTAGACAACTGATAAAGTTCCCTAGAGATTGAGTTTCAAAATGAACAGACATAGAGAGGATACTGGAAAAACTTAATTAAAGAATAAAGAGCATATACAACCAACTGTTCAAAACTCCAATTTTTGATAAGATTTTCATCAAGGATGAAATGTCATTCATTTAGACCTATCACCGTTTCCTAAAGAAGAAAAGGCTAACATTCTAATATAGTAGTTACCTGAATATCAGAGCCATCAAAACGGGCAATCACTCCAGGCATAACAACACAAACCTCCTCTGATGATGTATCTTGAGTCAAATCTCTCTTAGTTCCACGGACTCTTAACTTTAGAATCCGTCCAGGATGTATCAACTGTAAGCACACAAATTGATCAATGAAGTCCTTAGTTTGAAACAATACAGAGTATAGAACATGTCATCTAAAAGCATACAAAGACTACAACTATCTTAGTTTTCTATATTGTAGCATCAAAAGAGTTCTATTAGATTGTATAAAGAAGAAACATCTAAAAACAAGAAGCATGAAGTGGTGAATCAAAAACCATGACAAAAGACACAGGAATCACCATATTAGAATGTCGTAATGATAGAGATTTTAAGTTGCACTTCATATAGTTTTGAGTTTTAAGGTACTCCATAGTACTTTAAGATGTAACACACACTCTTATGAACGCTTACATGCAACTGCCTAATCTGGATGCTAACATTTTACTTATTTTCAATAGAATATGTTCCTATACAGTCATTTTCCACTCTCATACTTTCAAGTTTTTTGGTAAAGAGGAGAATGTTAACGAACTACAGTTGATTTTGCATATATTATTGACAGAACTTCTATCAACAGTGGAAAACGATCTCCACATAATTCCTCACGATTGCTTCATTTCACTCACAGAGCTGACATAAGCGCAAAGCTGATATACAGTATAACATATGCAAAGTGAATCTACAGTATAACATCTATATCCTACTCTATAACTACTAAGGAATTCATATTTCCTAACTCATATCGATTGCATTTTTCATCAAATATTTTATCATTTTCAGCAGAAACTATTAAAATTAGTTCCACAAATGTTAAAACTATTACAACTTAATATGTCAAAACACACAAGGGAAGGGAAAATACAGGGAACGTTTAAATTTAGTTTCACTTTATCTATCCCTATTTCTCAAAAATTAAAATTTTCTATTCAAAAGATCAAAAATAAAATACCCAAAAAAAAAATCAGCAATCTGCCAATGATTCTAACCCAAATCAACGATAATTTGTATTCTCAAATGATATCAAGAGTAATTTGCAATGGATGTGGAAATTCAATTAACTTACTCACCTGTCTATGCACCAAATCACCTTTCAAATCATAAACCAACAAGTAACCTTTGGAGGTGCCAATCGCAACCACTCTTATCTCCTCAAACACCAACCACTCCAGAGCCGTAATGTACTCGGCCTCGATCGGGGACAGCTCGGGCCGGATCTTCGCCCGAAGGACCGTGTCGTCCGGGTCGGCCCAATTGATGATGAAAACGAGATATCTGTTGGCGATAGCGATGGAGTGGGTGTCGAGTGCGCAGAGGAGGTTGGTGTCGTTGACGAGCCAGTTTTCCTTGCCGGCGCCGAGGTCGGAGAGACCGGTGCAGGCTATTGAGCCTACGTCGGTGGTGTGGATGCGTTTCGACATCACATCGGATTTGGATCAGAAAAAGTGGAGGGGGAAGAAGAAGAAGAAGAAGAAGAAGAAGAAGAACTAGTGTCGGAAGAAAGCTAAAGCAAGAACAAAAGCCATAATATAAAATGTGGTGTTTTAAGTACTTTCGTAAAATTATGGCCACATGGATGATGCGCGCAAGTAAAGTTTAAACGCACCGTATTATAATCATTATAGGCTAATTGAAATTGATGATCCCTAAACTCTCCAAACATTTGCACTATACCCTCCGTACTTTATTTTCGACACTAAACTCTTTGAACTCTCGTTTTATTGGTAAATACTTGGGTTTATTGCCCCTATGAGGGGACATCTACAGTTGGCTTCTGTCAACAAAACGAGAGTTCGGGGGGTTTAGTGCCTAAAAAAAATATAGGGAGTATAGTGCAAATTTTTGGAGAGTTTAGGGGTCATCAGTGCCAATTAGCCTAATTTATAAAAGGGGAATTACTGTTTGGTCCTAATCTTTTTAGGAAACGTCATTTTTTACTCGGCTTACGTGTATTAGGGTCTTTAGTCCTCATTATTTGGAAATGCATCAAAAAGATCCCTCCGTCAGTCAATGGTTAGTCAAAGTTAACCGATCTAGGGGTAAAACAATACTTTTAGTAATGGTTTAATGTTTGATGACACTTGTTTTTTTTTCATTTTATTAAGTGAGTAAATAAATTAATTAACATGAAATATTATTAAAAAAAGAAAAGTTAAAATTGAAAAAAATCTAATTCAGAGTCAAAACAAATTGACTCTCTCACTGACCAGACCATATATCATCACTATCATAAAGCCAACAAAACACCAGCCGCCACCCTCTCATCGCTTTCTCTAGTTGTGAAGAAGTAGCCACCGACCCCTCGCGCGAATGAGACCCGGCTAAAATCAGACCCCGTTGCATGAATGAGACTCATTACTGGTATTTTGATTTTTTTTTCTATATTGTGTTATGCAGGTTCTTTGTGCTTTTTATTGTGTTTTGTTAGGTTTTTTTTTTGTTGCTATTATAGACACCGACAAATCCACAATTAATTCAAGGTGGGCACCGGCAACCTGCTGAATAAACAGAAAATTTTCAATTGTCGAGCCACATGGGGGGAGGGGGGGTTCCTAGGGGCGACTCTCCGACTCTAAAGTCGGTAGGGTGAAGAGTTGATAGACTGAGGTTTATAGGCAAACTGTAGATCTAAGTAGGATGTAGAACGAATGAAGATGGAACATGTGTAGGTCGATATGAGTAATAGAAAATTAGATGGAACATGGCTAGCAAGAGGGTCGACATAGATCTACCTGGAGATATTCGAGACAATTGTCGAGGAGGTCGACATAGACCAACCTGGAGATATTCGAGACGATCGTCGAAGAGGTCGACATAGACCAACCTGGAGATATTCGAGATGATCGTCGAGGAAGTGGACAAAGACAACCCTGAAGATATTCGAGATGATCGTCGAGGAGGTAGATATAGACCCATATAGAGATATTTGAGATGTTCGTCGAGGAGGTCGACATAGACCAACCTGGAGATATTCGAGATGATCCTCAATGAGATCGACATAGACCCACCTAGAGATATTCGAGATGATCGTCGAGAAGGTCGACATAGACCCAATTGGAGATATTCGAGATGATCGTTGAGGAGGTCGACATAGACCAACCTAAAGATATTCGAGATGATTGTCGATGAGGTCGATATAGACCCACATAGAGATATTCGAGATGATCGTCGAGGAGGTCGACATAGACCCACCTGGAGATAATCCAGATAATCGTCGATGAGGTCGACATAGACCCACCTGGAGATATTCGAGATGATCGTCGATGAGGTCGACATAGACCCACCAGGAGATATTCGAGATGATTATATATAGGTCGACATTGACCACCAGATTATGTCGAATGAGGGTATGCATGTCGATCATGTAGACGTAGTGACGGTTCAGTAATAGCGTGAATTGTGGAGCTATTGCTTGCTTCAAAGCTTAAGTGGATTCAACCCCCTTTGTGAATGGGGGGGAGGTGTTATTACTTATAGGAGGAAGGTAGTGAGCCAACGGTTAGCTCACGTAATAGCAATGATGTAGACGTTACAAAATAAATGGTATTGATGTAGACGTTATAGATTTTATGGCATTGATGTAGACGTTATAAACTTGAAGATGAAAGATTTTCCAATGGTTTGACCTAGTCCACGTTTGACTTTGACTGGTGTATGTCCTTTATTGGACCTTCATCAAGTTGCTTTGGTCCAAGCTTATGATTGGACCTATTGAGATTAGACCTCTGCTGGGCCTGACTATTGGGCAATGAGCTTTATTCGGCCTAGCTTATTTCTTTGAAATGACTTATTTTGGGTCTGAGAATTATAATGCCTGGTTATTTGGGCCGACGTATTTTTGACCACAACAGCTATGATTTTGTTTGTTCAGACAGTGGTGGGGTCAAACTTGTATGAGTTACAGTATTTGAGAGGGGGAGGGGGGGGGGGGGGGGGGGGGGGGGGGGGGGGGGGGGGGGGGGGGGGGGGGGGGGTTTGTTGGTGACCGAATCTATGCACTTTATTGTTCAATTTCAAGTTTTTTGTTATGGATTTCTTTGTCTATGTATAAACTGATGGGGTCAGTTGTTATTAGGATTCTACTTGTGTACAAAGTGGTAGGGTCAATATTTTTTTTAGGATTCTGCTTGTGGTTGATTTCTGACTATTTATAGTAACAATGATAGTGTTGGGCAGTCTGTAATATTCTTATGTGTTAAGTGATAAGTATTTAATAAAGTTGTATATTGCTTTGTTCACTTTATAAGTTTTTTAGTGCATAAAATGTAGTATAGTCTTTAATAAAATTGATTTATTAAAATTCTTTCCTGGTTTAGTTTTTGTTGGGATCAATATTTGTTTGTTGTTGAGTTACTGGATAACATTAAATATTCTATATGTTGTTTAGTAATAGATAACTATGTGTCAATTAAACTGAAAATTCTTGTTATTCTCTGGCAGAATACATAGAGATTAAATACAGGGCCTAGTTCTAAGAAACAATAAATAGTAATAATTACATTCTACAACTACTACACAATAATTAATTACAGCACAATTACAGCTGGTGCACAACTGCAATTATGTTAAATCATTAAATACCCTCATAACAAATATTTACAAAGTAGTAACATCATAACAAAGTAATAACCACATGATCTTTCAATACCCCCCCCCCCCCCCCCCCCCCCCCCCCCCCCCCCCCCCCCCCCCCCCCCCCTCCTCTTTGAAGCTAGGGAATAGATATCTTCCATTCCCAGAGCTTCTTGTAGGCCTTTAGTCAAGACAGCAGCCAATTGACCCTTGGTTGACACATAAGGTGTACAAATCAGCTCACTATCTACCTTTTCCTTTATGAAATGTTGGCATAGTTCAATATGTTTAGTTCTATCGTGTTACACTGAGTTGTGTACAATACTAATTGCAAACATGTTGTCACAGTAGAGTTTCATAGGTTTTTCCCACTTAAACCTCAAATCATTCAAAATCATTTTTAACCATAGTAACTCACAGATACCTTATGCCATTGCCCTAAATTTGGCCTTAGCACTTACTCCACAATGCCACAAGATTACCGCCTAGGAATGTACAGTAACATAAAGTAGACCTCTTATTCATAACTGACCTAACGTTGCTTGCATCAGTGTATGCTTCTAGTGACAGCCTTGAATTTCTCTTGAACAAGATTCCCCTTCCTGAATTAGCCTTTAAATAGTGCAACATACAGTAAGTAGCCTGTAAATGCACTTATTTAGGGCTATGCATTAATTGGCATACTACACTAACAGCATACGCAATGTCAGGTCACGTATGTGAATGGTAAATAAGTTTGCCAATTAACCTTTGATACATCTCTCTATGTACCACCTGTGATTCAGGTCATTGGAATTAGATGATGGTTTACAACTCATTTTCCCAGTCTCTTTTAGAAGATCAATCACATACTTATTATGTGAAAGAAAAATTCCATGTTTTGAGTAAGCCACCTTAATACCTAGGAAGTACTTCAACTTCCCAAGCACTTTGATTTCAAACTCCTTTTTCATGAATTGTTTCATTGCTTCTTTTTCTTTCTCATCGTTCCCAGTCAAAATTATGTCGTCAACATAGACTATAAGTGTCATGACTCCCCCTAAATCAGAATGCTTAATAAACAGTGTGTGATCTCCTTAACCTTAACTATACCCTGCTGCTATTAAAACCCTTGCAAATCTTCTGAACCAAGCCCAAGAGATTGCTTAAGGTCATACAACACCTTTCTAAGTTTACACACTTTCTCTGCTTCTAACCCACTTCCATATATAAGAGGAATCTGCATGTAAAACTCTTATTCTAGGTCCCCGTGAAGAAAGGCATTATTCACATTGAATTGTTGAAGAGGTGCCAAGGACAATAACATTCTTATTGTATTCAATTTTGCCACATGAGCAAATGTCTCTTGATAATCTACCATATGTGTTTATGTGTAGCCTTTAGCCACTAACCGAGCTTTATACCTTTCAAGAGAACCGTCTGCTTTGTATTTTACCGTGTAAACCCACTTACATCCCAGTAAGCTCCCAAGTTCTACTCTTTTCCAACGCCTCCATCTCAGTCTACATCGCATGTCTCCAATTTTTATTATATAATGCTTCAGAAAGTGTGGTAGGAATGGGGATGGTATGTAAATTTATCAAAAAAGCTTTGTGAGAAGCTGAAAACTTATCATATGAAACAAACCTTGAGAGAGGATATAATGGCCACTTGGTGCACTCTCTGGTTTCTTTTCTAACTGCTATAGGTAAGTATATGGTAGAAGGATTAGAAAGTACCTTTATATGAATTTTTGAGTTAGACTTTTGGACTTGCACAAGCTCTATCAGATCCTTTCTTCTTGAGTACACTTGTAGATATATTGTAGGACTAAGAACATATTATCTACTTGTCATGGGTCTGGCTATAGGTTTAGTGTTTGGGTTTGTTTTTGGTAAACTGGATTGATTCATTGGTGGTTCAATGTTTGGGTTTGGTATGACTGCAACATGATTGGACTCGGAGATCCTGTTAGAAGTAGTATTTGAATTAAACACTAATTCTTGAGTTGGGGTAGTTCGGCTGGGAGAGACACTAGATAATAGAAAATCTGGATATAAAAAGTCATTATCCACATTTGAATTTAAAGAATAAAAAAAACTCATTATCATCAAAAATTCGCCTACTATTTAAAAGTCTCTTATCTTCACTCAAACTCTCCCCTTGAAGATAAGTCCTGGAATAAAAAAGAGTTTGTTCATGAAAAGTGAAATCAGCTGACACATAAAACTTTCTAGAAGCATGGTGGTAACACTTGTAACCCTTCCGGGTTGAAGAACACCTTAAAAACAAACACTTAACAGCTTTTGGATCTAATTTATTCCTAGTAGGACTATGATTGTGAACAAAATCAGTACAACCAAACACCCTAGGAGTGATATTATTAGTTGATAAAATCAGGAAAGTATTGTGAAAGAACACCAACTAGAGTCTTAAAGCTTAAGGCTTGAGTAGGGAGTCTATTAATAATATGGGTGGCAGTTAACATAGCCTCTCCCTAATATGAATGAGGAACATTGTTTTGAAAAATTAATGCCCTAGTAGTAGCTAATAAATGACCAGTTTTTCTTTCTGCCACCCCATTTTGTTGGGGGGTATAAACACATGAAGACTCATGAATATTCCCTTCATTTAAAAAATAAGAGGATAAATTCTGATTAAAATAATCTCGGGCATTATCAGATCGAACTCTTTTAATTTTTACACCGAATTGGTTTTGAATCATGTTGTGAAAATTTAAAAACACTCCCCTTAAGTCTGCTTTGTTTTTTTTGGCAAAAAGATCCATGACACTCTAGTACAGTCATCAATGAAGGACACAAACCACCGTGCTCCAGAGATATTTGAAATTTTTGAAGGACCTCATATATCAGTATGAACAAGAGATAATGGAATAAAACTTCTTTTATTACTAACTGGAAAGGATGCATGTTTGTGCTTTGCAATTTCACATATGTCACAATGAAAATCCCCAATATCTAAACTAGTAAACCAGATTGGAAACATGACTTTTAAAATTAAAAAAGAAGGGTTCCCAAACCGGAAATGGTATACTACACTTTGTCTTTATTTGTTGAATTTTTGGAAAGATATGAACCGAAAAGGCTTTCTTAGTAACACTAGATCCACAAGGTATCTCAAGATAGTAAACTCCATCATTTTCCCTAGCAAGTCCAATCCTTTTCCCGAAATACTAATCTTGAAACTCACAATAAGATGGATAAAAAGGTTACATAACAATTCATGTCCCTAGTAAGTTTCTGTATGGATATTTTGTTTGAAGACAATTTAGGTACATGTAAAACCTTTCTTAAGCTAAATGTGGGGCTGATCTTAACCTCTCATAAACCAACTACTAGTCAATGAACCATCAACAACTAATATTTTTCTATTGCTAGGGCATGGTGTGTAGGTCGAAAAAATGTGATTAGAATGAGTCAAATGATTAGTGGCTCATGAATCAATGACCCAAGAGTCCACATCACACTTATCCAAAACATTTAATCAATTACCTGTCTGAACCAGAGAACATGTATTGTTGTCAGATTTCCCCAATGTTCCTAGTAGACTTTTCAATTTCTCAATTTTTTCTGTATTGTCTTCTTCACAGGTTCCTCCAGTCATTTGTGCTTGCCCCTGGCCATTCAGTTGTCCCCCTTATAACCCCATTCTCTGTTTGAGGTTGAAGGCTTTCCAACCAGCTTCCAGCAGCTGTCTTTGGTGTGCCTTGATTTCTAAAATAGGTACACCAAAGATTGTCTTGGTTTATAGGTGGCCTTCCTCCATCGTATTTTCTTCCTTCTATAAATTGTTGTTGGTCAATTCTTAGGTTTTTGTTGCTTCTCTATTTAAATATCATAGCTGATCCATCTACTGGTTGGGATTGGAGCATAACACTTTGCATACTTTCTTTTGCCCTAACCATAGAGATAGTTAAATTTAGAGATGGCAATTCATCTTTGCCCAAGATTTGGACTATGACTTGGTCGAAATCCATATTCAGACCAGCAACGAAATCATACACCGGATCTTGTTCCATAACCTTCTTCAATGTAGCTGACTAGCTGCATCATCACTTCACTTCATAGCTATACACCAATAATATTCTAACTCATGACACAAATTCTACAAAGTATTAGCGTACTGTCATTAAACCGTTGCCTTGCTTCGTTGAACATGTCTTGGTCCTAATGTCAAACACCTAGGCAGCATTCTTCACCTTCGAATATGTTTGCCAAATTGAATCCCATATGTCTTTTTTCCAAATTGAATCTACAAAATTTTTGTAGGAAATTTTAATTAAGGAATACTAAATTTACTTTAATCTAGTATTTAAAATTCTAAGTAAACCCATACCAAATTAAATGTACTCCAATTCCTCTCACAAGCTGATATGAGCAAGTGAGACTTAAAAATTGTTATCCGAAAAATCGGGTGTTAATTGTTAGACAACATTTAGACCGTATGGAGCAGTACTCCACAGTCGGAGGGGTCTAAGCATGGGCTGGTCAACCTAGTCGCGGTTTGAGGCGCGGTTTAAGTACTGGGCTAAGGTAACTGTAACGGGGGCTGGTAGCTGTAAGGGACCGGGTGATGCCAGTGGTTAGCCAGAACCAGCTCCTAAGAGCGCTAGTATCTGTTGTGATGGAAATCGATCGCGATGAGGGGTTGTGCTAACAAGGTATCAAGTTACGTGAGAGTGGATGAATCATGATTCTCATTTATCTTAATAAGTTACAACTCTCACAATTAAGGGGACCTTTCCTCCCCTTTTTCTCTCTCCCTCTCTCCTTCTCTCTCACTCTCTTTGTATTATACGGGTTTCTATCAAGGAAACTAGTCGTTTTATAGTAGCTACATCACACCATCATAGGTCTCCACCTCGAGACCAGTTGTTCTATAGTAGTGTAATGCTCTTCTTTCTCTCTCTAGAGTTCAACCCTTAACTCTTCTTGAGTTTGGGTATTTATAAAACTCGCTGGATAATGTAGGTGAGGAGGATCCACCCATATAGGGATAGTTGACATGAACCTTACCGTTCTTGTGCACTGGGCCCATAGCGACACATGCCCCAGGGGGCTATGATCGCTCTAGCTGTGCCCTAGTGCTGACTAGGTAGCCGAGCAGGTAGGTGGGAGACTCCTTTTCTTGGTGGGATAGTCATTGGGGAATCCTTATTGTCCCTCTACATTGGGCACTTGTATAACACATGCTCCCGAGGGCCAAGATGGTCCCATATATGCCCTAGTGTCAGCGTAGGTGCTCCTAAGCGGTTATGTGGTGCTTTCCCTGATTCAGGATGCCTAGTGGCGCTTGAGTTGGCTGGAGATGTCGTGTTCACATGTGGGGCGTTCTGGGAGGCAGCGTCAATGTCTGTCACGGTGCATATGTCAAGTGTCTTTCCTATTATTTCCCTTTGCTGCCTATGAGCTTTTTGCATCCATTCTGCCTATTGGAACTCAGGTTCCTCCTTGGGTATGGCTGAACTAGATCACCATTAGACCATTGAAGTTGGTCGATAGAGCGCGATCAGAACTGTTGATCTCTTATCCTTCATTTCTTTTGATAACTGGGCAAAATTAAGCCCACCAACCACTTACTCTCTACTGGAGTTCCTTCTTTAGTCTAATTGGGTCACCTCCTAGGGCATGCATCAGCTTTTGACCAATCCATCAACAACCTTGACAACTAGTCTAGAATGTTCTTCCATTTTCAAGGCGTACTGGTCCTTTTGGAAGGGTTTAAGACTCCTGGGTGACTCTTCCTTCCTTGGGATCTTTCCCAGCTAGGTGGGTCACCAGGGTAGGTGCAGCTAAAGTAGGTTGTTGGAGCATGCTGATTGGTCCTGGCTGTACCGCGAACCGATATTTAGGAGATAGAGCGGGATTGCGTGTGGCCGATTGTATCGGGACCGGGACAATCCCCGTGGGATTGGGGATTTCGAGGTTTGGTTCTGGTTTTGCTGTGTTGCACCAGGAAAAATACTTCCTTGATTTCCCGGCTATTTTTGGCGGTTAACAGTAGTCCCCCCCAGCCTTGAATGTTGAGAGTATCTTCGAAGCATTAGAGGCTTGGTTTGATGACCATCCAGGATTTTTCCCTATCCAATTTCATTTGTCCCCCTCCAATTTTCCTTTATTGTCAATGATGCGGGACTGAGAAATCCAGGAATAAATGCTATAGTAATCGTTGATTAGTGGGGGCACGAGTTTTGGGGCACCTGGTAAGTAACATCTGCATGTCATCACTTCTTTCACTAGATGTCGCACATGGGTGGAGTTGACTGTCAGAAATTCTTCTGCGCAGTTTTCTCACGTCCAATCAGGTTAACTGCAGTAGTGATCCTGGCCATTGGACATTGTAAGGACCTCTATTTTATGATTGGCTTATTTCATGACAAACCACATTGGGGATGATCTTGTAATGGGTAACTTAAGTTCTTGTTGACAAGCTTCCAAACATCTCCATGACTGCAAGCGTTAAAGGTATATTCATTTGACTTTGTCTCCTAAAGAGTTTAGTTGCATACGCACTTACTTACTTGCATTTGTATTTTATTGCTTATGTGTGCATTCTCTTCACAATCACAATTGCACTTCATTCTTAGATTTAAGTGTGATTTTATGTGGTGTAATTAGTTTCTTGATGATTGATTGAAAACGTTCGCGCATGCACGATGGTGTGCTTGTCTTAGCATGATGGCTGACCACTTAAGAAGGTCTTATTCTTCTCTTGGATTGGTCTTGGGTCACATGGTTTTATACCATGAGTTTGGGCATCTTGTTGTTGTACAAATCTGATATTTGGTCACTCTTTTGACCATAACTCTTTCTAAAGACATCCAAATCTATTTTTGTAAATTTAAGTAGAAAGTAGACATCCATACCTTTCTAACGGTATATCATACGAAAGGTTTCGATGTCGTTTGGTCATGTTTCGGGATGCTCAAAACTGGAGTTGTTGTGCGGTCGCGTTTTGTATTCCAGAAACATATGCGACTTTTGAAGTGACTTCTATCCAAGTCACCTTGCAAGTCGATTTTTGACCCCTGTCCTGAGGTAGATGCAACTTTAGAAGTGACTTCCATCTAAGTCATCTTGCAAGTCGCTTTTTGACGCCAGAATTCAGTTTTTCTTTCTCTAAATGCTGTAGTTTCATTTGGACCCTTTATATACATCATTTTCTTCCCAATTTCGACCTAGAACTCAAATATCTAGATTTTTGAAAGAGGAAGAGTTCCCTTAGTTATAGAAAGCACCAAGATTGTTTCTTTAACTGTCCAAACCCAAAACCTATGCATCCGTGACATCTTTCATTCATCAATCTTCCATGGATCTTCTTGGATGAACATTTATGGATTAGCTATTTAGGCATAAATGACATAATGATGCAAGCTATCACAAACAAACTCAATCATGCAATTAAGACTCATAAATATATGCAATAAAGAGAGTCAAGTTATTTAGTCAAGTAATAAAAACCTAATCTAGAGTAAGAACAACAATAAATGAAATTTAATGTAGTTGTAACCTATATAGTAATGAAAATCCTTCTTGTCTCGGCTCTCCTCTGGTGAGTTGATCCGATATGGATCTTACTGTTGATCATCCTTCTTTCTGACGATGAGGTCCTTAAGGTGTCCCTCTCTGATTAGCATCTCGATGTGGTTTTTTAGCTGTTAGCACTTTGATTTGACATGGCAGTTTTCCCTGTAGAACTTGCAGTATTTGCTCGCGTCTCTTTAGACCTAAGCCGACTGCTTTGGTGGGTATTTGACCAGATTTTTATCTTTTACAATGGTTAGGATTTCTTCTTACCTTTTAATGAGAGGGGTGTAGTTCATGTATAGGCCGTGGAACTTCATGTCGTTTTGACCATTTTTAAGGTTCTCATCTCGACGACCGACTTGGTTCTACCCACTCTCCGGATAGTTGCCCTTATATTTCTTTTCACCTGTACCCTTAAATTTGGCGTTTTCTTTTAAGTGGCCTCCATGAACATAACTACCCACTTAGGCTAGTTCTTTCTCTTCTGCCATTACATAACTGCCCTCTACATCTATTAGGTCGGCATACGAACTCGGGCATTTTCTCCTCAGATTGAAGGAGAGCCGGCCATTCAGCAGGTTGTTGGTAAAAGCTACCACCATGACCTCATAGTTGGGATTGTGAATTCCCAACACTTCATAGGAGAACCTATGCAAGTAATCCTTCAAAGATTCATCCTTTTCTTGCTTGAGGGTGGCAAGATGAGCCACTGATTTCCTTCTCTGGTTATTTCCCATGAACTGCAGCGAAAAAGCTTGGGTTAATTCACAGAAATTCTTTATTGTTCCATGAGTCTCTCGAACCACCTATATCCCAAACCCCCAAGGGTTTGTGGGAACGTCAAGCATATCAATGGGTCGTCATAGGCGTATTGCGCTATTGCACTTCGAAACCGCCTTACGTGCTCCTTTGGATCCATGCTTGCCTTGTACTGCTCGACATGAGGCATTCTGAACCTTTCTGGGAATCAGGTTCAAAGAATGCTATCCACAAAAGAGACTTTCAAAATAGTTGTCCAATAAGGCTTTCGGGCCCTGACAATGTTTTAACGCCTCCATTTTCTGGATTAGTTTCTGTATCAGGATGTCCCGCTCCCCTTCTGACTCACCGTCTGCTCCCAGACGTTGACGAATGGTGAGCCCTTGCTAGATCCTATGAGTATCTACCTAGGTCCGAGCGCTCGAGGTATCGAACCTCAAAGGGGACTTACACTTCCTGCCTCTTCTACGAGACAGGGGGATCGCTGTCGTCCGATGAACTTAATCCATCCCGCAGGTTGGCATCCCTATGGATCTCTCCAAGCTCGAAGTCTGTTTGATATCAGTCTTGCCTGTCACGACCACCTCCTTAGTTTCTCCTTCGCATACAGCCTGCCCGACCCGGTTCACCCGCTAGGTCACTTTGATTTTGCCCAAGCTCCTTGTTTTGCTTTAGGGGTGCATATGGCGTTAGGGCGACTATCTCTGAATGCAACCTCTGAGCTTATGGTACGATAGAGGTGCTCAACTTGTATGGTGAGGTTATTCCTACGGTTGCCAAAAGGGTTATCCCGTGTACAGCTGCGTCTTCCATGACCATTTGCAATGCTGACCTGATTTGTTGCAGGGCCTTTGGGCTACTCTGGTTGGTTGGTTGGTTGGTTGGTAGGGATGACTGTTGCCAAGTCCCCGTCTGTGGGGTTCTTCGTCGACCGATTTCCCTAAGAGTTTGTGTCCTACGGAGGACTCCGGTCTTGATCATGGTCCGATCTATCTCTATCCCTGCTAGTCGCAATGTGGTATTTGTTAGATTTCTTGTGTGCTCAGAGGTTCACTACCCCTTCCTTCTAGCACTAATTGTTGACGGTGATTTTTCTTTGGGTGAAAACCCAGCAAACCAACTGGATTTTGTTTAGATTAACAATGGAGAAAATACATAAATATAAATGACATGCAGATTTACGTGGAAAACCCTTATGAAAAGAGAAAAAACCGCGGGTACCGGTGACAGCGTAAAATGGGAGTTTACAATGAGAAAAGAGATGGTTTACACTGCTCTGGTCACCTTTTTCTCTTTGTGCTTATTTTCAGTTTATACGTTTTTATATTATACATTAAAAAATGAATGATACTTATATACATTTTGCAACCCTAAACTTGACGTGCAAGTAGTTGACTTGCAGAATCCTATTGTGATTCTTCTTGCTTGGGTTTTCGTATTTGTTTCGATCTCTTTCTCGTTTGATATCAACTCATAGTAAATGTGGTTGACATTGTGCTTGATTTAGGCTCTAATTCCTTTTGGAGAATTAAGGTTGTTTCCTATTTAAAGTGTGATTGTTGACCCTCGCATTTCGACGTGATAACTGGGTATTAATGATATGCATAAGATTCCGATTTAGCCGAATGATCCTTGTTAGTGTGATATTTTGGCGACCAGAATCTTATTTCAGTGAGGTTCTCTTTCAGCCGAGTCGTTCTCCCTTGATGTCGCTATTCAACTATTCGGCAATATTTCCACTTGGGCTGAAGACTGGGTGAATTTATCGATGTGGTGTCGCTATCTTCTTGCCCCATCAGCTTATTGGGTTGACACGTTACCCGGGAAAAATTTGCACATAACAATGTTTGTTATTGTTTTAATGTAAATAAAGTTTGATTTAGGAAATAAATTGTGTTTGGTAAGTGAGAAAGTAAAGGAAAATTACATAGAAAAATGAAGGTAGTTTTGGAATTCTATTTCACTGTTATTCATATCACTCATACATAATAACACTATTGCTATTTATATAATAGTGGAAATGGTGATAAATGTCACATTTTTGGAGCCTTGTTGCACCGACATCACTGCTTTAATAAGTTATGTTTAAAATTCACCTATTATGGTGAACTACCAAAATTGCCCTTAAATAATCAATTTTTTATTGTCTCTGTACTTCCATCTCCACACTTGAAACACTGAATGCAGTTACTCCTCTCTTTCTCTCTCTACGATAAATTTCTAAACTTCTCGACGTTCTTCAGCACAACATGGTAATATATATCTGAAATACTTTTTGTTATCCTTCATTTCTAAAATACGTTCCTTTTATAAACATGAAGCTGGTTTTGTGAAGTTTGAATCTGTGAAATTTGAATCTCCGATCTTGTTAATAAAAAGCTCGGAGTCATTGGTAAATAGCTCAGAGCCCTTATTAAAAAGCTCAGAACTTTTGGGAAAAAGCTCGAAACCTTTAGAAAAAAGCTCGAAGCCTTTGGAAAAAAGCTCGGAGACTTTGAAAAAAAGCTCGGAGCCTTTGGAAAAAAGCTCGGAGCCGATAGTAAAAAGCTCGAAGCCTTTGAAAAAAAGCTCGGAGACTTTGAAAAAAAGCTCGGAGCCTTTGAAAAAAAGCTCGGAGCCGATAGTAAAAAGCTCGGAGATCATAGTAAAAAGCTCGGAAACTATTTTAAAAGGCTCCGAGCCCTTTTCCATAACCTTTATGTTTGTCATAATGGTTTGTGGTGATGAATGTTACAGGAGAATGAATCGGGTGAGAACAGTAATATCTTACAATGGTCGATGGGAGCAGTTACCCGACGGAAGTCAGAGGTTTGTTGGATCCAATAACCAAGGAATGTATATGTCAAAAAATATGAGTTACGAAGAATTGGTGTCGATCGTGCATACCGTTGTGAAGTATGATGTAAAAAAATACAATGTTGATCTAGAGTTTATATCAATCGTTCATGGCGCTACATGTCGCACATTTGTAAGAAATGACGATGATGTTCAGTTTATGCTAGGGGACGATCGGGTGATCCCTCAAGTATGTGTTAGTCTAATTGAGAGGGCAACTGGAGATGTGATACAGAATGATATTCCTGCTCCTAAAAATACCCAACAATTTGGATCCGCTGGCGGTAGCAACCAAGTGTTCACATAAATGAGTGCCACTGAAGGTGGGGAAAACATATGTATTGTCCAACTGGTAGTGGTCGACCATGCATATGTTAGTGAAACTCAATTCGACGATGTGTTTGGTTGTCGAATTGACATGAATGATGGGCGGTACAATAAGCAATACAATGAGATGTACAATGAGCAGAATACTGAACTGAACCTTGGGTCGAACCAGGAGGAGGATAATAAGACAAATATTGATCAGATAGATCATATATAGAACACTGATGAAGATCCTGTCCAAATTCAAAGACGTGGAAGACGTGTAGAAGGAGTTAGTTGCACTGGAGCAGATATGCCTGGTACTTCCGAGGTTCGACATAATGTATCTGCAGATGATTATGATAATACCACAATGTGGGTTATTCCCGGAGCAGATTCATACTCATTTGAGCAGAAGACCCTACAAGCATGATTTATAAAGGTCAATTCTCTCTGACTAAAAAGGATTTGAAGAGACTAGTTGGCCTTTTTGCAATGCGGCGGAACTTCGAATGAAAGGTGAAAAGGTCCAATAAGACAACCTTACATCTTGTTTGTTTGATTGACAACTGTACGTGGAAATTAAGAGCGGTGAGGAGAGATGAAGGGACGTACTTCCAAGTAAGAAGTTTTGTCAATGAACACAGTTGTCCCTTGGAGGAGATTCACCATCGCCACCAACAAACTAGTGCAGTCATAATTAGAGAAGTGGTTTCACCTAGACTTCAACAACAAGATAGTCGTCTCATGCGTCCCAAGGATATAATCGCTGATATGAAAACAATGTATGGCATCCAAATGATGTACAGTAAGGCACATCAAGCCCTGCATTATGCATTGTCACTGACCTATGGGACACATGAAGAAACCTTCCAACTACTGCCGTCTTTTAGTTACGTGCTGGAACAACAAAATCCTGGCACAATCACTGACTTACAGTGCGCTGACGACGGTAAATTCCATTACTTTTTCATGTCGTTAGGGGCCTCAGTTAGAGGTTTCCGGAGGTGCATCCGTCATGTTATTAAAGTTGATGGTACCCATTTGAAGGGAAGATTCGGGACTACACTGTTTGTTGCAACTGCACAAAATGGAAACGAACGGGTGTATCCAATTGCTTTTAGGTACAGCGACTCAGAGAACAACCTTTCATGGGAATGGTTTTTGGATTGCTTGAAGGGTGCCCTTGATCATATAGATGATATGGTTTTCATTTTCTATCGACATGCAAGCATTGAAGCAGAGATTTCTAAAGTGTTCCCTTATGTAACCCATACCATATGTTGTTGGCACTTTGCTGAAAATGTGAAGAAGTGATTTCACAGAAAAGATGTTGCCGCCATAATGGACAAAGCAGCTAGAGCGTACACTGAATTCAAATATAACCTGTACATGGGTGAGTTACGTAACCTGCACAAGAATGCTTTAGATTATGTTGAAACTGCCGGTCCACACAAATTGTCTCGTGTACACTGTCCCCAACGAAGGTACATGGTGATGATAACAAATGTTGCAGAGTGCATAAACTCATGCCTTAAATTTGCACGGCAACTCCCTATGTTGACATTGGCAGAGTTCATTAGGAATATGTTTCAGCGCTGGTTTCACTGTCGACATCGAGCTGCACAGTCCATGCGTCATCAGTTGACCGACACAGCATATCCTGTGATGCTAAAACGGGTCGAAAAGTGCGGTTATATAACCGTCAATCAAGTTGACTGGAACATATTCTCTGTCAAACGGTCCGGAAAGCAATGGACTGTTGACTTAGCCTGGAAGACTTGCACATGCAACAAATTCCAAATGGACCATTTTCCGTGTTCTCACGCACTCGCAGCGGCAAGGTACATTAACAGTATATAGTCATACGCTATATTAGGCAAACGTGATTGTCACTGTTTTCATTGTTTTTGCATGGAGCGAAACTTGGATTTGACATCGCTGTGTGTAGACTACTACAAGAGACAGACACTTATTGATGCATGCTCAGTTTCTATTATGCCTGTTGGCCATCCTTTTTTATGTGTAGTGCCATCCGACATCGCTGAGCGGGTGGTTTTAAATCCAAAGACCAAGAGACAATTAGGTCACCTGATGGAGGGTCGACATGCCTCGTCTTCAGAGAGAACAACCACCCAATAGTGTAGAATATGTGGACAATCAGGTCATAATAGCAGGAGGTGTTCTAATCCACCCTTGATTAATGAAGGTCCGATCAGAATTGTTCCCGAGAAATACCGTCGCAAGCGTAGCGTATGTCATCAAGTTGGACATAACAAACAGACGTGCCCTAACAAGGAATCTACCGTGGAGTGAATCGAGTCGTTGATACTTATTGTTTAATTAAATTTGGGTGTTAACTAATACTTTTGTTATTGTATGAAATGCATGTCTTGTAATTGTAAATGCAAACACTTGAAATTTTAAACAAAAATTTCATTACTATAATTGTTTATACATCGACAACTACAATATATAATGGGGCTTGGAGTTACAAAAAATCTCCACATCCATCTTCTCCCGTATAGTGCCCATATCGTCTTCTTACCAGTCGAACGTCTCCGTGTTCGCCAGTACGTACTCCATCAATCTCAAGGTATGAGCACCACAGTTACCCCTGCGACTCACCATATGAACAACAGTTACAATTGAAGTTTAATAAAATGAACTTTAAGTTTAAATGATGTTCATACAGTTATACCCTCTAGTCTGTTGGGGCACATGTGTTGTAGACACCATGCTTACCCCAAAGGGCCTATTTCGCTTCTCGTACTTCGCCTCGTCCGTTGGTCTGGCATCGTGAAACCCCACCTAATGCAACATCGAGGGTAGAAACCACTGCAATGGAGCGACCTGCTCGTTCCTGATCTGCATGGGGACTTCCTGTCTGAACGGGTCTAGCAGGTGGATCTTCCTGACAGTAAGGTCGACACTGGCCACGAGCCAATGCTGGCCGCCAATGTTGCACGGAATCAGAACATGTAGATGTTTCAAAAAAATGTTATGATCAAAATAAGAATTATTAATTAAACACATTGAAACCATAACTGTATTACACTCACCGCGTTAAACTCGTGCCATGGTCGGTTCTCTATCGGGAGCAATCCATGTACCGTCAGCAGATCATCAGGGGACCACATGTACTTCAACACAGACCAGTTTTTCGGGGCTTTGCCCAAAGCATCACGAGGCATGATTCTCCACCAGTGAAACTCCAGCATTGACTGAAAATAGATAATGATGTATTCAGAATCCAGAATCCAATCATTTATTCCATAACTCATATAAAATAAAATTTAGGTTTTCAAACCGATACAAATTCTAAATTCTCATAAACAGTGCGTGCGCTAGACCGTAAATGTTGTACGTCTCCACAATGTGAACGTTAGCGTCTTTTTCCTGTTGTCATCTCTCATACCGCTCACGTCGACCGTCCAAGGCATGCTTGAATCCAAAAATGGATTGCCTATACACGTGGGCACCCCACGGTAGACATGACACCGGTTTGGTTCAAACCGGTGAACCGAACCAAACCAGAGCCATGTGAAAACCACCAAAACTGGAAAAATCGATTTCGGTTCCGGTTCCAGATCTCAATTTTGAGGAACCGCTAGGTTCGAACCAGACTGGAATCGGCGGTTTCGGTTCCAGTTCGAACCGGCGGGTCCAACATTTTTTTTTCAAACCCACTACCCTACCCACACCCATAACCCATTTTCTTCTCTCTCTCACGGTCTCTCTTTCTCTTTTTTCTTTCTCACTTTCTCACAGATCTTTCTCTCTCTCTCTCTCTCTCTCTCTCTCTCTCTTTCTTTCTTTCACTTTCTCACAGATCTCTCTCTCTCTCTTTCTTTCTTTCGTTCCTTCTTCTTCTTCTTCTTCCTGTCGCACTGTCGATGGCGACGACGACCGATCTCTTCCTGTCGCAGTGTCTACGGCGATGGTGATGACGACCGATCTCTTCGCCGTCGTTCCCTTCTTCATCTTATCGGCCGTCGCCGATCTCCTCTTCCTAGTCTCCGATCTCTGGTCTCTTCTTTCTCTCTCTCTCTCTCTCTTCGATAGTTCTATCTCTTCCCTCTGATGGATTTTGGGTTTGTGCCTTTGTGGTGGTGTGTGTGAGTTTAAGTTTTGAGTACTTTGACTGGTTTGATTGGTGGTGTACCGGTGTGTGTGTGATTTTGGGTTTGTGGTGGACTGGTGGTTATGTATGTGTGTTTGGAAACTTTGGACTGATAAAGGTGATTAGGGATTGAGAATTTAGGATTTGATTGAATATTTGGGATTTTGGGTTGTTTTTAAAAATAAAAATAAAAAATAAATAAAAAACCGGTTCCGAATCGGTGGAACCGACATAACCGGACCGGAACCGTAGAACCGGAACCGTGGGTTCTAAACCGGAACCGAACCGGCTTCATGTCTACCCCACGAGAACGCATCAAAAGCGTCCAAGTCTTCGACTAGCCGAATCTGCCATAATGGAACTTTCTCTCTCTCGTCCTACCCCATCAATATCATGTTTAGCATATAAAGGAGGCAAAGCTTCACAGCATCGTACTGCTGCTCAAATATACCGATCTGTAGAACAGCTCTCAGTTGTTCATAATCCACCTCAGCTACACCACCGAAATACCGTTGGTGTATCCCGTTCTGGACCATCTCATACCTCGTTGTGTTGGGAATCACTCCAAACTTTAATCCAGTTATCAGGCCGAATTCAACCTTAGAGAACCGGACCGAATGAGAACCTAACATAAATCGCATCTCATCGTCTGACCCATCGTGATGTAGCTCGCCCAAAAGCAGTCGATGGACTATGCTAGCCGAAAACTTCATCCCCTGATCCATCCGAAGGAAATGACCAAAACAAGACTCTGTATACCGACGTCGGTCTTCGACCCTGAATTGTTCTGGTACCCTGTCCAATGCGACGTCGATATCTCGAATGTCGCTGAAATGGTCATGCCGAGTGATTTTTCCATCGTAACATTCCCCCTCTGGAGTTTTAAGCAAATCCTTTAGTTGACTCCCCATCTGCATTTTCACAGAAACAATGCATCAGTAAACTGTAAAAGGCTCGGACATAATAATATAAAATAGCAAGGAAGCAGTTTGAAAAAGCCCGGGAACAGTTTGAAAAGCTCGGGAACAGTTTAAAAAAGCTCGGGAACAGTGAAAATACTACTCATGCGTGTGTCTAACAACCTAGGGGGGGGGGGGGTGAATGGGTTGTTAATCGATTATTTACCAATTTTTCGATTAGTCAATATTAATACAATTAACCCAAACAATCAAACATTTAAAATCAAGTATAAAGTGCAGAAATATAAAGAATACTTGATTTTTCCGTGGAAACCCTTCAACAAGGGAAAAACCATGGGTTATCCTTCTAGCCACACACGATCACCGAAATCCACTCTATGAATAAAAAGTTACACCCTCAAGTGATACTCGGACTCTCACTCTCGACAACCTCAGGTTATGGACACTACCACTCGCCACTCTTGGTTCAATCCCTAGTGATATCCCCCGATCCACTACTCTTGGCGTGAGCACCTTCTACTCTACCCCTCGGGCCTTATACAGTAGCACTTGACCAATGCTTTCCAACCACACCTTGGTTGCAAGACTTGAATACTTGTGCAACTTCACCCCGAAGCCACAAGACTTTGACTCAATGAAGAGTATAAAAGTCTAAGTGTATATATGACATATACTCAATGAAATAATGTGCAAGACCAAACACAAAATGCTTAACTAGATGCTATATTGCAATTACACAACCTAGTTATCAAACAATGCCTATATGCCCAAAATTAAGAACTCAATTAGATGCAAAGAGATTCTAGCAACCTAATTATCGTCACAATAAATAACAAGGACAATAAATATGCAATCAACAAATGCAATCAATGAGGCATATATATCAAGGTCTAGATGCAAGGCATAAAGACTTAGCTAGAAGGGCAAAATGGTCCTAAATTCTAACTATCACAAACGAACCCCAAACATGTCATAACTTCAAATGATATACAATAAACATGAAGATTTGCTAACCTAAGCAATAAATGACATGTCTTGATAAGCTAGAACAATAAATGAGTAAGGATGTTAGTTCTACTTACCAAGTGAAGACATTAATGAAGACGCATGCTTTAATGATGCTACAAATGCAAGATGAAGATGGGTTTTGGGTTTTGGAGAGTCAAAGAACAAAGCTTGAAGCTTTCTCTCTCTAGGGGAGCTCTTTTTCTCACTATATTCTGGTTTTTCAGCTCTTGGGACGAAGTGAGGAAGAAAGAAACATATATAAAGAAGCCCTAAATGAAACTACGTCGTTTTGGCAACAATAGGCACAAAACAGGCTTAGTGCACGGGTAACTGCACAGGTAAGAAACCCGTGCACTACCCGTGCAGTTACTCCAACCCATAGCACTCATCATTAGTGCATGGGTAACTGCACGGGTAAGGGTCCCGTGCACTACCCGTGCAGTTGCACAAACCCGTAGTACTCAACCTCAGTGCACGGGCAACTGCACGAGTAAGACCCATGCAGTTGCATAAACTCGAATTCAAAGGGCTCAAAACATGACCAAACGACATCCAAACTTTCAAATAATATACCGTTGGAAAAGTATGAAAGTCTAATTTCTACTCCAATTAACAAAACCTGATTTTGATGTTTGTATAAATATTTATGGTCAAATAAGTGACCAAAGGTCAGAATGGGTCAATAACAAAAATCCTCAAACTCATGGTATAAGACCATGTAACCAAATACCAATCCAAGAGAGCACAGATGGAGACTCTCTATGGTCACAAAATGCGCTAAGACTCAAGCACACCAACGTGCAACCGCGGACACAACACAAGCACACCATCGTGCGAGTGAGGACGTTTCCGAACACACAAAGGAAAATGTAAAACAAAACAACCACACGTAAAGACAAACAAAAACGTGCTCGTGTGAGTTGTGTAACAGAGGCACACATATACACAATAAAGAACACAAATGCAAGATGAACAAAGCATGCATGAAGTGTGTGTGTGTGTGCGCACCTAAATTCTTCAAGAGACAAAGTCAAGTGAGTATACCTTTTACTCTTGAAGTCATGGAGATTATTGGAAGCTTGCCGACAAGGACCTAAGCTACCCATTACACAATCATCCCTAATGTGATGTGGTTTGTTATGAAATAAGCCAATCATAAAATCGTGGTCCTTACAAACAATTTCAAAAAGCACGGACACATTTTGAAAAATCTCGGACACAGTTTAAAAAGGCCCGGACACTATTTGAAAAAGCTTGGACAGTTTAAAAAAGCTCGGACACAATTTGAAAAAACTCGGACTCATTTTGAAAAAGCTCGGACACATTTTAAAAAAGCTCGGGCACATTTTAAAAAAACTCGGGCATTTTAAAAAACTCAGACACATTTTAAAAAAGCTCGGACATATTTTTGAAAAGCTCGGAGACCCAGAAAAAGCTAGAGAACAGTTTGGAAAAGTTCGGAAACATTTTAAAAAAGCTCGGAAACAATTTAAAAAAGCTTGGTCACTGTTTGAAAAAGCTCGGACAGTTTGACAAAGCTATGAAACATTTTGAAAAAGCTCGGACACAGTTTAAAAAAGCTCGGAAACAATTTTAAAAGCTCGGACACAGTTTAAAAAAGGTCGGACACTATTTGAAAAAGTTCGGACAGTTTAAAAAAGCTCGAACACAGTTCGAAAAAGCTCGGAAACATTTTTAAAAAAGTTCGGACACATTTTAAAAAAGCTCGGACACATTTTAAAAAAGCTCAGACACAGTTTTAAAAAGCTCGGAGACCTAGAAAAAGCTCGAGATTAGTTTGAAAAAGCTCGGAAACATTTTAAAAAATCTCGGAAACATTTTAAAAAATCTCGAAGACCCAGAAAAAGCTCAGAAAATGTTTTTAAAAACTCGAAAAAAGCTCGGAAACATCTTGAAAAAACTCGAAAACACAGATCTTCAACAGATTTACAAACTCTAACCTAACCCACAACCATTCTCAGATCAACAAACAAACATAATCTACAAGTTTAATCAACACCCAACATCAAACATGAACTTATCAAAAACAAAAACCACAACATAATCTAACTCAACTTACCACAATCGATTGAAGATGCTCTCGTTTGAACACTCGTAAAAGCACTGTGGTCCTACCACCGGTTACTTCGACGACTTTTTCAGCCGGAAAACCACTGATCTTCCAACGCCAGTTCTTTTTTCAGCCGATGTTTTCTCTCTCTCTCTCTCTCTCTCTCTCTCTCTCTCGTTTTTCTCACTAAGTTTGAAAACGACAAAAACTCACTTGGAAGGGGTATTTTTATCTAGACACCTATATTGATGTCTTTTAAACATAAATTAGTAATGTGGTGATATTTGCACAACACTCACCTCAAATAGTGCTATTTATTTTTTGACCCCGTATATAATATGGGACTACGAGAGTCTAGAAGAAAACAAACTCCTAATCTCATAACAAATAATACACTATTGCTAGTTATATAACACGAGTCTAGAAGATAACAAGCTTCTAATCTCATAACAAATTATACACTTAAACTTGATCATAACAAAATCTCTGCTAACAATTATCATCAAAATCACGTATAAAGCCTACAGGCTAAGGGTCAATGTACAGGAAAAGCATGAAGAACAATAGTGATTCTGATAGGTGTCAAATGCACTACCATCAAGCCTTAAATAAGCCTCAAATTATGGCCGTTGAGCATGAACGATCATGTAGACGGAAAGGCCTGATGGAGTGCTAACTTTAGGTAATTCTTTTTAGGGTAAATTGCACTGAACCCCTTGAGGTTTGGACAAGTTACATTTAGATGGAAAAGTTTTTTTATTATACAATTACACCCCCAAAACTTAAATTTGATTTTAAAAATATCTAAAATGCCCATAGTTAAATTATTTTATATTTTATTTTTTTATCTTTTAACCAAAAACTTTATAAACTTTAATAACAATAAAAATATTAAATAAAAAACATGATTCATTAAATAAATAAATAGTTTAAATAAATAAATAATTAAATAAATTAAATAAATAAATAGTTTAAAAAATCAAATAAATAAATAATTAAATAAATAAATAGTTTTAAAAAATCAAATAAATAAATAGTTTTAAAAAATTAAATAAATAAATAGTTTCAAAAAATAAATAAATAAATGAAAAAAATTTAAAACATTAATTTTTTAAGGAGATCCATTAATAGGGACAAGAAAAGCTCTAAATATCCAAACTTATTTATTTTTATTTTTTTAAAATACTTTTTTTAGAATATTTATTTTTTTATTTTAATGATCATATTTTTAATTTAATTTTTTTTATTAAAGTTTATAAAGTTTTTGGTTAAAAGACAAAAAAAAATAAAGTATAAAATATTATAACTATGGGAATTTTAGGTATTTTTAAAGTCAAATTTAAGTTTTGGGGGTGTTAGTGTATAATAAAGAAACTTTTCCATCTAAGTGTAACTTGCCCAAACCTCAAGGGGTTCAGTGCAATTTGCCCTTCTTTTTGACGACCAAGGGTAAAATCGTTTTTAAATCATCCTAGAAGAATCACCATATTTCCGGTATATATAACATGGGTTTTCACATCAGCACCACACTTTTTTTTACTCTTAGGGGCAGTTTTGTCATTTCATACAGATGTAACAATCAAAGGTTAAAGTTGACGATCTGTCACTGACTACAGGGGATATTTCTATAATTTTGATCAAAAGTTTCATATAGCTACTATTAGGTCTAAAATCAGAGCATGTTTCTGTAATTTGTCATGTCAAATATTACTAGTATGAATCAAATTACAAGGATGTCAGCATATATAATATAATCTCTGGTAGGGGTGTGCAGGATCCAATTCAATCCAATGGATTGGATCGGATCGGAGGGCATGATTGGATTGGATTGAATTAGATCGGATCGGATCGGATCTTGGATTTCCATATAGAAATCCGCCGGATCCGCCAAAATATAAGTTGTAATTTATATTAGATCAATTTTTTTTGTGTTATACATTTGAACACTGAGCAAATTTTCAGAGCTATTGTATTTGGTTATGACAATTGACAAGTGATTATATTTTTATTTCAAAATTTTGGATGACTTTATTATGATTGTATTTGTAACTTATGTTTAATGTTTATAATTTGTTAGACTTTTTGAACTTTAAAGTGTACAATTATGTCTTACTTTAATGTTAATTATTGGTTTGTTAATGTTATTGGAAGTACCGTATGAATTAATAATTTGAATTTATTAATTTTATGAATATTTTAGTTTTTATATATTAAGAATTGCTTCATATGGATTCGATCCATTAAATATTTTGCAATTGGATCGGATCGAATCTAATTGCAGTTGGATCGAATCGGATCAGATTCCACTTTAGAATTAGATCGGATCAGATTGTAATTACCTTGATTCAAATGAATCGAATTTTGGATTATGGCAAATCTAATGTATCCGATCCGTCGTAGAACTCTAATCTCTAGTTACACCGCTACTCTGTTTCAAGACTAAACCCATAGAAGATAAAATCACATAGAAAGATAAAATCACTTTTTATCTCAAAATGGTGCTCCTCCAACAAGACCTCTCCTTCTCTAAAACCCTAAACCCTTCCTTCTCTCTCTTCCTCAAAATCCAACCCCCATTTTCCCGCCAAATCCCCCAATTTTCCCGCCTAGATGTCCGGGCCATGGCGGGTCGGAGCAAGAAGACCGGCGGACCACCCATACGCGGCCATTCAAAGCGCAGACCCAAGTACAGACCCGTCAACATTGCAGAGACCCCCTATTTTCGTCTCAAAAACTCCAACAAATCATCCCACCCCGACAACTTCACCGAGGAGGAGTTGGAGACCGTCGGGCTCGGCTACGACAGGTGGGTCCGTTTCATGGAGAAAGACGACCCGGAACTGCGACACCCATACGACTGGTACAAGTACGGCGAATACGGACCCTACTCGTGGCGTGGAGTCGTGGTTGGAGAGCCGATACGGGGTCGTTTCAGCGACGAACGCGTGACCATCTATGGTCCTGTGAAGAACCAAGAAGAGTGGGAGGAGATCGAACAACACGAAATGGGTGTTGATTTTGGGCACAGATTGAAAATGATGGATAAGAGTGTTGGGTTTAGGTATTTTTGGGTTTTTGTTAGGCATCCGAGATGGAATGTTCATGAGAAGCCATGGAAGCAGTGGACTTTGGTCTCTGAAGTGGTTCTTGAAGCCGGAACACAGAGATTGGATAAGTGGAATTTGATGAGCAGATTGGGAAACAAAACACGAGCGTTGATAACGCAATGTGCGGCATGGATGAGACCTGATATTATTTATGTTAAGAGACCTGTTTATCAGTGTAGATTTGAGCCTCAAGATGGGTTTTTTAGGGCTTTGGTTCCGTTTCTTGATCCGAAAACAGAGAAGGGTTTTTTGTTTGAGTTGAGGAATGAGGATGGAAATGTGGAGATGTGTACTTATTTTGCGGGGTTGTGTAAGATTGTGAGGGTGAATCCGAAAGCTTTTGTGGATGATGTGGTGAAGGCGTTTGTGAAATTGAGTGAGGAGAACCAATCGCGGTGTTTGGAGTTCCTGTTGGGTAATCATCCGATTCAATTGCTGCATCCTTATACTAGAGAGTGGAAAGCAAAGTTGGAGGAGGAGGAATTGGGTTGTGATGCGCCAGATGATGATGAGGATGTTAGTAGAAGTGGTGGTAGTGAGAGCGAATTCACAGAGTGGATTGAGGTTGATGATGATGGTGATGGTGAGGATGATGATCAAGGTAATGTGGTTATGGACATGAGGGAAAGCGGAGATGATGATGAGGATAATGATCCAGATGACGTGGAAGAAGGTAGCGATGATGAATTGGGAATTAAAGATGATGAATTGGATCCGGAAGAGGATGAGGATTACTGGGAGAAGGAGTTTAAGGCGGCCACCAGCAGCTCTGAGAGAATGGAACTTCTAGCTACACGAAGTGTGAAGATGACTACCAAGTTCTATAAGAAGCAAATGGAGTCAATGGAAGAACAGGAACAGGAACAGGAAAATGAAAATGAAAATGTTTCAGAAGATGGAAATGAAACGGAGTTGTGGGGTAAAAGAGCGAAAGTGAGTCCTCAAGAATGGAAGCAAGTTGGGTTGGGGAAATGGAGGAGGAAGATTAGGAAGAGTAGAATTCCTCCGGAGCTGTTTCTGCGAGCAGCGGTCAGGCCTTTCACCTACAGGAATCTGGTGAAGGAAATTGTTTTGACAAGGCATGCAATTGTGGATGGTGAGATTGGTATAAAAGAATGAGACATTACACATATGCAGCATTACATGGCTTTTCTTGCATAAATTTATGTCTGTAGAAAAATTTGTTTAAACTTGAGAATGCATCATTTTGATTAGCATTTGGACACATAGGTGAATTATGATTCCTGATATTGCTGGAGGAAAAAGAATGTTAAAGATCGAATAGGGCATGTTTAAGAATGAATAAATAGTTTGCATTCCAGAAATTAGCATGAATTTACAGTATCAATAGACATGTCTACTTCAAATTCAGATGGAAAATTTTATCCCAATTCGGGAAGGAAGAATTCTAACAAAAGAATGTGTAATGGTTTCACATATTTTTTCACCTAGCCTGTTACATAGATCCCATGCTCCTTAACTTCTCTTGGCAGTAATGACAGCAATGCTACTCCATCTCTCCGAATTAGGTCAGTTAATGGAAGCTCTATAATATGCTGGCGTGCTTGCAGGGAAGAACATATCTCTAACTCCTTCAGCCTTTATAATAGGGAAAATTATACTCGATGCACCCTGAAAAATGTACAGAAGTGACACAAATCAAGGGGAAAAAACAGCTAGTGAGAAACTACTTAGATCATTAAGTTGAAGAAATCGAATATGAACTAAAGTTACAGGCAGTAGAGATATGTACCGAAATCAGTCTAGCTCCAATCAACATTCGTTTGGGTGAAGGAAATGGAAGTAATAAGCGTCCAACCCCATAGATTGCAACGGCAAAGAAATGGGTTACCAAGCTCAGTGGACGAGGGTTTAAACCAGAGAGTAGAGCTATCGGTCCATTTGTGAAATCACCTCCCAGGCTCAAATAGTCGAAACAGGCTTGGCGCATTTCCTTCCTTGATGGATCAGATGATTCACAGAAAACCTTGTAGAGGGCGCCAGCCAATGTATTTATTGTAGACGCCACAGGCTGGAAACAAAGAATGATGTGCCTTGCCTTAGAAATCATTCTCAATTACTAAAGGATTAGCTATATCAGATCTGCAATATATGAAAGTTGCTTACCTTACGGAGCGTGTAAAAGGATTCAAGATACTTGCAAAGGGCAGGTGCATCGTTTAGATTGTGAAGAGGTCTAAGAAGATCTCTTAGTACAACAATGTCAGACAAAGCCACAGTCATTCCTCCTCCTGTTAAAGGATGCCTCATATTGAATGCATCCCCTAATAAGAGAGCGCCCGGAGTTGGTTGGGGAGTAGCAGGCATGCTTCTATTAGTCATTGTTCTTATATTTCCTTTCTCGATTGCAGCCATGAACGCAGAAAGGAGTTCAGGCGGAATCTGGAAAGATGCAATACCATCATAAGACTAAAGAAATAGAAATTAAAGCAAACAAGATATATATATATATATATAGAGAGAGAGAGAGAGAGAGAGAGAGAGAGAGAGAGAGAGAGAGAGAGATTGCATTGAACCAAATTTTACGTACTTGGGGAGCAATCACAGTTTTCAAATAATGGTTCATTTCACCATTGGAAATGGATGGTACTCTTTGGCCAGGTACATCCACCAAACAGCGAATCTCAGTGCTACTGATTGGATAGAACAAGATTGGTGAAGGATCTGCCAATATAACATGTCCATGATTTTTGTATGGAAGCTCACATTTCTCAAGGATCAAACCAACAAAACAAGAGGGTATCTCAACCTGCACCAGTAAGTAATGGAAACGCTAATTTATAACACAATACATAGTTGCTGATCTTTGCAAAAGACTAACAGAAGGTCGATCTTAATAACCTTAGGTTTGCAGAGAGAGCGCCGCAAGTTTGAAAAACAGCCATCACATACAATGGTGAGAGGAGCATATGCTGTTAGCAATTGACCAGTTGTGTTTTTGTATTGCACCCCTTTAATAGTCCCCTTTTCTTCAACTAGACAAGTTACTGTTCCTCGTTCCAATCTTACACTGAAAAATGTCAAGAAAAAAGATTGTAAATAGAATGTTTGTAAATGAAATGGAATTCATAATTAATGTTGAAGGGGAAGAATATTACTTGGACAAGGATGCAGCTTTTTCCCTCATCCTTTGAATGAAACGACCGTTGTGAAAACTTCTTCCGGCAACATCTGATTTGAAGCCCTCCAAGGGGTAAGACAACTTGGTACTCTTGCCGTCTTTGTAAAGAGCGTATCCATACACTTGCTGAGCATCAATCTGACTTACACAATCTGTATCCACATTTACATATCACACATTCAGATCGATTAGAATGCTTACTTGGTGTCACTGTAAAGACCACTAGCCTCTCCAAACATATTCACCTGTACAATTTTTACTTATCATATATTGATTACCTTCAAGACCTAACTCCATCAATTTCAAGTATCCCCCTGGTTGTAGGAGTTCACCAACAATCCTATCAGGCACAGTTAAGTCTCTTTCGATCACATGTACTCGCCGTCCATCCTAGAAAAATAATAATAGCCAAAAAAAATTTAAAAAGTTTGAGGTCATAGTAAAAAATAACCGTAGAATTGGATAGTGTAAAGAGTAGTTTTTTAGTTGGAAGAGACTAGTACCTTGCCAAGGGTGTAAGCTAGAGCTGCACCGGCAACTCCAGCACCGACAATGACGATATCAGTATCTGTGCTTCCATTTCCTGATCTCTCCATCACACTCTCAGTACTTTGAGCCTCCATTGATGAAACTCCACTCTTCTTCTTTCCTATTGAAATTTTCAAGAAAAGCAGCCCCAGGAGAGAAGCTACCACTGCCCCCAACATGTAATAAACCATCTTAAGTGATCAATGAACTGATATCGAAGAATAAGATGTGATTGTAATTTCGCTCTTCTATTGCAATTTTACTTCTTCTATCTCTGCAGGCTTGTGTATTGTCATGTTTTGCATGTTTCAATCAAACTTGAGTCTTTTTATAGACTTGGACATGGAGTAACCTACCAATTTGCCTCGTAAATTAACAAGTTGTGCCACCATCAAAATGCCAAAAACAAATAAGAAAAAAAAATTATTTGATTTAAAGGGTCCCTGCTAGTGTTCAAAACTAAAGTTAATAAATATAAAATGATGGTCTACACTGATTAAATTTAATTATAAAAAGAATTATTTTGTCAAAGAGAATAATATCGGTTATAAGAGGTCAAGAATCCTTTAACTAGGTGGTTGGAATCTCCTAAATAAAGCTCCTCCACCATCTTTCAAATACTGATATTGTATATATTATTCCAACTTTACCCTTAAAATTGTAAAGTGTGGGAACTTGTTGTGGGAGTAAATACCTCCCGATTATAAAAGTAGATGGCAGGGTCTGGACAAACTAATGATCTGTTAGATGTTAGATGTTAGATTTATAAATAAATAAATAAATGTTGGTGAAGAATTGGGTGGGGACTTTGACAATTCATCAAAGGCCTTGTAAGTTTAAAAACATTGTCAAGGCAAAGCTTTGGAAACAATGACAAGGAAAATAATAAAATAATTGCCTAAGCATTGTCCACTAGTATAGTAACAGGCTGGTTCTGGTCACTAGTCAGCATTCATGACTCATGAGCAATACTTTGTCCAGAGCTCCGGCTAAATAAATATTACTCTTAAAATGCTTCTAAAAACTTTTAAGTTAATTTCATTAACATTATCTCCTGAGGTCTGATTTAATTACTTGTAGACATCTCTCATTAGAATTTTGTTGTGAAAAGCAAAACAACAAAAAAGCCTAATTTGTATTACTTTCATTTTCCTTATCGTCTGATTAGAGTGTTTTGGTGTTTAAACCAATGCAATTGTTTTTGTAGCATATTCCTAATTAAGTTGTATTGAGATATTTTGCTAAGGGACAAAACTGTTTATATATAGCAGCTACGCGTCGTATATTTATTCCACCAGCTATACGGTAACTCAAACATTATATATTGTCAGAGTAACCGAGTACACTTTAACACCAAGACATAGTAGACATTGAGGACAACCACATGTATTTAATGGATGCCCATTTTATACGACCACTTTCTATTTATTACTGTAAATGTTCACGTAGAGATGGCAACGGGACGGATCAGGATTGGGGAATGCTTTTCCATCTTCATCCCCACCTTCCAAAACCATCCACATTCCTGTCTCTGTCCCCGTCCCCGCATTAAGTGAAGCAGGGCCAGGGCTGGGGATTCCCTGTTGGAGGGGCCTTCCTCATACCTGCCTTATTCCCCGTCCGAAATGACAGGTTAGCTTCACCTTACTAGCTAGCCAACACACACTCAGACAGTACATAGTGCTCTGTACTAATCACCCCTCATTTCCCTTAAAAAAACTGATGATGAGTTGAACCCCGAAAAAATTTCGGCTTTAGGTTTTGACTCCAGAAACCATGATCAACTCAAAAATGAAACACCAAGTAGACTTTTGTGAAATTTGCAGTCCACCAAGATCACCAAGGGATTTTGCTTGTTGAATTTTGTTGAAATTGTGCAAGTGCATTGGTGCCTTTTACAAGTAGTGTCAATTGAATTGGTGCGAATTTTGTTCTGTCAATGAACTTCAATAGACCAGTCTGCAGAGTCTGCATTATGGATAATGGTTGGCATCCAACCCTTTTATTCAACATTTGCATCTAACTTGATGTGTGGGCCATTAGATTTAAATGCTTTGATTTGGCTGCATGCACTTGTCAAAGGATCCAATGACCCACATGTCAAGTTGGATGCAAAGGTTGGATAAAAGGGTTGGATGTTTACCATGTCAAAGCATCCAATGGCCCACACATCAAGTTAGATGCAAATGTTGGATAAAAGGGTTGGATGTCAACCATTATCTCTGCATTATTAATCAAGCACAAAACTTAATCAATAAAGCATACAATATTTATAAGTAAAACTAGAGGAAAAGTGATAGTAATAGGATAGGACGACTTAGGGAATAGTAATAGCCATCTTGGGGGAGAGAGTAGGCCAATTAGGAATCGGAGATGAATATTTGTTTTAGTTAAAAAACTATTTATGTTTAAAAAATTAATAATAAATGATTTTATAAATCTGGATATTATATATATAGTCATTTTCCTGTCATTGCACACTAATATAATTATATAAAAACATTGAATGTGAGCCACTCATTTATAAAAGAGTTTTGACAAGTGCATACATACCAAGTCAAAATATATAAAATGAGTGGCTCACATACAATGTCCTTATATAATTCTATCAGTGCGCACTTATGTGAAAATTATTGATTATATATATATATATATATATATATATATATATATATCAAGGCGGGGACGGAGCGGGGAGTGCTTCACCATCTCAGCCCCGCTTCACCTTTAGGGACAAGACTTTGGGGTTGTTTGTTTTTTTCACTTAAGACTTAATGGGTCTGAATTGAACTCATTAAGTTGTTTTGTTTGTTTTTTTAAGTGGTCAAACAACTTAAAAATATCAAAAAACAACTTAAAATAAAAAGTAAGAAATCCTGACTTTTAATTTAATTCCAAATCACTGGATTACAATTAAAATATTCTATTCCAATTCTATCCTCCAAAAAAAGATATATTTCCAAATTTATATTAATTTAATATGGTATAAAAAAATTTCTTTTAACATATTTCTTATTTTAAACATGTTTAAGAAAAGAAAAGAAAAACCTAAATACTTTTCATAATGAAATTTTTCAGAGATTGAACAATTGAATTTCTCTCCTGCCAAATCCCGGTAAGAACTCTTTATTTATTTATTTTTATCTAACTATTAGTATAGTGCTCAATAAAGTTATCTATCATATTAAGTAGATTTCGTGGCTCGAAAATGTTATAGAATTATTGTATATAAAAATTCAAGAACCTTTTTTTTATTTGGTTTCCGGTGCATATGATCCAGGAAACAAAAAAAAAACAAAAAAAGTTTCATGAATTATATTCATCGGAAACGTGGACAACGTATAAAATTGAACTTGAATTTGAACTTTTTTTTTAACAATAAATTTAACTTAAACTTTGTTTGCAGAACATGCAAAATTATATTCTTTGTTTAACTTTTTATTTTGTTAAATTAAACTTTGTTTGCAAAAAAAAAAAAAATCATACAAAATGTTATAAAGAATGGTGCATGTTAAATTACTTCTTTTAATTAGTATGGATATAAATGTACAATTACATATTTTCAGACAGTTTTATTTTTAAAAAACAAACATGTTAACAGCACATTCAGATGTGAGGAAAAAAAAAAACAAACATGTCATTCAGATTCAGATTTCAGTCCCTATTCAGTCTTCAGAAAAATTCAGGACTGTTCAGTGTTCAGACAAAAAAACAAACGACCCCTTTGTCCTCATCCCCGTCCCCGTCCCCAAATATTATTCCTCATATTTGCCCCATTAGGAGCGGGGCCCCACAGCACCCCGGCCCCGTGGGAAATACTGCCATCTCTATGTTCATGTAGAATATTAAATGAATTTCTATTGGTTATTTATGTCTTCTCTTAGTTAGAATGGTTCACCTTTATGGTCGTAGAAGATTTAAGTCACATCGTATGCATTTTATAAGTAGATGGATAATTTTCTTCTAAATATTGTGAGAATAGATATTTAAACCTTGTATTTAGTAATTGACTATAGACAAACCTCTGAAAAGGTGTTACTAATCCATATGAAAATATATCAACTAAAGAATACATAATTCCTACAATTTAAGGGGGGTTTTTTTTTTCTTATTATTAAAAAAAAAACTTGCAATTTGAGGTGTTTAGTTTACTATCTTTCTCATTCTCTTAGATTTTATTACAAAACGAGTTTTTAATATTTATTTAAGCAATTCCGTTAATTTCATTGTGGTACTTTTTTTATGATTTACAAAACATCTTTATGATTTGTTCATATTCTCTGAAATCATGTATAGGAACTAAAAGGGGTGTATTGGATTGGGATTTTAATAGATAATTTTGGGAAGTAAAAGTCTGATGGCATTGGATTGAGACTTTTTAATAAGTTAGATAAGTTTGGTGGTATTCGATTAAGACTTTTAAGATTTTTTTTAAAAAGTCAATAATATCTTGTGGTATTGAATACAGACTTTCAGGTTGGATTGAGATCAAGTTTTTTAGGATTTCATGACAAAATGGATTGTCTCAAACTTTGTAGTGATAACTATGCATATCAAGACCTCAAAATTGTCTTACCCTCTCCCACCATACTTTAACGTTCGTGCAAGACTTTAAAAAGAAAAAACTATTAAAACTAAAAACTAAAATAAAATGGATCTCTTATAACGACCCGATTGTTTGATACAATATCTTATATACATCAATACCTCCATTTTTCAATATAAGGTACAAGGTATGCCATGTTTATGGCTACTTGCATTGGCCAATTGTTACAGATATTAGTAGCATTGGCCAATTGTTACAGATACTCTAATATGGTTTTTTTAGCTTGTTACATGATGTTAGCAACAAGAAAACACTATTCACAAATTTGTTAATATACAGTTACACTGATAATTCAAAGTATTTAGAAAATGGAAGATTGCATATACAACCTAATCTTGACGGTCTTTCTCCCATATCAACTTTCACATATCATATATTTAATCACAATCAATATCATATTTACAGGTGCCATGTAGATCCATATTTTTCTATAAAAATTAACTTCATCTTAATTTATTTCATTGATGATATAAAATTGACAAAAAAAAACAAGGAAAAAGAACTAGTAAGTTAAACAGATTCATATATATATATATATATATATATATATATATATATATATATATATATATGCATGATAAACAAGCAATTTTCTCTCATATGCACATATCTATATCATACTAATGCACTAGTTCCTGCAATTTTTTTTTCCAATAATTAGATGGCTTGAGAGATATTAGGCCATATGATACCCTATAAAATTGTTCTTGTGCTTTGTTTTTAGATTTTCAAATGTGTTGATGGCTATCATATTTGTAGGTGCCAGGTAGATCCATATTTTTCTATATAAATTAACTTCATCTTAATTTATTTCATTGATGATATAAAATTGACAAAAAAAAAACAAGGAAAAAGAACTAATAAGTTAAACAGATTCATATATATGCATGATTAACAAGCAATTTTCTCTTATATGCACATATCTATAGCATACTAATACACTAGTTCATGCAATTTTTTTTTAATAATTAGATGGCTTGAGAGATATTAGGCCATATGATACCCTATAAAATTGCTCTTGTGCTTGTTTTTGAGATTTTCAAATGTGTCGATGGCTATTATCCATACTATTGTGGTATTTGTTTATGTGCATTTTTATTATGCATGTGTTGATGCTGTTCTAAAAAAGTACATCTTGTTTGAGTTTTTTTAGCTGAAGCCAGCTAACTAGTTTGTGTTTCTTAACTTAGGTCGTGTGTTAGATAACAAATTTATAGGGCCCATATTTAAAAAAGTCTAAAATGTTTTTAAATAAAGTCTAGCTAATCCTAACAGTATGTAAATAAAATCGAAAAACTCTTTTCAAAAATTTTGAAATCTAAATCTAGTTCATATAATTCTAATAGTTTTTAAAATTATACAAATCCATAAAAACCTGGTACCCAAAAATTGTCTATTAAAATCTCAATCCAATACATCTCGTAAGAAGTGACAAATTATCAAACATTAATTAGAGGGTTTTATAAAATTAATCTTAATCCAAACAAATGTTTTAAAATGATCTTGCAAGGTATTATATATCATATCCCAAAAATAATCGGTGAAAGAATGGTGAACTTGAAGTCGCACATTTTTTTAACTATTTCATAGTTTCTCAAGTTTCGTTTCTTTTCTTTGATCTTTCTTCATATGTATCTCTCCCACTTATTTGTTATTTCTATAATACATATGACTTTACTTCTATTTTCTTTTTAATAAATTCCTATTATTCAATTAAAAAAGTTTAAATGTAATATCTTTAGTTTCTGTTTGACTTAAAAATCTAATCACTCAAACCTTAAACCCCAAAATTAAGTTTGTTACTTCAAAATTGTTGATTGCTGCTTAATTATATTCTATCTATCTTCCCTTTCTTTGATTTGTACTTTTACTATATTTAAAATCATTAGAGTAATACATCATCTCTTAAGTGTTGATAGTTTCATTTCTGCACTCGGTGTGACGCCCATTTTCTATTGTGTTGTGCTCGCTTCAAGGGTAAAACTGAGTATTTAATGTTTATATTGAGCTTGTGCAGGTCTTATTCCCTAAAATAAGATGTTGAGCTTATTTGAAGAGACTTAGAGGCTAAAAGGGAGAAATTGTAAAGGCTTATGTTGAACGTCCAACTTGTGGCAGTCATAACTCCCTTCTCTTTTTGAACTGGGTTTCAAGCCACATATTTTCGAAAAGCCCGTGATGTCTAGTTTCCAAAAAACTTTACAGTTTGCTATTCCGAGATTTGTAGAGGAAATTATGTCCATTTTTAGTAACTGGTGCGCAAAACTGAAATTTTCACCCTAGAGAAGTTTTACAGTATGTGTGTTGATGCGTACCGCAACACTGTACTGAAAAAATAGATCAAAGAAGTGCCGCAGTACGTGTGTTGATGCTTACCACGACATTCGTTCCATGCAAAGTTTCCAGAGAGTTGTCACGGTACGTTGCGTTGAACCATACCGAGATTTCTGCCTACCAGCTCAACATTTCTATGGGATTCAAGCCCTAATTTATCACACCTATATATACCTCATCTCCTTTCATACTCTCCACCTCTCCACGACTCTTGAACTCCAAACACCTCCAAAACTTCACCTAAAAACACTTTCCTCACCAAGTCACCAAAACCATTTCATCAAACCTTCACCATACCACCAAATCCATCATAAATCCCCAACCATCCACCTAGATCCATCATCAAGCAACCATCTTGAAGCAAAGGAATTGGAGGAGAGAAGCAAGAGAAGAAGATTGCAAGCTAGAAGAAGAGAGAGCTCTCCATCGTTAGTTTCCTCTATATCTCTTTCTCTTTTCATTATTGTATTAGTCATGTTTAAATTGTTCTGTATATTTTGTATGGCTTTAAGTTGTAATATGAACTAAATATCTTGAGCTAAGGCCAAGATGAAACTCAATTCATGACTATCTAAATAAAAGACCTCCAATTTTTTCTATGCTAATTTGTGTTGTTGTATGAAATTTTTATGTGCTTAACGCTTTTAAGTGCCTAGTTATCACTTAAATGTTATTTTTGTGATTTTGTGATGGACCGAGAGGGGAAGCACACCACTTGTTCGATAAAATCCTTAATACAAGTCTAGTAAGGTAGAGATTTGTAGGATTCATATGGTGTGTCACTAACCTTAATGCACATGACTGTATTTCGGATAATCATCGAGAGATAAGTTATTGGTATACATGAATGTGGTCTATATTGTTTGATATGGAGTAGAGACTATTTTGGAGTCACACGAATCTACAACATTCACTTACACAATTCGGTTTAGTTGGTGGATCTAGAGCAAAGATATTATTGGTTGGGTGGATTATAAGCCTTAGCTATTTTCTCATATAAGTTACAACAAAATTTTTCTTGTGTTCGTGTGCTTTTCATCCTATAGTCTGTAATAGTTAGTTAAGTTAGTGTAGTTTTAGTGTTTAAATTGGGAATTTCATCTTTTTAGTATTGTTCAAATAGTAATTTAGTTAATCAATTTCAGTAATCAACTCTTCAATCCTCGTGGGACAAATCTTATTTGCTCTATACTACACTCCACGGCCTCGTACGATTATGAGCACCCTCATTTTGAAGTGGTAAATTTTTGGCGCCGCTGTCGAGGAAAGATGGTTGAGAGCCCGGGTGGGGTTGACATAGATATATAGGTTAACAAGAACATACCACTTGAAGATGAAGCTGCAACCTCTCAAGTGCAAAAAGATGATGACAACAAGTAGGATGATCTCTTTTCTACTTCATTTGATCTACCTCCTCTGCCCCAAGTCAAGGCTTATGTGCCACATATTCCTTACCCATAAAGACTTTATAAGCATCAAGATGCTTACAACACTAGAAGCACTTTCAATCAATTGGAAAAATAATCCATGATATGCCTGGCCCACTGTCAAAATCAAAACATCTGTCTAAATTTTATACATTCATGGTAATCCTTCTTCATAGAATAAGTAGTTACCAAACTTCCAAACTAAAAGATCTATGTGTAATCAAACCAATGTAGAATGTGAATGAAATTTACCTAAAGTTTGAATCGGAATTTTCTCTTCAGTTTGCAATGACTTTAAAAAAGTCAATATGAGGCTTATGTTTCATTGCTGAATTAGAAAGAAAAAAAAACATTAAAGAAGCAAAAGAATAAAAACTTTATAAAACCGCATGAAAAATTAACTTTATAAAATCAAGACGGGTGAATTGTTGATTAAGCAAAAGAATTTATTGATAAAATAGAAATAGATAAATCTAACGGTTTATGGCTGAACAATAAAAACTAATTTTATAAATTAGTACACTCCAAAGATAAAAAATAAAATGATTAATATTTTAATAAACATTATAAATATTTAAATATTACTCATGAATGCTGAGCGGCACCAGGTTTTACACAATTTGTCTACGACTGGGGATTGGCCAACTTTTTATTTTTTGCCCTTGTCTACTAATCTTTGTCTCTCGTGGTCTCATGAATTGCTTTGAAAATGTCTGTAACCTTATATGGCCTTTTGATATACTCTCTTTGACTAATGCTTCTCTTTGACTAAGTAATTGAATTCAAAAGTTTTGATTAGTTTAAACCAACCTTTTTTTATTCATTAATTTTGCTTTTGAACACGTAGTATCAAGTATCAACAACCCTTTAGTTCAAATAATTTTTTTTTTTTTTTTAATTTTGTTGGTATTTTGAACACTGGTTGAGCCTGTTAAATTGAAAGGAAAATTGTTAGGCTCCTCCATGTTCAAGTCTATAAAAAGACTCATGTTGGATTGCAACATATCCAACATTACAATTTACAAACACAAGTCTGCAGAGATACAAGTAAAATTGCAATTGAAGAGAGAAATTACTATCACATTTAATTCTTCAATATCAATTGATTGATCACTTAAGATGGCTTATTACATGTTGGGGGCAGTGGTAGCTTCTCTCTTGGGGCTGCTTTTCTTGAAATGTTCGAAAGGAAAGAAGAAGAGTGCAGCTTCTTCAATGGAGGCTCAAAGAATTGAGAGTGTAATGGAGAGCTCAGGAAATGGAAGCACTGATACTGATATCATCATTGTCGGTGCTGGAGTTGCCGGTGCAGCTCTGGCTTACACCCTTGGCAAGGTACTATAGTCTCTTCCAACTGAAACTACTCTCTACACTTAAATATAATTCTATGCTTTTTCTTTACTATGACCTCAAACCTATTTTATAATTTTCTTTGCTATTATTATTTTTCTAGGATGGACGGCGAGTACATGTGTTTGAAAGAGACCTGAATGAGCCTGATAGGATTGTTGGTGAACTTCTACAACCAGGGGGATACTTGAAATTGATGGAGTTAGGTCTTGAAGGTAATCAATATATGATAAGTAAAAATTGTACAGGTGAATATGTTTGGAGAGGCTAGTGGTCTTTACAGTGACACCAAGTAAGCATTCTAATCGATCTGAATGTGTGATATGTAAATGTGGATACAGATTGTGTAAGTCAGATTGATGCTCAGCAAGTGTATGGATACGCTCTTTACAAAGACGGCAAGAGTACCAAGTTGTCTTACCCCTTGGAGGGCTTCAAATCAGATGTTGCCGGAAGAAGTTTTCACAACGGTCGTTTCATTCAAAGGATGAGGGAAAAAGCTGCATCCTTGTCCAAGTAATATTCTTCCCCTTCAACATTAATTATGAATTCCATTTCATTTACAAACATTCTATTTACAATCTTTTTTCTTGACATTTTTCAGTGTAAGATTGGAACGAGGAACAGTAACTTGTCTAGTTGAAGAAAAGGGGACTATTAAAGGGGTGCAATACAAAAACACAACTGGTCAATTGCTAACAGCATATGCTCCTCTCACCATTGTATGTGATGGCTGTTTTTCAAACTTGCGACGCTCTCTCTGCAAACCTAAGGTTATTAAGATCGACCTTCTGTTAGTCTTTTGCAAAGATCAGCAGCATTGTATTGTGTTGTAAATTAGAGTTTCCATTACTTACCGGTGCAGGTTGAGATACCCTCTTGTTTTGTTGGTTTGATCCTTGAGAAATGTGAGCTTCCATACAAAAATCATGGACATGTTATATTGGCAGATCCTTCACCAATCTTGTTCTATCCAATCAGTAGCACTGAGATTCGCTGTTTGGTGGATGTACCTGGCCAAAGAGTACCATCTATTTCCAATGGTGAAATGAACCATTATTTGAAAACTGTGATTGCTCCCCAAGTACGTAAAATTTGGTTCAATGCAATCTCTATATATCTTGTTTGCTTTAATTTCTGTTTCTTTAGACTTATGATGGTATTGCATCTTTCCAGATTCCGCCTGAACTCCTTTCTGCGTTCATGGCTGCAATCGAGAAAGGAAATATAAGAACAATGACTAATAGAAGCATGCCTGCTACTCCACACCCAACTCCGGGCGCTCTCTTATTAGGGGATGCATTCAATATGAGGCATCCTTTAACAGGAGGAGGAATGACTGTGGCTTTATCTGACATTGTTGTACTAAGAGATCTTCTTAGACCTCTTCGCAATCTAAACGATGCACCTGCCCTTTGCAAGTATCTTGAATCCTTTTACACGCTCCGTAAAGTAAGCAACTTTCGTATATTGCACATCTGATATAGCTAATCCTTTAGTAATTGAGAATGATTTCTAAGGCAAGGCACATCATTCTTTGTTTCCAGCCTGTGGCGTCTACAATAAATACATTGGCTGGCGCCCTCTACAAGGTTTTCTGTGCATCACCTGATCCATCAAGGAAGGAAATGCGCCAAGCCTGTTTCGACTATTTGAGCCTCGGAGGTGATTTCACAAACGGACCGATAGCTCTACTCTCTGGTTTAAACCCTCGTCCACTGAGCTTGGTAACCCATTTCTTTGCCGTTGCAATCTATGGGGTTGGACGCTTATTACTTCCATTTCCTTCACCCAAACGAATGTTGATTGGAGCTAGACTGATTTCGGTACATATCTCTGCTGCCTGTAACTTTAGTTCATATTGGATTTCTTCAACTTAATGATCTAAGCAGTTTCTCACTAACTGATTTTTTCCCTTGATTTGCATCACTTCTGTACATTTTTCAGGGCGCATCGAGTATAATTTTCCCTATTATAAAGGCTGAAGGAGTTAGAGATATGTTCTTCCCTGCAAGCACGCCAGCATATTAGGGCTCAAAAAATAAATAGCACTTTTTGGAGGTGGTATTTCAACAATATCACTGCTTTAATAACTTATGTTTAAAAGGCACCTATTATAGTGAACGGACAAAAATACCCTCAATTGTTGTTCCACATCAGCTTTCTTTCATTCAGTTTACAGTGACAAAGTTGTGAAGTAGAGAGAGAAAGTCCGGTTGAAACTCAGGCAATCACTTTAACGGTGACGGAGTGGCGCTATGCAGACGCATTCGGGGGTCGAGCTCCCCCCCGAGCTCGCAGGGGGCAGCGCCCCCAGAGCTTTTTTTTTTAGTTCATGAAAAAGCTCGGAGCTTTTATGAAAAAGCTCGGAGCTTTTATGAAAAAGCTCGGAGCCTTATGGAAAAATCTCGGGCCGAGCAATTCATGAAAAATCTCGGACAGTTCATGAAAAAGCTCGGAGCTTTTTTGAAAAAGCTCGGGCAGATCAATTCATGAAAAATCTCGGACAATTCATGAAAAAGCTCGGATAAAAAAGCTCGGAGCTTTCATGAAAAAGCTTGGAAAAAGCTCGGAGCCTTATGCAAAAAGCTCGGGCAGATCAATTCATGAAAAATCTCGGGCAGTTCATGAAAAAGCTCGGATGAAAAAGCTCGGAGCTTTTATGAAAAAGCTCGGAAAAAGCTATTTTACAAAGTCCCGAGCTATTTTACAAAGTCCCGAGCTTTTTTACAAAGTCCCGAGCTATTTTACAAAAGTCCCGAGCTTTTTTTACAAAGTCCCGAGCGTTTTTACAAAGTCCCGAGCTTGTTTTCTAAAGGCTCGAGCTATTTTACAAAAGTCCCGAGCTTTTTTACAAAAGTCCCGAGCGTTTTTACAAAGTCCCGAGCTTGTTTTCTAAAGGCTCGAGCTATTTTACAAAGTTTCGAGCTTTTTTCAAGTCTCCGAGCTTATTTTCTAAAGGCTCGAGCTTTTTCAAACAGGCTCCGAGCTTTTTGAAACAGTGTCCGAGCTTTTTCAAACAGGCTCCGAGCACTTTCAAAGGCTCCGAGCTTTTCCAAACAGGCTCCGAGCTTTTTATTAACAGTATCGGAGATTCAAATTTCACAGATTCAATATTGACAAAACCAGTTTCATGTTTACAAAAGGAATGTTTTTTAAAAATGAAGGATACAAAACAGTATTTCAGACAAACATATTACCTTGTTGTGCTTACTGAAGAACGTTGAGTAGTTTTGAAATTTATTGTAGAGAGAGAAAGAGAGAAGTTCCTGTCTTCAGTGTTTCAAGTGTGGAGATGGAAGTACAGAGACAATTAAAAATTGATTATTTAAGGGCAATTTTGGTAGTTCACCAAAATAGGTGCCTTTTAAACATAAGTTATTAAACCGGTGACGTTGGTGCAACATCGAGACAAAAAGGTGACATTTCTCACCATTTCCCCCAGCATATTATAGAGCCTCCATTAACTGACCTAATTTGGAGAGATGGAGTAGCATTGCTGTCATTACTACCAAGAGAAGTTAATGAGCATGGGATCTATGTTACAGGCTAGGTGAAAAAATATGTGAAACCATTACACATTCTTTTGTTAGAATTCTTCCTTCCCGAATTGGGATAAAATTTTCCATCTGAATTAGAAGTAGACATGTCTATTGATACTGTAAATTCATGCTAATTTCTGGAATGCGAACTATTTATTCATTCTTAAACATGCCCTATTCAATCTTTAACATTCTTTTTCATCTATCAACGTCAGGAATCATAATTCACCTAAAAACTAGGACACAAAAAAAGAACTCCAAATGTTGATCAAAATGATGCATTCTCAACTTTAAACAATTTTTTTCTACAGCAATCAACCTCAAATAGATGCATCTCAAGTCGGTGAGTTCCCTAGTCTCGAAGAATTGCTCATAACTTACGTGAATGTGAGAGCATGCAAGCTTATGATTTGAATCTTCTGCTATGCTATGTTATCGAGAGGACATATGTGCACTATGTCTAACAGAGTTTGAGCATGAAGTTTCTCTACTATCTATGCCACCTTACATGCAACCATGTGTCCATTGTTTTGAGTGGGCATCACTTGCCTAGTTTTTTTTATGTATCCACTTAGATAATTGGTGAATTATATATATATATATATATATATAATCATGAATTAAAAACAATTGTTAAGTCTTTTATTTAAGAAATTGAGTATCGTCCATTCGAACCACATTCGGGTTGTGTCCATTTGCATTGCATTCAAGTCGTGCTTTTTGTGCCATGCAAGGGTCTGGTCTTGCACAACCCAACAATTATCGTGCGGAATTGTGTGGGGTCTGGTCGTGTCTTAGCTTGCTCGACCCAATTTAAATGTCTACTAAGAACCTTTCACTACACATGAAGGTGACGGTGTCTCTTCATAGTCTGTTGAATTCATTATTATTATTTTTAGTTCTTGTCATTGTCACATTTTTGAATTGGTTGTGTCGACGATATTGGTTTACAAACGGTACCTCATGCAAACATTGAGATACAAACCAACTGACCTCAAGTAGCAGCACCTCAAGTCGTCGTGTCTCCTCAAGTGTCTCATTCTTGAGGAGTTGCTCATGCCAAACATGAGAGCATGTAGAGCATCAGAATTGAATCCTCTGATTGTGCTACATTACCAAGGAGGACATACGTGCACTCTGTCTAATAGAGTCTTAGCACTAAGTTTCTCTACTATCGGTATCACCATGAAGTCACATGATGATCTGTATTGGTGAATATATGTTGCTTGCAACCATATGTCCATTGTGTCGAGTGTACGTCACTTAGCTAGTTGCCTTTATGTATCCACTTACATAATTGATAAATTAAAAATATATAATTAGGAATTAAAAAAATTTGTTAAGGTTTTTTGTTTAAGAAATTGAGTATGATCCATTCAAGCCACATTCGGGTCGAGCCCATTTGGACCACAATTGGGCTGTGATTTTTGCGTGTTGTGTTGACATAGTCGGCCATACAACTCAACCCAGCACGCTACATGAAGTGAGTCTTACTTTGGCACGGCCCAACATTGATCATACAAAATCGTGCGGGATTGAGCCATGTCTAGGCTGGCTCGATCCAATTTACATGAAGGCGACAACGAATCATTATGGTCTACTGAATTCATTATAATTTTCTTAGTTCTTGTAGTTGTCACAAGTTTGTATTAGCTATGTCGGTGATCTTGGTTTACAAAGGTACCTCATGTAGACATTGAGATGCAAGACAATCAACCTCAAGTAGTTGCACCTCAAGTGGTCGAGTCTCCTTAAGTGCCTCATTCTGGAAGAGTTGCTCATTCCATACATTAGAGCATGTAGAGCATCAAATTTGAATCCTTCATTTTGCTACGTTACCAAGAGGACATATGTGACTCTGTGTAATAGAGTTTTAGCACTATGTTTCTCTATTATCCATATCACCATTCAGTCACACAATGATCTCTACATGTATTGGTAAATATATGTTGTGTGCATCCACTTGTACATTTCGTCGAGTGGACATCACTTAGCTAGTTGTTTTTATGCATCCACTTGGATAATGAATGAATTATATATATATATATATATATATATGTATATAAAATTAGGAATTGAAAACATTGTTAAGTTTTTTATTTTAAGAAACTGAGTATGATCCATTTAGGCAGCATTCTAGTTATGATTTTGGGCTCAAAAAATAAATAGCACTTTTTGGAGGTGGTATTTCAACAATGTCACTGCTTTAATAACTTATGTTTAAAAGGCACCTATTATGGTGAACGGACAAAAATACCCCCAATTGTTGTTCCACATCAGCTTTCTTTCATTCAGTTTACAGTGACAAAGTTGTGAAGTAGAGAGAGAAAGTCCGGTTGAAACTCAGGCAATCACTTTAACGGTGACGGAGTGGCGCTATGCAGACGCATTCGGGGGTCGAGCTCGCGGTGGTCGAGCTGCCCGGTCAGCTCACGGGGGGGCAGGGGGCAGCGCCCCCAGAGCTTTTTTTTTTAGTTCATGAAAAAGCTCGGAGCTTTTATGAAAAAGCTCGGAGCCTTATGGAAAAAGCTCGGGCCAAGCAATTCATGAAAAATCTCGGACAGTTCATGAAAAAGCTCGGATGAAAAAGCTCGGAGCTTTTATGAAAAAGCTCGGAAAAAGCTATTTTACAAAGTCCCGAGCTATTTTACAAAGTCCCGAGCTATTTTACAAAGTCCCGAGCTTTTTTACAAAGTCCCGAGCTATTTTACAAAAGTCCCGAGCTTTTTTACAAAGTCCCGAGCGTTTTTACAAAGTCCCGAGCTTGTTTTCTAAAGGCTCGAGCTATTTTACAAAAGTCCCGAGCTTTTTTACAAAAGTCCCGAGCGTTTTTACAAAGTCCCGAGCTTGTTTTCTAAAGGCTCGAGCTATTTTACAAAAGTCCCGAGCTTTTTTACAAAAGTCCCGAGCGTTTTTACAAAGTCCCGAGCTTGTTTTCTAAAGGCTCGAGCTATTTTACAAAGTTTCGAGCTTTTTTCAAGTCTCCGAGCTTGTTTTCTAAAGGCTCGAGCCTTTTGTCCAAAGGCTCGAGCTTTTTCAAACAGGCTCCGAGCTTTTTGAAACAGTGTCCGAGCTTTTTCAAACAGGCTCCGAGCACTTTCAAAGGCTTCGAGCTTTTTCAAACAGGCTCCGAGCTTTTTATTAACAGCATCGGAGATTTAAATTTCACAGATTCAATATTGACAAAACCAGTTTCATGTTTACAAAAGGAATGTTTTTTAAAAATGAAGGATACAAAACAGTATTTCAGACAAACATATTACCTTGTTGTGCTTACTGAAGAACGTTGAGTAGTTTTGAAATTTATTGTAGAGAGAGAAAGAGAGGAGTTCCTGCCTTCAGTGTTTCAAGTGTGGAGATGGAAGTACAGAGACAAATACAAATTGATTATTTAAGGGCAATTTTGGTAGTTCACCAAAATAGGTGCCTTTTAAACATAAGTTATTAAACCGGTGACGTTGGTGCAACAGCGAGACAAAAAGGTGACATTTCTCACCATTTCCCCTTATGATTTTTGCATGTCTTGTAGACTTGGTAGGCCACACAACTCAGCCCAGCACGTTACATGAAGTAGATCTTGCTTTGGTACGGTCAGACAATTATCGGATTGGGCTATACCAGGCTTGTACGCAATTGTGCTTGGTCCGGTCATTTTTGTTTTTTTAATTATATGTATATCGGGTAATAAAGGAATGAAAAAAAGTTATATTATTAACGGTCAAGTTTGTCATAAAACCTTTTAGGGAATATGAACTAAATGCATTTCTATTTAATTTTTAATTTCAAAAGAAATAAAAAGAATTATACAACTTCTATTAAACTCTTGTGATATAATTAACTTCCACCATCTAGGGAATAATTCGCTATTAATTATCTTAATCTCTATTTCATTGTAAAGTAACTACTTCTTTTCTATTTCATTGTAAATTCAATTCTCCATGTGCCTATATATAGGCTCACTGTATGAGTTTTCTATATACAAATAAATAAATTCATAGAATTGATTTCCTCTCATTCTTCTCTCTTGGTTAGTATTATTACTTTCCATATTTTTATGTTTTGATTTATAACAAGTTATCAGCACGAATGCTTTTCTTTTACCATCTCTTCTTCTTCCTTTCTTATTATTAATAATAAAGGTTTGCAACCAGAAGATTGCATTAGAAATAAGAACTAGAAGTTCTTGATTCAAAAATAAGAACCAGAAGTTCTTGATTCAAAATAAGAACCAAAAGTTTTTTAATCGAAAAAAAAGAACCAGAAGTTCTTGATTAGGAAAATCAGAACCATGAGTTCTTGATTCGAAAAAAAAAATCAGAACCATAAGTTCTTGATTCGAAAAAAAAAATCAGAACCTGAAGTTCTTGATTCTAATATAATTAATCAGAACATGAAGTTATGAATTCCAATTCCATTAGAACCCGAAGTCCTGTATACTAATCCAACCAGAATCTAAAGTTCTAGATACAAATAGATCCCAATTTTAATCATAATCCAAAGTTCTGTAAGCATAGTTATTGATCCAATGTTTTGAAAATTAATTGAATCAGAACCTGAAGTTCTGTATTTCAATTTAATCGATCAGAACCTGAAGTTCTAGATTCCAAGTTAATCAATCAGAACCCGAAGTTCTGTATTCCAATTTAATTAATCAGAACCCGAAGTTCTAGATTTCAATTTAAATCTTGAACCTGAAGTTCAAAATTCTAAACATTATTTAGAACCTGAAGTTCTAACTCTTGAAATTATTTAGAACCTGAAGTTCTAACTCTTGGAAATTATTTAGAACCTGAAGTTCTAACTCCTTGAAATTATTTAGAACATGAAGTTCTAACTCTTGAAAATTATTTAGAACCTGAAGTTTTAAATCTTGAAAATTGTTTAGAACTTGAAGTTCTAAATTAGATTTCTCTTTCCGGGAATATGGATGATCAATCTATTTCAAAAGGGAAATTGGGGATATATGTTTGGTCGACAGTGGAACAACGCATACTATTCTTCGAGATAGAAAATACTTCTTGAATTTAACCTTGATCATAGCCAAGTTAGACATTATATCTAGTCCTGCAGACCTAATATAAGTCTTTGGAAGAGCCACAATTATATTGACAAATGATACACAAATAAGCATAAATTGCTTTATATTCTAGTGGATCCAGAAGGAATCTACTTAGTTTCAAAGATATCCGCAATAATGGATATCATATTGAGAATATATGTGAGAATAATAGAAAGTACCTCTATATTAAATCACATGTCTCGAGCCAGAAGCTCATTTTAGAAAATCTCAGTGCTTATTTATCTGGATTATATTATATATATATATATATATATATAACCAGTTGAAACCTATTCAATTATGAACCAGAAGTTCACAAATCCAAAAATATTTTTACTTTGGCATTATCGTCTCGGTCATCCAGGATCTACTATGATGCGTAGGATAATTGAGAATTCTCATGGACATCCATTAAAGAACCAGAAGATTCTACTGTCCAATGAAAATATGTGTACTGTTTGTTCATAAAGAAAGGTAGTGATCAGACCATCCATTACAAAGGTTGATTTTGAATCCTCATCCTTCTTACAATGAATTCAATGAAACATAAGTGTGCCCATCCACCCAAAGAGTGGACCATTTAGATACTTTATGGTATTAATTGATGCATCTGCACTATGGTCACATATTTGCTTATTGTATACACGTAATACTATTTTTTTTCTAGATTGTTGACGCAGGTTATTAGACTTCGAGCACATTTTCTAGTTTATCTAATCAAAATCATACGAAGAACAGTGCTTTTGGTTGTGTCAATGGCAATATGTTTGACGCCAACAGAAACACATAGTGAATATGTGTGTTGTGTATGTGTGAAAGAAACACCGTGAAAAAAATACAAAGAAATACTTATTGCAGGGATTTGCATTTGTGGACTATTTCCAAATTCATGATCACCTTACGACCAATGATACAACCAGTAGATGATTCTGCTTCAGTCGTAAAATTCAAATTCTCGGTGAACGATATGTAATCCGAAAAATACTTTTTTTATACATTATACATATCACCTTGGTTAATTATCATATATTCATTGTTTACTTGAGGTTTTTAAATTTGCTATGGTTTTTTGCACTTGAAAATGATTATGTGGGGAAACTATGTTTTTTCTTTTGTACCCGAACAAAATCATTTATCTTGCCTAATTAGATTGATTGATATCATTCTCTGAAGTAAATGTTAAGTCATCTAATCGTCATGGTGGAAATTTTGGTCAATTAAAATGATTATGACATTGATGATCATAATAAGAAAATCTAGCCACCAGAAGTGGAATCACACCAAAACAAAGTAAGAAAATGTTTACTATTGGTGATAAAATGGTGGTGTACCTGAAGTATACATAAATATCATGTTGATATTTTACCAAGTATATATAAATGCTCCGGGAGAGCTAATTGTATGTTTCAAAGTGAAAAACAAAATGATATATATGACACTTTGTTATTTTAATAGATCCTGAAGAATCTATTTAGTTATAAATATATACATCATAAATTCATGTTGTATTATTTTATATTATCTCATGCCAGAAGCATGCAATTCCATTCTTATAATTGAGTCTATCATATAGAATCTGCAGATTCTTTAGTGAAAATCCCTAAAGGAAAATATAATAGTACAATACATCACTGAAGAATGGAATGACGATACAAATATGTCTAAAAATGACATTTTGATGATGTAAATAAATCCATTATGAATAACAAAATCAGGCCAACAAACAAATAAATGCATGTCGTTATGGGGAGAAAGATACAATTAAACAAATCAACGTCGTGAAATTTCAGTTGGCATGCATCATATTTATCTTATATTGATCCTTGTTCGAAGTTCAAATGATCATTCACTTACAAATTGCTTATTCGAATGAATTTATTAATTGTCAATATACTAACCCGGGTGATTGTTCCTGCAGAACAATTTATGCAAATGACAACAAATAAATTAGTCATGGCACACTAGAAGTGTGAAATTCAACTTTTATTTAAAAGTTATTATTCCCTGAAGCGAATATGAAAGATCATGATCATGTTAATTAAGACTAATGCTAGAGCTATATATAATCCTCATCATGACTCTCGAAGAGTTAAATGTCTTTGAAGAGACAAAAACCTTTTTTGAAGATGTACAAAGTAATGAAATGTGATCTCCTCCTCTGAGACTTATAAATTAAAGGGATCACAATTGCCCATGTAAAGGCACGTATACTGAAAGTATACAAATATTACAATTCCCTATAGTAAAATTTTACAGTAGCTCTTGAAGAGACATATGTACTGTAAACAAAAATTGAGATCTTTTATAGTGTTGCTCTGCATATTATGAACTAATGAGGATCTTGAACCACAAATTGTGGATGAATGTCGACATAATACTATTGTCCAAAAGACAGAGCTATATCATAGACATAAAGTGTAGACGCTTAAAGACGTCAAACGTTTTTTTTGTTAAAACAATTATTCGTACGAAAATTAAGATATCGAGATATAACTTATACCTCGTAATGAAGGGTTTACTGTAGAAACCTAGTATTGATCATATGCAAATATTTTGTTACATAATTAATATTTCTATGATCAGAATAATCCCTGAATGATTTAAAATGCCAGAAGCATATAATTCATATTCTCGTTTCACTGTATGATTGGTCTAAGTGGAAAGAAACAATTCAAGCAGAATTGGCTTCATTAGCCAAACGAGACGTTTTTGGGCCATTAGTCCAGACGCCTGAAGACGTCAGACCCGTTAGATACAAATGGGTATTTGTTAGAAAACGTAATGAGAAAAATGAAATCGTGAGATATAAGGCACGACTCGTTGCGCAAAGGTTCTCTTAGAGACCAGACATTGATTACGATGAGACATATTCTCTCGTAATGGACTCAATTACATTTCGATTCTTAATAGGTTTGGCAGTCTTCGAAAGACTTGAAGTTCATCTTATGGATGTAGTGACAGGCTGACAGCATATTTATATGGCTCACTAGATACCAATATATACATGAAAATCCCTGAAGAATTTAAAATGCCATAAACATGTAATTCAAATTCTCTTAACTTATTTTCAATAAAGTTACAACGATCTTTATACGGTTTAAAGCAATCCGGACGATTAGTGAATATCTTATAAATGAGGGATATATTAATGATCCTATATGTCCGTGTATATTCATAAAGAAATCAGAAACCGGATTTACCATAATAGCAGTATATGTCGATGACATGAATTTAATTAGAACTCCTGAAGAGCTTCTAAAAACTGCTGAATATTTGAAAAGAGAAGTTGAAATGAAAGATTTAGGGAAAAAGAAATTTTGTCTCGGCCTGGAGATCGAGCATAAATCAGATGGAATATTTGTCCATCAATTAGCTTACATCGAGAAGCTTCTAAAAAATTCAACATGGATAAGTCTCATCCTTTGAGTACTTCTATGATTGTTCGGTCTTTAGATCCCAAGAAAGATCCATTTCGACCTAAGTATATTGATGAAATGATACTTGGTCCAGAAGTACTGTATCTTAATGTAATTGGTGCCTTATTATATTTAGCATAATGTAATAGACTAGAGATTGCATTTTCTGTGAATCTATTGGCAAGATTTAGTTCTGCACCAACTCAACGACATTGGCATGGGATCAAACATATTTTTCGATACCTTCGATGAACTATAGACTTGGGTTTGTTTTATTCAAGGTCAAATAGTTCAGGACTCGTCGGTTATGCTGATGCTGGTTATCTCTCTCATCCTCATAAGTCACGCTCACATATTGGATATGTTTTCACATATGATAGTACAACAATTTCGTGGCGCTATACCAAACAAACTCTCGTTGCTACTTCTTCTAATTATTCTGAGATTTTTGTACTTCATGAAGCAAGTTGAGAGTGTGTATGCCTGAGGTCCGTTATTCATCATATCCAAAGTACTAGTAAACTGCCCCAAATTACAGATTCGACAACAATAATATATGAAAATAATGCAGCTTGTATTGCACAAGTCAGAGGAGGATACATTTAGGGAGACAGAACCAAACACATATCATCAAAGTTCTTCTACACTCATGAACTTCAAGAAAGTCAACAAATTGATGTCAACCAGTTAAGGTCTACAAATAACCTTGTAGATTTATTTACGAAGACCTTACCAACAGCAACATTAGAGAAATTGATATAGGGCATTGGGATACGTCGACTTAGCAAACTACAAGATTGAGAATGAAGCACTTTTCAAGGGGAGAGCATTCTTCATTTGGACATTTGTGCACTGCACTCTTGTTTCCTTGATCAGGTTTTGTCCCACTGGGTTTTCCAGACAAAGTTTTTAATGAGGCAGTAATTAAGCATGTCCAGCTTTTTTTTAGAAGAATTTCATAAATTATTATCAAGGTGGCGTATGTCTAAGGGGGAGTGTTGTGATATAATTGACTTCCACCACCTAGAGAATAATTCGCTATTAATTCTCTTGATCTCTTTTCCTATTTCATTGTAAATTCAATTCTCCATGTGCCTATATATAGGCTCATTGTATGAGCTTTCTATATATAGATAAATAAATTCATAGAATTGATTTCCTCTAATTCTTCTCTCTTGGTTAGTGTTATTACTTTCCATATTTTTATGTTTTGATTTATAACACAATTTTTTTTAATTGACTTTTGATTAATTGAGAAAAATAATATAAACCATTAGTGTATTTATAATAATTGAAAGGATACGGATTAGTCGAAACGTCTAATAAGGTAAAGCAAGTTAAATTTTTTAATAATCTATAATATATGTTATGTTATCTTTTTGTAAATTTCTTGTTTGGCCTTTTCATATGTTTTTACTCTTTAATTAGAACTTTTTGAAGGAATGTGATAATTACGAAAGACAACGGTTAGCTTAATTGAAACATAACTGAAGATTTATGACTATAACTCACTACTGCTATTTTTATATATATACCTCATGAAACTGGAGATAATAACACTTTTGTCTACTGTTTAGAAGTGCTTTTCGACAACACTAGGGGTGCGTTTGGTATGCTGGATGAGACAGGACAAGGTGGAACAACTTGTTCCATGTTTGACGCGACCTTAGCATAGGACAGGATGGGCAATGTGGGACAAAAATCATAAAAATTTGTCCCATCTAAAACCCTAGGACAACTTGTCCCATGACATGGGACTAGTGTTAAAAAGACTAATTTACCCTTTAAATGTTTAAACAATTACAAACATATCTAATATATTATATTATATATATATTATAAAATTATATATAATAATATATAATATATATTAAATATATTATTATATATTAATATTTAATAATATATAAAAATTATAATTACATATATAATATAATATAATATAATTTTTATATACTATAAAATTATATATAATATATTAAATATATTATTATATATATAATAATATATACTATATCATATATATAATATATATTATATATGATATATATTATAATAATATATATAATACATTATATATGATATATATCTTATATATATATATATTATATATAATGTATATATTATTAAATATTATTATATATAATAATATATTTAATATATTATATATTATTATATATAATTTTATAATATTATATATGCAATTAATATTATATGTAATAATAATATATTTAATATATTATATATTATTATATATAATTTTATAATATTATATATGCAATTATTATTATATGTAATAATAATATATTTAATATATTATATATTATTATATATAATATTATAATATATATAATATTATATATGTAATTATAATATATTATATATAATATTATAATATATATAATAGTATATATAATTATAATTTATATATATTATTAAATATTATTATATATACTACATATATAATATTATATATATTATAATATTAAATATAATAATAATATATTTAATATATTATATATTATATATAATATTATAATATATATAATATTATATATGTAATTATAATTTATATATATTATTAAATATTATTATATATAATAATATATTTAATATTATATATATTTAGTATATATTTTTTAATAATATATATGGCATATATATTATATAATTATATATATATATATAGGATACATATATATATATAATATACAATATATATTATTAATATATATACATATATTATAATATATATATATATATAATATTTTTTATATGTACAAATATTTAATATTATATATATCTTATATATTATATATAATGATATGATTATTATATCATTATATATAATAATATATATAATATAAAATATTAATATATAATATTATTAAATAAGTATAATATATTTCAATTACAATATTACTATTTGTGTTAAATATAATAATATTGTAATTGAAAAAAAGAGGTCATTTAAACCTCTTGTTTTTGTTTAATATTATAATATATTTCAATTACAATATTTATTTAATATTGTTTGTTTAATTTATTGTTTAATATTAGACAGAACAAGGAGGGCACTCTGGTCATTTGAACCTCTTGTCTCGTCCTATCTCAGTCATACCAAACGCATAACAGTACAGGCCACAGTCCTGTCCCAGACTTTCCAAACACATCATGGAACAACTGTCATGTGATGTCCTGTACTGTCCAGTCAAGTCCCGTCATATCCCGTTTCCGTACCAAACGCACCCAATCTATTTGAAAAATAATCCATGATATGCCTGGCCCTCTGTCAAAATCAAAACATTATACAGTTCATGGTAATCCTTCTTCATAGAATAAGTAGTTACCAAACTTCCAAACTAAAAGATCTATGTGTAATCAAACCAATGCAGAATGTAAATGAAATTTACCTAAGAGTGGTGCTATTGGCACACCCCCTACTGATCTATTCATACCCCATTTTTTAAAATTTTGATTTAATTAAATAAAATTAAATTTTTTTATTAAATTTTTTGGTTTATTTCCAAATCTACCCATTTTACTTATTTTCAAACTTAATACATACCGTACATGATCTATCTATCTTTTATCTCTGTATCTGTATAAATCTCTCTCACCTTCATTGATTGATTTATTTTTTTCTTATTATTTCTTTTTTTTTAGTTTTTTTTTCTTGTTATTTCATGATGGAAACGAAAAAATAAAAAATAACAGGGTACTTCCACACAACAACAGCTTGATATTATTCTAAAGAAAAAATAAATTTCAAACTTATTTCCTGAGAATGAATTGTTTTAAGATGCTTACTATCATTGTCAGACAATTCTTGCTTTATGTCATTCACAGACAATTCTTCAAAATTCAGATTTTAGGGTTTAAGAATTAATTTTTTTTTTTGAAGAATTAATTTTTTGTTTGAAGAATTAATTTTTTGTTTGAAGAAGAAATAGATTATTGGGTTTTTTTTTTGGAAAAGGAATATGAAATTTTAATTTATTTAATTTGTAGAAGATTTCTTTCATAAATTGTATGTCTCTTTAAGTAATTTTGATAAAGGAAAAAAAAAATTCTATAATTTAAAAAGTGGGGCATGAATAGATCAGTATGGGTGCCAATAGCACCACTCTTTACCTAAAGTTTCAATCATAATTTTCTCCTCATTATACGGCGATTTTAATAAAGTCAATATGAGGCTTATGCATCATTACTTAATTAGAAAAAAAAAAACATTAAAGGAGCAAGAAGTGTAGATGAATCTTAACCGTTAATTGATGAAAAATTAATTTCATAAAATCAAAGCGGGTGAATTGTTATTTAAGTAAAAGAATTTATGATAAAATAGAAATAGATAAATCTAACGATTAATGGTTGATAAATAAAAAACTAATTTTATAAATCAGTATGCCCCAAAGATAAAATATAAAATAATTAATATTTTAATAAACATTATAAATATTTAAATTTTACTCATGAATGATGAGCCGCCCCAGGTTTTACTACTTGGTAAACAAAACAAAAAATGTAGACACAATTTGTCTACGAGTGGGGATTGGCCAACTTTTTATTTTTTCGCTTGTCCACTAATCTGTCTCTCGTGGTCTCATGAATTGCTTTGAAAATGTTTGCAACCTTATATGGCCTTTTGATAAACTCTCTTTGACTAATACTCCCCTTTGACTAAGTAATTGAATTCACAAGTTTTGATTAGTTTAGACCAACCTTTTTTTTTTATTCATTAATTTTGCTTTTGAACACTATCAAGTATCAACAACCCTTTAGTTCAAATAATTTTCAAGTATCGACAACCCTTTAGTTCAAAAAATTTTCTTTCTTTTTTTTTTTTTTTTAATTTTGTTGGTATTTTGAACACTGGTTGAGCCTGTTAAATTGAAAGGAAAATTGTTAGGTTCCTCCATGTTCAAGTCTATAAAAAGACTCATGTTGGATTGCAACATATCCAACATTACAATTTACAAACACAAGTCTGCAGAGATACAAGTAAAATTGCAATTGAAGAGAGAAATTACTATCACATTTAATTCTTCAATATCAATTGATTGATCACTTAAGATGGCTTATTACATGTTGGGGGCAGTGGTAGCTTCTCTCTTGGGGCTGCTTTTCTTGAAATGTTCGAAAGGAAAGAAGAAGAGTGCAGCTTCTTCAATGGAGGCTCAAAGAATTGAGAGTGTAATGGAGAGCTCAGGAAATGGAAGCACTGATACTGATATCATCATTGTCGGTGCTGGAGTTGCCGGTGCAGCTCTGGCTTACACCCTTGGCAAGGTACTATAGTCTCTTCCAACTGAAACTACTCTCTACACTTAAATATAATTCTATGCTTTTTCTTTACTATGACCTCAAACCTATTTTATAATTTTCTTTGCTATTATTATTTTTCTAGGATGGACGGCGAGTACATGTGTTTGAAAGAGACCTGAATGAGCCTGATAGGATTGTTGGTGAACTTCTACAACCAGGGGGATACTTGAAATTGATGGAGTTAGGTCTTGAAGGTAATCAATATATGATAAGTAAAAATTGTACAGGTGAATATGTTTGGAGAGGCTAGTGGTCTTTACAGTGACACCAAGTAAGCATTCTAATCGATCTGAATGTGTGATATGTAAATGTGGATACAGATTGTGTAAGTCAGATTGATGCTCAGCAAGTGTATGGATACGCTCTTTACAAAGACGGCAAGAGTACCAAGTTGTCTTACCCCTTGGAGGGCTTCAAATCAGATGTTGCCGGAAGAAGTTTTCACAACGGTCGTTTCATTCAAAGGATGAGGGAAAAAGCTGCATCCTTGTCCAAGTAATATTCTTCCCCTTCAACATTAATTATGAATTCCATTTCATTTACAAACATTCTATTTACAATCTTTTTTCTTGACATTTTTCAGTGTAAGATTGGAACGAGGAACAGTAACTTGTCTAGTTGAAGAAAAGGGGACTATTAAAGGGGTGCAATACAAAAACACAACTGGTCAATTGCTAACAGCATATGCTCCTCTCACCATTGTATGTGATGGCTGTTTTTCAAACTTGCGACGCTCTCTCTGCAAACCTAAGGTTATTAAGATCGACCTTCTGTTAGTCTTTTGCAAAGATCAGCAGCATTGTATTGTGTTGTAAATTAGAGTTTCCATTACTTACCGGTGCAGGTTGAGATACCCTCTTGTTTTGTTGGTTTGATCCTTGAGAAATGTGAGCTTCCATACAAAAATCATGGACATGTTATATTGGCAGATCCTTCACCAATCTTGTTCTATCCAATCAGTAGCACTGAGATTCGCTGTTTGGTGGATGTACCTGGCCAAAGAGTACCATCTATTTCCAATGGTGAAATGAACCATTATTTGAAAACTGTGATTGCTCCCCAAGTACGTAAAATTTGGTTCAATGCAATCTCTATATATCTTGTTTGCTTTAATTTCTGTTTCTTTAGACTTATGATGGTATTGCATCTTTCCAGATTCCGCCTGAACTCCTTTCTGCGTTCATGGCTGCAATCGAGAAAGGAAATATAAGAACAATGACTAATAGAAGCATGCCTGCTACTCCACACCCAACTCCGGGCGCTCTCTTATTAGGGGATGCATTCAATATGAGGCATCCTTTAACAGGAGGAGGAATGACTGTGGCTTTATCTGACATTGTTGTACTAAGAGATCTTCTTAGACCTCTTCGCAATCTAAACGATGCACCTGCCCTTTGCAAGTATCTTGAATCCTTTTACACGCTCCGTAAAGTAAGCAACTTTCGTATATTGCACATCTGATATAGCTAATCCTTTAGTAATTGAGAATGATTTCTAAGGCAAGGCACATCATTCTTTGTTTCCAGCCTGTGGCGTCTACAATAAATACATTGGCTGGCGCCCTCTACAAGGTTTTCTGTGCATCACCTGATCCATCAAGGAAGGAAATGCGCCAAGCCTGTTTCGACTATTTGAGCCTCGGAGGTGATTTCACAAACGGACCGATAGCTCTACTCTCTGGTTTAAACCCTCGTCCACTGAGCTTGGTAACCCATTTCTTTGCCGTTGCAATCTATGGGGTTGGACGCTTATTACTTCCATTTCCTTCACCCAAACGAATGTTGATTGGAGCTAGACTGATTTCGGTGTGTATCTCTGCTGCTTGTATCTTTAATGCATATACAGTTCACTAATTAAAGTAGTCTCAGTATTTAGTTGCTCACTTTGCTTACAGTTATCATTCAATTATGAAACTGATTTTATTTTTTCTTGGTGTCTGTCACTTGTGTACATTTTTCAGGGAGCGTCGGGCATAATATTCCCCATCATAAAGGCTGAAGGAATAAGAGAAATGTTTATACCTGCAAGCATGCCAACGTACTTCAAAGCTACTCCTGTAAACTAACAAAAACCAGAAAGATCAGGATAGCCAAGACAAATTAGGATGTACACAGAGTAATTCACCGTCGAGAAACCTAAGGCGCTGAAGTTAGCTGAAAACGATTAGGCATCGTACATTTTTTTTTATTGGATTTCTAACCTTCCTTCTTCAATTGGGATAAGAAGTTCCATTTGAGTTTGAACTAGACATGTCTGTCTACTATGTAAACCATTTCAATTTCTATTATTTAAACTATTTATTCATTCTTTCTAATGCCTTTTTCATCTGGCAATGATTTGCATATAACTGTCAATTTTTCTGTCATAAGCACACAATTAAAAAATATATATAAAGCATCATCACAGTGAACTGTAATGCTTCAGATTGACTAATTATAAACTGACGTGAGTTTAGAGAAAATAGAGTGGCAAGTCCAAAAGTCCGCGATGAAGGGACTCTGGTTTAAGATTCTTCGATAAACAGAGAAGGAGGGCCAAAAGAATTGAATTTGGGGAAAAATATTGTGTTTGTTGTATTGAATCATTTCTCCACAACTGGAGACATATACAAATAGAATTGACAATAATATCCTTAACAAATAACACTGTACAATATATTAAAATACAATCCAACACTCCCCCTCAAGCTGAAGCAAAGATATTGGTCATGCTCAGCTTGCGAATAGTAGACCTGAGAAGAGATAGTCCCACAGGTTTCGTAAGAGCATCAGATGCTTGTTCGGATGATGGCACAAACTTGGGAGAAACAACTCCGGATCTAACTTTCTCCCGAATGAAATGAACATCAACCTCAATATGCTTGGTCCTCTCATGCAAAACAGAATCAGAAGCTAGCAAGATAGCCGACTTATTGTCACAGTACAAAGTCGAAGGCAAACAAGCAGGAAAGCCAAGCTCTCTAAGAATGGATTGAAGCCATATGATCTCACATGTTCCCTGAGCCATAGCTCTGTACTCTGCCTCGGCTGAAGATCGAGAAACCACAGATTGTTTCTTACTTTTCCAAGAGAGAAGATGGTTTCCATAAAAGGAGCAGAATCCAGAGGTAGATCTCCTATCAGTCTTCGATCCAGCATAGTCAGCATCGGTAAAACACGAGATATCAAGAGTATTGTTCGAGTCATAAAAGAGACCAAGACCCGGACAAGACTTCAAGTATCGTAGAATGTGATAGACTGCATCCATGTGAGAGGTACGGGGAGCATGCATAAACTGACTCACCAAGCTGACAGCGAAGGCCAAATCAGGTCTAGTATTGGTTAGGTAGATGAGTCTGCCAACCAACCTCTAATAAACAAATGGATCGGGCAGAAGATCACCAGACTCGGCTGACAACTTCATATTCGGATCCATCGGAGCGGAAGCAGGCCTACACCCTGTCATCCCAGTATCACACAGAAGGTCTAAAGTATATTTCCGTTGGGAGAGGGAAATACCAAATCTAGAGCGAGCAACCTCAATCCCCAAAAAATACTTCAAACCTCCCAAATCTTTGATGTCGAAAATAGAGCTGAGATCTTTCTTCACTTGGGCAATCCCTAAGTTATCATCACCAGTCAAAATAATATCGTCAACGTAGACAGATAAAAATATACACTGCCCTTTGGAAGTACGCCTAACAAAGCAAGTATGATCAGAATGGCATCTCAGAAAACCCAAACCAAGGACAACATCACTAAACCGAGCAAACCAAGCTCTAGGAGACTGTTTCAAACCATATAAATAACTTCATCCAAGTCACCATTTAAAAAGGCATTCTTGACATCCATCTGATACAAGGGCCAAGAATATGAAGCAGCGAGGGAGATAAGCAGCCGAATAGTAGTAAGCTTCGCCACAGGAGCAAAAGTGGATGTGAAATCCTTCCCAGGAACTTGAGTAAAGCCCTTAGCAACAAGGCGGGCTTTATATCGACTGACAGTCCCATCAGCATTATGTTTGACATTAAACACCCATCGGCACCCTACTGTTTTCTCCCCTCTAGGGAGAGCAACCAAATCCCAAGTATGATTGGTTTGTAATGCCCGCATCTCATCCTGCATAGCAGCAATCCATTCAGAACTCAACAAGGCCTCTCCAACAGACCTCGGAACCAAGATAGAATCAAGCTGCCTAATAAACCCCTGAAAGGAACTAGACACAGCACTATACGAAATATGATTTTCAATAGGGTGGTTAGTGCTACAAGATAAAGTAAGGCGGTCGGGGGGGTGGCGATCCCGAATAGGGTTTCGCCGAAGAGAGGATATAATGGGCATGGGAGATAAAGTAGGGACAGTACCTTCATGCGGAGAGGATTCAGGTAGAGGGAGCCGAGGGCGACGACTATACTGAAGAAAAGGAGTACCTGCAACAGGGGGCAAAGAGCTAGGACCTCTAACAGTAGGAGGAACACTATCAGAAGAAACGATAGGAATAGGGCAAGAGATAGTCTCATCAGTAATAGGAATGGGGTAAGAAAAAGTCTCATCAGGAAAAGGGTCAACCCTACTCGTTTCAGATCCAGTAAAGAAAGGAGCATCCTCCCAAAAGGTTACATCAAGAGAGTGAAACATACGTCTAGATGAAGGGTCATAACATCGATACCCCTTAGACTGGGAAGAATATCCCATAAACGCACATCGAATAGCTTCATCATCTAACTTTGTTCGAGACGGACCCCTATCTTGGACAAAACAGACACACCCAAAAAACCCTAGGAGGGATGGGAAACAAGGGTTTATCGGGATGAAGAACCCCAAGAGGGCATTCTCCCCCTAAAACCCTACTAGGAACACGATTAACTAAATAGGTTGCTGTAAGAACAGCCATATGCCAAAAAGACTTAGGAACTAACATACCACGAAGAAGGCAACGGGCAACACCCATAAGATGACGATTCTTACGCTCAACAACCCCATTTTGTTCAGGAGTATAAGGGCAGGTTAACTGCTGGAGAATCCCTAATTTGGACAAGTGAGACACAAGATCCCTATTGATATATTCCTCCCCATTATCAGTCCTAAGGCCACGAACAACAATAGAAAATTGGGTTTTAATCATAATGAGAAACTGACAAAGAGTATCAAACACATCAGACTTCTTTTTAAGCAAATAAACCCAAGTGCATCTAGAAAAGTCATCAATAAAGGTAACATAATATCTATGGCCAGACATAGCAGTAACAGGAGACGGTCCCCAAACATCCGAATGAATCAAATCAAACATAGCTGGAGAACGATGCATACGAGAAATATAAGGCTTTCGACAATGCTTTGAAAGTTCACATACTTGACAACGAAAATGCAATTGTTTACAAGCTAAAGAGAAAGTAGGGAATATCCGACACAAATACTGAAAATTGACATGACCCAAGCGGGCATGCCACAGATGCAAGTCTCTAGATGAAACAGTGACAGGAAAATCAAAAACAGTCGTGGTAACATCCTGTAAATTAGGTGGAGGTGAAGGTGGAGGTGGAGGTGGAGGTGGAGGAGAATGACATGGATCCCCGAAATAGTATAGGCCCTCGTGCTCATATCCCCTGCCAAAAATCCTCTTCGAAGTCCGGTCCTGAAAGAAACAATGATCAAGTAAGAAGATAATAGCACAATCGAAGGATTTAGCAATACGACTGACTGATAAAAGGTTAAAAGCAATTTTGAGTCGAAAGTCTGTCGTCCCCCTTACTACTAATAGCAGTGACAGAGCCATTTGCTACTCGGACAGACGCATTTGTAGGAACTAAGGGTGATGAAAACAAGGACAACTCACCCGTCATGTGATCATTCGCACCGGAGTCTAGAATCCATGAAGGAGACCCAGAGCAAACATGAAAAGCAGTTGGAGTACCTGATAATAATGTAGTAGAAGAGCAGGAGAGGATATAGGTGGTGTGGGAGTGGACCCCTGTGGCATCAGCAAGGTCATCTGTGCCCGGAGGTCTGCCATCTGATCAATAATAGACGAAGACAGAGGCCTGGAGATATCAGCAACACCTGCAACTCTAGTAGGAGGCGGGCCTAACCTGCTATGAGGCTGTGCCCTCCGAAACTGTACCCTCATCTCTGGATGAAGCTTCCAGCAAGTATCCTTGAGGTGACCGGTGGTACCACAATGCTGACAGTACTTCCTCCCATTAGAAGGACGAGGGATCGATGACCTAGTGGCAAGAGCCATCTGATCCAAATTCCCCCCAGAGGCAAGTGGAGGGACCGAGGTGGAAATGAGACGTCGCCTCTCATCCCCATCAACAATGGCAAATGTATCCAGTAAGGCCGGCAATGGAGAGGAATTGAGTATCTGGGTCCGTAGATGCTCAAACTCAGGCTTGAGCCCCATAAGGAAGAAGTATGTATGAAGACGGTCTAGCCGTTTTACAGCCACTGATGCCGTGACTCCATACTCACTAACCGGTTCATACTGAGCCATCTCATCCCAACGCGTCTGCAGATACCCAAAAAATTGTGAAACACTCATATTAAGGCTCGTCTGAGTAGCATGAGAGACTTCCTGATATAACTCAAAAAGACGTGCCTCATTCTTGGAATGGGCATACATCGATGTTAAAGCCGTCCATAGACTCGCAACAGTCTCATGGTACATAAACATGTTGAATATTTGGGGTTCCATGGACCCAAACATTCAACCAAGAATCTGATAATTGTCGATATCCCATTGATCAACCTTAGGGTCCCCTTCAGCTGGGCGTGGGGAAGTACCCAAGAGCCAGGAGACCTTACCCCGACCACCAATAAATAACTTCAAGGCCCGAGACCATGAAGCAAAGTTTCGTCCATTCAACAGGACACTCGTAACTCTCCCACTGAACATAACTGGTGTCAAATCAGACCGGAAAGTAGTAACATTATCTGACTGAACATCTGTCTGAACAATATTATCTAAAGGATCCGCCATAAAAAAAAAATCACCAATGTGACCGACTAATAAATCACCAACTATTGGAACAACCAACTCAAGCAATGAAACATTGTTAAGCTATATATATATATATATATATATATATATATATTAAAAACACAGGCTAGAGAGACTAAGGGTGTGCTTGACCAGAAGCTACCGGAAAAGTGACCTATGTCAGGTCTGCCGGCGTCGATCTGATGGCAAACAGGTGGAAGAAATTGCTGGAAAGGCCGCCGGAAAGAGAGCTGCTGGAACGAAGTAGATCTGTGACAAAACGAAAGGGTATGGGCTGCCGGAAAAGGACCCACGCTAGGTTGGACGGCCACCGGAAAATGACCTACACCAGGTCGGGCGGCGTTGCTGCAGCTACGGGAAGATCCGACTGGATCGATGGTCGATCTCCGGTCGGCAGCTGGAGGAAGAACTGGCGAAGCAGCTGGAGGAAGAACTGACGGCGCCAGAAAGGGTCGGACGGTGCTGACTAAATCGCCTGGAGGGGCGACTTCACCGCCGACATCCTGCAGCAGCAGGTGGCGCGCCGGAAGCAGCTGGAGGAAGAACTGGCGAGCAGCAGGAGGAAGTACTGGCGGCAGCAAACTGGCGGCGCCGGAAAGAATGGAAGCCGCATTCCCGATCGCAAGGACGTCGCCGATCAGTTCATGTCGCCGGTGCCCGGAGGCGCGACGGACGTCGGTGAGGCAGCAGAGGTCAGGTGATCGGCGGCGGAGGTTAGGGTTTTCCTTTTCTTTGCTCTGATACCAAATTGAATTTGGGGAAAAATATTGTGTTTGTTGTATTGAATCATTTCTCCACAACTGGAGACATATACAAATAGAATTGACAATAATATCCCTAACAGATAACACTGTACAATATATTAAAATACAATCCAACAAAAAGTCCGCTCTTTTTGGAGGGAAAGGAGAAACCAAATTAATTTTTAGGATCACAAACTGTCAAAAACTTAGCTATAATGGAATTATGTTGTTTGAAAGGGTGAGTTTTCACTTAAAATATTAAAATTGAGTGGAAACCCAGTCCTTCATTGCCGCATAAACCCAACTGCTTTGAGGTAGATGACTCTCTGTATAGTAGCTTAAACCGAGATGATTGACACCCTTCATGCCAAAAAGCAAATTGCCCAATTTTACAAATCGTTCTCCCTCTTCCAGCAAACTCAAAAACTTTTTTTAGAATGAAATTCTGTGATTCTGTGACCTTGATCTCTCCATAATGCAAACTCCAGTTACTGATACAAATTTTCGGTGAGAAGTGCAACTTGTAAGATGATTTCCATCTTTCTCTGTCTACCATGGTCTTTTACTACACAACTGAGATGCCACAACTGTCATGGCAAAGCTCAGTGCAGGACAGGCCAGTAAGTTGACAGTTCAACTGTAACCAACTGCAAAAACATTGCAAGAATCCAATTGTTCTCGGAGATATGATGAAAATGTAGCAAATACAAGGAATATGGGAATATTTTCTTCAGATTTACTTGGTTATTTACTAATTAGCTGAGGACAACCCTAACTTATCAGTCATTTTTCAGGTTTTTTTTTTCTGGACAGACATTTCGTTATCAATTGTACTCATGTCCAAGGCAGAGAATTTGCAAACCAACCCCGCAAACCACTTGTTGCCAGATAAAAAGATTCCAGTAAACTCATAGTTAAATCATATTCAGAGAGAGAGAGTGAGAGAGAGAGAGAGAGCAGATATGGATACAAAATCGACATATAGATCTTATGGTGGAAGCTTCCAGCATCAAGGTCCAGACTTGAAAATCAATGATGCACCAAAATTGAATCAGGACGTACATCAGAGTGGATAAGCAGAAACTCTTTACGAGCCAAAGTATTCCTCCGGCACATAAAATTTCAACCCAATGGCCTGCAAATAGGAGAAATAAGTTCAGTAATGAGACTGGAATGGGAATGAGACTAAATTCATTTGACCAACAGTAAACAGCAGTTAAAATGTTTCACATAAGTCTATACACTATAGTAGAACCACTATAAATTAATATCTTCTCTAAATTAATAAAAAATCTCGGTCCCCACTCGGACTAGTGTAAAAAATTAATAAACCCTTTTATCGTAACAATTAATAATTTCTTTTTGAAACCTAGTGTAAATTTCGGTCCTGCCTGTCATATAAATTAATAATTTCATAAAAGTATAAAATATATTATATATTATTCAAGAACTATAAAAGTATTTCAGGATGCTAGTCTGCACTAGGTGTTTGTTATTTTTGACTTTATCCTTCATCTTTTGAATTGCCCTCAAGAAGCTATTGTCATCACCTTCTTATTATAACTAAAAGGTTTCAATTAAATTTAGCATTTCAACAGCCTTACTTGTAGAGATTTTAAATACCTTATGACTATCGTCGTCATCATTTTTCTCAACTACATCATCATTATTGTGATATCATTAATGATAATCTCTTCAATTAGAGTGTAACACATTTTTTCTTCAAATTTGATGGCAGATAATGCACTGTGGTGTTCCTAAGTTGGATGTCATTAGGTAACTCTATAAGTTGTACATGGGAAGTGTAATTGTCAAGAAGAAGCGAACCTTTCGATTTGCCATGGGTAGTGCCATTGCGATTAGGAATCCAGAAAAAAAAAAAAAAAAAAAAAAAAGAATTTCCCTTAAAGAAGAAAACCGACTAAAACAAGAAATCCCGAAAATGAACCTCCCTAAACAAGAAAATCGACTTCCATACGTTTTTTAAAACAAAATAATACTTTATAAGGTAAAACTCTTCAAATTAATAACCCCTCTAAATTAATACTCAAGGGAGAGTCTCAAGAATATTAATTTAGAGGGGTTCTACTAACAAATAATAAAAATTCATTGACTTCAATGGACAAAAAATAGTTGAGCCCTTAATCTACATCACTTCCAGGTTTCTTATGATAATAAATAAAGTGCAAGTTCACAACCTTAACACTACCTAGAAATTCTTAAACGGCTTAAGTTTCACAAATCTGACTCTTGGATTAGGTGTTAAATATATACATCTGATAACCAAGACACCAAAAGCTCAAGCTCACAAGTAAGAACCTCAAAGAGAGAAAATAAGTGAAATTAATTTTTTCCCTTCTTTAAGCAAAATCTAAACCTAAAAGATAAGACATATCTTGACCAAGTGAGGAATCATATGAGGTCACACGTCAATGATGTCTTAATAAAATGGAGACAGGGTGCCTTTTCAACAAATTGTCGAAACACATATCAGTATTTCAACCATGAAAACGAATCGAAGGGTGTGAAACCATGCAAGTGTATTGGCATTAATGCGGCATACAGGCATCAATGTATATTTCAGCAGACTGACCAAAAAAACATACAAAGATTTTTGCTAACAAGAAATTCACAGTTCAAAGAAAAAAGAAAGAGACACTTAGCAACAACCAAAAGATAATTTTTGAATGAAGATACCACACAGACAACTGATTTCTTTGATAATACCTGAGCAAATTTAATGTCAGCATCACTATGATCATTGTTTCTCCCAGCAGCATCGCCAACATAAAAGGATCTAAAGCACAAAGAAAGGGAACATTTAGAAATCACATCCCTCACAGGATAGTATCACAATACAGAAATTAACTATATGAGCAGGTGGAGTGTGTGTTTCTATTTGAGGAGAAAACTTAGCGATATATTAACATTTTTAACATTCAATACAGAGCAAACTAAAACATTGGCATTTGATCGAGATAAGCACAATTCCATTATTGGACGATTATTTTTCTGTATAATTTGCAGTTTCCAATTCATTGTGTAGTCAGCATTTTAGGATCAATGCCTCTTCACATTTAGGAACTAATGACTTGAGAGCAAGCATTCCTGATGGAGAATGGGAAATTGGGAATAATATATTTTAGGGATTTATAGCTTTATTAGAATAGGATTTTTATTGTTTTATCATGATTAGATTTTACAATAATGCTACACAACTCAAAACATAAGCCCAAGAATTAACTCAAATAATGTAGCAAGTAATTTGTTGTTACCATGTCATTCACCACACCATCCATGGTTTATATAGTAAGGACGGGTCACTTGTCACATCATATAGATTGGATTTTGGGTAAATTGTTTGGGTTGTATAGCATTACTCTAGATTTTATATTCTTTTTGAAGTTCATTGTTATGGAAATTGGTTTCCTACTCGTTTTAGGACTTTATTTGTTTCCTAGTTTGTGTGGTTTTGGTCTCTATATTTTAGGCCTATGTTTAATTGTTTAGGTAGACTTTGACTGATGAATTAAATTGAATTTCGATTTCCCTCTAGTTTCTCCCCTTTCTCCTATAATTTCCCCCCTTAATTGTAATTTCTATCTTCTCTAAAGCCTAATTCTATATCTGTTTACTTTCCTTGACTTGGTTCTACATCAATTCCTTTTCAATTTTTTCAAGCATTTTAAAATGATCCTCATTACAACTATTTGACATAAGAGATTGATCCCTATTTCTTTTACTCTTTTCTCAAATGGATTAGTTGGGGTAATTAGGAAAGCATCCCACCAATTTTAAATATTCTCAATGCACCACTAATTTCTTTGAATTTGAGGTGAGGGTAAAGGCCTCCGACTCAAATGCAAAAGCCTTTCTTGCAGACGAGGTCCTTGAGTACCATTTCAAGTTACAAAATGGTTCGCTGGGACTGGTAATATCCTTGATTGAAATCCATTTATAATAGAATTCATAATTTAACTTAAGGGAATCCTTTCTACATGCACAGCATTAGAATTAATAGAAAGCCAAATTCAACCAGAATTGTAAAAGCATGGGAAGGAAGAGGAAAATAACTGGTCCATGTCAATTGAAATGCCAGAGTTGAAATGTTTCTCCATAATTCGCCACATCCCAGGTTTGGGCTTACGAAACGGATCTTCAGCTTTACCATTCCCTATTCCGCAAGCAATAAAAACCTGCATACAGAAATTGAAACGTTCAATCCTTTTAATTATCCTAAGTATTTCACATTACAATAAAGAAAATAAAATTTTGTTTCATGCTTTAGAAATGACATGGATTACTTTAAAATAGAAAAGAAAACCAACTATACCATGCCATCTACATTTCAATTCACATTGTTGAATTTATGCAACAAGTCATAAATGAAAAGATGAGAGCTGTGGCCAAAATGGATAAAGAACATGCTTTCTATATAGCAAAGGAATGAACGCAACTACTATTTCAACCACTAAAACCTGTCACCTTTGAAAGGATCACCAGGCACCAGGAATAGATTTTAACATGCCATAATACTAACTACTGATAATTTGCTTTCATTTATACCTTATTACAAGTATATAAAATCTAAGAGACCATAACAGTTCACATGGTAAGAGCAGTCCAATTAATGTTATGTTTTGAGTCGAAAAAGATTGAAAGTCACATCGGTCAACAAAACTATGTATTAATGTGTCTATTTAGTATTATGGTAAGTACAAGACCCAACTACAACCATGTAAACTAGCAACTGATTTAGGATACAGTGAAGTTCAGCACCAGAGTAAATTCAATGAGGTTATCTCAGATCACTTGAGGATGTATCAAAGAAGCCTAAATCAGTAATTAAATTTGGTAAGACTTCAACACTAATTTTAAAGTGCTTTAAAATTTGGAAAATAAACCTTGTATAAGTGTATTCACAATTAAAGATATAATTAACAGTCAGAACTCAGGAAAAGAAGACACATTCAAAAGATCAAATTTAAAATAGAAGAGGACAAAATCAATGCCTACTCATAAAATCCTACTTGCAAGGACTAGAGTTATTGACACAAAAATCAGTAATTGTCACGTCAAAATAACTACTCAAGGGTCAATATTTTGTAGCACCTACACTACATACATAATATCAATCAAGTAAGCAGGCTGAACAACCTGAATCGGGACCTTCACACGTTTGATGAAATTGCTGAGGCGTCCAATTTTTGAATCCACGGCTTTCTGCCTTTGCTTAATCCAGCGGTCAATGTTGGATTCATTCGTGAAAATTACCTATTATCATACAAAAGAAATAGAAAATTAAAAAAAGGAGCTTTACATCTCACAACCAACTGAACTTACCAAAAATGTAATTGCAGTAATTCATAGAATGACTTTAAATGCAATAAAATAAGAAATAGTTTAGGCAGGAAAAAAGAAAAAGAAGCAAACCAGCTTGTAGCCATCATTATACAATCTCTGTAGCTTCTCTGGTACAGAAGAATACATAAGGGACCAAGCATCTGCACCTATTCTGGAATCAAACAGGCATATTTAGGTAACCAAATACAAACAAGTCTTTTCAAATGATATGTGCCATACAATTTGAGTAAAGTCAACAATTCTATTGACTAAAATGCATTATTTTTTTCCCAACATAAGAACCATCAAACATTGCAAACATATGGAAAGAGAGAGTAGAAACTATAGCAAATCCATGAACCTAAAAACTAGTTTAGAGCTATATGCGTAATAGAATCATTAAATACATCCATATAAATTTAGTGATACATCCAAGTATTGAATTTTTACTAGAGAACAACCATTTATCACTTTTGCCTATCATATACTCTATCAGAATAATATAACTTTTAGACATTCAAAAAAAAAACATTTAATATTAATGAACGCTTCAAAAGAGGATACAAACATACCTTTTCACCGATGTATTTACAAGACATCCATCAAAATCAAATGCAGCAATTTTCTTTGAATCATGAAGACCATCATCCTTAAAAAAAAAGTCAAATGCATAAAAAAAATATATAAGCAATGTAGGAGCTGTATTACAGTTGCAAAGCATGACCGCACAAAGTCCTCCACACCAACTATGCAGGTTTATCATATGCACATAGATACAAGAAATGAGCATACATCTGAAAAAATGTAAGTTCAGGCTACATCTATAAAAAAAGTACCCCCATCAAAGGAAGTAGGAATAAAACAAAATTAATTATACGACTAAAATCCACACAGCATATCCAACACATGCAGTATCATGTATTTGGCCACTGTGAAATCTGTACTGACAAATATTGATGGATATTACATATAAATCATTGTGGTCCAAATATAAGACAAGAAAAGGCAATCAGGTTATAACTTCAATTGATATGACTAGGATCTCACCCGTTCAAGGAATATGATTGTCCGGAATGCCTTCCAGTTTGGTAACAATTTAGCATCCTGAGTCAGAAAGACAGGATAAATCATGTGAGTGGGTGGGTGTGGAGCTTATGAAAACATGAGGAAATGAAAAGGTAGGTTCTTATGGAAATATGAAGTCAACAAATAGCATTTGATAGTAGACATAGATTATACATACCTTATAATTGTCTTTGATATCAGAAACTGAAAACACTATCTCCAGATTATCTTCCCTACTAAGTGTTGACAACTTCAAAGCAATCAAATGAAGTTAATATAGATATATGGCCAGCTTGATAGTAGAAAATGTACATAAAGAACTTCATGAAACATTATAGCACTATAATTTGATGTAGAACCAGTACAAGAAAATAAGCGGGCAGAGAATTAGGGTTTAGAGAAAGAAAATAGAGGAAAGGGGAGAAACTATAGAAGCTGAGAAAATTTGAGGAAAATCGTAGGAGAGACTATGATGAGGGGAAATCAAAACTCAATTTAATTCAACACTAAAAGTTTGCCTAAACAATAAAACATGGCCTCAAATTTATAGAGACCAAACCCACACAAACTAGGAAACAAATAAAACAGTATTTTAAAAGGTGCTAGGCACTCTACGGGCGGCCCAACGCATAGCACCTAGGGCGCTTGGGCGAGCAGTGGCAGCCCAACCCTTTTTTTTCCTAAATAAAAAAACAATCAAAAAGACAAAATCCAATCTAAATCCAGAAAAACCAATCACAATCCAACCAAAATCCAATCAAAATGACAAATTCCAAAAAAATTCAAAAAACAAAAACCCAGTCTAAGAGATTAACATTCTAAACGATGAAAACAAGAAACTAAAAAAGTTAGACATCTAAGTGTCTAACTCTTCTTCTCCATATGCTTCATTGACATGCTCTTCATCAGACTCAAACTCGACATCATTCTCCTCATCCGTTTCATCATCAGATACAAAATCATCATCATTAAGATCTCTCACTTCAACATTTGTAGCACTGCTTCGAGGTTGTACCATTTCATCCACCTCTGACGTTTCTCCAACCATTTTCAAAGTAAGCCCCAAACTGAGCTCTAATTCATCATCAACAATCCATCCTTGTGCATTACTATCTTCACTTGCTAGTAGTACATCCACTTTCCTCTCTTTCTCCCTTTTGTGCTTGTTCATCAATTTCGCATTAAATTGGACGAAGACTAGATTGTTCAACTGATTCATATCTAGTCTATTCATTTTCTTTGTATGTATCTACATAAAAGTAAAATAAATCAATTAATATTAACTAGTAACTTGCTAATGCACTTACGCACTGTATAAATATACCACTTGCCACTTACCTCCTCAAAAATGCTCTTATTTTTTTCACACCCGAATGAACTTGTGGTTAATGATAGGATCCTTCTTGCCATTCTTTTCAAGTTAGGTGTTTGAGATCCATAGGTAGACCACCAGACAACTAAATAAAAGATAAATAAATCAACAAATATACTAATATAATATATATTAGTAAAAACAATCAAAGTGAATACTTTTTTTACCCGGATCATAATTGTCATCATTTGTCTCGCATCCTTTCGCCGCCAATAACTTTCCAAAAGCACCTTCTTTCTTCTTATACTTCGCCAACTCAATATTTACAACTTGATTTTGCAAATCAAAGTCACTAGGAAAGAAATTCTCCACAAAATTAAATATCCCGTCAGAAACAACATCATCATCTTGAATGCTTGGATCCTTAAAGAAATAGAAGGGATTTAATAGATAGGCCGTCAAATGTAATGGAGTATCAAGCTGATCTTTAGCTTTCTCATCAATAATTTGAAAGATTGGCCGATAACTATTCTCATTATTGTTCAACGCCTCTCTTATCTCTTGTTTTGCTTGTTTTAGCTCCCCATATAAGAAGCCCATGGATGGCTTTCGATCCCCAGAAACTAGTCGAAGCACCTTCACCAAAGGAGCAAATACCTTCAAGCACAATGTCACATCATTCCAAAAACTAATGCTCATCACAGTTGAGTAAGCCAATTTCCCCTTAACGGTCTTCGCCCATTTGCACTCATCCCATTTGGTACTAGTAAACATTGCCCTCAACCTATCCTTTTTCTCCACCAAACTTTGCAAGGTTAGGAAAGAAGAGGCAAACCTAGTGATTCCCGACCTCACTAGGTCCCTCTTTCTTGTAAATGTCCTCATTAACGCCAATGTTTTATGATGTGCATAAATGAAGATTGTGAAATTTTTGGCCAAATCAATGGTTTTTTTGAACTTTGGTATTTTGCCAATACTTTCAAGCATGAGGTTAATTGTGTGAGTAGCACATGAGGTCCAAAATACATTTGGCATCTTTTCTTTTAACATCTTTGCCGCGGCCATATTGTTAGATGCATTGTCGGTCACTACTTGAACAACATTTTCGGGGCCAGCTTGTTCAATCGCCTTAAAAACATACTCAAAAATGTGTTCACCGGTATATGCATCATTGGAGCTTTCCTTGGAAAAAAGGAAAGTGGTACCTTTTTTGCAATTCACACACAAATTTATAATACTCATCCCTTCTCTATCGGTCCAAGCATCTGTTATAATTGAGCATCCATTAAGTTTCCACTCTTCTTCATGTGTTTTTAGGGCCTCTTTGGTTTTCTCAACTTCTTTGTTCAATAGTGGTTCCCTCAATTCGTATTCACTTGGAGGTCTAAAACCCGGTCCAAATTGACCAACAGCCTTAACCAATGATTTGAAACTATCATTATCAACAACATTAAAAGGAATGCCCGCTTCATACACCCATCTAGCCACATATTGGTGCACAACATGTTTCCTCTCATTAAAAAGTGCTTCATTAATATTTTGTTCGCAAAGAGTCCTACTAGTACTCATTGAAGAATTAAGGTTGATAGCTGATACAAATCTATCCATAGGGCCAAGAAAATTTGGCTTTTTCCTTGACCTTAACCCTTCCATTTCCTCCTCTTCTTCGCCAACGATATTAACTTCATCTTTTATCTCCTCTTCTTCCTTTTTCTTATTTTTCTTCTTGTTTCTTGCATCTGTGATGGCTTGTTTACACTTAACTTGATCCTCCTTTGTTGCCAACGGGCACGCCGAAACATTTCCCGTTATGTGGCCAACATGTTCTTTCATTCGATATACTCCCCCAGAAAACATCTTTCCACACAACTTGCATTTCACTTTATCTAGATTCGTTGCATCTACCAACATCCCAAACTCCCACCCAATATCATTTGATTTTCGTTTCAGAGACGGTGAGGAAGTGGCGTTAGAGGCCGCCGAAGATGCATTACTAGTATATGGCAATGAAGTCATGTCCAAATTTTGTGGAATTAAAATCTGAAATTTTGTGGAATACAAGAAATTAATTTCCATAATAATCAACTTCTAAAAGAATATAAAATTTAATCATAATGAAACAAAAAATCATATTCTAATAAAGCTATAAATCCCTAATATATATTATTCCCATTCTCCATCATAATTATTTTGTTCAAAGCAATTCTCCATCATAATTATTATGTTCAAAGCAATTGTTAATAACTAGAAACCAATAATGACAAACAATAAAAAGTTGAACAACTAATATGTTGAAATATGGAGGACAAACCTATATAATACAAAGCTCAAGTCATTCCATCACAACTTCTATTCCCTAAGTGAAGGCACACATCAAGACTTTGGCAAGCAGGACATTAACAATTAGCATTGGTTTAGATTACGGTTAACAATATTGTATAGCTAGTTAGTAATTAATTGCATCTAGAAATGAAAATGAGAGTGCCAATCACCCACCTTATATCATGCTTATATCTCATAGTCAATCACAAATTTCAGAGTCAACCATCGACGATTGTAATCCTAAGAATCAATAATCAGCTAGTTTACTGGTGCAGTAATTATCACACAACACTTCTAATGATTAGTTATCTCACAACATATATGAAGGCAGATTGACAAAGATACTTAGCTTCCTCTATAATTTTTCAAGAGTGTCCTGATAACAGCTTCCAAACCCAAGGTTGTGGAAGCGACCAAAGCAGCTCACATAGAAACCCTTCCCCACCATTTCTAAAATGCCTTAAAAGTATGTCAAATATGAAAAACTATTTAGGCTAATTGGAATTTGCTTAAAGAACTTCATACAAAGGAAATTCAGTTTAAGATTTTAAAAGGTTGGCTCGAATTTACGGTTATTAATTGGCATGCGCAATCTAATCAAGCTGCAATTTTGGTCAAACATACTCAAATCAGTAATTGGGTATGAAACCATATTTGATATGATATCAGCACCTCTTTCATTAATTAGGGCAGAATACAGTACACTTACTCAACTTCTTGTTCCTTAGCTTGGTGATTAAATTAAAGGTTAAATTTCATATAATATCAATAGGAAAACAACTTACCATGATGTTATAACTCAAATCCAAAATAAATCTATCTCTATTCAAGATTAATGTAGAAACATAAATGAAAGACGAGTTGGAAACGCAAAAAGTAAGCAGAATAATATTTGATGATGTACTGAAATATTTGGACAAAATTCCAAAATCCTAAAGGTGATGTCATGAAAGGGACAGTCATATTACTTCAGCAGAATGACATACTAATCTTACTACCACAACAAAGATGACTTGTTAGGATAATTACAATGATGATACTTAAAACTCCTTAAACTCAGTACAGGAGATGTTTTTCAAATTGCATAGCTTATTCTATTGTTGGAACACATTTCATAAATTTAGCATCTCAGATCTCGAAATGCCATCCAAATTTGTTTTCTTGTATTTTCCAGATTTCTCTGCTTCAAAATTATCTTTCCAAAACCATTTTGTCTTGTCTTTTTTAAAAGTTCCACAAGCAGTTATCTTCAACAGCTAAAATTTGGATGCTCGGAACAGTAGTTTCTACTATTCTAAAACATCTTACACAAAGGTCCACAAACCATAAATCCTTTCGGTCCATATATTTTAGTTGTGGTATTCTCGGGTCCAAATCAATATAGGAAAGTAAGGCTATCATAAAAAAAGAAAAAATACTAGGGGGAGGCAGGGCCGCATACTAAAGAAAATCATGAAGCTGAAGCCCCCCAACCCACACATCAAAAGAATGATACAAAGAAGTAAAAGAACACGAGAGAGCATTTGGCTACCTTGCTTCTCTTTAAACTCCTATCCTCCAATTCAACCTCGTCTCTATCTTCATCAGCTACTTGAACCTGGTAGACCGAAGGTAACATGTGAGATGAAGCAAATATTAATTCTAAAGTCTGGCAACCCATACTTCAAGAGAGTATGACTGTTATTGCTTAGCATGAGTGCATGACAATGCACATCTTATTTCTATAGCAAAAATTATCTTACCAAAAAGAATAATATAGCCTGGAACAATATTATTAATGGCTTATTTTAGATATTCATTTAAATGTACAAACTAGTGCAAAAATCAATTCCTACCTCCTCAGTACAATTTTTGCATTCAACCACCAATTTCTTCAAAGCTTCCTGATCACCACTCTAAATACATAAATGCAAAACCGATCAATTCTTCATATTATAAAGCGTGTATTACCAAAATAACAACAAAAAAAAACAAAAAAAAAACTTCACTTTGTCCATGTTTCAAAGTTGATCGCTATACCAATCTCAACTTATTCGGGACAAATAACACTAAATCATGCAATCAAATTTATTTTTCAATATCTTAACAGTAATTATTATATCATCTAGGGAATGTTTAACTCCATTGTTTTTAAATTCTCTTTCTGTGTTTCCAATTAAGGGTTTAGCTATGATACTAGAAATAAAATCCCCAACAACGTTAGAGAGACGTTAAACTTATCCCTCAAATCTGGTTCACTTTTTTTTTTCTATTTAGAATTAATTATGCAATTCAATAGCTGATTTAATATTTTATTCTCAAACTATATTTCACATAACTAATTTAGAAAGGAAAATTGTGAAAATTGAGTCAAACACACCTATTACATCCCAATTTGCGGTTCCTTGCTATTTTCATTTCCGCACCCACCAAACAAAACCCTAAAACTCTAACATATGTAAAATTCAAAAAACAAATGCAAACCTCAAGCGACGAGAATCCTTGAATCGATTCTGCAAAATCAATGGGCTCTGAGGTGAATGGAAAGCAGTCCACGTGATGCCATTTGGCGCTTTCAAACCCACGCGGGTCTCTGACAACTGAACCCAATCTCAAAGCCTTTTTTGAAATCATTTTGGAGCACCGCTTGCATGACGACCGGTCCGATTTCGCATACTCGGCGATGATTCTGGGAGTATTTGGTTGTGGTGGTGGTGGGTTCTGGAAACAAAAAGAGAGAAAGTAAGTTTGTGGTTTCTTGAAATGGGAATGAGTGGAAAGCTTTCCTATTGCTGAAATATTCAGTAATTGTTATGTCCTTGGATAAGAAATGTCTCTGGAACTTTGTAGTAATTTTTTCTGAATACTCTAAAAGCATTACAGGCAAAATTACTAATAGGTATACTTCATCCTAATTGCTTCGGGTTTTTTCCAAAACATTTCATAAGGTTGCCATCTCAGATCATGAAATATCCTCCAAATTTGTTTTCCTATTTTTTCTGCTTCACATTTTATCATTTTAATACCATCTACTGCCGGTGGTTAATTTCAACCTCTAATTTAGGATGATTGAAATGGAGTCTCTACCATTGTTAAAGGTCTAACAGAAAGTTCCACAAACCATAAATCATTTCAATCCATATACTTTAGTTGTGGTATTATAGGGCCCAAATTATATAGGAAAAATAAAACCCTCATAAAACAGAAAATATACTTACGGTAGGTGGGGTCACACAATAAAACCCTCATGAAGCGAATATTACTTCCAAAGAGCCACGACCTACACATCTAGAGATTGACAGAAAGAGAATCTAGCTACCTTATGTTTCTTTTGTATCCTTTCCTCCAATCCAACCTCGTCTCTATCTTCATCTGTTACTTGAACCTGGTAGACCAAATTAACATGTAGGGGACAAAAAGAGATTAAACACAATAATAATACAATTACAAGCCTGATAACTTAATCATATGTCTTTAAGTACCATCAATTGTTTCAATTGTTGGCTTCCTTCTTTACTCTCATCTGTAACCTACAAAATTCCATGAATTGTGCAAGTAGATGATCAGAAAAACTTACAGCAGTTATAACAGAATAACAAACAACACCCCCATCCCAAAAACATAAAGAAGCAAACTAGAAAAAGGAAAGGAAAAAAGAAATCAAAGACATTAACTAGTGACTGGATTTACTGTTTGGTTCCAAACAATCAAATTGAAACAAAACCCTGAACATGGCAGATTTTCCCTATTAACCCAAACAGCTCTCAATAACACAAAGTACTAATGTGGAATGATAGAAGTTTTAATAAATTTTTAATTTAGCTTTGTTTTAAGAAAAAATACTAAGTGATTTTGTGTTTAATGACCAAAATACACATGAAGTTGTATTTTGTAAAAGAATAATTAAAAAATTAAATAAAAATAAAAAAAATGAAAAGATTTTAATATTTATTGACTTATCATATTAGAATTAAAATGATTGAACTATTCAAGATACGGTCTCGGTAATATATCATTGATAGTTCATTTTAACCAAAATCGTAAATTATCAAGCATTTTATTACATAATTCATGTGCTATTATTATCCGGTAGGTGTCTTGGTTCTAGTTGATAATGTAATTCATCTTTTAATAAAAAAAATATGATAAGACTATAGTATACTTCCTTTTTTTATAAAAAAAAATATAAAAAAAATAAAAAAATTGAACTTGTTTACACCAACCTGACTCTAAATTTTCATTCTAGAGGTGTCACATGTCATTGAACCAGACGCTAAAGGCAGAGGTGACACTTGAGTAACAAAAAAGGAAAAAAAAAAAAAAAAAGTTGATTACATGTTTGAAGCTCTCAAGAAGCCAATTGTTCGTTGCTCAAGGTCATCATCTGACAACTGACAAGGCTGTGAAGGTTTTACATTCACCAAGCCACTTTGTCGGTCAGGATCCCCGTAAGCTAGACATTTGTCTAAACAGAGTCCCTAGTATTACTTAGCATAACAATGAACATCTTATACTAGTAGCAATAATTATCGACTTTATTTTACCAAAAAGAATAATTAGTTTAGAACAAAAATATCAATGGTCATTTTAGACAATCATTTAACTGCACATACTAGTGCAAACATCAATTCCTACCTCCTCAGCAGAATTCTTGCCTTCAACCACCAATTTCTTCAAAGCTTCCTGATCGCCACTCTGCATACATAAACAAAAAATCAATCAATTCTTCAAATTATACTGTGTATATTAACAAAATGACCAAAAAAAAAGAATGGAAAATTTCAGTTCTTCCATGTTCAATGCGGAGCGCTATACAAATCTCAACTTATCTGTGACAAATAATACTCAAATATTTTCAGAGACAGTAATGCCTATAAATTAACTCCATTTCCTTAAATGTTCTCTTTTTTTTTTTTTCCAAACAAGAGTTCAGCTACGTTGCTAGAAAATAAAAACTAAAAAAAAATGTCAACAACTTTAGAATTTAGAAGGACACTTTCAAGTTTATCCCTTCAATTTGGTTCATTTTTTTTACTCTCTTCTCTTTTTAGAAGTAATCATGCAATTCAATTGTAATATATTACACTCCAAATACATTTCATAAACGATTCAACAATGAAAATTGCGAAAAACAGAGTTAAACAAAACCCTAAACCATAATAACTGAAAACTGAAAACTTCAAATGGGACACGAACCTGGAGGGACGAGAATCCCTGGATCGATTCCACAGAATCAATGGGCTCCGAATTGAACGGAAAGCAGTCCAGATGATGCCAATGGGTCGAGTCAAACCCACCACGGTTTTTGAGGACGGAACCCAATCTCAGAGCTGTCTTCGAAATTGCTTTGGAACATTTCTTGCACAACGACCGGTCCGACTTGGCGTACTCGGTGACGATTTTGGGAGGCATCGGCGGCAACGACAATGACAATTGCGGCGGGTTCTTTCTGGAGCAGAAACAATGGAAGTGGATGTGAATTAGTGTTTTGTAGAAATGGAAACCGTATAGGGAAATGATAGGGTTACATTGGGTTGCACGGTAACTGTAGAGGAATTGCATGGAAAGTTTTGGTTTCTAATTAAAACTCGATACGTGTCATGATAACAGTCTTGTAGCACTTCTTTCCCGCCATATTTTCACTGAAATTGTGAGTTTCGAGATTCTTATGTTATGTGATATCTAAAAGCATTTCCAATGCTATTATGTATTTGGAGAAAATAAAGTGCAGCATAGGATAAATATTAAAAAAGTTAGAAAAACTATCTCCAATACAATTATCTAAGTTGAATATGAAGATGATGTAGCAAAAAAAAGTTAGAGATATGGAGTTGAGTTTCTAATTTTAGAAACTCTCCTAGAAATGCTAACTAGGATTTCTAACTATTTCTACTAATAATATTAAAACTCATTTAATTGTAAAATAAAATAGGATAGAGAATGTAATAATTGTTTTATTATGATTGGTCAAAAAATAGATACATATTTGATTTTAGATAATTGCACTGGAGATGTGAATATGCATTTCTCTACAAAATTTTCAAAAGTGGACCCATTTTGAATAGAAATGATGATGTTGCACTATTTAGAAACTCAAAAATGCATAACAGCATTGGAGATGCTCTAATCAATAGACATGACCGCAGTTCGGTTCATACCGTGGAACCGAACCGTAACCGTGGTAAAAAACAGTAACCGGAATCGGAACCGTGGCTTTTGGTTCTAGAACCAAACTGGAACCGTGAGCCTTAAGGTTCCGGTTCTTAAAAAAATCTAACTGGAATAGGCGGTTCGGTTCCGGTTCCGGTTCTGGAACCGCCGGTTCCAATAAAAAAAAATTAAAACTTTTTTTAATAAAAATCCTCAGTTCATGGTTCTTAGTTTTTTCATAATATTCGCTTTTTCATCTTCAATTCTCTCCACAAACTAAGATAGTTACAAATTTATGTTTGAAAATAACATGTATTAAATTTCCGGATGTAGAAAATTGAGACCACAAACCACAAAATTGAGACCACAAAACCCACAAAACCTATTCTTGAAACAGAGCAGAAGACTGTACTTCTCATCGGTCTCTTCTTCATCATGTCGCCGGAGATCGACGGACAGTTGCTTTAGGGCGAAAGAGAGAGAGAGAGAGAGAGAGAGAGAGATGAATCGGTTTGCTTTTGGGCGTGATTTTTGTTGGTCGAAAAAAAAATTAGGTTGAAGGGTTCCAATCAATGGAGTTTTGAGGACTTTTGTAATGGAGAAGATAGAGTTGAGAAGTGTAGTGTGTAGATCAAGATTTAAATTAAAAAAACAAAAAGAAACAGATGTTCTGGACTTCTTGGCGACATATTGGAGGAGGAGAGAGGTCAAAGGTTTTGAATAGGTTTTGAATCGAGTGTTTGATGAGAGAAGATTGGTGGTTGTTGAATCAAAAAAAAGGTAATAGGCATGGGTAATGGGTGAGTCGATGACAGGTGAGGTGAGTGGGTTAAAAAAACGGAACCGTCTGGAATCGTGGAACTGACCGGAACCGAACCGCGGTCATGTCTACTAATCAACCTAAAATGACAGCCGACAGCCATGACAGATGGCAAAAACCTGGGTTATAATCTAGGTAACCGCCCAAGAAAACCCGGATATTGCAATCCAGGTACCCATCCAGGAAGACCCGACCGGTATCTATACTGGATTTTACCTAGATTCTAATTTTTTTGTAAAGAACAGTGATATTAGTACCTCTAGAAAACTATATGTATACCCATTTTTATACATACATCTTATTAAAAAAAAATTAATAGTATAGTTCGTAAACACTCCCCACATATCACAAATATGCCCTTACTTTCTCTTTTTATACAAAATATGACATTTCTTTTAATTTTTGAAAACAAATACTAAATTAATACATCATAAAATATTTATATATAAAAAAATGTATATATATATATATATATATATATGGAAGAGCCGCATCCTCCCAGAATTAGGATGAAGTATTTTTAATATAATAGTTTTATTATTTTTATTATTATTTTGGGAAGGGATTCGAACTTGAAAACTCTAAATTAGCAGTCTTTTCTACTTTGTTTTTTTTTTTTTATGAATTCTTGAAATTTTTATTGAAAATAGTATTGTATGTTAAGTAATTGACTGAAATCTTATAGTTTCTTGAAGATCGAACTGCAAGAGTTAGATTCAGAAAACAAAAAAAAAACAAAAAATAAGGCCCCGTCCTGCAGCTGTTTTTTTTTTGTTTTCGTTTTTGTTTTCCAAAAACGATTTTGAATTCGCGTTCGTTTAATCATTTTTAATTTTATTTTCGAAAAACAAAAAAAATTTGAAAAACACAATTAGTGTTAAAAGTGAAAAATTTGAAAAACATTTGAAAGTTGTTTTTCGTTTTTCGTTTTTTTTTTCACTTATTTTTTTTTTATAAAAAAAATCATTTTTTTCTAAAAAAATTCATTTTTTTCTTACTTTTCTCCATCTTCCCGTCACTATTCTTCTTCATCTTCTTCCAGAATCCTTTTTTTCTTCTTCTTCGCCGCCGATCGGCTTCTTTTTCTTCTTCACCGATCAGCTTCTTCTTCTTCTTCGTCTCTTCACCGCCGATCGGCTTCTTCTTCTTCTTCTTCGCCGAGTCCACTTATTAGTCATCCAGCGAAGTTAAAAATTTCCTTTCCTTGAAATTTTACTGAACTTTGTTTGAATACCAGCTTTTCAATTTCCTTTCCTTCCACTTCCAGTGTAAAAGACCCATTCAAACTTAAAAATTTCAGCCTCCCAATGACATCTATGGCTAGTGAACATATTCCTTCAAAAGTTGTTGTAAGTTCCTCATATTTTGATTGGCTTATTTCGTTGATAAACCACATTGGGGATTATTCTTTTTAAGGGTAATTTAGGCCTCTTGAGTGTGATCAAGCTTCAACGACATCATCTCTCTCAAAGAGCACTTCAAAGGTATCTCACTAGTTTAACTTTCTTTGAAGAGATCTAGTTGCACACACTCACTTGCATGCATTATGTTCCTATCTTCATGTAATTGAATGATGTATTGTATGCCTCTTTTCACACTCCACACTTGCACATTTTGCACATCTCTTAGTGTGTTGAGTTTGCCCAGAAAAAAGAAATTCTTCTCTTAGCGCGGCCTAGACCGCTTGGCAAGACATGCTTGCACCGCGGCATACAGAGCGGTATACCTCAGCAGAGTCATGCTTCATGTACCGCTTCCTGTACACTTGCACGCAAAGCGACCCAAGTAGCGGTGTTGTCCAGTAAGCCTCTGTTGCCCATACCGCGGTCTGTGCACCTGCATGGACAGCGCCCTACACCGCGTTGTTGTCCAGACGGTGCAGTGCTGTGTGTACCGCGGTCTGGACACTTGCCTGCGACGCGGTCCATCAAGCGGTATTGACGGGATTATGTGCCCTAAGTTCAAAACGACGTTGTTTCAACTAGGGCTCCCTCATATATGCTCTATCTTCTTCCTTGCTTGTTTTTATGAGTTCAAGAAGCCATTTTTGATAGGCCAAGCTTCCCTTAGAGAGAGAAACTCCCAAGAACTCATCTTTACTCAACCAAACACAAATCCATGCGCTTTTAACCTCTTCAAGCATTACCTCATCATGGATTCTTCTTGCTTTCATTGACTAGGTAACTTGAACATGCCCTAAATCTCTTTGTATTTATTTATGTTCTTGTTTGCCTAGGGTTAGCTCTTTTATGTGATTTTATTGCATATCTTTATGTTTATTGGCATTTATAACATGATTGAGTTGTTGTTTGTTGGTTGAGAGATTTGTTCATTAATAGCTAGCACTTAGGACGATTTTACCCTTCTAACTAAATCTTCATGCATTTGCATTTAGATATTGATATCTAGGATTTGCATTTAGATATTGATATCTAGGATTTGCATTTATTGACATCTTTAAATCATTAGATAAGCATTTAGTGTTGCCTAGCATTTATTGCATGTTTGAATATATTTTACATACTCACATAGGTTGTTTAACCTCTTCATTGATTGTTAAGCTTTGTGACTAAGTGGGTTAGTGCACAAGCTTGTGGTCAAGAATCACTATTAAAGGCCCGTTGGGTAGAGTGAAAGGGTTAGTGACCAAGTAGGTGTGACTTGAGGTCAACCTAGGTTGTAAACTTTCGTTCAAATAGTGGATTTGAGGACCGTATGTGGCTAGAAGGATAGCCCGTGAGTTTTGCCCAGTTGGAGGGTTTCTCACGTAAATCAATCCTTGTGTTTTTATTGTTTTCCTCATATTTATATTGGATTGATTGATTGCTAATATGGAGTAGGATTATTAAAATTGATTAAGTCGAAAAGTTGGTAATAAATCAACTAAAACCTATTCACCCCCCCCCCCTAGGTTGTATTAGACACACTTTGTGTATTTTCAGTTGTATATACAATGTTCGATAGAAGTCCTAAATGAATTGGTGTTTCAACAACTGATTCCAATTAACTACGCTAGATATGTGATTGATGTTGAAAAGGGTGTGGTTAAAAATGGTTATTTTACAGATAATGGTACTTCTCATGATGATTGTAGTGACGATGTGTGTACTAATGATGCCCCTACATATTCTTCTTCAGGGAGTTTACTAGATAGGCGTTTTGTGATTGGTGTTTTAAAATTTTGTAGCAATGAAAGATGTCTTGAACTGGGAAGAAGATACCATGCATTGATTATCAAGAGTGAAGTTAGTGTTAATCAGTTTGTAGGAACTAGTTTTGTTGGTATGTTTGCTAAATGTGGAGATATGAGTTTTCTGGTAGCACGTTTAACTCTAGATTTTGTTAACTTAACTCCAATTTACTGAATTTCATGTGTAATGTTCTGGTGACTCACTTTTATTCAAATTATATATATATATATATGTTTATGTATATATGTATGTATTCGGTGAATCAATTTTCTTCTCTGATTCATTATTATATTTTTCTCTTTATTTTTACAACAATTTTTAAATTATGAGTTATTTGATAATTATTTGGGATGAATTATTGACTCCCTTTTATTCAAATTAAAAATTGCAATAGAAAAAATATAAGAAAAATTATAATTTTTGATATTTTTCAGTTATTCTACCAGAAGTGTTTTTACTGTTTTCATTTTCAGAATTCAGCTTTCAGTGAAGCTACCAAACGTGTTTTTACTGTTTTCAATTTCAGGATACAGTTTCCTGTATATGCTACCAGACGCGTTTTCAGAATTCGAAAAACAAAAAAAAACACTATTTTCATTTTCATTTTTATTTTCGAAAAACAGTCACTAAAAAACGCTTACAAGACAGACCCTAAAGTTCTTAACTAACCTGAGCACCGTTTAGGATTAGCAAATCAAACAAGTAAACTCACATACTGGCATACTGCATATATATGAAAAAAGAGAAACAAACACTTTCCATAAAAATAAACTTTAGCTATCTCATATTTGATTAAACGAGATATATATTTTTATTTTTAAAAAAAGAGATATATTTATTTTATTTATTTTAATTAATTTAAAATTGTATTAATATCTTGTATGAAATATATTTATTTTAATCATATTAATAATTTTATTTAAAGGTAATATTAAAATTTTAAAAGTATATCGATTTGAGGTGCACATACAATTTGTCTGGGATATAAATATCGTCGGTCACTCAAAATTTTAGAATTTTAAAATAATGAGCTTTCTTGTTGGACCAGAATTAAAATATTTAATAATTAATAGCTCCTCTTGTTGAACCAGACTTTATATATCCAATTGATTCAGTTTTATGTGTTTGGAATTGGGACTTGGGATTGGGAGTGCTTTTGTAGAAAAATAAAAATATTTAAAAATGTTTAGCAATAACAACAAAACAGAACCTCGTCTTCATGAAATGGAAAACAGAAATCATAAATTTTGTCAAAACTAGGGTTTAGGTATTTTTAAATTTGACAATTATTTTTAAAAAAATTAAAATTAAAAACCAGGTACCCTAGCCGGTACACAATTTCTCGGGTACCGAATATTCCATACCCGATGCCGAGTAAGGAATGACCAGATATTACCTAAGAATTTCGGCCCGCATAAGGCCATATGAAGTGTACATGACCTGACCAGATACAATTGCCACCCCTAGCTATGACCATCGTTATAAAATTAATTGATTCGAGTTGAATTATAAATCGAGTAATGTTATGCTTCTTAAACAAATTGTTCAAATTCATTATAATTGATGTGTCATATGAGTTGTAACATATGTGGAAATCATGAGATTAAATGAACCATGGGTCTTGATAAATGAGAGTAGATACCTTACCATTCTGCTGCAAGCTTGACTTTGTTATTATTATAAACTTATTTATATATAACCCATGTATGTTATTAAATTTTTATTAATTTTTTAATTAATATTTTATTTAACAACTTAACATTTTTATTACTCGATAATGTAAACTCATTCTGGTAATGAATGATGCTAGACTGCGAAAAATATTTGTTCAAAATCATGTCCAAAAGATATGACATATGAGTTGTCGAGATCATATCACACACACTTGATGAGATGAAGATGGTCTAATGATATACCTCTCACACCTGCATCACGAAGTTGCGGATTCGAGTTCTCCCACTTCTAAAGAAAACCACGAATTTATGTAATACTTCAAAAAATAAAAAGATCATATCACTCACACCATAATTTCATGATTTTCAAAATCTTGACAACTAACATGCATAATAATTTGCCAATTTTTTTTTGCATTCTAGCATTATTTTTCCAGTAATATTTTTGGATAAATATTGTTCTAATTTTAAAAAGTGGGCAGCTTAAATTTGTGTAGAAATAATTTTACGAGGGCTAGCAACACCACTACTTTTGAAAATTAATATTTAAATAAATTAATAATTTAAAAACATTTGTCAGTAAGAAAAGAATGTTAATAAAAAAAATAAGACTTTTGACAACTTAGTAAAACTGCACGTTGTTAAAAGTCACCTACCGCAACACACAAAAAATATGTGTTGTGAAAGTGACTTACATCAACAGACAAACGTTTGTTGCCAATAATAAGACATATACAACAACATCCAACATCCAATTATAATGCTCAACTTCTAATTTCATGACTCCCTATATGTTTATATATCTTCTGCGATGAACAAAAATACATGAGATTAAATAGATTTAAAGATCCAAAAAATCAAAATAATAAATTAGAATATAATAATTTAGTTATTGCTATATATCTTTATATATATTGTTAATATATACATAGTTGTCTATTTACAAATGAATTTATAATTTTTAAATTAAAGTGGTTATAAGATTGAATTAGTGTAGAAAATAATTTTGTAGGTGATAACAACGCCATTATTTTTTAAAAATTAACGTTTAAATAAATTTAATAATTTGATTGACCTTTGTTAATATGGATAAAATGTTGTTAAAAAAATATGAGATATAGTTTCAAAAAAAAAATAGACTTTTGACAACATACAAATCTATGTTGCTAATGCTATCTCTACCATAACATATAAAAAAATGTATGTTGTTAATTGTCACTCTGCGACAACATACAAAAAATGCATATTGCCAAAGATATATCTACAACAACATACAAAAATACATGATGTTAATGATATATCTACGCCAACATACAAAAATGTATGTTGCTAAAGGTATCTCTACAACAACATACTATAATAGCATGTTGCGGAATATCTGACTTTTAACAACATGTAAAGATGGGCGTTGTTAAATCCTAAAGTTTTGACAACTTTCGAGGTCGTGCATTGCTAAATACTAAAATTTTAACATGTTAAGATGTGCGTTGCTAAATATTAGCTTTTTCACAACTCGTAAAGATATGTGTTTCTGAATCCCAATATTTTAACAACACGCGTAATTGCGTGTTGCTAAATGCTTACTTTTTAACAACATGTGAAGTTTGCGCGTTGTTATATATTATGTATTTTTTTAACAACATGCAATGTATATTGTAATAAGTAACTTTTCACAACATCCATCGATTGTGTGGTGTCGTATGTGCCTTATTATTGGCAACATACGTTTGCGTGTTGCTGTAAGTCACTTCCACAACACACATTTTCTGTGTGTTGCTGTAGGTGACTTTTCGTAACATATGCATCATGTGTGTTGTTAATTGAATGTTGTCGTATATCAAATTTCTTGTAGTGGTTGGAGATGACAAAGAAGTAAATCTAGGGAAATGCCCTTAGAGCTATTCCTAGACCAATTAAATTATTATTACATTATATTTTACAATGCCCGCACATTATACGTGCTGCAAACTAGTGTTGATTATATTGTAAGAGTTTTAACTGATTTTCATGAAATATATATGAAACAAATGTGCTATTTTTTACTCTTTTGTTCACTCCCCTTAAGTTCGAATGTAATTTATAATGTGGCAATTTTTGGTATTTGTTTTTTTTTTACAAGATGAACTATCGGTAAGAATTTTTGAAGATAAGATCAAAATAATTCTCTAATTTATTGGATTATTTCAAGCCAAAACGAGAGTCATTTTAATGATAAAATTATTGAATTACATCAAACACATTCTTGAGAGAAAAAGAAAGAAAGAAAGAAAGAAAGAAAAAAAGTGAAAATATTGAATCAAACAAATTAAAGAAGCCTTCAAGTTGTTGTAAACAATTGAATAAATAAATAAATAATAAAAGAGTGAGAGAAACAAGAGAGAGAGAGAGAGAGAGCATATTGTTTGGTAATTGGTATTCATTTTCCAGAGAGCTTTGATACTTCATCATCTTTACGATTTGGATTCACACACACACACATATATATATATATATATATATATATATATATTGGCAATAAGACCAAGGGGTGGTTATGGTAATTCCCTATCTAATATTGCAACTTGCAATTGCCACTTGCCCACTTGCAATTAGACATGATGCCGGTTCCGGTTCCGGTTCGGTTCCGGTTCCGGGATAAGGGGAACCAGAATCGGAACCGGAACCGGCCTTAGGAAGGTTCCGGTTCCGATCCGGTTCCGGCGGTTCCCCGGCTCCAGTTCTATTTTTTTTAAACCCAATCACAATATCACATGATCATCATCTTCTCCACTAGAGTTCCAGACCATCACCTAATCACCATCACCAAACATCCAATGACCCAAACCTTAACCTAATCCATAATTTTTAAAACAAAAATAAAAAATAAAAAAGAATTCAAAACACAATTAACGATATTGTGGATGGATCTGGAAACCCATCATCGATCTACGATCTGATGGATCTGGAAACCCACCACCACCACAGTACCACACTCAAGACAAAAAGCCACTCACCGATCTGATCTTCACCTGTCACCCATTCCAGTTACCCAATATACCACCCATTACCAAAACCCAACCCAGAATCCCAGATCAGTATATCAGTATCACCCAATTATTTTCCCATTTATTTTCCTCAACTTTCTCAGCAAACAAACACCTAAAAAAAGCATAGAGATCGTGAAGAAGAGATCGAACATAGAAGAACAAGAGATCAAACATCGTGAAGAAGAGATTGAACAATTTCGAAGAAGAAGAGATCGTGAAGAAAGAAAAAAAATAAAGAAAGAAAGATAGAGGGATCAAAGTTCTGAGAAGAAAGAAAATAGAAAAATGAGAAGTGGAGAGCAGGAGAGGGGATCTGAGAATATAGTTTAGGATTTAATAATTTATAAAAAAATAATAATAATGTTGGAACCGTCCGGTTCGAACCGGAACCGGAACCGCCGGTTCCAGTCCGGTTCGAACCGGACGGTTCCTGAAAGTTTAGAACCGGAACCGATTTTTTCAACCCAGTTCCGGTTCAGTTCGCCGGTTCGAACCGAACCGGCGTCATGTCTACTTGCAATTCAAGCGGTGATGACAGAGGCTAAGGCTGGTGGTTTACTTAGAGGGTAAGTAATTTAACAAGTTGGGAAAAACCATATTATCTTAACACTCCCTTTTAAATTTTCACTACTTACATTTTTATTTGCTAGGTAAAACCAGTGGGACAAAAACCTCGATAACAATATATACAAAGATCTTCTGGATCTTGTGGTGTTAGAAGTTCTTAAAATTGTTTTGTTAAAAATCTTGTCAGGAAAACCCAGTAGGACAAAACCTGATTGAAAGGAAAAAGAGTTCAATGCACATATGTCCATGATTAATGTTTTCTTCAAAACTGTGTTCACATTTATACTTTGCTAGGGAAAACCTAGTGGGATAGAAACCTGAACAAAGATATTCATTAAATTGTCAGATCAAAGTAATATTTATGATGATCTTCTGGATCAAGGTAACATATATACAATGATTAGCAAGATCAAAGTATTATTTACAATGATCTTCTTGACCAAGAAAACATATATAAGATGATATACTGGATCAATGTAATATTTATGATGATCTGTATGGATCAAATGATTTTTGGGTGTGCTTAGATAATTGTCTCATTACAAAACTTTATCAAGAAAACTCAGTGGGATGAAAATCTGATTGAAAAGAAAAAGAGTACAACGCAAATATGCCCAAATATATTTCACATACTTCATTTGATATGATCTCTCTGATGGGATGCTCCTCCTGATAAAAATTCTTTTGAAGCAATCTTCTAGATTGCTAAACCAACGCATTTTTTCTAGATTGCTAAACCGACGCATACAGATGTTTATGTCATGAAATGAAATAACATCATAAATGATTGGAGGGAGTATAAGCAAAGACTTGCTTTATGAAACGTTATTTTCTATTGGTTGGAATGGATATTTCTTAGGATCAAGAGTTCTAACAACCATATGTTTACTTAATTGATGAGTAATATCCATATGGAATCTTTTCAGAATCTTTTAAGAATCTTTTCAACAATTTCTGATTGAAAGACAAACATTCCATTTGATCTATACTCGATCTTTTGGTCGAGACAATATTTTCTTTCTCATATCTTTCATTTCAAATTCATTTATCAAATATTCACCAGTTATCAAGGGCTCCTTGGGAGCTCCAATTAGATTTGTTATTGGTAAAATCCAAAAGGATGACACATTAGCATAAGCACTGTGTTTCGTGGAAATTAAATGTGACATGTAAACAAATGTCAACTGAATTAAACTGATTTGAATTGGCTAGAAGATAACCCCATAATACCCGGTCAGGGTTACTTAGATGGTCAGGTGGAAAACATTCAACCAAGGTAATTAGATTGACCAAGTAAAGATGATCAGGTCAGGAAAACCCAAATCGTCGGGTCTAGTTATCTGATCGGGTGTAGATCCCTAGTCGAGGGTGAAAGAAGTTTGGTCGGGTTTGGCAAATGGTCGGCTATGTAAGTTCCTCATATTTTGATTGGCCTATTTCGTTGACAAACCACATTGGGGATTATTCTTTGTAAGGGTAAATTAGGCCTATTGTGTGTGATCAAGCTTCAAGGATATCATCTCTCTCAAGAGCACTTCAAAGGTATCTCACTTGTTTAACTTTCTTTGAAGAGATCTAATTGCACACACTCACTTGCATGCATTATGTTCTTATCTTCATGTTATTGAATGATGTATTGTATGCCACTTCTCACACTTCACACTTGCACTTTTTTGCACATCACTTAGTGTTTTGAGTTTGCCCCAAAAAAGAGAATTCCTTCTCTACCGCGTCCTAGACCGCTTGGCAAGACATGCTTGCACCGCGGCATACAGAGCGGTATACCTCAGTAGAGTCATACCTCCTATACCGCTTCCTGTTCACTTGCACGCATAGTGACCCAAGTCGCGGTGTTGTCCAGTAGGCCTCTGTTGCCCATACCGCGGTCTGTGCACCTGCATGCACAGCGCCCTGCACCGCGTTGTTGTCCAGACGGTGCACTGCTGTGTGTACCGCGGTCTGGACACTTGCCTGCGACGCGGTCCATCTAGCGGTATTGACGGGATTTTGTGCCCTAACTTCAAAACGACCCTATTTTGACTAGGGATCCCTTATATATACTCTCTCTTCTTCCTTGCTCGTTTTCATGAGTTCAAGAAGCCATTTTTAAGAGGCCTAGCTTCCCTTAGAGAGAGAAACTCCCAAGAACTCATCTTTACTCAACCAAACACAAATCCATGTGCATCTAACATCTTCAAGCATCATCTAATCATGGATTCTTCTTGCTTTCATTGACTAGGTAACTTGAACATGCCCTAAATCTCATTGTATTTATTTATGTTCTTATTTGCCTAGGGTTAGCTCTTTTATATGATTTTATTGCATATCTTTATGTTAATTGGCATTTATATCATGCTTGAGTTATTGTTTGTTGGTTGAGAGCTTTGTTCATTAATAGCTAGCATTTAGGACGATTTTACCCTTCTAGCTAAATCTTCATGCATTTGCATTTAGATATTGATATCTAGGATTTGCATTTAGATATTGATTTCTAGGATTTGCATTTATTGACATCTTTAAATCCTTAGATAAGCATTTAGTGTTGCCTAGCATTAATTGCATGTTTGAATATCTTTTACATGTTTGAATATCTTTTACATATTCACATAGGTTGTTTAACCTCTTTATTGATTGTTAAGCTTTGTGACTAAGTGGGTTAGTGCACAAGCTTGTGGTCTAGAATCACTATTAAAGGCCCGTTGGGTAGAGTGAAGGGTTAGTAACCAAGTAGGTGTGACTTGAGGTCAACCTAGGTTGTAAACTTTCGTTCAAATAGTGGATTTGAGGACCATATGTGGCTAGAAGGATAGCCCGTGAGTTTTGCCCAGTTGGAGGGTTTCTCATGTAAATCAATCCTTATGTTTTTATTGTTTTCCGCATATTTATATTGGATTGATTGATTGCTAATATGAGGTAGGATTATTAAAATTGATTAAGTCGAAAAGTTGGTAATAAATCAAATAAAACCTATTCACCCCCCTCTAGGTTGTATTAGACACACTTTGTGTATTTTCAATTGGTATCAGAGCGGGTTCCTAGATACACTTAGGTGAGTGGGAACATAAGTGGTAATGAGGGAGCCTCTAGCACAAGACCCCCTTTGCTCACCGGAGTAAACTATGCCTCTTGGAAAGGCAAGATGGAGTCTTACATTTGCCAAATAAATGACCAAGCATGGATGGCAATTGAAGATGGCTACACTCCTCCAGAAAAGATTCTTGCAGACGAAAGTGTAGTTCCTAAGCCAAAGTCGGAATGGTCAACTCAAGAGTTTGAAGCATCCAAGTGGAACAACAAGGCTATGCATGCTATTCTTTGTGCAATGGATGACAATCAGTACAAATTGATCCAAACAACAAGAATTGCAAAAGAGGCATGGGAGATTCTAGAGATGGCCCATGAGGGAACCGAGGTGGTCAAGGACTCGAAGCTTCAAATCCTCCAAACACAATTCGAGCAAATTAGGATGGAGGAGGATGAGTGCTTCAACGACTTTCAAGTGAAGTTGATGGACATAGTCAATCAAAGCCATCAAGTTGGTGACCCCTATTCGGATAGGAGAATCAAGCAAAAGATTATGAGGTCACTTCCAGCAAGATTTGAGTCAAAAGTGACGGCTCTTGAGGAGAACAGTGATTACAAAAACATGAAGCCAAGTGAAGTTATAGGAAGACTTCTAGTATATGAGTCTAGGTGGACTCCTACATCTACACTTCCAAAGAAGCAAAAGAGTATTGCTCTAAAAACTTCCAAAGTAGAGAAAGAGGAAGATGACTCAGATGAGGAGATGGCCATCATGGTGAAAAGATTCAAAAAGTTCATCAATTTTGAGAAGAGGGGATTTGGATCCAAAGGAAAGGAAATGAAGAAGAAGACTTCTTTCAAGAAGTTTGAGTCAAGTGAAGACAAGCCCACAAGAAAAGGGATTCAATGCTTTGAATGTGGAGGTTTCGGACACATCTCCACGGACTGTGGAAATTTGAAAAACAAGAAGAAAGGAAAGGCCATGGCCACCACGTGGAGCGATGGTGATGACGTGGAAGAAGAAGGAGAATCCTCTGATGATGAGGATCATGTGGCAAACTTTATTGCCTTCGCATCTTCTCTCAAGAGTAAGGAAGCAATAGATGATGAAGATGTAGAGAAACAAAGTGAAGATGACTCTAGCGATGGTGACTCTTCATCCCATTCAACAAATATGGATGTAGGAGGAATGGATCTTGAAGGCTTCATTGAGCATTTTCAAAGCTCAAGATTGAAGATGAAGAAAGAGATTCAAAGGCTAAAAGGAGAGAATCACAAGCTATCTACCGAAGCTACTCACTTAAATAAAGAAGTGAAGATAGCCAAAAGGAATGAGGAATTGATGGAAAAGGAGCTTGAAGAAGCTAGAGAGATCATTGCTAAGATGACTTCAAGCACGAAGAAACTTGACCACATGTTGGGAGTTGGCAAGAGACCAAGTGATAAGAAATGTCTTGGCTATGAAGATGACAAGGAGACCTCATCCTCAAGCAAGATTGTGTTTGTCAAGAGTTTGGATAACAAAGAGCCTTTTCCCCCACAACATCCTAGGAAGAAGATCGAACTAGGAGAGTGCTCTAAAGATTCTCAAGTCAAGGTAGCACAAGGGAAACAAGCTCAAGCTCAATCAACAAGGGTTCCCTCAACCTAAATACCATCAAGCCAAGAAGCAATTCATGCAAAGTCAATCAAGGAAGCAATTCATTCCAACTCAACAACAAAGAAGGAGAGAACCAATCCAACACCAAAGACAAGCTCAAATGCGTGGGAAAGCCCCTTTATACTCACAAGGGCATGGTATGTCTTCTTATTTTATTCCCACTTGTCAATTTTGTGGTATTGATGGTCACAGTAGACCTAATTGCTTCAAATACATTGAAATGTGTAGAATCAAGAGCATGCATGTTCCTAGGAAATCTAGAGCTAATTTGCATGTTCCTAGGAAATCTAGAGCCAATGTGACTAATACCACTAGGAATGAGAACATTTCACCTAGGTGGTTTAGAAGGGATAACTATTCTTGCTATGTGGCTCAAATTGCCTTCAAGGCAAATGCCTCTAACACTTGGTATTTGGATAGTGGGTGTTCTAGGCATATGACGGGGAACAAGAGCTTCTTTAAATCCCTTGTCTTGGAGGATGGAGGATTTGTCACCTTTGGTGATGGATCTAGAAAGAAAGTCATAGGGAAAAGAACCATTTCCATTCCCGACTTACCCTCTTTGTCCAATGCTTTACTTGTTGATGGCTTGCAAGCTAATCTTATAAGCATTTCTCATCTTAATGATGATGGACTCTCCGTCTTGTTTAACAAAAATGATTGCTCTATTTTAATGCCAAATGGACAAACCTTGCTAAAAGAAAAAAGATCTAGTGACAATTGCTATTGTCTTGAAGCTAGTGTTATCTCTTGCAATATGTCCAAATGTGAGGAAGTTGAGTTATGGCATCAAAAACTTGGCCACATGAACTATCGAGATTTGAGGATCTTAGATAAGTTCAAGGTTGTGCGTGGCCTCCCTAAACTTGGGAAGAAAGTCGATGGCGTTTGTGGACCTTGTCAACAAGGGAAACAAACCAAAAGTATGCACAAGAAATGCAAGTATCTCGCCACAAAGGAGCCATTAAAGCTTCTACATATGGACCTTATGGGTCCTATGCAAACCGAGAGTCTCGGTGGCAAGAGATACATTTTTGTTTGTGTTGATGATTTTTCTAGATTTACATAGACATATTTTCTTAGAGAAAAATCTGAAACATTTGAAAAATTTAAAATGCTTTGCACTAAAATTCAAAATGAAAAGAACGCACACATTAAAAGCATTAAAAGAATTAGGAGTGACCATGGGAGGGAATTTAAAAATGCTTGTTTTGAAAGCTATTGCAATAGCTTAGGCATTTCCCATGAGTTTTTGGCTCCTAGAACTCCTCAATAAAATAGGGTTGTTGAGAGGAAGAATAGGGTCCTTCAAGAGATGGCCCGTGTGATGTTGCTTAGCAACAATGTCCCTAGGAACCTTTGGGCCGAGGCCGTCAATACGGCTTGCTACATAGGTAATAGAGTCTTCCTAAGGCCCGGTACTAGGCAAACCTCCTATGAATTATGGAAGGGTAGGAAGCCAAATGTTAGCTATTTCCACTCATTTGGGAGCAAATGCTACATTCTGAATGACCGAGATCAACTTGGCAAGTTTGATGCCAAGAGTGATGAGGGGATTTTTATTGGCTATGCCCTTAATAGTAAGGCCTATAGAGTTTTCAATTTAAAAACTCTGAGTGTCATGGAATCATCAAATGTTGTCATAGATGATTGTAGGCCTAAGACTAGAGACCATGATGAGGAGGTCATTGTGCTTGATGATTCTTCCTTGGAGAAGAATGGTGAGACTTCTATTGATGTGAAGTCAAGTCTTGATGAAGAGGTCATTCAACCTCTTGATAGAGATCTATCATTGGACTCTAAAGAACCCGCTCCATGGGTTAGACATCTCCACAACAAGAATGACATTCTTGGAGATATGAATGAGGGTGTTAGGACTAGACGTCAAATAGCTAATCAAATTAGCTATACTTGTTACACCTCTCAAATTGAACCCAAAAAGGTTGATGAAGCCTTGAATGATGAGTTTTGGGTTCTTGCCATGCAAGAAGAGCTAAACCAATTTGAAAGACATACCATTTCAAGCCATATGACAAATCCCAATAGACTTACTAAGGTTGCCAAACCTAATGGTGTCTAAGGGCTTTGTAAATAAGTCCGCTAGTTGGTTATTAGTTCCCACATGCTCCAATGTAATAGTTTTGCTCTCAACTAGCTCTCTAATGAAATGATGTCTAATGTCAATGTGCTTTGTCCTAGAATGTTGGACTGGATTCATAGAAATGTTTATGGCACTCATGTTGTCACAAAACAAGGTGAGAGTGCCTTGCTCTAAGCCATAGTCTGCTAGCATTTGCTTCATCCACAACAATTGGGTACAACCACTACAAGCGGCTATATATTCCGCCTCAGCTGTGGATAGGGAAATTGAGTTTTGCTTCTTGCAAAACCAAGACACCAAGTTGTTGCCTAGAAAAAAACAACCACCCGATGTACTCTTCCTATCATCACAATTCCCCGCCCAATCGGCATCACTAAATCCAACAAGATTTGGATTAATGTCAAAGGGGTACCATATCCCATGATTGGAGGTACCATTCACAAATCGAATGATCCTCTTCACCGCAACAAGGTGAGATTCTTTGGGATTGGCTTGGTACCTAGCACAAACACCCACACTAAAGGAGATATCGGGCCAACTTGCGGTCAAGTATAGCAAACTACCTATCATGCCACGATACAAGCTTTGATCAACACTTTTACCACTAGCATCCTTGCTTAGCTTCAAAGTGGTACTCATGGGTGTGTCACAATGTTTGGCATTGTCAAGACCAAACTTCTTCACTAGGCTTTTGGCATACTTAGCTTGGGATATGAAAATCTTATCATGCATTTGCTTAATTTGCAAGCCTAGGAAGTAATTTAGTTCACCAACCATGCTCATTTCAAATTCAAGAGACATGACATCAACAAATTGTCTCACTTTTGACTCATTGGTGGAACCAAATACAATATCATCAACATAAATTTGAGCTATGAAAAGCTCATCTTTGTTGCACTTGATGAACAAGGTCTTTTCAACACTACCTCTTGAGTAGCCATTGTCAACAAGATAAAGAGTGAGGCGCTCATACCAAGCCCTCAGTGCTTGTTTCAACCCATAAAGTGCCTTTTTAAGGCGATAGACATGATTGGGGTGGTGTGGATCCACAAACCCCTTGGGTTGTTCAACAAACACTTCCTCATGCAAGAAGTCATTGAGGAAGGCACTCTTAACATCCATTTGGTGTAGTTTGAACTTATACACACAAGAAATGGACAAGAGAAGCCTTATAGACTCAAGACGGGCAACGAGGAGCAAAAGTCTCCTCAAAGTCAATACCCTCAATTTGAGAGTATCCTTGTGCCACAAGCCTAGCCTTGTTGCGCACAATGTTGCCATCCTCATCCGACTTGTTCCTATAAACCCATTTAGTGCCTATGACATTAGTATCCTTGGGTCTAGGAACTAGAGTCCAAACCTCATTTCTTTCAAATTGGTTTAGCTCTTCTTGCATGGCAAGAACCCAAAACTCATCATTCAAGGCTTCATCAACCTTTTTGGGTTCAACTTGAGAGGTGTAACAAGTATAGCTGATTTGATTAGCTATTTGACGCCTAGTCCTAACACCTTCATTCACATCTCCAAGAATGTCATTCTTGTTGTGGAGATGTCTAACCCATGGAGCGGGTTCTTTAGAGTCCAAAGAAGGATCTCTATCAAGAGGTTGATCATTCTCTTCACTAAGACTTGACTTCACATCACTTGAAGTCTCACCACACTCCTTCAAAGGAAGGTTACCATTCTCACAAACATCCTCCTCATGGTCAACATTTTTGGGCCTACAATCATCAATGACAACATTTGATGATTCCATGACACTTCGAGTTTTTAGATTGAAAACTCTATAGGCCTTGCTATTGAGTGCATATCCAATGAAAATACCCTCATCACTCTTGGCATCAAACTTGCCAAGTTGATCACGGTCATTAAGAATATAACACTTACTACCAAAGATATGGAAATAGCTAACATTGGGTTTTCTTCCCTTCCATAACTCATAGGATGTTTGTTTGGTCCCGGGTCTAAGGAAAACTCTATTCCCTATATAACAAGCCGTATTGACGGCTTTGGCCCATAAATTCCTAGGAACCTTGTTGCTAAGCAACATCAGCCGAGCCATCTCTTGTAAAACCCTATTCTTCCTTTCCACAACTCCATTTTGTTGGGGAGTTCTAGGAGCCGAGAATTCATGGGAAATACCTAGACCATTACAGAAACTCTCAAAGCTACTATTCTCAAATTCTTTCCCATGATCACTTCTAATTCTCTTAATGCTCCTAATGTGAGAATTTTTCTCATTTTGAATTTTGACACATAGCATTTTGAATTTCTCAAAAGCTTCGGACTTCTCTCTAAGGAAGTAAGTCCATGTGAACCTAGAGAAGTCATCAACCACTACAAGGATATACCTTTTACCACCTAGACTCTCGGTTTGCATGGGACCCATGAGGTCCATATGAAGGAGTTCCAATGGTTCCTTGGTACACAGGAATTTTCCTTTCTTGTGCACACTTTTAGTTTGCTTCCCTTGTTGACAAGGTCCACAAACTCCCTCAAACCTCTTCCCAAGGTTGGGAAGGTCTCTCATAACATTCAACCTCTCCAGGACTTTCAAGTCATCATAATTCATGTGGCCAAATCTTTGATGCCACAGCTCAACTTGCTCACAACTAGACAAGTTACAAGAGATGTTACTAGACTCAAGACAATAACAATTGTCACTTGATCTCTTGCCTTTTAAAAGCACTTGCCCATTTTCCTTAAGAATAGAGCAATCAACTTTGCCAAACATAATCGAAAGCCCTTCATCACTTAAATGTGATATACTAATGAGATTGACTTGCAAGCCATCTACATATAGAGCATTGAGCAAGGAGGGCAAACCGGGAATAGATATATTACCTTTCCCTATGACCTTTTTCCGTGAACCATCACCAAAGGTGACAAATCCACCATCCTCCATCACAAGAGTCTCAAAGAAACTCTTGTTTCCGGTCATGTGCCTAGAACACCCACTATCAAGGTACCAAATGTTGGAGGCCTTAGCTTTCAAAGCCACTTGAGCCACATAGCAAAAATATTCATTTTTTCTAGTCCACCTAAGAGCAACATTATCAATCCTAGGAGCCTTTGGTTCATTTGCTCTAAGTTCCCTAGGTGCATGCTTTTTGGCTCTTCTAAGCATATTTTTCTCAATCATGTTCTCAAATCTACACAATTTGATATACTTAAAGCATATTTGATATACTACCACAATAATGACAAGTCAGAGTAAAGTAAGAATTCATACTATAGCCTTGTGCAACCATTTGAGGTTTCCTTCTCCTTTGAGTAGTCATTTGAAGTTGAACAAACTCTCTCCTTTGTGGTTTAGCCAAAGTAGCATGTCTTCCTTGTTGAGCATACATGATCCTTGATTGTGGAGGAGGGATCCTTTCATGTGGAGGTCTTGATTGAACTGCTCTAACTTGTTGTGGTTGAGCCCTTGTTGGAATCTTGTCTTGAGTATGTTTTGAGGATTCTCCAATTTCAATCCTTCTTGTAACTTGTTGTGGGACTTTGACTTCTTCAACTTCTTGACTCTTGACGAAAGTAGTCTTTTTCAAAGATATAGTACTCACATCTTCCTCATATCCCAAACCCCTCTTGTCACTAGGGCTCTTTCCAATTGATAGCATCTTGTCAAGCTTCTCGGTTCCGGAGGTCATCTTGGTAATTACTTCTTTTGCCTCTTCAAGCTCCTTCCTTAAGCATTCTTCACTTTTCTTGACCACAACAAGTTCCAACTTCAAGCTCTCTTCCCTTTCTCTTGTTCTTTTCACTTCTTCACTTAAGTGAATCATCTTGGAGGTCACTTCAATGTTCTTCCTTTTCAACTCTTGAATCTCTTTTTTCTTCTTAGCTCTAGAACTTTTGAAGTATTCCATGAAGTCTTCATAGTCCATCTCCTTATCGAATTCATGCTTGGACTCGGATGAAGTACTCCCATTACTTGAGTCTTCATCTTCTTCTTCTAGCTTGTCATTCTTCTCTTCTTGGTCACTCATAACTTATTTGCTATTATGAGATGATGAGAAGGCAATGAAGTTTGCAATTTGGTCTTCATCATCCGAAGACTTTTCTTCCTCCTCTAAGTCTTCACTATCACTCCAAGTAGCCGCCATCGCCTTTCCTTTCTTCTTCTTCTTTAAGTTGGCACATTCGGGGGTAATGTGACCATACCCACTACACTCATAGCATTGAATACTCTTCTTGGAGTCCTTCTCTTCACTTTTCTCAACCTTTTTAAAATGAGTCTTCTTCTTCACAAATTTTCCCTTGGAGCCCATCCCCTTCTTCTCATACTTCATGAATTGCTTGAACCTCTTCACCATAAGAGCCATTTCTTCATCCGAATCTTCTTCCTCCCTTTCTTCCTTGGAGGTTTTCAATGCAATGCTCTTTTGCTTCTTTTGAGGTGTTGTTGAAGTAGTGGCTCTTCTTGACTCAAAGGCCAACAACTTGCCAATTATCTCACTTGGCTTCATCTTCTTATATTCGTTATTCTCCTCAATAGCGGTCACCTTTGCATCAGATCTCTCCGAGAGAGACCTCATAATCTTTTGGTTTATCCTTTTATCCGTATATGGATCGCCTAATTGATGACTTTGGTTGACAATATCCATTAGCTTCACTTGGAAGTCATTGAAGCACTCGTGATCTTCCATCTTCAGGGACTCAAATTGAGTTTGAAGGACTTGTAGTTTGGAGTCTTTCACTACATCGGTTCCTTCATGTGCCATCTCTAATATTGTCCATGCTTCATGTGCATTCCTTGTGGTTTGGATTAGCTTGTGTTGATTCTCATCCACCGCACACAAGATTGCATGCATGGCCTTGTTGTTCCATTTGGAGGCTTCAAAGTCTTTAGTATCCCATTTCGACTTAGGCTTGGGCACGATGCTTTCATCTTCGAGAGTCTTGGTAGGTGATGTGTAACCATCCTCAATCACCATCCAAACTCGATCGTCAATTTGGCATAGGTAGGATTCCATTTTTCCTTTCCATGATGAGTAATTAACCCCCGTCAGAAGTGGAGGTCTTGAACTCGATGCTCCCTCTCGCTCATATGCGTTTCCACTCATGGTGTTTACGGGCAAATGAGATGAATGCAATCAATCAACAAAAAGAAAAATGAAAACAAGCAAGACACACTAACAAAAAAAAATCTAATGCAAAACACTCTTAGAGAGCAACGGATCTCCTAATTATGTTAAGGAACCCGCTCTGATACCAATTGAAAATACACTAAGAGTGATAAAACTAACTTAGAGGGGGGGGGGGGGGGTGAATAGGTTTTAGTTAAATTAAATGCCATCTTTTTAATTAATCAAAATTAAATAGCACAACCCCTAATCTCTAACACAATCAATCATAGCCATAATAAAATGCGGAATAAACAAAATGACACGATGATGTGATTTACGTGAGAAACCCTCCAACTGGGTAAAAACTCAAGGGCGTAATCGCCAATCGAACCCTCAAATCCACTATTTACATAAACGATTACAACCTAGGTTGACCACATCACACATAATCGGTTATTAATCCGTTCTTGCTACCCACAGGCCTTTAATAGTGATTTTAGGCTTTTGCTTGTATACTACCCAAGGCAAATACAAGACTTAACTCTTAAATAAAGAGATAAGAAACCTAAAGTGAATATGATGATATTCTAAATGCACAAAATGCAAGGTCAACACATTTAATGCTTATCTAGTCATGTATGAGTGCTTCAAACATTCCTAGATATCATGTTGCTATATGACACACATATAACCTAGCCATATGAAATCAAAGCATTCCTAGATGCAATAGCTATCACAATACAACAACCCAAACATCAACAAAAATCTCTATTTATAATGAAAAATCATAAACTAGATGCATAAGAAACATAAAAGAGATTTCTTATTAAGCAAGAACACAAAGATGGATGAGAGAGGTGTTCTACTTACCAAGTAAGCTATGTTGATGAAGACCCATGCTTAGAAACATCCTAGATGAAGCTAGATGATGATAGAACCATGAATGAATGATGGGTGATTGGGTTTTGCACATTAAAAATGGTTTCTTGCTACCTTTTCTTGCAAGACACTCTTGAGCTCTAAAAGGAATGAAAGAGAATAAGTTCTGAAGCTCTAAAACGGCAAGGAAGAGGAAATGGCATATATATATCAAGCCCTAGACGAAATGAAACCGTTTTGAAAACAGTAACAAAATCCCTTCATTACCGCTGTACGTACCGCGGCTCGGGCAAGTTGTCCAGACCGTGGTACACGCAGCAGTGTGCCTACTAGACAACATCGCGGTTGGGACCGCTGTGCGTGCAATGCACAGGCCGCGGTCTAGGCAGCAGAGGCCTACTGAAGTTTACCGTTTCACAGACCGCTGGACGTACATGTGTACAGGACGCGGTCCAGGCAGCATGAGCCCACTGATGATTACCGCTCTGTATGTCGCGGTTCAGGCAGTGCTTGCCAAGCGGTCTAGGCGGCGGAAATAGAAGAAACCCTATTTTCTAAGCAGACTCAACACACAAAGTGATGTGCAATATGTGCAAGTGTGGAGTGTGAAAAGTGACATACAATGCATCATTCAATTGTATGTAAACAAGAATATAATGCATGCAAGTGAGTGTGTGCAACTATATCCCTTCAAGTAAAAGTAAAGTCAAGTAATCTACCTTCCTTGAAGCACTTGGAGTCAAATGGAAGATCTTCAATTCCTAATCTACCCTTTTACAATGATTAACCCCAATTGTGATTTTGTCAACGAAATAAGCCAATCATAAAGTGAGGCACTTACAAAATATAAGGGAATTTTTGTAACAGTAACATGGTAAATAGTAGAGATGGAAGTCAATCCCCACGTGAAGCTGGCACCCCGCATGGTGTCAATGACACTGGTTTAACAAACACCAGCACCTTTGGAGGAGATTTACCTTCCAGGACTCTAACTTCCACCGGACAAGATGTGAAAACCTCTACAGATGTCATCCCCAGCATTTCCCCGGATGCTTTCTGGTAAGTCTAGGAGTCCTTGCGGAGAGTCATTGAAGACACTGCCAGACAGGGGATCAACATAACTACTGCCACTAACTTAACCTCACCATACCATCTATCTATACCGGTGGTAGCTCGAGACCTCAAGATACTTTCGAAAAATAGTGGTTACAACCCCAGGCACGCTGTAGAAATCTGGTAGAGATAGGGTGGATCGTCACAAAATGAGGGAACATTCCTAAAAGAGAGACGATCGCCAAGATGATCAGGACCACATGGAGCACGCAGACTGAGAAAACCAAGAAAGAAGAGAACATAAGGAGTCCAGTTTGCATAAAGATGCAAGAAGGTACCACGGACAGGGAACGAGTTACGATTGGGATGACATGTATGATGGTCACAGAAGGAGATCCCAATCAGCTTCAACTGATGAGGAAGCTCCGCTCAAGAGGCGGAGAGAAACAACCCCCGTACCTAAGTACAACATTTGTGACACCCGGGTCTCAGGGCGAGTTTCAAGGGACCCTCATAGTCTCACAATTCTCCAAAAGTTTGACAAGCACGACAAACCGCAAGGTGAACGAGAAGTTCTATTTAGAAGGATAGAAGCCTTGGAGCCAAGACAAGGTCACAGGAATTTACTGATTGGTATCTCTACCGTCCATTCGCTGCTTCCATAAGGTAAGCTCATTTTTCAGAAAAGTTCAGGATGCCACATGTGGAGCAATTCAAGGCCAACATTGACCCGCAAGAGCATGTCAGAAGATACCAGAGTGTGATGGCGCAATTTGACTATGATGATGCACTCATATGTAGGATGCTCCCTCAAACATTAAGGATCATGGGTCTAGATGGTTTAGTGGCCTCGCTGGTGGATCAATTAGGAATTTTGAAGAATTAATACAGGCTTTCACCAGGCAATTCATGAGGAATATCCAGTGTAGAAAATCAATATCCGTCCTTTCAACTTTGAAACAACGAAAGGATGAGAAATTGAAAGACTACCTTATCAGGTTCTTGCAAAAAGTATAAGAAGTACAGGATCCCAACGATGAGAGAGTAGTGTCTGCAATTGTCAATAGTTTGTACCACAGTCAGTTGTCACTTAGTCTAAGGCAGAAGAGGCCAACCACTTACGCGAATTTGGTGGATGATGTAAGAGGATATGCCATGGTCGAAAAAAAGAAAATAGCCCACTGATAAGAGTTTATACATGGCGACTGACATGGAGAAAGCCAAAAACCCAAAGATAATAGTTCAAAAGGAAGTAATAAAGCAGACCAAAAGAACAATTCGAGGAAAGCGAAGGAAGGTCGCAAGGGCGATGATCAAAAAGGTAATAGGATCTTGAAGAGGTAATACACTTATTATACCCCACTGGCCCAGAAGCAGGAAGAAATTCTGAACGTAATAGAAGAAAAGAACATGTACAAAAAGCCCTTAAAGCAATCCAATTTTGCAAAGAGAGACACCTCCAAGTACTTCTGATTTCACCGGGAGAACGGCCATGAGACTTCCAAATTTTACCAGCTAAGGGACTATATCAAAAATTTGATCAAAGTAGGACACCTGAAAGATATGGTTATGAAAGGTAAGGATGACCGACAGAATGACCCTGTGAAAAATAGCCAAGACAAAAAAGACAGCCATAGAGGAAACTCATATTGGGGAGCTATCAACACCATTTTCAACGGACCATGCACATGAAGAAGTAGCCGGAAGATAATGACTGAAGTTCACGAGGCAATAGATGGCCAGAGGAACCTGAAAGTAAATTCAATAGGTTTCGACCAAAAGAAGCTCAATCAAGGTTGGGACTCGATCATTTTTTTCGAATCCAATGCACACAGACTTGAACTCAGACCAAACGATGCAATCATGGTGTCAGTTCGTATTGGTCACAGAGAAGTAAGAAGAGTGTTGATTGATAATGGAAGCTTGGCGGATATCTAAAGTGCTGGGGTGTTTGATCAGTTGGGGCTACAAAGGAAGGATCTATAGCCATTGATGATTCCGCTCAGAGGATTCGATGGAGCAGAAGTGAGATTATTAGGGACAGTTAAACTGCATGTCGAAATATGGAGCTTCCCATGTCAGAAGACAGTGCTACTCGATTTTTTAGTTGTCGACACTGATAATTGGCCCTACAATGCCTTGTTAGGAAGATTTTTCTTAAACAAGTCAAAGGTTGTCACGGTAACCTTCGCCCTGACCGTTAAGTTCCCAACTGAGGCTGGGGTTAGTGTCATGAAGGGTTCCCAGTAATAGGCAGGGAAAGCCAATTTGTCAGTTTATAGAGAGAAAGTAGAGCCAGATGTGATGCATATAGACCTCCTCGAACGGGGAAAGTGCCTGAAGGTGGATGAAGAAGAGGTGAAAGCGGAGACACCAACCTAGTTCGACCTGGACCTAAGGAAGACATCTACAGAAGATGGGAAAGCCCGGGAAGGGGAACCAACTAATGAAGTCATAATAGATGACAACAACCCCGAGCAGACAATGAAGCTACAAGCGCAGTTGACAAAGCAAATGCAAAATAAGCTGGTCAACTTGCTAAAAGAATACAAGGACGTGTTCGTATGGAAGCATGGAGATATGACAGGGATTGACGCCAAAATAATTTTCCATGGCCTGGCAGTTGACCCCGAGCGGAAGCCAGTTATTTAGAAGAGGCGACACTTCAACCCTGAGAGAAGTCAAATGATTAAAGAGGAGGTTCATAAGCTACTGGCAGCAGGTTCAATCAGGGACGTGCAGTACCCTAAGTGGGTCGCTAATGTCATACTTGTAGAAAAGAAGAATAGGCAATGGATGATGTGTGTGGACTTCACGGACCTAAACAAAGTGTAAGTTCCTCATATTTTGATTGGCTTATTTCGTTGACAAACCACATTGGGGATTATTCTTTGTAAGGGTAAATTAGGCCTTTTGGGTGTGATCAAGCTTCAAGGATATCATCTCTCTCAAGAGTACTTCAAAGGTATCTCACTTGTTTAACTTTCTTTGAAGAGATCTAGTTGCACACACTCACTTGCATACATTATGTTCTTATCTTCATGTAATTGAATGATGCTTTGTATGCCACTTTTCACACTCCACACTTGCATTTTTTGCACATCTCTTAGTGTGTTGAGTTTGCCTCGAAAAGAGAATTTCTTCTCTTAGCGCGGCCTAGACCGCTTGGCAAGACCGTTTGGCAAGACATGCTTGCACCGCGGCATACAGAGCGGTATACCTCAGTAGGGTCATGCTTCCTGTACCGCTTCCTGTACACTTGCACGCATAGCGATCCAAGTCGCGGTGTTGTCCAGTAGGCCACTGTTGCCCATACCGCGGCCTATGCACCTGCTTGCACAGCGCCCTACACCCCGTTGTTGTCCAGACGGTGCACTGCTGTGTGTACCGCGGTCTGGACACATGCCTGCAACGCGGTTCATCTAGCGGTATTGACTGGTTTCTGTGCCCTAAGTTCAAAACGTCGCAGTTTTGACTAGGGCTCCCTTATATATATTCTCTCTTCTTCCTTGCTCTTTTTTTGTGAGTTCAAGAAGCCATTTTTGAGAGGCCAAGCTTCCTTTAGAGAGAGAAACTCCCAAGAACCCATCTTTACTCAACCAAACTCAAATCCATGTGCATCTAACATCTTACAAGCATGATCTCATCATGGGTTCTTCTTGCTTTCATTGACTAGGTAACTTGAACATGCCCTAAATCTCATTGTATTTATTTATGTTCTTGTTTGCCTAGGGTTAGCTCTTTTATTTGATTTTACTGCATATCTTTATGTTTATTGGCATGTATAACATGTTTGAGTTGTTGTTTGTTGGTTGAGAGCTTTGTTCATTGATAGCTAGTATTTAGGACGATTTTACCCTTCTAGCTAAATCTTCATGCATTTGCATTTAGATATTGATATCTAGGATTTGCATTCATTGCTTTCATTGACTAGGTAACTTGAACATGCCCTAAATCTCACTGTATTTATTTATGTTCTTGTTTGCCTAGGGTTAGCTCTTTTATATGATTTTATTGCATATCTTTATGTTTATTGGCATGTATAACATGTTTGAGTTGTTGTTTGTTGGTTGAGAGCTTTGTTCATTGATAGCTAGTATTTAGGACGATTTTACCCTTCTAGCTAAATCTTCATGCATTTGCATTTAGATATTGATATCTAGGATTTGCATTCATTGACATCTTTAAATCCTTAGATAAGCATTTAGTGTTGCCTAGCATTAATTGCATGCTTGAATATCTTTTACATATTCACATAGGTTGTTTAACCTCTTCATTGACTGTTAAGCTTTGTGACTAAGTGGGTTAGTGCACAAGCTTGTGGTCTAGAATCACTATTAAAGGCCCGTTGGGTAGAGTGAAAGGGTTAGTGACCAAGTAGGTGTGACTTGAGGTCAACCTAGGTTGTAAACTTTCATTCAAATAGTGGATTTGAGGACCGTATATGGCTAGAAGGATAGCCAGTGAGTTTTGCCCAGTTGGAAGGTTTCTCACGTAAATCAATCTTTGTGTTTTTATTGTTTTCCCATATTTATATTGGATTGATTGATTGCTAATATGAGGTAGGTCTATTAAAATTGATTAAGTCGAAAAGTTGGTAATAAATCAACTAAAACCTATTCACCCCCCCCCCCCCCCCTCTAGGTTGTATTAGACACACTTTGTGTATTTTCACAAAGCATGCCCAAAAGTCAGTTTCCCCTTACTTCGAATAGACCAGCTAGTTGATGCAACAACGAGACATGAACTGCTGAGTTTTATAGACGTTTATTCGGGTTATAACCAGATCAGAATGTTCAGACCAGATGAGGAAAAAACTGCTTTCACAACTGACTAGGGACTTTACTGTTATAGAGTGATGTCTTTTTGGCCTCAAGAATGCCGGGGCAACTTACGTAAGGTTGGTAAACAAGATGTTCGCCTGACAGATCGACAGTAACATAAAGGTATATATAGATGACATGCTAACAAAAAACATCTCAGTGGAGAAGCATGCAAATGATCTAGAAGAAACATTTGGGGTGCTGAGAATGTATGAGATGAAGCTCAACCCAAAAAATTGTGTATTTGGGGTACCATTTGGAAAATTCCTCAGATTTCAGGTTCATCAGAGGGGGATCAAGGTTAATGATAACACCATAAAATACACCTTTTGAGGTCCCCATTTCCTATCGTTTGCTTTCGTTTTCAAGCGTATTTTTATATATAATGTATTTTGTGAGCCTTGTGTAGGTTATATCCCTTAAAATAAGGTGTTAGAGCTTAATTGAAGTGTTTGGAGTTTTTTGGGTTAAAACGGAAAATTGCCCGTGCAGAATACCCAACTTCGGAAGGTTATATCTCCCTCCTCCGATCGAACTACGTTTCCCATTACCAATTTTCGGAAAGCCCCGGATGTCTTCTTTCCAACGCTTTTCACAGATTGTGATTCCGAGGTTTCTGGAGGAAGTTATGGATTTTTCCGTAATAGTGTGCAGAAATCCGTGGTACGTCCGTCAAAGTGAACCGCGGAAGACCAATTTGTGAACCGCAAAAATCACCAGAAAGTGCTAAAAAGTGCTCCGCAGTTCGTTCGTCAAAGCGTACCGTGGAACGTACTGCTGAAATGCCCAGATTTACGATTTTAAGCCATTTTCTGAGGGGTATTCTTGTCCTTTTACTCTCAAATCTTGACCTAACTTCCCAAAACTATAAATACCCCATTTTCTCTCCTCTCTTCAGACATCCTTCTCTTCTCTCAAGCCCAAACCTTCTCTCCTTTCTCTCATCATCTTCTTCACCAACAAGTGAGAGAAACAGCTCCCATGGAGGTTTTTCCTCCATGGGAGCTCACCATACACCTCCACCACCATTTTTAACACTTCCTCCACCATCTTAAAGTAGATTGCAAAGAGTTAGGAGTGGTCTTTGGACCAAATTTGAGCTTGGAAGAAAAGAGCATCTTTGGAGGAGTTTTTCTTCAATGGTTGTATCTCTTTTTACACTTTTCATTGTATATCTTGTTTTCTTTGATGTAATCACCAATTTGGGAATTTTGTAAACCAACACTTATGCAATATATGTATGATTGTTCTTAAATTTGTTTGGGTTCTGTTCTACTCTTTGTTTATGCATGAATTAATCCTCTTATTATGATATTCATGTGTGTGGAGAGTCTAAATTGATATGTGTCCATGAATGAGATTAGGAGTAAAGTAATTTAATTTAGGAGTAGTGTAATTTAGCTTCCCATGATTGTTGATTGATTAATGGATGACTTAAAATACCATGTTTGAATGATTAGAGAAATTGAGTTTTAGCTCTAGAGAGTGGGAGAAATTTGATTGATGCATTCACATGCTAAATTAGACTTTGGTTCATATTCTTGTGCTTAATGGGTCTTTGTATTAAGACACAACTATCCATCCTTGGCCGGATTGGGTGATGAATTGATTTAGGTGTATTCTTTAATCAAGCGAATGAACCCCTAACTTAGATTGAATGGTCTTAATGATTAATAATCAACTTTGTTGCATATTGTTGTTGGGTAAACTTGTTTTCCATTTTTAGCCATCCTAGGGAGATTGATAAAATCGAATCCGTATCTGGAGTAAAGATAAACCGAATTCCTCTTGTTCTCGTGTAGTTATAGGGGTATTTCATTGCTTAATGCTTTCACTCGGTTAGCCACCTTGTGAATGATATTTAGGTTGTATGTTATATATCACGTGGTTCGCATTAACATGCTCAGCGTGGTATCCTCTACATTTGACCAGAAAGTTGAGAGATCACTAGGCTGGCATGTAGAGCTCGTGTATGTGTCCCACAGTCCTTAATAGAATTCATGTTTTTGCATGGATGCAATCTCTATGCACTCGAGATAGGGTATAGATTAATTAAGAGGACACGAGCATATAACATATGTGTTGTATGGGTATCTCGTATTCTTAATGCTTTCACTTGGTTGCCATCCCGTATTTGGTTAGCCTCGTGGATGAATTATTGGTTGTAGTATGGCCCACGCGGTTGCGCATTACATGCCCAACGAAATAACCTGTGTATATGATCAGAAAGTGAGAGTATCACTAGGCCGGCGTACATGGCTCATTTGTGTGTGCCACGACACCTAATAAATCCATGCAAGTGTGTGGATGGATCTCTAAGATATCGAGAGAGATTAGAGATCAATTAAGGGGACACGAGCCTATGATATACTTGCACATTTGAGGGACTAGGTGAGTCTAATGCTTAATTAAGAGGATTGTCACGGTTGAGTCATTTCCCTAGCGTATCCACATTTCATGCATCTTTCCATTCTATCCTATCCATGTATATATTATTTATGTAATTTATTTAGTTATATTATTATTTACTTTTCCGCACACGCAACACACGAGTTCGATCGGCGTGTTGTATAGCTAGAACTAGAGACGGTCGAAGAATCCCACCTCCCTGTGGAACAATACACACACTTGCCGTTTTACTAGTTTTCATAACTATAGAGCACACTGCGTAGGACTTTTAAAAAATATCTTTTTGGGATCCGCAATTCCCTAACGACAGAAAAATGGGTTATCAGTAAATCCTAAGAAGATAAGGACCTTGGAGAAAATGAGGTCTCCGGTTACCCTAAAAGACATTCAAAGGTTGACAGGCTGCTTGGCCTCTTATAACCGATTCATCAGCAAATCAACGGATAGGTGCTTGCCTTTCTTCAATGCCATAAGAAAGAGCAAATGTGTGGAATTGAACGAAGAGTGTGAACGAGCTTTTCAAAAAATTAAGGAATATCTAGGTAAGCCCCAATTTTTATCGAAGCCAATAGACAGAGAAGTGTTATATTTATACCTATCAGTCACAGCTGTGGCCACGGGGTCGGTGTTGGTAAGGCTAGAAGAAGGAGTACAAAAACCAGTATATTACACTAGCAATGCCTTGCTGTCAGTAGAAACAAGGTACTCGGCAACCGAGCAGATGACATTAGCACTGGTGACAGCAGCAAGAAAACTGAGACCTTACTTTCAGGCTCACAAGATCGAGGTTTATACAGACTGTCCGTTAAAGCAGATCTTGTCCAAACCAGAAGTGTCCGGAAGATTGAAAAAATAGGCAGTTGAGCTAAGTGAATTCAATATCACTTACTTGCCAAGGGCCGCAATAAAAGGTCAGGTAGTGGCCGATTTGATCGCTGAGTTCACTGAACTAAACAATGAAGTGATCAGAATGCTTGAAGATAAAGAAAGGAAAGTTTTTCACTAAACGTTGCACGTCGATAGGTCATCAAATACACATGGCAGCGGGGCAGGTATAATGGTATCCACCCCAGAAGGAGATCAGGTAGGATGTGTCTTGCGATTTGATTTCAAAGCTACTAACAACATGGCCGAATATAAGACATTGTTGGCAAGACTCAGGGTATGCATGATATTAGGAGCAGATGAGTTAGAGATATTCAACGACTCACATGTCATGGTCAACCAGGTCCTAGATGAGTACCAAGCGAAGGATAACAATATGGAGGCCTATTTGGAAATAGCTAAATCTCTACTTGGGAGATTCAAAACTTACAGGATCACTAAGATCCCAAGAGAGAAGAATGAGAAGGCTGATGCTCTATCGAGATTGGCATCAGCGACCATTGGTATCTAGTCCAAAACAATCTCTGTGGCCCATCTCAAGAAACCCAGTATCAAAGAAGAAGAAAAGTTGATAGTTGAAGAAATTGAAAGGGGGTAGATCACCTAGATGACTCCGATTAGGGTGTACCCAGAAGATGGCAAGTTTCTCAAAAATGGGCAAATCCAAAAGGATGACACATCATCATAAGCACCGTGTTTTGTGTAAATTAAATGTGACGTATAAACAAATGTCAACTGAATTGAACTGATTTGAATTGGCTAGAAGATAACCCCATAATACCCAGTTAAGGTTACTTAGATGGTCGAGTGGAAAATACTTAACCAAGGTAATTAGATTGACCAAGTAAAGATGATTAGGTTAGGAAAACCCAAATGGTTTGGTCTAGTTATCCGATCGGGTGTAGATTTCTAGTCGGGGGTGAAAGAAGTTTGGTCGGGTTTGGCAGATGGTCGGCTAAATGACAAGTAGACAATTCTGAGAGACGCTCGGGTGAATGACACGTGGACAATGTAGAATTCAATGTAATCGCGACTCAAATACGCAAAAGAAGAATCTTATTCAAATAAGGTGTCACGAAGCATACTCTGAGAAGGAAACAAACTTCCTTAGAGATATCAGAGTCTAGAACAGGTAAAAGATCTAATGCATTCAAAATACTAGCATGCAGAACAGGAAAATGGGTTACAACGACTCCGACAAGTCAGAGTTTCATTAAAACTTAGCAACTTTCTTTATTTGTGTGTCAAGAATTAGGGTTTTATACGTGTATAAATAGACCCTAACAAAGTAATCAGGGGGGTTAGAGAAAATTAACACAAACAAAGTGTACAAGAGTGCAAGAGAAGTAGTGCTTGTAACAGATTAATCATAGCGAAGTTTTTCCTCGCCGTCACCGGCAACCGTGGTTTTTTCCCTTCCTAGGTTTTCCACATAAAATATGTGTTTGCATGCTCTTTTTATCTTTCTTTTTCATAATATTACTGTTAGTTTACCATAATTTGTTAGATGCGAGATCAAGTTTACACAATCCCAAAAATCACCATTAACAAGATTCATATTATCAATATAAATTTTGAATATAGCAAATCTGAATTCTGATTTCTTTATGAAGACATATGAGTATATAATATGATTATTATATTTTATCTTATCGGATATTCACTGAGACGGTTATACCACATCCGTTTATATTGTTTTTAATCCATACAATGATTTTGTAGGTTTATCAAATACAGATTACAAGATCTCAATTTATGTGCTTCTAGTATTTTAAATCCTTCGGGGATTATAAATATCTGCATTGAGTGAACCATATAGATAATAATTACTACGTCTAGAAGACGTATTTCAAGCCTTTTAAAGGCAACCAAATTTATCAAAATTTGGAACGTAATCGTATTCAGCACTATTGAATACCAAGTTTCTGTGAGAAACCTTGTACTACGAGTTGTGCCTCATATTTCATGATCTCCAAGTGTCTTGAGTACTATTGGTCTAAATACTTTATGTTTGGGGGTTATGAAGTCAATTCTTCTTGAATTGTTTATTTTCATATATGCCAATCGTGCCTTTTGTCTACAATAATTGATATTATGAATATCATAATTATCATTTATAATTTCAGAAGCTACTGTGTATAAAAATACATCATCAATGATTATTTCGTGATGATTCCACATTTCTCTCATACGATTTATAGAAATTTTCTCAATTTTATACTCTTGTATCTCTGTTGAGATTTCTTCCATTTCTTTATGGACTTGTATGATTTATAGAGATTTTCTCAGTTTTTATACTCTTGTATCTCTGTTGAGATTGCTTCCATTTCAATGTATGTGTAAGGACCTCTAATTTATGATTGGCTTATTTCATGACAAACCACACCACATTGGTGAATATTGTGTAATGAGTAGCTTAGGTCCTCGTTGGCAAGCTTCCAAACATCTCCATGACTTCAAGAGAAAAAGGTATACTTATTTGACGTGGTCTCTTGAAGAGTTTAGGTGCACACACACACACACATACTTCATGCATGCTTTGTTTCATCTTGCATTTGTGTTCTTATTGCTTATAAGTGTGCATCACTTACACATTGTACACACACTTACATGCATTTGTATTGACATGCATCTATTTCTTATTGCCCTTGTGTGCATTCTTCACAATCACACTTGCACTTCTTTTCTAGACTTATGTGTGGTTGTTGTGTCAACTCTCGCACGTCTTGGTGCGTATTTTTACGCGTTGACAGGGCCTGTGCGTGGGTCCCTACCAGCTCAGTGGACCAATGCAGTTAGCCCTGGTGTTTGGAGATCCCCGGTTCGCTGGTATGTTCGCTGGTCACGAACCATCAAACCCCATGTGCGCGGGTAGGCACCCGCACAGTGGGACCCATGCACTGCGTTGATTTCGGGGTAAAAATGTCTTTTCCCATCAGCTCGAGTCTCCCACTATATAAACTCCTTTATCTTTTCTTCTTCTAACTCCTTTGAATTTAAAGAAAACCTAGAGAGATAGATAGAGTCTAGAGAGAGAAAGCTCCATTTGAGTTTGTTTAACTCTCCAAACGTAAAACTCATCTCCATCTTGCATCATTCAACATCATTTGAGCATAGGTCTTCATGGTTTCATGACTAGGTAAGTTAGAACTTTATTGAATATCATTTATTGTTCTACTTACTCTAGATTAGGTATTTATTGCTTGATTAAATACCTTGACTCACTTTATTGCATATATTATGAATCAAAATTGCATGATTGGGTTTGTTTGTGATAGCTTGCATTATTAGGTCATTTATGCCTAAATAGCTAATCCATAAATGTTCATGTATGCTTAATTGATGATTAGGTTGACTTTGTGCATCTAGTCAAGTTTTTGAATATTTATGTGAGTTTTATTTGACAATAGGTTGTTAGAATTTCTCTACAACTAATTGAGACCTCATGTGTGTACATGTAGGCTTGTTTAATAACTAAGTTGTTAAATTGCATTATAAAATCTAGTTAAACATTTTATGTTTGGTCTTGCACATTATTGCATTTGAGCATAGTGTCATTATACACTTAGACTATATACTCTTCATAGAGTTAAAGTCTTGTGGCTTCTAGGTGAAGTTGCACAAGCAAGTAAAGTCTTGCAACCAAGGGTGGGTTGGCAAGCATTGATCAAGTGCCACTGTAAAAAGCATGTGGGGTAGAGTAGAAGGTGCTCACGCCAAGAGTAGTGGATCAGTGGATATCACTAGAGATTGAACCAAGAGTGGCTAGTGGTAGTGTCTATAGCCTGAGGTTGTTGAGAGTGAGAGTCCGAGTATCACTTGAGGGTGTAACTTTTTACTCATATAGTGGATTTCTGTGATCGTGTGTGGCTAGAAGGATAGCCCATGGTTTTTTCCCTTGTTGAAGGGTTTCCATGTAAAAATCAAGTGTTCTTTAAATTTCATCACCTTACTTGATTTTTATTGTTTGATTGTTTGAGTTAATTGTGCTTAATATTAACTAATCGAAAAAGTTGGTAATAATCGATTAACAACCCATTCATCCACCCCCCCCCCCCTTCTAGGTTGTTTAGACACACGTTTAGTTTGTATTTTTAGTATGATTTATAGAAATTTTCTCAATTTCTATATGCTTGTATCTCTGTTGAGATTTCTTCCATTTCAATGGATTTAGTCACTTCATGGACTTGTATGATTTATAGAAATTTTCTCAATTTCTATATTCTTGTATCTCCGTTGAGATTTCTTCCATTTCAATGGATTTAGTAACTTCATGGACTTATGTCTCTTTAGATATATCAGACTCTTAGAGAGTTGACTTAGAGAAAGTGGATTTAATTATAACTCGAGTTTCGTTTACATTATGATCCTGATACCAATACCTTTCAAAAAAGGTTCACAAGCTTATGATATCCATAAGATGATTTATTTGTTGCCATTTGCTCTGATCGTTCTTAAAGAGTAATCACTGGGCCGAGGTTTATGAGATGACAACTTATAAAATTTTGTTACCTTTAATATATCAAGTAACTGATTAATAATCATATGATGACCAATTATCTTTCGTATTTGAGTGATACAAAGATTGAGATGAGACACATTTATTACATATATATATAACCAAACTGGTATCTCTATTTTGTATTAGAGTAACTTTGCATTTACTCTTATCTCCTTAAGAAACTTTCCATTTGGAAATTAATCAATATAATAATATACAGATTGTGCGTAAAAATATAAACTATTAGAAGTTTAAATGATCTAATGGAAGATTAATCAAAATTAACATTAATTTCAGAATTATATAGAAGTCTTATCTTAGATCATTCCATAGATGCAATAAAGAGATATACAACATAATCAAATATCTTAAAAAGTGAGCAAGACAGTGCCCAATTACAAGTTGTAATGGTAAATAATGATGATAAGTAGTGGATCAGAGATGAATACATCAACATGTAAAATAGAATGTCTCCATATAGAAATTGGTAAATGTATCGAAATAATAAAGTTCTCGCAATTACCCGGAGACGTTTGATAAGTGATTCCGCTGATCCGTTCTGATTATGAGTACATGTGAAAACTAGATGTTGAACATCATTCCCAACTGCTTTGCAATATTCATCAAATATTTAGTAATATGGAGAGGTTTGATAATACACAAATATGTGACTATCTAGTAGATGCATCAATTAAAACTATAAAATAATGAAAGGGCTCTCTTGGCGGATGTATATGTCCACATATATCCATTTGAATGATAGGAATTCAAAACCAACTTTAGAATGAGATAGTTTTATTACTAGTCTCCATTTGTGAATATGCAGTGCATATATTATTATGGAATTAAAAAAATCTCATGGCTCTTTAATTGATGTCCATAATTTTCGACAATTATATGTATCATCGTAGATCCTTGATGACCAAAACTGTCATGTCAAAACATAAGTATTTTTGGATCCGCAAACTTCTAGTTCATAACTGCATAAACTTTAACACTTTTATAAATGTGTAATATAATTCAGATGAGAAAGTATGCAGCTTCTCAATATTGAGCTTATGGCCCAAATCATGCACATATATTCACCACTCTTATTATTCATAATCTCAATATGATATTAATAATGTCATATGTATTTGATCTAAGTAGATTTTTTTATGTTCTGATTGAATGATATAAAGTATCATTGATACACAAAATATCATCTGGTAATAAGATTGCGGTTCTTCTAGAGCCTTTAATCAGATCCGCTGGATCTGATCTAGTATTGACCTTATATGCCTTTGAACTAAGCACATTTCCTTATGTTCTGCTTGAATAATATCAAGTATCATTGATACATAATTTAGTATTATTTGATAACAATATTGTGGCTCTTCCAGAGCTTTCTATCAGATATGTTGAATATGATACAGTATTAACATTTGCTCTAAGCAAAGTCAAATTCATAAAATATTTTTGACCCCGCGGAATTGTATGAGTCATTGCACTCTCAGCAAGACATATATTTTTTCCTTCTGGGAATTTTATGGACATTATATGTAATGCCATTTTATATCTCATGTGAAATGATAATTTTTTCAATTGGTTTATTCTATAAACCTTTTCACGTATCATTTATGTAATGGCGCCCAGTGCATATTGGAAAATTTTTCTTTGTTCTTTAGAATTATTTCTCCTCCCCCCTTTTTTTATATTGTAAACATCACTGGTAGGGACCACACTATGTAATTTGTTTTTTCTTTGTCTCATTCATATAGCAATTATGGCTTAGACCCACCATTTGAAATAAATTTTTTCTCAATTATCTCATCAATGATCCATATAGCAATCGTCATCACTTATATCACTTTTATTTTTCTACTACTCTTGATATTGCTTCTTGAGGAGCATCAAACATGTACGGAATGGAAAAAATATCATTTCCAATTTTATTATATGTTAGGATCTTAAATCATTTTTATGCTACTCACATCATCCTGCTGGAATGTGTATAACCTTTTGCTCAAATGAATGATATATAAACATATAACTTCATAAATATGAGATAAATTAAAATTATGGATCATATGGAATTTTCAAACTTCCGGTTCAATCATGAACTGTAAGTTCATATATAAATTCAGACAACTGCAAATTCTGAATGGATTTGAAAACCACATGTTCCAAATAATAAAGTATGACATTCATGTATATAACACTGGACCCAGAACTCCAGGTTTTCATCAATTTTCAAAATTGTACCAACATAAATATCATAAATCCAGAAACTTTAAGTTCTGGTTATTCGGTCTAGCCGATCTCATATATTGCGTATAATTAAATAATACAAATATTTAAAGAACATAAATAAATAAATCCAGGGAATAAGCTCACTTGATAAATTGCATAAAAATAAATGCTAATATTTGAAGAGCCTAAATAAATAAATCCAGGGGCTAAGCTCACCTGATATATTGCATAGAAATAAATTGTGAATATTTAAAAAAAAACATAATGAATAAATCCAGAACTATAATAGGTTCTGTCGACACAGCCTCAGCTAGTCTCTGTCGACACAACCATATCCAGTTTTACTTATTGCGTATAATGAAATGCAAATATTTTAAAAGCATAATAAATAAATCCAAAACTATAATAGATTTTGTCAACACAGTCGTAGCCAGTATTTGTCGACACAGCCGTAACCAATCTTATATATTGCGTATAATAAATAAATATGAATATTTAAAGAGTATAATAAATAAATCAAGAACTATAGATTCTGGGGATAAAACATAAACCAGTCTCATATATCACGTATAAATATATAAATACGAATATTTAAATATAAGTAAATCACTCTCCTGGAGATCACTTTTACTTACATACACAAATAATGTTGTAAAAGGTGGCCGGCCCGGCACATTTAGGCATGGCATGCCAAGCCCATTTTCCTAAATCGGTCGGGCCTAGCACAGCCCGACAACTTGTCGTGCCGTGCCAGCTTAGGTGTGCCTAAATGGGCCAGGCCCAAGCCCATTTTCAATTTTTTTTTTAAATTTAAAATTTTTAGTATTTAAATATTTAAATTTAATTGTTATAACTTATAATATTGTTTTAACAATTTAACTTATGTATTTTTAATTGTAATTTATTTATCTTATTTATTATTTTATTCTAATAAAAATGTAGAAAATAGATATTTCGGACTTTCAGTATTACATGATTGCCTGATTAAAAACCTTACTAAGAAAAACCCGGTGGGATAAAAACTTGGTAAGGGAAAGAGGGTGCAATCAAATTACATCTAAATGTACATGTATAACCTAGTCCTAGACCTGGTTACTGCTGGAACCCTCATCGATATATAAACTGAAGAAATTTTGAATAAGTTCTTGGTCTTCCATTTCATTTTGCATCTTTGTTCGAGCATGCTGCCAATCCCAAAGGCATGTTAATACCTCTACCATATCTGGAGACAAAGAACTTCTTCTTGGTTCAATTATACGTCCACTAGTGTTGAATGCATGTTCTGAAGAAACTGTGGACACTGGGATAACAAGTACGTCACGTGCTAGGTGTGACAAGATTGGAATTTGTAGCTATAGGTCTTCCACCATAACATCAGATCAAATTGCTCTGTGTTTTCAAACGGATCGAACTGAGCTTCAAGGAACTTGTTCAATTCAGCATCGAAAGTTGCAGTAGCCCGTGGAGCTTGGGATGAAGAAGAAGAACTTTATTAGCTGTCTTTTTTTTCAGCATTTGAGAATGCTCAAACTTGTCTTCAATGGGAGTGTGTCCGGTTCTGCTGATAGTTGTGTGTCAATGCCGCCAAACCCGCGCTCGTAAATACTAAAAACTTCAAACAACTTGTTTCGAATGTCAGTAACCCGTGTAGAATAATCTACACTCAAATTAGAACCAATAAACTCAAGTAAAGTTTCTAAACCAGATAATTTAATCCTATGATCTACTATAACACCTAAGGCATAAAGGAAAATAATAGTATACCGGTGAAAATACACAAAGTGTGTCTAATACAACCTAAGGGGGAGGGGGTGAATGGGTTGTTAATCGATTATTACCAACTTTTTCTATTAGTCAATATTAACAATAAAACCCAATTCAATCAAACAATCTATCAACGAGATTAAAGTGTGGAAAGCAATAAATAATACGTTGAATTGATTTACGTGAGACCCTCAAACAAGACAAAACTCATAGCATATCCTTCTAGCCACACACGGCCATAGAAATCCTCAAGTTATGGACACTATCACTCATATCTTTTGGTTCAGTCCATAGTGACATCCCCTAATCCACTACTCTTGGCGTGAGCACCTCCTACTCTACCCGTAGGCCTTTTATAGTGGCACTTGACAAATGCTCGCCAACCCACCCTTGGTTGCAAGACTTCACTTGCTTATGCAACTTCACCCAGAAGCCACAAGACTTTGACTCTATGAAGAGTGTAAAGTTCTAAGTAAAAGTATGACAATATGCTCAAATGCAATAATGTGTAAGATCACAAACAAAATGCTTAACTAGATATTATAATGCAATTTAACAACCTAGTTATCAAACAATGCCTACATACCCACACATGAGGTCTTAATTAGAGTTGTAGAGAATTCTGACAACCTAATTGTAAATTAAATCCACATGAACATTCAATAAAGCTTAACTAGATAAATAAACATTAATCCATCAACCAATATCACAAGAATGTTCTAGGGTTAGCTATTTAGGGAAAATCAACCTAATTATGTAAGCTATCATAAACAAACTCAATCATGTTATCAAGACTCATAAAAATATGCAATAAAGAGAGTCAAGGTATTTAATCAATTAATAAATACCTAACCTATAGTAAGAAGAACAATAAATAATATTCAATGAAATTCCAACTTATCTAGTCACGGAACCAAGAAAACCCATGCTCAAATGATATTGAATGATGCAAGATGAAGATGAGTTTTGAGTTTGTAGAGTCAAAGAAGCAATCTTAGTGCTTTCTCTCACTAGGGGAGGTCTTTCTCTCACTAGGATCTGATTTTGTGAGCTCTAGGTCAAAATGGGGAAGAAGATGAAGTATATATAAGGTCTAAGTGAAACTACGTCGTTTTGAGAAAGTAAATAAATAAATAAATAAAAAATCAGGGTAAAAATGCTATAGTGCGCAGTTCTACTGAGATGGTAGGTACCCACGCATTACCCGCACACTGGGACCATGAAAAACCTCAGAAAAGTCTTCGATGGTGACTACTTGGGTAGGGACCCGCGCATTACCCGTGCACTGGCAAATCAATACAACAACCTGATTTTCAAGTGGCTCAAAACATGACCAAAAGACATCAAAATTTATCAAATAATATACAGTTGGAAATGTATGAATGTCTACTTTTTACACCTTTTTTACGGAATGAGGTTTTGATTTCTTTAGAAAGAGTTATGGTCATTTGAGTGACCAAATATCAGATTTGGATAACACCAAGATTACCCAAACTTAAGGTATAAGACCATGAGACCTAAGACCAAACCAAGAGAAGAAAGAGACCTTCTTAGGTGATCACACATAGCGCTAAGATAAGCACATCATTGTGCATGCGTGGATGTTTCTGATCAATCATCGGAAAACGAATTACATCACACAAAACTACACTTAGATCTAACAACAAAGTACATGTGTGAAATGTATAATGGATGCACATATAAAAACAATTAGAACACAAATGCAAAATGAACAAAGCATGCATGAAGTTTATGTGCACCTAAACTCTTCAAGAGACAAAGTTAAGTGAATATACATTTCGCACTTGAAGTACAGAGATGCTTGGAAGCCCACTCAAATGCTAGTAAAAGAATTCTACAACTTTAACAAGATAGAGGTGCCCAACCTTTGACTTAAGTTGTAAACGTTATTCAAGACTAACTAAAGAATTGTGTCTACCTCATACATATCCGGATGTATGAACAATTCTTCATGTCTCATAGTCTTTTGACCTTATGATTATTTACCTTGTTAATTATAATAATAAATGTTATAAGTAATTGTAAGAATCAGAATTCACTTTATTAATATGAGAAAATTGTCAATTACAATATTACACTCTTGCCATTGAGCATAATCCTAGCAGAGAGGATGAATATCGACTTCCTGCACTGGATATGTCCCATGAACTGCCTGGTGAAGGCCTATTTCGATTCCTCAAAGTTCCCGATCGAACCGTTTGCAAGGCCACCAAACCATCTAGACTGATCTCCTAATGTCTGAGGGAACATCCTTCACAAGAGTGCGTCATCATAATCGTACTGCGCCATCGCGCTCTGATATCTTCTAACATGCTCCTAGGGGTCGGTGTTGGCCTTGAACTACATCACTACGACATTTTGAATTTTTTCGAGAAACGGGCCTATCTTATGGAGGCAGTGAATGGACTTCTGGAATTAGCAGAACTTGTCTCTATTCCAGCGCTTCTATCATTTTTAGCAGAACTTCTCGTTCTCCTTCTGGCTCTCCACACTCATTAAACTTCTGACAGATGATGAGACCACAAGGGGTTTTTTGAAGTTTGCCATGTAATTTGGGTGTCACGAATATTATATTTGGGTGCGGAAGTTGTCTTTCTACGCCTCATTGAGGGCTCCTCTCTGTCAGTTAAGGGTGATCGAGACCTCTTCCTATGCCCGTTGTACCTATCGTCTCGGTTATAATTCGGTCCCGTCCATGACCTCTTATAGCGCTGTCATACAGACTGCGCTCCTAACTTCTCCAACTAGTTTGGTCCTCATTCCTCCTGTGATCTTGACGATCGTCACTCTTTTGGGATCGCTCCCTCTTTTCATGGTGATTCGTCCTATCTTTACAAGTTTTCTGCGGAGCTTCAGGAGTCAAAACTACTATCTCAGATTGTATTCTGGGGTCATGTACCACCACATGTGTGGATAGCTGGAATGGTGAGGTCAAATTTGAAGTGGCAGTTATATTAATTCCCCATCTAGCTATGTCTTCAATGACTCTTCATAGGGATTCTTGAACTTTCCAGAAAGTGTTTGGGGAAATACCAGGTATCACATCAGTAGAAGTTGGATATCTTGCCCAATAGAAGGTAGAGTCCTGGAAGGCAAGTCACCTCCCGCGCCACCGATGTTGGTTATATCAATGTTGTTGATACTGTTGGAACCTAGGGTTACAGATTGCGCAGTAGAAGGTTTTAAAATTTTTTAATGCAATCATTAAACTAACCCATTTGTACAGTAATAATCAAATATAATAATAAAGTGAAGGAATTTATTTTTCATACCTACGTAGGGGGCTCCTTCACTTTGATACGAACTGCTCCTGATTTGAACCACGTGATCTTCCTCGCAATCTCCCGAAACTGGTAACAGCGTGTGGGCGCGTCACGATATTCAGGACCTGTATGGAGGAAGAAGAGAAGAACACACACACACACAAACAAAGGCTAGAGCTGCAGCCCTTGTAGCTGCCGCACCCTATATATTTTTTTTGTTTGCTGTTTGTATTTTGCTGTGTGTCACGAACACTTTTTACTTCTCTCTTTCAAAGTAATCTTATATTACTTTTTATTTTGTTGTGTCATGTTTCTTATTCGGTTATGCTTTTGTATTTCTTTAAAATTATATATCCCATATATCTTTTTAAAAAACAAAACCGAATACTATTTGATTTAAAAAAAAACAAAGATATCTCATATCTTTTTAAAATAATTAAATATTTATTTTTGAATTCAAACATTTTAAATTCAATTTCAAATATTTAATTTAATAAAATAAAATAATCATATTTCTTATTTTATTCAAAATCAAATATCAACTAATACTCTCCATTTAGTGATTAACAACATAATTAAATAATCTTATTATTTAATTTATTTAATCACCATTATTCATTAATTAAATAATCTTATTATTCAATTAATTCCCGAATAAATACGTGTCACTTTCGTAACACAATTAATTGGACAATCCAATTAATTAACCGTGGCCCTTGTTACCTAAATCGATCGGGCTAGCAAGGGGACCTAATGGACTAACAGTATTTTGAGCTCCAATAATCCTTAGAAATTATTAATTAAACTTTTTAATTAATATTTCATGATTATTAACTTCGGTGTTATTCCACTAAAAACCCGAAGCTGCACTCTCTCAACTGTAGACGTTTTTACACAAACCAATAACTCTCGGTGTCCATCGATATAGCTATTACATATGATATAATCCTCCACAAGTAGTTCATAATTAGAGCTGGGTCATAATGTCCGTTATACCCCTCTAATCATATCTTTCCATTAAGTACCATTGATTCTCTAATGAACAATAAATCCTACATTCCTTACGGAATTAGGAGAGCGCTCATATTGTTCAAGCCCCGAATCAACCCTTAAGGGAACTACCATCTACTTCTCACAAGAAGGAGTTGATTCCACTATTGTGTACAAACCTTCCCAGCCACAAGCCAAACCGCGATCCCAACATACGGAGTATATTGATCAGGAATGCAACTCCGACCTCACCCATGGTATATCAAAGACCACGATCTAACCTGAAGGAGTCGATAAGACACTCAAGATTAAGATCACCCACATATAGCCATCATTAGTTGATATATATGAATCTCATCGTTAAACGGATCTTAGTGAGAGATTCATATAGATCATGGCCCAGTCCTATATGATCACATCATACAAGATGCCTCCATTCTCATATCTATATATGAATGATCCAGGATAGGATCACCGTACACTACGAAATGGACCGCAGCTGTAGATTAACCACAAATAAAGTACCCAGCTTTATGTGCTATCTACGGACTCTTTAAATTGCTCGTTTCAAACTGAATCCATCTATATATGACACTCATATACTCAGTTCGAAATTACATCCGGCAATTTTGGATGTTATGTGCACATGTTATATAAAGTATGACACAAAATGAATGAATATACTACTTCTTTTATTTATGTTCAAATTACATTTACATATTACAAGCTTTAGGGTAAAAACCCCAACAGATACGACGTGGGGTACCAACATCATGCGGGGACTGACTTCCATCCTTATTATCCTCCATGTCACTGTTTCACAAGTTCTTCGAGATTAACTTAGTAAAAGCTAGTTCAACCCCCCTTCTTCTAACGCCAATTGTTGACATTGATTTTTGGATTATGTAAAATAGATCACGCATCACACAAAGTATGCTGAACTAACAATCAAATAATGAATAAAAGATCAATCAAACAAGATTTTACGTGGTAAAATCCTAAGGTGGAGAAAGAAATCCACTATCAAGAATAAATATTACACGCTCAACCTTACTTATCCTCTCCAATATCTAATAACTCATCAACAATTGCTGGATGTTTTTAAGGTCTATTTATACACACATAGAACCTTAATTCTTGAAATACAAGTAAAAGAAAGGTGACTGTCCTTTAATGAAATACAAACAACCTTAACTTATATGAGTTGTAATGATTTTCTTTACCGTCTTTCACTGTTTGTGTTTTAATCACATCAAGTCTTTTACTTATTCTGGACTCTGATAACTCTAAGGAAACTTGTTTCCATCATGAGACCTTATTTGAGGAAGACTCTTTTTTACGTGTTTGAGTCGTGATTCAATGTTACCAGCATGTCAAGCATTCGAGCATATCTGGAAATTATCCACGTGTCGCTTAGCCGACCATCTTCCAAACCCGACCAGATCTCTTTTACAGACCAGAGATCTACACCCGGTCGGATAAGTAGACCCAACCAGTTGGGTTTATCTGACCATTTTGAGATTTTTCGATCAAATCTTATTATCCTGATCAATCTAATTACCTTGGTCGGGCTTTTCCCACCCGACCATCTTAGTAACTTTGATCAGCATTGTGAAGTTATTTTCTGGTCATCTTAAATTGGCTTAACTTAGTCGACTTTTGTTGACACGTCACTTATTGTTCTGTATAAGCGATTTTTATGCTGACGTGTCATCTTCTCAAATTGTACCAATAACAAATCACATCAACCCCTTAGTGGGGATTTAGCTACTCACTAATTACAAAAGATAAACCAAGAGATGTGAGTGAGGAAAAACCCATGAAGAGATTCCCATTCCTTCAAGCTTCAATTCCAATCTCCTAGAGCACTTGTTGAGTAGAAAATCAAAGAAATGATTTATAGGTTTTTGATGTGAAAGGAGAGAATGATTCCTAGATATAGAGAGAGAAAATGTAATGTAAGATGGTGTGTGGGTGTGTGGCTGAAGTCAGAAATGAATCCTAATATACACTTCCCAAAAATAGGTCTGATTGCTGATGTGGTCTTCAAAACGGACGCAGTGTGCATGTATATGTGCTCGGGTAGGGTACCTGCGCAGTGACCCATGCATATACCCTCCAGCAGCTTCCTTTTTCTGTTAGCTGGTAACTGCGCTGGTTGGGACCCGTGTAGTACCAACGAACTGGACACTTAGACAATTCTTGATGATTTCAGACCTCTGGTTCATGGGTAAGTTCGCTTATACGGACCAGCAAAGGTTTGAAGCTTGGATTGCGTTGGTGGTGCGCGGGTAAGGGTACCCGCGCACACAGCAGCGCACTGCATTCTTCTTCTTGCCTCATTTGGTTGGTTTTGTTCCTGAATTCTCCCCTTTCTTCTCCAAGACCAGGATTACATCTAATGCCTGCAAATGTGATAAAAGAGCCTATAAGACCTGAAAACACGCTTGAAAACAAGGCAAAGGATAAGGAATGATAGCCAAAATATATAACAATTTTGGCTCGATCATACATATTGAGGCTAAGAGTGTGTGATTTCACAATAGGAGTATCTATGAGCTTATAATTGCTCATTTCGAATAAACACTCCTAATATATAAGCCACTTTACTTATATAAAATCTCAATGAAATTTGAGTACTAAAATTTCATTATGGTTTTACAAACTCCTTATAATTTCTAGCCAAACATATAGTCAATAAATAAACAATAAGCAATTTCGGATTACCGTTCACCATCGGAATCCAAATCATAGCAGAAGCGGATCAAACACTCAATTGTATCACCGGAGGTTGGGGAAAGATCACAGATCGAAATCCAAGAAGTTCCCTCTGATTACAATGCAAAATACCCACACTCTAATCCTAGATGGAGAAAATTCAATTTTGATTTTCTCAACATCTACTCTCTATTATATTAGTGTAAACACTAGCAAACTTACACAAACTCTGTGTCTAATATGTTGCACAGATAAACACTCATAAAGTTGCACACTATCCGTTGCTTACCCCGAAGCACACACTTCTACAATAATGCTTAAAATTCACTTATTAGCATTGTGTGTGTAATATCTACACATGTAGTTTCTAGCATGTTCATTTTGAATTACTCATGCAGTTACCAAATATGGATTGCTCGTGGGATTATTCTTGGGCCATGGTTACATGGACTTAAACTTGGCCTTACTTGGGTGTCAAAACCTAAATATACCATTGATCGTGCCAAAATTGTATTGTATTTTGGCTCTCATATCCGTGTCCTTTGTCTCATTTTCATGCGTATTTTTGTGTCTTATAGGCTCTTTTATTGTGATTGCAAGCATCAGATGCAATTCAGATGTTGCAGATGGAAAGCATGACGATTGTGCGCAAAACGAGTTAAAGAAGCAAGAAGAAATGCATAGTGTGCGGGTCCTTACCCGTGCACTACCTGCACACAGTGGGGTGTGGAGCAAAGGTTGTCCAGTGCGCCGGTGTGCACCAGTGCACTACCCGAGCATGGGGGAATAAAGTCTTGAAGAAGACCCAGTGCGTGGGTGTGCACCAGTGCACTACCCGCGCATAGGAAGAAGAAGAAACCCAATTTGCCCAGTGCGTGGGTCACACTCGCGCACATCGGGAATTGACATCTGCGCACTGCACCAGAAAATGGGCCTACATTAGCATTTCAAACCTATTTTCGAGAATCATATAAATATATTCTTATTTGATTATTCCCACACGCCCTTCTCAGCCTTCAACCTAAATTTTACCTTTTTAGATCCAATAATATCCTCCCATAAATCCAAACCTAACCTCCACCAAATCCATCACCAAATAACTTCTATATCACCATTTTCACTCAAATTTCACTCTAAACCCCATTACACACTCAAGAGCTTGACTAAGGCAAATTTTGGAGAAGAAGATAACTTGAAGAAAAAGGAATCTCAGCACTCCAATGGGTTCACTCTCCTCTATTGTTGTCTTTATTTTCCTTTGTATTCATTTTAGCAGTAACTAAACCCAATTTGGGAGTTAATGTAATAAATTCATGGATTGTGGGTTTTCCACCATATTTGTGATTTGATTTATATAGTTTCATTAATTTTGCTTAATTGTGTTTAATCTCCTCTTGAATTAATGTAAATTCCTCATATTTTGATTGGCTCATTTCGTTGACAAACCACATTGGGGTTTTAATTGTAAGGGTAGATTATACCTCATTGTTCGTGATCAAGCTTCAATGGCATTCCTAAGCTCAAGAAGCACTTCAAAGGTATATCACTTGCTTAACTCTTAATTGAAGAGATTTAGTTGCACTCACTTACTAGGTGCATTAGTCATTATATCTTGCATTGGAGTTCTTTTGATAATATGTTGTGCATGTTAATTGTGCTTCTCTTTTGTATGCATTCACTCATTTCACACTTGCACAACATTTATGTAAGATAGGCTTTTCTCTTGTGTGTTGAAAAGGGATTTTTTTTCCCTTTAGCATGACATAGACCGTTGGGCAAGCATTGCTTGCACCAGGGCACATGGAGCGGTAAACTCCAGTATGTCATGTGTTGTGCATACCGCGGCATGTGCACTTGTATGCACAGCGGTCCCTACCACGGTTTTCCCCAAAAAGCCTATGTTGTATGTACCGTGGCCTGTGCATTTGCATGCACAATGGCCCCAACCGCGGTATTGTCCAATGAGTGCACTACTGTGTGTACCGCGGTCTGGACAACTTACTCGAGCTAAGGTATACATAGCGGTAATGACGGGATTTTGTTGGCTGGTCTTAAAACGACATCACTTCAACTAGGGCTTCATATATATAGATCATTTCCCTTTCTTAGCCTCCCTAGGGCATCTGATTTCAACCTAACTCCATTTATAGAGCTCAAGAGTGTCTTGAAAGAAAAGCCATCAAGATTCAATTTTCTTGATCAAAACCCAAATACCCATATTTCATTTATGAATCAAACATCATCTAGCTTCATCTAGGATGTGTTTTAGCATGGGTCTTCATCAACACACATGACTTGGTAAACACCATCTTTATTCATTCTAGTGTTCTCACTTAACAATAAATCTCTTTTATGACTTGTTTGCATCTAGACTAAGTTTTTATCTACAAGTCGAGATTCTTCTGTGTTGATTGTTGGGTTTTGTATTGTGATAGCTATTGCATCTAGACTTGCATTTATTTTATGTAGCTAATGTATATGTATGTCATATAGCAACATGATATGTAGGATTGTTTGACTTGTTCATCTGTGATTAGATAAGCTAAAATGTGTTGACCTAGCATTTATGCATTTAGAATACTTTTGACATTCACATTTGTTGTTTTCTCTTCATTGATTGTTAAGCTTGTGACTAAGTGGATTAATGCACAAGGTGATTGGTCTATGATCACTATTAAAGGCTCATTGGGTCGAGTGAAAGGGTTAGTGACCAAGTATGGTGTAACTTGAGGTCAACCTAGGTTGTAAACTTTCATTCAAATAGGGGATTTGAGGACCGTGTGTTTGCCCGTGAGTTTTGCCGAGTTGGAGAGTTTCTCACGTAAAACAACTCGTGTGTTTTTAGTGTTTTCCACTTAACTTGTGTTTGTTTATTGTTTGCTAATATGGGGTAAATTTTTTAATATTAACTAATCAAGGAAATTTGGTAATTTACTTGATTAAAACCTATTCACCCCCCTCTAGGTTAGGTTAGACACACTCACTCAAGTAGTATTTTCAATTAAGTAGGCTCTCAAACTCTTGATTCTAGTTGTTGATTGAACTTATTTGAGTAATTGCACTTTAATTGCAATTTCTTTGTGGATTAAGTAGGCATTCCAATTCTTAGTCCACTTTGAGGTTGAATTTGAACTTATATGTATTTAACACTCTTCTTGGATTGGGCACTCCAACTCTTAATTCATGCTAGATGTTGAATTGTGATGTCTTTGTGGGTTGAGTAGGCACTCTAACTCTTGGCCCATATTTGATGTTGATTTATGTTTTCAACCATCCACATTAAGGTGTTTTAGAACTAGCTCTATTGAATGGAAGGGATGGATTGTGAGCACTCCAATCCTAGCCATCATGACTAAACAATTTATCTAGGCTTAATGAGACACCTTTCCACACTCAATTCAGCTCTCCAATGGTTAGGTTATGGATGAGGATAAAGTGGTTCTTAAACCACACTCAAAGGTAGATTGGCTATATATAGATCGAATTGGTCTTAAGAGACGGATTGCCCATTATTCGTGCATGAATTGCATCGACTCCCATAGTACCCTATCATACTTTATCTTTCCATTTCACATTCTTGTAGTTGTAGTTGATGTTAGCTTAGTTTAGTTTGTTTTTGCATTTTTATTTTACATTTTCAAAACTAATCTCTACACTTTACTTTTATTGCATTTTTGTACTAAAGTTCAATTTGGTTATTGCTATCTGACCGATCCTTGTGGACGATACCCGACTTGCCACTTTACTCGTTTTTGTGAACATTTTGAGCCATAGTTGTGGTTTTTATAAATTTTGTTTGAACGCGTACTTTCTATAAACAGCATAGCAAAAGGAATGCTTTCAACCATCAGTTTTGATATATACAAATCATATTATTTTGTTTACATTCTCTCCAACAACTATAGATACCTTATTTTATCATTTTCATTCCATTTATTATTTTGTCTATAGTGACGTCATGTTTTGTTAGCTACCGATAAAATGATATAATATTGAACTAGAGGAACTAGAGATGCATATGATTTTCAATATATATTTTGCAATGCTCGCATATTGTGCGGGCTGCATACTAGTTACAAAAGTAAAAGTACATCAATGATTTAACTTGTGGGTCTTGTCAAAAATGAGAGCAGTAAACAGAAAACTATTATGAAAATATAATATAAGTGAATGTCCATCCAATCTCACAATGTAACTTGTGATCCTTCACCTTTCCTAATTTATTCTCAAGTTTATGGTATCATTTATTCTCAAGTTTATGACTCCATTGATTCTCAAGTTTATTGCTAGTGTCTTTTCAAGTTTTTCACTAATGTATTGTGAGCCTATATAAAGGAGGTATCTCTAAGTTGTAAAGACATTTGAGAAGTGAATAAAGTATCATATTTTTATGTTGTCTATCTCTTGATTCCTTATTGTGCTCTTACTATTAAGTTTATTTCACGTTATCAACACGAAGAAGCTCTGATTAGGTAAATACTCTTCCTATTTATTCGTTTTCACAAGATATGAAAAATATATATGTTGTAATTTGTTATTAACTCACTGCAACAACATTCATTATTTTACAATTACAAAATATCATGAATTTAACATATATATTTTTACCCTTACATATTTTGTTGTAGGATTTGACATATTTGTGTTTAGGAATTTCTAATAATTATTTTCCTGATTTAGCAAGCTGAATATGTCGAATATCACGAAACTTGAATTTGTTGCTCTTAATATTTCAGGTAACAATTATCTGTCATGGATTCTTGATGTTGAAATTCATCTTGATGCCAAGAATCTGGGAGATACCATTAAAGAAAAACATGAAGCATCTTCACAGGACCGTGCTAGAACAATGATTTTACTTCGGCACCATCTCCATGAAGGATTGAAATCTGAGTATCTTATTGTCAAAATTCCCTTTGAGCTTTGGACATATTTAAAAGAGAGATTTGATCATTAGAAAACGGTGATACTTCTAAATGCTCATTATGACTGGATGCACTTACGATTGCAAGATTTTAAATCAGTTCGTGAGTATAAGTCTTCATTATTTAAAATTGTCTCTCAATTGAGATTATGTTGAGAGACAATAACTAAACAAGACATGTTAGAAAAAAAACATTTTCTACTTTTCATGCCTCGAATTTGTTCCTGCACCAATAATATCAAGAGCGTAGATTTACCAAATATTTTGAGTTAATATCATTTCTTCTTATGGCTTAGCAAAATAATGAGCTTTTGATGAAAAATCATCAATCTCGCCAAACTGGAACTGTAGTGTTCCCAGAAGCGTATGCTAATTCATCAAATAACCGTGGTGGTTATCATAGGCGTGGTTGTGGTCATTATCAAGGCCGAGGTGGTCATAATAAGAAATCTAAACGAAACCACAAGAAGTGGAATAACACTGATGAAAAATAAGAAAAAGGGAAAGGTTTTCAAAACAAACCCACTAAAAATCATGACAATGCTTGTTTCCGATGTGGAGTAAAAAGGCATTGGTCGCGTACCTATCGTACCCCTAAATACCTTGTGGAACTTTATCAAGCATCATTAAAGGCAAAAGGAAAAGAGGTGGAAACAAATTTCATTGATCATGATAAGCCCATAGACATAACTCACTTGGACGTTTAAGATTTCTTTGAAGACCCTAATGGAAATATTGGCTACTTAATTGGTGGACATGTTAATACCAATCACCATGTTTCACATTATGTTTCTGTGTGTTTTTCATTATGCTTTTGGTGTGTTATTAATGTTTAATTATCATTATGTTTAAGTTTGTTTTGAGTGTTTTAGTGTATTTTGAGTGTGATTCTAATAAAATTCCCTACATCGTGTGCTTTTGAGGGAATAAATTTGTCTTAGAATAGGGTTTGTTTATTAATAAAGCTTGAGTTTTATTTTCAATTATTTCTTAATTAATTTGTAATCTCCTCAATTTTTTTTAAAATTTTTTTTCCATTTTTATCTTTGCTCTATGTATTTATATTAACTTAAAGTTATATATGTGAAGATGGCTTTGGATCATACTAATGATTTGAACAATCAAAAGATGAATGATGGAGAAGTATGTCTTGTAGATAGTGCCACAACGCATACAATCCTTAGAAACAAAAAATATTTCTCTCTTTTAAGATTAGCTAAAGCTAATGTTAACACAATATCAGGTACTAAAAACCTGATAGATGGCTCTAGAAGAGCAAATAATTTGTTACCAAATGGAACAAAATTACAAATTAAAGATGCTTTATTTTCTATCAATTCCAAAAGAAATTTGCTAAGCTTTAAAGATATCCGTCTTAATCAGTACCACATTGAGACTACTAATGGAGGTAATATAGAATGCATTTGCATCACTTCTATTGTATCATGCTAGAAGAAGATACTAGAAAGATTTTTTGGACTTTCTTCTGGGAGGTATCAAACTAGACATGACACCGGTTCGGTTCGAACCGGCGAATAGAACCTAAACTGGCGTCGAAAAACCGGACCCGGAACCGGTCCGGACCGATTCCGGTTCCTATTCTTTTTATAGAGAATCCGGCCGGTTCGAACCGGCGGTTCGGTTCCGGTTCGAACCGGCCAGTTCTTTCCTTTTTTAAATTTTCTTTTTCTTTTTCTTTTTCATTTCTAAATTCTAATTTTTTAACCTACCCCCTCCATTCATTTTTCCCCACCCCAATTTCCTCAATTCTCTCTCAATATTCAATTCTCGAACTCTCCAAGTTTTCAATTTATATTATTTATAATTATTAAGTTAGTAAGTTTCCATTTCCAATTTATTTTATTTACAATTACTAAGTTTCTAATTTATTTTATTTGTAATTAGTCAATTACTAAGTTTCCAATTTAATTTATTTACAATTTATTTTATTTTCAATTTATTTTATTTGCAATTACTAAGTTTCCAAATTCCAATTTATTTTATTTGCAATTTATTTTATTTGCAAATTGCAATTACTAACTACTAAGTTTCTAATTTTCTTCCAAATTTATTTCCAACCATTTAATCACTTATTTTACTCAATTTTTTAACATTTTTTGTTCAAGGAATTTTACAATTGAATTTTTAAAATGGCAAGTGGAAGTGGTGACGCTCCTAGACGTTCCATTTCGATGAAAGGTAAGGGTCGTATGATGGATAATCTCGGTCATAACGACTGTGCCTATCACGAGTATTTACAACACTAAGTCTATGCTGAAGATCTAGGTCTAAACTTTCCTCAATCTCATCCCTCTCTAAGAATTTCTGAACCCGATCTCAATGCCACCCCCCATTTGACAAGCCAATCAGAAAATATGTCTGATTTTGGCACTGATGGCCCTGATCCCAACCCCTCTTCAGATTTTGATTTTGATCCACATACGGAAGAAAAGTTACTGAAACATGTCAAATATGATCTCTTCGTACTCCATATGAAGAAAGTTATGCAAAAAGATGGAAACACTGTAGTGATTTGCAATTAATGCAGAAAAATATTTAAATGACACAAATCTGGATAATATGGCACATATCAAAAGCATATAACAAACACACATCCAGACGCACATGCCAGATCGAGTTCACAATGCTCAAATTTCCAGGTATGCTACCTCTAACCAACAGTTATTTAAATATAATGATGCAAAAATAGAGAAGCTTTAGCTAGAATGGTTGTAGTAGAACACTTATCATTTAGTTTTGGTGAAAATATTGGTTTTAATAAATATTGCCAACGAGCATTAAATCCTGCTACATGTCGTGTTCCTAGAACCACGCTCACAGAAACACTTGAAAAGATTTATGACAAAGAAAAGGAAATGTTGACAAATTTTTTAGAAAAATATAATGGTCGTGTTTCCGTATGTGTCGACATATGGAGTGACCATTGGCAAATGCATTCATATATATGTGTCACTTGCCATTATATAGATAATGCATGGACTATCCAAAAAAGAATTTTTACATCTAGAGTTTTTGATGGAAAACACACTGCTGCTAATATTTTTAGACAGCTTAGAATTATTTTTGCAAAGTATAAAATTGATAACAAAATTTTTGCAATTGGTTTTGATAATGCTTCTAGCAATACCGCTGCTATTCCTGCTTTAATTGAATCATGCAAACCTTGTCTTAGTGGTAAATTTTTTCATCAAAGATGTGCATGTCATGTTTTCAATTTATGTGTTAAAAAGGATTAAAAACTCTTGAATAGTTTATTCAACCTATTAAAGATGCCCTATATTATTTGTGGAAACATCCTACTGTAATGAAAGCATGTGCAGCATATTGTAAACAAAATGGTAAGCGTGCCATTAGATTTCCTCGTGATGTTCCAACACGTTGGAATTCTACTTATAAATTGCTTGCTAGAAGTTACGAATATAGGGATTTATTAGTTACTTTTATTCAATATCATGTTAGTCACATTAATCTTTATCAAAATCATTGGGATGTTTGTAGCAATGTTTGTGGTAAAGGTTTTTTATACTGCTACTAACAATTTATCTAGTGTTTATTATCCTACAACTAATTTATTTATTATTGAGAGTCTTAATATTGCTGATGCATTTGCTCATTGTGAATCCGACTCACAGTTACATGAGTCTGTTACTGTTATGAAAAAAAAATAGTTAGAATATTATAAAGAGTTTCCAAATATTTATTTGATTGCCTTTTATTTTGATCCACATTTTAGATTAGAAAATTTGCCTGATTATCTTTCTGTTTATTATGAACAAGGTTTAAAAATAGATTATGATGTTGATAAGTGTTGTGCTAGAGTTAAAACATTATTGTATGATTTATATGATGAATATCTTAGAGTTTATGGTCCATCACTGAACATAGATGTTCCATAAACACATATTCTGAGGTTGAATCTTATTTAAGTACCTCTTTTGAGTTCATAGAAGACACTGAAGTTAAAAAATTTGATATCCTACACTGGTGGAATGATTATGAAAGGTACTTTCCAATCTTGGCTATGATAGCCAAACAAATCCTTTCAACACCAGTTTCTACAGTGGCGGTGGAACAACAGTTCAGCGCTGGTGGGAATATTCTAGACCCAAGACGTTCCCTTATGAGTCTGAAATCACTTCAGATATAAGCTTGTGTCGAAGATTAGACGAAAGCTCAATATAGACAACAAGAAATCGATCAAGAGGAGCCATACGATTTCTTTAAAGATGATTAACCGGCTGAAAGTCGAACGGATGATCATGGCAACGATTACTCCACGACTCCTCGGGCCACGGCGCCACGCCAATCACCATCTCCAAACATGCAATAAAAGGTAAGAGAACTACGTGGCCTTTGATTTCTCTAAACCCCAAAGAGGATATATATGCAACTTAATTGTGGTAAAAATTAAGTGCAAGACCAATTTTACATTTTTTAGTTTTATTTTAATTTTGATTTTGAATTTGTCATTTATTTATTTTATTTTATTTTGTGGTGACGGGTGAGTGGTGATCCATCAAAATACATTTACCAATTACATTTTTACATGGCTAGGCGAATTTTACATTTCTTAGTTTTATTTTAATTTAATTTTTTAATTTGTCATTTATTTACTTTATTTTATTTTACGGGTAACAGGTGAGTGGTGATCCAATAAAATACATTTACCAATTACATTTTTACATGGCTAGGCGAATTTTACATTTCTTAGTTTTATTTTAATTTTACATTTCATATTTACTTTATTTTATTTTACGGGTAACAGGTGAGTGGTGATCCAATAAAATACATTTACCAATTACATTTTTACATGGCTAATGTTTTTATGAAATAAGATTAAAAAAAAAGGAACCGAACCGGTGGAACCGCCGGAACTGGAACAGTCGGTTCCGAACCGAAACCGAACAGGAACCGGAACCAGCGTTATGTCTATATCAAACTATCATACCAAATATAGAAACAAATCTTGTATAGAGCCAAAAGTTCAATGATCCATAGATTTATATGCTTTGGCATGATAGACTTGGTCATCTAGGATTAATTATGATGCAGAGAATTGTTGAAAACTCATATGGATATTCCTTAAAGAACCTGGGGATTCTTTTACCTTCCAATAAGCTATGTGTAGCTTGTTCTCAAGCCAAATTAATTACAAGACCATCCACAACGAAGTTAAGTTTTGAATCTACAAGTTTTTTGGAAAGAATTCAAGGTGATATATGTGGACCCATTCACCCACCTTGTGGACGTTTTTGATATTTCATGGTTTTAATATATGCGTCAACTAGGTTGTCTCATGTTTGTTTGCTCTCTACCGGTACCGTTGCATTTGCAAGACTTCTTGCTTAAATTATTAAATTATAGCACAATTTTCTGATTACCAAATTAAAAAAAAATTAGACTAGATAATGCAGGTGAATCTACATCTAATGCTTTTAATGATTATTGCATGTCAATTGGTATTGACATATAGCATCCTATTGCACATGTCCATACTCAAAATAGTTTGGCATAATCCTTGATAAAACGTCTTCAATTAATTGCTAGGCCTTTACTTTTAAATTCAAAATTACCTGTTTCTTCATGGGGACATACAATATTACATGTTGCATCATTAATTTGTATTTGACCAACTAATTATCATAATTTTTCACCTTCGCAATTTGTCATCGGCCAACAACCAAATATTTCTCATTTGAGAATTTTTGGCTGTGTTGTTTATGTTCCAATTTCACCCTCACAGAGGACAAAAATGGGTCCTCAACAAAAAACTTGGAATTTATGTTGGCTATGATTCTCCTTCAATAATTAGATATTTTGAACCTTTAACATGAGATCTTTTCACCGCAAGATTTACGGATTGCCATTTTGATGAACAGGGTTTTCCGTTGTTAGGGGGAGAAAAGATAGATAAACAACGTGAACTTATATGGAATGCATAATCTTTATCTCAGTTTGAGCCATGAACAAATCGATGTGAACTTGAAGTTTAAAGGATTATTCAGTTGCAAAATATTGCAAATCAAATTCCAGATGCATTTGTCGATTCAAAGAAAATAGTAAAATCACATATACCTGCTGAAAATATCCCAGTAATGGTTGATGTCCCTGAAGGACAACTAGATAGGGTAAATGAAATTAGGCCACACTTGAAGCATGGTAGACCAATTGATGCAAAAGACTTAATTCAAAGGAAAAGGAAAATACAAATGAAGCTTCAAAATAAAAATGGCTATCATGAAAAAGCTATGATTAAAAACAAGACAACAAAAATAATCGATTCGAAACTAATCAAATTACTCCCGAAGAAGTATATATACCAACAACTGAGGAAATACAAAATTCCCCTTAAGAGGAACAAAATAATCATGTAGAATTTAATCTCCCCTGATGAGACTCATGAACGAATCTTAATAGATTGTGTTGGTGCTAAAAAGTTCCTGGATCGAAGGAATATTAATATTGATGATAAATTTGCATTTGTTGTCGCTCTTGATATTATGAATAATGATGAAGATGATAAACCAACAACATTGGAAGAATGTCGACATAGAAAAGATTGGCCAAAATGGAAAGAAGCAATCCGAGTAGAACTGAATTCGCTTGAAAAATGTGAAGTTTTTGGACCGATTGTCCAAACGCCTGAAGACGTCAAACCTTTCAGAGTTAGAAAATGAAATGAGAAAAACGAGATTGTGAGATACAAATCATGACTTGTAGCACAAGGTTTCTCATAAAGATTATGTTGGAAAGCGTGCGTCAGGAAAAGATTACATATTCAGGGTATAGGCTACTCGGTTCATGACTTGAAGCATGTAGGACGTTGAAACTGCTCGTGGAGGATTGAGGTAGAGTCTCCGATTTGCTGATGCGAGAGTCAGTCAACTGCAGCATGAAGCGACAACGCCATACCTCCTAGGAATGTGTGTAAGAAGCTTGAGAAAATGTGATTCAGTGGAATGAGATTGTTTGTTTTTTCGTGAGACGGATAGGAAAGGCAAGACATGTATTGACTATGAGGAGACTTATTTCCCAGTGATGGATGCAATCACATTTCGATTTTTGATTAGTTTTGCAACCTCATAAGGGCTTGATATGCGTCTTATGGATGTTGTGACAACATACATGTATGAATCTAAGGATATAAAATGAATGAAAATTTAAAACATAGAAGCTTGTATTCAATCAAGCTACAACGATCCTTATACAAGTTAAAACAATATGGGCGTATGTGGTACAATCGCTTAAGTGAATAATTATTGAATGAAGGATATGAAAATAATCCAATTTGCCTATACGTGTTCATTAAAAAATCAGAAATTGGATTTTCCATCATTGCGGTATATGTTGATGATTTAAATCTCATTGGGAATCTTGAAGAACTCACAAAAACTGTATCTTACTTGAAAGATGAATTTGAAATGCAAGATCTTGGTAAAACAAAAATTTGCATGGCTTGCAGATCGAGCATTTACCAGGCGGAATATTTATTCATCAATCATCATATACGGAAAAAGTCTTAAAGCGTTTTTATATGGATAAAGCTTATCCATTAAGCACTCCAGTGGTTGTTCGATCACTTGAAACAGACAAAGATCCATTATGTCCAAAAAAAGATGGTGAAGAGCTTATTGGTCCTAAAATACCATATTTAAATGCAATTGGAGCACTTATCTACCTTGCAAATTGTACAAGGCCTGATATTGCATTTGTAGTTAATTTACTAGCAAGATATAGTTCTGCACCAACTAGAAGACATTGGAATGGTGTTAAGCATGTATTGCGTTATCTTTTTGGAACAATTGATATGAGATTATTTTACTCAAAGGGATCAAAATCACAATTATTCAGATATGTAGATGTTGGATACCTTTCTGATCCACATAAAGCCCGATCACAAACATGATATTTATTTACCTATAGAAATACTGCTATCTCATGGAGATCTGTTAAATAAACAATGGTTGCCACTTCTCAAACCATTCAGAGATATTGGCAATTCATGAAGCTAACAGAGAGTCTATTTGGTTAAAGTTTGTGATACAACATATTCGGGAAACATGTGGATTATCTTCCATAAAACATAGTTCCACAATATTATATGAAGACAATACTGCTTGCATTACACATATTAGGCTATATTAAAGGTGATCGAACTAAGCACATTTCACTATTTTTTTTATACAAATGAGCTAAAAAAATGGTGAAATAGATGTTCAAAAAATACGTTCAAGTGAACCATTTTTTAAAATAGAAATTAATGAATAGATTTTTTAAATATAAAATCCATCTTCTTCAACTCCATCTCTCTTCCACAAACCATCATCGCCTCCATCGTTTTTCTCTTCCTCACTAAACCCAAAATCGCTTTCTTCCGCCACCAATATCTTCCATCTCTCCTTCTCAAACCTAAACCCAAAATTGCTTTCCTCTTTCTTCTTCCTCAAACCCCGCCTCCACCTCCTCCGCTGCTGCCACCAAAATTGCATTGACAGAGAAGAGAAAAAAAAATCAATTGAAATCAAGAAACTGCAGTACATGGATCACTTAATCCGCAAGTTCATGCTTCTTCTTCTTGCGTAGCTTCACCGATCTCGTTTTGGTACTTAAATTTGCTAATTTTTTTTATGTGGGTTTGTGGTGATTTTTGAGAAGAGAAAGCGAGAGAGAGAGAGAGAGAGAGAGAGAGAGAGAGAGAGAGAGAGAGAGAGAGAGAGAAAGAGATGCAGATGCTTGAACTTTCTGATGAGAATGATTTTGGTAAATGCCATGAAAGGCTAAGGATAGAGGTGTCCACGGTTTGGTTAAACCGGCGGTTAAAAACCGAAACCAAAATTGGAAAACGGGAACCGAAACCGAAACCGAAACCGGCCGTTACAAAACCGGTTGAAGCCGGTTCGGTTTTGGTTTAGGCTTTGGAAAAACAGCCCAAAACCGGCGGTTTAACCGCCGGTTTACAAAAAAAAAAAAAAAAAACCCGCCCAAAACCGTCCAAAACCGGCGGTTTGACCGCCGGTTTATATAAAATAAATCATCCAAAACCGCCCAAAAACTGTCCAAAACCGTCCAAAACCGCCAAACCGCCTGTTACAAATCGAACCAAAACCGAAAATTACCGGTTCGGTTTAGGTTTGCCCTCTCCACGGAACCGGAACCGTCGGTTTCGAACCGGAACCGTCGGTTTCGAACCGAAACCGAACCGTGGACGGGTCTAGCTAAGGACAAAATAGGAAAGTTGGGTAAAAATTCATTAAAAAACATTGTAGCGTATTTCCAAAAGCAGAAGCTGATTTCCAAAAGTATGTATTTGTAGCTTCTCAAAAACTCAATTGGGAGGTCCTTAAAGTGGCCAAACACACTTCCCCACAATTTTAACAAACACCATATCATTGGTCCGGAATCACTTTTGGCCACAAAAGCAGTTTGGGAAGCAATGCCAAACTGGGCCTAACTTAGGTGTTTATCTAGAAATGGCTTCTAAAAAACACGTGAAACCATGTGCATAGTTAAATGTATTTTTTATATTACCAATTATACCCTTTTCTTTCATATATAAAACACCGAAAGTCAAACTCATATCCTTTTCATATTTTCATCACATCCATGTTCTCCAAATGCTATGATGTTGCTCCCAATTTCTCATATAAACCCTAATATCTCTAATCTCCCAAATAGCAAATATGTAATCAAATCCACCATTTGCAATGTGTATCTAGAAAGATTCAAACAAGTTTTCACTGAAAATTACTCATTCATGAAAATGAAAATGTTTTGAAAGCAAAAGAAAGAAAAAGAGACGATGAGAGTTGCTGAGTTTCATGATGTGAGTTGCTGGGTTTGATTGAGAGTTTGAGTTGTTGGGTTTGATGAGACTTGGACTTGCTTGGTTTGATGATGAAAATTGCTGGGCTTGATGGTGAGAATTCCTGGGTTTTATGAGAGTCGGAGTTGCTTGGTTTGTGTTGGCGGCTGCGAATGTGATGACAATTGGGTTTGTTTGTGGGATGATAGTATTTTAGGGTTGTGGGTACTTTTTTTAATTGTATTTTAATTTTTTTTTACTTATAACAATTTTAATTTTTATATTGTATTTACATTTAGAATTTAATGTTATTATTATTTTATTTGTCCGACATTTTTAAAGCCTTAAATTTAATTGTTTATTTTTCATTTTAATTAAAAAAATTATTATTTTTATCTTTAATTAAAGATTATTCAGATATAATTCTAATTAAAGTCATATCATTATTCAAAAAATAAAATAAAATAAAAATTAATGTCATAACCATCGTATCATAATTATAAGAGATTTTAAAATATTCCAACCAAACGGTCTCAAAAGCTCTTTTGAAATACACTATCCAAACGGTAACTGTAAAGTTCAAGCTGTTACTTCTCTTCTTCTACTGTTAAAAGTTAAAAGTAAAAGTTATTCTAAACGAGCTAATAGAGTTTAGCCGAACCCAGCTCACAACTAGGGATGGCAATTGTACCCGGACCCGCGAGTACCGAACCGAACCCGAACCGTATGGACCGGGTCTGGGTCCTCACATTCGGGTAGCGGGTCGGGTCTGGGTCCAAAATAGCAGACCCGATTCGGGTTCGAGTTGGGTCTGGGTCTGCTTAAGACCCGCGGGTCCAGACCCGTGGACCCGATTAATATAAAACACTTAAATACCGACGTTTTATACATTTAGGTGACCTAACCTATTTTAATTCAAGTTAATTATTCATGTATTGAACATGTTTTACTAGTTAAAAATTGAATAGGTAAAAAAAAATAGAAAGGAAAAACGAAAAAAATTGAGTTTTATAGTATATTAAAGGTTTTTCGGGTCCGCGGGTCTGTGGGTCTGCGGGTCCAGACCCAGACCCATAAAATTTCACAGGTCCTCGGGGCGGGTCTGGGTCTGCTTAAGACCCGCGGATCCAGACCCGAACCCGAACCCGAACCCGAACCCGAAAATTTTCATAGGTCTGGATCCAAATTTTTTTATTGGGTCTGGGTCTGGGTCTAGGTCTGATAGGACCCTGACCCGAACCTAACCCATTGCCATCCCTACTCACAACAAATGATATTGAATATTCAATTCAAATGAATGGGCTTCACGTAGGCCCATGGGTTTCAAGTTTACTTACAAGTTCTAATAAAATCTGCTCCCGCTCATTTCACTTTCCCAAATACAAAACCCCCATCAGAAACCCTCATTTTCTTTCAATCACTTTCTCGAGAAACAAACGCACCCACCACAGGTCTCCTCCCATTAATCGCTCCAAAAAATGAGAGAAGAAGAGATTGAGAAGCTTCGTGGAGTGGTTCGCGACTGTGTAAGCAAGCATTTGTATTCGTCGGCCATATTCTTCGCTGATAAGGTCGCGGCACTGACCAACGACCCTGCTGACGTCTACATGCAAGCACAGGCTCTTTTCTTGGGCCGCCACTACCGCCGAGCCTTCCACCTCCTTAACGCCTCCCAAATCGTGCTCCGCGATCTCCGCTTCCGCTACTTAGCCGCCAAGTGTCTGGTAACAATGATTCATCTTTTCATTTTCAATTTACTTTCACTTTCATTTGTTTAATATATGTTGCCTTTTTTTTGGGGTGGGGGGTTCAAAATTTTAATCTTAAATATGTTGATTATGTAGGAACCATGATTATAATAAACCAAGTTTGTAATGAGAAATTAAATTAATTTAAGAAACCCAATGCTCAAGAAAAAAAAAACACTGAGCTAAACAATTCAATTTTGATAGAAATTATGCTCGAAAGGAACTGCTTCTGTGTGGAAATTAATGGACTTAAATATTTGAATCCATGGTTTGTGTAATGTATGATTTGAAGGAGTCTCATTTTGAAACTTCTTGTTTACAAGTCTCATTGCTTGTGACCTCACTACCTCAGGAGACAAAACTGTCACTAGCTGTGCAAGTCGATCAAATATTTGGTTTAAATTCTAGAACAAAATGTCTATTTTTGTGTTTCAAGACTCGAGAATGAAAAGAAAAAAATAAAATCTATTAGAACGCACGTTTTTTGGCTTTTTGCTGCACATTTTTTTCCCATCTATGTTTGTTTAGTTGATTTGACCAAGTACTTTGTCTTTTGCTGACTTGCTTATAATTAGGAGGAATTGAAGGAGTGGGACCAGTGTCTTTCAATGCTTGGTGAAGCTAAGGTTGATGATGATGGGAATGTATATGACACAAAAGATAGCAATGTCATGTACTTAGATAAAGATGGGGAAGATAGAGAGATTCATGTAAGTTTTTTCCTCATTTTTTTTTTGCTATTTTGCTCCATCTTTTGACTGCTGCGGAATTTTGTGCACATGCAAATTTATAGCATTCTGGACCTCTGGTTTTGCATCTTTGAAATCTTATGTGGTTTGCAAATTGGATATTAAGACCTTGTTGAGTTGCCAGGTCTAGTTTGTGATTTGGGTGGAATTTTCTGTCTAGAAACCAATTGTCTTTTTTTTTTTTTTTTTTTTTTTTGTTTTTTCTTTCCCTTTTTGGAGTTTTCCTGTAACCAAATTCCTCTTTTTGAGTTTCTGGTAGGTTACTGTTAATGCATTTATGCACCAACTAAAATTGTTTTTTAACTGTACTAGTTACACACTTTGCTACCTTGAGGTTGACTGGTTGAGGTTTTGAAGGTCTTTGATTTCCTCTTTTGATTGCTTAAACTTATATGCATACATGTTTTTGGGTTTGATAGATCTCCTCGGCAATATGCTTTTTGAGAGGCAAAGCATATGAAGCTTTGGAAAATCGTGCCCAGGCTCGGCAGTGGTTAGTTTTTCTCAACTCATGTCATTTAGTAAAACAAAATTTTTCTTCAGTCATTTTGCCTAAATTGTGTGATGTTTGCATCAATTCGAGTGATACAGTTGAAATTATCATAATTTACTGGCTTTAATTCTTATTACATCATATTGCAGACTGCAGTGTCATCAAGGTCTAATAATTTAATTATTTCCATTAGCATTTTGTTTTGGTTCCCTTAAATTCTGAATTGTTTATAATAATTTGATTGGAAATTTCTAAACATGAAATATATAGCTTGCAAGTTAGAACATACCTTTCTGTTTCTTTATTGTCGTTGCTGAGAAGATTTTGTTGCATAGATTAACCTGTCTGCATGGTCTTTTTCTAGTCACCTCTTAAAATATACAACTATAAGTAGATTGTTTAGACTAGATATTGGGTAAATTAGAGCAAAATTTAACATTAAACTAAATTGTGTTGTGATAGAGGATGGTAGCATGGTGGGATAGGTCAATTACTTATGAGAGCTGGTGCTTGTCTGCTTTGTTCTAATAGGTTGGGTTGCTAAAATGGTATGCTGCGTGAAGTAGATCAGTAGATGTTCTATTTGCTCATCTTTTTATCTGCTGAATGGTTTTACATTCAACAAATATTTATGTATCACATATATATTTGCTATTCTTTACTCAAGTTCTTGGATGAACTCTGTAACTGCTATGCCAAATCACTGAACCCAATCATTCATCTGATTCAACGCTAATAAAACCAGTTACCATTTACCAATTTGCTGGCTCATTTTTCTTGGATCAGAACATAAATTATATCACTACTTTACAGTTACCAATGGTCTGATGGAGACTGTTACATCTTAAATAAAATTTAACATGCTTTGGTTGATGAGTCGAATGACTCGGATTTCCTTTACAACATCTTGTTACTCATACCTGCGGCATGTTGGTACTAAAAATTCATGGCTGCCTGAACCAGTAACCTCGTTTTGTTATCAGATTGAAAGTTTGTATTCATTTTAGGAAATTAGGTGGTTCCTTTAGATACTCTTTTCGTTCTTACTAAATTTTGATAAGTTTTGGAAAGTTCGATTCTTTCGCCTCTTTCACAGTTAAATCCTGCTTCAATTGGCATATTAATGATTCCTTTGTAGTGGATTTCAAATAATTTAAATCTATTGGAAAGCCAAGGTTACCTAAAAAATTCAGATTTTTGCTTGAGCTGTAGCTAATGGAAAGATCAACACTGCTGAAGTCATTCAAAACAGATTTCCAAATGCAAGTCTTTCTCCTTCTGCTTTTATCATATGTATGAGTGAGGAGGGCATCAATTGCCTCTGTCTTCATTTTAAGGCAGCTTGAAATCCATGGTCTAATTTACAGAGGGAAGCTAAAATTTCTCTGGCAGCTCCATCTTCTTGTAGTCAATTGAATGGAAATTTTTTGTGACTTTGCTAAAGGAGCAAACGCTAAGATGCTGTGGAAGTGTGTAGTCATAGCTTTGTTATGGGGTTATTCGGTGGGAGAGGAACAATAGACTTTTTTGGAAGGAAAAATAGAGAAGAAATTTTAGTTTATTTTATGTGACAAAATTCATTATTCAAGCATCCTTATGGGCTTGATTTACTAAGAATCCTGAGAGACTTCTTTCAGATTAATTGGGAGGGTGCTTTAAGATAGTTTTTATTCTGTTTTCTTGTGTTTTGGGAAAGTTTTTGGGATGGAGCTTGGTAATCTTAGAGTTTTTCAATATAGCCTTCTCATTTTCTCCAAATGAGGCTCTTTTTGTTTGCCAGTAGACTGCTGGTTCACTCGGTATTTTGCTTTTGTCAATATATTTTCTTGTTTCCCAATTCCTATTAAAAGTTTTGTTTAGTTTTCAAAATAATTATGATAGTTGTCATTTCACAACTTTAATGAGCTTACCTTTACAATTTCATTCCTTTTATATGTCTGCCGTATTCAGCTGGGTCATTTCTTTTGGTTAATATGAAAACTTATATAAAAGAGCTCATTGGCTACTCTTTCCTCTAAGGTACAAAGCTGCAATCAAAGCTGATCCATTGTGTTATGAGGTATGTATGACGTGTTACTGTTGTTTTCATTTAGTCATTTTTGGTTTGAATTATTAAGAGATTTATAACCTGATTTATAAGCTGCAATGAACGATGATTAGACTACTTTAAATCATTTTATGCTTAGGTTTATCGGGACAAGTGTATTTTGTCATCTGATTTCTCTTAGAAAATTTCTGCTGATTGGATTTAGAATATATGTACTGGATTAATTATAACTCTCATTCTATATGATTTTGCTCATGGCTGTATCTCAATTTTTTTTCCAGGCATTGGAATGCCTTATTGAAAATCACATGCTAACGTGCGAGGAAGGTACTTGGTCATTAAACCAATTTTCTTTGATTTTTCATCCCATTCATTTATTCATGTCATTAATGAGCAGTGGATTACAAAGATAGTTTTTTAAATTGACTTCCTGTTCATACCATATGTATTATATGCTTGTATCTATATTAATTCTATCTATAATGATCAACAGCCTACTTTTCCATAATGCATCGAATAAGCCAATGCATTACTTGAAAATTCTGTAGTTTTTCTGTGATGATGCATTACTTAACCTACTGAATATACCTCTCTGAATTTCAGAAACTAGTTTACTTTCGTCTTTGGAATTTGGTACGGAAGATGGATGGCTCTCTTCATTCTACTCATGTTTGATAAAAAAGGTGAACAGTGTGAAACTTAGTCAGTCCAAGAAACATGTCAAAGATCTCTAATATGTGCATTTTTAAGTTTTTCATTTATTTGTAATATTGATAGATATATCTTTTTGTTGTGAGCTTGTGTGTGCTGACCATTTTTAATATTCCTTTTGGTTGTATCTAGTATGACAAGGAGAATGTTGTGGAAGCTAAATTCAGAGAACTTGAAAAAGAAAGCTATGACGGTAACCTTGCTAGTCCATCCTTCACTCATTCTCTGAGAAACAATACTGATCTTGTGACCTGCAAAGCTGAATACTACCATCAGTGTGGTGAATACCAAAAATGCTTTGAACTAACTTCTATGTAAGTTGGTGACAGGTATTGATCAAAATATAGCTACAATGTTTTGTCAGATGCTTTAGTTGACCTCTATTTTCCCCTCTGTTACAGACTACTTGAAAAAGACCCTTTCCATCTGAAATGTACGTTGGTGCACTTAGCTGCTGCTATGGAACTTGAACACTCAAATGAACTGTATCTGATGGCATGCAATTTAGTGAAGGATTATCCTCAAAAGTGAGAGTTCTTTTAATATATACATTTGTTCCTTTTTGCGATTTTAGAGCAAGTAGAAATATTGAGATAATGAAGTTATGGAAGAAGATCAAAATTGGATGATCAGTGCATGATGAAATAGTGGCTGTGGTCCTGAGTTTTTAAGTGATTAAGACATAATGTCCTGGAAAATCAACTTAAATTTATACAAGGAAGTTCATACAATAAAACTATATTCTTATGTGGCTGATGGAAGTTTAATAGGAAAAAAAGAAGAAAAAAAGAAAAATAGATCTCCAGTTGGTGTTTATAGGCCTAGAAAAAAATGCCTGACAGGTTTTTGGCTTCTAGAAATAAAAGTATAATCTAGCAAAACCAATGAGAACAATTGAATGTAAAAATGAACATGTGATAAAGATCATTAACTGCAATAAAGATCATTAACTGCAACCTTTAAAGACCTATGAGAGATAGCTAAACTGGTTCAAGTGCTTAAGCTTTGATCTTGTCTAAGTATGGTGATTTAAGGGGTATTTGGGACCTTGTGTAATTATGCGTGTGTTTGGAAGTACTAATGATGTTGTCAAAAGTGCTACCAGATAGTTGCCGTTTGCCAATCAGCTGGTGTTTGTTGAAATAGACAAAACGAGCTTTCTAGGGTTAGAGAAGTTCTTGGGATGCTTCAGACAAAGTAATAATTTGATGCTTTTAAAAAAGGAATTTTTAGGAGCTTTTGTAGGACAGTAGGAGGCGCAAGTGAGCAAAAACATTTTCTTTAGAGATACTCCCAAATGCATCATTGGTACAGTTTAATGAAATTTAATATTTATGTTGTAATCATTATCTCAATGGTTCAGGTTTCTTCTACCTTCTTCCTTTTTTGAATTGCCCAGTTTTCAAGAGAGGAGGTTAGTTTAATAAGTTTTAGATTTCTGGATGTGAAAAGTTATGATCCGTGACTCTTTTTAGTCTACTTAATTTATTAGATTTCTTTGTACCCTTTCCAGTAATTGAAACTTGTTTACCAGTCAAACATCCAATATCTCTTGGTTGAATAACTGATGTTGGATGTTTAAGCTTGAAGAATGAATATTACTATGGCTGAAGAAGAAAGTAAAAGAAATAAATCATAAGCTGTGAAATATTGAAAATAAATTACTAACTGAAGATTATTTTGTGGTGGTAGTTCCTGAAACAGAAAATGCTAGCATATAAGAAATTAAAATTGTGTTATCAAGTCTTATTTTACATGTGGCTAAAATTGGTGTTGGATTGATTACTTCTGGATTCTGGAAGGACTTTTTGTGTATTGTATTGTTTACTTACGAAACTTTGAACTTTTTAGGGCTTTGTCATGGTTTGCTGTTGGTTGCTACTACTATTGTATAAAGAAGTATGATCAATCACGCCGTTTTTTCAGGTAAAAACATAAGGTTTCAGAGTAATTGAATCCCGATGTCAATGTATTTGTCCTTTGTTACCTCTACTCTTTTCAAAATTGAAGTTTTATGCTTTTGGCAATTTACATTCTGCTATTATGAAAGAGGGATAGCTTTTTGTATTGGTCTATAGGAGATTATTTTATTATGAGATTGTTTTATCACTATGTTCTTTAGAAGGCTAATTTGGCTGTTAACTTGTGACCCTAGATTTCAGACATCTTTATATTTGCAACATCAGTGTCACTGGGTGTGCAACTGCCTATGTACCGAAAGTTCCTTTTTTTTTTCTCCATCACCTGTCTATTTTGATGTGTCAAATTTAGAAATATGAATCTAACGGGTTATAGTTCATCCAGCTTGCAAACCTGTAAATCTGAAATGACCTAATTGATTCAAATTATTCAATGTGCATATACTAGTTCACCAGATTCTATTGGCTTGATTTTATTTTATTATATATTATTTATTATTTATGAAAATATTGTTTGAGTTGCTCGGCAAATATGACCTTAAGAGGTGCATTTGGAGGACCTACTAGAGCCAGATTGGATTCAAACACTGGATTTGTGTGCAGATCCAGTGTTTGGTGGATAGTAACCGGATGTATTTTGTCCCTATATGGCTATATTAACTATATAACCCATGTTTATGGGTTATATGAAATCCATGGAAACATGGACTGAATTTTGGTAATTAAAAAATTAAATAAAAATAAAATTTTAGAAAAATATCATAGAATAATTATAGTAATTAAAAAATTAATTTAAATAAATGTTGACAGTGTTATTTTATTTTATTTTATTAAATGTAAACTACAATCATATTTGATTTTATCCTCAACCACCCCCCCCGCCCCCGCCCCACAATTTTTTTTTAATATTTTTGTTTTAATTAGAAGTGATTTTTAATATTTAATATTATTTATAAGCTAATTTAATCCATCCAATCCATTCTCTTATAATACCAAACACAGGACAAGATTTTTACTTTGACCCCCTAAATTTTTTTGTTTTAGTATAATGGCTAATATTTATGGCTATGCCCTTGATTATATCGAATCGAATTTCATCCTATCCAATTTAATTCAACCCGACATTACCAACCGTGGCCAATTATGTATCTTGGGTGGATTAATATGGATTGATTCAAGTTCAACATGTAGGGATCGTTTGTTTTTTCCACTTAAAACTTATGGGTCTGAATCATAATTATTAAGTTGTTTTGTTTGTTTTTTTAAGCGGTTAAACAACTTAAAAATACCAAAAAACAATTTAAAATAAAAAGTAAAAAATCCTGACTTTTCACTTAATTGCAAATCACTGAATTGCATTAAATGCTATCCAAAATCTTTTCTTCCGATACTATCCCCATATATAACATATTTTTAATTTTATTATAATTATATATGGTATAGATATCTTTATTTTAATTGCTTATTTTAAATAGCTTTAAAAATAAAAAAGAATCATAATCACTTCTCATATCAGTGCTTAATATCAATAATTTATTATGATATTAGGGTGATGTATTTATATATTATTTTTTTAGAGTGTTTTGTGAGTTTTTCGTTGCCTCTAATATTTTTTGAAAATAAAAAAACCTTTTCTTTTCTTAGTAAAAATGAAATTTATTTGTAATTGAAAAAGAAGATCATAATCATATGTGTTCATATATAATTATTATTTTTTGTCTGTTTTTATTCCATAGTATATGTATAATTGTTTAACATGTGTATAAATGTAAAATTACTTAGTTTCAGACAATTTTACTTTAAAAAACAAATGTGTTGACAATACATTCAGATGTATTATGATATTAGGGTGATGTATTTATATATTTTTTTTAGAGTGTTTTGTGAGTTTTCCGTTGCCCCTAATATTTTTTGAAAATAAAAAACCTTTTCTTTTCTTAGTAAAAATGAAATTTATTTGTAATTGAAGAAAAAGATCATGATCATATGTGTTCATATATAATTATTATTTTTTGACTGTTTTTATTCCATAGTATATGTATAATTGTTTAACATGTGTATAAATGTAAAATTACTTAGTTTCAGACAATTTTACTTTAAAAAACAAATGTGTTGACAATACATTCAGATGTGAGGAAAAAAAAACCAAACATGTCATTCAAGTTCAGATTTCAGTCCCTATTCAGTCTGCTGAAAAATTCAGGACTGTTCAGTCTTCGGACAAAAAAACAAACGACCCCGTAGTCTTCTTGCCTTGGCACAATCAGTTGCCCGTCACTTTTTACAAATTTTACAAATTTAATTTGTTGCATGTTTGTTGCTAATCAAAGTGCTTATGGTGTGTTCATTTCTTTTTTTCTTTCGGTAAATATTTTACCTAACCTGAAATCTTTATAGCCTGTCTAGTGTGTGCTCATTTCTTTTTTATTTCAGTAAATATTTTACTTTACCTGTAATCTTTATAGCCTGTCTAGTTTTCTATCCTAAGCTCCTAATTGGCCACTTATCTGTTACTCTTACCAAAGATGTTTGTTTGCTGATTTCATATTAGGTTTTGAAGTTTTCTGAATGGGATTTTAGTTTTATTTTGCTCTATTCACTGCAGCAAGGCTACGAATCTTGATGGGACATTCCCGCCTGCTTGGATTGGTTTTGGAAATGCTTATGCTGCTCAAGAAGAGGGAGACCAAGCAATGTTGGCTTACCGAACAGCTGCACGTTTGTTTCCAGGGTAAAGTTTTAATATTAATTTATTGGATCTTATTTGCTTAGGAAATCTAGATATTTTGCTGTGGGATTCCAATTTTTTTGTTTTTTTTTTTTGTTGGGATATTTTCTTTTTAGAGTTTATTGGGAATATAGGTGAAGTGGGGTTTCAGAGTTCCTCTTTATACATTTATGCTGAAGTGGGTTATCTAGGTGAAGTGGTTTTGTTTTTCTTTCATTTCTGTATAAATTTGTGTATTTGGATCGTGCTCCTGTTGCAGTTTAAAAATTTGCCTTTCTTATATATAAAATTGGACTGGCCTGGCAAAAAGCATCACATACGATTGCCTTGTCTATAGAACATAATTGATTGGCATTTGAAATCCCAGTTTTTGTTCCTTAGCTACTACTCTGTTTTTAATTAAAATTATTCACAGCATCCACCCAGAGCATAATTGTCGACTTTCCATTGTCTGAAAATTAAACATCGCTTTCATGAGTTGTTTATGGTTTTAACTATCCATGGCATTTCTTTTTAATACTTCTGTAATCATGTAATGCATTTTGTTAGGGAGTACTCTTATTATAATGAATTTCTTTTACAGGTTGAATCTTGATATTCTCTTATTCCAGGTGTCATTTACCAACTTTATACATTGGGATGGAATACATGCGAACACACAGTTTTAAGCTCGCTGAACAGGTGCTTTTCATGTTGTTAACATCTACAGTTGTCATTTTTTGCTCTGATTTGGGTTAGAATCATAGTGAATCTGTATTATTCACCGACGAATGCAGCATGTGGATGTTTTGGATGCATTTTTAAAAACAGTTTTTTGTTTTCAAAAACAAAAACAACTCTAAAGTTGTTTGGTTAAACATTTTATAAAACTTGTTTTTGAAAACAAAAAACAACTTTTTAATTTTTGTTTCCAGAATTTATGTTCTCTATGTAATTCTGTGTTGTGGATCTCTTTCCCTTGATACCATTTTATCGATAGTGTCAAAATAATCCTAATAAAAAGAAAAAGTAGACGGATGGTGTCTGTTAGTAACCATCAAACCTAAAATTTTAAGCTAATAGGAAATGACCTAACAATAGTATTTAAGCACTCTAACACACCCTCTCACGTGTAAGACCAACGGGCTTGCCACGTGGCTTGAGCCTAAACACAAACACACAACAAATTCAAATAATCAGGTGGGGGGACTCGAACCTAGGACTCCTCGTGGGACAACTAGACTCTGATACAATGTTAGTAAGTAACCATCAAACTAAAAGTTTATGCTGATAAGAAAGGGCCCAACAATAGTATTCAAACACTCTAACAGGGATTCAGAGTAAATAAAAATGATTTTCTTAATTAATGTGGTACATGATAAAAATTAGCCATATTCTTATTCATCTTTCCGAATCTTGTTTCAGTTTCTTGATCATATTGTTTAGCTGTCTTCTCTTGTTGCCATTAGATTCAACTCTTTTTTTAACCTACATGTCTTCATGAGAATCAATTGTGGTGGTGTTAAAAATGTAGAACATAGTATAATTCACTGTATTCTTATTCAGTATTCTTAATCCTATGTAACTATAATTTTGATCATGATTTGCTGCATCGTCCTTTGTTGCTATAACATTGTATTCTTTGCCAGATTCTCTTAATGATCTTTCTTTTTCGGTATTTTGAAAATTCTAATTACCCTGTATGTCTTTCAGTTTTTCATGCAGGCAAAGACCATATGCCCTTCGGATCCACTTGTATATAACGAACTCGGTGTTGTTGCTTATCATATGAAGGAGTAAGCATAGTTGGTTCACATGAATTGAATTGTTGTTGACGTTGTTTCAATTACTAATTGTTTTTAATATGGTATCAGTGTATCACTGCTGGAATTTTTGAAATTTTGACTTGATTAAAATTTCAGTAATTTGTCTTTACTGGCGTTTCTTTATTGTGGATATTATAACTATGTAATTATCTATACTGACCAAAAGAATCTTTTCATATGAAACACTTGTAGGTACAATAAAGCTGTGTGGTGGTTTGAGAAGACTTTGGCACACATTCCATCCTCTTTAAGTGAAATGTGGGAACCAACGGTTGTCAATCTTGCTCATGCATACAGAAAATTGAAGTATGTTGTCAAAAGTTTTGTTGAAATTGGGTGTCTAACTTGCATTTTCATTTGCTTATTGCATACTCCAGATATTCCCGTGTTCAGTGTCTAGGGATTTTTAGCATAGTATTTTACAGTGAAACCTTTTCAATATACTTGGCTGAGATCCTGGATTCCTGGGAAACATGAATATAAGAGAAATTGTTTTTAACTCTTCTAGGATCGTGTCTAATTATGATTTTCGTTGCACAATGTAGTAGGCATGTACTTGATGCTGTTATATTTTGTAGCATTTCTTTAGGGGGCATCATACAAATAGGTTAAATAAAGATGCCAGATGATGGATTGGTGTCCCGTCATATGGAGAAACTGCGTAGTCTGCATATACCTGTTCTCCCTGTCCATGAAGAAACATCTATATGTCAAACATAATATGTTGAGATGTGACTGCATCTTCAATTTTCATATCTCCTAGCGTCTTGGTTAGAAAGCATACATAAGGTGTTTATTTTGGTGTCTATATAAGGAATTTTTGGTGTTTTTTTAACTTCTCAAAAACCTTTGGAATTGCGAAGTATGAGGATCTATTTGGGAGCATCATGGAAAATTAGAGGATAAAATTCTAAAATGCACGTTCACTTGAATCTTAAATTTTCAAAATTAGATTTTCCTAAAAATAATTTCAAAATTTAATTTAATGGTAAATTTCATTCAATTTTCTCAGGGTATGGTCTAAATCTTAGTAGACTTGGATGGTTCCAAAATTTGTCAAAACACCTTTCTTGATATTCTGAAATTCATTAGAAACCTTCTATGGCATTTGTTAGAGACCTGTCCTAGAAGTTCCAAAAGTATTCGAAAGGAAATCATTGGTGAAAAAGTAAATTAGCTTTCTTTAACTCTGTTTTAACCAAACCTCGGGTGTGATACTTGATTAATGGAGGAAAATGCAGCTCTTGATATTCCTCGAACCTTCATAGAGATGTATACAAATTTAAGATCCATGGATTAGTCATCTATAGAGTTATTGTTCCTTTGAGACCAAGCATCTTTTGGGGCTGAGAGCTTCCGAATTTAGTTCTTTGACTTTAGATGGTTTATTGGTTAAGACTTCCAAATTCTTTATGTTATCTTTCTATCTTCTGCTGAATTTATGTTCTATGTCCTCTACGGAACTATTATGTTTTCTTCTTATGTTGGTGCTTTCTGTGCTCTACCTTGACCTTGGTATAGGTTTGAGTGTTTGACTCATTATATGTTCTCTTAATTTATTTAACATCAACTGTATTCATCATTTTCTGAACCTCATTATAGAAACTGCCATGTTTCAGGATGTATCATGATGCACTTTCCTGTTATGAGAAGGCACTTACATTATCAAATAGAAGCTTGAGCACCTATGCCGGTCTTGCTTACACTTATCATTTGCAGGTATCTTCGTTATCCATATCTGTTTCTATTGCCTTTTCAAGTGTTGTGGGAAAAATGAATCCCCATTGTCGCTTTTGGCAAACATCTTCAATTTTACATTTTGAAATGAGTATTCAGCAAATCAAGTATATCGATATAAACTGAAAACAAATTCTAGTTTCTGAGGAATCTTTTAGAGTGTTTATTGACAGCTTCTAGTGCCTGCAGTGTACAATTAATGCCAAAATATGCACTCTAATCGTTAGTTTTGGTATATGGATAAATGAAATCCCGTTTGCTATTGGCTGGAATTAAATGGCTTTGGACAATCAATTGATATTCTATCTTTCCAACCCTGGAATGAACTGTTGGTTTCCAATCAAAGGCATCATAAATCTGCCGGTAACAACTAACAAGTATTTGCTAATTATATGTCAATCATGGTTTAAAGGGCACACAAGCTATTACGGTGTGCCAAGAAATTTTGAAATTTGTACCTCTTTAATAACTCTGGAAATGCCAAATTTAGATTATTGTTCATTATGTTGGTAACTTTCATGGTAATGATTTTTTTCTCTTTGCACTCCCTTGCAGGATAATTTTTCTGCTGCCATTACGTACTATCACAAGGTGAAGTACAAACTATACTTGCTACTGTTTCCATTATGTCATTGGACTTAGAGATGACCGCGGTTCAGGTTCCGGTTTCCCGGTTTCAGGCGGTTCGGTTCCTTTTTATTTTTATTTTTAAATATTACATACTAACTAAAAAAAATTATTAGATATGTAATGATGTGAAATTGTAAATGAAGTTTATTGGGTAAGCCGAAATTAAAATAAAATAAATATATAAAAAAAATAAAAAATAAATTGATGATCATCACACTTTATGTGACAATACATAAATAAGATGTCATCAACATTTACTATTATTATTGCTTCTGCATATTCCTTTTTTTTTTCCTTAGTTTTATACAATAGATTCAGTTGTATTGATACTGGAAAGAGATTTAGATTAGAGGGATCATGACAGAAGTGTCAAGGAATCAATGCAGGAATCAAACTAATATATATATTATTGCTGTTCAGTGAGAATATATTAATAAAGTGTGATGATCATTAATATTAAAAAAAAAATTAGTGTGATGATCATTAATATTAAAAAAAAAATTCAATTTTTTTTTTCTAAATAAAAAGGTGGCTGGAACCGGCGGTTCCAGAACCAAAACTGAACCTCTGGTTCTAGTCCGGTTTTTTTTTTTAAGGAACCGGAACCGGAACCGGAACCTTAAGGCTTATGGTTCGGTTTTGGTTCCGGTTTTTTTCCACGGTTATGGGTTTGAACCAAACCGCGGTCATGTCTAATTGGACTACTTTCAGCCATATTGATCCAATGTTTAAAGGATAATTCTGAAGTTTATACATTTTATGGATAATTCATTTGCTTCTGCTTTGTTTTCTGAGATTTTGTTTCGTTATTCTTGTTTCCCGATCAGGCTTTATGGCTGAAACCAGACGATCAGTTTTGCGCTGAAATGTTACGTGTGGCTCTTACAGATGAAGGTCGCCATGGCATCGACCCCAAAATTGAATTTCGCTGAAACAAGGTTCATGTTTACTTATTATTCTAAAATGTTCTTTTAGTTCATGTAAAATTTATAGTCAGTAACAATATTTAATATCAATGACTTGATGTTCATCAATGACATGATTAATTTAGTAATTCATTTTTGTGATATATTGTGAAATCTGATGAGGTTGAGGGTTGTAATTGGAGTTGGTTCCTTGGCATTTTGATTTTTGAACACTTGAAAACAATGAGAAGGCGAAAAGCTCCAAAGATGATGTTCAAGTGGTTTAACTCTTTCTGAGTTTGTATAAGATGAATTTGTCTAATTATTATTTATGACAGGTGAAAATTAAATGTTTGTTTTTGCTTCATCTAGTAATCCTATTGAAAAAATTTGATCTCATTATATATTCTTGTCAGGGTCAGGGTTCTTCGCCTGAGAATATATAGAGGTATGAAACTATTCTCTACAGTGAATATTTGAATCATAAATTATATGATTTAAATGATAATAATTGAGTAATTATCTAAGCGGTAATAAATCAATTCTTATCAAAATAATAATAGTAGACAATTATCTAACTGATGATGAGTTCATATGATCATGACAATATATATTAGACAGTCTTATATTGAAAACCACGAACATAATTTTCGTGTGGATCACCACTTCAGTCTATAGTGCTAAAAAACCGGCAGTTACATATGACAATCAATGATTTCATTTGAAAATTACGTTTGAGATTTGCACCTAATAATATATATATATATATATATATATATATATAAAAATATATATATATGTGTGGGGTAATATTGGGTTTAAATAACAACTAAAAAGTAAAATACATAAATCTCAAAAAAAGAAAGAAAAAGAAAGTGAAGTACATGTCAACTGCTATAAATCAAGTACGAATAAACTAAAGTAAGAATAAACTTAATAGAGGAAAAATAAATGAAGAACAGAAGTGAGTTAGAGAAGAGAGAGAGAGACGATATACATGAGGGATATGAAAGAGAGATATTATTGATATTCTGAGGAGTTTTTTGTTCTCAACAACAGCTGCTATAAAGAAAAGAAAAACATATATATGGGCAGAGGGAGGCGGTGAAAGGAGAAGATATTTATGTGATAAAAGTGGGAGATACTTGTGTGTATTGTGTAAGTGGTAAAAGCCACATATTACAATACTCTCCCTTAGATTTATACCATTTGTATTAATTTTCTAGAAAAAACCTAATGAGATAAAATCTGAGAAAAATGTATACAATAATCTCTCTGGATCTAGTGGTGCTGGATGTTCTCAAAACTATCTCGTTAAAAACCTTGTCAGGAAAATCCAGTAGGAAAAAACCTGATCGAAGGGAAAAAGAGTATAGTGTATATATGTCCAGAGTTATTGTTTTCTTAAAAACATATCTCACATTTATACTTAGCTAGGGAAAACCCAATGGGATAAAAGTCTGAGCAAATATATTCATTAATCTGTCGGATCAAAGTAATATTTATGATGAACTTCTAGATCAAGTTAACATATATACGATGATTAGCAAGATTGATGTAGGGGGATTTAACATATTATTAATCGTTTTTATATTTTGTGTTGTTTTATGAGTGGACTATAAATACCCCTCTTTGTTATTGTAATAGACAGACTATTGATATTGAGAATTAAAATACAGAGAGTTTTCTCTTCATTTGGGGTTTCCCCTTGTTTGCCATGGATTTGGCTTTTATCTAGCTTCCTACTGCGTCAAGTGGTATCAGAGCTAAGGTTGCGTTCCGATGGCTGTCACCGGCGACGGAAGAAGGCGAACACCTGTTGACGAAGATCAAGGGTGCTATCGGACAAGTAGCTGCAATCGCGAAAGGCACTTCGGGAGGGGTTGTGTCCAGACCTCGGTGGCAGTTGATGGTGGCCGAAGCTTTCCTCCGACACCGCTGTTTAGCGGCCCAAGTGACGGAGAACTCAGATCTCGAAGGTGGAGTGCCCACCAACGGTCCCGTTCCCCACCATTTGTTAACAGGTATCGCCATCATCGACCTCTATCTTCATCTTCTTTTTCATTTTCTTCACCGTACCACTACCATCATCTCTGTAACCAACATCACGACCATGACCAGACCCTTCACCCAACATCATAGATCCACCACTATCAAAAATCTCAACACTCAAATCCAATCTCCAATTCACCTCACACTTACACAACCAACCACATACCCATCAACCCATTGAATTCATTTATCTACAACAATCAAAGACCCAAAAATATCTCAAACCCAACAACAATCCATCTCTATCATCATCAACCTTCGTCCTCATCAACCAACTTACACACCAATTCACGCAGACCAAATCAATCTCAAAGCCACCATACACGTGAAACCCACAAACCCCAATTCCACCTATTTGAAAATACCCATGAAAATCAATTCGAAACCACAAAAACCCATTCCTGTTTCAACCCACCAAATCGATTGCATGACCACCACAATCCAGTTGCCAAAACAGAGTCTTATTCCACCAAAATCCGGCATCACCTACGAAAATTGGATTCAACCCATGAAAACCAAATTGAAATCACCGATTCGCACTCCACACTCTTAAACTCAACGAATCGTTGCCTCATGATACCTCTCGATTCGAAGAACCTTCAACAACACACCGATTTTTCCGATTCCGAGAACAAACTGCAGATGAAAACTATTACGAACAAAAATGGAGGCGGTTGCAACACCCAATGGCAATTTTCAGCAGCTGCATCTAGTGTTTGTAAGGTAAACACAAGCAAACAAAATAATTTTTTGGTGTGTGATTTTTCTGAGAACATTTCCAGGTGCTCTGTACCCAATTACAGTGTTATTTCTCAAATGGGTCAAACCCATGAGAATTTGGTATGGTCCAATTCCAATTCTAAACCTAAACCCACTTTGCATAGAAACCAACCCACAACCCTAGTAGATATGATGCAATTTGTGTCCGATTGGTTTGATTTTGAGGAAAGTGAAAGTGTTCATTGTGATATACTCGGTATCGACAACATGGTTGATTGTGGTAATATTACACAAGAGGAGCTTGTTGATTGTGTTGCGGTTAAAATTGAAGAGAGTGAAGATCAAATTGTGTCTTTAAATTTTGAGAATTTTGCCAAACAAATGGTGGAGGCAATTAATCTTGAAGTGGTTGACGAAGCTCACATTGAATCAACAAGTCTAGTTGTTGAAGAAATTTACAAGACAATCGAGAGCAATATTTTTGAAGATTTGGTAACAATGCTGCTAGCTTTTGTTGGACAATTTGTTGGTAAACTAGATATTGGATTTGAGTATGCTAAAGTAGAGCAAGAATTGGTTGATGTTGACTTTGTTTGGGATGGATTTGAGGTGAAGAAAGACCTTGACGGGTTCATTAATACTCTTGATCCATTCCATACTTATTTGGTGGGCAAGCCCCATAATCTGATGATAGTAGACATGGATGGTTTCGAGACTAAAGGGACAAGACGGCGACAATGGTGGATAGCTTGGACTTACTTGACATTTTGTTGGGCTATTACTTTGGTACCATTGTGGCTTTGGGACACGCTTCGAAGGGACTTTTCCGTTGGGGTCTACCACTCCCATAAGCCAACTAGGGATTTCGCTCTATTGTCGTTCTATCAGTTCATTTCCATATGCTTCAACCGAACTCGACCTCTTTTCAAAGAAAGGGTGAACTGATGTAGGAGGATTTAACATATTATTAATCGTTTTTATATTTTGTGTTGTTTTATGAGTGGACTATAAATACCCCTCTTTGTTATTGTAATAGACAGACTATTGATATTGATAATTAAAATACAGAGAGTTTTCTCTCCATTTGGGGTTTCCCCTTGTTTGCCATGGATTTGACTTTTATCTAGCTTCCTACTGCGTCAAAGATCAAAGTAATATTTACAATGATCTTTTTGATCAAGTCAACAAATATACGATGATCGACTGGATAAATGTAATATTTATCATCTTTATGGATCAAATAATTTTTGGGTATGTTTATAGAATTGCCTCATTAAAACCTTTATCAGGAAAACCCAGTGGGATAAAAACCTGATTGAAAAGAAAAAGAGTACAATACACATATACCCAAAATGATTAATATACTTTATATGATATGCTCCCCGTGATAAAAGTTCTTTTGAAACAATCTTCTGGATTGTTGAACTGAAACACACTGATGTTTATTTCATGAAATGCAATAACATCATAAATGATTGGGGGGGGGGGAGTACGAGCAAATACTTGCTTTATGAAGTAATATCCATATGGAATCTTTTCAACATATTCTGCTTGATGGACAAACATTCCATTTGATCGATGCTCGACCTTCAGGTTGAGACAATTTTTTCTTTCTCATTTCTTTATGAAGACACATGAGTATATAATATGATTATTATATCCTTATCTTTATCGGATATTTAACTGAGACGGTTATACCACATCCGTTCTTATTGTTTTTAATCCATATAAGGATTTTTATATGTTCATCAAATACAGATTACGAGATCTCGATTTACATGCTTCTAGCATTTTAGAATCCTTCAGGATTTATAAATATTTGCATTGAGTGAATCATATAGATAAATGATTAATACGTCTAAGAGACGTATTTCAAGCCTTTTAAAGGCAGCCAAATTTATCAACAACGTAATCATATTCATCAATTGTGAATACCAAGTTTCTATAAGAAACCTCGCACTACTAGTCGTGCCTCATATCTCACGATCTCGTTTTTCTCATTACGTTCCGTATAAAGACCCATTAGTATCCAACTAGTTTGACATCTCTAGGTGTCTGGAGTACTATTGGTCTAAATACTTTATGTCTGGCTTATGAAGTCAATTCTTCTTGAATTGCTTCTTCCATCTAGGCCAATCATGTCTTTTATATACAATCATTGATGTTATGAATATCATAATTATCATTTTATAATTTCAGTAGCGCTACTGTGTATAAAAATACATTATTAATGATTGTTTTCTTATGATTCCACATTTCTCTCATATGACTTATAGTAATTTTCACAATTTCTATACTCTTGTATCTCTGTTGAGATTTCTTCCATTTCAATGGATTTAGTTATTTCATAGACTCCGTATGATTTATAGAATTTCTCTCAATTTCTATATTCTTGTATCTTTGTTGAGATTTCTTCCATTTTAATGGATTTAGTTATATCATAGACTCCGTATGATTTATAGAATTCCTCTTAATTTCTATATTCTTGTATCTCTGTTGAGATTTCAATGAATTCAGTAATTTCATAGACTCCGTATGATTCATAGAATTTCTCTCAATTTCTATATTCTTGTATCTCTTTAGATATATCAAACTCTTATAGAGTTGATTTAGAGAAAGTAGATTTATTTATAACTCGGGTTTTGTTTACTCTTGGGATCCCAATAACAATACCTTTCAAAAGGTTTATAAACTTATGATATGTATCAGATGATTTATTTATTGCCTTTTTCTCTGATCGTTTTTCAAGAACAGTCACCCGGCTGGGGTTTATGAGATGACAACTTATAAAATCATGTTACCTTTAATATATCAGGTACATATTAATAATTATTTGATGATAAATTATCTTTCTTATTTGAGAGATACGAAGATTGAAATGAGACACGTATATAGAGAGAAAACCGAACTGGTATCTCTATTTTGTATATAAGTAACTTTTCATTTACTTTTCTCTTCTAGAGAAACTTTTCCAATTTGAGAATTAATCAATATAATAATATGCAGATTGTGCATATAAATATAAACTATCAGAAGTTTAAATGATCTAATAGAAGATTACTCAAAATCAATATTAATCTCAGATTGATATAAAAGTCTTATCTTAGATCATGTCAGATATGCAATACAATCAAATATCTTAAAAGTGAGCAAGTCCCTATATGGAATTTAGTAATTGTACCGAAATAATGAGGTTCTCGCAATCACCTGGAGACGTTTGATAAGTGATCCCCTAATTCATTTTGATTATGAGTATATCTGAAAACTGGATGTTGAACATCAATCCCAGCTGCTTTGTAGTATTGAGATGTTTGATAATGATCAAACGTGTGATCATCCCATAGATGCATCAATTAGAATTATATAATAATGAAATGGATCATTTGGTGGATTAATATGTCTACATATATCCCCTTGAATTCTTTATAAGAATGATGAGAATTCAAAACCAACTTTTAGAATAAGATGGTTTTATTGCTAGTTTCCCATGTGAACATGCAGTACATCAGTTCTCATTGGATAAAGAATCTTCTGGTTCTTTAATGGATATTCATGAGAATTTTCAATGATTATACGTTTCATTGTAGATCCTGGGTGACCTATACGGTCACGTCAAAGTACAAACTTTTAGATCTGAGAACTTTTGATTCATAATTGCATAAATATCTACACTCTTTATAATAGTGTATTATAATCCAGATTATAAAGCACGTAGCTTTTCTATAATGAGTTTCTGGCCTGAATTATGAGAAGTAATGCATATATATTAAACATTCTCATTATTCATAATTTCAATATGATATTCATTCCTCCGTATATCTTTGAAACTAAGCAGGTTCATTTATTTTATGTTTGAATGATATAAAGTATCATCGATACACAATTTAATATCATCTGGTAATAAGATTGTGGCTCTTCTAGAGCATTTGATCAGATCCGCTGGATCTGATCTGACATTAACTTTATATGTTTTTGAACTGAGCATATTCTTTTATGTTCTGCTTAAATAATATCAAGTATCACTGATACATGATTTAATATTGTTTGATAACAATATCATGGTTCTTCCAGAGCTTTATATCAGCTCCGTTGGATCTGATACAATATTAATATTTACTCAAATCAAAATCAAATTCATAAAATATATTCGACTCCGCAGAATTGTATGAGTCGTTGCACTCTAGGTAAGACATATATTTCTCTTCTGGGAATTTTATGGACATTATGTGTAATGCCATTTTATATCTCAACTGCAATAATAATAATCTTTTCAATAAGTTTATTCTATAAACCTTTTCTCTTGTCATTCACAAACATCCACTTCTGGGTATGTTTTGATATCTCATGAATATAAATATATCCAAATTTACTCCCCTGACATTGCCTATTCAGGAGCAAATATAAAATGGATAAAATATCCTTTACAATCTCATTATACGTGATATTAGGATCATAAATCTTTTTATGATACTCACAACATCCTACTGGATGTGTACATCTTTTTTTTTTAACTGAATGATATGTTAAGATCTTTAAATTTCTTTTATGATAATCACAGCATCCCGTTGGACGTGTATGAAATGGATAAAATATTATTTCCAATTTCTTTATTCATTTAGGATCTTAAATTTCTTTTATAATACTCATAACATTCTACTGGATGTGTAGATCTTTTTTTTTCTCAAATGAATGATACGTTAGGATCTTAAATCCATCTGATGATACACACAGCATCTTATGGGATGTGTAGATCATTTTTTCAAATAAGTGACATGTAAATGTATTATTTCATATATATGTGATAACTTCATAGTATGAACGTGTTTGAAACCTCAGGTTCCAAATAATGAAGTATGACATTCATTTATATAACACTGGATTCAGAACTCCAGGTTCTCATCGGTTTTCAAAACCGTACCAATTTAAATATTATAATTCCAAGAACTTTAAGTTCTGGTTAGTCTGCCTAGCCGATCTCATATATTGTGTATAAATAATATGAATATTTTAACAATTTATTTGGAGACACAGCATAAGCTAGTCCCGAGACACGGCATAAGCCAGTCTTATATATTGGATAAAAATAAATACTGAATATTTAAACAATTTATTTAGAGACACAACATAAGCCAGTCCTAAGACACTGCATAAGCCAGTCCCGAGACACAGCATAAGCTAATCTCATATATTGTATAAAAATAACAGTGTCGACTAAGTCTCATATATTGTATAAAAATAACAGTGTCGGAGTCGGAGTCGGAGCCCGAGCTCGAGTCCGAGTCAGTATATATATATATATATATATATATATATATATATATGTTCCGTTGACGGCATAGCCATCTTGTACGTTAGGATCTTAAGTTCTTTTTATGATATTCAGAGCATCCTGTTGGATGTGTATGAAATGGATAAAATATTATTCAAATTTCATTATACGTTATGATCTTAAATTATTTTTATGATGCTTATAACATCCGACTGGATGTGTATATTTCTCTGAATATTTATCTGAATATTGCATCAAACATGTATATAATCCTAAATCCAGATCTCCAGATTCTGGATATTCCATCGTGTCTAAAAACAGAGTTAATAAAACTTAAATAAGTCAAAACAATACTTAGAAGCTGAATTAGCTGAAATGGATGACACGGTTGCGTCTGGAACGGTCGAAATAGCTGGAATCAAGTCCAGTTCGGCCGAAAACGGGCCAACATTGCACTGAAACAGGCAAAAACATTTTCTGCTGACGTGGCACACCTGAGATGATGTGGCACGCTTCAGGCTGATGTGGTTTGTCTGCTGCTGACGCGTCACAAGCTCCTGCTGATGTGGCGACTGACACCTGTTGACGTGGCGACCGCTACAGTATCGTCTTCAACCTTGGAAAAATTGCAGAAAAATCTGGAAAAAAGGAGAGTGTGGACCGGACCTTGACCGGACCTAGAGAATTCGTTAGAGCTCCGTTTAAGACGCGGTCAGCGGCGTTGGAATCGTATTTCTGAGACGAACATAACGGCATCCTCCGAATAGCGATCCGAGCACTTTGAATTTTCTGGGTATTTCAAAAAATTTAAAACCAAAGCTAAAGACTCTTAAGAACTTTCTTTGGAAGTCCTAGACTATATATTCGTGCTGATAACGTGTTATAAATCAAGTAAGAATAAACTTAATAGAGGAAGAATAAATGAAGAACATAAGTGAGTTAGAGAAGAGAGAGAGACGATATACATGAGAGATATGAAAGAGAGATATTATTGATATTCTGGAAGGAGTTTTTTGTTCTCAACAAAAGCTGCTATAAAGAAAAGAAAAACATATATATGGGCAGAGGGAGGCGGTGAAAGGAGAAGATATTTGTGTGATAAAAGTGGGAGATACTTGTGTGTATTGTGTAAGTGGTGAAAGCCACATATTACAACATCAACTTATTAATTGGATGCAACATCGATCCAACCCACAGTTACAAAGGAGATAACGTACAAACAGCAACAAGAGAAAAGAGTTAAGAAATAGACGACGATGGATTTAAATAACATTCATGGAGAAAGGGCAGGCGTGATGTGTTTGGTGTGAAGTTTCAGCGATTGGTGCTCCCTTGAATAGCCCTCCAAATAGCTCAGCTGGATCATAGTATATTTGAACATCCTCCCTCAGTGATTCATCAACCTTAAGCGTTCCAAATCCATAGAATTCGACCATTTCTCCTGTGGGAGCATGCCCCTTGAAAGGGCCTTCAAAGAAACCCCAATGCCTAAACTTGTAAGCAATAACAGGAGGTCCTGAATACACACTCAACACTGCCCATGCAAACCCACGTGGAAATGCTGATCGAAATGCTTCATGAGATGATGTGAATGTCTCTTCTTCTGCTTTGTAGTACTTGAAATCTTCTGGTAGTGAAGTCTTTTATAATGCATTATAACTCCCAAGTTTAAAAACCTCTTCCCCAGATAATCCCTCTCTTCCTGTCACAAAAGGATACCATCATACCAATCATATCAGTCTTGATGCAGGGGTAGAAGCCAGCCTTTTCAAATTTAGAGGGTTCAGAGCCAATTTGAAAATTTAATAAAATTATAACATAAAAATACAAATAATAAAATAGTAAGGTAAAATGTTAATAATTTTTTAAAAAAAATCATGGGCTTTGGGGGTCTATAGCCCCACCCAGTTATGTGATTTTGTCACTGGAAATAATCACCTGATGATAAATGACACTCATTCACTTTGTCAATATCTTAAACCCCGAGTTGCCGATAAAACAACGAGAAAAAAATAAGTTATATCCAAAGCATTAATTTAGGTGGAAGTTTATAAAGAGAAAACATAAACCAATCAAATTCTATTTTGTATTTCTGTGTAACTGAATGGAAGGTCTATAATCTATCCTCTATACTCTCTATACTCTATAGATAAGATTGACATCACCGCTAAGCGGATATTCATAAATCATAACAATTTAAGGGTGGATCGGGTTGTGGTGTCAAGTGTGTCAGCACTCTTTTTGGATAAACAACAAGAATCAGAGAATCAGAGTGAATACGTAGAAATTTGGTGTTTTTAGTAAAAAGTCTAAACAACTTGAACGTCACTCACCGCTTATGACTGCATGTGAAATTGTCCATTTTGCATAAATATATTTTGCTACAACTATTTGTCTTCCCTAATTTGATGACCCATTTTTTTTTGTTTACTTCGAAATATTAGTTTTTATTTTAATAAATAACAATAAAATCTCAAAAAATGATATTTAAAAAAAAAACTCTATGCAAAATTGCAAATGAATGTTTGATAAATTAAGTCACGTATAATATTTTTTTTTACAATCTCAATTCGGATCAGTGTAATAAATTAATAACCTCGCTAAATATTGCATAAGATAATATATATTCATTTTTTTAAAAAAATTCCTATAAATTAATAATTGATTAAATACACAAAAGGATATGATGAGGTTTGTCCACTGATATGTCTCTCAGAACTACACTAAAAGGTTGTGGGTTCTAGTCACATCATCCTCTATGAACTCTGAATTATTGTACTATTAAAAAAAACAAAAGATTAAATACACGAAAGAACCTTTTTTTTTTGTTGTTGAAATAATCACATACAAAATTCTAATAGACATATTAAGTAACTTTTTACTTCATAATTTCTATTTTCTCAATTCATATCTTTTCAAAAAATGCATCTAAAGTCTTTCGTTTTTCCTTATATCATCACTTTAGCGGGTTCTCTACTACCCTTGAAAAGAGAGGTCATTTTTTGCAATGTATATGCGGCTAATGTGGAAAGTGAAAGGAGAGAGTTATTAGATTTTTTACTTAGCTCTCAAGCGAATTTCTATTTTCTTAATTCATATCTTCTCAAAATATGTATCTAAAGTTTTTGGTTTTTTCTTATATCATCCTTAATTTTTTATGATACATACACCACATTTGGTATGTGTGTGTATATATATATATATATAATTTTGTTGTAAGTAGTTATTTCTCTTTTAAATTAATGAATATAATAATCATTTATCGATAAATAAATACTAGTTTCAAGATATACCGGAACTTGCCGAGATCAATCACTTTCGACCCAGATATTTAATTCCATAACCAAAAGACATTTATCAGCACAATACGGGATGAGAACTCCCCACACATGCAGGGAAATGCACATGGTTAACTTGGATGAGATATGCACACACCAATACTTGAGCTAATGGTGGATGTTCCTAGTTTTATAATTGATAAACGATTAAATAGAATTAACAAAGATAATGGGTTTTGAAAGTGGTATACCATTAAAGAAGAGCTGAAACTTGTTTGGGTTAATAGTCTTGTAGTCTTGCAAGCGAGTCTTGTGTGAGAGGTCCATGTCCCATGACTTTATTGCATTTTGCACCGTTTCTTCTAACGATCCTTTTGCCCAATCATTTAAAGAAAAAAAAATAGTTTTGACAAGATTTAAAAATAAACATTAAAGAAGGGTTTACTTATTTATTAAACATATATATTACTTAAAAAAATAAAGGTTTTCTTTTCGACAATATAATTTTATTGATGAATTTGAAAACTAGTTTTAACCTAAAATAAAAATATAGACATTAAAGTTTAGTGTATGCATATAATAGAGAGAGTGAGGGAGAGAACCTTTGTACGGTCTTGTTCAAAGAGTTGATTGGTAAGAACATAAGAGGGAGGTGCACCATGTCTCCATTAGATTTCTTGAGATTCATCATGTAAGAAAGACCTGTACTTATCTGCTGCCTTTTCTATTGATAACATTTTTGAAGCTTCCTCTGATCCACTACTCGTCATGTTTTAACTATATCAATCTCTTTTCTGATGGAGAGCAACAAGAAGCTGGTGAAGACTCGAGGTACTGCACCAGGGTTTTATAGCCCACATATATACATCACTTGCTTCCTTATACAACAAAACATGGACTTGTTTGTCTATCAACCTTTTAAACAATTAATTAATTAAGGGCAAATTGTACTAATTCAGTAAAAATTTTCAACAAGATAAATGAAGTGTGTGACTTTCTGTTTACGGTATTTTATACTATGCCCAGGTTAACACTGCCCTAATAAATAACAAAATCTTCTCTATTTTCACGGTAATCAACTCTTTTTACTCTAATGTCATATTCAGACTCTCTCTCTCCCCCTGACTACAACAAATATTTTTCATTTTTACTATTTTTCTCCCCATTTTTCGATCTTCACATTCAATAAAATCAGGAAAAATAGTTGAAGTGTTTGAAAAATTTTCAAATTTTGTTTACTAGCAGAGTTTATTGAACTTATAATTCACAAAAGAAAAAAAAAGGATCAAAATTCATTAAAATTAATAGATTTCATGAAGGTCCATACTTAGTATTAAAATAATGGATTTTTTAGAAGAGATTAGAGAACCACTTCTGTGTGTATATATGAACAGGATGACAACCCTAAATTCCTAAATTTTACACAATTTACACGGTTTATTATACTTTGGATTAAAATTGTTTCAAGGGTCTAGATTAACTCATATTTAAATAACAGTGTCCATACTTTCTCTCAATCGGTGTGCATCATAGAATCATAGATCTATCCTCTCATATGAAAATTTCATAGATTTCTCACCATGTACAACCATCCTCTTCTTTTGAAATCCTATTGCTACACCTGAATCAAATAAAACTACTTGCCTCAAGGGTTTTTTTTTTTTTTTTTTTGAAATGTAAAAACTTCATTTAGAAAGCCAATCTGGGTATGAAACATCCAAGAACAAAGGGTCCAGAGAGCTTCAAGCTGTTTTAGCAAGACCATCAGCAACAACATTACAATTTCGAGGAAATAAAATCTAAAAAGAACAGCTCCCTACTATCAAGAAACAGCCTCACATCATGAACAAGGTTAGCAATATCAGATTTAGAAGAGAGGGAGCCCTTGCAAATTAAAGATTGAAAACATTAAGGTCGTCTGATCCAGCACCATCGAGAATAAATAAATCTGTTGAATATTTATTCTGGAGAAACTGCCTTACGAAACCAACCTTACAAATTTGATTTCCTTACACAAAGATTTCACTTTAAAACCATGACAGAAAAGGAATCAGAGAAGCAAGGTTGCGGGAAAATTAAAAAAAAAAACAGAATAATGAAACATAATTTTTTTTTAATTAAAGAGAGATTTTATTTTTTTGAAGTGCTCATTTTTTTTTTCGGATTTCACCTAGTGTTTATACTTAGTTCTTTTCAGGAAGGAATGCTTTGATGATATTATTATTGTTTCATTCAAAGAATGCTTTATAAAAAATTGTCTTGATTAATATGAAACGAAAAGTTGTCTAGCTTATACGCTCACATGATTTGAGTGGATTTAAGTATATAGGTCAAGTGCATTGAAACTTTTATCTACCAATCTGAAATGTATAATATCAACACAAATAAATAAAAAGAAAATGACACATAATATCAATTAATCAAGAGACTCGCTGTGGGCGTGGCATTGTGGTCTGTGGTAGCAGTCGGTTGTCGGCCGGATGATAGCAATCGGTGTCCGTGAAGGTGGAGAAGATGGAGAGGGGACTTGGGTATTGTTAGGAAAGTAAGAAGCAAGAAGAAAAGAAAAATGAAAGTTAGACACTTAGAATTGTTTTTTTTTTTTTTGGTGAAAAGGAGGGCAAAAGCTCGAAACAGGAAAAACAGAAACTAAGTTCTAGGCACAATCCTAGCAAAGGAAAGGCCTCTTAAATTAACCATGACAAATAAGGCAGCTCCAGTCTTCCTCCATAAGGTTTCTGCATGCTTGAGCAATACTAAACAGATGATAATTCTGAGGGAGGGTAGCATTAAGAAGGTGAACAGCAGACATAGAATATGTTTCAATAACCAACTTCTTGTAACCAACCTTCCAGGCAAGACTCATGCCTTCAAAAATACTCCACATTTCAGCTTCTAAAGCACTTCCCACACCTTTATTCATAGCAAAGCCACTCTTTATTGTCGTCCCTGAAAACACCTCCAGCAGCAATGGATCCCAATTCAGGTCTCATACTACCATCCACATTCAGCTTGATGCAATCATGAGGAGGAGGGTTCCAAGAGATAAGACAAGTCTGGGAATCAGTACCTTTGTCCATAGTGTTAGTAGCACTGACCCAATCCGCCACATATTTTAAAATGACCCTACCTAGAGAAGTAGGAAGCTTGAAATCAGAGTTGAAAACATGCTCACATCTCCACTTCCATATGAACCACAAAGCTACCGCAAAGATAAGATAATCCGGCCACTTATTCATAACAATTACATTGCATTTCAGATTTTGGAGGAGCCAATCTTTCCACTTAGCCTTGAATAAAACATTCTTGGAAACCCCCTTCCAAATATCTTCCAAAATATTAATAACACTATTACATCCTCTAAAGACATGCTCCATATTTTCACAGCCAGCCTTACAACGATCACAAGAGATATCCATAGTGAGACCCCTCATAGCTCTATGATCATTGGTAAGTAACTTACCATGACGGAGAATCCAAAGAAAATGAATGACTCTAGGAGGAAGATTAAGCTTCCAGATGAAACTCCACTCCCATAAAGACACATCATCCTCTTCAAAGTGTAGCTCATAAGCACTTCTCACAGAGAAGTCACCATTCTTTGAGAGTCCCCATATAGCCTTATCAGGGACACCATGATTACTATCAACATGAATACTCAAAATGCGTTGAATAACACACCAAGGGAGCACACTAGTAAGCTTATGAACATTCCATTCGGAAGACGTTAAGTAATCAGCAACATTTTCCTGAACTTGCTCATTGGAAAGAGGAAGGATAACACGACCAAGAAGAGGGCCAAAGTTCGTGTAAGGACCTCGATTTTATGATTGGCTTATTTCATGACAAACCACCATATTGGGGATGATTGTGTAATGGGTAGCTTAGGTCCGTATTGGCAAGCTTCCAAGCATCTCTATGACTTCAAGAGCAAAAGGTATATTCACTTGACTTTGTCTCTTGAAGAGTTTAGGTGCACACACACATTTCATGCATGTTTTGTTTATCTTGCATTTGTGTTCTTTATTGTTTGTATAAGTGTGCATCCTTTTCTAAAACACTCACTAGCTTACATTAGATATCATATCTTGCATTGTATCTTATTTGATAACATGTTTGACATGTAAATTGTGCTTCATTGTGTGCATCTCACTCACTTCACACTTGTACAACATTCATGTAAGATAGACCTTTTTCTTGAGTGTTAAAAAGGGACTTTTCCCTTTAGCTCGGCCTAGACCGCTAGGCAGGCTTTGCTTGCACCGCGGCTCACGGAGCGGTATTCTCCAGTGCGTCATACGCGACGTGGACCGCGACCTGTGCACTTGCACGCACAGCGGTACCAACCGCGGTTGTCCAGACGGTGCACTGCTGTATGTACCGCGGTCTGGACACTTACCTGAGCCGCGGTCTAGCAAGCGGTTTTGACGGGATTCTGTTTCCCAAGTTCAAAACGACGTAGTTTTAACTAGGGCTTCATATATATTCTTCCTCTTCTCTTCTTGGCCGACAAAAGAGCTCAAAAATTCATTTTTAGAGAGAGGTTAGAGCTCCTAGAGAGAGAAAGCTTCAAGAAAGCTTCAAGAAAGCTTCTTTGACTCTCCAAACCCAAAACCCATCTCCATCTTGCATCATTCATCATCAAATGAGCATGGGTCTTCATTGTTTCATGACTAGGTAAGCAAGAACTTCCTTGAATATCATTTATTGTTCCTCTTACACTAGATTAGGTATTTATTGCATGATTAAATACCTAGACTCTATTTTATTGCATATTTATGAGTCTTGATAACATGATTGGGTTTGTATTTTGATAGCTTAATTGATTAGGTCTTTTTTGCCTAAAAGCTAGGTCATAAACATTTATTTGTGATTCTTTGATAACTAGGTTGAAATATTGATTCTTAATCAACTAGTTAAGCTTATTGAATGTTTATTCATATTTTGTGTAACAATTAGTTTGTTGGAAATTCTCTACAAATCTAATTGAGTTTGTTTGTTGATAGACTTTTGTCTAAGACTTGCATTTAGTGAATGATTAAATGTCTTGTCTTAATCACATGAATCTATGCTAAGTTTATGTTGAATACATTGTGAGCATATTTGTTGATTCATTGTGATTGTTTGTGATAGCTAGGATTGGTTGTTATTGATAACATCTAGCTAAGTCTTTATGCCTTGCATTTAGACATTTGACAACTTGGATTTGTTTCTACAAACTCCTAGTTGAGCAATTTGTGTTGTCTAGCATAATTTGCATTGAGCATCATTTACATGATCACATAGACACATAATTCTCTTCATTGAGTCAAAGTCTTGTGGCTTCGGGGTGAAGTTGCACAAGCATTGAAGTCTTGCAACCAAGTTGTGGTTGGCAAGCATTGGTCAAGAATCCATTGTAAAAGGCCCGCGGGTAGAGTAGGAGGTGCTCACGCCAATAGTAGTGTATCAGTGGATATCACTAGGGATTGAACCAAGAGTGGCGAGTGGTAGTGTCCATAGCCTGAGGTTATCTAGAGTGAGAGTCCGAGTATCACTTGAGGGTGTAACATTTTACTCATATAGTGGATTTGAGGATCGTGTGTGGCTAGAAGGATAGCCCGTGGTTTTTCCCTTTGTTTAAGGGTTTCCATGTAAAAATCAAGTGTTATTTATTATTCCGCACTTTACACTTGATTTTGTATGTTTGATTTAATTGGGTTATTTGTTTAATATTGACTAATCGAAAAATTGGTAATAATCGATTAACAACCCATTCACCCCCCCTCTAGGTTGTAGACACACGTTAAGAGCTGTATTTTCAGTTCGGAACCCAAGCATTAGTCCAGAACTTAATACTATCACCATTACCTACTCTCCATTTCATACCCTTAAAAAGAAGCTGAGCTCCAAAAGAGAACCATCTCCATATATTCGAGCAGCTATTGCTATCTCTTTGCAATATTTACCTTTAAGCATTTTAGCACACAGCCCATTGTCACCTTGAACCCGTCTCTAACCAGCTTTAGCAAGAAGAGCATGATTCATCATTTTCATATTTTTGATACCTAGGCCACCTTTCTTTTTTGGCAGACACACCACCTTCCAATTAACAAGATGCATTTTTTTTTTTCACTATTACTGCCCCAAAGGAAATCTGTACTGGTTTTATTAATTTTAGAGCATAAGTCAGATGAGAGTTTAATGTATTGCATAGCATTTATAGGAAGAGCAGAAGCAACAACCTTGATTAACACACATCTACCAGCAAAAGAAAGTGTAGCACTTTTCCAGGAGGTAAGTCTCTTTTAAGACTTTTCAAGGATATGATTATAAGTACTCTTGGTGATACGTCCATGGATGAAAGGGACACCAAGGTAATTACCCAAGTTCTTGGTAATTGGGGAGCCACACAAATCAGCCAGCTCTTTAGCTTTAGCATCGCTAATGTTGTTGGAGCAGAGAACTCTAGACTTGGCAAAGCTGGCCTGCTCACCGGAAAGATCACAGAAATAATCAAGACATTTCCTCATAATACTAGCTTGATGCTCAGAGGCATGCCCAAAGAGGGTCAAGTCATCCGCAAAAAAGAGATGAGAGACTTCTGGACCTCCCCTAGAAATTCTAACAGGTTTCCACCTTCCCTTACTAAGAGTTTGAGTAATAATATGAGAAAGCTTCTCCATGCATATGACAAAAATATAGAGAGATAAAGGGTCCCCTTGGTGTATACCACAACTAGGAGTAAAACTCTTAAAAAGGTCACCACTGACAATCACTTTGTACTGGACCGAAGTAATGCAGTTCATAATCAGGGCATTCAACTTACCACTAATGCCTACTTCCTCCAACACACACTTAATAAACCTCCATTGGAGCTTATCATAGGCCTTAGCAAGGTCGATTTTCCAAGCCATAAAGCTTAATTTCCCTTTAAACCTCTTGAGCAACAATAATGTTGTCCTAAATTTGTCTTCGAGGGACAAAGGCAACCTGATTAGGGCTAACAAGGTTGGGGAGTAGGGGTCTAATTCTTTGCACAAAGATCTTACTCACAATTTTGTAAATGGTATTACACGAGCTTATGGGTCTAAGTTGTGTCATACAAGTGGGATTGGGGACTTTAGGGATAAGAGAGATGATGGTTTGATTTATATCCTCAGGAACACAACCCTTTAGGAAGAAATCAGTAGTTAAGCTAATTAAGTCCTTTTTACAACAGCTCCAATAATTTTGGAAGAAAATTGCAGGATATTCATCATGGCCCGGAGCCTTGAAACCTCCAATACCAAACAAACTCTGCTTCACATCTTGCTCACAAATATCCATGGAAAGATTCACCAACTCACTATTATTAAGCCTAGGGAACAACATAGGAAGATCCGAATACATACATTGACTATCTTTGACAGCAAACAAGGTTTTGAAATAATTCACAGCAACTTCTTTTATATCTGAAATCTCCTCGGCCCAACTCCTATCATCTTTCTTCAAGCCCTCAAGCTTGCTTCCACTACTTCTAATAATAGTTGAAAGGTGAAAGAATTTGGTATTTTTATCACTTTCTTTGAGCCAATTGTTTCTAGACTTATGGTTCCAAAAAATTCCTCTTGCTCAATAATTTCATTATAATCCTTAAAAATGCTATCTTCCAATCGGGCCAAATGATGAGAGAACCTCTCACTCAAACATCTTTGAATACCGCCAATCCTAGCTAATAATCTTCTCTTCTTCACGAAGATGTTGCCAAACTTCTCCTTGTTCCATTTCTGAAGAAACTTAGTAAGATTTTGGAGTTTAACAGTAGCAATGTCATCTTTGCCACTCAAATTATTGGAAATAATTTAATCATACTCCTTATTTTTTAGCCACATGGCTTCAAACCTAAAAGGTTTACTCATACTATTAGGGATCTGAGTACTCTTGAGCTGATTAAGCACGGGGCAGTGGTTTGAGAACATTCTAGGAAGATGTTTCACAAAGCCCTCAGAGTAGTGAAGTCTCCACTCTATAGAACAAAGAGATCTATCAAGGCTTTCCCAAATTTCCTCCCCCATACTTCTCTTATTCATCCAAGTGAATATAGAACCAATAAACCCCATATCAACAAGCTCATTTCGGTAAATCCAATTGGCAAAACCACTGTTAGTGTAGGTAGATCTACCACCTCGTTTTTATCATAGCTAGTAATTTCATTGAAGTCCCTAACTATAAGCCACGACATATGAAGACAACCTTTAATGGAATCTAAATAACTCCAAAGTAACCTTCTAATGTTAGCACAAGGACTAGCATACACCACCGTGAGTATCCAAAAGAAATTTTGATCATCAACCAAAGTAGTGATGTTATGCCTCGAGCTCGCAACAACATGTAACTTAATCTTGCTATCATTCCATAACAACCAAATACCACTAGAAAATCCCTCAGCCTCCACAATATAGTTATTATCAAATCCCAGTCTTTTAATAACCTTTTTAGCCTTCAAACCACTAATTCTCGGTTCACAAATAGCTAGAATCTCAAAATTATACAATCTTCGAATATCAGAAATATTCCTAGCAAACAGCTGTTTGCCCGCACCTCTCACATTCCACACTAAAATCATGAGGAACGAGAAGGAAAAGGCTCCTACTCGGAGACCATCGCCATGGCCTCTGCCAATTCAGAGGCAACCACTTCAAAGCTATTATCATTTTGTATCACAGGTTTATTGACACACGTCTCACCTGTAGCTTAACTTCCACTAAAATTAGTAACAAAATTAGTAACTTCATTATGTACTTGGCATAGCACACTAGCACTATCCAGCTCCTCATTATCTGTAGGAGGAACCACAACTTTCTGAACCTGGTACTGAGAATACTTTATGCCTTTACCGTTTCCGGTTCTCTTAGAAGCACTTTTAGATCCTTTATGTGAAGTCTGCTGATTAATGATCTTTTTAGCAATCTTTTTACTACTCAAAGAAGGTTCTCTGTTTAGTTTCTTCCCTTGATTGGTGATCTCAGTCAAGACACTTTTCTCTTTTCGATCATGGCCTATACTATCCTTATTCAAAACCTGACTCTCTTCTTCAGCTAGCATCACATCCACATCTTTATTAATAATATCAAACCTGTAGCTAGAACCATTACCAGGAGCAACACTTTTACTCTGCGCAATGTTCTTCTCTCTCAAGGTGCCATTTTTAGCATTCTTAGAATTCCCCAATTTGTCATTATGAGAGTCAATAGTTTTACCAATAGGCTCTGAATTATTAACTCCAGGCTTTCCATTGAAGTCATTTCGCTTAGAACTGCTGTTATTAACAGTGTTCACTCTTCCATTTCTTCCTCTAATATTTCTGTTATTCGGCTTCCAATAAGAGACTAGGAGCCATGGGCCATATGGAGATTCCTTCTTCTTCTTCTCACTGCCTTCCAAGGGTTCATTAGTACCCACCATTTCATCAGCAATATCATCTACCATACATTCTCTGCAGCTTTCTTTATTGTGATCGTATTTTCCACATTTAAAGCATATTATGCCTAAGCTTTCATACTCCACCCTTATAATCCTATCATCAATACTAAGAGATCCTAAGAGAGGTTTTGAAATATCAATTTCAACACATATTCGAGCAAACCTACATCTAGCTTGGTTCATAGTGTTAGGGTCAACTCTGTACATTCTACCTAACATGCCACCAATACTCCAGAGCAAATCGGAGTTCATCCATTCCATTGGCAGCGTCGATAACTGTACCCAAATGGGCATACTATGAATCGTATCCTTACCTGGAACGAAGTTAGGCCTCCATCTTTGAGTCACCAGATATTGATTAGCAATCACCTAAGGCCCACTAGTATGCACATAATCTAGGTCATCCTTTATCTGGAATCGTGCGACAAAGTAACCTTCACCCAAGTCTTTCAACTGCTAATGACCAAGAATGGACTATTTCTGTGTCAATTTGCTGATCATGAAGTTCAGTGTAACACCCCAAAACTCAAAGAGTAATTAAACCCTTTGATATGAGATGTTATGTCATAAATCATTAATTACTTCACAAAAACAAAATAATAATCATTGAATAACTCCAAATAAACCATTCTATACTGAAAAATATGTCTCCAAATATATCCATCAATAAGGTGCAAAACACTCTAAAGGGAAATAAAACAATACCAGGCACCTGAACTCAAATTCTAAGTAACAAAAAAAGAAGAAGAGGAAAACATTACATAAAATCTTAATCACTATCACTTCTGAAAATCTAATGCCCTAGCGATCAGCTTCTAAAAACTCAGTCTGCAAAAATGTTAATGATAAGGGGTGAGCTGTCAACTCAATAAGTATTGCATAATACGTAATCGAAAACATTTATGAAATTTATAATGACATTTAAAGAGTACATAAATTTTCAAATATTCAAATACAATTAAACTTGCAAAGGTAATATTTTCAAATACAAGTAAAACTTGCAAAAGTAACATATTAATATACAAATAAGCTTGTAAAAGTAACATTTTCAAATACAAGTAAAACTTGCAAAAGTAGCATTTTCATTGTATGATAACGATTAATAACATTTCATAAAAATAAGCTCAAGTCAAGTAGTGTCACCAATACCCCCGGTGACCCGGCCATTTACATTTCAGAAATTGGTACGAGACCAAAATCATAACATTTCAAAAATTGGTACAAGACCAAAATCATAACATTTCATTTGTCGCGCGCGTTGCATTTACATTATCACCGGTGATCAACATTTCATTTCACATTTTATTTACTACTGAAGTTGAGCTAAAATATTACTTTCAAATATATATATAACAATACATTTGCATTACTAAATCATAAAAGGACCAAACATTTAGGCATTTAAGCAAAAATGCCTAGTAAAGGTAAAACTTATTTAAAAAGAATTAAGTAACAAATATGTAAGCAAAGACTAAGTAGTAAAATGAGTTTATAAACATATATAATAAAATATTTCAGAACATTACAATATGATAAATAAATTTGGTTTCTAAGAAAACATTTGTACAATTACATACTATGCAAAAAATGAAATCTACTTACCTCCGATGATAGCAAGTTTAAGGTTTCACTAACGATATTGGGAAATCACGAGAGGAACCTAAACATATAGAATATAATCCCTCAATTAAACCAGCCAAATAAAAGAAATCTAACTCAACTTTGTAAGTACATTTTTTTTTATTCATTTTCATGAAGAGATTTCAGAAAAACAGTTTTTAGTGCTCAAACGTTAGTGATTCGAAAATCTTAAGGGCCTCAAAAAATTGCAAAACTTAGTCAATAATCCAAAAATTAGATTAGTAATTCCCCTCAAAATATCATAATTTTATCAAACACGGATAATTTCCTATCATATTCTAAACACACAAGGGTCAATCCTGACAGCATATATTTTGATCATCCAATCAGAATTCATATAACATTTTAACAATCCTACAGACCACAAAAAATTCCAAAACTTTATTTATAAACTAACATATCAGTACTCTATCTCTATACCGAAAATAAGAATTTTATCTATCTGGCTTTGAGAATTAAAATTCCTACAACACCAAGAGCTCGTGACTATCAGCCTAAATATCATGGCTTAAACATCAAATATACTCAAATAATTAAAATAATTAAAATACTTATATGACACCAAAATTCACGATAATTTATATCCTGATTCAATTATGCCTTTACAACCACAATACCAAAAAGTAAACTTAAATTCATCTCCAATTGTAATTTAAAATTACTCTAATACAATAAGGTCAGTTTGATGATTCAAAAAAACTGTATATGTAATCGATTTAGAATTAAAGTCTCCCTAATATGAACAACACCAAAAATTCCGAAAATTATAACACAAGTAGATATATATGTCTACTATTCTCATACCAAAATTCAGCATCAATCGCAATCTACAAATATAACTAAAATAAACAACACAGTAAGTTGCTTCACCAATATTAAAACAGATCACAATTTCAACCTACACTAACACTCAAACTTGAACTCTTTAATGAACTCCGAAAATTCCAGCAATTAATTATAAAGCTTCATGTATAATTCTATTTTATTCACTCAAAAATCCATTCATTAAAACATCTCCATAAAATAAATTTGAGCAATTGTTAGAGACCTAAATTTTGTTGATGAGATGTTTTGTGTTAAAAGAAAACAAAGAGTATAAAGAGGAATACATCTTTAATCAAAATTAAAAATGAAACAAAGTTCAAGAACTTGTACCTTCAAAGAGTTTCAGAGTAAAAATATAATGAAATTGATACTTTTTATTGATATTATTTTGCTCTGATCTTTTGGTAGGGAAACAAGTATAGAAAAGTGAGTTTTTGTATGAAAGCATTTAGTTGATATTACTGTGTAAATATATATACAAACATTTGAATAATTATAAAAATAATGAAGATATACAATTCCACTGATTTTGCTAAAATATTCAAATTTCTTTAAATGTGGAATTGATTTATTTCAAATCACTATAAATGTGGAAATTAACTTATTTCAAATCACTATAAATATAGAAATTGATTTATTTCAAATCACTCTAAATGTGGAAATTAACTTATTTCAAATTACTTTAAATGTGGAAATTAACTTATAATAAAAAATGCTATTAAAATAATATTTGTTAAAATTTAGTTGAAGAATAAAATCATATAAAAATAATTTATTGAAGAAAGTAAAAAATAACAATGAAAATATAAATTATTCATCACATTATTTTTAATCCAATTCCAGATCATTCCAAACATAAGATTGAATTATTTTAGTCACATCCCATGTTACATCAAACAACAGACATTGTTATATTTAATCATATCAAATCCAATCCAATCCAAGTCCAATCTAATCCCATAAAATAATTCAATCAAATCATGCATACCAAACGGGGACTTAAAGGTTTTCGACAATATAATTTTATTGATGAATTTCAAAACTATTTTAACCTAAAATAAAAATACAAGGAAATTAAATGTAATTATATATAGAGTAATTTTCGTGATTTCCCGATGAGGACTTTTACGATGCACACTTTAAGCACCTTTGATGAAATTGTATGTAATCAAATGTTTTTTGATGAGATTTTTTGTATGCATGCTAAGAAAATTAAAATACACATTTGGTAAAAATTTGGAAATGTTTTGGATTTGAGAACTATTTTTTCTTATATTTCCCTATTTTTAAATATTTTATATTCAAAAAAATCGGAAAATATTGGTTCTTGCACCTGAATTTTTTTTAATTTTTTTTTCCATAAATGTATTTCAATGTTTTCTTCATCCATACAAAAAATCAAATCAAAATTCATTATATTCCATGCAATTTCATCAAAGGTGCTTAAAGTGTGCCTCGTAAAAAATCATCATTGAAAAATTACTATATATATATATACAGTCATTTTCTTCTCAGTGCGCATTGATATAACTTATATCAGTGCGCATTGATATAACTTATATCAGTGCGTTGCATGTGGACCACTAATTATGAATAAGTTTTGACAGTTGCATACACTTTGAGTCAAAGTATATAAATTTAATGGTCCACATCCAAGACACTAATGAAGTTATATCAGTGCGTATTGATTTAAAAATTTATATATATATATATATATATATATATTTATATTTATATTTTTGGGAGGCCATTGCCCCTCCGGCCCATTACACAATTCTCAGCCTTCTGATTAAAATGCATTTGAATTCCAAGATTAATTATTGAATGTACAAAGTGAACTACACAATCCCACAACCTATTAACTTCACAATTTCTTTCGCTTTATTTCTCGTACATTTCTTTCCTTATACCGTAGGAAAGTACTATGTGGGATAAATTCAAATCTGAAAATTTTCTGAATCCAATCCGAATATTAAAAAAAATTGGAATTTGGAAATTCAATATTTCAGAATTGAATATATATATATATATATATATATAATCTTTCTTATGTCGGTTCGACCTGAGAATAATAAAACTTAAGACGAATTATCCTAACCTTTAGATTAATCAAATAGATAAAATCTTTTTGAATTAAACTATAAAAAATGCCCCTAAGGCCGTAGCTCAGCTGGTAGAATGATGAACTTGTGGCTTGGGAAAATAACTCTCAAGTTAGCGGCTTGAATCCTATCAATGACAAAAAGCTTCATATATATATATATACGGTTTAGATAGGTGGATATATAAATACTATAAAAAGAATAAATTATAAAAAAAATAAATTCCTCTTTAAATATTATCATATCATACTCCAAATCTCCAAATTTTTCTCTCCCAAATCTTTAATTACCTTATTAAACTCTCTCTCCGATATGTGTTTATAACTCTCTATTTCCATTGTTTCTTAAGCAATCTCTAACTAAAAAAACTCATGAATAAACTTTTTTTTGAAAGGAATAAACTTTATCATTAAAAAGAATTCCAGTTATTTTACCTTGTTTTTTAATAACTAAAAAAAGAAAATTTAATTAAAAAAAATATAAAAACCTTGTTTTGTTGCAACAAAATTCGAATAATAATTGTTTGGAGCAGTATGCTGCACATTGCCAATTTGGCACATTGACATATTATAACAATTGTTTTATTTAAAAAGAGTATAAGAAGAAAAGCATAAAACAAAGTACTTTATTATTGTTTTGGATAATGATTTTAAGGTGGCAGGTACTAGCATCCATATCAGTAATCCTTTGTTTAATGTTGATCTAGTTGAGAGATTAGATTCTCTTCAGGGCCTTGCAGGTTCTTGTATTTTGTGCCTCCCCATGTGTTAACTCTTTTTTCTTTTTCTTATTTTTTCCTACAGAAACTAATTAGTGTTGTTGATATGAGTATGGGTCAAGACATACGTGTAAAAGAGTTGACTGACACATGGGAGGGTGATGACAAGCCACAACAGCAAGAAAGTGTTGAAGAGGTGGTTGAAGAAGAGGAAGCAATTGCTAAAAACAGAGCTAAACGTGAGATTAGAAAACCTTCACGGTTTAGAGAATAGGAATTGTTGTAAATAATTTCTATCGAGATATTGTAACTGTAATAACCGAATTCGGTTAGATTGAACAAGTTGTAGAATGAAATTGATTAATAAAAGAATGGGAAAGCACAAGAGGGAGAAGAACAATTTTATGAAGCATTTATTAGAAAAATTCTCTTCTCAACTCTGGTCTTCTTCATTTTTTTTCTCAACTTTCTCTCTAATTTTCTCTCTCTAATGTGTTCCTATCAATTGGTGCTTTCATTGAGTTCTCATGGCGTCCACTACTCGTTCTAAGTCTGTGGATGATCGATTAGACAAGCAAGATCAGACAATCAGTCAGATGCAAGGTGAATTGCTGAAGGTTAGGTCTGATTTGGGGGCGAATATGGCGGGGTTTTTTGAGCGATTGGATCAATTGACGTTCAAGATCACTACAATGCATACGAACCTTGAACAACAACGTCGAAATCCAGAAATATCATCAGCTTCTCCAGCGCGCGAAAGTGACGGGGGATTCCACGCCGTAGGATCAATGGGATGTTGGAATGTCAAACCATTGAGGATTGAAGTTCCAAGGTTTGATGGCGGCGATCCCTAAGGCTGGATTTTTAAGATTCAATAGTATTTTGACTATCATAAAGTGAGTGATGGTGAGAGACTGAAGGTTGCTCCATTTTATTTCGATGGAAAAGCTCTGGCATGGTACCAATGGAAAAACAAGAATACGAAGATTGAATCTTGGACTGAATTCTTACAGCCCTTACTTGTCCGTTTTGGACCGTCGGCATTGGAAGATTATCAAGGACAACTGACAAAGTTGATAAAGACCGGTTCAGTTCTGGAATACCAAAAAGCATTTGAGAATCTCTCAAACAAGGTAGATGGGTTGAATGAGTCCTTCTTTTTGAGCTGCTTCATCTCAGGATTAAAACCATCCATTCAACATGAGATAGCTTCATTTCAACCTACCACTCTGACTAAAGCCATGGCCTTAGCTAAGATTCAGGAAGTAAAATTACAACAGATAAATAATCCACCAAAGCTGTTTTCACCTTTTCCACCAATCTTACCAAACCCTTAGATCAAGCCTAACCCAACCATAAATAGTAACACCAGACCATTCAACACAACAAGCTACAGACCCACCTCTACGTACAAGACCACCAACCCAAATATTCCTAACCAAACCAAAAACAACATTCAGAGGCTATCCCAAAGCCAAATACAAGCACAGCGTGAAAAGGGCCTATGTTTTTATTGTGATGAGAAATACACAATTGGTCACAATTGTAGAGCTTCGACCCATGTGCTTATCGTGCCTGACTCGGATGCAACTCTGTGGGAAGAAGAGGTTGGTACATAATTGGAAGGACACAAGCAGACCGAACAAGAATGAGAACATGATTGTATGCAAATCAGCTTACATGCCTTATCCGGTATTACAGTGCCACAAATATTACGTTTCAAGGGCTCTATTGGCAAAACTGAGGTACAAATTCTTGTTGATAGAGGCAGCACTCATAATTTTCTACAACCAAGAATTGTACAGATGCTTAATTTTCCAGTGTACAAGGACAAGCAATTTCCAGTCATTGTAGGAAATGGAGAGACAATATATTGTGAGGGGATGTGTACTGCTATACCAGTCCAAATTCATAAACATGTATTTCTTGTTGATTTCTTTGTGCTTCCAATACAAGGGGCTGATTTAGTACTGGGAGTACAATGGGTGCAACTGCTTGGTCCAATTTTATTGGATTATCAACAATTGACAATGGAGTATACTTGGGAGCAGGAGATCATTCGTTTACAAGGTGAAAAGAATTTTGTGGGACAACCAATGTCATTGAACCAGTTCAAGAAGCTGCAGACAGAGGGAGTCATTGCTACCATGTTTCAGATCACGTTGTTACCTGCAGAGGATCCGATCGGAAAGCAAGAAGTGGATGGAGAATTGGAAGTTTTGCTTGAAGAATATAAGGGGCTGTTTGAAGAGCTTAAGTCACTACCACCTTTCCGAAAAATAGACCATGAGATTCATTTATGCCAAAATGCAGCCCAGTCAATGTCAGATCATGTAGGTACCCTTATTTTCAGAAAGGTGAAATAGAGAAGCTGGTGTCTGAAATGTTGAACTCAGGTATTATACGGCCTAGCACAAGTCCATTTTCTTCTTCAATTTTGCTTGTGAAAAAAAAAGACAGGACTTGGAGGTTTTGTATAGATTATAGGGCACTAAACAACATCACTGTGAAGGATAGATTTCCTATTCCTACAACTGATGAGTTAATGGATGAATTGGGGGAAGCTTAAGTTTTTTCAAAGCTAGATTTAAGGGTTGGTTATCACCAAATCAGGGTGAAGCCTTCAGATGTGCATAAAACAACATTTAGAACTCATCAAGGTCATTATGAGTTCTTAGTTATGCCTTTCGGCTTAACTAATGCTCCATCAACATTTCAAGCAATGATGAATTTGATTTTACAGCCGTATTTGAAGAAGTTTGTTGCTGTTTTCTTCGATGATATATTGATTTACAGTAGCAGTCTTGAAGATCATTTGGTTCATCTTCGAAAGGTGTTACACACATTACAGGATAATCAATTTTTTGTTAAAAAAAGCAAGTGCTCATTTGCCAAGCAATCTGTGGAATACTTGGGACATGTGGTGTCAAGTGTAGGTGTTGGCATGGATCTGGAGAAAGTCAAGGCAAAGGTGGAGTGGCATGTTCCACAAAGTCTTAAAGAATTCCGAGGCTTTCTTGGTTTAACAGGGTACTACATGAGGTTTGTTCGCTCATATACGGCAATTGCAGCACCTCTTACAGATCTTTTAAAAAAGGATTCATTTTCTTGGAGTTCAAAGGCACAAACGGCTTTTAAGGAGTTGAAGTTAGCTATGACATCAACACCAGTTCTTATTCTACCAGATTTTGAAGAAGACTTTATCTTAGAAACAGTCGCGTCAGATGTGGGCATTGGAGCGGTGTTATTGTAAAAGGAGCATCCTGTGTCCTACTTCAGTAAAAAATTATCATTTCGATGCAAAAAGCATCAGCTTATGTTAGGGAGTTATATGCTATAACAGAGGCAGTTAAAAAATGGAGACAGTATTTGTTAGGTAGAAGATTCATTATCCGTACAGACCAAAAAAGTTTGTGTGCTCTACTTGATCAAGTGATACAAACACCAGAACAACAACATTACTTGGCAAAGTTACTGGGATTTCAATATACAATTGTCTATAAGCCAGGAAAAGATAATAAAGTTGCAGATGCGTTATCTAGACAACCTGATGATGTGAGAATACAATTCTTGGCGTTATCTCAAGTGAGATTTCAGTTGTTAGATCAGCTTAGACAGGAGAATGCTAGATCTGAATTTTTTCGATCATTATATACTGCCATACGAGACGAACCAAGAAAATTTGTTGAGTATGAAATAATAGATGGAATGTTACTATTACGTGGCAAATTACTGTTAGACCCGTCTTCTCCAATAGTACAACATGTTTTGGTCTAGTGTCATGCAACTTTTTCAGGAGGTCACGGTGGAATTCAAAAAACAACAGCTCGAGTCAGTACAACTTTCACATGGACAGGAATGAAAAAAACCATTAAGGAGTATGTGCAACATTGTTTTATCTGTCAACAATCAAAATACCAAAACCAAGCTACATGTGGACTACAACAACCTCTGCCTGTACCAGAGAGAATATGGGAAGATATAGCTATGGACTTTAGGATAGGACTTCCTACTTCACATGGTTATTATACCATTGTGGTGGTTGTTGATAGATTGTCAAAACAATCCCATTTTGGAGTTCTACCAAGTACTTATTCAGCTCCAAAAGTTGCAGACTTATTTGCCTAGATGGTATGCAAGTTACATGGGATGCCTCGGTCAATAGTCTCTGATAGAGATGTGGTGTTTCTGAGCAGATTTTGGTGTGAGCTGTTTGCATTAAGTGGCACGGTGCTTAAGAGGAGTACGACATATCATCCACAAATAAACGGACAGTCTGAGGTGGTGAATCGTGTGCTGGAGCAGTACTTACGTTGTTTTGTGGCTGATCAACCTAAGCGATGGTCCAAAATTCTGCACTGGACAGAATATTGCTACAACACCTCATTTCACATATCGGCTGGTATGACTCCATTCAAGATAGTCTTTGGCAGAGATCCACCATCAATTCTTGATTATGTGACATCTATAGCAAAAGTAGAATTAGTAGACCGTTCGTTGATTGATCGCCAAGAGTCATTGCTACAACTGAAGCAGAACTTATTGAAAGCCCGAGCTGCCATGAAGCACAATGCAGATGCTCGAAGGAGCGATATTCAGTTTCAGGAGGGTGATATGGTGTTGATCAAGCTGCAACCATACCGTCAAATAAGTGTAGCCAATCGTGCTTCAAACAAGCTAGCAAGAAGCTACTTTGGGCCTTACAAAATTCTAAAGAGGATAGGTCAGGTGGCATATAAGTTAGAGTTACCGTCTACAACACGCATTCACAATGTGTTCCATGTATCCTTACTTAAAAAAAATTCATAGAGACAGGGTTGATGAACTTTTACCGCTACCATTAGAGATTGTTGCCTCACACCCCATTCTGGAACCATTACAAATTTTGCAAAGAAGACATCTATATTGTGGAGATCAACAGGAGGAGCAAGTATTAATTCGATGGAAAAGGATGCCTATCAGTTCATCCACCTGGGAGGAAGTGGAAAACTTTGCTTCATGTTACCCTGATTTCAACCTTGAGGACAAGGTTGAGGTGGAAGGGGGAAATATTGATATGAGTATGGGTCAAGACATACGTGTAATTGATATGAGTATGGTTTGGTAAATTTGGCTGCATGTTTTGCCCATCTTTTGTTGTAGTAATCTTGTTTTATATGAAGATTCTCAATAAATGAATATTGATATTCTAAAACTAATCATTGCTAACAATTGTATGAGTATATGACAATATTTACATCCATCAAAACCTATGCACAATGTTGGTAAATTGTAGGATAATATGAATTCTAATTCTTGTTTGTTGATCGAATAATAATAGAAATTGTTAATTAGGCATGTTGGGCGTATTTGTGAACCTCATAAATATACCAAACCACCGAATCACGGCGCCTCCAATACACCACTCCAGACATTGTTTCGGTGTCTAGCACCCCAATATTGGGAACCACCGAACCCTGGTGGACCCACTGAACATACATCGGTGGAGTTATATACGGAGTGACACTTGTCACTTTGATAACAACACCTATCAACAGGGGCGGACCCATTTGAAGACCAGATGGGGCATGTGTCCTACCTCAATTTTTTTTTAAAATAATTTGATGATATATATATATTAATTAACTCTAACTACAACATATAGTCTCTTAGCACAGTAGGAATTATATCTTTTATTTATGTTGGTGAAGGCTTCTAACCCCACCATTTTCATTATATATATATATATATATATATATATATATATATATTAATTAACTCTAACTGCAACATATAGTCTCTTAGTACAACATGAATTATATCTTGAAGACTTCTAATCCCACCATTGTCATTTTTTTATGTCTTTTTTATTTTACCATTTTATCCTATTCGTTTCTTAAATTTCCGTCTTCTTCCAAAATAAAACAATTCATTTTTTCTTTTCTGTCATTATCAACTTCTTAACTACCTTTGATTTGTTGTAATTTAATTCAAATTTTTTTATATTAAATTATTTATTATTATTTTAAACTTTTATTTTTTATAATAGTTTTAGTTTGACATACATAACATATCCAATCAATAAACCCGAAAATTTTAAATCTTTTATTATTTATAATATTTTTAGTTTGACATATCTAATACATCCAATCAATAAACCCGAAAATTTCAAATTTTAACTTATTGCATGTTTTAAAATAGTCAATATGTTATTATGATTTATTTTATTTTATCCGATGCTTAGTATTTTTATTTATTTTATAGTTTTAATTTATTTATAATCAATAATTTACCAATAATTAGAAGAATAAAAAATTCAAAAGCATATCTAGTAATATTTATTAATCAGTTATTTTTGTATAAATTTAAAGTGAATTCATTATAAATACAAAACAAAATTTCTTATTTATAAAATTATATTGTAATTTATTATTTTAAGAATAAATATTGTAATTTTTCATTGTTTATGTTTTTTTTTTTCTTTTTATTATTAATTTTTTAATATTGTGTTTATTTGGGTAAGTGTTCTATTTGTTTTATTTTATCTGAATTTCATTATACCATAAAATTTTCTTTATATAAAAAATCTCATCTTTTTTTCATTTTTTTTTCATTTTACTATGATCTTAATTTTTCAGTATTTTTTTTATAACATAATTGTTTTTTGTTTTCAAGTATTCCACATGGTTAAAATTTCTAGACTCGCCAGCCTGTCAAGCTTAACCAATGAGATGAGGATAGATAGTGCACTCTCGGTGTTTGACAGGACACTGTATAAACTTCATTTCATCTCAATCAAGGTAACTTTTTTCTCACTTATACTAAGCAAACATAAAATCAACCATTTGGTAACTAAAGTAAGACGCTTTCGTAAGCTGAGATATTTTAATATTAGAAATAGGCCACCGAAGGCCTTATTTTTTACGTACATACGAAGGCTCATTTTCGACTCCAACAAGGCAGATAACAACTTAAAAATAGAGTACATAGGGTACATATTGGGTTTAAAGAACAACTAAAACGTTAAGTACATGTCCACTTATTAATTGGATGCAACATCGATCCAGCCCACAATTACAAAGGAGATAACGTACAATGGCAACAAGAGAAAAGAGTAGAGAAACAGACGACGATGGATTTAAACAACGTTCTTGGAGAAAGGGCAGGCCTGGTGAGTTGGTTGTGAAGTTTCAGTTATAGGTGCTCCCTTCAATAGGCCTCCAAATAGCTCAGCTGGATCAAAGTATATTTCAACATCCTCTACCCTCAGTGATTCATCAACCTTGAGCGTTCCAAATCCGTAGAATTCGACCATTTCTCCTGTGGGAGCATGCCCCTTGAAAGGGCCTTCAAAGAAACCCCAATGCCTGAACTTGTAAGCAATAACAGGAGGTCCCGAATACACACTCAACACTTCCCATGCAAACCCACGAGGAAATGCTGATCGAAATGCTTCATGAGATGATGTGAATGTCTCTTCTTCTGCTTTGTAGTACTTGAATTCTTCTGGTAGTGAAGTCTTCAACAATGCATTATAGCTCCCAAGTTTAAGAACCTCTTCCCCAGATAATCCCTCTCTTCCTGTCACAAAAGGTTATTAATCATAACATCATGAGAAATATTCAGTAAACAACAAGAATCAGATTACGTAAGAATTTGGTGTTTTTAGTAAACAACTAAACAAGACTAAACATCTTGAACGTCACTCGCCCGCAAATGACTGCATGTCTATTTAATCGTTTATAATTGATAAACGATTAAATAGAACTAACAAAGATAATGGGTTTTGAAAGTGGTATACCATTAACGAAGAGCTGAAACTTGTCTGGGTCAATAGTCTTGAAGTCTTGCAAGCGAGTCTTGTGTGAGAGCTCCATCTCCCATGACTTTATTGCATTTTGCACCGTTTCTTCTAACGATCCTTTTGCCCATTCCTGCACTTATTTGATTACTAAAATCATACAACTTCTTTCAAGAAACCTCCTTTTACCAAACCCACCAAAATAAATAAATAAATAAAGTTTTGACAAGGTATTTTTTTTTGGGTTAATTGCAATAACATACCATGTGTTTTTGAATAAAGACTTAGACCGATTTGATATTGTTTTTAAAAAGTTAAAATCAGATTATTTTATAATTTTGACATAAAATGATATTTGGTAAAACTTCCAAAAGTGATTAAATGATAATTTGACAAGTTTTGACAGTGATTTTGAGAAGTATGTAATGTTTTTCTTTTTGAAAGTGATTATGAAATAATCTATTTCGGCGTTTAATGAATCTTTTAAAATATCATTATTATCCTTATGAAATCAAGTTAAAATTATTTAAATACCTTATTTCTTCTCAAAATTAAATATCTATTTAAATATTTGATTTATAAAATCTTTTAAAAATATTTTTATTGTTCTTATGAATTTTTTTTTCCAATTTAAATATTGATTTAATATATATAATTAATGAAAACAAAATGAAATAAAGCCATAAAATCATATATATTTTAGTTATTGTAACTAATTTCAGCACTTTTACAATAAAATTACCAAACATATGTATACTGCTTTTGAGTTATACAGTAGTTTTGAAAGTTCAATTAACCAAACATCTGCTGATTATTCCTTCAGCATAACTAACAGTGATTATTATAAAAATTACAGCAATACCAAATTGACCCTTAATATTTAAGTTTTTCAAATAATTACTGCAACCCCCCTTCCCATTAGTCAAAGTTTGTTAAAGATAACGGTTGACTACGTTCGACTGAATTTATAGGAGTAAAATCGTCATTTATTACATCAATTATTTTCGATAAAAATATTATAATAAATTAATTATTTATCTGCTAATTAAAACTAAAAATAAATATATAAAGAAAAATAAAATATAAAAATATTGGGCATGATTTCCTTCATAGAAATCAGACCAATTTCCATGGAGAAAATCTAGATTCATATCTCCTCAATCTTCAAAGGAGATCTGAACCAGATCTTCATCTAAGCTCTAACATTAAAAACCCTTACCCCTTTTTCTAATAATAAGGTAGGCTTCATGAGATTTGGTTCTCCTCCATTTTTGGAGAAGAACCAAATCTTTTTCTCTAAAAATGGAAACTGAAACTCATAGAGAATAATGGAGATCTGATTCTCTATTAAAGGCCCAGATCTGTTCCTTGCGAATAAGCAGATCCTCCGCTGCCGGAGTGACGCCGGATTTATTCTGGCGGTGAAGTTGTTTTAATTTTTTATTTCGTTAAAAAAATAAAAGAAGTTTTATTTTGTGGGTTGATGATTGAGTTGATAAAGATTGTTTGTGGGTGATGCTTTTGTTTTGATAAATATATAGTTTTGAAGGTATGTTTAGGTGATGTTGGATTTTGGGTGATGAAGTTGAAGAAGATATGTTTGGGTGATGACCGATGAAGATGAGTGATGTATGGATGATGAAGATGAAGTGGGATGATGTTTGGATGGTGAAAGATGATTTTAAAATCTGAAAATGGCGTTTGGGAGGTGATAAAATGAAAGAGAATGAAAAAGAAAAATAATTTGGAATGAAAAAAAAATCTGTTGATGCTTGATGGTTTTTCATATATATATATATATATATATATATATATTATTTAAATATTTTATTCTTCAATTTCTTTGATTTTTCTAAAGATTTTATTTGTAATATTTAATATTTTTAAATTGATTATTTTAAGATGACGGGCAGTTAAGACCATAGTATATGGGCATTTTCGACATTTTATGTCCAAATCTCAGTCAACTGTTTAATTGGATGGAAGTTACCTATAAAAGGGGGTCTGCTGCAATTAAATCAACTTATTTAATATCAAGCCTTTTTCAAAAAACTCAAGCTATGTTATTGCAATTAACCATTTTTTTTAAATCAAAGAAGCGTACTTTTTTATTTAAAAAAATATATTACTTAAATATAAACACGGGGGTGTATTCAATTAGGATTTCAAAAGACTTTAATGATTTTTATAGAATTAAAAAGTTTGGGTGTATTCAATGTAGATTTTTAAAGACTCTATAAAAGTCATGGGTATTCAATACAGACATTTATAGACTTTAAAAAGGTCTTTATAAGTCATGTGGTATTCAATCAAGATTTTTTAAGTGAAATTTATGAGGTATTCAAAATCTCAATGACTTTAAAGTACTTTTAAATATCAATGACTTTTGGTTATAACAAATCTCACAATTTGTCTTTCATTCATACCAAAAACTTTGAATGATTTTTTTTAATAAAAAGAATTTCACTTTAAAAGAAAAAACATAAAACTCTTTGAAAACATTAACCATCAAACATATGTTATATTTTCAAGTAAAAGAACACATATTCTTAACAAATTTTACAAATAAAATAAAATGAATAAATATTATAAAAAAAAATACAAACATTAATGATCTAGAAAAAAAAACTAATTAAAAAATAATATAGAACAACTCTCCACAGCCTATGCAATTAATGACGAGAGATTTCATTTTTTTTACCTCTATTTTCAAAGCAACTATACAACACCAAAACAAATCAAACGAACTTCATTTATGTTAATTAAAAATAATAAAAGACAAAATCTACTACTCAATCATGCCAATATGCCATAATCAAAGTTGCGTATGAGCGTGACTCTATGTAATTATGATCAATATCAAACCACCCACTTTTAGGTGTGAATCTTGTTCAACAACTATATACAGTTTTTATGTTTTATTTTCAGTAACTTGAATTAATTTTGGGTAGATTTTTTATACCCATTGCCATACTTTCGTAGAGACTTATAAATGTTAATATTATTGTCGATTTGCCACATTTATTCTAAAATAAAATTTATAATATTTTGACTAATTACAAAAAAAATAAAATTTTGACTAATTATTAAAAACAAAATTAGGTTCATAATGTCTTTATGATGCAAAATATAATAAAATTACAAATAAAATTTTTAAATAACATATATAGGCAAGAATGTTTTGTCAAGTTTAATTAACAATGATTTTTTTTATTCTTTAAAAAAAATATATTTTTATTTATATGAGAAATCTATATAATTTTGCTAAAACAAAGTATATATCATATTTAACAATCAACAAATGTTTATAAATGTCTATGAAAGTTTTTTAAAATGAAAGTCTCTAAAAGTTGTTTGAAATGAAAGTCTATGAAAGTCTTTTAAAATGAAAGTCTATGAAAGTTTTTCATAATTCTGTAAAGTTTATAAAAGTCAATAAAAATCTATGAAATCTGCAAAAGTCATCCACTTAAAAAAGTCATTAAAAACCTTTTGAAATCGTAATTGAATACACCCTCCTAAATCTCCTCCAATCCTGGTATGAGTAGAGTTTGCATCCAAAACCTAGAGGTTTTCAACCGGTGCTGGTCTTAAGTATTTGGAGGCCTAGGGCGAATATTTAAAACGGGTCCCTTTGTTCAATCCCATATCTAAATCTTGTGAAATCTCGTACTTAATAATTTGTATATATATATATATATATAAATATATTTATTTATTTATATACCTTTTGAGAAAATTTACAAAATCTTAATCAAAGTAATTTTCATCAAGTTTATATTGCGATACATAGAAAAAACAAAACCGAAAAAAAAAGTTACAAGCAAATAGATCCACATAATATTTTCCACTCACAGAAATAGCTTATATATATTAGGAGAGATGAACTTGCTTAGAATAAGAAAAGTGAGGAGAACTCCTCATTTTTTATTTTATTTTATTTTAATTTTTTTAGAATTTATAAATAAAACAAAGGGAATAATTGGTAATATTTAGGGTGTGCTTACAAAATATAATTTTTTAAAAACTCTTAATGAGGTGTACATGTAAAGAGGTATGTATATATAAATTTTCAAGGGTACAAATAGAGCTTCTCATTTGCTTTTAATAATTTTGATGAAAATTCATATTAAACCCAATCTTTATATAAAAAGTTATTTCCATATTTTTTTATTTGGGGCCTCAATTTTATATAATTATATGAATTTTGAAAAATAACAATAAATTTGGACTCTTTATTTATCAAAATTCAAAGATACGAACAATAAACACAAAAAATAAAAAATAAAAAGGGCCCATTTTGGCACCCTTTTCTTTTCTGAGCCCTAGACGGCCGCCCTTAGTGGCCTGCCTCATGGCCAGCACTGTTTTCAACAATATAATCTTATTAATGAATTTGAAAGCTATTTTAACCTAAAATAAAAATAAATACAAGGAAATTAAATGACATTAAAATTTAGTGTATGCATAATAGAGAGAACCAGAGAACCTTGGTACGGCCTTCTTCAAAGAGCTGATTGGTAAGAACATACGAGGGAGGTCCGCCATGTCTCCACGAGATTTCATGAGCTTCATCATTCAAGAAAGACCTGTACTTATCTCCTGCCTTCTCTCCACTACTCGTCATCTTTTTTATCAGTTTCTTTTATGACGGAGAAGCTGGTGAATACTGAAGAGGTACTGCACCAGGTTTTATAGCCAATTTGCTCTGCCAACATCACTTGCTTCCGTATATACAACAAAACATAGACTTTTTTGCCTATCAATCTTTGAAATAATTAACAGTAATATATGACAATATATTTGACTATATATAAAACTTATAGCCAATTTGCTCTGCCAACATCACTTGCTTCCGTATATACAACAAAACATGGACTTTTTTGCCTATCAATCTTTGAAATAATTAACAGTAATATATGACAATATATTTGACTATATATAAAACTTATAGCCAATTTGCTCTGCCAACATCACTTGCTTCCGTATATACAACAAAACATGGACTTTTTTGCCTATCAATCTTTGAAATAATTAACAGTAATATATGACAATATATTTGACTATATATAAAACTTATAGCCAATTTGCTCTGCCAACATCACTTGCTTCCGTATATACAACAAAACATGGACTTTTTTGCCTATCAATCTTTGAAATAATTAACAGTAATATATGACAATATATTTGACTATATATAAAACATGGACTTTCTTGTGTTTTATAATTGTACGTCTTCGACAAAATTTTAAATTTTATTTAAAAATAGTTTTCATAGAACTAATGATCATCCGTGAAAAAAAATTACATAAAATTTATTTATTTTGACGAAAATGAATGCAATTCATAAAGGTCATTATAAAAAATTAAAATAAGACTTTATCATGTCAGAAATCTCAGATTTTATTAAAGTTTCGCGATCCTTTCTTGATCAAGAAACTTGTCAGCAGTGTTTTAGTATACGTTAAGCGTCAGTCGTACGGTGGACCGGCACCTAGTGGCTTAATTGACTAATCGCCGACTAATCGGCACCTTGGTGTCATTTTTTTTCCATTCACATTTTATGCTTCACATGCTATATCAGCTTTCTTACTTATTTTTTTGAAAAAATTTGTTGGTGACACAAAACTTCACCATCAAAGCATCTCCCACCCATCTCTAAATTTATGTCTCCAAGATAATTTAGAGTATGAGTTACTCCCACCATACTCTAAATTTATATCTCAAAGACAATTTTTTAGAGTTTCTAATATTGATACTCTAAATTTAGAATATCAAATCTCATACTCTTAATTTACTTTTCAACATTTTTTATTCCATTTATATCCTTTTACCTTTTCCATTAAATTTAATTAATGTATAATAAATTTTAATTTATACATTTTATTAACATACAAATTATACCATTAGAAAAGTCTCATCTAGATCTTTAAAATGAGTCAAACATTGAATATTAATGAATAATTTTTTATTTACCATATTTTATCATTTGTTCTTCATGTTATTAATTTGTTATAATTTTCTCTAAAAAAAATATATTTTATGTTATAAAAAAAATCTATTATTACATATTGATAATTATAAGTTAGTAATACAATAAAAACCGAAACATAGTATTGAAATAATAAATATTAATATTAAAAATTACAATAACATAAAAATATTAAAATAATGATTAAAAAATAAAAAAACTTAAATAATAACAACATAATATATGATAATGTTCAGGTACATCAATATTTTGGAAAGCCATCCAAATGACTTTCATATCCACCCGAATTGTGAGTGTTTTTTTTCTAAAATTTATATCTTCTTCCTTCGAAAAAATTCACGTTCATTGAGATTTTTAATGGAATCCAAATCTATCATTATCATTATGATACAACAACAAATTAGTAACAAATGCTCCAAATAAATTGATGGTGGTGTATTTATGTATTAGTAAGATATTTATAAATTCATGCACTAATAAAACATTATATTAAAAAAAAAAGTAAAAAAAAATACAAATGTTATTATAGATAATATTTGTTAAAATTTAGTTGAACAATAATTTATTAAAGAAACTAAAAAATAATAATGAAAATATAAATTATTTGAGGATATAAATAAAAATAGGGATAGAGATAGAGATAAGGATAGAGAGTATGGTGGGAGTGAAATTTTTTTAGAGATGGAATCTAGGAAGAATATTCTCTTTTGAAACTCTATTTTAGTGATAGAAATAGATAATGGGTGGGAGATGCTCTCAGTCTTCTCTTCTATTAATACACCCAACTACTCTCTCCCTCAATTAATGCATATCATCACTAATCTCTTCTATCAATTAATATGCATAACACCCAACTACTCTCTCCCTCAATTAATGCACATCATCATTCATCTCTTCTATCAATACACCCAACCACTCTTTCCCTTAATTAATGTACACATCATCACTCTTTTTCTCAATCAATGAGCATAACCTCTCTCTCTCTCTCTCTCATTCAGCACACACTCCATCTCTCTCCAATTCTTCATAACTATTCATTTCATCATTTTTTTTCTCTCGATCTCCATCTCTATCTCAAACTATTCATTTCATCTTTTATAAAACTTCTTTTCTTTCAGTTTCTCTCCCGCTCTTCACATATACTCTCTCTCTCTCTCTCTCTCTCACTCCATCCTTTTCATTTATTTCTTTTTTTTTCTCTTTCATTTCATTCTTTTTTTCTCTGCAACTCTTCACTCCCTGGACCGGAAGACAAGGACGACAGGATGACCGAGCGAGAGACAACGACAGTTGTGGAGATTTTTTTTAAACGATTATAAGGATTTATCGGCTCTAAAAATCGGTCTAGTCGGTGACCAGTCGATGCTAGTCGGTGACCAGTCGATGACTAGTCGGCCAACTGCCTAGAACGGCTGAATAGAACCTAGCCGCGGCAGCCGGAACCGGCTAGACTGATTTCTAGAACACTGCTTGTCATAACTGATTAAAAAAACATAAAAATAAATAAATAATTTTCTCTCTTTTCCAAGGTGTCACTGTCAATTCTTAGTTTTACTTCCACGACTTGAAATTTCTAATTTCAATATTGACAGTGATAAAAAACCAACCATCTCCACAATAAAAGAGAGAATGATCAATTGGGTAACTCCATTTAAAAGAAGATGAAAGACGATGTATTGTTGTCATTATATTTTTATCTTCAATTTGTAAGATTCTTCATATAAATTGTGAGCAACATATGACACTATATTTTGAGTTTATAAAAACCGAATTGATTGGAATGTTTAAGTACGAGAGAGTTGACCAGATAGAGCCATTTACTGATGTGACCAATATTTGTTGGGCTTGATGTACCTTAGCTACATTATTTATATAGGTATGAGATGGGCTATTATATAATGTGCGGGCCTGGTGATCCTTTTGGGGTTTGTCTACCATTAGGATTGTGAATCTTGTATGGGTTAGGATTCACGTAAGTAATAATATTTATAGGAGGTCCCTACTCTTATTTATGTGTCACATTTTTTTATAAAATTGGACTGACTTAAAAGGAAAAAGTATCACAAGCAATCATATACTGGAAATAATAAATTTTCTCTCTTTCCAAGTTGTCATTGTCAATTCTTAGTTTTACTTCCACGACCTGAAATTTCTAATTTCAATATTGACAGTGATAAACAAACCAACCATCTCCACAAAAAAAGAGAGAATGATCAATTGGATAGCTGCATTTAAAAGAAGATGTATTACTGTTGGTATTTTTTGATCTTCAATTTGTAAGATTTTTATATAAATTGTGAGCAACATATGATATTATATTTTGAGTTTATAAAAACTAAATTAATTGAAATGTTTAAATACGAGAGAGTTGACCAGATATAGTCAGTTACTGATGTGATCAATATTTGTTGGGCTTGGTGTACCTTAGCTACATTATTTATGTAGGTATGAGATGGGCAATTATATAATGTGCAGGCTTGATGATCCTTTTGGGATTTGCCTTCCATTAGGATTGTGAATCCTATATGGGTTAGGATTCACGTAAGTAATAATATATATAAGGGGGTCCTTACTCTCATTTATGTGTCACATTTTTAATAAAATTGGACTGACCAAAAGAGAAAAAGCATCACAAGCAAATAATAAATTTTCTCTCTTTCCAAGTTGTCAATATCAATTCTTAGTTTTACTTCCACGACTTGAAATTTCTAATTTAAATATTGACAATAATAAACAAACCAACCATCTCCACAATAAAAGAGAGAATGATCAATTGGGTAACTGTATTTAAAGAAGATATATTACTGTTATTATTTTTTGATCTTCAATTTGTAAGATTTTTTATATAAATTGTGAGCAACATAGGATATTATATTTTGAGTTTATAAAAACCGAATTGATTGGAATGTTTAAGTACGAGAGAGTTGACCGGATAAAGTCAATTACTGATGTGATCAATATTTGTTGGGTTTGGTGCACCTTAGCTACATTATTTATGTAGGATATTGTATAAGATGGGCTATTATATAATGTGCCGGCCTGGTGATCCTTTTGGGGTTTGCCTTCCATTAGGATTGTGAATCTTGTATGGGTTAGGATTCACGTAAGTAATGATTCACGTAAGTAATAATATATAAAGGGGGTCCCTACTCTCACATTGTGTGTCACATTTTTAATAAAATTGGATTGACCTAAGGGGAAAAAGCCAGTGTTCTAGTAAACGTGAAAATTACACTCTAAACGTGTGTCTAAACAACCTAGAGAGGGGGTGAATGAGTTGTTAATCGATCATTACCAACTTTTTCGATTAGTCAATATTAACCACAATTAACCCAAACAATCAAACAATAAAAATCAAGTAAGGTGCGGAAATATAAAATAACACTTGATTTTTACGTGGAAACCCTTCAACAAGAGAAAAACCACGGGGTATCTTTCTAGCCACACACGATCACAGAAATCCACTATATGAGTAAAAAGTTACACTCTCAAGTGATACTCGGACTCTCACTCTCGACAACCTCAGACTATGGACACTACCACTCACCACTCTTGGTTCAATCCCTAGTGATATCCCCTGATTCACTACTCTTGGCGTGAGCACCTTCTACTCTACCCTACGTGCCTTTTACAGTGGCACTTGATCAATGCTTGCCAACCCACCCTTGGTTGCAAGACTTTACTTGCTTGTGCAACTTCATCTAGAAGGCACAAGACTTTAACTCTATGAAGAGTACATAGTCTAAGTGTATATATGACACTATGCTCAAATGCAATAATATGCAAGACCAAACACAAAATGCTTAACTAGATGTTATAATGCAATTTAACAACCTAGTTATCAACCAAACCTACATGTACACACATGAGGTCTCAATTAGTTGTAGAGAAATTTTAACAACCTAATTGTCAAATAAAACTCATATAAATATTCAAGAACTTGACTAGATGCACAAAGTCAACATAATCATCAATTAAGCATACATGAACATTTATGGATTAGATATTTAGGCATAAATGACCTAATAATGCAAGCTATCATAAACAACCCCAATCATGCAATTTTGATTCATAAATATATGCAATAAAGTGAGTCAATGTATTTAATCAAGAAATAAATACCTAATCTAGAGTAAGTAGAACAATAAATGATATTCAATGAAGTTCTAACTTACCTAGTCATGAAACCATGAAGACCCATACTCAAATGATGTTGAATGATGCAAGATGGAGATGGGTTTTGGGTTTGGAGAGTTAAACAAACTCAAATGGAGCTTTCTCTCTCTAGACTCTCTTTATCTCTTTCTAGGGTTTCTTTAAATTCAGAGGAGTTAGTGAAGAAGAAGAGATAAATGAGTTTATATAGTGGGAGACCCGAGCTGATGGGAAAAGACATTTTTACCCCGAAATCAGTACAGTGTGCGGGTCCCACTGCGCGGGTGCCTACCCGCGTACTAACCCGCGCACATGGGGTTTGCTGGTTCGTGACCAGCGAACACACTAGCGAACCGAGGATCTCCAAACACCGGGGCTAACTGCGCTGGTCCACTGCGCGTGTAGGGACCCGCTCACAGGTGTCAATGTATAAAAATACGCACCAAGACGTGAGAGCGCGGACACAACAACCACACATAAGTCTAGAAATGAAATTCAAGTGTGATTGTGAAGAATGCACACAAGGGCAATAAGAAATAGATGCATGTCAATACAAATGTATGTAAGTGTGTGTGCAATGTGTAAATGATGCACACATATAAACAATGATAAACACAAATGCAAGATGAAGCAAAGCATGCATGAAGTATGTGTGTGCACCTAAACTCTTCAAGAGATAAAGTCAAGTGAGTATACCTTTTGCTCTTGAAGTCATGAAGATGCTTGGAAGCTTGCCAACGAGGACCTAAGCTACCCATTACACAACCATTCCTAATGTGGTGTGGTTTGTCATGAAAAAAGTCAATAATAAAATAGAGGTCCTTACAAAACACTAGGCGCTAGTCGGGCGGCAGACTATTGCCTAGCGTCTAGGAGGTCTAGATGGCACATATATTTTATTTTTTATTTTTTTATTTCTATATTAGTGGAACTAGAGTCACTAGACTGCTAGTTTACCACCGACCCACATTTTTTGAGAAGACAATAATAATAAAAAACCCAATAACTCTAACAATATTATCTCAACTCTCAAGTATATCTCTGCCTATCCACATTCTCACATGACAAGCAATTACAACTCCCTAAAAAGTCAACAACATCTTCTCTGATCTCTCTCGATCCTCTCTCTCTTTCACTCTCTTATTTAAGTTCTTTCTGTGTGTGTTGCTAACCGATTGTTGTAAAAAAAAAAATCTTCTTATTTACAGTTTCTGGACTAAATTTGATCCCCAACTATAAAGATCTGATTTGATCCTCTCCCTGTCTCTCGATCTAGTTTTGTTCTTCAACTCCGTTTCCACTTTCCAGAAATCATCCTTCCAGATCTGGATTTTTTTCTCTTGGTTCACAGTTAATAGTGTCGGATCTGGACAGCAGGCACATGGGTTTTCTTTTCCGGCGCCTCCTGAAGCTTCTGGTTTGGGTGATGACCACCCACTCGCCGGTGGTGGCGAACTACGATGACCGTGACGTTTTGAACAACTAGACTGAGTCAACGACTTTGACTCCGTGCAGTCCGATTTTTCAGCCAAATCGACCGATTTTTCCGACCATATCAACCGATTGTTTTCCCGTTCGCCTAGTATGGTCGCTTTGGTCGAAACGGGACGGCAGGCGTCCACCTAGTGCATAGGTGGCTGCATTTTTTGATTTTTCGAACACTGAAAAAAGCATCACAAGAAATCATATGCTGAAAAAACCCTAGGCAATATCTATATATATATATATATATAAAAGATAAAAGAAAAGTACATGGAGACAAAAAGCAACAAAGCACAAAGAATCAGAGGGAAAACAACCCCAAACAAAAAGAGGCACGCAGGCTACACCAAAAAGAAAAAGAAAACATCTAGAAAAATGAAAAGACTCCCGGCCCATGCAATTATTGCCAATTAAAGAAGAACAGAATGGCGGGGCAGAGAACCACCAAGATTTGGCTTGAAGCTCCAAAGCAAGCTTAGAAAGCGCATTTGCAACCTGATTCACCTCTATGAAAATATGGGAAACCTGAAATTCCATCCGCGAGATCTGGAAGAAGCAGCGTTGCCACGCTTGACGACCTCCAAGGAACCATCTTAGAACGAGAAGAAAGAAGTTGAACCACATAAGAAGAATCGCTCTCAATCCAGATTTGATGCCATCCATACTTCCAAGCAAAATTAATGGCCAATGAGGCCGCCAGAAGCTCGGCCTCAAACGTGAAAACCTGACCAAGAGGAATAGCAAAGCAACCCTTCTATAGTTCCGAAATATACCACCACAACCACCAACCCCCGGAGAGCCCACAGCAACACCATCTGTATTCACTCTGATCTAACCAGAAGCCGGAGTCGACCAAACCACACTCTTGATCACCGGCCCACTCTCACTTATGTGTCACATACTGATTCCGAATAAAGTAGTCTCCCTATTAGATGATCTGAAATAAGGTGAGTAGAGAGTATAAGAATTTCAATAACGTTGATGGTTTTCGATGCGCTTCCAGGTATACATTTTATTCATACTTATACATATAATACAAGATTTTATTTTTATATATAATCCTAATAGTGGTATCAAAGCCGATTGTATTGTTGCATATGTTGAATTTAATAATTTTAAACACACTGGATTGAATTATATTATTGTTGGTATTTGCAAAGATAAATCTATTAGACATGGTTTGAGAAATGTGTTGAACATGGTTATTTTAAATTATATGATATGGATACTGGTTTATACAATTGATTTATTGTTAATGAACTAGGAAGACTTTGATCCTTATTGAATATAGGGTACGTAGACGTTTGGGTTGTAAATCTCAAACTCAAGCCAAAGAAAATTGTAAACTGGAACGAGTGATATAGCTTCAACACCCTTGTTTGGGGAAATGTTGGGTAACGAAGGAAGACGATGAGTATGTTTATTTACAGCTTAAAGTTTGACGTTTAACATCTGTTGTCTATTTCAGTAATAAATATACCAAAGAAAATTATGTAAGGCGTATGAGAACTTCATGTGAGACTTGAGAATTCTATTACTTTCAAATGGTTGCATAATCATAAGGTTTTGAGTTGACTTTAATGAACTTAATGGATTTTGGTAGAATTTCGCCTATGTCATTTGGAATTGATGTTATTAATTAATAGGTGAGAGGTTTTGATTGCTCCAAAATCTAAATACAGAAGAAAATATGTTGAAAGTTTTGTAAAAACTTATTTTATGAAAATTGGGACTTACATGATAAGATAATCCTTGTTTACTATTTGAATTTTTGTCACGTACCCAGATATTGGGTCGTGACAAACAATGGCTCAGGTTCGAGTCACTACTGACGCAAGTGGTATTAAAAAAATTAATTATTTAACATGTATGTGACCGAGCTTTAAGATGGCACTTGGAGCATATACTAGGATATATCGTGCATGAAATAATAAAAACGATGCACTTAGAAAGAGAACTTTTCATTTTAACATTTTCTCAATACTTGAATCGAGCTCGATTCATATGCTCATGCTTTTATACTTGAAGAATGTAGAGAATACATTCATTTCTTTGGATGAATCCATCCATCACAACATCTATTCCATTTTTAATTCATTAAGGGCTCGTTTGGTACAATGTGTCTGTATTGTATTGTAGTGGAAATGGTGAGAAATGTCACATTTTTGTCTCGTTGTTGCACCAACGTCACCGGTTTAATAAGTTATGTTTAAAAGACACCTATTTTGGTGAACTACCAAAATTTCCCTTAAATAACCAATTTTTTATTGTCTCTGTACTTCCATCTTCACACTTGAAACACTGAACGCAGTAACTCCTCTCTTTCTCTCTCTACAATAAATTTCAAAACTACTTAACGTTCTTCAGCACAACAAGGTGATATGTTTGTCTGAAATACCGTTTTTTATCTTTCATTTTTAAAAAAATGTTCCTTTTGTAAACATGAAGCTGGTTTTGTGAATTTTGAATCTGTGAAATTTGAATCTCCGATGCTGTTAATAAAAAGCTCGGAACCATTGGAAAAGCTCGGAGCCTTTGAAAAAGCTAGGAGCCTTTGCAAAAGCTCGAAGCCTTTGAAAAAGCTCGGAGCCTTGGAAAAAGCTCGGAGGTTTTGAAAAAGCTCGGAGCCTTGGAAAAAGCTCGGAGCCTTTGAAAAAGCTCGGAGTCTTGGAAAAAGCTCGAGCCTTTGGACAAAAAGCTCGAGCCTTTAGAAAACAAGCTCGGAGATTTGAAAAAAGCTCGAGACTTTGTAAAAAAGCTTGGGACTTTGTAAAAAAGCTCGGGACGTTGTAAAAAAGCTCGAGCCTTTGGAAAAAAGCTCGAGCCTTTGGAAAAAGCTCGGCTCTTTTGGGAAAACCCTAGGAATCTTTGAAAAAAAGGTTGAAGCCTTTACTAAAAGCTCTGAGATCATAGTAAAAACCTCGGAAACTATTTTAAAAGGCTCTGAGCCTTTTCCATAGCTTTTATGTTTGTCATAATGGTTTGTGGTGATGAATGTTACAGGAGAATGAATCATGTGAGAATAGTAATATCTTACAATGGTCGATGGGAGCAGTTACCCGACGGAAGTCAGAGGTTTGTTGGATCCGACAACCAAGGAATGTATGTGTCAAAGAATATGAGTTACGAAGAATTGGTGTCGATATTGCATACTATTGTGAAGTATGATTTAAACAAATACAATGTTGATCTACAGTCAATATCAATCGTTCCTGGCACTACATGTGGCACATTTGTAAGAAATGACGATGATGTTCAGTTTGTGCTAGGGGAAGATCGGGTGATCCCTCAAGTATATGTTAGTCTAATTGAGAGGGCAACTGGAGATGTGATACGAAATGATATTCCTGCTCCTGAAAATACCCAACCATTTGGATCCGCTAGCGGTAGCAACCAAGTGTTCACACAAAGGAGTGCCACTGAAGGTGGGGAAAACATATGTGCTGTCCAACCGGTAGTGGTCGACCATGCAGATGTTGGTGAACCTCAATTCGACGATGTGTTTGGTTTTCGATATGAGATGAATGATGGGCGGTACAATGAGCAATACAATGAGATGTATAATGATGAGAACACTGAACCGAACCTTAGGCCGAACCAGGAGGTGGATAATGAGGCAAATATTGATCTGGTAGATCATGTAGAGAACACTGATGAAGATCATGTCCAAATTCAAAGACGTGGAAGACGTGTAGAAGGAGTTAGTTGCACTGGAGCAGATATGCCTAGTACTTCCGAGGTCGGGCATAATGTATCTGCAGATGATTCTGATAATACCACAACGTGGGTTATTCCTGGAGCAGATTCATACTCGTTTGGGATTGGTAGAAGCACAACCTTGGTAGCAGAAGAACTTACAAGCATGATTTATAAAGGTCAATTCTTTCCGACTAAAAAGGATTTGAACAGACTAATTGGCCTTTTTGCAATGCGGCGAAACTTCTAATGGAAGGTGAAAAGGTCCAATAAGATAATGTTACATCTTGTTTGTTTGATTGACAACTGTACATGGAAATTAAGAGCGGTGATAAGAGATGAAGGGACGTACTTCCAAGTAAGAAGTTTTGTCAATGAACACAGTTGTCCCTTGGAGGAGATTCACCGTCGCCACCGACAAACTAGTGCAGTTATAATTGGAGAAGTGGTTGCACCTAGACTTCAACAACAAGATGGTCGTCTCATGCGTCCTAAAGATATAATCGCCGATATGAAAACAATGTATGGCATCCAAATCATGTACAGTAAGGCATATTAAGACTTGCATTATGCATTGTCACTGACCTATGGGACACATGAATAATCCTTCTAACTACTGCCGTCTTTTGGTTACCTGCTGGAACAATAAAATCCCGGCACAATCACTGACTTACAGTATGCTGACGACGGTAAATTCCTTTTACTTTTTCATGTCGTTAGGGGCCTCAGTTAGAGGTTTTCGGAGGTGCATGCGTCCTGTTATTGCAGTTGTTGATGGTACCTATTTGAAGGGAAGATTCGGGGGTACAATGTTTGTTGCAACTACCCAAGATGGAATCGAACAGGTGTATCCAATTGCTTTTGGGTACGGCGACTCCGAAAACATCCTTTTATGGGAATTATTTTTGGATTGCTTGAAGGGTGCCCTTGGTCATATAGATGATCTGGTTTTTATTTCCGATCGACATGCAAGCATTGAAGCAGAGATTTCTAAAGTGTTCCCCTATGCAACCCATACCATTTGTTGTTGGCACTTTGCTGAAAATGTGAAGAAGTGATTTCACAGAAAAGATGTTGCCAGCTTAATGGACAAAGCCGCTAGAGCGTACACTGAATTCAAATATAACCGGTACATGGGTGAGTTATGTAACTTGCACAAGAATGCTTTTGATTATGTTGAATCTGCCGGTCCACACAAATGGTCTCGTGTACACTGTCCCCAACGAAGGTTCAGGGTGATGACAACAAATGTTGCAGAGTGCATAAACTCATGCCTTAAATTCGCACGACAACTCCCTATGTTGACATTGGCAGAGTTCAATAGGAATATGTTACAGAGTTGGTTTCACGATCGACATCGAGCTGCATAGTCCATGCATCATCAGTTGACCGACGCATCACATCTTGTGATGCTACAATGGGTTGAGAAGTGCGGTTATATGACCGTCGATCCAGTGGACTGGAACATATTCTCTGTCAAACGGTCCGGAAAGCATTGGACTGCTGACTTAGCCCGAAAGACATGCACATGCAATAAATTCCAAATGGACCATTTTTCGTGTTCTCACGCACTCGCAGCGGCAAGGTACATTAACAATATACAATTATACGATATATTAAGCAAACATGATTGTCACCTTTGTAGGGAAAAATTAACTAAAACCGAAGCGGAAGGTGAAAAGTAGATTTTTGTATAGTTTAAAATTTTTGTAAAGATTTGAACCTTAACCCTTTAATTAATTAAACACAAATATACGGTTAGAATTAAATACCTCTTGTCGCGTGATCCAATTGACTTACGTCGATGGTAATCCGTAAGATCTTCAATCCTAGCACGTACGTGAATCACTTAGGAGCGTGGTCTCCCTTATTTTCTTTGAATTGCTTACCTGAGAATGGATGTATGGAACTTCTTATCCTGATCTTCAATCCCAAAACACCAAGAGCCTATAAAAATAGTTCCGGTTACTTTTGAATTCACAATCGATATAATTGGAACTCGCGTAACCCTAAATCGAAAGTGTGCACAAAACCTTTTGATGTTAAAGGCTTGCAAGTGCACTATCGAATGAGAACTTATTTTTCTTTTTCTCTCTGAGCCGAAATTCTATGTGTATTGAGTAAGATTTTATTTTTCAAAGCAAACAAAAATCTCTCTCACTCAAGCTTCTTAGTGGCCGAAATTTATCACCTTATATTTATAAGGTGACCGAAATTTCTCCTTCTCAAAATAAGGTTGGCCGAATTCTTTGTGTAGGAAATCTAGGGTTGGCCAATTTCCTTACTTGAAAAGGAATTGTGCTTTTCCCTACTTGAAAAGGAATTGTGCTTTTCCCTACTTGAAAAGGAATTGTGCTTTTCCCTTATTCCTTGTAAGAACCTCATTTTTATGATTGGCTTATTTCATGATAAATCACGTTGGGGATATTTATGTAACGGATAGCATAGGTTCTCCAAGTGTGGTTTTCTCGAAGACATGCTTCCAGTTATCCCAAAGAGCTTCAAGAGAGGTAGTTCACTTGTCCTTAACTCTTTTGAAGAGATTTTAGTTGCACACACTCACTTGCATGCATTATATTCTTGTTTACATATAATTGGATGATGCATTGTATGCCATTCATCACTCTCCACACTTGCACATTTTTGCATATTAGATTAGTGTGTTGAGTCTGCCTGGAAAAGTGGATTTTCCTCTTTACCGCGGTGCAGGTCGCTTGCTGGGCACCTGTCTCCGTCGCGGTCCCAACAGCAGTTGGTTCCAGAAGATGAATGTGTTAAAGACCGCGGTCTGTGCATTTGTATGCGCAACGGTCCATACCACGGTATACTTCAGTAGGCCCCTGCTGCCTAGACCGCGGCCTGTGCTTTGCATGCACAGCGGTCCCCGGCGCGATGTTGTCCAGACGGTGCACCGCTGCATGTACCGCGGTCTGGGCACTTACCCGAGCCGCGGTCCAGTGAGCGGTATTGACGGGATTTTGTTTCCCAAGCCCAAAACGACGCAGTTTTGTCTCGGGTTTCTATATATATATGTTCTCTTCTTCCCAAACTCGTTTTAAGAGCTTCAAGAACCCATTTTTATGAGAGAGAACAACCCTTAGAGAGAGAAAGCTTCAAGCTTTGTTACTTGACTCTCCAAACCCAAAACCCATCATCTTCATGCATTTCTAAGCATCTTTAAGGCATGGGTTTTCATCATTAGTTGACTTGGTAAGTTGAACAAAAAACCTCATCTTTATCATTTGTTCATACTTTCCAAGATTGTGTTTTCATTGCATTTATTAGTTGATTAAATGCTAGGACTCTATTTAATGCATCTATCTATGAGTTCCTTTATATGATTGGGTTTGTATTGTGATAGATAATATTTAGGACATATTTTCCCTCTAGCTAATTAGGATTCATTGATTGCATTTGTTAATTGCATTTATTGTCCTTGCCATTTTATGTGACAACATGTGTTGATATGGCTTTGTTTGATGACTAGAGTTTAGACTTGCATATCTATATCTAGTTAGGTCTTTATGAGCATTCATATAGACATTGATATCTAGGATTTGTACTTAGTGTCATATTTAATCCCTAGATAAGCATTTAGTGTTGCCTAGCATTATTTGCATTTTGAGTATTCATATATTCACTTAGGTTGTTAATCTCATCTTGAGAGTTAAGTCTTGTGACTACAAGGTGTAGTGCACAAGCATGTGAGTCTTGCAACCAAGGTGTGATTGGCAAGCAAAGTGATCAAGGATTCACTATAAAGGCCCGTTGGGTAGTAGTGGTGGGTTAGTGACCGAGAATGGTGTGACTAGAGGTCAACCTAGGTTGTAAACATCATTACAATAGTGGATTTGAGGATCATGTGTGGCTAGAAGGATAGCCCGTGGTTTTTCCCTTAGTTTAAGGGTTTCCACGTAAAAATCAAGTGTTATTTATTATTCCGCACTTTACACTTGATTTTGTATGTTTGTTTATGAAGTGAATTTTTAATATTGACTAATCAAGAAAAATTGGTAATTAACTTGATTAAAACCTATTCACCCCCCTTCTAGGTTATAGACACACGCTTGAGCTGTATTTTCATTCCTATCAATTTAAGAATCATAACCCTTATAGGACTAGGGTGGCCTGAATTCTTTGTGTCGTATGGAGTGTATGTGGACTTAATCCTTACCACATTAGGACTCCTATCACTTAAAAGAATTCTAACCCTAATCCAACACATAGTATTTTATTTACTGATCAGGAAAAGATTTTGATTTAAACTATTATTTAATTAAATAATTAATTAATTTTCATTTAATCAAAACAATAAAATAAAATAATATCTTGGGCTATTTTATTAGCCTTGCCGCCCACACCATATATATATGGGCTAACATTATTTTTCTTATTTTATTTAATCCATTAGACTTTAAATAAAAACCCACATGTGAACCAAACTTATTCTTACTAAAAGAAACAAGCCCACATGTCTCCTTTTAATATATTAATATAATAGAGCAGCCCATTAAATAAATAATAGACATATTATATTCTTAATATATTAAATGCAATTCTAGATGGACCCATAAATTGGTCCGGTAGAATATATCAAGTGATTCATGTAAGTACGTGTGGATTGTGGATCTTGGCGGGCTATCTAAATTTAAGCTTCAATAGACATAACCTAATCACAATCAACAAATAATTCACTTAGGTCCGATCTATTAATTTTAACTCATTCCACTAAAGAGCTAAAATTGAACTCTTAAATAAAGATAGAATAAGGAGATTTTTCTCATTCATACCCTAGACAATCTTATAGGAGATGGTGTATCCTCGTGAATAATATCAGTAATCACCAAGAGCTCATAGACCGCCTATAGCTCTCCAAGTTACCATATTTCCTCATATGACCACATTTTGAACTTGGATATTTTGACTTGTCCAGAAGCCATGTCTTCAATAATCATTATTGAAAACTCAACGTTGAGATTTAATATCCAATACCTCAAAACATCCATATGATGATATTATACTCTCATTTAATAAATGGAGCCACGATGTCCATATCTATAAATGAAGTCCTCTATCGATTAACAAATGAATACCACAAAACTATCGAGGATAGATTATGCTATATAATCGTACTCATTGATAGCTCAAATGATAACACTTTGCAACCATAAGTCTATCATTTATCTCAGGATTAAGATCGACTCTCCGATTGTCCTAATAATGAAAAGACTTATATCTAGTGACGGTTCTAGATAAAGTATTTCATTGTGATCCAGTTCAATGTACCCAGTGCACTAGATTCTTTTACTCGAAAACCTTTCGATGATTTTAGACTCATCATAACTCATTTGATCTCACTCAAATGCTAGTAAAATAATTCTACAATTTTATTAAGATAGAGGTGCCCAACCTTTAACTTAAGTTGTGAACGTTATTCAAGACTAACTAAAGAATTGTGTCTACCTCACATATATCCGGATGTATGAACAATTCTTCATATCTCATAGTCTTTTGACCTTATGATTATTTACCTTGACAATTATAATAATAAGTGCTATAAGTATTTGTAAGAATCAGAAAACACTTTATTAATATGAAATGATTGTCAATTACAATATTACACTCTTGCTATTGAGCATAATTCTAACAACTTTTTTCATTGCTTTTGTAGGGAGCGGAACTTGGATTTCACATCGCTGTGTTCGGACTACTACAAGAGACAGACACTTATTGATGCATACTCAGTTCCTATTATGCATGTTGGCCATCCTTCTTCATGGGTAGTGCCATCTGACATCGCTGAGCGGGTGGTTTTAAATCCAAAGACCAAGAGACAATCAGGTCGCCCGATGGAGGGTCGACATGCATTGTCTTCCGAGAGGACAACCACCCAATCGTGTAGAAGATGTGGACAATCAGGTCATAATAGCATAAGGTGTTCTAATCTGCCCTTGATTAATGAAGGTCCGAGCAGAATTGTTCCCGAGGAATACCGCCGCAAGTGTAGCGTATGTCATTAAGTTGGACATAACAAACAGACGTGCCCACACAAGGAATCTGCCGTGGAGTGAATCGAGCCGTTCATACTTATTGTTTAATAGAGTTTGGGTGTTAATTATTACTTTTGTTATTGTATGAAATGCGTGTGTTGTACTTGTAAATGCAAACACTTGAAATTTTAAACAAAAAATTTGAAATTTGAAAGTTCATTACTATAATTGTTTGTACATCGACAACTACAACATCCAATGGGGCTTGGAGTTACGAAAAATCTCCACAGCCATCTTCTCCCGTATGGTGCTCATATCTTCTTCTGACCAGTCGAACGTCTTCCTGTTCGCCAGTACGTACTCCATCAATCTCAAGATATGAGCACCATAGTTACCCTTACGACTCAGCACATGAACAACCGTTACAATTGAAGTTTAATAAAACAAACTTAAAGTTTAAATGATGTTCGTACAGTCATACCCTCTAGTCTGTTGGGGCACATATGTTGTAGACACCATGCTTACCCCAAAGGGCCTATTCCGCTTCTCGTACTTCGCCTCGCCCGTTGGTCTGGCATCGTGAAACCCCACCTGATGCAACATCGAGGGTAGAAACCTCCGCAATGGAGCGACCTGCTCTTTCTTGATCTGTAGGGGGACTTCTTGTCTGAATGGGTCTAGCATATGGATCTTCCCGATAGTAAGGTCGACGCTGGCCACGAGCAAATGCTGGCCACCAATGTTGCACGGAATAAGAACCTGTACCAAGTGTTCAAGATATTGTTATGGTCAAAATAAGAATTATTAATTAAACACATTGAAACCATAACTGTATTGCGCTCACCGCGTCAACCTCGTGCCATAGTCGGTTCCCTACCGGGAGCAATCCATGTACCGTCATCAGATCTTAAGGGGACCACCTGTACTTCAACACAGCCCAGTTTTTTGGGGCTTTGCCCACAGCATCGCGAGGCATGATTCTCCGCCACTGAAACTCCAGCATTGACTGAAAATAGATAACGAACCGAAACGTTAAAAACAGGATGAAACACAACAAACAGACGTGCGAAAACAGTACATTTGAAACACTTACATAGAACTGAGAATCTAGTAGGTAAATCCTCTGAATGTAGACAGTGGGGAATGCTCGCTGACGCTTCTGTAAAATATGCCGATACGCGTCCATATACTGACAATATAAACATTATACATTGTTAGTATTCTTCCATAAGTTAAACAAACTCAAAAGACAATTGAAGTAAGGAAAGTACCGTGTCCTCCAACTCCATAAAGTTGGTTTGTAACCGGTGGAACCAAGTCACAGGCACGGGGGTCATCAGATCCACATCACGTCTGTGTAATTTTCAATTATTTAGAAAAACAACTAATTTAACTTAGGTGTTTCAAAATAAATTCACAATATTATAATACTTACAATTCCCCCGTCACGTTCCTCTTGTAGGCTTTGTAAGCCGCAAGCTAGTCAGCGTCTACCAAATCGTTGGGCCTGAATGTATGTGCTGATGACATGGGTAGTGTCCTTGGCCTCTTCGGCCGACAGGTGTCAGTGTATGGGCTCACCAACTGCCAGCCTCGTTTGCGAATCCGCTGCTGCATATGCTAACCATGGACCACTAGGGGTGTTGGGAGGAGGAACTCTGTCCCCGTGGATCACGTCGAGGGCTCTGATGGGATGAGATAGATCTGTGGGGTGGGCTGTGTCAGGATGGACCGGTAGTGTCACTGGGGGGTGAGGTGTGACGGGATCGAGAAGAGGAGAACGGTGTCGGATGGACCGTAGGGGTGCTCCTTATGGATCGTCAGGTCAGGTCAGGAGTGTGGACTGTACGGGAGGAGGGACTCTGACCCAGTGGACTGGACGGGTCCGTAATGTGGTCCTGGATATGAACAGGAGGATCCACATCCTGTACCTCCATAAGCAGCGGAAACTCTAATAACGCCTGGGTAACTGTCTCCCCAAATACTCCTGTATCCGTGCCACCAGGGACTTGCATCTGCTGGTCTTGTACTGTATCTCCAGCTATTAGACCCTGCGTTTGAGGTCCATCAGCCTCCGTCGTAGGTTCGGTGGCTGGATCTGTTCCTCCGTCTCTGTCTCTACGTGTAGAGTCTCAATCATGAGAGGGTGGACCATCCCTGCCTGACTGTGATGTCGAACCCCACCGCCCCCGGAGAAAGTCTATCACCTCCCTATGCTGCCTATCCGGTTCCTGATCACTCTTCCGGAGATCCTCCAGTAACGCAGCGACTGCATCCATCACATCTTGGATTTTTTGTTCCAAACGGTCCTGAAACAAAATCATTATTGTCAGTACTAAAACCCATCACTTGTTTCAACATAAATAATGCATTACACCATTTTTGACATACCTGGCGATGCCCTCCAACGTCTTCTCGTGAATATACTCTACCGGGCATCTCAAATCGAACCTGTCTACGCCTAAGAGGACTCCCAACGACAAACTCCGGGTCTGAACCCTCTGTATCCGGCCTGTGCCTGAGGGGACTCCCACCGCCAAACTCCTGGTCGGAACCCTCCGTATGACTGGGTCCGTGTTGGGGTTTTTGCCCTAAAGCTTGTAATTTGTAAATATAATTTGAACATAAATAAAAGAAGTAGTATATTCATTCATATTGTGTCATACTTTATATAACATGTGCACTTAACATCCAAAATTTCCGGATGTAATTTCGAACTGAGTATATGAGCGTCATATATAGATGAATTCAGTTTGAAACGAGCAATCTAAAGAGTCCGTAGATAGTAAATAAAGCTGGGTACTTTATTTGTGGTTAATCTACAGTTGCGGTCCATTTCGTAGTGTACGGTGATCCTATCCTGGATCATTCATATGTAGATATGAGAATGGAGGCACTTTGTATGATGTGATCATATAGGACTGGGCCATGATCTATATGAATCTCTCACTAAGATCCGTTTAACGATGAGATTCATATATATCAACTAATGATGGCTATATGTGGGTGATCTTAATCCTGAGTGTCTTATCGACTCCTTCAGGTTAGATCGTGGTCTTTGATATACCATGGGTGAGGTCGGAGTTGCATTCCCGATCAATATACTCCGTATGTTGGGATCACGGTTTGGCTTGTGGCTGGGAAGGTTTGTACACAATAGTGGAATCTACTCCTTCTTGTGAGAAGTAGATGGTAGTTCACTTAAGGGTTGATTCGGGGATTGAACAATATGAGCGCTCTTCTAATTCCGTAAGGAATGTAGGATTTATTGTTCATTAGAGAATCAATGGTACTTAATGGAAAGATATGATTAGAGGGGTATAACGGACATTATGACCCAGCTCTAATTATGAACTACTTGTGGAGGATTATACCATATGTAATAGCTATATCGATGGACACCGAGAGTTATTTGGTTTGTGTAAAAACGTCTACAGTTGAGAGAGTGCAGCTTCGGGTTTTTAGTGGAATAATACCGAAGTTAATAATAATGAAATATTAATTAAAGAGTTTAATTAATAATTTCTAAGGATTATTGGAGCTCAAAATACTGTGGGTCCATAAGGTCCCCTTGCTAGCCCGATCGATTTAGGTAATAAGGGTCACGATTAATTAATTGGATTGTCCAATTAATTGTGTTACGAAAGTGATACATATTTATTCGGGAGTTAATTGAATAATGGGATTATTTAATTAATGAATACTGGTGATTAAATAAATTAAATAATAAGATTATTTAATTATGGTATTAATCACTAAATGGAGGGTGTTAGTTGATATTTAATTTTGAATAAAATAAGATAACATGATTATTTTATTTTATTAAATTAAATATTTGAATTTGAATTTAAAATGTTTGAATTCAAAAAATAAATATTTAATTAATTTTAAAAGGATATGAGATATTTTTTTTTGAAAAGTTTTAAAAATCAAATTAGATTTTCGGTTGGTTGTTTTTTGAATATATATGTGATATATATTTAATTAAAAAAAAGAGCAATAACCGAATGACTTTTAAAGAGTAATGTGATTACTTTGAAAGGGTAACAAAATACACTTGAACAGAGAAGACAAAAAAGTGTCGTGACACACAGCAAACATAGAAAGCAAAACAAAAAGAAAAATATTAGAGTGTGGCGACTTCAAGGGCTGCATTTCTAGTTTTTGTTTTTTAGTGTGTGTGTTCTTCTCTTCTTCCTCCATACAGGTCCTGAATATCGTGACGCGCCCACACGCTGTTACCAGTTCCGGGAGATAGCGAGGAAGATCACGTGGTTCAAATCAGGAGCAGTTCGTATTCAAGTGAAGGAGCCTCCTACGTAGGTATGAAAATGTTTCATAACTTTATTATTTCATTTGATTATTACTGTACAAACGGGTTAGTTTAATGATTGCATAAAAATTTTTAAAACCTTCCACTGCGCAATCTGTAACCCTAGGTTCCAACAGTCCGGCCATCGTATGATGTAACGGATCCGGTACCGAGCCGTCGTGTCCATCGGTGGCCATATATAGACTGCCTCTCTCATTTATGCCATCGTAGTACCGTGCAACCCTCTCAGCTGCTGTCGGCACCAGTGCAGTCCTCGTAAACATCTGAAATCGTTGTTAGACCATTGTATTTGTATAATCGTAATATGTAAACACTTTAACATAATAGATCCTTACCCTGGCTAAGAAAATCTTGTCCAGCTTGTCCGACCTTGGTTGCTTATGCAACTGCCATTTCAGCATACAGAGGGACAACTCAATCTGCCTACGAGTCCCAAATCGGGTCCCAAGCTCGGGGATAACCTCATACCCAAATACCTATGTAAAAAAACAAGTTATTCAGAATCCAATCGTTTATTCCGTAACTCATGTAAAACAATATTCAGGTTTTCAAACGATACAAATTCTAAATTCTCACCAACAGTGCGTGAGCTAGACCATAAATGTTGTACGTCTCCACCGTGTGAACGTCAGCGCCTTTTTCCTGCTGTCGTCTCTCATACCGCACACATCGACCGTCCAAGGCATGCTTGAATCCAATAATGGACTGCCTATACACGTGGGCACCCCACGGGAATGCATCAAAAGCGTCTAAGTCCTCGACTGACCAGATCTGCCATAATGGAACTTTCTCTCTCTCATCCAACCCCATCAATATCCAGTTTAGCATATAAAGGAGGCACAGCTTCACAGCATTGTACTGCTCCTCAAGTACACCGATCCGTAGAACAGCTCTCAGCTGTTCATAATCCACCTCATCTACACCATTGAAATACCGCTGGTGTATCCCGTTTTGAACCATCTCATACCTCGTCGTGTTGGGAATCACTCCAAACTTCAATCCAGTGATCAGACAGAATTCAACCTTGGAGAACCGGACCGAACGAGGACCTAACATAAATCTCATCTCATCCTCTGGCCCACGTGATGTAGCTCGCGCAATAGCAGTCGATAGACTATGCTACCCGAAAACTTCATCCCCCGATCCATCCTAATGAAATGACCGAAACAAGACTCTGTATACCGACGTCGGTCTTCGACCTTGAATTGTTCTGGTACATTGTCCAGTGCGACGTCGATATCTTTAAGGTCGCTGAAATGGTCATGTCGAGTGATTTTTCCATCGTACCATTCATCCTCTAAAGTTTTAAGCAAATCCTTTAGTTCACTACCCATCTGCATTTTCAGAGAAACAATGCATCAGTAAATGTAAAAGGCTCGGACATAATAATATAAAATAGCAGGGAAGCAGTTTCAAAAAGCTTGGACTCATATTGAAAAAGCTTGGGCAGTTTGAAAAAAGCTCGGACGCGTTTTGAAAAAGCTCGGACACAGTTTGCAAATGCTCGGACTCATTTAAAAAAATCTCGGACTTTTGAAAAAAGCTCGGGCACTGTTTGAAAAAGCTAGGACACAGTTTGAAAAAGCTCGGACACAGTTTGAAAAAGCTCGGACACAATTTGAAAATGCTCGGACTGTTGAAAAAGCTCGGACTCAGTTTTAAAAAGCTGGGACTGTTTAAAAAAGCTCAGAAACTGTTTGAAAAAGCTCAGACAGTTTAAAAAAGCTCGGACAGTTTAAAAAATCTCGGACACTGTTTCAAAAAGCTCATAAACTGTTTGAAAAAGCTCGGACAGTTTAAAAAACTCGGACTGTTTAAAAAATCTCGGACACTATTTCAAAAAGCTTAGAAACGGTTTGAAAAAGCTCGGCCACATTTTAAAAAAGCTCGGGAACAGTTTCAAAAAGCTTGGGCATTTTAAAAAAGCTCGGACTCATTTTTAAAACGCTCGGATACCCAGAAAAAGCTCGGAACCAGTTTGAAAAAGCTCAAAAACCCAGAAAAAGCTCGGAAAATGTTTTAAAAAGCTTGAAAAAAGCTTAGAATCACCTTGAAAAAGCTCGGGAACCCAGATCTTCAACAGATTTACAAACCCTAACCTAACCCCCAACCATTCTCAGATCAACAAACAAACCTAATGATCGGTCTATTTCTATACATATTTTAGGTCCCCATTTCCTATTATTTGTGCTTTGTTTTTGGGTGAAATTAGGTATTTTATGTGTTTGTTGAGCATGTGTAGGTCACATTCCTTAGATGAAGTGTTTGAAGGTATTTTCAAAGAAAAAAGCTTAAATGTGAAGAAAAAGAGCAAAACTGTCATCCACCGCTGTGTAGGTCATTCTTCATGCACGACCTCCACCGCGGCATGTCCAACGGTACATTTCAGTAGGCTTTCTGTTCTTTTCCGCGGTCTATACCGCTTCCCAGGCATCAACCTCAACCGCGGTCTATGCCGCACATCATTCCGGGAAAGGCTGATTCGGCCAGTGCAGAACAGCCAGATTGCGGGGGCCATATCTCTCAGCTCCAATTTAATTGTGTGTCCTACTACCTATGAATAGAAATCCCTAGAAGTCTAGTTTCCGGCACACATTTCAGATCGCAATTCCAATATTCCTAGAAGAAGTTATGCCCGTTTTAGTATCTGATGGTCAGATCAGTCATAATTCCGCAAATAGTGACGGGATTTATTTTGCAAGTTGTCGGAACGGGAAATATTACCTTCTTGAACATGAGTGAGAGTATTGGAAAGCAAGTTGACACCTAATCCTTATCATCCTTCAATAAGTAATCAATTTGAGTGGATTAGGAAAGAATTAAATCCCAAAAAGGTAGAGTTCCAAAAGGGAACCAATTTCCTTGTTGTTTAAGGACTTGGTTTATCTTCTAAAACCTATTTAAACCACTGTGAACCCTAATTTAGGGAGACAGAAGCCAATGGAGGTCCCAAGCCACCAAGGGGGCCGTCCCCCATCACTCCACCACCACACATCACCTCAAAACCCATCCATCCATTGTAGAAGAAGACGAAGAAAAATTGAAGGAGCTCTTTGATGATCATCTCGGGTTTTCTCTACTCAATCTCTTTTCTTTCTTTTTACATGATGTGTAACTAATCCCACAACTAGGGAATCAATGTGAACCTTTTGTGAATGCTCATATATGGATTAATTATTATTTCATTAATTCAATTCTTGATTTATTCATTGTTCTTAATTGCTTGATCCTCATTAGTTTTAATAATTATTCACACCTTGACCATAGGGTGAACAATTATTTGGCATGATTTTAGGGTTAAGACTATCTGAGAATTAGGGTTAGTGTTGACCAAACATAATCTTAATTATTGATCTTTTGAATGAATGAATTTTATCTTTAGTCTGACCAAGACAAAGTAGTAGAATTTGGTTCTTAATTCTTACACTTAATGGGTTTCCGATTATTATTCACACCTTGACCATAGGGTGAATAACGGTTGGAAGCACGTGACTCAGCCCTCGACCGAACGGTAATAGTCACATTAAAGAAAAAGAATGAACCCTAGAATTAATTGAATCTTGTTTACAAATTAATTCCATATATTGAGTGTTCATAATTGGGGATCATTGATAACCTAGTGCTTTCTATCTTTTGATCACAACCATATTTTCTTTAATTGTTTTCTTAGCTTAATTTAATTTAGTTTTAGTTTAATTAAATCATCAACAAATCCTTGGTTACTTTAATTTAACTTTAATTAAAATTAGTTTTCAATCAATAAATCACTTTTCCTCGTGGAAACGATCCTTACTTGTCGATGTGCTTATCTTCACGATTCGTGCACTTGCGAGTATAGTTTTTAATAACACGATTTACACCATCACCTAATCTACAAGTTTAATCAACAACCAACATCAAACATGAACTTATTAAAAATAAAATCTACAACATAATCTGACTCAACTTACCACAGTCGATTGAAGATGCTCTCGTCTTAACACCCGAAAAAACACTGTTATCCTACCGCCGGTTACTTCAACGTCTTTTTCAGCCGGAAAACCACTGATCTTCCAATGCCGGTTCTTTTTCCAGCCGATGTTTTCTCTCTCTGGTTTTTCTCACTAAGTTTGAAAACGACAAAAACTCACTTGGAAGGGGTATTTTTGTCTGGACACCTATATTGGTGCCTTTTAAACATAAATTAGAAATGTGGTGATATTTGCACAACACCCACCCCAAATAGTGCTATTTATTTTTTGAGCCCTTGTATTGTATCTTATTAAGCTGGATTGAATTGAATTGTATTGGACTGTACGGTATTATTGTCAGTACAATCATGTGTTTGGTGATATACTATGTTAGGCTGTATTAAATTGTTGGAAATTTTGTGATGAACACATATTTTGAGAGTATTATTTGGGTATGATTGATTCCATGAAAATGGAAGATCAAAGTCTATTCGAATTCTCTTCCGTGAGAGCTTCGAAATGGTATACTCAAACTCACAAAATTATTCATGGGTGAATGAGAAATTGAGTCTCAAGGTGAGCTCATTGTGTAGGGAAAAATGTGCATTCAACATTAGTTGGGGAAAACACTTATATGTGGTATATAGGTGGTGTGATAGTAGCTTATAAACATGTGTGTGGACGCGTCCGGCGTATACGAATGCTGCACTGATTGGACCGTGAGAGTACAATCGACTTTTTGCTACTATTTTTAATTTCTGTTTTCCTAAATCAAAATTGTATTGATTAGGAAAGAATTAATTTAATTTATATTTCCCTAAGTTAGACGGCTTAAATGATAAAAAAAAGTTGACTAACGAAATAATTAATTTCCGTTTTGGGTTATGGAAATTAATTAGATTATGGAAGGAGTTGATTTCCTTTTTGGATTATGATACTTACTTGATCACTAAGTAATCAGAATCAGTGTTAAACTAGGAATATATCCTTTTGAAGATTATTCCTTAATTATTTTCCTTTATCATTACAACCCTAGTAATTAAGTATTTCCATATCAATCCTACTGATTAGGTTTTCTATTTAAACACTAGTCTATTTTCCTCATTAAATTATTCGGGAAATCACGAAATTAAGAGAAAATATTGTTCTTTTCTTAGTTCTTTTGTTCTTCGTATCTTGGTAAGTTTGAATTCAATTTGAGTTCGCTGAGAATGATTTGTGTTCTACACATTCACTGTTTAAATGGTTGTATCCTGGGAGACAATCGCCATACACATATGGTGTTAGCCGGCGAAATTGTCTTAAGGACACCGTGTGAAACACGGGCCTCTATATCCCTAACGTGATGTTTTCTGTATATTGTTTTTTCTGTCTCTTGCAGATTCGAACTAGATTGTTTTGAGCAATATAAACAACAATCTTAAGACAATTTTCCGTTTTTAAATTTCTTCTCACATTTTTAATTTCTTTTAAAACCTTCTGGTTCAGTTTCTGTTTTCCTATGGATTGCGGCAGACTTATTTTGTAAACATCACTGGATTGGGTTAATAAAATATTAATTTGTGGAAATTTGGTCTGTTTCGAGACACTGATTTCAAATTATTATCTGATTTAAATTATTGGAAAATCGAGTCTATTACAGACATTGATTTAAAAATGACTTGTGATTTCAATTGTGTAATCGAGTCTGATACCAGACACTGATTGTGATTTCAATTGTGAAATCTGGAATCGATTATGATTCACTTACTTGATATCCGATATTCGATATCGGTACTGTCATATATATTACATGACATTTTCGTGATTCTAAGAGTATATCGGTTGTATACACGAGTGTGTAAATATTTGATATTTCAGAGATATAGAATTGTAATCGATCTATATCTGGAACAACCGGTCAAAGAATTATATGTTTATATAATATGGTACAATCCAGTTTATATATATATATATATATATATATATATATATATACGAGTATATATATTAGTTTCATATCAATGGGCTTACAACCTGTCAGATATATTGCTAAATGTATTGGTTTTGTTTTATTTGTATGTGATATATTGTTGATATATATATACACACACTGTTCCGGTTGTTAATTCAATTTTGGGGTACTATAATTGTGAAACTAAAGAATTATCCAGTGTATTGTTTAATATCAGTGTTTCAAAAGAATGCTTTATTATTGTTTGATATCAATTTTACTTTTGGTAAATTGATTATATTGTTATATAATCTTATACCAAGTAGCAGCACTTGTTATAAATATACATATTATATTTAAAGTGTCAGAAAAGTGTTTGATATACAATATATTATACCGGTGGATATGTGTTATTATTGGTTTTTGCTTCATCAATATTTATAATAAAATACTGGTTCTATGTTACCAGTGTTTCATATTTTGCATTGGTTGATAAAATTATTTGATACACAATACTGATGCAGTGTGTGATAGATATATCTTTATCGGATATGTTAGTTATATTTATATAAATAATGGTATACATACTAATTTGAGGTGTGTTTAGATATTATATTTAATATATATTAACATACTAGTTTTGATATATTTTGATATATTGTTATTATATATATATATCTTTGTGATATATATTAGTGGTTCTAAAATATTTGGTTTGGCATGTCTGTGTAAGATGACTGCCGAATCAATTGTGAACCCGAGTGTTGGTGGTCAACCCAATTGTGGGTCAGTTGAAAGACCCGATTGTGAACCCTTTTGTGGGCGAAATTAATATATCGACGGTGAATTCGTTTATGTCTCTGGTTTCGGTTCTTATGAACCATATGGAGAAACCAAAGAAATTCAGTGGTCTGGATTTCAAGAGATGGTAACATAGGATGTTGCTCTACCTGATAATATTGAATCTTGCGAGATTCTTAACTGATGAGGCTCCTAAGGCCAACAGTGGTGACAAGTTGGATGTGTAAGTTTAAAATGGTGATTATTGTCAGAATCAATTCTTTTGAACTTCAAAATTGTAATTATCAATTTAATTATCAGAATCGAAATATTAAATTTTGAATTCAAAACAGAACCATTTGACTTTAATATTACCAATTTTAATGAGAATTAATTTCTAAATTCATTCAGTTGATCTCCTCTTGATATTATGGCGGATAAATCAAACGTGAACACAAGTGTTCCACTTGAGACTCCTAGTGCTAATCCAATTGTCGGACTAGACACTTCAGATTTTAATTCAGTGCTTATGGGAGTTGTGCCTATTGTGGGGCCACGTGTGTAACATCGAATCCGGCCATCAACTCATTTGTGAGAAACATGGTAGAACCGGTAATGAGCCAGTATATGAGTCACTGGAACTTTTAGTGGTGGTAGCAAAAGATGTTGTTCTATTTAACCACACTGAATCTAGCCAGATTCTTGACTGGAGATGCTCGTAAACCCAATAGTGGTTAAAAGCGAGATGTTCAGGTATGGAATGCTTTGGATTTTCTGTGCAAAAAAAAAACATACTGAACGTGCAGTCAGACTCGCTGTATAGCGAAAACAGTCAAAGAACTGTGGGAGTCGTTAGACCAAACACACAAGGCTGAGGATATTGGATCCAAAAGGTTTGTTGTGGGCCGGTTTCTTGATTACAAGATGGCGGACTCTAAGAGCTTCAAGTGATTATACATGAGATTCATGTCGAAGGGATGACCCCAAATGAAACGTTTTATGTGGCTGATATCACTGAGAAGCGAATAGCAAAACAAAGTTGCTGAATAGGAAAATCATTCCTTGAAATGAAGAATGCAATGCTGATAAGTTCTGGATTGCCTCAGAACATGTAGGGTGAAGCTATATTGTCTAGCAATTACCTTTTAAATAAGGTACCCGGAAAGAAAGAAGACAAAACCTCATATGAATTATGGAAAGGAAGAAAGCCTTCATATAAATTCTTACGAATGTGGGGGTGTCTTGCCAAAGTGGCCGTACCTACACCTAAGAAGGTGAAAATAGGTATGAAACCCGTTGATTGCATCTTCATTGGATATGCACCTAATTGTAGTGCTTATCAATTTTTGGTGTATAAATCTGACATCCCAGATATACACAAAAACACGATAATGAAATCTAGAAATGCATCGTTCTTTGAACATGTATTTCCATGTAAATCCAATGATGAAGCTAATGGTGAGCTCTTCAGAAGAACTCTTGTGGAAAGAAGCTATCAAGAGTGAAATTGATTCCATCCTTCAAAATCATACTTGGGAGTTAGTGGATCTTCCTCTGGAATGTAAACCGCTAGGGTCCAAATGGATTTTCAAGAGAAAAATGAAAGCAGGTGGATCAATATATAAGTATAAGGCTAGACTTGTAATTAAAGGTTACAATCAACGAGAATGCCTAGATTACTTTGATACGTATTCTCCTGTGACGAAAAGAACCTCCATTAGGATGATTCTTGCAATCGCAGCTTTGCGAAATCTTGAAGTACATCAAATGGATGTGAAAACAACTTTCTTAAATGGAGATCTAGATGAAGAAATCTACATGGAACAACCTAAGGGTTTTTCCGCTCTAGGACAAGGAAAGAAAGTCTGTAAACTGGTGAATCCCTTATATGGTCTGAAGCAAGCACCAAAACAATGGCATGAGAAATTTGACAATGTTATGACGTCAAATGGATTTAAAATCAACGAATGTGACACAGGAAATGGCTGTCATTTTGTGCATTTATGTTGATGACATGCTCATTGTTGGTAGTGATGATAAAATCTACCAAGGATATGTTGAAATCAAGATTTCATATGAAAGATATGGGACCGGCTGATGTAATGTTGGGAATGAAAATCTCAAGGACATCGAACGGACCCATTCTCAGTCAGTCACACTATGCTGACATGATTCTTGAGAAATTCAACAAAAATGATTCTGGAATTTTCAGAACACTAGTAGATACAAATCTATACCTATTAAAGAATAAGGGTGAGAGCATCTCTCAACTCGAATATTCTAGAGTGATATGAAGTCTGATGCACTTAATAAGTTGTACAAGACCAGACACTGCTAATGCAGTCAGCAAATTAAGCAGTTACACGAGTAATCCAGAAACCGATTACTGGAAAGGAATAGTAAGAGTACTGAGGTACTTACGATTCACTCGTAATTATGGACTGCATTATACCAGATATCCTACTGTCCTAGAAAGATACATTGATGCAAACTGGATATCTGATATGAAAGATTCAAAATAATTAGTGGGTATGTGTTCACACTAGAAGGTGGGCTGTATCCTGAAAATCCTCCAAACAGGCATGTATAGCTAGATCCACTATGGAATCAGAGTTTATTACTTTAGGTGGTGAGAAGGCTGAATGGCTGATCCAATTTTTAGAGGATATTTCAAGACGGCCAAAGCCTGTGCCAGCGATTTGCATCCATTGTGATTGTCAATCAGCAATAGAAAGAGCACATAGCAACATGTATAATGGAAAGTATAGACATATACGTCGAAGACATAATACCATTAGACATCTACTCTCAACCTGGAGTTATCTTTATTGACTATGTAAAGTCAAAAGATAACATTGCGGATCAGCTAACCAAAGGGTTAAATACAGAATTAGTTGAGATATCATCAAGGGGAATGAGACTAAAGCCCATGAAATTAAAGTCGATACAATGGAAACCCAACCTAGTTGACTGGAGATCCCAAGATCTAGGTTCAATGGGACAACCAAGTTGTAAGACTTAGTTGGATCATTGTGGGGGTTACCCTCCAGTCCATTCCTATGATGAAACAGTGATGCCCGTAGGGAAAAGGTTAAACTATGTTTTTAATGATTCTTATGTGTCAGAATTCCAAGCTATGGAAATCTGAACAGAGTAATACGGGTTGCTCTTAATTAAGAAATCACCTATGTAAAAGAGAAGTGGAGCCGTTTCTAAAAGAGAATAATGAAGGGCTATATTCTCCAACGACTCTCACAGAACCAGGCGCATGTTCATGGCCAAAACGAACATAACAATGAGAACTAAATTGGGTATGGAAGATGCCTGTGTGAGGTACACTATCGTTTTACATAATCGGCAAAAGAGTTTAAGGATATCATATCTACTGATCAGCCAGTAAAGTAAGCATACCTTTACGAGGGAAGGATCAAAGGGTAACACCTACCTATCCTATACAGGTTTCGACCGTTTGAACTTACCAAAAGTCATCTCTCATGTCTCCTAGGCCAATTTCATTCATGTGGGGGATTGTTGGAAATTTTGTGATGAACACATATTTTGAGAGTATTATTTGAGTATGATTGATTCCATGAAAATGGAAGATCAAAGTATATTCGAATTCTCCTCCGTGAGAGCTTCAAAATAGTATACTCAAACTCACAAAATTATTAATGGGTGAATGAGAAATTGAGTCTCAAGGTGAGCCCGTTGTGTAGGGAAAAATGTGCATCCCACATTGGTTGGGGAAAACACTTATATGTGGTATATAGGTGGTTGTGTGATAGTAGCTTATAAACATGTGTGTGAGCGCGTCTTGCGTACACGAATGCTGCACCGATTGGACCGTGAGAGTACAATCGACTTTTTGCTACTATTTTTAATTTCTTTTTTCCTAAATCAACATTTTATTGATTAGGAAAGAATTAATTTAATTTATATTTCCCTAAGTTAGACGGTTTAAATGATAAAGAAAAGTTGACTAACGAAATAGTTAATTTCCGTTTTAGGTTATGGAAATTAATTAGATTAAGGAAGGAGTTGATTTCCTTTTTAGATTCTGATACTTACTTGATCACTAAGTAATCAGAATCAGTGTTTAATTAGGAATATATCTTTTTGAAGATTATTCCTTAATTATTTTCCTTTATCATTACAACCCTAGTAATAAAGTATTTCCATATCAATCCTACTGATTAGGTTTTCTATTTAAACCCTAGTCTATTTTCCTCATTAAATTATTCCGGATATCACTATATTAAGAGAAAATATTGTTCTTTTCTTAGTTCTTATGTTCTTCGTATCTTGGTAAGTTTGAATTCAATTTGAGTTCGCTGAGAGTGATTTGTGTTATACACATTCACAATTTAAATCGTTGTATCCTAGGAGACAATCGCCATGCACATACGGTGTTAGCCGGCGAAATTGTCTTAAGGACACCGTCTGAAACACGTGCATCGATTTCCCTAACGTGATGTTTTCTATTTTTTTTTCTGTCTCTTGCAGATTCGAACCAGATTGTTTTTTAGCAATACAAACAACATAAATAATACAAATGTTTGACAAGTTATTGTAAGGACCTCTATTTTTTATTGGCTTATTTCATGACAAAGCACATTGGGATTATTTGTAATGAGTAGCTTAGATCTTATTGTGATTCTTCATCAACAAGCTTCGGATATCCCAAAGAGCTTTAAGAGAGGTAGTTCACTTGTTCTTAACTCTTGAAGAGATTTAGTTGCCCACATACACTTACATGCATTTGTATTGACATGCATTTGTTGTTGCACACACACACACACACACACACACACACACACACACACACACTTACATGCATTTGTGACGTTATGCAGTTGTTCCTTATTGCTCTTGTGTGAATTCTTTTCACAATCACTTGCACTTCATTCGTAGTCTTAAGTGTGGTTTTGTGTGATACAATTCATTTCCTGATATCTATTCAGAAACATCCGCTCCCTCACGTTGGTGTGATTTTCCTTAACGCGATAAGTGACCTTCCTAAAGGTCTCTAGTGTGCAGGTTGTGCATGGGTCCCTTACCAGCGCAGTACCAGCACATTGACCTTGAGCTTTCTCTGGTCTGTTTTTGCATGGGTTGTGCACGGGTACCCTACCCGCGCAGTACCCGTGCACTGAGGATGGGTATCCTCTGGTTTCTTAAGTGTGCGGGTTGTGCGCGGGTCCCTTACCCGAGCAAGTACCCGTGCACTGACTCTGGGTTTCCTTGGGTCTGTTTTTGCACAAGTTGTGAACGGATAACCTACCCGTGCAGTACTCGTGCACTGAGGATAAAATTTCCCAGATATGTTTGTGCGCGGGTACCCTACCCGCGCACTGGACCTACGCAGTGCCCTGATTTGTGCCTAACTTTTCAAAACGACTTAATTTCGTCTAGGGCTGTTATATATATATATATATATCTTTTTCTTCCTCACTTCGTTTGTAGAACTCCAAGAACCCATTTTTAGTGAAAGAGATTAACTCCTAGAGAGAGAAAACTTCAAGCTATGTTCTTTGACTCTCCAAACCCCAAAACTCACCTTCATCTTGCATTTCTAGCATTATTCAAGCATGTGTCTTCATTAATGTCTTTACTTGGTAAGCAGAACTAACAACCTTACTCATTTATTGTTCTAGCTTATCAAGACATGTCATTTATTGCTTCGGTTAGTAAATCTTCATATTTATTGTATATCATTTGAAGTTACGACATGTTTAGGGTTTGTTTGTTGATAGCTTGCATTTAGAACATATGTTCCCTCTAGCTAAGTCTTTATGCTTTGCATTTAGACATTGTTGATTATGACTTGTTGATTGCATTTGATAATTGCATTTATTGTCCTTGCCATGATTAATGACAACTTAGGTTGATTTGGCTTGTTTGATAATTAGGTTGTTAGATTTTCATCTCAACATCTAATTAAGCATTTAGTGTCTTGTCTTGCACTCTACTGCATTTAGAATATTCATATATTCACTTAGACTATTTTTATCTTTTCGATGAGTTAAGTCTTGTGACTACTAGGGGTAGTGCACAAGCAAGTGAAGTCTTGCAACCAATATGTGGTTGGCAAGCAAAGTGATCAAGAATTTACTATAAAGACCTGTTGGGTAGTAGTGGTGGGTTAGTGACCGAGAATAGTATGACTAGAGGTCAACCTAGGTTGTACACATCATTACAATAATGGATTTGAGGATCAGAGTGGCTAAGTGGTTAGCCCGTGGTTTTTCTTTGTTGAAGGGTGACACAGGGAGTTTCCCAATTCAACTCTGACACATGGGGTTTTCCAATTCAGATCAACCAATACAATTCAGCTCTGACACAGGGAGTTTTCCAATTCAGCTCAACCAATACCGTGAAATGCATTTAATCACTTTTCAAGTCTTTCTAAATGTATTTAATCACCTTGATATTTCCCAAGTCAAAGAGGGATGTTCCTTGGCTTTTATTTAAGACCTTTCTCTGCTATATAAATAAACAGATTTGGAGTTTCAAGAATATAATCAGTCTTTAACTTAAGAAGAAGGAGTTCTTCTAGTTATCTAACTATTTTCTCTTTGGTGGATTCCAATTGAGTGGCGAGTTGATATTTTTAAGTTCTTGTTTGCTTAATTTTGGTTCCCAACATTTTCCGGTGTCAAAGGGTTTCCATGTAAAAATCAAGTGTCTTTTAGTTTCCGTACTTTACACTTGATTTTATATGTTTGTTCATGGGATAAATTTTTAATATTGATTAATCAAGAAAAGTTGGTAATTAACTTGATTAAAACATATTCACCCCCAAGTTATTAGACACACTTGAATTGTATTTTCAATAAATATTAATGATTATAAATTAATAAATTTGAATTTAAAAAAATAAAAAATTATAATATTAACATTAAAAAGGGTTGGTCTGGTGATATTCTCATTACACCTACGCCATGGAGTTATGTGTTCGAGTCCTCCTCCTCCAAAAAAACCTTGAATTTATGTAATACTTCAAAAAAAAAATTATTAAATGATACAGTAGAAACCCTGTAAATTAATCTCCTATAAATTAATATCCTCTCTAAATTAATAAAAAATTTCGGTCCCGACTCAGGCCAATGTAAAAACTTAATAAACCCCTCTATCGTAATAATTAATAATTTCTTTTTGAAACCTAATGTAAAATTTCGGTCCCGACTGTCATATAAATTAATAATTTCATAAAAATACAAGATATATTATATATTATTCAAGAACTAGAAAAGTATTTCAATATGCTAGTTTGCACTAAGCTACCATGTTGGATATTTTTGACTTCATCCTTTATCTTTTGAATTGTCCTCAAGAAGCTATTGTCATCACCTTCTTGTTGTAGCTAAAGGATTTCAATTAAATTTAGAATTTCAACACCCTTACTTGTAGAGATTTTAGGTACTTATGATTATCGTTGTCTTCATCTAATCTCAACCATATCATCATTATTCTGCCTTGTGATATCATTGTTGATAACCTCTTTAGTTGGAGTGTAACACACTTCTTCTTCAAATTAGTGGCAGATAGTGCACTATGGTGTTCCTAAGTTGAATGTGATTATGTAGCTCTATGAGTGGTACATGAGCAGTAAAATTGTCAAAGAGAAGCGAACCTCTCGATTCGCCATAGACAGTGCCATTATGATTATGAATCCTGAAAAAAATAAAAGGTAACTTCTCTTGAAGAAGAAAACCGACTAAATAAGGAATTTCGAAAATGATTCTTCCATAAATAAGAAAACCGACTTCCACATATTTTTTTAAGACAATATAACACTTCATAAGGTAAAACCCTTCAAATTAATAACCTTTCTAAATTAATACTCAAAGGTGGGTCATAAGAATATTAATTTAGATGAGTTCTACTGCATTTAATATAAATAAAAGTCAATCATTTAAATAAATTTAATATAAATAAAATAAATATTTATTTTTATTGACACAAATATTTTTTAAATAATTATTAGTAAATGAATAAAAATAATATTATTAAAATTTAAATAAATATTTTTTAGATGTGACCAGTTTTTTAAAACCAAATTTTCTGGATAAATAAACTCAATTTAGAAAGAGAAAAAAAATATATTCAAATAAATATAAAATGAATGAAAAAGTTGAGAAGCAACTTAATACGAGCTAAACACACCTCCACCCTTTGTATTATGTAGTGCGGTCGGAGGTGCATTAGAAGGAGAGCTTTGTATTAACTAATTCAGTGCTAAGTTGTTGCCAATTGTTGGATTGTATTGTTTTAATACATTTTAAAGTCTTTATACTATACAATACAATGAAACAAACATGCCTTAAAAGAAAAAATTATTATTATTTAATTATGGACGTGGATATTGACACTCATAAATATGATAAACACACTTATATTTATAAGTACACCCATGTCTAAAATTTAAAATTAAAACATTACTATAAACATCCATCTTAATGTCAATAGTGCTCTTATTTAAATGAATGTTTTAATTTTAATATAATTTATTTATAAACACTGCTAGTTATTAACACATCCAATTTCACAAATAATAAATTCTTAAGTTCTCCGGACTCGAAAACACAGTCCAGAGAATTCTTAAATTCTTAAATTTCAAGAAGCTCTACTTCAAGGAAATGAAAACAGTGAGAACTCAACTCTGTTAAGTTGTTAATATCTATTACAACATATTTCACATCCTTATACCACCGTTGATCTCCTAGATACACAACGATGCTTAAAGTTTCTTATGTGTGCAACCTTGATTAAATCCAATTTTTTTTTTATTTTGAGAAAAACATATATAAAACAGACTTTATTCCGGCTTTAGAACAAACTAAAACGTTGATATTGCATTCCTTTTATCGAACTTAATTATTGTAGCATCTTTTTATGTTGTTAGCTTTTTAGTTGTACTGCAGCAGTTTCCCATTGCTTCTGCACTCTCTGGTAAATAAAATATGCATCATCTCTCCTCTCCAAACAGATATGATCTAGCAATTCTCTAAGCCCATCATTCTCATCATTTTCTTTTCTGTAATGTTTTTGGTCCTCATGCTTTTGTTTTTTGCTCTTGTATTGATTGTATTAAATATGAAAACTTTTACTTAGAAGTTTGATTAATGATTATGGGAGATTCTGATACTTGAAGTTATAAGTTAGAAGTTAGGGTTTAATTAGGATTTATATTTATATTTATTTTTATTTTTTTAATAAAGTGATATAGTTGAATATATTTATGTAATTAATAGGTGTACATAGTATTTGGTTTACTTTTAATTAAACTAATTTATCCTTATTGACAAAGTCCTAATGAGATATTTTTATAATTAAAATTTTATTCAAATATGGGTATACTTAATTATTTAGCATATATGGGACCAAGCTTTATAGTGGCAATTGGACTATCGGAGTGGCAATCGGAGCATATAGGGTGCGTTTGGTACGGGGACGGGACTGGACAGGACAGGACAGTTGTTCCATGACGTGTTTGAAATGTATGGGATAGGACTGTGGACTGTACTGTTATACGTTTGGTATGACTGTGACAGGATGAGACAAGAGATTCAAATGACCAGGATGCCCTCCTTGTTTTGTCTAATATTAAACAATATATATTAAACAATTTTTATATATCGTATTTAACAATATTAAATAAATATTGTAATTGAAATATATTATAATATTTAACAAAAACAAAAGGGTTCAAATGACCTCTTGTTTTCAATTACAATATCATTATATTTTACACAAATAGTAATATTGTGATTGAAAAATATTATAATTATTTAATATTATTATATAATAATATGATTTATTATATCATTATATATAATAATATATAAGATATATATAATATTAAATATTTGTACATATAAAAAATATAATATTATATATATTATAATATATATGTATATATATATTAATAATATATATTGTGTTGTAAATCAACTAAGAATAAACTTAATAGATGAAGAATAAATGAAGAACAAAGTGATGTAGGTAGAGAAAGAGAGAGACGAGAGAAGGAGAGAGCAAGAAATTGCTTTTTGAATTTCTGGAACCAACGTTTACAAATGATACAGGGATATATATATTTATAGGCAATCTTTAAGAAAACTTAGTCACGAAGCAAAGTGGGCAAGTCCTCCACGTGTGCCATCAAGTGGGCAAGTAGTGGGGATCCATTTTATTTATAACACTCCCCCTTGGATTTCCACCACTTGTATTTCAATTTACTAGGAAAAACCCAATGAGACAAAATCTGATAAAAATGTATACAATGATCTCTCTGGATCTAGTGGTGCTGGACGTTCTTAAAACTATCTCGTTAAAAACCTTGTCAGGAAAACCCAGTGGGATAAAACCTGATTGAAGGGAAAAAGAGTATAGTGTACATATGTCCAGATTTATTGTTTTCTTCAAAACATTTATCACATTTATACTTTGCTAAGGAAAACCCAGTGGGATAAAAAAAACCTGAGCAAAGATATTCATTGATCCGTCGGATCAAATTAATATTTATAATGATCTTCTGGATCAATGTAACATATATACGATGATTAGCAAGATCAAAGTAATATTTACAATGATATTTGGATCAAGATAACATATATACGATGATCAACTGAATAAATGTAATATTTATGATGATCTTTATGGATCAAATAATTTTTTAGGTGTGCTTAAAGAATTGCCTCATTAAAAACTTTATCAGGAAAACCCAATGGGATGAAAAACCTGATTGAAAGGAAAAAAAGTACAATGCACATATGTCCCAAATAATTAATATACTTTATCTGATATGCTCCCCCTGGTGGACGCTCCCCCTGATGGGACGCTCCCCCTAATAAGAGTTCTTTTAAAGCAATCTTCTAGATTGCTGAACTGACGCATAACATCATAAAATTATTGGAGGGAGTATAAGCAAAAACTTGCTTTATGGAGAAATATCTATATGGAATCTTTTCAGAATCCTTTCAACATATTCTGATTGATGGACAAGCATTCCATTTAATCTATGCTCGACCTTCAGGTCGAGACAATGTTTTCCTTCTCATTTCCTTATGAGGACACATGAGTATATAATATGATTATTATATCTTTATCTTTATCAGATATTAACTGAGACGGCTATACCACATCCGTTCAAATTGTTTTTAATCCATATAAGGATTTTTGTATGTTCATCAAATACATATTACGAGATCTCGATTTATATGCTTCTAGCATTTTAGAATCCTTCAGGATTTATAAATTTCTGCATTGAGTGAATAATATAGATAAATGATTACTATGTCTAAGAGACGTATTTCAAGCCTTTTAAAGGCAGCCAAATTTATCAACAACGTAACCGTATTCATCAATTGTGAGTACCAAGTTTCTGTAAGAAACCTCGCACTACGAGTCGTATCTCATATCTCACGATTTCGTTTTTCTCATTACGTTTCGGTATAAAGACCCATTAGTATCCAACTAGTTTGACATCTCCAGGTGTCTGGAGTACTATTGGTCTAAATACTTTATGTTTGGCTTATGAAGTCAATTCTTCTTGAATTGCTTCTTCCATCTAGGCCAATCATGCCTTTTATCTACAATCATTGATATTATGAATATCATAATTATCATTTTATAATGTCAGTAGCGCTACTGTGTATAAAAATACATCATCAATGATTGTTTCCTTATGATTCCACATTTCTCTTATATGACTTATAGAAATTCTTTCAATTTCTATACTTTTGTATCTCTATTGAGATTTCTTCCATTTCAATGAATTTAGTCATTTCATATACTCCGTATGATTTATAGAATTTTTCTCAATTTCTATATTCTTGTATCTCTGTTGAGATTTCTTCCATTTCAATGGATTTAGTCATTTCATAAACTTGTGTCTCTTTTAGATATATCAGACTCTTATAAAGTTGATTTAGAGAAAGTGGATTTATTCATAACTCGAGTTTTGTTTACTCTTGGGATCCCAATAACAATACATTTTCAAAAGGTTTATAAGTTTATGATATGCATCAAATTATTTATTTGTTGCATTTTTCTCTGATCGTTCTTCAAGAACAATCACCCGGCCGGGGTTTATGAGAAGATAACTGATAAAATCTTGTTACCTTTAATATCCCAGGTAACAGACTAATAATCATCCGATAATCAATTATCTTTCGTATTTGAGAGATACGAAGATTGAAATGAGACACACATATATATAGAGAACCGAACTGGTATCTCTATTTTGCATATAAGTAACTTTACATTTACTTTTCTCTTCTTGAGAAACTTTCCATTTGGAAATTAATCAATATAATAATCTGGAAATATTTGATAAGTGATTCCCTTGATCCATTTTGATTATGATTATATCTGGAAAACTGCTAACAAGTGTAAGCAATATGGAGATGTTTGATAATAAACAAATATATGATCATCTCGTAGATACATCAATTAGAACTGTAAGTTCCTCATATTTTGATTGGCTTATTTCGTTGACAAACCACATTGGGGATTAGTCTTTGTAAGGGTAATTTAGGCCAAGCTTCAAGGACAACATCTCTCTCAAAGAGCACTTCAAAGGTATCTCACTAGTTTAACTTTCTTTGAAGCGATCTAGTTGCACACACTCACTTGCATGCATTATGTTCCTATCTTCATGTAATTGAATGATGTATTGTATGCCTCTTTTCACACTCCACACTTGCACATTTTGTACATCTCTTAGTGTGTTGAGTTTACCCAGAAAAGAGAAATTTCTTCTCTTAGCGCGGCCTAGACCGCTTGGCAAGACATGCTTGCACCGCGGCATACAGAGCGGTATATCTCAGCAGAGTCATGCTTCATGTACTGCTTCCTGTACACCTGCACGCAAAGCGACCCAAGTCACGGTGTTGTCCAGTAAGCCTCTGTTGCCCATACCACGGCCTGTGCACCTGCATGCACAGCGCCCTGCACCGCGTTGTTGTCCAGACGGTGCACTGCTGTGTGTACCGCGGTCTGGACACCTGCCTGCGACGCGGTCCATCTAGCGGTATTGACAGGATTTTATGCCCTAAGTTCAAAACGACGCTGTTTCAGCTAGGGCTCCCTTATATATGCTCTATCTTCTTCCTTGCTCGTTTTTTATGAGTTCAAGAAGCCATTTTTGATAGGCCAAGCTTTCCTTAGAGAGAGAAACTCCCAAGAACTCATCTTTTCTCAACCAAACACAAATCCATGTGCATCTAACATCTTCAAGCATCATCTCATCATGGATTCTTCTTGCTTTCATTGACTAGGTAACTTGAACATGCCCTAAATCTCTTTGTATTTATTTATGTTCTTGTTTGCCTAGGGTTAGCTCTTTTATGTGATTTTATTGCATATCTTTATGTTTATTGGCATTTATAACATGATTGAGTTGTTGTTTGTTGGTTGAGAGCCTTGTTCATTAATAGCTAGCATTTAGGACGATTTTACCCTTCTAGCTAAATCTTCATGCATTTGCATTTAGATATGGATATCTAGGATTTGCATTTATTGACATCCTTAAATCCTTAGATAAGCATTTATTGTTGCCTAGCATTAATTGCATGTTTGAATATCTTGTACATATTCACATAGGTTGTTTAACCTCTTCATTGATTGTTAAGCTTTGTGACTAAGTGAGTTAGTGCACAAGCTTGTGGTCAAGAATCACTATTAAAGGCCCGTTGGGTAGAGTGAAAGGGTTAGTGACCAAGTAGGTGTGACTTGAGGTCAACCTAGGTTGTAAACTTTTGTTCAAATAGTGGATTTGATGACCGTATGTGGCTAGAAGGATAGCCCGTGAGTTTTGCCCAGTTGGAGGGTTTCTCACGTAAATCAATCCTTGTGTTTTTATTGTTTTCCGCATATTTATATTGGATTGATTGATTGCTAATATGGAGTAGGATTATTAAAATTGATTAAGTCGAAAAGTTGGTAATAAATCAACTAAAACCTATTCACCCCCCCTCTAGGTTGTATTAGACACACTTTGTGTTTTTTCAATTGGTATCAGAGCGGGTTCCTAGATACACTTAGGTGATCCTTGCTCGTTGTGTGTCTTGCATTTTGTTTGTGCTTGTTGCATCATAAACATTCATCTCATTCATACCCAAACACTATGAGTGGGAACGGAAGTGGTAATGAGGGAGCCTCCAGTACAAGACCCCCTTTGCTCACCAGAGTAAACTATGCCTCTTGGAAAGGCAAGATGGAGTCTTACATTTGCCAAATAAATGACCGAGCATGGATGGAAATTGAAGATGGCTACATTCTTTCGGAAAAGACTCTTGAAGACGAAAGTGTAGTTCCCAAGCCAAAGTCGGAATGGTCAACTCTAGAGTTTGAAGCATCCAAGTGGAACAACAAGGCTATGCATGCTATTCTTTGTGCAATGGATGACAATCAGTACAAATTGATCCAAACAAAAAGAATTGTAAAAGAGGCATGGGAGATTCTAGAGACGGCCCATGAGGGAACCGAGGTGGTCAAGGACTCCAAGCTTCAAGTCCTCCAAACACAATTCGAGCAAATTAGGATGGAGGAGGATGAGTGCTTCAACGACTTTCAAGTGAAAATGATGGACATAGTCAATCAAAGCCATCAACTTGGTGATCCCTATTCGGATAGGAGGATCAAGCAAAAAATTATGAGGTCGCTTCCAGCAAGATTTGAGTCAAAAGTGACGGCTCTTGAGGAGAATAGTGACTACAAGAATATGAAGCCAAGTGAAGTTATTGGAAGGCTTCTAGCATATGAGTCTAGATGGACTCCCACACCTACACCTCAAAAGAAGCAAAAGAGCATTGCTCTGAAGACTTCTAAGGTTGAGAAGGAGGAAGAAGACTCAGATGAAGAAATGGCCCTCATGGTGAAAAGATTCAAGAAGTTCATCAATTTTGAGAAGAGGTGATTTGGATCCAAAGGAAAGGAAATAAAGAAGAAGACTCATTTCAAGAAGTTTGAGTCAAGTGAAGACAAGCCCACAAGAAAAGAGATTCAATGCTTCGAATGTGGAGGTTTCGGACACATCTCCACGGATTGTGGAAATTTGAAAAATAAGAAGAAAGGAAAGGCCATGGCCTCCACGTGGAGCGATGGTGATGACTTGGAAGAAGAAGGAGAATCCTCAGATGATGAGGATCATGTGGCAAACTTTATTGCATTCGCATTTCTCTCAAGAGTAAGGAAGCAATAGATGATGGAGAGATAGAGAAACAAAGTGAAGATGACTCTAGCGATGGTGACTCTTCATCCCATTCAACAAATATGGATGTAGGAGGAATGGATCTTGAAGGCTTCATTGAGCATTTTCAAAGCTCAAGATTGAAGATGAAGAAAGAGATTCAAAGGCTAAAAGGAGAGAATCTCAAGCTATCCACCGAAGCTACTCATTTAAATAAAGAAGTGAAGATAGCCAAAAGGAATGAGGAATTGATGGAAAAAGAGCTTGAAGAAGCTAGAGAGATCATTGCTAAGATGACTTCAAGCACGAATAAACTTGACCACATGTTGGGAGTTGGCAAGAGGCCAAGTGATAAGAAAGGTCTTGGCTATGAAGATGACAAGGAGACCTCATCCTCAAGCAAAATTGTGTTTGTCAAGAGTTTGGATAACAAAGAGCCTCCACCCCCACAACATCCTAGGAAGAAGATCGAACTAGGAGAGTGCTCTAAAGATCCTCAAGTCAAGGTAGCACAAGGGAAACAAGCTCAAGCTCAATCAACAAGGGTGCATCAAGCAAGTTTCCCTCAGCCCAAATACCATCAAGCCAAGAAGCAATTCATGCAAGGTCAACCAAGGAAGCAATTCATTTCTACTCAACAACAAAGAAGAAGAGAACCAATCCAACACCAAAGACAAGCTCAAATGCGTGGGAAAGCCTCCTTGTACTCACAAGGGCATGGTATGTCTTCTTATTTTATTCCCACTTGTCACTTTTGTGGTGTTGATGGTCACATTAGACCTAATTGCTTTAAATACATTGAAATGTGTAGAATCAAGAGCATGATTGAAAGAAATAGAGCTAGAGCTAGAATGCATGTTCCTAGGAAACCTAGAGCAAATTTGCATGATCCTAGGAAATCTAGAGCCAATGTGACTAGTACCACTAGGAATGAGAACATTACACCTAGGTAGATTAGAAGGGATAACTATTCTTGCTATGTGGCTCAAATTGCCTTGAAGGCAAATGCCTCTAACACTTGGTATTTGGATAGTGGGTGTTCTAGGCATATGACTGGGAACAAGAGCTTCTTTAAATCCCTTGTCTTGGAGGATGGAGGATGGAGGATTTGTCACCTTTGGTGATGGATCTAGAAAGAAAGTCATAGGGAAAGGAACCATTTCCATTCCCGATTTACCCTCATTGTCCAATGTTTTACTTGTTGATGGCTTGCAAGCCAATCTTATAAGCATTTCTCATCTTAATGATGATGGACTCTCTGTATTGTTTAACAAAAATGATTGCTCTATTTTAATGCCTAATGGACAAACCTTGCTAAAAGGAAAGAGATCTAGTGACAATTGCTATTGTCTTGAAGCTAGTGCTATGTCTTGCAATATGTCCAAATGTGAGGAAATTGAGTTATGGCATCAAAGACTTGGCCACATGAACTATCGAGATTTGAGGATCTTAGATAAGTTCAAGGTTGTGCGTGGCCTTCCCAAGCTTGGGAAGAAAGTCGATGGCGTTTGTGGACCTTGTCAACAAGGGAAACAAACCAAAAGTATGCACAAGAAAGGCAAGTATCTCGCCACCAAGGAGCCATTAGAGCTTCTACATATGGACCTTATGGGTCCCATGCAAACCGAGAGTCTCGGTGGCAAGAGATACATTTTTGTTTGTGTTGATGATTTTTCTAGATTTACTTGGACATATTTTCTTAGAGAAAAATCTGAAACTTTTGAAAAATTTAAAATGCTTTGCACTAAAATTCAAAATGAAAAGAACTCACACATTAAAAGCATTAAAAGAATTAGGAGTGACCATGGGAGGGAATTTGAAAATGCTTGTTTTGAAAGCTATTGCAATAGCTTAGGCATTTCCGATGAGTTTTCGGCTCCTAGAACTCCTCAACAAAATGGGGTTGTTGAGAGGAAGAATAGGGTCCTTCAAGAGATGGGCCGTGTGATGTTGCTTAGCAACAATGTCCCTAGGAACCTTTGGGCCGAGGCCGTCAATACGGCTTGCTACATAGGAAATAGAGTCTTCCTAAGGCCCGGTACTAGGCAAACCTCCTATGAATTATGGAAGGGTAGGAAGCCAAATATTAGCTACTTCCACTCATTTGGGAGCAAATGCTACATTCTAAATGACCGAGATCAACTTGGCAAGTTTGATGCCAAGAGTGATGAGGGGATTTTTATTGGCTATGCCCTTAATAGTAAGGCCTATAGAGTTTTCAATTTAAAAACTCGGAGTGTCATGGAATCATCTAATGTCGTCATAGATGATTGTAGGCCTAAGACTAGAGACCATGATGAGGAGGTCATTGTGCTTGATGATCCTTTCTTGGAGAAGAATGGTGAGACTTCAATTGATGTGAAGTCAAGTCTTGATGAAGAGGTCATCCAACCTCTTGATAGAGATCCATCTTTGGACTCTAAAGAACCCGCTCCTTGGGTAAGACATCTCCACAATAAGAATGACATTCTTGGAGAGATGAATGAGGGTGTTAGGACTAGGCGTCAAATAGCTAATCAAATTAGCTATACTTGCTACACCTCTCAAATTGAACCCAAAAAGGTTGATGAAGCCTTGAATGATGAGTTTTGGGTTCTTGCCATGCAAGAAGAGCTAAACCAGTTTGAAAGAAATGAGGTTTGGACTCTTGTTCCTAGACCCAAGGATACTAATGTCATAGGCACAAAATGGGTATATAGGAACAAGTCGGATGCAAATGGCAACATTGTGGGCAACAAGGCTAGACTTGTAGCACAAGGATACTCTCAAATTGAGGGTATTGACTTTGAGGAGACTTTTGCTCCGGTTGCCCGTCTTGAGTCCATAAGGCTTCTTTTGTCCATATCATGTGTGCACAAGTTCAAACTGCATCAAATGGATGTTAAGAGTGCCTTCCTCAATGGTTTCTTGCATGAGGAAGTGTTTGTTGAGCAACCCAAGGGGTTTGTGGATCCACACCACCCCAATCATGTCTATAGCCTCAAGAAGGCTTTATATGGGTTGAAACAAGCACCTAGGGCTTGGTATGAGCGCCTCACTCAATTTCTTGTTGACAATGACTACACGAGGGGTAGTGTTGACAAAACTTTATTCATCAAGAGGAACAAAGATGAGCTTTTCGTAGCTCAAATTTATGTTGATGATATTGTTTTTGGCTCCACCAACAAATCCAAAGTCCAACAATTTGTTGATGTTATGTCTCATGAGTTTGAGATGAGTCTTGTTGGGGAGCTCAATTACTTCCTAGGTTTGCAAATCAAGCAATTGCATGATGGGATTTTCATATCCCAAGCTAAGTATGCTAAGAACCTAGTGAAGAAGTTTGGCCTTGAGAATGCCAAACATTGTGACACACCCATGAGTACCACCTTAAAACTAAGCAAGGATGCTAGTGGCAAGAGTATGGAACAAAGTCTTTATCGTGGCATGATTGGTAGCTTGCTTTACTTGACCGCAAGTAGGCTCGATATAGCCTTTAGTGTGGGTGTGTGTGCTAGGTACCAAGCGGATCCCAAGGAATCCCATCTCTCCTCCGTGAAGAGAATCATTCGATATGTGAATGAGACTTCCAACTATGGGATATGGTACTCTTTTGACTCTAATGCTAGCTTAGTTGGCTTTAGTGATGCAGATTGGGCAGGAAATTGTGATGATAGGAAGAGTACATCGGGCGGTTGCTTCTTCCTAGGCAACAACTTGGTCTCATGGTTTTGCAAGAAACAAAATTCCATCTCTCTATCCACAGCTGAAGCGGAATACATAGCCGCCGGGAGTGCTTGCACACAACTCCTTTGGATGAAACAAATGCTTGTGGATTATGGCTTTGGTCAAGGTATTCTTACCCTTTATTGTGATAACATGAGTGCTATTAATATTTCAAAGAATCCGGTTCAGCACTCTAGGACAAAGCATATAGACATTAGGCATCATTTCATTAGAGAACTAGTTGAAAACAAATGCATTGCACTTGAGCATGTGGGCACTAATGATCAACTAGCAGATTTATTTACAAAGCCCTTAGACTCAACTAGGTTCAAGTCACTTAGTAGGTCTGTTGGGATTTGTCATATGTCTTGATGTGTTTTGATGATTGACCCCTTATGGGGAGCTCAAGCAAAGAGAGCAACCTTGCATGTTGGAATAAGCAAAAAACTTGATCAACTTTATGCTTCTTTATTAATTGCTTGAGTATTCTTGGTTGTGCTTATATATATATATATATATATATATACTCTTATATGGCTTTTTATTTAATAAGTGTGCCTTACTTGGTTTGTAATCCATGTCACATCTATGTTCAAACATGCATTTTTGGATTAGGAGAATTGATTGGGAGGTACATTTGAATGACCTATAATCTATCTCCATGGTATGTGAACTTGTTAATGACATGCTCAAAATGATATGCATGAAATGTTTTTTTTATTGCCTTAGTGCAAAACATGTGTGAAAGCAAATGAGAAGACTAAACCCAATAAGGATCTAGTATCCATATAAATAAGGATGTCTCATCCAAATTTAGTCTTCTCTCTCTCTCTTTATTAGTTGAACAAGGCTACTATCATACGGGTATCTTACCCGGAAATATCAAAAAGGGTGCAAAAGTCGCTCATGTCTTGTTTCGCTTATAAAGTTTGATATAGTTGCTCTTTAAATTGAAATTTTTTTTAAAATCACTATATCTTGTTTGCTTATAACAAAAGGGTGCAAATTGGTTTGAATTCTTTTGGAGCCCTTTTTGAGGTTCTCCTTGCCAAATACCATTTACTTGAACCTTGATGTTACATGTCTTACATCCAAAGCAATTAAGTCATACATTTTCTTCTAAACAATAAACCCTCAATGATTCTCTCTCACTTAATTGAGTTGCATAAAGTTGTTGTATATGATTATGCACTTATCTTGCAAATAGCTCTCTTTGCTAAAGTGACCCGGTTGGGGAATACTCCTTTGCCTATCTCATGAAAAAAAGGGGGAGTAATGTTTGGTTTATTTAAAGGGTGGTTGTATGGGGAGCTTGTCCCGTTGTGGGGGAGTAACCTATATAGAGGGAGCATTTGCATGTTGCATGTTGTATGTTGTAGTTTCCTTTTATTATGCAAATTGCTCTTATTTTTTTTATCTCTCTTGATCACCTCACATACACTTGTCTTGAAAAGTGTAGCCTCATTGTTTTGTAGGGAAGGTGGCTATTCTACAAGAGCTTGAAGTTTTGAAGACCTAGTATCTAGGTATCTTTTTGTAATGTAGAATATCTTTTTGTTGACCTTTAGTTTTTACTTTCTTGTGAGGATGATTTGTGAGTGGTGGTTTTGTCACGAAATAGCCAAAAGGGGAGATTGTAAGTTCCTCATATTTTGATTGGCTTATTTCGTTGACAAACCACATTGGGGATTAGTCTTTGTAAGGGTAATTTAGGCCAAGCTTCAAGGACAACATCTCTCTCAAAGAGCACTTCAAAGGTATCTCACTAGTTTAACTTTCTTTGAAGAGATCTAGTTGCACACACTCACTTGCATGCATTATGTTCCTATCTTCATGTAATTGAATGATGTATTGTATGCCTCTTTTCATACTCCACACTTGCACATTTTGTACATCTCTTAGTGTGTTGAGTTTACCCAGAAAAGAGAAATTTCTTCTCTTAGCGCGGCCTAGACCGCTTGGCAAGACATGCTTGCACCGCGGCATACAGAGCGGTATATCTCAGCAGAGTCATGCTTCATGTACCGCTTCCTGTACACCTGCACGCAAAGCGACCCAAGTCGCGGTGTTGTCCAGTAAGCCTCTGTTGCCCATACCGCGGCCTGTGCACCTGCATGCACAACGCCATGCACCGCGTTGTTGTCCAGACGGTGCACTGCTGTGTGTACCGCGGTCTGGACACCTGCCTGCGACGCGGTCCATCTAGCGGTATTGACAGGATTTTGTGCCCTAAGTTCAAAACGACGCTGTTTCAACTAGGGCTCCCTTATATATGCTCTATCTTCTTCCTTGCTCGTTTTTTATGAGTTCAAGAAGCCATTTTTGATAGGCCAAGCTTTCCTTAGAGAGAGAAACTCCCAAGAACTCATCTTTTCTCAACCAAACACAAATCCATGTGCATCTAACATCTTCAAGCATCATCTCATCATGGATTCTTCTTGCTTTCATTGACTAGGTAACTTGAACATGCCCTAAATCTCTTTGTATTTATTTATGTTCTTGTTTGCCTAGGGTTAGCTCTTTTATGTGATTTTATTGCATATCTTTATGTTTATTGGCATTTATAACATGATTGAGTTGTTGTTTGTTGGTTGAGAGCCTTGTTCATTAATAGCTAGCATTTAGGACGATTTTACCCTTCTAGCTAAATCTTCATGCATTTGCATTTAGATATTGATATCTAGGATTTGCATTTATTGACATCCTTAAATCCTTAGATAAGCATTTATTGTTGCCTAGCATTAATTGCATGTTTGAATATCTTGTACATATTCACATAGGTTGTTTAACATCTTCATTGATTGTTAAGCTTTGTGACTAAGTGAGTTAGTGCACAAGCTTGTGGTCAAGAATCACTATTAAAGGCCCGTTGGGTAGAGTGAAAGGGTTAGTGACCAAGTAGGTGTGACTTGAGGTCAACTTAGGTTGTAAACTTTCGTTCAAATAGTGGATTTGAGGACCGTATGTGGCTAGAAGGATAGCCCGTGAGTTTTGCCCAGTTGGAGGGTTTCTCACGTAAATCAATCCTTGTGTTTTTATTGTTTTCCGCATATTTATATTGGATTGATTGATTGCTAATATGGAGTAGGATTATTAAAATTGATTAAGTTGAAAAGTTGGTAATAAATCAACTAAAACCTATTCACCCCCCCTCTAGGTTGTATTAGACACACTTTGTGTTTTTTCAAGAACCATATAATAATGAAATGGATCATTTAGTAGATGAATATATCCACATATATCTCCTTGAATTCATTGTAAGAATGATGAGAATTCAAAACCAACTTTTAGAATAATATGGTTTTACTGCTAGTTTCCCCTGTGAACATGCAGTACAGAAGTACTCACTGGATAAAGAATCTTCTGGTTCTTTAATAGATATCCATGAGTATTACCAATGATTATACTTATCATTGTAGATCCTGGGTGACCAATACGGTCATGCCAAAACACAAACATTTTCGGATCTGGGAACCTTTAATTCATGATTCATAACTGCATAAACATCTACACTCTTTATAATAGTATTTTATAATCCAGATGATAAAGCACGTAGCTTTTCTAAAATAAGTTTCTGGCCTGAATCATAAGGAGTAATGCATATATATTAAACATTCTCATTACTCATAGTTTCAATATATATTCATTCCTCCATATATCTTTGAAACTTGAATGATATAAAGTATCATCGATACACAATTTAATACCATCTGGTAATAATATCGTGGCTCTTTTAGAGCCTTTGATCAGTTCTGCTGGATCTGATCTGGTATTAACTTTATATATTTTTGAACTTAGCATATTCTTTTATGTTCTGCTTGAATAATATCAAGTATCACTGATACATGATTTAGTATTGTTTAATAACAATATCATGGCTCTTCCAGAGCTTTCTATCATGGCTCTTCCAGAGCTTTCTATCAGATCCGTTGGACGTGATACAATATTAATATTTGCTCAGATCAAAATCAAAATCATAAAATATATCTTACTCCGCGGAATTGTATGAGTCCTTGCACTCTAGGCAAGACATATATTTCCCTTCTGGGAATTTTATGGACATTATGTGTAATGCCATTTTATATTTTATCTGAAATGATAATAATCTTTTCAATAGGTTTATTCTATAAACCTTGCCTCTTGTCATTCACAAACATCCACTCCTAGGTATGTTTTGATATCTCATGAATATAAATATATCCAAATTCACTCTCTTGATACTGCTCCTTCATGAGCAAGTATAAAATGGATAAAATATCCTTTATAATCTTATTACACGTGATATTAGGATCTTAAATCCTTTTAAGATACTCACAACATCCTACTGGATGTGTAGACCTTTTTTTTCAATTGAATGATACGTTAGGATCTTAAATCTCTTTTGTGATAATCACAGCGTCCTGCTGGATGTGTATGAAATTGATACAATGTTATTTCCAATTTCATTATTCGTTAGGATTTTAAAACTCTTCTTTATGAGACTCACAACATCCTACTGGATGTGTATGAAATTGATAAAATATTAATTCCATTTTCTTTATTCGTTAGGATCTTAAATCTCTTTTATAATATTCACAACATCCTACTGGATGTGTTGATCCCTTTTTTTTTTTTCAAATGAATGATACGTTAGGATCTTAAATCTCTTTTATGATACTCACAGCATCCTACTGGATGTGTAGCTCATTCTTTCAAATAAATGATATTTAAATATATCACTTGATATATATGAGAAAACTTCATATAACTTCATATTATGAACGTGTTTGAAACCCAGGTTCCAAATAATGAAGTATGACATTCATTTATAATACTGAATCCAGAATTCTAAGTTCTCATCGGTTTTCAAAACCGTACCAACTTAAATATAATAATTCCAAAAACTTTAAGATCTGGTTAGTTGGTCTCACCGATCTCATATATTACGTACAAATAATATGAATATTTAACAATTTATTTGGAAACACAGCATAAGCCAGTCCTGAGACACTGCATAAGCCAGTCCCGAGACAAGGCATAAGCCAGTCTCATATATTGTATAAAAATAAATACTGAAAATTTAAACAGTTTATTCGGAGACACAACATAAGCCAGTCCTGAGACACTGCATAAGCCAGTCCCGAGACACTGTATAAGCCAGTCTCATATATTGCATAAAAATAACAGTTTCAGGGTCATAAGATCACCTTAGACACAGCCTAAGCCAGTCCAGAGACACAACATAAGCCAGTCTCATATATTGGATAAAAAATAAATGTCAGAGTCAGAGTTAGAGTCATAGTTAGAGTTAGAGTTATAGTCAGTATATATATATATATATATATATATATATATATATATATGTTCCATTGACGGCATAGCCATCTTGTACGTTAGGATTTTTAACCTTTTTTATGATATTCAGAGCATCCTTCTGGATGTGTATAAAATGAATAAAATATTATTCCCATTTCATTATACATTAGGATCTTAGATTATTTTTATGATGCTTACAACATTCGACTGGATGTGTATATTTATCTGAATATTTATTTGAATATTGCATCAACCATGTATATAATACTGGATCCAGATCTACATGTTCTGGATATTCCATCGTGCCCGAAAACAGAGTTAATAAAGCTTAAATAAGTCAAAATAATACTTACAAACGAATTTAGCTCAAACGGATGGCACGGTTGCGACCGGAACGGTCGAAATAGCTGGAAACAAGTCCGAATCGGCCGAAAACGGGTGAAAATTGCACCGAAACGGACGGAAAACATTTCTGGTTGATGTGGCACTGATGTGGTGCGCCTGCTGACGTGGTAGGCCTCACTGGCTGACGTGGCGCTGATGTGGCATGCACAATTCGCTGATGTGGCGCTGACATGGCAGTCTGATGCTGACGTGGTGCTGACGCATGCTGACGTGGCATGACATATGCGCTGACGTGTCGATGACATGGCAGTGACGCGTCGCTGACGTGGCGCTACAGTGTCGTCTTCAACCTTGGAAAGCTGCTGGAAAAACTGGAAAAAAATGGGTGTTGACCGAATTTTGACCGGACCTAGAGACTTCGTTAGACCTCCGTTTGAGACGCGGTCAGCGGCGTCAGAATCGTCTTTCCGAGACGAATACAACAGTATCCTCCGAAAAGCGATCAGAGCACTTTGAATTTTCTGGGTATTTCGAAAAATCAAAATCAAAGCTAAAAACTCTTGAGAACTTTTCTTTGGATATTCTAGACTATATTCATGCTGATAACGTGTTGTAAATCAACTAAGAATAAACTTAATAGATGAAGAATAAATGAAGAACAAAGTGATATAGGTAGAGGAAGAGAGAGACGAGAGAAGGAGAGAGCAAGAAATTGCTTTTTGAATTTCTGGAACCAACGTTTACAAATGATACAGGGATATATATTTATAGGCAATCTTTAAGAAAAACTCAGTCACGAAGCAAAGTGGGCAAGTCGTCCACGTGTGCCATCAAGTGGGCAAGTGGTGGGGATCCATTTTATTTATAACATATTGTATATTATATATATAGGATACATATATATAATAATATAATATATATTAAATATATAATTATATATAATCATATTTAAAAATATTATTATATATAATAATATTTAAAAATATATATATTATAATTACATATATAATATTATATATAGATATATTATAAAATTATATATAATAATATATAATATATTAAATATATTATTATTATATATAATAATATTTAATAATATATATAAATTATAATTATATATATAATATTATATATAATAATATATAATATATTAAATATATTATTATTATATATAATAATATTTAATAATATATATAAATTATAATTACATATATAATATTATATATAATAATATATAATATATTAAATATATTATTATTATATATAATAATATTTAATAAATATATATATATATAATATTATATATATAATAATATATACATATTATATATATAATAATATATATAGGATATATATATCATATATAATGTATTATATATATATATATATATATTAATACATATTATTATATTATATATATATATACTATATATATTAATATATAACATAATATATTTATGATATATATTATATATGATATATATCCAATATATATATTATTATATAATATATATATATGATATAGTATATATTATTAAATATTATTATATATATAATAATATATTTAATATGTTATATATAATTTTATAATATATATTATATTATATTATATAGGTAATTATAATTTTTATATATTATTAAATATTAATATTTATATATAAATATATTTAATATATTATATATTATTATATATAATTTTATAATATATATAATATAATATATTGGATATGTTTGTAATTATTTGAACATTTAAAGGGTAAATCGGTCTTTTTGATACTTGTCCCATACCATGGGACAAGTTATCCTAGGGTCTTGGGTGAGACAATTTTTTGTGATTTTTGTCCCACCTTGTCCCGTCTTGTCTCATGCTAAGGTCGCGCCAAACGTGGGACAAGAACAAGTTGTCCCACATTATCCCGCCCCGTCCCACGTACCAAACGCACCCATAAGGATGGGTGGCTCTATTCCCCACCCCCCAGGCCCCCATCTGAAGGGAACCCTACCCTCACACATTCCCCTCATTTCCTCTGGTAAGACAATACTCAATCTCCTGTTTCACCTCATTTCCCACGCTTTTTCCGTTTAACCATACTTGATTTAAAATCGAAAATAATTTTACAAATACAATTAAATAATAATTCAATATAAATTATACAATATTTAAAGTATTAAAAACTAAATTGTTTATATATATAGAGAGAGAAATTTTCAAATCATTGCACATTGATATAAATTCATCAGTGTGTTAGATGTGGACCATTAGATTTACATACTTTGACTCAAAGTGTATGCACTTATCAAAACTTCTCCATAATCAGTGGTTCACATACAACACACTGACGTAAGTTATATCAGTACGCACTGACGTAAGTTATATCAGTACGCACTGAAGAGAAAATGACTATATATATATATATATATATATATATTTGTATGTTTGGGGGAACAGCCACCCCATTTAGATTTTGTGGTGAAATTTCCCCCTAAATCTCCATGGAGGACATGGGAATTTGTGCAACTCTAATGGAGATACAAAACCTATACTCACCTCCCATAATCCCATAACTAACCACTTCTCCATTTTTTTATTTGTTCGATGGTCCTTTAATATTATCTTCTCCTCAATCTACTATTTCTCTTATTAAATTTCAATCCAAAAATCAAGAAATCGAAATCTTCACTAAAAAAAAAAAACAGAAGTCTAAAAAATAAAAAGCAGTCTTAAAAAGAATATAGTAACTTTGAGTTGGCTTGTTACACACTTACACTGATAGTCTGATATGATTTTTGTTCTGAGAATGTACTCAGGTTTGGCTTCAATATTCATCCTGTTAGCAAACTAGTGGCCAACACGATAGGATTCAAAAGGTGTAACTGAAACTGACGATAAAGTGGATGTTTCAAGGTGGAGTCATGACACAGAACTTGAATAGAGAGATTCTCTCCTGTTAGCAATTTAGTGGCAATGGAGGAATCAAAAGAACGTGCGGTCGAAATTGATGTTGGTGGATATACAAAAAAATTTAACAAAACTGGGCGTGTCGACTCTGGCCTTCTCCTCTTCTGAGGAACGATCTTGGGAGAATGTGACTACCTCTTGTATTTTTCAATTCCATTAATGGATTTTAGTTTATTTCAAAAAATAAAAAAAACTAACTCGATGTGACAAGATATTTTATATGTGGCAATACCAATAACATAATATAAATAGTGCGAAGTTTTCTCTGCTTTTATAATTGAAAATTAGGGACAATACATTTATTTCATTCTTGGAAGCCAAACGTTTGAATAACAAACATCACCTTTTTTTTTGACTAAACAAAGATGTGAATATCATCTTAATTAGCAATCACCAAAAACATTAACTTCATAACCATAATATGTTTCTATTAGGAGAGTTGTGGGGCCGGCTTAAACATGCCATGTATCAATCCATGAAAACGCTGAGAAAACAAGAATCACAAACTCAAACTTTACAAGGATAATATATGATTTACTATTAGGCATATTTGATGTAAAATTACTGTTAAACCTCTACCCTGTTAACTTCAATATACTACAACTGACAGCAGGGTAATTCATCAACCAAAAACAACCAACGTCTCTTTGCCCATATTTCAGACAAAACTCGAGATCAATAAAATCATCCTTTACATATATAGATGGTCAAAGTATTGCCCGTTGTTTTAAAAATTATCTTTTATCAGGCTCATTGCATATAATTGTATAATTGTAATGCTATATATGTTTACCATTTTCAGTCCTCCTTACTCCTAGCAATGTCAACCAGAAATTGATTCAGACGCTGGCCAAAAATTGTCGTAGAGAATGACTCAGTGACATGTTGCCGGGCTTCTTCACCCATTGTCTTGGCCATCTCAGGATCCTTAATGAGTTTAGCCATAGCCGAAGAAAACTCTTGTGGAGTAGGGTCACAAAGAAAACCTGTCACCTCATTCTTAACTGTCTCCACAGGGCCTCCACTGTTGCATGCAATAACAGGTTTATGAGCCGCCATTGCCTCCAACGGAACAATGCCAAAGTGTTCATCCTGCATTGATTGAACATTTTGTTTTAGAATTTTCCTGTCAACTTCTCTAATATTAATCGCTTGAAATGATAATACTAGAAAAGAGCAAACCTTTGGCGTATAAAGGACGCACAAGCATTGGGAAAGAAGAGCATTTCTTTCAGCTGTTGAACAGGATGTAATGAAGTTAACCCGACTCGACACTCCACTTTTTTCAGCCATGCTTTTAAGCTCCTCCAAATACTCAATATTCTCCTTCAGCCGTTTATCATACCCACCTGCAAGAGCAGAGCTACATATATAATCTTTCTGTAAATGCAAAAGCCAAACGAGTTTTTAGGTTGAATATTAGCAATAATATAACATTCTTGTTTATGAAACATATAGCATATTACTCTAATTAGAAAATAAGATGAGTTTCTCCCGTTGAATGTTGAATACACTTGGAGTTTCATCAGCTTTACTTCATCATTTCATTGTCAGCTATTCACTAAATTCAACATTGTTTGCAATGAGTATTCCGGTTCCAGAAGATTAATTATACCTCTCTTTGTTTTTTTTACTTTTTTTTCAGAGGCTATAGAGCAAATTTAATTAATCAGATTCACATTCAATTAACCCTTAACAGTCAACACAAACCATTTCACTTATCACCAGATAATTTGGCTAGCTAAATCGATTTGGACCCCTTAGATGTGGCATTGCAGCCAAATAATGGCATATACCGGGTAGAAAACGGCACATAAGTTAAATGATTCAGTTTTAAAAAGCAAAATGTGGTTGTGCCAGATATTTTTCCTCTTTCCCCAGAAATTTCCTGACCTTACATTGTTTTTGGGGTTATAAACTATTATTTAAAATATCAGGTTATAAACTAATAGCCAAATGTGGATTTGCGAGGGTATTCATAAGATATAGTATTGCAGGTAGGGAGCCTCAAGGTCAACGACTCTAGGGGTTTGGACCTATGACCTCTTGGTTGAAAAGTAAAGGACTACAACCATACCTTCGGGATGGACTATGTCACACGTCAACTATATTACATAAACAGTCAAAATTAATACGCAACTGTTTTAAAACTGCTAATGCGCATAGGAACTTTGACTATCTGAAAGAGTCCAGATGCAAAACTATGATGGATCACAAACACATGCTTGACAACTTCATTTGCCAGGGAAATATCCACACACACTCTAACGATCAACAATACACAACTAGTCTGGGTGAAAACAATATCCTTACTGGCATAAACATAAACATTCTTCCATGCAGACATAATAATTAAGAAAGATATCTGCAAACCGGAAATAGACAGACATGCCTGCGATGGTCAAGGTAACATCAGCCAGATTATCATTTTTAAAGACATCTCCTTCAAGGGTCTGAAGCATAGCAAAGGCGGATACAGCTAGATCAATATTCTTTTTTCTTTCAAAGCGATTGATGGAGAGAAAATTCAACCTAGATCAAAGCAAGCAAATAAAGAAATTAGACTTCAAGCTGTGGCTAACAAATAATACATAATGAGAAACAGTTACACACTGCATATCAGAAAACAATCTACAAGATACACACGGAGATATACAAACATGTCCTTTACTTATAAGAAGGAGGTTCGCCAAACTGATCCACATTGACTGCGGGGTAAAGGACAGCAGGGCGAATTCCTCGAGCATGAAGATGCTTGAATGTATTTGCAAAAGTAGAACCAGTAAATTCACTATTAATAAGTATCATATCTGCCATTCCTGCAATCCAAAAAACCAACTAGAATCGAAATAGTATATTTACCTTGCAAACAGAATAAATAAAATAAAAACAAACAAGACTGAAAAATATATTACGCATGAAAAGTGCAAAACCAAAATGTTGCATCATACCGGTTGTAATTTCTTCAGCAAAGTCTATAGGTTTCCTATATATCTTCCTGAGAAGAGTTGTATGTTGAGCCAGTAACAGATCTGGAAAATGACAATAGAATAAAACCTGGAATTGAAGTTTCTTACATGAAACAGCAACAGTGCCAGTATTTGGAAATAACGGTTTATATCAAGTATAAATACCTTTGTTGACTTTTTAAGTTTCAACAACGGAATGATGACAGAAACCTGATCTACTAGTATAACATCAAAAGATGACCACTTGAGTAGCACAAAGAGAGCAATGAAAATGCATCGCAGATAAGCACACACTGCATGAAGACGGTGGAAAATATGTCGGGGTAGGAAATCCCCATAGACAGTAACTGGAAAGGTACCTAGACAATGAATTGATTTAATAGGGTATATCATAAAATTTTAAATGCACATTAGAAAACAAGGTGAAAACATAGAAAAACATCTCGAAAGCAAGGAAAAGCATGAGGCTGCAAATGAAATAAACTTCCATTGGAGATTTGGACGTCTCCAAACTACTTCCAATTCTCTCTACCCTATCTCTAGATGTGTAAAGAATTTCTTATTCATCCGAAGGAATGAGAAAACAAAGAGAGAGAAAATAAATGGAGAAAATTTTCTATTAAGGATGCTTTAATGGACAAATTTGAGACATGATAACAGCGAAGATGAAACCTTATCGACATACAATAACAGAACAAAGTCAACCAAAATTAACTTTTAAAGTCAGGAACTTTCACAATTCAAGGGGCCAGATGCCTAAATTATCCAAAACAAATAATGTTCTCTCCAAATGGCAACAATGTGTAATTTATGGTCAGACTGAAACTAGGTTTGTTACAGTTACTGACATCTGCTGTCACTTGAAATAAAGCTGAAATGGGTGGTAATAAATGTCTCCATAAAAAAAGCATAATACATACACAAACCTTCTACCAAGAGTGCCATCTGCAATCAATTAGCATGTACAAGCATTTAGTGTTATTCCCCAGTTACTCCTGATCTCTTATCATTGAAATCGTTTTACCTTTACACTCGCCATGAAAATATGCTTTCACTGCACTAATTTATTAACATAGAACTATGAATCAATGCCTTTTCTAATAACATTTTCCTACCAGAAAAGATGCCACATAAATTCTCCTCATCCTGCAAAAGAATTCATTACCTGCATCTACAAACACAACTTTAAAGAGAGCAATAGACCATCCAAAAAACTAATCCATCCAACTTCCTTCTTTTTAATAGCATGCATATGTAGCTTGTTGCCTTCAACATAGCACAAAAAACTCAAAAATAGCAAGAAACAATATGCAACAAACAAATAGCCAAAGGATGAAAATATTTTAGCTCCCCTTCATTTTCAACAAAATGAGACCACTTCGTATTTGAAAATTCTTTGAATGCCATGCTTGGTTTAGAAGCATCCACATTACTTCCAAGAGTTGTGTTATTATCAAATGGTAATCGGTAGCCTGTAGGTTCTATGACTTCGTGTGCACAAGCAGAACTAGTATACAAACCATATATTTAGACATATACTTAACAAATCAACTTCTAGTCGGATATTTCACATATTGTTTTGCCTACTTGGTATATAGTTTTTTTCCTTTAAAAAAAATGGGTGGAGATCTACTTCAGTTTAATCTAAAATGCATTATATGCACCATCATTAAATAAAAAAATATAAATCATTGCATAAGTAGCATGATATGAAAGTAGCACAAGTATTTTTACAAGATTAGCTGCTTAAAGACGATATACAAAAATTAAATACGGAAAGTTACCATCAAGAGTTTCCTCAAAACATCGTTGTTTATCATGGTGAGCAGTAAAAACATGAACATTGTGGCCGTGGGATGCAAGCTGAACAGCGGCATCAACAATCAATCTTTCAGCTCCACCTGTCCAATCATTGCCATGTGCTCAGATAATCAAGTTTATACCAATGGGTCTAACAAAGTAGAAAACTTTAGGATTAAAACAAAAAAATTGAGCACAAATTGTTTATTCCCAAAAATCCAAAAAAAATAATGGGGGGGGGGGGGGGGGGGGGGGGGGGGGGGGGGGGGGGTGGGAACATGGTTTATTCCCATGCTTCCCTGCAACTTTCGCAAACCATCAGTAAATCTGAATTTACAAGCTTCAGTTTTTGAAATAGCCAAAAATTCAATTTACAAAAGAAAATCAGAAATTAAGATGCGAATTTATAAATAGGCAAGAAGCAATCAATAGAATTTCTAATAATTTGAGTAAATAAACTTAAAAGAAAATCACCTATTCCGAGATCGGGGTGTATTATGGCGATGTTAAGCTTTGAGCATCGTTTTTTTTCCATATTCTTCCTCTGTTGCAAAGTAATTTGCAGAATTTGATCACTCTGTACACGGTACAAGGTTTAATGAATAAAGACCTTTGTGGTTTCATTACTAAAAGGTTAAAACCCGATAATTATCCAAATTTTTACTCGAAAAATACCCTTTCACCCTCGAAACAACACATGTTCAAGGGGTAAATACACTCGCCTCCCCTCATGTTTGGTATAAATGCAGCTAGAGAGCAAGTACGTATTTATCTATTCAAAACTTCCCAACCCTTAAAATTGAACTAATAAAAAAAACTAAATTGTCCTTATTTATTAAAATTATAAATGAATATAATCATTTAATTACAAAAAATCAAATTAATTAATTGAAGATAATTCTTTTAATGGAATATAAATTACAAAAAATTGAAAAAAATATATATTTTTAAAGTTGTAAGTTATCTTTATTTTTAATTTAATTAATTTTTAATTTTTAAGGAAAATTAAAAAAAAACGTTTTTTTTTTATTTTTTTTAAGATTATTTCATTTTAAAATTAAAATTTTTGTTTGATGGTTTTAAAATATAAATTTTAAAAATAGTAAAAAAAAATTAGTATTTATGAGCTATGAAATTATTTTCATTTTTTTAATAATTTACCTTCACAAATTGTAAAAAAAGTAAATTTAAAATGAAGATAATTTAAAGTTTAAAATATATTTTTATTTTGTTCATTCTAAAATTATTATTTTAAATTAATTCCATTAAAAGGATTATCTTCAATTAATTTAATTTAATTGTTTATTATAAAATGATTATCTTTATTTTTAAATTTAATAACTAAGGGAAATTTAGTCTCTTTATTAGTTCAATTTTTTAAGATCAGAGGATGTCCGAGTAGATAAATGTATACTTGCTCTCTAACTGTATTTAAACCAAACTTGAAGGAAGGTGAATGTATTATTCAATAATGTGAACATTTATGTGAGGCATTTAATCAAATGGTCAATATGTTCCTGAATCAGTATTGTTACTGAACTAATAACTAACCATTGGACTGAATTTTATAATAGCTTAGGACTACAAAGGATTTGATTTTCTTAAAATTAAAAATGGAAAAATTACTATTAACTTGTAGACACGGTTATTATTCAGATTTTCTTTAATAAATAAAAAACATTTTAGATGTGGTACTAATTACTTACAGACTTAGTTTACAAGTGAAAAATGATTCAGTTGCAAGAATATATCACAATCAAATGAAAATCATTTTTCAAATTTAAATCAATTCAATTTCTGCAAAATATTTTATCTAAATCACCCGAGTTCAAAACATGTATGTTGGCTTAGGGAAAAAGTGTAAAAGTGTATTGATTCAAAAATGCTTGAGTTTTTGATTAGCGAATCAAAATTGAAAAAATGTAAGTAACATCATCATTCCTATTTTCCTTTATTTTGTTAATTAGACAATTCTTATGTTATATAGGTTTGTAAGAATCAATCTAATGAAAAAGTTGTTTTGCAGGACAATGATGGTGTTATTGTCAATCTGAAGAGAGAAATGAAAGGTACAACTATCTCAATTATGATCTATCATATGTACAATTACAGATGTTATCATTTCAAATTTTCAATTAGCAAAGGTTTTTAAAATCACATCTTCACTTGACATGTATAATGATTACTCTTTTTTTTTTTGGACGAATGCAGTGCCAGCTGTTTTTTTTTTTTTTTGAATGCACGTAATGCTTGTTGTAAGTACCTTACTTTATGATTGGCTAATTTCATTGACAAAATCACAATGGGGTTTCAATGTGTAAGGGTAGCTTAGATTCAAAGTTCTTCCATCATCAGATGCCTTTGGATTGTTGGGATTTATTCCCTAAAGATGTAATTTGTAAATTGATTTATGAAATAAATAAAAAGAAAATTTCAATTCATTCTTGTTGTGTTGTTTATTTTATAACTAGTGTATATTAACATCCTAGATTGCTAGATGTAATCTCGAACTGTGTATATGAGTGTCATATACAGATAGATACAGTAAGAGACGTGCAATCTAAAGAGTCCATAGATAGCAAATAAAGCTGGGTACTTTATTTGTGGTTAATCTATAGCTACGGTCCATTCTGTAATGTACGGTGATTCTATCCTGAATTATTCATATGAAGATATGGGAATGGAGGCATCTTGTATGATATGATCATATAAGACTGTGTCATGATCTATATGAATCTCTCACCAAGATCCGTTAACCGATGAGATTCATATATATCAACTAATGATAGCTATATGTGGGTGATCTTAATCCTGAGTGTCATATCGACTCCTTCATGTTAGAACGTGGTCTTTGATATACCATAGGTGAGATCGGATGTAGTTCCTGATCAATATGCTCCGTATGTTGGGATTACGGTTTGGCTTGTGGCTAGGAAGGTTTGTACACAATAGTGGAATCCACTCCTTCTTGTGAGAAGTAGAAGGTAGTTCCCTTAAGAGTTGATTCAGGGCTTGGACAATATGAGTGCTCTCCTAATTCCGTAAGTAAATAGGATTTATTGCCCATTAAAAAATCAACGGTACTTAAAGTATATATGTAATTAGAGGGGTATGACGGACATTATGACCCAGATCTAATTATGAACTACTGTGGAGGATCACACCATTTGTAATAACTATATTGATGGATACCAAGTTGTATCGGTCTGTGTAAAAGCGTCTACAGTTGAGAGAGTGCAACTTCGGGTTTTTAGTGGAATAACACCGAAGTTAATAATCAAGGAATATTAATTAAAAAGTTTAATTAATGATTCCAAAGATTATTGGAGCTTAAAATACCGTGGGTCCATTAGGTGCCCTTGCTAGCCCGATCGATTTAGATAACAAGGGTCACGGTTAATTAATTGGATTGTCCAATTAATTGTGTTACGAAAGTGACACGTATTTATTCAGAAATTAATTGAATAATGAGATTATTTAATTAATGAATAATGGTGATTAAATAAATTAAATAATACGATTATTTAATTATGTTATTAAAAGATTAGATATCTTAAAAGATTAGATTGATCGGTTTAATTGATTGCTTTTGATTAAATATTGATTTTGAATAAAAAAAAAGGAAGTCAACACATCATTAATATTAAAAAGAGAAAAACGAATCGGTGCTTATATAGGAAGTGAGCAGTTGGTGTGTGTGATATTAAAGAGAAAAATAAAAGGGGCAATTGGTGCGGTGGTGCACTATTGAAACAAAAGAAAAACAAATTATAATAATTTTTTTTTGAACAACTAGAATTGTTCTAGGTATTTTTCTCTTGGAAGAAATAATTTCTTCTTCTTTTCTCTACATCTTTCTAAGTTCCTGAGTACGTGACACGCCCACACTCAGTTACCAGTTCCAGGAATAGTTAGGAAGATCGGTGGTACAGATCAGGAGCATATCGTAAAGTGAAGGAGCCTCTTACGTATCGATGAAGAATTGATTTCTTCTCTTCTTCTGATTATTGATTTCAATTTCTTATGTATACATATATTTTATTATTGTAATAATGATGTATGTATAAGTTTAGAAAAATTGCGATCCTAAGTTCACTGGTCTCAGATCCTTTACGATATGTATTAAAAATTTTAAGACCTATTTCCACTGCGTTACAAGTGATCGGGGTTCCAACAATTGGTATCAGAGCCAATTTTTTTCGGAACATGAAATTGTTTTCGATGCTCCTGAATGTATGATTGTGTAGGCACTGTTTAAATTGAATGTATGTTGTTTTTGTATGTATATTAAATTTGTTAATTTACAAAAAAAACATGATTGATCGTTAATTATATGGTACTATGGATTTAGAGTTCATGGGTTGTAATATGTATATATATATATATATATATATATATATATATATTTGTACTGTTATTATATTGTAAATAATAAAAATGTAACATATATTGAAGACCTGAAAAATCGCGAAGAAGGATTCATTAGATGAATCGGAGTGACCTGAAGAGACTAGAAGATTTCTGAAGTTACAACAAGATCAAAGAATGCCTTAGGGGTATTTTTGTAGTTTTAGATTCCAAAATTTTTTTAGGTTAAATAATTCACATTATTGGTCAATTCATGTATGCTTTATATTATGTGATGATAAAAACATTGTCATGCATACGTATATCATTTAGATAAGATGTGTCTATATAAATATATTTGATATGTCATACATGTATCATAGCCTAATATTTTATGTATTTTTTTTAATATGATTAAAATCAGTAAATACATTATTGGCTTTGAAAATGAGACTAGTTTTATAAAAAACTTGGTAATTCTCATGTATATTAATCTAGTTATTAAAGAGTTTAATAAGTTGGATTAATAGGGTTTTTTATTGTAATTATGATTAATATGATTAATAACCTAATAATAAAAGAACCAAATAAAGTGTTGGAGTTTTAATAGTTAAAACTTGGTAAACACTATCATAATAATCTGAGCTTAGTAAATAGTTTACAAAAGCTTAGATTATTCACTAATAGATTAGATTTTTAATAGTTAAAAATCATTAATAATTTATTAGTTAATTAGAATTTGTTTCTAATAATGAATTTGTTAATGTGCTAGATAACTTGATTAAAGTTAGCCGTTTGATCCTGTAGAGTCTAGGTGCATTAACGAATAATAGAAAACCCTAGTTATACAATTAATAGTGAGTTGGAGAGGGATATATGACATATATATCCCGCGGTCTCCATCATTAGTTCAACACCTTGAGATTCGAATGGGGCCTTGTGACGGCTTTGTTTTTGTCATCTCTAAGGAGGGTTTCCACAAAGATCAATATCAAGGTTGACTACCTAACTGATAGGATTTCTGAGGGTATTTCGAAATTGACCGACCCTAAGGCGGCAATTCTCGAGTTAAGCTCGTGAGATCTGAAATGGTGGGTTTCACTCACGAAGGTTTTAATTAAGTTTTGTTAATTAAAAACCTGACCGAATAAACGATGGTTGAATGATATGGAATAAGAGTTATTTTAGAATATCATTTGATTGCGAATGTCTCCATCCAACATGCAAAGACTTGACCGACCCTAAGGCGGCACTTCTTTGTGGTATGTTGGATTGTCATGGTATTGTAATTGGTTTTAGAGTAGTTCTAGTTCGTTAAACAAGTTCATGCATCATGTTTAAATTTATGCCAAAGCACTCGCACTTGTTTTAATAAACGACTGAATGAATGTTTTATTTATTTCAGCAATTATGTCTTCTTCGATACTACAAATACTTGCAAACGAAAAATTAACTGGTGATAACCACACTAAGTGAAAACTAAATATTAATGCAATATTGGTCACAAAAGACCTCAAGTTTGTGCTTACGAAGGCTGACAATGCCTCACAAAGAGTTCGTGAGGCATACCAGCGATGGGTCTCATCTGATGAGAAGGCCCAAACATATCTGTTGGTTTTTATGACATACGTGCTTGTCTCAAAGCACGAAGCAATGACTTCAGCATTCGAAATCATGGAGTCATTGCAAGCTATGTTCGGGCAGCCCTCCGAGCAAAAGTGACACGAAACTATTCGTTCCGCTATGCTCGCTCGCATAAAGGAATGTACATCAGTTCGGGAACATGTCATGAGCATGATGTCCTACTTCAACATGGCAAAAGTCAATGGCAGGGCCATTGACGAACCTAGTCAAGTGAGCATCATACTGACGACTCTTCTGAAGAGTTTCAATCAATTTAAGAGCAACTACGGGATGAACAAGTTAAGGTTCAGTCTCACACAGTTGCTCACTGGGCTCGCTACTTTTGAGTCCTTGACTAAGGACAACAAGGGTAAGACCGGTGAGGCAAATGTTGCTGAGCCATCTTCCTCCTCTAATAATAATAAAAAAGAGGAAGATGTCTGCTAGGAAGGCCAAAGGTAATCCCATGCCCAAGAAGGCCCAAAGCAAAAAGAAGGGCATATCCACCGACTAAGACAAAGGAAAATGTTTCCATTGTAACAAGGTTGGGCACTGGAAGAGGAACTGTCTTCAGTACTTGGAGGAGGTCGCCAAGAAGAAGAAGACGAAAGGTAAATATGATTTACTTGTTCTTGAATATTGTTTAGTGGAAGATGATTATTAACTCTGGATAGTTGTTTCGGGGGCCACTAACCATGTTTGTTCTTCTTTGCAGTGGACTGATTCTTGGACACAGCTAGAGGAGGGAGCCTTCTCAATGCGTGTGGGGTCGGGGGATGTCGTGTAGGCCAAAGCAGTGAGAGCAATAAGATTGCAATTTTGTAATAATAATAATAATAGTTTTTTTATTTTTGAACAATGTTTCTTATATTCCTGAATTTACACAGAATTTGATTTCCTTTTCTAAGTTGTTAGAACAATCATATTCTATTTCTTTTAATAATAAGTCTATTATTATTACAAAGAACAGGCTGAATATTTGTTCTTGAATTAATGAAAACAATTTGTTTAGTGTTAAGACCGTTAATACATACTACACTGCTCAACACCGAAATGTTTAAGGTTGAAAAACCAAAAACTAAACGACATAAGATTTCTCCAAATAATGGCACGTATCTCTGGCATCTAAGGCTTGGTCATATCAACCTTGACCGGATAGACAGACTAGTAAAAAATGGACCTTTAAGTGAGTTAAAGGTTGGCACCTTACATGTCTGCTAATCCTATTTAGAAGGTAAGATGACTAAGGGACCTTTTACTAGAAAAGGGCTTGAGCTATAGAGCCACTGGAGTTCATACATACAGACGTATGCAGATCGATGAATGTTAGAGCTAGGGGTGGCTATGAGTATTATGTCACCTTTATAGATGACTACTCAAGATACGGATATGTCTACCTGATGTAACGAAAGTCGGAAACATTTGAAAAGTTCAAATAATTCCGAGTTGAAGTTGAGAATCAATTAGGTAGGACTATCAAGTCGCTACGATCAGATCATAGACGTGAGTACCTTGACCAAGAGTTTGAAAACTTTATGGTTGAGCATGGGATAGTTTCCTAGCTCACAGCTCCCGGTACACCTCAGCAAAATGGTGTAGCGGAGAGGAGAAATAAAACCTTGATGGAAATGGTGAGATCTATGATTAGTTTCTCATCATTACCAATTCCTTCTGGGGATATGCGATACAAACAGCGGCATACATTTTGAATGTAGTGCCATCCAAATCTATTCCTAAGACTCCCCTAGAGTTGTGGAATGGTCGTAAAGCTAGTTTGCGATATTTCGGCGTATGAGGATGTCCAGCACATGTGCTGAAGAACTAGAAGTGGAAAGCTAGACTCCAAGTCTGTGGTCTGCCTGTTTGTAGGATACTCTAAAGAGACCAGAGGTGGACACTTCTATAGTCCCAAAGATAACAGTATTTGTATCGACAAATGCAATGTTTCTTGAGGAAAATTATATTAGTGACTATAAACCTCATTCTAAGATTGTATTGAATGAGTTGGAGTCTGGTGAGACTAGTGCTTCATCAACAAGAGTTGTTGATCCACAAACATATGAGAGTCAGATGGTTCCTGATCAGGATACACTATCACCTAGACGTAGTGGAAGGGTTGTAAGACAACCTAAACGCTGTTTAGGTATAGGTGAGGGACAATATGTTATCTCTACTGATAGTGTTGATGATCTATTGACATTTAAGATTGCAATGAAAGATTCTGATAAAGAGGAATGACTTAAAGCCATGAATCTCGACATGGAGTCTATGCACTCCAACTTAGTCTGGGATCTTCTAGATTTACCGGATGGGGTAAAACCCATAGGGTGTAAGTGGATCTACAAGAGAAAGAGAGGAATGAATGGCAAGGTAGAGACCTTCAAAGAAATGCTAGTGGCTAAGGGTTATATCCAGAAAGAGGGGGTCGATTAGGAAGAGACACTCTCGACAGTATACATGTTTAAGTCTATTCGGATTCTGTTATCCATTGCTGCCTATTTCGATTATGAAATTTGGCAAATGGACGTCAAGACTGCATTCTTGAATGGAAATCTTGACGAGAGCATCTATATGATGCAACCAGAGGGATTCGTGTTCCCAGATCAAGAGCAAAAAGTTTGCAAGCTGCAAAGGTCCATTTATGGACTTAAGCAAGTATCTAGATCTTGGAACATTAGGTTTGATGATGTGATCAAAACCTATGGCTTTAAGCAGAACGTCGATGAGCCTTGTGTCTACAAGCGCATCACTGACAAAAAGGTAGTTTTCTTGGTCCTATACGTGGACGACATCCTGCTCTTTGGGAATGATGTGGGAGTGTTATCTGATTTAAAGGGCTGGTTGGCTAGCCAATTCCAAATGAAAGATTTGGGAGAGGCGAGTTACGTTCTAGGGATTCAACTTATAAGAGATCGTAAGAACAAACTCATAGTACTATCTTAGACATCGTATATCGATAAGATTCTTATACGATTTTCGATGCAAAACTCCAAGAAAAGTAATTTACCTTCTAGGCATGGAGTTCACTTGTCTAAAGAACAGTGTCCTAAGACACTTCCAGAAGTTAAGGATATGAGACGTGTACCCTATGCATCGGCAGTAGGTAGTCTCATGTATGCTATGTTATGCACGAGACCGGACATCTGCTATGAAGTGGGAGTAGTCAGCAGGTACCAGTCCAACCCAGGATTGAATCATTGGGTTGTTGTCAAGACAATTCTCAAGTATCTTCGAAAAATGAGAAACTATATGCTAGTGTATTTCGGACTGGATTTGATCCCGTTAGGATACATGAATTCTGATTTTCAGTCAGACATGGATTTTAGGAAATCCACGTCTAGATCAATTTTCACCCTGGCTAGTGGAGCCATTGTGTGGAGAGGTATCAAGCAATCTTGCATTGCTGACTCCACCATGGAAGCCAAATATGTAGCCGCTTGTGAAGCTGCTAAAGAGACTGTTTGGCTCCACAAGTTCTTTAGTGATCTGGAAGTTGTTCCAGATCTAGATAAGCCCATCACACTTTATTGTGATAACAGTGGTGTTGTGGCTAATTCCAAAGAACCAAGAAGCCACAAGAGAGGGAATCATATAGAGAGAAAGTATCATCTCATTAGAGAGATAATGCAGAGAGGAGATGTGATCATCACAATGATAGCCTCACAAGACAATCATGCTAAAGTGTTTTTGGGTCACCTAGATAGTCTAGGGTTACGAAACATGCCTCACATGCTTTAGTGCAAGTGGGAGATTGTTGGGGTTTATGCCCTAAAAATGTAATTTGTAAATGGATTTATGAAATAAATAAAAATAAAAGTTCAATTCATTCTTGTTGTGTTGTTTATTTTATAACTAATGTATAATAACATCCTAGATTGCCAAATATAATCTCGAACTGTGTATATGAGTGTCATATACAAATGGATACAGTAAGAGACGTGCAATCTAAAGAGTACATAGATAGAAAATAAAGTTGAGTACTTTATTTGTGGTTAATCTATAGCTGCGGTCTATTCCATAATGTATGGTGATTCTATCATGAATCATTCATATGAAGATATGGGAATGAAGGCATCTCGTATGATGTGAACATATAAGACTGGGCCATGATCTATATGAATCTCTCACCAAGATCTGTTAACTGATGAGATTCATATATATCAACTAATGATGGCTATATATGGGTGATCTTAATCCTAAGTGTCATATCCACTCCTTCATGTTAGATCGTGGTCTTTGATATACCACGGGTGAGATCGGATGCAGTTCCTGATCAATATGCTCCGTATGTTAGGATTACGGTTTGGCTTGTGGTTGGGAAGGTTTGTACACAATAGTGGAATCCACTCCTTCTTGTGAGAAGTAGATGGTTGTAAGGACCTCGATTTTATGATTGGCTTATTTCATGACAAACCACACCACATTGGGGAGATTGTGTAATGGGTAGCTTAGGTCCGTGTTGGCAAGCTTCCAAGCATCTCCATGACTTCAAGAGCAAAAGGTATACTCACTTGACTTTGTCTCTTAAAGAGTTTAGGTGCACACACACACTTCATGAATGTTTTGTTTATCTTGCATTTGTGTTCCTTATTATTTATATGTGTGTGCATCCTTTTCAAACACACTCACCAGCTTGCATTAGATATCATATCTTGCATTGTATCTCATTTGATAAACATGTTTGACATGTTAATTGTGCTTCATTGTGTGCATCTCACTCACTTCACACTTGCACAACATTCATGTAAGATAGACATTTTTCTTGAGTGTTAAAAAGGGATTTTTCCCTTTAGCGCGGCCTAGACCGCTAGGCAGGCTCTGCTTGCATCGCGGCGCACGGAGCGGTATTCTCCAGTGCGTCATGCGCGACATGGACCGCGACCTGTACACTTGCACGAACAGTGGTCCCAACCGCGGTGTTGTCCAAACGGTGCACTGCTGTATGTACTGCGGTCTGGACACATACCTGAACCGCGGTATGCAGAGCGGTTTTGACGGGATTTTGTTTTCCAAGTTCAAAACGACGTAGTTTTAACTAGGGCTTCATATATTTTCTTCCTCTTCTCTTCTTGGCCGACCCAGAGCTTAGAAAATCACTTTTAGAGAGACGTTAGAGCTTCTAGAGAGAGAAAGCTTCAAGAAAGCATCTTTGACTCTCCAAACCCAAAACCCATCTCCATATTGCATTTTTCATCATCATTTGAGCATAGGTCTTCATTGTTTCATGACTAGGTAAGCAAGAACTTCTTTGAATATCATTAATTGTTCTTCTTACTCTAGATTAAGTATTTATTGCTTGATTAAATACCTAGACTCTACTTATTGCATATATTTATGAGTCTTTATAACATGATTGGGTTTGTTTGTGATAGCTTAATTGATTAGGTCATTTTTGCCTAAAAGCTAGGTCATAAATATTCATGTGTGATTAATTGATAACTAGGTTGAGAAATTATGTTTTAATCAACTAGTTAATGTTCATGAATATTTGATTGTGTTTGTTTGTGATAGCTTAATTGATTAGGTCATTTTTGCCTAAAAGCTAGGTCATAAATATTCATGTGTGATTAATTGATAACTAGGTTGAGAAATTGTGTTTTAATCAACTAGTTAATGTTCATGAATATTTGATTGTATTTGTTTGTGATAGCTTGCATTATTAGGTCATATATGCCTAATTAGCTAATCCATAAATGTTCATGTATGCTTAATTGATGATTAGGTTGACTTTATGCATCTAGTCAAGTTTATGAATGTTTATGTGAATTTAATTGACAATTAGGTTGTTAGAATTTCTCTACAACTAATTGAGACCTCATGTGTGTATATGTAGGCATTATTTGATAACTAGGATGTTGTATTGCATTATCTACGTCTAGTTAAGCATTGTATGTTTGGTCTAACATATATTGTGTTGAGCATTCATTGATTGTTCACTTAGACCCTATACTTTTCTTGAGTCAAAGTCTTGTGGCTTCGGGGTTAAGTTGCACAAGCATTGAAGTCTTGCAACCAAATGTTGGTTGGCAAGCATTGGATGCCAAGAGCCACTGTAAAAGGCCCGTGGGGTAGATTAGGAGGTGCTCACGCCAAGAGTAGTGTATCAGGGGATATCACTAGGGATTGAACCAAGAGTGGCGAGTGGTAATGTCCATAGCCTGAGGTTATCGAGAGTGAGAGTCCGAGTATCACTTGAGGGTGTAACTTTCTTTTCATATAGTGGATTTCTGTGGCTCAAGTGGCTAGCATGGTTAGTCCCGTGGTTTTTCCCATTTGGAGGGTTTCCACGTAAAAATCAAGTGTTCTTTATATTTCTGCACTATTACTTGATTTTGTATGTTTGATTTAATTAGGTTATATGTTTAATATTGACTAATCGAAAAATTTGGTAATAATCGATTAACAACCCATTCACCCCCCTCTAGGTTGTAGACACACGTTAGAGTAGTATTTTCAATTGGTATCAAAGCGGGTTCCTAGACATACTTAGGTGATCCTTGCTCTTGATTGTGTGTGTCATGCATTCGTGTGCTTTTTATTTATAACATTCATTTGCATTCATATTACCCAAACACTATGGAAGTGAAGTCTCAAAGCCCAAGGCTCAATAGAGTTCCGAAGAATTTGAAGCTTCGAAGTGGAACAACAAAGCAATGCATGCTTTGCTTTGTGCAATTGATGAGAGCCAATACAAACTCATCCAAATCACCAAAAATGCACATGAAGCTTGGAAGATCCTAGAGACGGCACATGAGGGAACCGAAGTGGTTAAGGATTCCAAGCTCCAAGTCCTTCAAGCACAATTTGAGACGATCAAGATGGAGGAGGATGAGTGTTTTAATGACTTCCAAGTGAAGTTGATGGACATTGTGAATCAAAGCCATCAACTAGGTGACCCATACTCGGATAGGAGGATCAAGCAAAAGATCATGAGGTCACTTCCCGCTAGATTCGAATCTAAGGTGACGGCTTTTGAAGAAAATAGCAATTACAAGAGCATGAAGCCGAGCGAAGTAATTAGAAGGCTCTTAGCCTATGAATCTAGATGGGCCTCTAGATCTACACCTCCTAAGAAGCAAAATGAGTTAGCTTTGAAGACCTTTAAGATTGTGAAGGAGGATGATGACTCGGATGAAGACATGGCTCAAATGGTGAAGAGATTCAAGAAGTTTATGAAGCTTTACAAGAATGACTTGAAGAAGAAGACCCACTTCAAGACGATTGAGCCAAGTCATAAGAAGCCTTCAAGAAAGGGGATTCAATGCTTTGAATGTGAAGTATTCGGGCATGTCTCCAAGGAGTGTAGTAACTTGAAGGACAAGAGAAAAGGAAAGGTGATGGCCATCTCATCAAGTGATAGTGAGAGTGTAGAAGATTCTTCGGATGATGAAGAACTTGCCATTAACTACACGGCCTTTGGAGCCTCCTACGTGGATGTTGAAAAAGAAGGCAAGAGTGCTTTGACTTATGACCTTGAAGAAGGAATAGATGAAATGGTAGCTAGAGGTGTAATTGATGTAGCTACTCATAGGGAAGTTGGTGGTGTAGCAACAAGTGACCAAGGCAAAAGTCTTGATGATGAAGTTGACTCACTTGATGAGAGGGAAAGTGAGAAGTGTGCACCATCAGTAAGTGTAGGGAGTGACTCTAGTGATAAGGAGTCTCCATCTCTCTCTAGAAGAATTTGTGAAGCCATGGATCTTGAAAACTCCATTAAGTACTTTGAAGACTCTAGGTTGAAGAAGAAAATGGAGATTCAAAAATTGAAGGAGGAAAAGAAAATGTCAAGGAAAAATGACCCTTGCCTTGTATGTGGTGAAATTGGCCACATTGCCTCTAAGTGTGGTAACTTGAAGTACAAAAATGGAGGAGTTAGTATGATCGCTAATTTGTGTGATAGCGAAGTTAAAGTTGTTGAAAGTTATTCCACAAGCTCGGGTGAGTGTGTGAACAACTACCTTGTATTTCCGGTTTCCTACCATGAAGAAACACAAGTCATCACCAAATATGTGTCACTTAAAGAGTTCAAGATTGGTGACTTGGAGTTTGGGAACCAAAGTGGAGCAAGCTTGAGAGAAGCAAACATTAATGATATGACTCTCACAAGCACAATTGGGAGAAGCTTTGAGAATGATGTTTCTTGCTCCAGGAACTCTTATGATAATGTGGTTGATTATCAAGAGTTGGTTGATTCTCTTCAAAACTCTTTGAAAGAGAAAGATAATGATATCCTTGAGTTGAAAATGGATAACCTTCTACTACAAGCCAAGATGACTCACTTGAATGATGAAGTGAGATGTGTAAAAGAAAGTGAAGGCAAGTTGAAGATGGAACTTGATGAAGCAAGGATGTCTCTTGCTAAATTGACTTCGGGATCAGAGAAACTTAACAAGATGTTAAATATTGGCAAGTTTCCAAATGACAAGCGTGGGCTTGGTTTCATTGATGATGGGTGCACTCCATACTTGGGCAAGACTACATTTGTGAAGGAGATTTCTCCTAAATGTCCACCTCCATCACCCAAGAAATGTCTTGTTGTGGGTGAGTCTTCCAAGAGTGCTTCCTTGAAGATGCTTCCGAGGAAACAAGTTTCACCTCAACCTTTGAGGATACCTCAACCTCAAGCTCAATGCAAAAGCAAAGGTTCACCTCCTCAACATCCTAGGAGGAAGATTGATCTTGGAAAGTCATCCAAGTGTGGCCAAGTAAAGATGCCAACAAAGAATGGAGCTCAAGCTCATCAACCAAGAGCTCCGCTTCCAAGCTTCCCTCAACCAAGAAGGCAAGCCAAGCAACCTCAACCCTTAAAGCAAGTACATCAAGTTGTTCATGCTCAACCACAAAGGCACCAACATCAGGCTAATGTTCCAAGAAAAAGCCAACAGGTGCAACATCAAAGAAAAACTCATCAACATGGCAATGCCTCGATGAGAGCTCAAAACAATGGTATGAATTCTTCTTCTATACATAATTGTCATTATTGTGGTATGATTGGTCACATTAGACCAAATTGTTTTGACTACATCAAGTTATGTAGAATTGAGAGCATGAAAGAAAAGAGAATGAACCGTAGGGATAACTTGCATGATCCTATGGAACCTAGAGACTTGAAGATTTTGACCACTAAAATTAAAAAGGTGGAATCTAGGAGGATTAGAAAGATTGAACCCGATTGCAATCATGATCATATGACACCCTTGGATACTACCGAGTCTAATGGACTTAGTATGTCTAATGGGACTTGCCTCTCGCCCTGATACGGTACGGATTTGACTCCATTTGGGGAGCTCAAGCAAAGAGAGCGAACTTGCATGATTTGCTATATGCAAAAAGTTGATTAATTTTATGCTCTTTTATAATTGCTTGAGATGATTGGTTGCACATATAAGCTTATATGTTATTTTCTTAATAAGTGTGCAACATTGCTTTACTTGCAATCCATGTCATATTTTAGTTCAACAATGCATTTTTGGACTAGGAGATTTTGATTGGGAAAGTACATTTGAATGACTCATAATTTAACTCCATGACATGAGAACTTTTAATGACATGCTTTAAAATGATATGCATGAAATGCTTTTGACTGCTTAATATGCAAAATATGTGTGAAAGCAAATGAGAAGACTAAACTTAATAATGACCTTTTATCCATTCAATAAATAAGGATGTCTCATCCAAATTTAGTCTTCTCTCTCTCTTTATTAGTTGAACAAGACTACTATCATACGGGTATCCTACCCGGAAAAAACTTAAAGGGTACAAAAGTCACTCATGTCTTGTTTCGCTTATAAAGTTTGATATAGTTGCTCTTTAAATTGAAATTCATTTTGAAAAACTATATCTTGTTTGCTCTTGACAAAAGGGTACAAATTGGTTTGAATTCTTTTGGAAACCCTTTTGATGTTTGCTTTGCCAAATACCATTGCTTGAACTTGAATGCTATATGTCTTGCATGCAAAGCAACAAGTTCACACATTTTTTTTAAAAATAAAACTGCTTGAATCTCTCTCAATTATTTTAGTTGCATAAGGTTTATGTATATAATTATGCACTGTATTAGTGCGAATAGCTCTCTTTGCTAAAGAAACCCGATAGGGGAAGCTCCTTTGCCTATCTTACGCCAAAGGGGGAGAAGTCTTGAGAGATATAGGGGGAGCATTGTTTATGCTATGCTTTAGGGGAGATATCATGAGGGAGAGTAACCTTTTAGGGGGAGCATTGCACATGCATTCTTTGTATTGCTTTATTTGTATTTAAGTGCAATGCTTGTTTTTTTTTGTTCACCTCACTTGCACTTGTTCTTGGAAAGTGCTTCTTGCTATTGTGTGTAGGTACATTGATAATTCTACAAAGAGATTGAATATATTGAAGATTTAGATTCTAGGTATCTCTGTTGTAATGTATAAGTGATTATGGACAATAGCTTTGTTTTATTTTGTGAGGATTGTTTGTGAGTGGTTGTTTTGTCACGAAATAGCCAAAGGGGGAGATTGTAAGGACCTCAATTTTATGATTGGCTTATTTCATGACAAACCATACCACATTGGGGATGATTGTGTAATGGGTAGCTTAGGTTCGTGTTGGCAAGCTTCCAAGCATCTCAATGACTTCAAGAGCAAAAGGTATACTCACTTGACTTTGTCTCTTGAAGAGTTTAGGTGCACATACACACTTCATGCATGTTTTGTTTATCTTGCATTTGTGTTCCTTATTATTTATATGTGTGTGCATCCTTTTCAAACACACTCACCAGCTTGCATTAGATATCATATCTTGCATTGTATCTCATTTGATAAACATGTTTGACATGTTAATTTTGAACTATATTCTTGATCTTTTCCTCAACAGGAAGTTTTTATTTGGTAGAAAACTAACACCTGCAAATCATATGTATCACTTTGTCATCAATCAAGCCCAATTGAAATTCTTGATATTTGCTAATGTCGATGCTCCTTGTTTTATCTTCATGCTCATGGCTTTCGAAAAGAAAAAGGTCACTAATCTTCTTAGCTCATGTTGAAGGATATGGAAAAAGATTGAACATATTTATGGTGGTAATATCTGCACCCTTTCTGGTGTTAGTATCAATGCATTTGTGAGTATTATGGGATTTGTGTTTGATTAGTTGTGTAATTTTTAAACTATTTATTTTGAAGATTTTTAACTTTGTTTTAGTTGAGGGTTTGTGGTCTCTATTATTGAGGTGTTTCTCAAAATAAATTCAATTTCGCACATTTTCTCTCAATCTCTCACTAAAATCCAAATCCACCGAAAAATCCATATGGGTTTTGGTTTTCGATCGCTTTTTGGTGGGAAAAACTATCTTTTTGAATAAAACAAGAGTGAAAAAATAATGATAATCAATGTTTTTGTTTGATTGGTTTTATGTGCTTCATTGTGTGCATCTCACTCACTTCACACTTGCATAACATTCATGTACGATAGACATTTTTCTTGAGTGTTAAAAAGGGATTTTTCCCTTTAGCGCGGCCTAGACCGCTCTGCAGGCTCTGCTTGCACCGCGGCGCACGGAGCAGTATTCTCCAGTGCGTCATGCGCGACATGGACCGCGACCTGTGCACTTGCACGCACAGCAGTCCCAACCGCGGTGTTGTCTAGACGGTGCACTGCTGTATGTACTGCGGTCTGGACACATACCTGAACCGCGGTATGCAGAGCGGTTTTGATGAGATTTTGTTTTCCAAGTTCAAAACGACGTAGTTTTAACTAGGGCTTCATATATACTCTTCCTCTTCTCTTCTTGGCCGACCCAGAGCTTAGAAAATCACTTTTAGAGAGAGGTTAGAGCTCCTAGAGAGAGAAAGCTTCAAGAAAGCATCTTTGACTCTCCAAACCCAAAACCCATCTCCATATTGCATTTTTCATCATCATTTGAGCATGGGTCTTCATTGTTTCATGACTAGGTAAGCAAGAACTTCTTTGAATATCATTAACTGTTCTTCTTACTCTAGATTAAGTATTTATTGCTTGATTAAATACCTAGACTCTACTTATTGCATATATTTATGAGTCTTTATAACATGATTGGGTTTGTTTGTGATAGCTTAATTGATTAGGTCATTTTTGCCTAAAAGCTAGGTCATAAATATTCATGTGTGATTAATTGATAACTAGGTTGAGAAATTGTGTTTTAATCAACTAGTTAATGTTCATGAATATTTGATTGTGTTTGTTTGTGATAACTTAATTGATTATGTCATTTTTGCCTAAAAGCTAGGTCATAAATATTTATGTGTGATTAATTGATAACTAGGCTGAGAAATTGTGTTTTAATCAACTAGTTAATGTTCATGAATATTTGATTGTGTTTGTTTGTGATAGCTTGCATTATTAGGTCATATATGCCTAATTAGCTAATCCATAAATGTTCATGTATGCTTAATTGATGATTAGGTTTACTTTATGCATCTAGTCAAGTTTATGAATGTTTATGTGAATTTAATTGACAATTTTTATGAATGTTTATGTGAATTTAATTGACAATTAGGTTGTCAGAATTTCTCTACAACTAATTGAGACCTCATGTGTGTATATGTAGGCATTATTTGATAACTAGGATGTTGTATTGCATTATCTACATCTAGTTAAGCATTGTATGTTTGGTCTAACATATATTGTGTTGAGCATTCATTGATTGTTCACTTAGACTCTATACTTTTCTTGAGTCAAAGTCTTGTGGCTTCGGGGTTAAGCTGCACAAGCATTGAAGTCTTACAACCAAAGGTTGGTTGGCAAGCATTGGTTGCCAAGAGCCACTGTAAAAGGCCCGTGGGGTAGATTAGGAGGTGCTCATGCCAAGAGTAGTGTATTGGGGGATATCACTAGAGATTGAACCAAGAGTGGCAAGTTGTAATGTCCATAGCCTGAGGTTATCGAGAGTGAGAGTCCGAGTATCACTTGAGGGTGTAACTTTCTTTTCATAAAGTGGATTTATGTGGCTCAAGTGGCTAGCATGGCTAGTCCCGTGGTTTTTCCCGTTTGGAGGGTTACCAAGTAAAAATCAAGTGTTCTTTATATTTCTGCACTTTTACTTGATTTTGTATGTTTGATTTAATTGGGTTATATGTTTAATATTGACTAATTGAAAAAGTTGGTAATAATCGATTAACAACCCATTCACCCCTCTAGGTTGTAGACACACGTTAGAGTAGTATTTTCAATATGGTAGTTCCCTTAAGGGTTTATTCGGGGCTTGGACAATATGAGCGCTCTCCTAATTCCGTGAAGAAATAGGATTTATTGTCCATTAAAGAATCAACGGTACTTAAAGGATATATGTAATTAGAGGGGTATGACGAACATTATGACCCAGCTCTAATTATTAACTACTGTGGAGGATCACACCATTTGTAATAGCTATATTGATGGACACCGAGTTGTATCGGTCTGTGTAAAAGCTTCTGCAGTTGAGAGAGTGCAACTTCGGGTTTTTAGTGGAATAACACCGGAGTTAATAATCAAGAAATATTAATTAAAGAGTTAAATTAATGATTCCAAAGATTATTGAAGCTTAAAATACTGTGGGTCCATTAGGTGCCCTTGCTAGCCCGATCGATTTAGGTAACAAGAGTCACGGTTAATTAATTGGATTGTTAAATTAATTGTGTTACGAAAGTGACACGTATTTATTTAGGAATTAATTGAATAATGAGATTATTTGATTAATGAATAATGGTGATTAAATAAATTAAATAATAAGATTATTTAATTATGTTATTAATAACTAAATGGAGGATGTTTGTTGATATTTGATTTTGAATAAAATAAGATAATATGATTATTTTATTTAATTAAAATTAAATTTTAATTTTGAAATTTAAATAGTTTGAATTCAAATCAAATCAAATAAACTAAATATTAATCAATATCTTTAAAGATATTTGATATCTTAAAATATTAGATTGATTGGTTTAATTGATTGCTTTTGATTAAATATTGATTTTAAATTTAAAAAAAGGAAGTCAACACATCATCAATATTAAAAAGAGAAAAACGCATCAGTGCTTATATAGGAAGTGAGAAATTGGTGTGCGTGATATTAAAGAAAAAAAAGGGGCAATTGGTGCGGTGGTGCACTATTGAAACAAAAGAAAAAAAAATTATAATAATTTTTTTTTGAACAACTAGAATTGTACTAGGTCTTTTTCTCTTGGAAGAAATAGTTTCTTCTTCTTTTCTCTACATCCTCCTAAGTTCTTGAGTACGTGACGCGCCCACACGCAATTACCAATTCCGAGAATAGCTAGGAAGATCAGTGGTATAGACTAGGAGCATATCGTAAAGTGAAGAAGCCTCCTACGTAGGTATAAAAAATTAATTTCTTCTCTTATTCTGATTGTTGAATTCAATTTCTTGTGTATACATATATTTTATTATTGTAATAATGATGTTTGTATAAGTTCAGAAAAATTGTAATCCTAAGTTCACCGGTCCCAGATCGTTTATGATCTGTATTAAAAATTTTAAAACATATTCCCGATGCGTCACTAGTGATAGGAGTTCCAACATGGACATCAAATGCTTCAAGGAAGGTAGTTATCTTGACTCTATTCTTAATTTAAGAGATTTAGTTGCACACACACACACACACACACACACACACACACCTCATGCATGTTTTTATTCATCTTGCATTTGTGTTGAAATTGTTTATTTGTGTGCATCCATTTCTCACTTCACACTTGCACAACATTCATAATAGGTTAGGTGTGTTTGATAGCCTTGAAAAGAGATTTTATCTCTTACCGCTATACAAGTCGCTTTGCATGAACCTGTCTATAACACGGTCCCAACATCGGTTGGTACCAGTGTGCTTCACGCATAGGGTACCGCGGTTGGTGTACTTGCCTACACAGCGGTTCCTACTGCAGGTTTGTCCAGAAAGTCTCCTACTGATGTACCGCAGCTGGTGTAATTACCTGACATGCGGTCTAAACCATGGAAGTTTCCATAATGGTCATGCTTTGTGAACCGCGGTCTGGATTTGAATATCTCTTTCCCTCTCTTTTAATATCTCTTTCCCTCTCTCATTTCAATTAAAAGAAGAAAATTTGAAAAACAAGTGCATAAATTTTCTCTCCAACTTTCTCATCTTCCAAACACCATATCTCTCTCATTTCTTGTTTGATTTGAGTGATTCAAGTTGGAGAATTTTGTATTGAAGTCTCATACCTTCTCCAAGTTAGTTTGCAGCCATTTGTTCAAGTTTTGTGGTGGTTTTATACTCAAAACCGAAACTGCAGGAGATTATAAGGTATTGATCTATTCTTTGTGTTTTGATCTTCAAAGTCTTCAATTACCTGGGGTTTTCTTCTTCTATATATATATATATATTGCTTGGAAAAATGCATTTGAGAAGTAAAGCTTCAATTATAAGCTAATCTTGTCTAATTAAAGACTTGAATGTGAACTAGTTTTTCTTGAAATCTAGGTTTTCACATGTTTGTGAGTTGTATTATGATTAGCTTATTATCTAGGGCTATTTGTTCTTTGATTGACTTTATTTTCATGATTGATAGCCTTATCATGTGCTAGGACTCATTAGTTGAGCATATTTAGGATTAGCACATTTGAGTTCATATTTAGATCTAATTAGGATTTAATTGACTTGTTCATAAATACATGCTCTAAATATTTGCTAGAATATTCATTGATAATATTTTGTGAATCTAGCATGTTTATATTTGTTACTAAAACCTGGAATGTGTGCTTAATGTATATGATTGAATTAAGTTTTAGTTACATGAATAATTCTAGGAATTTAATGTGTTTAGGTGTTTCACATGTTCTAGAATTTGTTCATGTTTAGTAACTAGACAATTTGATTTATGAACTCACATGCTTATGTCTAGTTCCCATAGAATGTATTGATATCATATTCTATGTTGAGTGCTTGTTTGCATTTTGCATTCATTGATCACACTAGGAAGTCCTTGTAAAAGGCATGAAGTCTTGGCTAGGACATGTGGTCCGGATAGCTAAGCAAAGAGTCTTGGCTAGGACAAGTGGTCCAGATAATCAAGTAAGGGAGACTTTCTAGAGGCAAGTGTTTCTTGGATAGAAAGTAGATTATATTATTGGTAGACCTAGGATATTGAGTTGACATGGAGTCCAATAGAGAGTATGTCATTTGTTGATCAATTTTGAGGAATTTCCAACCTCTCAATAGTGCTGTGTAGAAGTGGAGTCCAATAGAGAGTGTGTCATATGTTGATCACTTTTGAGGAATTTCCAATCTACCAATAGGGATTGGGTAGATGTCGAGTCCAATATAGAGTTTGTCATTTGTTGGTCACTTTTGAGGAATATCCTATCTACTTTCCAATAATAAAAGTACCTGATGGTTGTATTCAATCCGTGGATGTTTTCTCTCCAGAGGTTTTACCACGTAAAAAATGACGTGTCAAATGTCTCTGTCTCTGTCTCTATCTCTATCTCTTTATATTTATGCATATGATCAATATATCTTGTTTAAGATCTTCATTTCTTTACATCTTTGTAAACAAGATTTTTGTAGAGAAATAGATGCACACCTTATTTGTTGAATCAACATTTTGTTAGGATTATGCTCAATAGCAAGAGTGTAATAGTGTATTTGACAATCTTTTCATATTAATAAAGTGATTTCTAGTTTAACAAATCTTATAGCATTTATAGTTTAATTATTATAATTGTCAAAAGTAAATAATCATAAGGTCAAAAGACTATGAGAAATGAAGAATTGTTCGTACATCTGGATATGTATGAGGTAGACACAATTCTTTAGTTAGTCTTGAATAATATTCACAACTTAAGATAAAGGTTGGGCGTCTATACCTTGTTAAAGTAGTAGATTCTTTTGCTAGCATTTGAGTGGGATCAAATGTGGTATGATGAGTCTAAAATCATCAAAGTGTAGTGTCTTTGGGTAAAAGAATCTAGTTCACTAGGTGCATTGAATAGGATCACAGTGAAATATTTTATCCAAAACCGTCAATGGATAAAAGTTTTCACTTGAGGACAATCGGAGAGTCTATCTCAATCCCGAGATAAATGATGGACTTATGGTTACAAGTGTTATCATTTGAGCTATCAATGAGTACGATTATATAGCATAGTCTATCCTCGATAGTTTGGTGGTATTCATTTACTGATCGATAGAGGACTTCATTTATAGATATGGACATCGTGGCTCCATTTATTAAATGTGAGTAAAATATCATCATATGGATATTTTGAGGTATTGGATATTAAATCTTAACGTTAAGTTTTCAATAGTGTCTACTGAAACATGGCTTCTGGACAAGTCAAAATATCCAAGTTCAAAATGTGGTCATATGAGTAAATATGGTAACTAGAAGAGCTATAGGCGGTCTATGAGCTCTCGGCGATTACTGGTATTTTTCACGATGATACACTTTCTCTAATAAGATTGTCTAGGGTACGAATGAGAAATATTATTGTTAGATGTAAAAATGGGTCTCAGATTAAATGCCTGAAAAACGGTCTGAATCAGCTTAATATATATTGATCGGATAAAGTTTACAAGGTTACAGACTAATGGAATAAGTCCCGATTAGTGCTCCTTAATACTTCTTTTCTAAAAATAAAAAAGCCTCTTCTTTGTACAAGTAGTGGGGTATATATAGGCTTGACTTCTGACACAGGCGACCTCCTGGCTATCCGTGATTGGCTGGACCGTGACAGGTGTTCCTGGCATGTCAGAGATATGTCGACCTGCTGCTAACCTCCGATGACCTAGGCGGATGACGTGGTATCCGATCCTTGTTTCGAGAGACTTCAGCCGTTATTCAGTGGGTCGAGGTCTTCGGATGATACGGTACGGTAACCCCTGTGGTTCGGTGTCTGTAGGATATAAGAGAGGCCTAACAATTCCCCCTCAAGCCTATCGGTTGGGATGAGAGGAATCTGGTGGCAGGATGGTAGGCCATAGGCTTGATCCCTGGGCCTTTTGGGCCCTTGCAGTTGAGGCCCACTTCTTCGTTTCTTATGGGGTACAGCCACGTGGCAAGCAGTGAGAAGGGGTTGCTTAGCTGTCATCTTGGGGAGCTAACCGCCGCGTCGTTTCAGTTTTCACTTGAGGCCTATAAATAGGGGTTACGAGAGCCAGACTCTTCATTAGCAAGTTTTCAAGCGATCAGCGATACTTAGGGAGACTTTTCGGATATACATCTGTTGGGTAAGGTTATCCTCCGAGACTAGACTCGCTTCTGTTTTTAAATAGGAAACTGTTTATTTTATTCCGTCTTCTGTATTTCGGTATCATGGTTCGGAAAACCGGCCCCTTAAGGATCGCTACCCCTTCGAGTTCTTCAGAGTCAACCTCTGGGGATACATCGGACGGCAGCAGCACCGCTAGTGCCTTCGAGGCGCCGCCTGCCGAAGTCTCTGTTGACGCCTCGATAGCGTGCATGGCACCGAGTGCTTACGAAGCGGGTTACAACTCCGAAGAGTACTACCGAGACCGTATGGATCACACTCGGTTCGCCATCAATCAAGTTAAAAATAGGATAACTGATGCGAAGGTCAAACAGATTAAGAAGAACTTCCCGATACCGGAGTCGGTGGGTCTTAGACTGCCTTCCGACGGAGAACTGGCTAGCAATCCCATGGGTTGTTCAGTCGCGTTCCATCCGGCTTTCCTGGATATAGGCGCGAGATTACCCCTTCATACTTACATCATGAGAATGCTAAGGGAAATCGAGGTTGCTCCCGCGTAGTGGAACCCGAATGGGTGGAGGATCCTGATTGGGATGTTTGCTCTGTGGAGAAGCAGGGGTTTTCCTGGCCCCACCTTTGCAAAGATTGGACACTGCTATAGCCTCTTCTCCTATAAATCGGGAGGTGACGGCTGGTGGGGCCTCACTTGCTGTGACAAGCAGAGCGCGAACCTCTGATCACCGGGCTACCGTCTTCCAATAAAGAATGGAAAAAGACTTGGTTTGTAGCGGATGGTGATTGGGGCAAAGACGTTGAGCTCAGTGGGAAACGTCAGAGTGTTTGTTCGGTGTTCAATCTCCCAGGTGCTTAGGGTTCCCTTTTATTTCATCAATATTTTCGTTTTTCGATTGAATTTTGGTGTTATTATCTGATTGTATGGTTTTTGCAGCCACGTGGGAGCGAGTTCAGCCGGAGGATCTTACGAGGGAGGAATGGAGTCATATTAAGACGACTTGGTCTATTCCACCGGAGGGAAGGCATATTGACGTCTTACTCGACGACTGAAATTTATATGCACTAGGTTTTATCCCAGCGCTATCAGAAGAGAGGAAGGAAGCTGTAAAGAAGACTTTGGCGAAGAAGAGTAAGTATACTCCATTCTTCATCATTTCGGGGATACGGGCGTTTCTGTTATCTTACCCTCTGTTTACCTGTGTAGGAAAACTGACGGTCGGGGCAAAGAAGAGGATGGCGGATCGCGGGCAGGATATGGAATCTCGGAGGAAGAAGCGAAGGATTCTCGTAGGCCCGTCCTTGCTGAAGAAGATAGCATCCTCCGACACGGAGCACGTGCAGAAGAAATCCCGGGTCGGTGGTGCTTCAACATCTGTTACTATATCAGAGCCTGGGACCCTGTTGCCGACTGGAATTCCTCTTGTTGCATCAGCCGATGCGCCAGTGAGGGGGCCCACGCTTCTAGTCGATGTGGAGTCCTATAAGGACACCCTTCTTAAGCTTTATATGTGTGACCCTAGGATCTCTCTGAACTACTATGTGGATCCTCTGGCCCGTACGTTTGACCCGCGGAAGAGTCCTATTACTCCAGACACCGGCATGCAGTTCATGTGTTCATACGGGAAGGACATGCTGGGGAGCAGGGAAACCAGCTACTTCAGAAAGATGTCGAACGCTGATCGGATACGCCAGTCTCAGGGCACACTTTGGCAGGTAAGTCCTTGAATTTGGAGCTTCGAAAGTGAGTCAATTACTTCGGGTACTGATCGTCTTTTATGTCGGTGGACAGGCCATAGGAAATCTCTTGGAGATTGAGAGAAGGTACGAGGCCAAACGGGAGAAGTATGAGGCGCTGGTGGTGGCCAAGAACGAAGTTGATGATAAGCTGCAGATGGCTTTGGGCATCGGTGAATCTTTGAAAACCCAGGTGGGAGAGCTGTATGTGGCATATCGAAAGGCGAAGGCAAGGTGCAGGGAGAAGCACGCCAAGATCTGTGACTACCGCGACCGCATAAGATCAGCCAACGAGACCATCAAGGGATTGAATGAGGGTCTCGGAGAAAACGCGATCGAGGTGTTTCTGGCTTCCGACGAATTCTATGCTTCACAGTCAGAGACCTTTGACCGCGCGGTAGAAGAATTGAAGGAGATGCTGCTTCGATCCTACCCTGCTTCGATTTTACTGAATTCAAAAAGGAGGTTCAAAGGGCCATCGAATCCTGAGAGAGACCGGAATTAGACCCCGTGGAAGATATTTCCACAGCTTTCGCTGAGGTACATCTCTCGGATGATGAGCCTAAGGCAGTCTCGAATGATGATGAAGGGTTGGCCGGTACTACTAACGGCGCGGTGGACAAGGGAATTGAGGTAGTCCAAGGCTGATCTCCTTTTTTATGTATTATTTCTCTTTTTTTTCATTATTATTTGGATCCAACCGTGTAATGCCTCGGATGTTAAAGGAATTTTTGAAGCTCTATGCCCTAAGTTGTTGTTCAGATTTAATATTTTTGGAATGAAACTATTTCGGAGCTCTATGCCAATTTTGTTGTTTGGCTTTAATATTTTTAACCATTTTATTCAAGTATGCTATCTCGGAGTGCGAAATCTCCTACATTTATCGAGCCTCCGCTTTAGGAGGTCTTTATTTGTTGCACGCTTGGTGCTTATCTCGGGGTCTTGACCCTCGGAAATACATCTTGCCTCCGCTTAGGAGGTCTTTATTGTTGCACGTTTGGTGCTTATCTCGGGGTCTTGACCCTCGTAGATACATCTTGCCTCCGCTTATGAGGTCTTTATTGTTGCACGCTTGGTGCTTATCTCGGGGTCTTGACCCTTGGAGATACATCTTGCCTCCGCTTATGAGGTCTTTATTGTTGCACGCTTGGTGCTTATCTCGGGGTCTTGACCCTTGGAGATACATCTTGCCTCCACTAGGAGGTCTTTATTTGTTGCACGCTTGGTGCTTATCTCGGGGTCTTGACCCTCGAAGATACATCTTGCCTCCGCTTAGGAGGTCTTTATTATTGCACGCATGGTGCTTATCTCGGGGTCTTGACCCTCGGAGATACATCTTGCCTCCGCTTAGAAGGTCTTTATTGTTGAACGCTTGGTGCTTATCTCAGGGTCTTGACCCTCGGAAATACATCTTGCCTCCGTTTAAGAGGTCTTTATTGTTGCACTCTTGGTGCTTATCTCGGGATCTTGACCCTTGGAGATACATCTTGCCTCCGCTTATGAGGTCTTTATTGTTGCACGCTTGGTGATTATCTCGGGGTCTTGACCCTCGGAGATACATCTTGCTTCTGCTTATGAGGTCTTTATTGTTGCACGCTTGGTGATTATCTCGGGGTCTTGACCCTCGGAGATACATCTTGCTTCTGCTTATGAGGTCTTTATTTGTAGCACAAGGGAATTATAACTGACATAAGCTCTGTTACCAAGTGTTCCACAAAATTCTAATTAATGATACATGCATATTATTTTTTTTTGTTTCTACTTATTCATAGTACTTCTTCAGGTGGTCTGCGTTCCAAGGGTTCTTCAGGGGGGTTCCGTCTTCTGTCTTGAACTTGTAGGCACCTTTCATAGAGACTGAGTCTATGATGTATGGTCCCTCCCAGTTGTCCCCCAGGCTGCCTGAGGCCGGCTTTCTAGTGATGGGAATCACCTTTTTGAGGACCAGGTCCCCCGGGTTGAATCTTCTGGTGCGGACCCTGGTATTGTAATACTTGGCTGCCTGTTGCTGATGATGGACTGCTCTGATCCTAGCTAAGTCCCTTCGTTCTTCTAGCTCATCCAAACATTGACGGAGTTCATCTTCATTGTCACCCGGATTGTAGCAGGAAACTCTAGGGGTCGGAACATTTATTTCGGTGGGGATAACTGCTTCCTGTCCGAACGAAAGGGAGTAGGGGGTTTCTCCGGTAGCAGAATGTGGGGTAGTGCGTATTGCCCATAGAACCTCGGGGAGTTTGTCGACCCATGCTCCTTTCCTGAGTTGCAGTTTCCTTCTAAGGAGGTTTTTAATGACCTTGTTGACTACCTCGACCTGTTCGTTGCTTTGAGGATGTGATGGGGAGGCGAACCTTAGGTCGATATTGTATTCTGAGCATAGTCGCCGGAGTTTGGCATTATCAAATTGGGTTCCGTGATCGGCGACGATAGTATTTGGTACGCCGAACCAGAAGATGATGGAATGCTTGATGAAATTGGTGGTGTTGGCTTCAGTAATGTGCTGCAGGGCCTCCGCCTCAACCTACTTGGTGAAGTAGTCGATCGCTACTACGGTAAATCTTTTGTTTGAGGCCCCTCTCGGAAGCGAGCCTATGATATCAACCCCGAATCTAGAGAACGGCCACGGAGATGTCATCAGTGTTAATGGCTCGGGATGGTAGTGAGAAATATGAGCTTTCCTCTGGCACCGATCATAAGATTTGGCATGCTCTTTGGAATCCTTAAATAGAGTAGGCCAGTAGTATCCCTGCCTCATTATTCGGTGGCCCAAGTTCTGTCCGGCCGAGTGACTGCCGCACGTTCCCCCATGTACTTCTTCCAAGACGCGATATGTCTGAGGTGGGGATATGCATCGCAGGTATGGTAACGAGAACCCTCTAAGGTATAGAATACCGTTAATTATGAGGTAACGGGGAGCCTATCTTCTGATCTTCTGTGATGCCGTCTTATCTAAAGGGAGGGATCCGTCCCGGAGGTAGATCAGAAAGGGGGTCATCCAGTTTTCCGTTGCACTTTCCGTATTGGGAGTTAGGACATTCGTATGATGTTCTTCGTTAATGCTGGATTGGGGCAGACGGAAAACTGTGACCGTTCGGGGCAGTTTCATGTCGGTGGTTGAAGCAAGTTTGGCCAGTGCGTCTACCTGACTATTGCAGTCTCCGGATATGCGGAATAGATCGCATCTAATGAATTTCGCCATCAGGTTCTTAACTTGCCTCAGGTAGCTGACCATTTCATTGTCTCTAGCCTGATAATCTTCGTTCACTTGATTGACCACCAACTGGGAGTCGCTGTATACCGTGACGTGCTCAACTCCCATATTAAGAATGATTTTCAATCCTGTGGCAAGAGCCTCATATTCTGCAACATTATTGGTGGCTTTAAAGTCAAACCGGAGGGCCATCTGGACAATGCTCCCATCTGGAGTTTTGATGATTATTCCAGCCCCACTCCCGTGCCTGTTAGAGGATCCATCCACAAACATCTCTCATCTCGGAGTCGGCTCGTTCTGAAGACTCAAAACCTAGGATCCAGCATATTCAGTGATGAAATCGGTCACCGCCTGACCTTTTATAGACGTTCTGGGTTTGAACTGGATGTCAAATTGACTGAGCTCCATGGCTCATTTAATCAGTCTTCCTACCGTCTCCTGTTTCTGAAGGACTTGTCTCATCGGCTGGTTCGTCAAAACGACAATAGGGTGTGACTGGAAATATGGTCTAAGCTTCCTCGATGCGACAATGAGGCTGATGGTCAATTTCTCGATCTCCGAATATCTTGTTTCGGGATCAGTCATGCTCTTGCTTGTGTAGTTTACCGCTTTCTGGGTTGCTCCCTCTTGTTTGATCAGGACCGAGCTGACCGCGACTCCAGACACCGCCAGTTAAAGGTATAGGGTTTTGCCAGGTGCTGGCTTGGCGAGCATCGGGGGCTTTTGCAAATAAACTTTCAGCTCTTCAAAGGCAATCTGACATTCGGGAGTCCAGCAGAAGTCACCCTTTCGGCGGAGGACCTTGAAGAATGGGAGACACTGATCCGTTAACTTTGATATAAAGCGGGAGAGGGCGACGACCATGCCGTTCAACTTCTGAATGTCCTTGGTCCTTTTGGGGGGGCTGGAGGTCTATCACTGCTTTGATCTTGTCAGGGTTCGCTCCGATTCCCCGTTGATGTACGAAAAACCCGAGAAATTTTCCAGAGGACATCCCGAAGGCACACTTCGAGGGGTTTAGCCGCATTCGATACATCCTCAACAGGAGGAACGACTCCCGGAGGTTCTGAGTGTGTTCGGCGAAGGTAACAGATTTAGTGAGCATGTCGTCAACATACACTTCCATCGTCTTTCTGATGAGTTGGACAAATATCTGATTCACGAGTCTCTGATAGGTGGCTCCCGCGTTTTTCAATCTGAACGGCATCACCCGGTAGCAATACACTCCGCCGTCGGTTATGAATGCGGTCTTTTTTTCATCCTGTTCGTTCATTCGGATTTGGTTATACCCTGAATACTCATCCATGAAGCTTAGAAGTTCGTGCCCGGACGTCGTGTCGACAAGTTGGTCGATCCTGGGTAGGGGAAAACTGTCCTTCGGGCACACTTTGTTCAAATCTGTGAAGTAAACACACATCCTCCACCTTCCGTACTTCTTCTTCACCAGGACGACATTTGACAGCCACTCGTTGTAGTCGAGGGTCCTGATGAAGCCCATGTTCAGGAGTTTGTCTACCTCTGAAGCCACCGCTTCACATCTCTCGGTGTTGAGTGACCTCCTTTTCTAGGAGATGGGCTTAAAGGTGGGATCGACATTAAGGGAGTGTGTGACAACTGATGGATCGATGCCTGGCATATCCGTGTGACCCCATGCGAATATGTCGGAGAACTCTCGAAGGAGAAGAGTTATTTCTCCCCTGAGTCGGGGGGAGAGATTGGCACCAATGAAAACTGTCTTGTCGGGCTCCTCAGCACTCAGGATAACCTTTATGAGCCGCTCCGTCGGTTCTCCGGTTGGTCGGGATCCGATCTCCCATAGGTCTAGAATGATGATGTTCACTTCCTTTGACGAGGAAGGCTCGGTTGCCTGTGCTTCTACTATGTCTCTGATATCTTTCCTTTTTGGTTTTCGGACCTTCCCATTCAACCTTTTCATGCCTGGGCTTGCTACCTGATTGCCGACAGTGAGTACCGGGTTAGATCCGATTTGGATACATCTCTTGTATTCTTCTTAGTCAGCTCTGGCCTCCCCCGGCCCATTGTCGGTTGGGAACTTCATTCGTAGGGAGTATACACTCGTGACTGCTCTGAGGGCGTAGAGGGTTGGTCTTTTGATCAGGATGTTGAAAGGGAACGGTATGTCGATCACCTGGAAACTTACCCATATCGTCCGAATTTGTGGGCTACTACCGAATCGGACCGGGAGATCGACCTGTCCGATTAGTGTTGTACGGTGCCCTCCTATCCCCCTGATACAGTACCTGGAGGTTTGCAGCTATATGTGAGTGTATCCGAGTTTCTGCAGTGGATCCCAATGGATGATGTCTAAAGATGACCCATGGTCGATAAGGGTTCTCTTCACCGTACGGCCTCCTATCTTAACTGAAATGATGAGAGCGTCGCAGTGCGGGTATCTGATTCCCTCTGAATCGGAAGGTGTGAGACAAGGGGGTCCCAGTCCTTGGGGGGTCCTTCGGAACTGATGTCAAGCATACCGTGGCCGGTGCCCTTCTGTTTGAAGAGGAGGTAGATCCTTCAGCCAATGGTTCGGTGATGATGAAGTTTATTGGTTCGTAGTCATCTGAGTTAGGATCGGGGTTCTGTGACCTATTGCCTGGGGGAACGTCCATTTTTATTGAAACGGTGTGTGAATTGTTGGAGTCTATGCAATCTTGGAGTTTTCCTTCTTGGATCAATTCTTCTATCTGTTCCTTCAAGTCACGACAGTTCTTGGTTTCATGCCCGTGGTCCTTGTGGAACTTGTAGTGGACCTTCCGATTTCTATTCTCGGGGGCTGATTATAGCGGTGCTGGCCACCTGAGTAGATGCAATCTCGAACACCTTATCGACTGCGAACTTCAAAGGTGTGTACCAGTCGAACTTGCTTCTCGGGAACCGCGTACCTCGACCCGCGGAGCCTACGTTTACCTATCTAGGGGCTTGCGGCTCTTTCCCCTTATCTTTGTTTAACCTGGGCCATCTTCTTGACGATCCGCCCGGCTCGGAGGGGGTCGACGATACTTTACACTGGTTTACGTCTTCAGCGGTGGCATACTTCTCCGCCCACTCCATGAGTTCTAGGTACGAGGAGGGCCCCTTCTTAGAGAGCGACCAGCTCAATTGTCCATGTTGAAGCCCCTGAGTGAAGGCCATGACTGCTCCGATTTCGTTAAAGTCTTGAACTTGCCTCGCCGCTTCGTTAAACCTCTTCGTATATTCCTTGATGGTTTCGGAGCCTGTCTGCTTAACTGAATTCAAGTGGACCATGTGCCTACGTCTTCGTCGGCTTGCGGTGAATCCACTACGGAATTCTTTTGAAAGTTCATGGAAGGATGATATGCTCTGCCTCTTTAGCCCCCCTGTACCACATTCACGCGTCACTGAAAAGTGTCAAAGGGAAGACTCTGCATTTGATAGCGTCGGTTGCCCTCTGCATGTTCATCCAGTCGAGGTAGGTGTCGAGGTGATCCTCTGGATCCTCGGTACCGGTAAAGCCGCACATGTCCTTTCGTGGCAATCTGAAATTCGCTGGGACTGCTGTGTGGTAATCTCGTCAGTAAACGTGCTCTCCCTATGTCGGTTGCGTCCGCTATTACTGAGGTTAATCTGATCTTGTATCTCCGTGAGCTGGTTCTGAAGGATACGGAAGGCTTCAAGGTCGGCCAGGGTGTTTCGTTCGGTTTCGAAGTTAAGTTGCTCCGCTATCTCACCCAGTTCCTGCCGGTGCCTTATCCGTTGAGGCATTTCTTCCTGGACGTGGCAGTCGCGCTCCTCTCTACTGCGGGTAGTCCCCGCCACCCTGTGTGGCAGCTGTTGATTCATGTGTTCCCCCGGGTTTGGTTGGATGAATTGCGTGGTATGCTGATAGTTCCTCCTGGTCCCCCCCGTAGGGTTTCCAGTATTTCCCGATTTCGTACGAGAGTTGACCTCGTCTGAGTCTCCTTGGTGTCCCCCACCGTCAACTACGTTGATCACCCTGGTAACGTTCTGCGCCAACGTGTCTAATCAACTGGTAATCTCACGTATCACAAGATCGTCGGCCTGCGGGAAAAGCTGCTGAGTCTGCTGCGGGACATACATCGGTGGAGAACCTGCCGGGAGGTAGGGGTTATGGAACCCCAGAAGATAATACAGTGGAGGTCCGTGGAATCCGGGCTGATACCCTGATTGGTATCCTGGTTGATACCCTGGGGGCACATACTGCGTCTAATACGGGTAGTATCCGTAGCCGGTGTTCTGGGGCGTTTGCGGGATAGCCAATCCCGTGTGCATAGGGGGTTGATAAGGATGATGATGCGGTTCAGGCTACTGTCCTTGCTGAGCCACGTTTGGTTCTTGACCCCCTGGGGGCTGGAGCCCTAGGTAGAGGTTAGGGTCTTAGGCCCCCTGGTTCGGATTCATTTATGTTGCGAAGGTGCTGGAAACACTCCTTCCTCTAGCGCCAACTGTTAGATGTAAAAATGGGTCTCAGGTTAAATGCCTGAAAGACGGTCTGAATCAGCTTAATATATATTGATCGGATAAAGTTTACAAGGTTACAGACTAATGGAATAAGTCCTGATTAGTGCTCCTTAATACTTCTTTTCTAAAAATAAAAAAAAGCCCCTTATTTGTACAAGTAGTGGGGTATATATAGGCTTGACTTCTGATACAAGCGACCTCCTGGCTATCCGTGATTGGCTGGACCGTGATAGGTGTTCCTGGCATGTCAGAGATATGTCGACCTGCTACTAACCTCCGATGACCTAGGCGGATGGCGTGGTATCCGATCCTTGTTTCGAGAGACTTCAGCCGTTATTCGGTGGGTCGAGGTCTTGGGATGATACGGTATGGTAACCCCTGTGGTTCAGTGTCCATAGGATATAAGAGAGGCCTAACAATTATCTTATTCTATCTTTATTTAAGAGTTCAATTTTAGCTCTTTAGTGGACTAAGCTAAAATTAATAGATCATACCTAAATGAATCATTTGTTGATTGTGATTAGGTTATGTCTATTGAAGCTTAAATTTAGATAGACCGCCAAGATCCCTAATCCACATGAACTTGCATGAATAACTTGATATATTTTACTGGACCAATTTATAGGTTCATCTAGAATTGTATTAAGGCATGTGGACTTGTTTCTTTTAGTAAGAATGTGTCTAGTTCACATGTGGACTTTTTATTAAAGTCCAATGAATTTAATAAAATAGAAAAACAATATTGGCCCTTATATATTGGCTTGGAAGGCAAGGGACTATTTATTGGTCTTATATATTGTTTTTATTTTATTATTTAATTAAATGGAAATTAATTAATTTATTGATTAATTAATTATTTAATTAAAAGTTAAAATCTTTTTCCTAGTAGGAGAGGTCTTCTAAAGTCATATTATTGTTGGTAATATGATAAGTATCAAATACTATATTTGATAAGTAGATAAATAATATGAATTTATTTATCTAGTCAAATTATGAAGTATTTGATTTCTATTAGGAAGTTTTGGATTTAGTCACAATTTAATTATATTCAATAATTGGTTATTGAATAAATACACTATTTGTGTTGGATTAGGAGTCTTGGTGTGGAAAAGAAATCTTTTTTAAAAAAAGATTCTTTGTCACCAAGTAAATCCACCTAGAGATAGGATTCTTGACCACCAAGTAAATCCTCTTTAGGAAAGGATTTGTATACCTATATATATTATTAAATTCGGAATTAATTTGAGAGGAAGAAAAAAAAAGTTTTTTTTTAGAGAAAGAATTTTTTATTCTCTTGCTTTTGAATAAAAAAAAACTTCCAACTCAAAAAAATGGTGTATTGAATTCGGCCAAAGAGAAGAGAAAAGGGAAACGTTTTTGTTTTCGATAGTACACTAGTATCCTTTACATCAAAAAGGATTTTGTGTACAAAATCGAATCGGGTTCACGCGAGTTTCAATCAAATAGATTGATAATTCACAAGTGACCGAACGTTCTTAGGTTTTCTCTTGGAGGATTATTGTGACTAACAAAGAAGAAGATTTTGTTTGTTTCATCCTCAGATATACAATTAAAGAACGGGAGCCCACACTCCTAGGTGATTCACGTTCGTGATTGGATTGGAAGTTCTTACGGATTCAATTCGACTCTAGTTCAATCATCACGAGAAAAAGGTACGATACTTTTAATTATATGTCAATTAATCTAGGGTTAAGATTCTTTCTTTTAAAGGAAATTTTTTTGAAATATATCAAACCCTATTTCACGCTTCCGCCGCGTTTTTGAACCAATTTTTCCCTACACATTTGTCTCTTGTATCTTTGTAAGTGTTTGAACATTCTTGTGATATTCTATATCAAGTTGTAAAGTTCCACTTTGTGAATTTATATTGTAATATTCAAAGTACAACATGTGGAATTTGCTTTGCATTGAATATATTTGTTTATACGATATTGTTTCTTGTTATATGTTTTGTAGACTAAGGGTAGTGTATTGAGCATACATATGTTAATTGTTTTCTCATAACAATCATGTTAAAGGTTAATTTGTATACTCACCAAGGTTTTGACAAAAGTGTCGAAAGAGTTTTTAAAAACAGAGTGTCAACAGATTCACCCCCTCTAGGTTGTTCAGTATAACCTTGTAGGTATTTTCAAATTCATTCTCCTCAACAACATTGCTTGTTACAACATTACCATTCACTTGTGCAAATGGATATGTTCGTTTCGTGGGGCCAACCTCACGACATTGTCCACATTTTCGTTCATTTCCTCTTTTCTTTTTTGAGTGACAAACATTACCTTTCGTTATCACAACTTTGGGGTCTTTAACAATTTTTTGATCACGAACTCTTTTTCCACTATTTTCAGTATGTATATGCAGCAGCACTCTTTGAGGCTAAATAGCACTCTTTTTCATCAACTCTTCCATTCGGGCTGTGAGACGTGCTAACTCTTCTTTTAGTTCTGTATATGCAGCAGCATTCTTTAAGGCTAAATAGCACATCTTGCTACAATATGTAGTAAGTGCTCCAAATCTAACCAATTCTGATATCTCAATACTACCAACATTGTTCATAGTTAAAGATGGGCATTTCCCTATGGGGCCCCATCCCCCACGGGCCCCCATAGGGTTTTGGGGGCAAATTTTACCTCCAAATGGATTTTGGGGGTGGGGGTGGGGAGACTTCCCCTCAAACTCATTCCCCTATTTCTCCCAATATATATATATATATATAATTGGGAGAACTTTAAAACTAATCATAAAATTAGTGGGTTTATTGTTTTTACCCAAAATTAGCATTTTTATTGTTTCTACCAAAATTTCCACTATTTGGACAAAATTGCCCTTCTTTATAAAAAAAATTCTCTATCTTCTTTTTCTTTTTCTTCCCAGAAAATAAACAACTTTTTTTCTTTTTTTTTCTTTTTCTTCTTCTTCTTCCCAGACCTCTAGTATTCTTTTTCTTCTTCTCGGATGTGTTTAATTGTGTTAGAGTTGGTGTGTTTAATTTGGTGTTGGCCCTGGTGTGTTTAATTGATTTTTCCATTGTGTGTTTAATTGATTTTCCATTGTGTGTTTAATTGAGTTGTCCTGGTGTGTTTAATTGGTCGTTGCTCTGGTGTGTTTAATTGGTCTGCCCTGGTGTGTTTAATTGAGTTGTCCTGGTGTGTTTAAGTTGTCCTGGTGTGTTTAATTGGTCTTTGCTCTGGTGTGTTTAATTGGTCTGCCCTGGTGTGTTTAATTGGTCTGCCCTGATGTGTTTAATTGAGTTGTCCTGGTGTGTTTAATTGGTCTACCCTGATGTGTTCAATTGATTTACAACTGGTGTGTTTAATTAGTCTGCATTTGTGTGTTTAATTGGTATGCCCTGGTGTGTTTAATTGGGTTGCCCTGATGTGTTTAATTGGTCTGTCTTTATGTGTTTAATTGGTCTGACCTGGTGTGTTTAATTGACTTACCCCTTGTGTGTTTAATAGGGTTGCTCTGGTGTGTTTAATTGGGTTGTCTGGTGTGTTTAATTGGTACCTGGTGTGTTTAAAAAAATCTGGAAAAATTTCCAGATCTGAATAGATTTGAAAATTTTCCTGATTTTCTCTTGCCAAATAAAATTAAAAAAATCTGTAAAGAGATCTGGATGGATTTTCAGATCTCTTCAAATAAAAAAAAAACTAAAACAAAAAAAACTAAAAACAAAAAAAAACCATTCAAGAAAATCAATTTTAATTCAAACAAAAACCCACAAATATCATCAACCAAATCACATCAGTACAACACCACCACAAACCCCATCATCATCAAACCCAGAACCAACACCACCACAAAACCCATAATCAATTCCAACAAACTAAAAAAAATAAAAATAAAAATAAAAACTAAAAACTAAACACAACTCGATGCGGCCGGAGACGAGGCAGCGACCACCGGAGATGGGTGGTTGACCACCGGAGACGAGGCAGCAACCACCGGAGACGAGGCAGCAACCACCGGAGATGAGGTCGCCGGCGGGGTTGAAGAACGGCAGTAGTGAGAGAACGAAGAGAGACCGAAGAAAGAAGAGATTGAAGAGAGATAAAGATTGAAAAGAGATAAAGAAAGAAGAGATTGGAGAGGAGATCTGGAAAAAAAATGGTGGTGGAGAGAGGTGAGAGACGTGAGAGAAGAGAGAGAGAAAGAGGAGATTGAAGAGAGAGAATGAAAAATCAGAAAATGATTCTGACCAAAGAGAGAGAAGAGATAAAAGAAAATAATGAGGGGAATTTAGGTCTTCACAGTCAATTATTGGGTAAAAACAATAAAAACACTAATGTTTGGTAAAAACAATAAACATCCTTATTTTTTGACTAAAAAGACCTATTTGCTCTATATAATTTTTATTTTTATTTATATAATAAGTTAAGAAGACAACATATAGCATGCGTTGTCTATTAATGCACTAATGCATAATAATTAAGAGCAAATAGGTCTTTTTAGTCAAAAAATTAAGGGTTTTACTAAATTTACCCAACATTAGTATTATTATTGTTTTTACCAAACTTTGCCTTGAAGAGACAAAATTGACCCTCATTTTCTAATTTTCCTTTTGCTTTTTATTTATTGTGTGAAATTGTCCCTTCTCACTCTCTTTTATCTCTCACGCCTCTCTCTCCTTTTTCTCAGCCATTCTCTTCTCTCTTTCTCCCCTTTTGCTCACGCCATTCTCTTCTCTCTCTCTCTCTCCTTTTTCTCACGCCATTAACACGACTATTTCTCTCTTCTCTCTCACACCTAAAACCTATTGCTATCTCTTCTCTCACGCACAAAACATAAAAGGCATGAAACCTATTACTATTTTTTGAAAGGTATGTATTCGAAACCTTTGTTTAATTAGTTTAAAAGGCATTAAATATATCGGGTCTTCATTTGCAGTAGATGCCATGAACTTGGGTTGAAGAAGATGACATCTGGTGTGTTTAATTTGGTCGAACTGGTATGTTTAATTTGATTGATCTGGTGTGTTTAATTGAGTCAAACTGGTGTGTTTAATTTGGTTGATTTGAGAGATTAAACACACTAGAGATTAAACACTAGTGTGTTTAATTGATGTGAGCTGGTATGTTTAATTGATTTGAGCTGGTGTGTGTTTAATTGGGTTGAACTTGTGTGTTTAATTGATGTGAACCGATGTGTGTTTAATTGATGAATTCAGAGATTAAACACACCAGAGATTAAACACTGGTGTTTTTAATTGATATACGTTGGTGTGTTTAATTGATTTGAGATGGTGTGTTTAATTGATTTGAGCAGATGTGTGTTTAATTGATTTGAGCTTGTGTTTAATTGATGTGAACCGATGTGTGTTTAATTGATGAATTCAGATATTAAACATACTAGAGATTAAACATTGGTGTGTTTAATTAATTTGAGATGGTATGTTTAACTGATTTGAGCTTGTGTGTTTAATTGATGAATTCAGAGATTAAACACACCAGAGATTAAACACTAGTGTGTTTAATTGAAGTGAACCGGTGTGTTTAATTGATTTGAGATAATGTGTTTAATTGATTTGAACTGATGTGTGTTTAATTGATGTGAACCGATGTGTGTTTAATTGATGAATTCAGATATTAAACACACCAGAGATTAAACACTGGTGTGTTTAATTGAAGTGAACCGGTGTGTTTAATTGATTTGAACTGATGTGTGTTTAATTGATGAATTACTTGTGTGTTTAATTGATGTGAACTGGTGTATGTGTTTAATTGATGAATTACGTGTGTTTAATTGATATGAACTTTTATGTGTGTTTAATTAATGAATTATGTGTGTGTTTAATGAATTGTGTGTGTGTGTGTGTGTGTGTGTGTGTGTGTGTGTGTGTGTGTGTGTGTGTGTGTGTTAATACACATCAGTGAGTTTAAGTACTGAGAGCTAACACCTGTGTGTTTTCTCAGAGATTAAACACACCAGTTATTTATCTACCTCATCAATTAAACACACTAGTTTTAATACATGAACTGTGTTTAATGTGTGTCGAGTTTAATATATTTCCATCTAATTGTGAGATTTTTTATTTGTTGACATGTAGGAATGAACCCAACGAAATTGGTAACCACTTATGGTGGAAAATGGATGGAGAACTTTACGAGAGTTGCGAAAAAGTTTGTCAAAGTTTTATCCCACAAACTTTGAGTGTTGTGGATTATGTAAAATACGGTGATGCCACGAAAATGCTATATTTATTTTGTAAATTACTGCCATGTAATATGAGATGCTTGATTAAATGCCGAAAAGAAATGTTTTTGGGGCAATTTTTCTTAATTGATATCAGGGTTGTAAATCACCCAAGTTCCCAGACAAAAACACAAACAAAGCCCTTGGACACAATACATTTGGTAATTATTTTTCGTCACATGATCACGGTTTGTAAATTTATGTATTCTTTAAGTAAGCATTATTAAACCAACAAACTATGTATTATTTTTCTTTTTTCAAGGAAACTAAATCCAAAGTACACCGCCAATAAAACTTGAACAAAATTACGAACATATCCCATAAAATTTAGAAAGGAAATAGGTTATACAACACATCCCATAAAATTTTCCAATTGGTACATACATAAGAAGATTATCCCTATAGACAAAATAATCAAACTCAAGAATCCATCTGATGATCCGATTTATCTCCATCCACCAGCATCACCACTTCTTCAGCTCTGAAACAGACCTGCATTTTGAACAAGCATTTCTTGAATCTACAATGCCAAGATACAAAAAAATACCACTTAATTAGTGATTTTTGATGATGATGTCAAGATATAAAAAAATGCCACCAAGAGAAATGAGCACCGGATACCAGTTTCTAATATATGTAATAACCTAATCCCACGATACCATAACTGAACATAACCAGGTAACACGATACTAGTTGCATTTTGGAATTGTGTTATTGATCAATTAAACACATGTACAAACCAGTTAAACACACCAGCAGTAAAGAATTAAACACACAAGAACTCATCAATGAAACACACCAGTGTTAGTGGTATTAAACAATTGAACACACCAAACCTAAATTAAAAACACTAGTACTAAACAATTAAACACACTGAAACTCAATTAAACACATTAGTACTAAACAATTAAACACACCAAAGCTCAGTTAAACACACCAGTGTTATTGATCGATTAAACACAATTAAAATTCGTCACATATTTCAATTGTTCACAATAAATTCCAAAAGGATTGACAACCAACAATCCACCAAATGAACCTCAAATCCAAAGTCACATGCTCTATTGTACAAAATCCAACAATCCAACAAATGAAACTAACTGGCTATTCATCCACCTATTTCCAACTAAATTGCCATTTGATAGCTACAAAAAGCATCACCACCATCTCAGAAACCACAACAATGCAGCTGGAAAAATCCAACCACACACAATCACAAAAATTCAACCATGTATCTTATCCAATTTACAAAATAAAACCCTAGAAGCCTTAAAAATATGTAAATTTAATTCCAAGCAGTGAACAAATAAGTGCAGCTACTGCAGTCAAGCCATTAAGTGGTTTAATTTGAATTTGAACAAATTTAATTCAAATTTGGAGTTTGGTATGAATTCTAAAAAACATAATTATGACAACTATATTAAGTAAAATATCTTTAATTCGAATTTGAAGCAAGACAGCTATTTGTTGAACATCTACCTGGCATCTATAAGTAAAATATTTCGGTTTCCTTATAAATACAAGACAGCTTATAATAGGAAATAAAACTTAATTTCTAAATTACAATATAAATACATAAAAATCAAGTAACCCCTCTTTTTATAAAACCAACAATATTAAAGAGAATATTAAATTCCAAGAGCAAAAAATAAAATCAAGTTATCATAGGAATTGAAAAAAGAGCATCCAACTTTTTTTTTCTTTTGAGAGAAATCAAAGAGAATGTTTTATTGAAAAGAAAGTGTAGAATTCATAACCACACGCAATACTAGTTTGTCATAAATCGAATTCGAACATAACATGAGTAAAATACCCATAGTACTTTACAGCTATACAAAGCATAATGTCAACTGTATTAAATCAAGTTTTCATAGGAATTGAAAACACAATCCCACTATGACACTAAATCAAAGAAACTGTTAATGGATCCGAAAAGTATCGAAGCTCAGCTCATATTTGATTTCATAAGATGCAAACAAAACAAATCAGTAATCAGACTCTACGGTGACAGCATTCAAGACAACAAATATTAAAATTGCTTAAAAAAATCCTCCAACATGAATTATACAATAATTTCATACTCAAAATTTAAACCAAAACCGAAAATCATCATCATCAACCCAAACTGAAGCTGAACCCAACCCAGAAATCAGAAAAGAAAAAAAATCAACATCTAAATTCCATCAACCAGATTCACAAACAATCATCACCACCACCAAACCACCAGAATCTCACACCAAATTCAGAAAAATCTCCAACATGAATCATACAACAAAAATTAAAATTGCTTAAAAAAATCCTCCAACATGAATTATACAAAATTTCATACTCAAAATTTAAACTCAAACCGAAAATCATCATCATCAACCCAAACTGAAGCTGAACCCAACCCAGAAATCAGAAAAGAAAAAAAATCAACACCTAAATTCCATCAACCAAATTCACAAACAATCATCACCACCACCAAACCACCAGAATCTCATACCAAATTCAGAAAAATCTCCAACATGAATCATACAACAAAAATTAAAATTGCTTAAAAAAATCCTCCAACATGAATTATACAAGAATTTCATACTCAAAATTTAATCCCAAACTGAAAATCATCATCATCAGCCCAAACTGAAGCTGAACCCAACCCAGAAATCAGAAAAGAAAAAAAATCAACACCTAAATTCCATCAATCAGATTCACAAACAATCATCACCACCACCAAACCACCAGAATTTCACACCAAATTCAGAAAAATCTCCAACATGAATCATACAACAAAAATTAAAATTGCTTAAAAAAATCCTCCAACATGAATTATAAAAGAATTTCATACTCAAAATTTAAATCCAAACCGAAAATCATCATCATCAACCCAAACTGAAGCTGAACCCAAACCCAGAAATTAGAAAAGAAGTTGTACCTCTTTGACGGTTGGGTCTCTCCGTCGCCACTCTCGTTCGTCTCTCTGTCGTCTCTCGGGTCGGGGTTGGGTATCTCAGTTGTCTCTCGCTCGTCTCTTGGTCTCTTGTTCGTGCAAGCGCCGCCGCACTGGGTCTCGCAGCAAACGCTGCACACACCGTCGGTCGATTGCCTCTTGGTCGATTGTCTTTCAATTCAAATTCTAGGGTTTCTCTCTTCTCTCTCTCTCTTTTCTCTCTTTTTCACGATCTCCCTTCTCTCTCTTTTTCACGATTTCCTCTTCTGTTTTATTAATTCATTTTTCTTTTTTTTTTTATTCTTTTAGAATGAAGGGCACTTTTGTCCCAAAAGGAGATTTTTTGGTAGAAACAATAAGTTTACTAATTCTGGGTAAATTTAATAAACCCACTAATTTTATGGTTAGTTTTAAAGTTTACCCTAATAATTAATATAATAAGTTAAGACAAGTAGACAACAATATATTCTTTTAATTAAAAAAAAAAGAATTATGCACAGTTGTCTAGTAATGCCTACATGCTTTGAAGCTATTTCTGTTTCATATGAAGAAAAAAAAATATTTATCTCCAACAATACCATACACTGCATAATGTGCAGCCATGGAGTGTGATCAGTCATTTTATATATATGTTTTTTTGGTCCCCATTCCTCCAATCAATTGCTTGTTTCTTGAGTTATTTAGGGGTTTTAATTTGTGTTTTGACCATTTTCAAGTTTCTTGATATAAGTGAAGTGTTTGGAGAATTTATGGCCAAAAGAGCAATTATTGAGGATATGAGGGACAAATCTGCAAATTTCCCTAAGCGCTGTCAAGATCGCCGTGAATTATCAGAGCGGTGAGACAGCGCTTCAACATCAGTAGTGCATCGATGCATCACCGATGTGAATTATCACAGTGGTCATCAGAAGTTTCAACATCAGTAGAAGAATCGCAGTAGGACCGCTGTGCCACCCACAGCGGTAGTCACAGCGGTCGGACAATTCCGTGTCAGATGAGGATTTCTGATTTTGTTCAAATTGGTGGCTCTTTAAATACATCATGTTTTGTAGGGTTTTGGGGACAGAAGAAGCAAAGATCAATTTTCCACCACATCACCTCACAACTTTCGTTCATCCTTACACATCAAAGATTCAAAGACGAAGAAGATTTAACCATTGAAGACTTGAAGAATTCATTGAAGACCACAATGGGTTTTATCCGTTTTTTCTCTTCTCTTCTTATTTTTGCCATGTGTAACTAATTTCATACTAGAGAATCAATGTGAACCTCTATGAATACTCTTTGTTAGAATTGACTATATTTTAATTAATTCAAGTTTTGATTCATTCAATTCATTCTATGTCTTAATTCTTTATTTGTGTTAATGCATGATTATATGCTTGCATGAATTTAGGTTTATGATAATTTAACAATTGAGTTTGGAGTGTTAATTTACACGCAATCTTAATTAATATTCAATTGAATCAGTAAAACTGATCTTAGCATTGATTTATGCAAGTAGGTTTTGGTTCATTAGTTCTTGCACTTAATGAGTTATTGGTTGTAGTTTGCGCCATTAATTTATGGGTAAATTATGATTGAGAATACTTGATTCATCCCAGGATCATACGGTAACAATCATACTTAAGATAAGAACGAACCCTTAACTTGATTAATATCTTTTCACAAGTTAATTCGAAACATTGAGTAAACATAGTAGGGGAGCATTGATGACCTAGTTTTCCATCCATTGATCACAAACCAATTTTCTCTCAATTGCATTGTTTAGTTTAATTTAATCTAGTTTCTAGTTTAATTCAATCATCAACAATCTTTTGGGTTACTTTTAGTTTAATTAGAATTAGAACTAGTTTTTAATTGGTAAATCAATTTTCCTCGTGGGAACGATCTTTACTTGTCGTTGTACTAATCTTCACGATTCGTGCACTTGCGAGTAAGTATTTTATAACACCATTTTACACATCAGAGTGGAGGTTTCTTTTTTATTTTACTTAATTTTACGAATTATTAATTCTCTTAAAAATTTGAAATTTAGAATTAAAAATAAAAATTAATGTAGGAAATGGGTTTTGGGGGTGGGGGAGGGGGAACCTCCCCCCAAAACACCCCCACCCCAAGTCCTCCCAAATGGGTTTTTGGGGAGGTGGTGAGGGAAGGGTTGAGGAATGGGGGTGGGGGTGGGGGTACCCTCCCCCGCCCCATTGGGCCCCCATGTCCATCCCTATTCACACTACCAGAATTATAACCATTTTTTTCATTTATGGTCCATCTCCTCATGATCAAAGGAGTTGGAATATGTAGTAGATGTTCAGCTTTCATGATGGAGAAGAAATGGCTGTATAGTATGCAAACACTTTCAAACAATTTACAACACTCCATGTAGTTATTACTTCCATGTAAGCTGAGGCTTCTGAAACATTGGCAACTTGTAGACTCAAGTATCAACTTCATCGATACAATTGACACTAATTAACTTTGACTCATTATCAATCTCATTACGGATAAACCAAAACACATCTCTAGTATATATTTCAGCAGCATGTGTCTCATAATTTTTAAGATGAGATCTTAGGACTGGCTCACCATGCTTTGATTGAAAATCATCATTAGCTTCGTTGTTTCTAATTTTTGCCACTGCTCTATCAATATGACAAATAAACTCAGAAAGCTTAAGCTTTCATTGTCAAAATCAATTAAGATATGCATTCATACTCTCACATCGTTGTGTGCTACACATTCCCGCAAAAAAAATGCCTTTGAGGATTGCTACAACATAGTGTTCCCGTTTTGCATAAAATTCACTTGCCAATTTATTAGTATGCAGATTGAACTTCTTAATCAAGTTTGCCCAGCGCCTGTCAAATTCCTCCACTGTCATGTCGTCCAACATGCAATGCTTAAATTCTTGAGAGCAATGAGCATTTTTTAATATTTGATTGTGCATTTCTTGCTAGATGCCATCAAGATAAACGATGAACACAATCCGGCATTACAATTTTTATTCTGTTAGCCATTGCCTTGTCACCATCTGTAATTACGGAGTTCGGTTTTTTCCCATTCATTGACTTTAAAAAAGTCTCCAGCAACCAAGTGTAAGTCTTAGTTGTTTCATCCATCAGTAAACCAAAACCAAGTACTGTAGTTCTACGATGGTGATTGGTACCAATTACAATCACAAGTGGTTTTCGATAGGCATTTGTTACATACGTCGAATCAAATGCTAAAACATCGTCAAAGCAATTGTAATCATAACATGCATTTGAGTCACGCCAAAATAAATTTCCTAACCTATTTTCATTATCAACTGTGTAATCGAAAAAAAAAAACGTGGATCTAATTCTGCTTTGGCATGAAAGTATCCAATTGCAGTCTCTGCATCAGAATCGACAATTGAATTGTGATGGTTGGCATCCAATTTATTCTGTAAATCTTTTCCTAAATACCCAACATTAGAATAACAACTAGCTTGATCAACTAAGTAGTCCATAATCTGACCTGTCTTTATGCCCACATAATGCATGGCTTTGGCGTGTGCAACGTCTGACTCTTTGACTATGCGATGTGAACGTAGGAAATGCACTTCTTTTGTGCCTGCCAATTCATGACTATGATCAGGTACAAATTCCTTCACAACCCATTTACCTACATCACTGAAAAAGTTGACTCGAAACGATGCATGACAACCTTCACGTGTAATTGCACGGGGTTCACAGATCTAATCAACCTGTTCAACATATTTCTGTGGTCGATATCCTTGCTTGAAACAAACCCAATGTCGCAATTTTAGAGAACCATCATGAGCACGTCTAAGCTCATCCTTTCTAACACTAAAACCAATTACTTCTGAGTATTTTTGGTAGAATTCCTCTGCATTGTCAACTGAATCGAACTCCATTCCAACAACATCTGATTTTGTTAAGGATGTTAACTGAATGGTATCATTGGAGTGCATCAATGAAGTTTCCTCAAGTTTTACTTCCATTTGCACGCTCTTTGTATCATCCCCAGTAGGTTCATTTGTTGCTTCCTTAAAGTCAACTTCATTTGAATGGTTGGATTGCTTTGTTTTCATTTCGTGGGTTTGGTCAAATAGCTAGGATGGAGTACTAATCTGTGTTTGAATTCGATTGTACAGTGTATTTGGTGGTTTTAATTCAAAGTAACTGTCAATGGATGGTGGAGTGGTAAGTGGGATTATGGAACGGGTGAATGGAGAGAAATTTGGTAGGTGAGTAAATGCAAAAAAGTTTCAAACAAAGAAAAGTACATAAAATTTAAAAATAAAAAAATAAACATTTCAAGTAACATTTTAAAATTATTACATTGTTTATCTATTTCAAAAAAAAAATTTAATTTTTTTTTGGCTTCATCCATTTTTTTAAAAATAATTATTTTGTCATTTTTCATATTTTATTAAAATACATATATATATATATATATATATATTAAATAAAATTAAGAACATTACTCCATTTTTAGACTTAAAGGTACTGTTGTCCCCTGAATTATTTGCATATTGTTGATGTCCCCCATGAATTCTTAAAATGGTCACTAAACACTCTGAACTGTCTGAAATTGGCAACAAGTGGCAGAATCCGGATGAAAATCACTTTTCGTCTGTAAATCGCGTCACGTGACTTACATATGCGAGTGTAATAAAGGGTAAAATGGGAATAACAGAAATCAAAGTTCAACAATTCAACATCATCAACATCAAACCCAGAACAATTCATCACCACCACTACCACCACCACCACCACCACCATCATCCACCGCACTAAACCATTCTTCAAAAACAAAACAAAACTAAACCTAAAACTTCAAGCCCACAATTTCTTCACCATATCATCATCAACAACATCAAACTTGGAACATCATCATCAACAATACCACCATCACCACAAATTTGGATCCAAAGAAAAAACAATGGGGATCCAAAGAAAAAAAAATTGGAGATTTAAAAAAAAAAAAAACAACAGTGTTCTTCCCCAAGTCCAAACAAACCAACCACCAAATCTTCATCCAGCAACCCCTCCCACCATCAAAACCAAACCTAGCAACCTCTCCGCCACAAATTCGAACCCCAACCTCAAATTTCTAGATTTTTATATCAATAAAAATTTCAAATTTTTTTTTTCTTTCAAGAACAAATTTCACAGAGAATCTAATAACAAAAAAATAAATAAAAATCCACATACAATATATCCATACAATAACAACTCTTCATCAAACAAAAGTCAAATACTCAACCAAATAAAAAAAAATGAAGATCTTGAAAATTCCAGATTTGTTTGAGCTTTGATTTTGCAGGTATGTTGGATTTATGAAAAAAGTGGATCATGAATTTGATGAAGAACAGGAAGAACAAGATAGATCAGATCGAGAGGGAGAAAAGATCGAGTGAATAGAGAGAGTTTTTCAGAAATGTAATTTCATTCATGAAGAAGAATATAGATCAGATTGAGAGAGTTTTTGAGAAATATAATTTTTAAAGATTTTTTTTTCTTTTTATTTTTTTATCTTAAATATTTAATATCATAATTTCTTTTTTTTCTTTTTTGGTTTTTTTTATTATATGCTTTGATTTTTGTTATTCCCATTTTACCCTTTTTTACATCGTACATGGAAGTCACGTGAAGCGATTTACTAACGGAAAGTGATTTTCGTCTGGATTCTGTCACTTGTTGCCAATTTCAGACAGTTCAAGGGGTTTAGTGACCATTTTAAGAATTGAGAGGGGACATCAGCAACGCGAGAATAATTCAAGGTGCAACAGTACCTTTAAGTCCCATTTTTATTCTATAAGAATTTTAATTGTGCCATGTTTTATGAGGGTTTTTTTTTTCAAATAAAATTTAATTTTCAAAAAATTATATTTTATACCACTTCCCAATATTAAAATTATTATTATTATTTATTAATTTAATATGATCAGTACCAATAATTAAAATGAATTCAATTAAATTTTTTTTTCTTATGCTACCTCAATAGATTCATAAATTAGGGGTACGGATGACAAAAATCCCCAACCCACCCCAACCGGTAGGGCTCTGATCCATTTAGGATGGATTTGGAGCACTTAAAACAACTGTCAGGTAGTTATGGGCCAAACATTGTTGACCCGATTTGTAATCGGGTCGGGTTTGGATCTAACAACTATATCGGGCCCGCTCCAGTTGATACGGTATTTATATAATTTTTAAAATAATATATAAAAGATAAAACAAAACTCTAATTTTTTTTATCTCTCTATGTAATTGTACTTTATATTAAAGTTTAAGATTAATATTATAATAGCTTCAAAAAAAAAGATTAATATTATAATGTTATATTCTATTAAAGTTAAGCTTATATATGAATTTTAAATGTACGCTGAACTTTAAATTTTAATATTTATTTGTAGTTTATGTTTCAATTTAAATATATTTTTCAATTGTATGATAAAATTTATATATTTGACGGTTTGAACAATTTTTTTTTTGTTAAATGATACAGATTAGTTCGGGTTGGGTATGGGTCACCCTACCTCAAACGAGTTTAGGTATGGGGCAGAAATTGAAAACTCGTTCGAGACATGGATCAGGTATAGGTCACGTTGCCCCAACCGGGTTTTAAGTATATGCCATGTTGATCCGACCCCAATCTAACCTATTGTCATGTCTAAATTTAAGGCTATGTTTGGTAGGATGATGGATTAAGGGGGAGAGAGAGTAGGAAGGATGAAGAGGATAATTTAAATCCTTCGTGTTGTTTGGTATTGAAAAGATGGTTGAATGGATGGATTGGTATATAATTTATAAAATTACTATATTGCCCTTTAATAAATTGAAGGTTAATAAAAAATTGGAGGGTATTATTGTAATTTCCCTCCAATTTTTCCTCCCTTCTCTCATCCTCCATAATTGGAGGGATTGGTTTTGGTCGGCCCAAAGGGAGGAGAGCTCCCTCCTCTTTTCCTCTCCCCTCTCTTTTCTCTCCAACCAAACAAGGGATTGGAGCTCTCCTCCCATCCCTCTCCCTCATACCCTCTCCCTCCCTCCATCTTTCCCTATTACCAAACAAAGCCTAAGGGTGAGCATCAAAACTTGAAATGGCCCAAACCGAATCGACCTTAACCTGTTTGGTTATGGTCACTTTTCTCATCAAAAATTACCCTACTCAGTTAACATGCATGCAAACCGAAAATCTGTCATGTCATGTTCGGTTTTGGTCTTGACCTGACCCGACCACAAAATTCCCACCCCTATTCATACAAGATAACTATTCATATATAATAGATGAATTCTTTAAAATGAATTAAACGGTCAATTCTAACACTTAACATTGATAATGGAACAACATACAACCTGACTTAACAATAAATTACTCAGCAAATCATGATGTTGCCAAGCTTTCAAGCCGTCAACCTCTATTCATTCATGAGTATGCATTCGACCTCAACCTATTCAATTCCCATGAAGCATAACACTCGATCAAGCAGAAATCATCATTCACCACCATACCTCTACCTCAAGCCATGGCATTCAACCCACAGTGATCTATCGTGCTTCGCTCTACAATTATTGTCGGAAAACAATTTGATCATCATTTTACTACTATTTTTGTTTCGTTAAATTCTATTTCATTTCATATAATCTCAACTAACTTAATCACCAGAGTCCACTTAGCTGGCTACCACTCTATTCACCCAAGTGCCCGTCAGTCAATACTACTTCCCTTTTGCAAGTTGTCGGTGCCCACTCAGAAATTCAATTGTAGATCCAAACGTTTACAGATATAATTTTCATGTTCAAACAAATGATACATTAATTATAAGTTTTTTTTTCCATGTTAAGCATCATATTGCTTCCAACATCAATTTTCTACCATTGCACTAATTTCAACATGCAAACAAAGTCTATTTAAGTTGACATTACAAAAAATGTACATAAAACATTGCATGGGCTTCATCATGTTCTATGATTTATATAAATTAAATTAAATAAATTTAATTATATAATTTCACATGTGGGTTCATATACACTTTAATTCCATGTTATATTAAAAAATATATAATATCACAAATAATATCATAATTAAGTAGTCTATCACAAAAAATATATATAATTTAATATTTTAGTGTCAAGATATATCATTGAATGAATAAATATAAAAGTTATTAATATTAAATATTTTATGTTAATTAATTAAAATAAATTTAATTATATAATTCTAAGATATGTATCAATTTAAATTGGATATTCATGAAACTTTAATTGTGCAAAAACTTATATATATATATATATATATATATATATATATATATATATATATGAATCAATGTTCCATACGTTGGACTATTGATTCAAGTGTCAAATATATAAATTTAATTATATAATTCCAAGATATGTATCAATTTAAATTGGATATTCACGAAACTTTAATTGTGTAAAAACTTATATATATATATATATATATATATATGAGTCAATGTTACATACGTTGGACTATTGATTCAAGTGTCAAATTCTATCAAATAAATATTAGCATAGTTTGATGTTATGTTATATTAAAAAAACTTAAATTCCACAAATTATATTAACATTCATGTAGAAATGATATATATATTTTTAGTTATACGAGGTCCCTTATTTGCATGAATGTAGTCATCGATGAGATCAAAGTGATTAATATTAATAATTTTAGTTTAATTTCTTTTTGTTTTAAATAATTTTCTCTAATATTGCATTGTATATTAAATTCTAAAAATTTTATTTACCATAATTGCAACATTTTGAAAAAAATTGTCACTGGTTACATTCATAACAAAGTTGTAACATTTTATTTTGAAAAATATTAAAAATTTTAACTAGATATAAAACTATTAAAAAGAACGATAGAAAGAAATTAAAATTTTTAACTAAATTTAAAACTATTAAAAAGAACGATAGAAAAATTGTCACTTCACTCATAGAAGTTTTACATCTGTAATAAAGTTGTAACATTTTAATTTTTTAAATATATAAAAAATATAAAAAAGACAAGTTTTGACTTGAAACAACTTGTTGTAATTGGAATAGCTTGTTATTCCTTCAACATCAACTTTTTTGATTGCCATGTGGCAATCTAACAATCAGTTAATTATCCGGTAATTATAGAGGATTTTCACACTCTGTATAATAGCTAAACCCTTAATCAAATATTTGGCATGCATTACAAGTTTTAAACTAATCAGTAATCACATTCTACGGATATTACCAATTGACCACAAGTTTTGTCACAAAATCCAAATAAAAATTTTAAAGCATCTAAAAATATGTTACACGTAAAGTTTACCTTGTAAGGTCATGTCAAGCAAGTGTGTTGTTGCTACAAATTTCTAGCATAAGTTTCGGAGGAGAACATCAATTCAATTAGGGGTGTGCATTTTCGGTTTGGTTTGGGTTGAAGCTCAATGTCAAACCAAACCAATATGAATCGGTTTGACTATATTTCAACTCAAACCAAATCAATGTGAATTTTCAAATCGATTCAAACCAAACCAAAAAAAGATCGGGTTGGTTTGGATAGGTTTATCGGTTTAGATTTGAATTTAATTTTTTTTTGTATTATATTATAAAAAATATTTAAATAAGAAAATTATAACATAAAATATTAAATATATATATATATAAATAGGAAGTACATAAAAGTCAAACGAGTAATTACCGTATGTATAAAAATAAATATATATATATATATATATATATACACTCTGATTAAAGACATATTTGACAGCATCTATGCTTTTGAAACCCTAATACATCAATCAATCAGAAGAATTGTATCAAAACAAATAAATAAAATATAAAAGCTTAAAGCAATCGGTAAAAGTTATAAAACTTGGACTGAATAGAAAATGTATGTGGATTTTATATTTTAATTTTACTTTCTAAAATATGTGGTTTGGTTTGGGTTGGTGAATTATTTCACTCAACCCCAAACCGAACCACCTTTAATCGGTTTGTCTTTTGACAAACCGAACCACCTGTTTTCTATATTTGTAATCGAACCAACTCAAGCTTTATGGGTTGGGTTGGTCGGTTTGGTTCGATTTTGCGGTTTTTTGCACACCCCTAAATTCAATAGTATGTTAATTGATGTGTATTGTTAAACTTAAAAGGTAAAATGAGATCATTTACTGGTTTTGTAGGAAGTCATGTTTAAATGGGTAGAAATAGACATGGCGCCGGTTCGAACCGAACCGGAATCGGATAATTCAGAATCGAATCAGAACCGGTTTTTCAGTTTCAGAACCGGAACCAGACCAAGATTGTGAATCGGAAACAAGATTGTTCCGGTTTCGGTTCCAGTTCCAGTTCCGGTTCCAATAAATAAGGAATCTCCGGTTCGAACCGGACTAATACGGTGGTTCTGGTTCCGGTTCGAACCGACGGTTCTAACATATATATATATATATATATATATATATATATATATATTATATTTTTAAAACATATTTCTCTCTCTTTCTTTCTTCACTTCTTTAGAATCTCAGATCTCCCATCTATCTATCTATCTATCTATCTCTCTCTCTCTCTCTCTCTCTCTCTCTCTCTCTTTTTCTTCTTAAATCCAGCTCCCTAACTCGGTGACTCCATCTGATCACTCTCTCTTCGATCTCTTCTTCATCATGTCGCCGATCTATTCGCAGTTCGTCGATCTCTTTTTTTGATATATTTTTTTTCTAATTTGAATCTGGTTGAGGAGAAGATTTGAGTGTTGGTGTGGTGGTGATGTGAGTGATGATGGCCGATTCACGGTCACGGGTGGTGTCCACCGCCGACGAGATCGTGGGGTGGGATTGGATGCGTTAGTGAGTTTTTTTGATTTGGGTGCTTTTGATTGGGTGGGGTTTTGTTGGATGCTCTTGATTTGGGTAGTGTTGGATGAAGATGAAGTGATGAACGTGGCTGGGTTTGGGTGAGAGTGGAAGAGACTCTGTATTCTGGAAAGAAAATCAGATGAAGATATGGTGATTTGGGTGGGTTAGTGAGTTTTCAAATTAAGGATTGGGAATTTGGGGTAATAGGTTGGGTCACGTGTGTGAGTAATGAGTAGTGACTAGTGAGTAGGTGTAGCATGTGTAGGTAGGTGAGGTGATTGACTGATCAGTGATTGAGTTGTTTTTTAAAAAAAAAAATCGAACAAAACCACCGGAACCAGTGTTATGTCCAAGTAGAAATGTCTTTGTCTTTTGGTAGTAATTGAGTCAAGTTGAAAGCTCGGTTCAAGAATAAACACAACGTTGGACCCGGATTTTTGTAATGGTAATTTGCAATTACAAACCCTCATGTTTTCTCTTACCGCAGTCAGAATGAACTTTTATCTTAATTTCAAGAAATACCTTTGACTGCTTTGACCACCATTAGATTTAACGGTAGACTTAACCGGTGCAGTGACAAAAGATCCTTTTCCAACATCATTCATTCATGTAATGCTCTTGTACGGAAGAATCTATGTAGCACGGATATGGATACGAGTACAGTATATTGATACGACACGATAAGGGGATAAGGCAATTCTCTAAAAACTAGGATACGTCAAATAAATTAATATATATTTATATTATATATATATATATATATATATATATATATATGAAAACTTATTTGATAAATTCATTCAAAATCAAAACATATTCAGAATCCAAATAAAATCAATTTTTCTCTAATAGGCACACAATATAAGCATATTTGTAGCATATTAATAAATATCATCACACTTTTGTCATGTGTATTATTATGATTGAAGTTATGTTGCTTACATGACAAAATTTGTTGGTTTATGCCTTAAAGCTTGCAATTTGTAAATGTGAATAAAACATTAATAAAAGAAGTAGTTTATTCATCCTATAAATTTGTCTCATACATTTATATCATGTGTACTTAACATCCAAGATTGCCTCATGTAATCCCTAACTGTGTATATGAGTGTCATATACAGAGGAATTCAGTTTGAGATAAGCAATCTAAATAGTCCGTAGATAACAAATAGAGCTGGGTACTTTATTTGTGGTTAATCTACAGCAGCGGTCCATTATCTTAGACTATTCATATAGTGATATGAGAATGGAGACACCTTATATGATGTGATCATATAGGACTGGACCACGATCTACATGAATCTCTTACCAAGATCCGTTACATGATGAGATTCATATATATCGAATAATGATGTCTATATATGGGTGATCTTAATCCTGAATTTCATATTGACTCCTTCAGGTTAGATCGTGGCTTTTGATATACCATGAGTGAGATCGGAGTTGCATTCCCGGTCATTAACTTCGTATGTTGGAATCGCAGTTTGGCTTATGGCTGGGAAGGTGTATAGTGGAATCCACTCCTTCTTGCAAGAAGTAAATAGTAATTCCCTTAAGGGTTGATTCGGGGCTTGAACAATATGAGCGCTCTCTTTCTTCCGTAAAGGAAGTTATGATTTATTATTCATTAGAAAACCAATGGTTCTTAATGAAAAGATATAATTGGAAGGGTATAACAGACTTTATGACCTAGTTCTAATTATGAACTACTTGTGGAGGATATACCATATGTAATAGCTATATCGATGGACACTGAGTTTTTGTTTGTGTAAAAACATCTACAGTTACGAGAGTGCAGCCTCGGGTTTTTAGTGGAGTAACTCCGAGGTTAATAATCATGAAATATTAATTAAAAAATTTAATTAATTTTTCTAAGGATTATTGGAGCTCAAGATTGTGGGTCCATTAGGTCCTCTTGTTAGCCCGGAACTTTAAAGGTAACAAGGGTCACAGTTGATTAATTGGATTGTCCAATTAATTATGTTACGAAAGTGACACATATTTATTCAGAGATTAATTGAATAATGAGATTATTTAATTAATATATTAATAATTAAATTAATTAATATATTATATTATTTAATTAATGAATTAATAATTATGAATTATTAATTAATTATTAATTGGAGGTTGCAGGTTCAAATCATGACTAGGATAAAGATAAACTAATTAGATTATTTTATTCTTTACTAAATCTAGTGTTTAAATTCAAATCAACTAGGGTTATGTGGGAGTTAGAATCATACTCTACCTAGGACACTTAAATACTAATATATTTTTAATATATGGAGATATGTTTTTGGAAAAGATAGATTTCTAGTTTTTAAATATATAAATATATATTTTTATATAAACTAGAAGATAAGACAAAAAAAAGTGTATTGATTGAACCAAAAGAAAAGAAAAGAGAAACAGGTGGTCTGGCTAGCAAATGAAAAAAGCCATATATAAAAAAAAAAAAAAATTTATTATTATTCAAGTGGCTGAATTCTTTATACACAAAGTAAGAGTAGTTTTGCATTGTTTCTTCAACCTCCTGAAACTCATAACGTACTTACACACAGTTGTCGGAACCTGAGAGATAGCGAGAAAGATCTGGTGGTACAAATCGGAAAGTAAATTCAATATCAAGAAGTTAAAGAACAAAGGAGATAGCCTTGATGTATGATTTTGAATCTTACCGTTGTTTATTCTTATATATCGTACACGGTTTTAGAGTCACTAAATATTATTTTAATAAAAAGTTTTTTTTTTAAATCCCTTCAACTGCGCTACTCTGGGGCTTACAAAATTACGATAATGTGTATTAGTATACTATAAATACGTCTATATTGTATGCATATGAGAAAAAATTTGCAAATAAAACATGTCACATAACTACATAAGTCATAACAATATAACATATTACAAAATCCAAAAAAACCAAAATCCAAATATTATATTTCACTAAATCAAAAAATATATATAAAAAAATGTCAACAATTAAGCTACAAGCACAAGTTATTAGTTACTATATAAACCCTAAAACCGGAAGAAGAAAAAATTATGAAAAAATTAGGATACATGCTTGATAAGTGATACCGATTGAAACTTTTTCATTCTCTAAGTTGGTTCTTCTTCTTCCTCCTCCTCTTCTCTTTATTTTTCTTCCTTTTCTCTTTGTTTTTTTTTCTTTTTGTGTTTTCAACTTTCAAGCAGCCGATTGAAATTGAAATAAGCTATATAAATCCCTAATCTGATATATTTCTTTACAATTTCATTTTGACCCCTATATTTTTGAAATTATAATTAGATACCGTTTTATACTAAAATAATTATAATATTGTCTCAAACGTATCATGGACGTATCTCGACGTATTCTCCCTGTATCCTCTGTATCCTTACCGTATACCTCAAATATCTTCCAGTCAAACTTGGAAAAAAGTCAATAGATATGCTATTTGGCATATCGAATACGTATTCAGAGAATATCCAAACCAGATACGAGTTGGATACGAATTACCTTCACCAAATGCAGTAGACATGATTCCTAGGAAAGAATTCTATAATCTCCATTCATGTGGTTGAATTGGATTTGAATTTAAAATTTAAAATTTAAAATAATAAATACATAATTAATAAAAGGTTCCATTTAAACAATAGGAAAAAAAATTGTGTCAACCTGTACCCTTATATTGTCTAAAGCAATAAATATGATTAATATTTTTCTTTTTAATCGGATAACATCGCCTCGGGTTAAAAAAATAAAACAAAAACCAAAAAACAAACTTCCGGATAAGAACAATCTTTGTTTGGACTCCAAAAGTGCACCCTCCAATAATTAAAAAATAATACTTTTTAGTTATTAAGTTGTCAAATCATGTCTCTCCTCCTCTCCTTCCATGCAGTGGTTGTTCACACCAACACCAACTCAGTTACAGTTCTAATTCACTGTAGAGTGTAGACATTGAACAAAACAATAACCGATGGCTATGGCGACTCATCAACGAGAAGAAGAAGTCAAGTGGGTGAATCATTATTCGTCAAGTCATCAAATTTTGTTGGTGGGTGAAGGAGATTTCTCATTCTCTGTCTCTAGCACTCGCTTTTGGCTCTGCTTCTAACATCTGTGCTTCTTCTCTCGACTCTTGTGGTATTGCATTTCTCTGCTCTCTTTGTTAATCTATCAAAGTCTTGTTTGTTGATCATTTTGATTTGCATCAAATTTGTATAAGTTGCAATTTTTAGTTGCTTTTTAAATTTCAAGGGTTTATTGTGGTTTGCTATTTGCATAGACTCATGTATCTTCTTGGAAATAATATATATATTGTAATATTTACTTATGTGATTAGCTAATAGACATGTAAATTTTCATGTTTCCACATTTGTTTTTGATTTACTGGGGGGAATTGTGTGATTGATAATTTGATTGATTAGATGAAGTGATCAAGAAATACAAGAATGGAAAGTCAAATCTGCTCACTCTAGTGAGGATGGGAGCATTTGTTTTACATGGAGTGAATGCAACCAAAATGAAGTTTCATCCTGATTTACAAATGCGGTGGTTTGATCGAATTGTCTTCAATTTTCCCCATGCCGGCTTTTATGGGAAGGAAGACAATAACCATATGATTGGGTGAGCAGATTTTTTTTGTTCTTTTTGAATTATTGACTTGAAACTTGTATATATCTTTGCAAAATCTTTTAGCAATTTATTTGGAAACATGTTGAAATGAAGGGGTTATTTGGTTTTTTCACTTAAAATTTAATGGGTCTGAATTGAACTCATTAAGTTGTTTTGTTTATTTTTTTAAGTGGTCAAACAACTTAAAAATATCAAAAAACAACTTAAAATAAAAAGTAAGAGATCCTGATTTTTAACTTAATTCCAAATCACCGGATTACAATTAAAATATTCTCTTACAAGTCTATCCTTTAAAAAAAGATATATTTCCAAATTTATCTTAATTTGATATGGTATAAAAAAAATTCTTTTAACATATTTCTTATTTAAACAGGTTTTAGAAAAGAAAAAAAAAACCCTAATTACTTCTCATAATGAAATTTTTCAAAGATTGAACAATTGAATTTCTCTCTTACCAAATCCCGGTAAGAACTCTTTATTTTTTTTTATCTAACTATTCGTATAATGCTCAATAAATTTGTCTATCATATTGAGTAGATTTTGTGACTTGAAGATGATATAGAATTATTGTATATGAAAAATTCAAGAACCTTTTTTTTATTTGGTTTCCGGTGCATATGATCCGGGAAACCAAAAAAACAAAAATGGTTTCATGAATTATATTAGGGGTGTGCGGCGGATCGGATCCAATGGATTTGCCATGATCCAAGATCCGATCCGATCTGATTGGATCGAAAAAATTGCAATCTGATCCGATCCAATTTTCTAACTGGATCCGATCCAATCCGATCCAATTACTATTAGATTCGATCCGATCCGATCCAATGGATCGCATTAATATAAAGTTGTTCTTAATATATAAAAAATTATTATTTGAAATAAATAATTCAAATATTACTAATTAATTCAAATAAAATTAGTAGTAAAAAAAATACATAACATAATTTGTAAACTTATATAGTTCAAAAAGTTTATAATCCTTAAACAACAGCTCCAACTAAAATCATCCAAATGTTCAACATTAAATAAAATCATCCAAACAACATTAACACAAGTTGCTGAATTTTCTTCTAAAAAACATGTGAAACAACACAACACCCAGGGTTTTATTGTCTAAAGAAAAGTAGAAACCTAAACAGTTAAACTAGTAACATTGTGGTCTTTGTTGTCTTGAATCTAGATTTTAATTTTTTAGTAGTGTGGATCTTGCTTTGTTTTGGGCTTTAATGTATTTGGTGTTTTTATTTTGGGTTTGTTGTGACATGCTTTGGTCTTTTATACTCTTCTATAAATTGCTTTGTAAATTGTTTTGTTCTTGTATAAATAGGCAAATTGCCCAATATAAAAATAAGATCTAATAGTTTAGGCGGATCGGCGAATTTGGCGGATTTTCAAACTTGAATCCAAGATCCAATCTGATCCAATGGATTTTAGAATTTAGGATCTGATTCGATCCGATCATCCCCCCGAATTCAGTCCAATCCAATGGATTTGATCCGATCCAGTGGATACTATTGGATTGGATTGGATCTTGCACACCCCTAAATTATATTCACCGGAAACGTGGACAACATAAAAATTGAACTTGAACTTAAACTTGAACTTTTTTTTGACAATAAACTTAACTTAAACTTTGTTTGTAAAATATGCAAAATTATATTTTTTGATTAATTTTTTTATTTTGTTAAATTGAATTTTGTTTGAAAAAAAAAACATACAAAATGTTATAAAAAATTGTGCATGTTAAATTACTTCTTTTAATTAGTATAGGTATAAATGTTAAATTACGTATTTTCAGACAATTTTATTTTTAAAAAACAAACATGTTGACAGTACATTCAGATGTGAGAAAAAAAAAACATGTCATTCAGGTTCAGATTTCAGTCCATATTCAGTCTTCAGAAAAATTCAGGACTGTTCAGTCTTCAGATAAAAAAACAAACGACCCCGAAGTCTCCACTTTGTTTTTCTTGTTTATTGAATTTGGATGATTCTTGAGAAAGATAATATCATAAGTCTTTGCTACGGTTGATTACTTGTTTCGCCTTAAGGCCACGTTTGGCAGCTGGGATAGGATGGGAGAAGTCCATTTCCCATGTTTCACTCGGTGATGGAATAGGATAAAATTATCCTATCAACTATTTTTAGAGTATATTTGGTATGGCTTTTTAAGTTGAGCTTTTAGAGTAGATCTTTTTGTAGTAGAGCTTCCAATGAGTAGGGCTTCTAACAAAAAAGACTTTTGGTTGTGTAAATTACAAAAAAAGTGTTCACAATATATTTTTTAAAATGGCTTTTGGTTGTGTAAATTACAAAAAGGGTGTTGACAATATGTATTTATAATGAAAGAGTTGTATAGGCATTTGAGACAATTCATATGTTTTAAAAAAAGCTCAAAAAAAGCTTTTTGGAAAAGCCTAAATTTTTGGTTTCTCCAAATAGACATAAAATGTCTTTTATAAAGGGTAATTGAGACAATTCATACATTAAAAAATCTGTTTTGAATTTTGCCAAACAACTAAAAAAAACTTGAAAATAGCTTCTAGCATTAAAAAAACGTTTTTGATCCTTACAAAAGCCGTACCAAACACACACGTATCACATTTCAATGGGATAAAACGATCCCAACCAAAATGATGGATTCAAATGAATCTCATCTCTTCTTCTTTCATCTGACATCATCACCATCTTCTTCTTCGTCGAAATTAGTACCATCTGAATCCACTCTTCCGCCTAGACCGCCGGTGGAGGGGTGCTGGCGAGAGTACAAACTAGTAGAGAATGCACGGATCTACTGCACGTATTGATGGAGGTGCGGATCTGCTCCACCAATATGGAGATCCTGTTTCTCTAGCTCGACAGCAAGCGTGGAGGCACTGATGTCGCCGATAAAGGTCGGCGCTCAGGGGCAGATCATGGCAGAGGCCAGCAGGGGCCATGGCCCCCCAAGGTTTTTAAAAAAAAAATTTAAGTTATTATTTTATTATTAAAAAACAAAAGTAAGGCTATGCTCTATGGTCTATGCACACTTCCCCTGCTGCTCTAGTCACTTTGCATTGTTTTTTTAATAAAAAAATTATAAAAATATTAATTTTTAATAAAATTTCTGTAGGTCCTCTTTTTAATTTTTTTTGTAATAAATAAAATGGTCACTTTTGTTTATATCCTCATGTCTTCCTATAGAAACAATTTTTAAAGTCCACTCAAATATCTTTGTTACCTTTACAATTTTGACCCCTTCTATTATATACACGTTTTTACACACATTTGAAAACGTAGTGATGCTTCAAAGATATTTTAGTTTTTAAAGTATCTTTTCCAATACAAGGAAGTCGAAGATGAATGCACTCTCATGAAGTTTTTTCAAATAGGTACACTTTTACTCTATTTAGTTTAAAATACGTAGGAGAAATTGCTAATTTTATTATTTATGTTATTATCATACATACCGTAGAAAATTTTATTAGATACACTTTGACCCCCCCAATATCAAACTTCTAGTTCCGCCCCTGTCGGCGCTGGATCACCGGTTGCCAAGATGGATTTTATTTATTTACTTGTTTTTTACTTTGTTTAAAATCTCATGTGATGGATTGTTTGTTTTGACCATTACTGATTTGGTGATGATGATGATGCATGGATCTGGGTTTGGTTTGATGAATATATATATATATATATATATATATATATATATATATATTTGACAACATAACCTGTAAAGCAAAGAAAAAAAAACAAAGAAAAAACAACACAAACAGAGAAGACAAGAAAGACCGATCAGCTAGGCATTTCAACCTCAACAATACTTCGGGTTTGATGAATCGATGCATGGGTTGTATTTTGTGTTTATTGAATCTGTGTTTTGGTTTGTGTTATGAAATATGAATCTTGGTTTGTTTTATGTTTGTTGAATTTTTTTATTTTTTTTTAATTTCCGACTCTTCTTTCCTTCCTTTTGTTTTGCGTTTAACTGAGTTTGTTAAATTTTTTAATCATATCTTATGTTACACAAAACACATAATTACTCTATTTTTAATCATATCCTATATTACACCAAACACATGATAACAATAAAATTAATGATATCCTATCCAATCCAATAAACGGTGAAAGAAGAGTACAATAGACATCTATATATGTTAATATAGTGTCAACAAACATGTTTGATATGATTATATAATTAGTTGTAAATGGCTTTAACTTTTAAGTAATAATTTTTTTTGTTCATTTATTTTTAGAATCTTAGTCTACTGCCTTGTATATTTTCTCTTATTATCTGCTTTTGGTGAATCAAAGGATGCATCGGGATCTTTCGAATGGCTTCTTCGAAAATGCAAGTACAATGCTAAGTGATAATGGTGAAGTCCATGTAAGCCATAAAACAACACCTCCATTTGATTGCTGGAACCTGAAAGATCTTGCCTTCAAGAACTCCTTGTCATTAATTGAGCCTGCTGTTGAATTTAAAATGGAAGACTACCCAGGTTACAACAACAAGAGAGGAGATGGTCAAAGATGCGATGACCCCTTCCCCTTGGGAGAGTGCAGTACCTTCAGATTTGAATTGTCCCCTGCTGCTAAGAAGATTTTTAATGCGAAGAGTTTCAATGGATTTCCTCGCAGAAGATCTCAGCAACTTCAAGATTTTTCTATCCAATTTCAGAAACCGGAGACTTCATTTGATTCAAGACATATGAATGCTATTACAGGCCATGTGGGGTTACCTTTAGCTATGAATAATCAAAAAGAAAGCCCCAATATTTATAATGGTTGCTACGGTAATATTTCAGAGACATTTAGAAGAGCTGCAAATCATGAGGAGGACTACATCGCTCGTGTATCTCTGGGGTTTGATAGTTTTGGACAACCTCAGAGAAATGTCACCAGAAATATGAATGACTTTTCATGGTATATGGGGTTACCTTTGACAAGTGATAGCTACGTCAATAATGTCAGGGGTGGCAATCACGTGGACTGTAATGTTCATGGATCACATTTTACTGGTTTCGGGAGGTGTATGGCAAATGAACCAGGAAGAATGCTAAACGGAGATTTGTCAGTTTCAAATGAAGATCAACGTTTGAGCACTCTGCGCAGGATGGTGAGGGATTATGGTGCGTAATATGTATCATACTTTAGTAGAGGCTCAAGTAACTTCTTGCCTTTTGTTGTGTATGGTAATTAAACTTAGGTACTGTGGTGTAGCGGTGTAGGTAGGAGGCAAAATTTCACTTTTGCTTTTGTTTGGTGGTGTTTTGCTTAGTGTTGCCAATTTTCCTATTTCTCAAAGATTGATTATTGTGCTGCTATTAATAGTAATTAAATTAGTTATACTATGACATGTGACACCATATGCGCTGTGGCTAAATTGTAGTAATTTTTGGTAGGACAAACAAATCATCTCATGATCTCATCATGTTTAGGTGTTATGAAAAATCACCACTCATAATGGTAGTTGGAATAGATGACGCGGTAATCCATCTAATTGAAGACTTTTTCCAAATTATAAATACAAACATAATTGGAGAACAAGTGGATAATTTTTTAGAATAGGATACCCTTTGTAAGGCAAGACATCTATGATTGATTATGTTTTTCCTCTACTTGCTGAATTCGTTTCATCCTCTCTCTTGATGACTTTATATTATAATAGCAATTGGTAGCATTTTATAAAGTCCCCTTGTTCTTGGTTTGGAAAATCTATACAGCAGAGTTTTATTTCAAAAGCAATGGGTTGACACTAGCTTGTTCCTGGTTATTTAATTTTCCATTTTTCAATTTTATTCTCTGGGGAAATTACAATGCATCTGCAGTAGAATAACAATACAGAAGTATTTTAAAGTGTCTAGTGTGTCAAATTGCAAATCTGCAGCCTATGAAAAGCAGCTTGTTGTCCTTGTCTGTCAAGTTTCCTTTGTTTATTCTCGTGGACTTGCAAACAATACATCATGCATGTGCAACTTGAAATAACTCAGTATATTACTTCTGATGTTCATGACCTTCCACTTAGCTTAATGAATATGATACTCAACTTGTTTTGAGTTGTCTTGGAAAAACAAAGCATTCTCTGACTATTCAAAGATGAGACTCTTTTAGTTTTTGGTGAAGAGATGTTGGTTATTAGTATATTTGAGATTTATAAAGTATTCAGTGATGTAAACTTCTTTGTCCATTGCAAGATTCTACGAATTTTTGAGGTTTATTCCCTCAGCGTACGTGTTGTGATTGCAGTTTCATTGTCACTCACACTTGGACAATTTCAAATTCAAAAAAATTATTTTTCCTATTTATAGTTAGAATAAGAGATTTTCATGAAATTGTTGTAAACTGCCAAGGAGGAGACTTGTGATACTTCATTCTTCTTCCGTAAAGCCAAAGAGAGAGTAACAACTAGCAAAATGGCGGATATTGCTGTTTCAGCAGCACTAGTTCTGGTTGAGGAAGTCTTCCTCTTTCTTGAAAGGGAAGCAAACCTTAAAAAAGATGTGAGAGATGATTTTCAAAAGATCAGAGGTTGGCTCAGTACAGTACAAGCATGTTTACAACACATGGATGGAAAAGAAGGTGATGAAATAATGCAGAAAGATCGTGTAAGACAAGTTCGAGATTTAGCTTACGAAATTGAGGATGTTCTTGATGAATTCAAGATTCACGTGCCACAAAAATTTCACCGGCACAGACTCTCCAAGTATGCTGAATCAGTTGTCTATCATTTCAAACACTGGGGTGCACTCCACGATATGTCCTCTGAGGTACAACGCATCAATGGAAGGATGAACAATATCATAGACATGGATCGACTTAGGAATATCATTTCTTCTGAAGAAGGCTCAAGTTCTGGTGCAAGGGTGGAACTATATCATGTGACACCTAAGGAAGATGACATGGTAGGCTTTGAGGGGCACATAGAAGCATTGATCCATCATTTAGTAGGAGGCTCAAGGTCAAGGTCAAGGTCAAGACGCAAGACAATTTGGGTGGTTGGGCCCGGTGGCTCTGGAAAGACCATTCTTGTGAAAAATGTGTATGAAAGCAAGAAGATTTTGAAACAGTATGATTGCCATGCTTGGATTCACGTGTCACGTGGCTGTAAAATCAATGAAGTTTTACTGAGTATGTTGAAGCAATTATGCAAGGGAAGGGAGGAATCCAACCTACCAACTGAAGACATACGAGCTAAAGTGAGAAATCATTTGCAGCGGAGAAGGTATCTTATCGTTTTAGATGATGTTTGGAGCAAAGATGTCTGGGAATGTATTGTGAATGCTCTACCCCAAGGCTCTGGTGGCAGTGGAATCATTGTTACTTCTCGAAACCTCAATGTGGCACTTTCCTGTGTAGAATCATCTGATTATATCCATGAACTTAAGGGTTTAGAGTGGGAGGAGGCTTGGCATTTGTTCTGTAAGAAGACTTTTCAAAACAATGAAGGATGCTGTCCAAAAGAGTTACTTGAATGGTCTGAAAATATTGTGACGAAATGTGAACGACTGCCTTTGGCAATTGCAGCAGTTGGTAGTTTGCTATCAAAGAAGAGGCAAACTCCTAACGAGTGGAAGAAATTGCATGACAGCCTTGGTTCTGATTATAATCTTGCAATTATTAGCAGAATATTGTTACCAAGTTACAAGGATCTGCCAAACAATCTCAAAAATTGTTTCTTGTATTTTAGCATTTTTCCGGAGGATTACTCCATTGAACGAGGAAGGCTAATTCGCTTGTGGATAGCTGAAGGATTTATTAAAGAAAGAAGAGGCAAAACACTGGAGGATGTTGCAGAAGATTACCTCAGTGAGCTCATAGGAAGGAATTTGGTTGAAGTAAGCAAATGGGATTTTGATGGGCGGGTAAGCAGCTGCCGAGTACAAAATCTCATCAGGGAATTCATCATTTCGAAATCCAAGGAAGAAAATTTTGTTGAAGTACTTGCAAAATCAAATTTAGGCATTCCAGCTGATTACAAAATCCGACGCTTATCTATTCATCATTCGAATACTAGATGGTCAGACATGAGTGGCTTGAGTTGTGTTCGCTCCTTTTTCATTTTTGAATTTGACAATTCTTTTCATTCCAGGATTCGTAAACTCCTCCATGACTTCAGGCTGGTAAGGTCTCTAGACTTGCAGGGAGCACCTTTGGCTGAATTCCATAAAGAAATTGTTGAACTCACCCTTCTAAGGTATCTAAGTCTGAGAGGAACAAAAATAGCTGTGGTTCCAAAGTCCATCAAGAAGCTAGCATACCTTGAAACCTTAAATCTTAAACATACTTGTGTAACCAAGTTGCCATTTGAGATCTATGGACTCAAATTTTTGCAGCATCTTCTTGTTTATCACTATAATGTAAAGAAATATGTAATTTTTGACTCTGCACAAGGAGTAGAGGTTCCTGCAGGTGTTCAGGGTTTATCTGCCATACTGAAATTGTCACTTATTCAGGTAAACAAGCACCAAAAAATTATAGCGGAGTTGAAATTTTTGGTTGAACTGAGGAAGTTGGGACTAACAGGTTTGAAAAGGGAAGATGGAAGGGAATTGTGTGCATCAATTCAGAAAATGAAAAAGCTTTCGACTCTGGATGTGTGTTCGTCGTACAAGGAAGAGTATCTAGAGCTGGATGATATGGATAACCCTCCTATTCTTCTTCAGCGTCTATATCTAAAAGGGCACCTGCATAAGTTTCCAGCATGGGTTTCCTCTCTTGACAGTCTGGTCAGGATCGGTTTAAAGTGGTCGAGATTGGAGACTAGCCCTCTTGAGGCCCTTCAAGCTTTCCCAAATCTGGTGGAGCTAGAGATGGTTGATGCTTATACAGGGAATGCATTGGAATTCAAAGTTGACACATTCAAGGAACTGAAATTTCTACATCTTGAACAAATTGACAGGCTAAATATGATGATAGTGGAGGAAAAGGCAATGCCTAAGCTTCGAAAGCTAACCATTTGCAAGTGTGAAAAAATGGAGATGCTGCCACTAGGCATCTCCAATCTTACTCAGCTTCAAGAACTGCTTGTATATGATATGCACATGAACTTCGTCGACAGACTTCAAAAGAATAGCGAAGATCGCTGTATGATTGACCACATTCCGGTCATTCATTCTTTCACTCTTGGGATCAACCAGTACTGGTCTCTCCAAAAATTTCTTGATCCTTTTCACCATAAAGAATCTGTTTTCTCTGGGAAAAAAAACCCGGTAAACATTCAATCCCTTGATTTTGTTTCTGCATTTCACTTATATTCTGAATTAAGTTCAGTTTTCGTTTAATGGATATGAAGCTGCCTCAGCATCCTGCATTCAGGCCTGGAATGAAACATCACCAAACTCTGTTGCAGCCATATTTGGATCTCTCTATTGTTGCTTTCAACTAATTTTCATGCTTTACAATTCTTCATGTACTTTTTTTTAAAGCACTTGGGATGAAGTTATAATGTTATATTATAAGCTTCTTTGAATTCATGGTTTGCATTGAGAGAGCTTATTACCAATATGGCAGTCATCAAAATATGCACTTTGCAACACTTTTCTGTGAATTAGATCACCAACCCATCAAGAATGTACAGCCCTTTTTGTGAACCTTGTTTGTTTGTTTACTTAGAGAAATTATGCTTTATTATTGCAAATGTAGTATAATAGTAGTTATCAAAAACATTTAGAAACAACCGGTACTTATTTTCGAAACGGTCAAACATGTCCAGAAGAAGGAAGTTAGTTGTCTCTTATATTAATGTAGTCTTTTATCAATAACTTGTTAATTTATTATTACAATAACACATACTTAATTTAGAGATATCTAAGCTTTCAAAAAAAAAATTAGAGAAATCTCATTTTGTTCCTGAATAAAATAGTTAGTCAACTTACTTAAAAAAATAGAGGTCAACTGTCCTTCGCCAAGGTGAACCTTACAATATCTTTTTCCAATAAGATAAAAGACACTAGCACATTTGGACCAGTTCTTTTTTCTTTCAACTAATATCTGAATTAATATATTTCTAATTGATATGACCAAGTTTGTCAGAAAGAGCAAGAATCCAAATAAGATTGTTAGACAAAATATATCCATCGAAGTTATGGGCAAATGAATCCTCACTTTCGTTTGTAAATTCTCTAAAGCAACCACAGTATTTCAGGAATTAAGTTGGTTTTATAAAAATAGGTTTAAAGTACAAAATAACAAATAACTTTTGAACACACCACATCTAGTGATGTTAAACGGATTGGATTCGGATTATTTGAATTTTTCGGATTTTTGAATGAGTGACCATATTCACACCCACCCTAAAGTTGTATGTAAATTAATGTTTTAACAAAATTCCAAAATTAGCCTAAACCATCGATGAAATTATATTTATATACTTTATTTCATATTATTTTAGCTAATATTTGCTTTTGAGAAATTTATAAAAATCTCAAATTTTTGACTTTCTTTTACAAAAAAAAAAAAACAAAAAAATCAATTCTATAGTTTTAATTTAAGTAAAAACTCTTTCATTGCATACCAAAACGATTTTATAGTTTCAAACTATAGTTAAAAAAATTCTTAATTGCATACCAAAAACCCCTTTTAAGAGAGTTTTTTTTTATTTTATCTGAACTCAAAACATAAGGGTTTTTGTTTGTCCAGAAAGGTTCAAACTTCAAAGACATTTTTTTCTTTTATAGAAGTTCAACTTTCAACATAAGCATGGTGAATCTTAATTGGTTGTAAATTCTCCAAGTAAGCAAAGCATTGTAGGAAACAAGTAGGTTTTACAAAAATAAACTTAAAGTACATAATAACATAAGACTATTGAACATCGCAGTAGTGATATCAAACAGACCGAATTCGAATTATCATATCCAATTTTTTGGATCAGGATTGGATTCGATCCAAAAGAATGAGTTGGATTCAAATCGATTTTTTTTAATACAAAAAACAAAAATTAGCTTCTGATCCAAAATTCCATTCAGATTAGATTCATAACTGTAAATTAAAATTTTCTTTGGAATTGAAATGGTTTCGAATTTGTATCGGAATCAAATTATTTAGGGTCCGAATCGGATTTTTTTCTAACATAAATCAGATTGTTATCGGATAGGATTTTAGACTTTTAACTTTTTTAAGATATATAACTTTAATTTATTTAATCTTGAACTTTGAAGTCAGCAACCAATTTCAAAGTTCAATGTTAAATTTTTCATTCTTCGTTTTCTTTATATTTTTAATTATTAAAAGAAATTCCAACCTTCACAATAAAGATGAACGTAAAAAATATATCTATAATTTTTTTTTACATAAAAGTAATTTTTTTTTAATTTTCAATATTTGTTTCGGATTTATTTTCAGATCGAATAATTTTGAATTTTGATTAGTTTTGGATCAAATATTTAGAATTCGGTTTTGGAACGGATTCGGCTAATTTTTGGATTCAGGTTTATCTGATCTGCATAGTGATTTCCTATATGCCATATTCAAAAAAAATCGAATTTGGATAGTTTCAAATTCAGATTTTTTTTTTTTTACAGAATTTTCAGATTAAATTTAGATAAAGGTTAACAATGTGGTTTGAATTGTCCTATAAAATTTTATGCCTATCTGACTCATTGAAACTGAGATGAAATATTTTCAACTTTGAATCCTATAAAATTTTGTGCCTATCTTTTTATTAGTTTTTTACATTTGTGTGCTTTGATTATTACTTTCTATTTTAATTATTACTTTGTATACAAGACACTCGGAAAAAAAAAAGTTATATCACAATAGAAAGAGGCGGAAGTAGGAGACGGCTGACCCGGGTGGCCGGGTAATATAGTCTACCATTTTTTGAAAAAAAAAATTTGAAACAATCTTTGGTTGAGTAGGTCAATTTATCATCATTGTACCTCTGATAGTATAATGAATTCTTTAGGATTTGCTTTCTTTAACAAAAGGTACACCTAGAAGAAATAAAGTTTAAAAAAAATGAAAAATAATATCGCAATGGAATGATCATCACACCTAGACTCAGGGGTGTCAATTTGGGTTAACGGGTCATATTTGGCTCAACCCGAACACAACACGATTAATTTTGGGTCGATCCCAAACTAGTGGTGTAAATATGGGTCGGACCTAGAGAGCTCGACACGGCCGGCCTGCTAAGGATAGCGTGTCGTGCCTGGCACGGCCCGCAAGTGAGGCGAGCCGTGCCAGGCACGTCCCCCATTCTTGGCACGTTCCGGGTCGTGATTCCAGGCACGGGGCTCGGCAAGGCACGGCAGCACGGGGTGCCAGGCCCAACGGTCTGCACACCGTGCCAGCATACGTGCCGGTCGTTGGGCCTACCGAATTCTTTTTTTATTTTTTATTTTTTATTTTTTTTAATGTAACGGTTATTTTTTTAAAAAGCTATAACAATTGCATTTTGCCCCATTAACTCTTGTCTTTTATATTTTTACCCACTTTTCTAATTTTTCTATAAATACTCTCATCCATTCCACTTTTCATTCACTTTCTCTAATTCTCTCAATCTCTCCATTCTCAAACTCTCTATACAATTTCAATTATTCTTAATTTCATTCTTACTCTCTCTCTACTATTCTACACCACTAATATACTATTATAATACTTTATTAGTAATTTACTATTATATAACTATTATTCTCTAATCTCTCTACCAAGACACCAAAGTTCAAACTTCAAAAGTACATTTTTCTTTAAGTGTTATTATTTAATTTTATGTTTTAAATTTAATATGTTTGTTTAGTTAGTAAATTTATCATCTTATGTTTATACTTTAGTTATTAATTTTATTTAGTTAGTAAATTGATCATTTTTATGTGTAGGGGTTAATTTTAATTTTTGTTTTTAGTAAATTAAACAATTTTTTTAGTAGTTAATTTAAAAAAAAATCGTAAAATAATCATTTTATGTGTAGGAGTTAATTTTAATATTTTTTGTTAGTGAAATAATCATTTTATGTGTAGGAGTTAATTTTAATATTTTTTGTTGGTAAAATAATCATTTTATGTGTAGGAGTTAATTTTAATATATTTTGTTAGTAAAATAATTATTTTATTCGTATGAGTTAATTTTAACATTTTTTTTGTTAGTAAAATAATCATTTTTATGTGTGTAAGTTAATTTTAATATTTATTATTAGTAAAATAATCATTTTATGTGTAGGAGTTAATTTTAATATATTTTGTTAGTAAAATAATCGTTTTTATGTGTGTGAGTTAATTTTAATATTTTTTGTTAGTAAAATAATCATTTTATGTGTAGGAGTTAATTTTAATAATTTTTGTTAGTAAAATAATCATTTTTATGTGTGTGAGTTAATTTTAATATTTTTTGTTAGTAAAATAATCATTTTAATTTTAATATTTATTAATGACTAATGACCTGATATTTTTTTTTCTAGGAAATGGATCCTAACCATCCTTATTTTTCGGACGGTCTAAACATGCTGAATGATGATTTTGATCTCTCCGGACCGTCAGAAACCGTAGCAGGACCTTCTAGTTCCGGCGCCACACCGACATCACGTACCAAATCTAAGAGGTTAACATCAGACGTATGGCAGTGTTTTGACGTAGTAGAAATGACACTCCCAGACGGTACGGTCGGTCCCAGAGCCAAATGTAAGTTTTGTCTTAAGAACTATACCATTACTAAGGGTGCAACCGGTCATTTGAGAAGGCATATGGAAAAATGCATGCCCAAACACGTACATGTACCCACTACAACCCATACACAACTACAACGGCACCCAGAAGGGTCCGTTACGATGTGGCATTATGACGCATCGCTTGCTAGAGAATGCTTGGCACGGTACATTGTACAAACTGATCAACCTATTAATTTCGGTGACTGTGTTTTTTTTTCAAGAATTTATCACATCTGCATACAACCCCCAAATGCAAATTGTTTCTAGAACCACCACTAGGAACGATTTGATAAGAATGTTTAAAACCCAACGAGATGACTTGACGGCTGAATTACAGCATCTAACTGTCTCAATTGCATTAACTTCCGATATTTGGAACGCATATTCCAAACAGGACTATTTATGTGTCACAGGACACTATTTAGACTCTGAATGTAGGATACAAAAAAAATTCTTGATTTTCGTCCTATGGATTTTGCACATACCGCAGACAATATTTTTGTTGTCATTCTTTCTGTTTTAGAAACTTATGGCATAACTCATCGCATCCTCTCTATCACATTAGATAATGCATCGGCAAATACTAGGTTTATTGCATTATTTACTGAAAGAAACATCCCGCAAGCTGGGGGTTATTTCTTCTATCAACATTGTGCATGTCATATCATAAATTTAGTTGTACAGTCTGGTTTGAAGGAAGTAAGCGATCGTATATAACGCATCATATATGCCATTTCTTGGATCGGTAGCTCTAATCCAAGATTTCAAGAATTTGGCAGACACTGTACATTAAACGGTCTACGACCCCGACAATTCCAAACTGATATGCCGGTAAGGTGGAACTCTACTTACTTAATGCTGAAAAATTGTTTGGAATATGATACAACTATTTCAGGTTTTTATAAAATGAAATTGGCCGAAAGTGGTTGTCCACCTACTCAATCACTGACACCAGACGATTGGTATGTGGCAAAGATTTTTGTTAAATTTTTAAAGGTTTTTTACAATGCCACTGTAACCCTTTCTGGGGTCTATTACCCCACATCTTCCCTGGTAATCCATCAGATTGTGGAAATGTCTGACCTGTTAAACACTTAAAGGGAAGATGACATGCTTTGCCCTACAGTTGTTGTCATGAAGACCAAGTTTAAAAAATACTGGTCTGAAATGCCTTTCCTTTATGCCTTAGGTGTTATAGTAGATCCTAGAATTAAATTAGCTGGTTTATAATATTTGCTTGAGTTTATTGGTAATAAATTGTCAGTAGATTATTCCGATTAGATTATTGACATTCGAAATAAATTGTTCGAAGTTTTTAGTATTTATGAGCTCAGGTTTGGCTGCGTTGACACGGAACCATCACCAGAACGGACTCACAACCGTTGCCGACAAGTTGAAGCATTCTCAAATGCCAGAAAAAAGACAAATAAGCAAGTTCTTCTTCTTCAACTACACAATCTGCTGAATAGGTTCCTTGAAGCACAGTTCGATGCCGACGAAAACACGGAGAATTTTGATCTGTTGTTATGGTGGAAGACCTATAGCTACAGGTATCCGGTCTTGTCACACCTAGCACGTGACATACTGGTTATCCCCGTGTCCACTGTGTCTTCAGAACATGGCATTCAGCACTAGTGGACGAATTATTGAACCAAGAAGAAGTTGTTTGACTCTAGAGATGGTGGAGGTATTAATATGCGTTCGGGATTTGGAGCATGCTCCAAAGAGGATGCAAAATGAAACGGTAGACGAACAATTTATTCAAAATTTCTTCAATTTATATGTCGATGAGGGTTCCGACAGTAACCAGGTCTAGAACTAGGTTGTACATGTACATTTACATTTACTTGTAATACGATTACAATCTTTTTCTCTTACCAAGTTTTTATCCCACTGGGTTTTCTTAGTAAGGTTTTTAATGAGGCAATCATGTAAGTTTGTAATACTGAAAATCCGAAATAAATAAAGAATTCTTCATTTCATATTTTTATCTACTTTTATTTTCTTTCATGTTTTATCTTTATTTATTCTTTGAATTAATTCATTAAATAAAATAATAAATGTATATGTAATCTATTATTATAAATATTTTTTTATTATACTAAAATAATAATTAAGATAAACGAATTACAATTAGAAATACATAAGTTAATTTGTTAAAACAATATAATAGTTATGACAATTAAATTAAAATATATAAAAAAAAAAAAAAAAATTGGGTATGGGCATAGACAGACGCCTTTGGCCCGTCTAATTAAGCCCACGAACCGGGCTGCCGTGTCGAGCCCCCATTTAGGAAAACGGACCCGGTTGGCCATGTTAAAGTGGGCCGTGCCAGCCCCCTTTTACACCATTAACCCAAACACGACACGATTAATAAACGGGTCACACCCCCTCGACCCAAACACGACACGAGTAATTTTAGATCAACCTGTACACAACAAGAATAACCCGTTTAATAAATGGGTTTAACGGGTCGTGTCAAATGACCCGTGTACTTGACCCATATACCTGTTCATACCAATTTCACATTTTCACTAAAATACACATTAATAATAAAATTAATAAAAACAAAGTAATCAATACACATGTACACTGATTCAAATATATCCTCAATCTACATAGATAATTCAAAACGATAATTAAGATCATATCAAATCTATTATTCTACATAGTCCATGAGGAAAATCCATAAGTCCACAAATACAAATTATCAAGGCTTGCTTTGCAGTTTGCACAACCTCCCTTATTCCATATCATCGTTATTTTTTGCTTTTGTTTCCCCATCATATTCCTCTTCCATACTCTCAGACCCGAAGCCAAAATTAACGATGTCAATGGAATCCATAGATGTATGACCTGCAAAATGTGAATTAATTGGTCTCAAACTTTCAATTAAGCACAAAAACAGCTACATATAGTTATATACGTTCTTCACTCAACAACAGCTATAATGAAAAAAATATGTATCTATATTTGGTACAGAATATCATGCTGACTAACATCAGGTCATCAGCTGAGAGATGTGTACCGACCTCAATCTTAATAATAATAATACTAATAATAATAATCTACTTGTTGTACAAACAAGATTATCTTGAGATAAAGTAATCCAAGAAATCTACAAACAAAAATAACTGGGAAACAAATTTTTTTTTTAAATGAGCAAAATAAAAAATGAAGAACAATAGGGCTGAGAAACATCACCTTCAAAGATCGAAACAAATAAAAACATGAACAAGCTTCGAGGTTGTTAATATACAAGAGAGCTTCACAGATCTGAGATTAAAATAAAAGGAAGTAGTCAAGATTAATTGATTAATAGATCTACATAACAAACAACCACCTCAAAGATCGATACCAATAAATCGGAAAAATAGAGATATTTTACAAATCGAAACAGGAGAAAAAAAAAAGCAAAATAAAAAACAAATAAAGAGAAGCGGTCGACTCTTACCAGTGACGCAACCGACGGCTGCGAGAAAGAGATTCACAGATAGGCAGAGGCCGACGAGAAAGGTTTTCAGTGTGAGTGACTGAGTATGAACGAGAGAAGCAACATATAGAGAGTAGAGACGAGTGTCTGATGTGCGGTAAGTGATGGAGTGATAGTGAGTGAAATTTAGGTTTAGGGTTTCACAATTTCACTTTATATAGTATATGTGTAATTTACAGAAATGTCCCTTAATACTAAATTTATATTTTTACCCTTACTAATCGTGTCAACCCGTGACCCGTTAGGCTTACCCCGGACATGACCCGATTATTAACCGGGTTAGACGGGTTGACCCGTTTACTGACACGGCCTGTTTAGCCTCAACCCAAACCCGTAATAATTGTGTTCGTGTCGTGTCGACCTGTCGTGTCGTGACCCATATTGACACCCATACCTACACTATTGAAGCTTTTTTTGAGATTGAAGGAGGGTTACATGACTTTTGAACCCACAACCTTATTTCCTTATGAATATAGGTGTGAGTTTATCACCTACCTAACCTTAACTTGTCTCTACAATATTGAAGTTGTTGGTTCCGAATCCCAATTGTGTTTGACTCCCCAAAAATCCATAATTAATTGTAATAATTCAAAAAAAATATTAATAACATACTTAGATATACCTAGATTCATTATTCAAACTATTTAAGAACAGTAGAACACAAACTATCAAGCAAAATCGTTATCTCTACCTCTATTGCTCATCGGTTGATTTAATAAGATTTGTTTCTCGATATCACCAAGTGACATCTCAATCAGATTGGTCCATCGATGAGAGTAGCAAAAATGTAGATTGAATTAACTTTTCCTTTTATCTCTTTCTTTCTACTGTTTTTAATAAACATTTGTAAGTTTTGTTTGTGTTTGCATTTTGCAGATTTTGAAACTTTATGCACTTTGTTTAGTACATGCATTAATTATAATAATAATAATAATAATAACATACTTAAATATACGTAGATTTATTATTCAAACTATTTAAAAACAATGCAACACAAACTAAAATTTAGTGCGACAAAATCCTTATCTCTACTTCAATTGCTCACCAGTTGATTTAACAAGTAGAAGCTTTTGTTTCTCAGTATAACCAAGTAACATCCCAAATAGATTAGTCCATCAATGAGAGTAGCAAAATTGTAGATTGAATTAATTTCTCTTCTTAACTCTTTCCTTCTACCGTTCTTAATAAAACATTTGTTTCAGTTTTGTTTGTGTTAGCATTTTGCAGATTTTGAAACTTTATGCACTTTGTTTAGTATATGCATATTGAGGGGTGAGACTCATTATGTTTCCATATCTATGTGTATCTTTATTTTCAATTAATGAAATTTTCTCGTACCATCTTATCCATGTTCGAAACAATAGATAAAAGTTGTCATTCTTCATTAGTGCAACGATTTGTAAAAATAATTTAATGTGGTATTGTAAGTAGCAAAAAAGCCAAAAGTAGGAATTGTTTTGCCCTTTCAATTAGCTAACAGTCATCAGAGAAAAATCCAAAATTGACTGAACAGTTTACTCATGTGAGGTGAGAGTTACCAATTACAAGTTGTTACCTTAGTAAACTATTAGACACATTTTTTTTTAATTGTTGAAACAGTTACTGTCATATTTGTATAAAATGGCAGAATCAGAAAAGAACACATAGAGTGAGAGAAAACAAGTGTCGTGCATGCAGTAGTATCAGAAAAGAACACGTAGAGTGAGAGAAAACAAGTGTCTTGCATGCAGCATGCTACATGTATATGTGAACACGTATAAATATTTGTTTGCATGACAATCGACAAATATGCTGTCAGAAGAACTTCACTAATGACTCCACATGACCAGCATCATGTCTTACCTCCTCTACTTCATTAATTGTATTTTTTTTAAAGGAAAAAAAATTCTTATATACAAATAAATAGAACTGAATTTTTCAAAAAAAAATGTGTCCAAATCGTTTTAGATTTGTAAATATTATCTAAATCATAGGATGATATTATAAACAGAAATATGTAGTTAAGAATTACTGAATTTTTTGTGTATGTATCCACAACATTTTTTTCCCGAAGAATATATAAGTTCAATAAACAATACATTTTTCCATGAAAATATTTAGATTAAAAAAAGATAATGAATTCCTTAAAAGAAACATGTAAATGCTTTATTTATAACAAAAAACAATTTTATTAACCTCTATCAAATATTAACTAAATATTTATTTTATAATATCATCTTATGACTTAGATAATATTTACAAATCCAATAAGTTTTTGACAAATTTCATTTTGAAAATTCAGCGCTATTTATTTGTATATAAGAATTTGTTTGTTTGTTTTTTTTCTTTAAAAAATACAATTAATGAAGCAAGAGAAGATAAGAGAGAATGATGGTCATGGAGTCATTAGTGAAGTCCTTCTGGAGTTGTGGTGTACATGTAGCATGTTACATGCACGGCACTTGTTTTCTCTCACTCTATGTGTTCTTTTCTGATACTGCCATTTTATGCGAATGTGACAGTAATTGTTTCAACAATTTAAAAAAATGTGCCCAATAGTTTACTAAGGTTACAACTAGTAATTGGCCACTCTCACCTTACATGAGTAGACTGTTGAACAATTTTGGATTTTTCTCTGACGACTATCAACAAATTGAAAGGGCAAAGCAATTCCTATCTTTTTTTTTTTTTTTTTGCTACTTACAATACCACATTAAATTATTGTACAAATTGCTGAAGTTAATGAACAACTTTTATCGATGAGATAAGGTTGGTCAGGTGGTATACCCTTCATACTAATACTAAAAGGTGTATACTAATACTAAAAGGTTATGAGTTCGAGTCTTTCCCCTCTCCAAAACATCGAATTTATGTATTACTTTTATAAAAAAAAATTGAAAATCTTTTATCTATTATGCGTGTCTAGGATTTTCTATGAAGGTGGGCTAAAAAGATTTAAAACGAACATTGATGCATCATAGAAATTTTCATTAACCAGAAATAAAGATACACCTAGATATGTAGACATAAACAAAGAACATAAACTCTCAAAACATGCAAAATACTAACACAAACAAAACTAAAGCAAATGTTTTATTAAAAACAGTAGAAGAGATATAAAAAGATAAATTAATTCAATCTATGTTTTTGCGAAAAACGGTAGAAGAAGAGAGATAAAAGAATAAATTAGTTCAATCTACGTTTTTGCTACTCTCATTGATGTACCAATCCAACTGAAATGTTACTTGGTCATACTGAGAGACAAATGCTTCTAATTGTTCAATCAATTATGAATTCAATCCGGATCAGAATATCCGAAATTTTTTGCTTTGTATAATTCGAATACAGTTTGTTTGGCATCACTAGCTGTGGTATTCAATAGTCTTATGTTATTTTGTACTGTGAGCCTATTTTTATAAAACCAACGTGATTCCTGAAATGCTTAATTTGCTTGCTTTGAAAATTTTCAACCACAGTGAAGATTCATTTGTTTAGGTTGAAAATTGAAATTTAGAAAAAGAAAAAAAATGTCCCTGAAGTTTGAGCCTATTTGAAAAAAATGACCCTTATATTTTGAATTCATATGGTTTTGGTACACAACTAAAACTTTTTTTTAACTAAATTTTGAAAATATAAGATAGTTTTGATATACAATATAAGAGTTCTTACTGAAATTTAAAACGATAGAATTGTTTTTTTTTTCAAGTCTAAAATTGAGATTTTTTATAAATTTCCTTCAAAAACTTAAAAAAATCGTACATACAGTAGTATGAAATAAATTATATAAATATAATGCCAATCATTTTTTTTCATATTTCACATTTGCTATTTTATAGAGATACAAGTTGACATCTATTTCATTTTACTTTTGTATTATTATGATATATCAGTTTATTGTGGAAAATAATTATGTATGTTGTATATTTTATTTTATAATATTTGATAGAGGTTAATAAAATTGTTTTGTTGTTGTTGTTATAAATAAAGCATTTATGATGTTTCTTTTAAGGAATTCATTATCTTTTTTTTAATATAAATATTTTTAATGGAAAAATGTATTGTTTATTGAACTTATATATTCTTCGGGGAAAAAAAATGTTGTGGATATATACACACATAATTTCAGTGACTTTTATAGTTTTATCTACATATTTCTTTTATAATATGATCTTAAGATTAGATAATATTTACAAATCTATGTGTGTATATAACTCCAACATTTTCTTCCCCAAGAATATATAATTTCAATAAACAATACATTTTCCATAATAATATTTTTTTTAAAATTAAAAGGTAATAAATTCCTTAAAAGAAACATCGATGGTAAATACTTTACTTATAACAAAAAACTATTTTATTAACCTCAATCAAATATTATAAAATAAAATATATAACATTCATAATTATTTCTCATAAGAACTGACATATCCAATAAAAATACACTAGTAAAATGAAATAGATAGATGTCAGTCTCCATAAAATAACAACTGTGAAATATGATAAGAATATTTATGTACTTTATTTCATACTATTATATCTACTTTTGTTTTAGGAGAAATTTATAAAAATATCTGATTTTAGACTTTTAAAAAAAATTATTTAGTTTTAAATTGAAGTAAAAAACTCTTTTATTGTATTTTAAAATCATTTTATAGTTTCAAAATTTTGTTAAAAAAATAATTAAACCCCTTTTAATTAAGAGGGTTTTTATTTTTTTAATCTGAATTCAAAACTCAAAAAAAAAAAATTCAAAAAGGGTTGAACTTTAGGCACTTTATTTTTCTTTTCAGAAGTTCAACTTTCATATAGCCAACAGTTGTGTAAGGATTTAGTTGGTCGTTGCTGATAGTCATATGTGAGAGAGTTATTTTTTTGTTTAATTTTAAAATTTTTGATTTTTATAAATCATTGATTGAAATCTATTGACTAAACTAACCCTATTATAAGGTGGTGTTTTTTTTTTTGTCTTAATATTAAAAAACCTTATTTTAAATAAGTAAAGTAATACCATATAATGTTTAAGACACTCATATATGTTTTTTTTTTTTGAGAGTATCTCATTTATTTATTTTTTTGATAAAATTGGACTTACCTAGAGGGAAAAAGCATCATAAACGATCATATGCTGAAAAACCCCTAGGCAGTATCCATTCATATTATAAAAAGAATAAAATGAAAAGTAACAAAAACCAGAAAAGCATAAAAACCAAGGGAAACAATCCCAACAAAAACATTGGCACATAGGCCATAAAAAAACAAGAAACAGAAAACATCAAGAAAAACGAAAAGACTCATGACCCATGACCCATGCAATCATTGCCAACCAATAAAGAGCAGAAAGACGGGGAGGTTGCCTATCACAAATCGACCTCCAACCCCAAAGCATGCTTAGAAAAAGCGTGTGCAACCTGATTCCCCTCCCTAAAGATATGAGAAACCTGAAACTCCATCATCGATATCTGATAGATACAGCGTTGCCAAGCCTGTCGAATCCGCCAAGGAACCTGCTTGGAGCGAGAGGAGAGCAGTTGAACCACATAAGAAGAATCACTCTCAAGCCAGATTCGATGCCACCCATTCTGCCAAGAAAAATTAATGGCCATCGAAGCTGCAAGAAGTTCTGCCTCAAACGCAAACACCTAACCAAGAGGAACAGCAAAACAACCCTTCACAAAAGCTTTGCAATTACGAAAAACACCCCCACAACCCCCAACACCTGGAGAACTCAAAGCGGCACCATCAGTATTAACTTTGATCCAACCAGGAGCCGGAGGCGACCAAATCACACTCCTGATAACCGGGGCCCTATCAGGACGACCACAGAGATCAAACCGCACGCCCAACACCGCATGCCAATTACGCATACACCCAATCCCTAACCGGTTAGCGTTAGACACCGCACGCCAAACCAAAGACAAAGCAGATCTGAAATCCATAGCCTTACCCTCAAAAATCCACGGGTTACGGGCAAGCCACACACTCCAAACCACGGCATGAATAGCCGTCTTCCATAAAACCCGCACCTGATCGCTAAAAGAAACTGACATGGCCTGAGAGAAGAACGAGCTCCACGAATCGGCAGAAATACGCAGCTGAAAAGATGAAAAAACCGTCTCCCAAAGAGCAGCCGCTAGGGGGCACCGAAGGAAAAGATGATCAGACGACTCACTGCTAACCCCACAAACACTACACCGGGAAGCTAAGTGCAATCCCAGCCCTACACATGCGATCCTCTGTTGGAAGCCGATTCAACAAAAGACGCCATGTCAAAGCTGATCAGGAAGGAGGGATAAAACAGCACCAAACATCCCTCCACCAAGAGACTTGAGGGGAATCACGAATCATAAGGGAATAAGCCGACTTGCAAGAAACCTGCTCATCTCGAGAATGAGCCCACACCAAAGAATCTACAACTAGAGAAATAGCAACCCTATTGATCCGAAAACATAGATCTGGAAAACGGGCTCTAAAACTATCGTCAAGAACCCACCGACCCTCATGGATAAAATCAAAGACTCTTGCCCTAAGAAAGCTAGCCAAGTAATCAGGAATCCCCAGAAGCTCAAGAATGGGAACCCCCAACCAATTGTCGCGCCAAAAATCTGGCTGAGAATTCTCACCAATGAGCCAAATGTCCTCCCTAAGAAGATCTGAATAATGAGAGTGAAAAGAATGCCAAATCGACGAAGTGACATACCCCCCATGAGATTTCTGAAGCTGCGTGAGATATCGCTCCCTCAAAAATGAAAAAGCAAAACTGTCAGAGGTCATAAACTTCCAGGTGAGCTTTTTTAAAAGAGAATCATTCAGCAACCCAAGATCCTTCAAACCAAGATCACCTTGAGAGTAAGGCTTACAACAACGATCCCAAGCAATCCGAATCAGTTTAGTCTCCTCATAAGAACCAGTCCACAAAAAATTTCTCAACTTGCGATTAACCAACCGCAGCAAAAAAAAGGCCATTTGTAGATCATGAAAGAATGCACAAAGGAGCTCGTAATGACCGACTTGATCAGAGTAGCGCAACCGGACAAAGAAAGGGTTTTCCCCTTCCACTTAGCAAACTTAGACAAGATTTTATCCGCGATAGGTTGTAACAAGGACTTCTTGGGCTTTCCCTAAAATAACGGGACCCCCAAGTAAGAGAAAGGCAACTGACCAATCTGCATACCATCCAAGGACTGCAATCTACCAATTCGGGACGGGGAAACAGAAGATCCAAAATAGATAGAAGACTTACCTCAATTAACCAGCTGACCTGAAATGTTAACATAAACCTCAAAAGCACTCATGATATTCTTCAGATTCCGAACCGTGCCTCTGCAAAAAATCAGAACATCATCTGCATAAAGCAAATGAGTAGGAGCAGAAAATCCTCTCGGAGAAGAAATAGGCATTAACTGAAAGAAATCCACCATCCTCGACAGAAGTCTACTAAGGAAATCATCTGCAATACCGAACAAAAGAGGGGAAAGAGGGTCACCCTGACGAACCCCTCTAGAACAACGAAAATAACCCTCTGGGGACCCATTGATCAGCACTGAAAGCCTCGAAGATCCTAGGATGCTTTCAATTCAATCTATAAAAATTGGAGAAAACCTAAAAGCTTGAAGAACTCTACGAAGAAAAGACCAATCTAGAGTATCGAAAACTTTACGGATATCTAGAGTATCTCATTTAAATATTAAGCGGTTTTGATTTTACTATGCTATCTCTATTTTAACAAATCATTTAACTTTAAAGATACTTTATTTTTATTTTTTTAATGTATTTTCATTTTTTAACAAATATTTATTTTTATATAAAAAAAGTTATTTGTTTTCATTTATAATTTTATTTATCAATTTAAATATTTTATTTTAAAAAAATAAAATATAATTAAAATATTTTAAATTATTGTAAAAAAAAATAAAATATTTCATATTATAGAAACAAAAAAAAACCACACAGCCATCACGACCAAACAATCAACCCTTCACGGTCGTTGCCACCGCTACGTACCAACATTTGTCGATGCCGCCGTGAGTCACCCATCACAACTGATCTAGAAAGATTCGCAAGTCACCGATCACCAAACCCCTGCAATCGAAGTTGTTGATTTGTTCGCTTAATTGCGAACGAAACCCGAGAAAATTCGATTTTGCAGACCCTGCTTCCGCCGCTCCTATTTCCACTGCTGCGCCTCATCCACCCTATAAACTACCTCTCACTGTTCCCCTGATGGCATTCGAACTGAATACGTCACCAACATCTAGTCTCTTCCCATTGTGGAAGCATTTTTCACATGAAATTCAACAACGGGCCTTTCTCTTCCGATTCGCCGCCAAGTGGAAAGTATTTCTTGGTGGCCTCATTGGTAGAAGCAAGGAGGAGGCCGGGCGTCCTCCTCCGGTCAAATCCTAGGGATGCTACGCCGGCCGCCGCCTCTTCTTAGGTCAATTTAGGGTTAGGTTAGTGTTAGGGTTAAGGTTGTTTAAGAAATTGAAGATTGTTTTTATTCAATGTTATTTTTGGTAATAGATTAATTGTACAAGGTTAATTGTGGAAATAATTGTAAATGTGTTAATTACGACTTATTTTATAAGTGAAAAGCCAAAAAAATTTACTTTTTCTATGAGACATATATATTTTAAAATAAAATATAAATTGAAAAAATAAACAAACATATTCATTTTAATTTAAGTTATAAGAGTAATAAGACTTAGGGGTGTGCGTGTAATGGATCGGTTCACTTTTGGAGTGAACCGATAAAAAACCGATAATGTTCGGTTTTTGAAAAAGTGAACCGATCCGATCAACTTAACAATTATTAACCGATCAAAAACCGATTAAATTTGACCGGTTCGGTTTGGTTCGGTTTTTTTGGTTTTGGGCCAATTGGACCAAACTCTTGGGTTTTAATTATTACACATATTTTCATATTTTAATCATTTTGGACCTTGGACCAAATTAAATTATGGGTTTGAACAAATTGAAAATACTAGTTTAAAATAATATTCATAAAAACAAACTAATAAAAAATATGATGTGACACACTTTCATAGTTTTATAGTTTCATGGACTATTAAACATTAAAACTAAGGTTTATAAATATATATATATATATATATATATATATATATATATATATATGTGTGTGTGTGTTGGATCTCGGTTCGGTTTTCCGGTTTGGGATAACGAACCGAAAAAGAAAACCAATCGGCTTTTAAAAAAATGAACCGAACCAAACCGGTCAACAAAAGAAAACCGAAAAAAAAAACCGATTGGATCGGTTCGGTTCAGTTTTTTGGTTTTTTGCCCACCCCTAATAAGACTTATATGGAAAAAAAAAAACAAACTAACAATCAGCACCTAAGTCATATATAAGTAGCTGAATCCGTAGGATTAAATAACATCAAATTTTGCATACCAAACCTTAAACATTCCTGAAAAAAAATGAGAAAAAAAAAGATCCTTAATGTTATCCGAAGCGACTGAGCAAAATGTTTGCAGGTGTGTCAAACATCATGATTAACGATACAAAAAAGAAACAACAAGGCATACATGCATGTAAGAGATCCTAATAATAAAAGAAGGGGAATTAAAGCGGTCATGCAGTGACACGTGAACGGTCGATATTGCGGCCCCACAGACGAACACCGAATTGCAACTCAGCAGCAGCAACGAGAAACTCGACAGCTTGGCGAGTGGTGAGCATGTCCACCATCTTCTTGAGGGTTCTGAACCGTAGATCGTCAGCCTTATGGACCACGATCACCAGCCGTTCGATCATTAGGTCGAAATCGGAACTCGAAGTCAGCAACTCAGTTGCACCGTCTTGCCATGCCGACATCTCACTAGTTATCTTATTCTCCTCCTTCACCGTCTCACATTGCATCTCACTCACTCTCCTGTGTACATTCCACAACACTGGTCACTAACAAAACAGTAATGTTACCGGGACACAGAATAAGAACACATTTCCACTATATACAATACCATTTTTACATTACCAAAATGTTATTATCCTAATTTTATATATATATATATATCTAAAAATTGTGCAGTTCAGAAATACATCTCAAATAACAATATTAATTACTTTTTTATAGTATAAATTTAATATTATTCACAATAAAAGCCTGACAAATTAATACGATAAATTCTGATTGTATCAAATGTTTGAGAAAAACCCAAAATTATATTTTACTGACGAGAATCAGTGAAAATTAATCATCTTTATTATATATCCGACTTTATTTATTTATTTTTCAAAAAAAAATTATTTATTTAGGCTTCTAAAAGCTTTGTAACTTGTGACGAGTTTCTAAAACAAAGAAATTAATTTTCACTCATATAACTATCCGGCAAGGTTATATAAAGATTATATATATAAATATATATATATATATATATATATATTACAAGAACAAGATCGGATTACATGTCCCTCAAAAACCTAAATTATTATAAACACTTAGTGCAACTATTGACCAAAGAGTATAGTCCCTTACATCCACGCTATGAGGTTGTGAGTTTAAAATTTTCTTCGATTCCTGTAGAAACTGTTGACCCATATTATTATTATTATTTTTTTTTGTCTTTTAAAATCAAGAAAAACAAGTAAATAAAATAAAAAAGGAAAATCAATAGCTACAGAGTACAGTCGTACAGATATATGATGAACTTGCCTGAATTGACTAGGAGAGAGATCACCAAGATCACCAGTTTTGAGTCCACGAAGAATGTCCATAATATTAGACTCGAACATGATACTAGACTCAGTGTAGACCAAATGGAACACAGTGGTTGGTCTCCACCCAGTGATCCAATGGAGAGACCTCTCGAGAGTGGAGGCCCAAGGAGCTGTGAAGATGTTGAAAACGTCACGCTCGACGGATTCGGACTTGACCCTGTAGTACTCGGCGTAGTGGGTCATGGTCTGTGAGACCAGGTCGTCAAGGTGCTTGTGTTGCTCCTCGGTCGTGGGGGGTTTTGGGGCCGTCGAGAGCTGCTGCACCAGTTGGTTCAAGTGGTCGAACCACGTCTCGTAGAACTCGTTGAAGCTGTTCATTTTTCTTGTTTTAGGGTCTGTTAAGAGTATGTGTGAGAGAAGCGAATATTGGTATTTAAGGTTGGGGGTTGGGGGTTTGGGATCCACTTAGTTTATAGAAAAGCAAAATGACTGCCAGGCAAAGCCACCGAGAGGCGCGTGCCCACTACGTGGAGGGACGGAGATGGTGAAATATGGCGGTTCAATCATGGAACTGTATCTTGATTCTTGACTATTCAGGGGTGTTATGGTATTTTCACCTTTAATAAACCGTAGTAGTTTATTGAGAGATGTTATTGTATTTTCACTGGTGGAGTCAAAATAGGCCGTGGCAGGCCAAGTTCGGCCGGCATGGTCCTAGGACAGACCGGGCCTTGCCCCGCCATGCCCAAAGGTAGGCCAGGCTGAGGCCCGCATAAGCCGCATGCCAGGCAAGGCCTCCAGTAGGCTTTCTGGCCCAGCCTGTGTGGCCCAGTTGCCATTGGTCAACGGTCGGTCCGTGTGCCCAATTCAATTAAAAAATTCTTTGAAATGATCATTTAATCCCTGATTCAATTTTTCTATAAATATCCTTTCAAATCAATTTTTTTTCACCTCTCTCTCTCTCTTTGCTCTCTGCTCTCTCTAATATCTAAGAGCATCTCCAATGCTATTATGTATTTTTGAGTTTCTAAATAGTGCAACATCAACATTTCTATTCAAAATGGGACAACTTTTGAAAATTTTGTATAGAAATTCATATTGACATCTCCAATGCAATTATCTAAAATCAAATATGTATCTATTTTTTAACCAATCATAATAAAACAATTATATCATTCTCCCTCCTCTTTTATTTTACAATTAAATGAGCTTTAATATTATTGGTGGAAATAGTTAGAAATCCTAGTCAGCATTCTAGGAGAGTTTCTACAATTAGAGTATCTCAAATGTAAATATATATTTTTTGGTTTCTAACTAGTGACATATCAGCATATATATATTCAATATGGATCCACTTTATGAAAAAAATTTAAGAAATGCATATTCTCATCTCCAATGCAATTATCTAAAATCAAATATGTATCTCATTTTGACCAATCATCTTAAAACATTTATTTCACTATCTCTCCTCTTTTATTTTTAAATTAAATATGTATCAATTTTTGACCAATTATCTTACAACATTTATCTCATTTTCTCTCCTCTTTTATTTTACCATTAAATGAGGTGCAATATTATTGGTGGGAAAAAATTAGAAATCATAGTCAGCATTTCTAGGAGAGTTTCTAGAATTAGAAACTCAACTCCATATTCTCAAACTTTTTTTTGTCACATCATCTCCATAATCAAGTTAGATAATTGCATTGGAGATGTTTTTTCTAACTCATTATCTAACTATCCTATGTGATATTCAATTTTCCCCAAATGCATAATAGCATTGGAGATGCTCTAAGAAACTCAACTTCATATTCTCTAACTTTTTTTTTGCTACATCATTTCCTTATTCAACTTAGATAATTGCATTGGAGAAAGTTTTTCTAACTTCTTTAGTATCTATCATATGTGGCACTCCATTTTCTCCAAATACATAATGTCATTGGAGATGCTCTAATTTCTCATTCTCTCTCTCTGTCTAGTCTCTCTACTCTAACTCTCTCTCTCTCTCTCTCTCTCTCTCTCTCTCTCTCCTCTCTCCTCTCTACTCTCTACTCTTTACACACTCTATAATATTAATCTCTAATTCTCTATAATAGTATAATCTCTAATATCTCATTCTCTAGTCTCTACTCTCCACCAATTCACCATTCTCTACAAATTACAAATTACAAATACAAACAAAAATAATTTCTCATTTATTTTTAATTATATATTTATAATTTATGTTTAGTATATTAATTTTTAACTTAAAATAAAATAAGAAATATATTTTAAACTTCAAAATTAAAATACATAAGTTAATTTAATAGAAAAAATAAACTTAAAATATTAAAAATAAATAAATCTTTAGCTCAAAAAAATAAATAAAATAGGAAAAAAAACAAACAAATGAATTGAAAGAAAAAAAAAACAAAACAGGCAGCCTGTTAAGGCCCACCGGCCAGGGCCCGTAGGCCGGCCTAATCTGGCTTGGCAGCACAGCCTATTTGGGGTCGTGCCCTCACGAGCCTTAACAGGTCAGGCCTTGGCATGGCCTGTTAAGGTGTTAGGCCTTTTAGGCCGGCGTGTAAAGAGGCTCGGCACGCCCGTGCCAGGTCAAGCCAAGGGCGGCCTGTTTTGCCTCCACTATTTTCACCTTGAGTAGACTCTAGATTAAAGTGGTTTACCGAATGACGAAATGAGGTTGATCCGGTGGTAATCCTGGTTTATTGAATGATGAAATGAGATTGGTCCAGTGGTTATCCTCTCATACTTGTACCATGAGATTGCGGGTTCCAGTTCATCCCCTAAAAAACTCTGAATTTATATAATTCTTAAAAAAATGGTTTATTGAGGGGTGTTAATGTGTTATGGTATTTTTCACCTTTAATAGACTGTAGGACCGTTTGGTATGGGTAATCTTTGTATAAGAATGAAAATTTGATAGCATTTCCATGTTTGATAGAAGATTTGAGTTTTTTTAAACCTGGGAAAGTGAATCCCGACAGAATAACATTACCCTCTAAGAGGGTAATGTGAAACCTATCCTCTCCATCTGATCCCCACCGTGGGGACCACCCTCATTAGAAAAAACAAAATATTATTATTCTTTCTTCAATTCTTTTCTTCTTCTTTTTCGTTCTTTTACTTTTTTCTTCTTCTATTTTTTCCTCCTCTTCTATTTTCTTCTTCTTCTCTTTTTTTTTTTTTTGGTTTGTCATTTCTTTTCCTTATATTTTTTCATATTCTTCTATTTTCTTCTTCTTCTTCTTCTTCTTCTTCTTCTCTTTCTATTTTTTTTTTCTAATTTGTGACCTCCAATGGAGGTCAGTGCGTGACCTCTAATGGAGGTTGCGACCTCCATTGGAGATCTGTGTGACCTCCATTTTGACACTTTCCTGAGAATCAAACAGACCCTTTTAAAAATTATCCCAGAATTTGTAAAACCAATTTCTGCTCTACCCAACAGAAACCAATTGCCAGAGGAAAAATAACTTTTCGAGAAGCGAAACAGAGAAGAACACTACAAGATGCAAAGTTTATGCTTTTTTTGTTTTCTGGGTTAAAAACTTCAACTAGCTTGAGAGAGAAGTTTTTGAAAAACAAAATTGGAGATTTGAGAGAAGGGAATGATGAAAAGGGAAAGTGAATCAGATGAAATCGAATATAAAGTTAATAGCAGTAGAAAATCTACTTTTTCAAAAATTTGATTTTGAAGAATTTGTTAGTAGCATCAAATTTTTTTTAAATTGGACAGAACAGAACAAAGCTGATTCAAAATTGATTCAAAAGATTAAAAAAAAAACAAATTTCATGCGTAACCAAACAATGTTACTTGATATTCTCAAAAATCCGACATAATATTCTTATACATAAACAAACATATGTATATCCGACATAATATTCTCATGCTCAAACAAACACATGAATAGAGGTTACTTAGGAAGCACATTACTATATTTAATTTTCTCATGAATCACATTATTTTGATTACCTTATACCAAACGGTCATGTATTGTTTTATTAAAGGGTGTTATGGTATTTTCACTTTTAATAGACGGTGGTGTTCTATTGAGGGGTGTTATAGTATTTTCATCTTTAGTAGAATGTAGTTGTTTATTGAGGGGTGTTATGGTATTTTCACTGGCAAGCCATCCAAAGAACATAGCGAATTAGCGAGAGACTAGAGAAACGAGAGATAAGTTTACGGTGGCAGAAATCAGAAATGACCGGAGAAGAGATCGCTGGACCTGCCGCCCCGAAGGTTCTCCGCTTCGTCTATTTCATCGGCGCCGGATGTAAGTTAAGCTTCACATATTTATCTACATATATATCTGTCTCTCTTAAAATAATTTGTCAAGAAATCAATTTGTCGATGTTACAGTTATCTGCACAGCCGCCATCAACAAGTATAGAGAACTCGAGCGCAAGTCTCTACTGAAGAAACAGGAAGAAGAAAATATATTGTCGGAAAGCTCAACGAATGCGGTACAAAAAGCAGTCAAATGAACTCTTTTTTTTCCGATTATTTTTAAATTGGGGATTTTAAAATCTCTTGGTAATAAATGCTAATGCTTTGATGATGTAATTTTGATATATAATGTTTGGGTATTTGGGTTTTCGTTTTTGGTTTTGGGGTTTGATCTTCAACTTCTATTTTATATATCTTGTTCTGGTGTTATTTCAATCAAGAATTGTATGACTTAAATTTACCAAATATCGATTATCAGATTAGCATCCTATTAGGCATTAGCTTGTATATCAAATTTTAAAATTTTACTTAACATAGCTAGGTTTTGTTGTGCTGGACTGTTTGGATCTAATTTGGAGCTGGAACTGGACCCTCGATTCGAAATCTATTTTTGGATGTCATCAATGACTTTAGATGTAGTATTGAATTGTAATTCCAAAGTTTTAATTATGTAAACGCATTTCTAATGAAAGCAACAAAAGTTAATGTCTCAAAATGTGAGGAAAAAAAACTTATTGGAGCTTAATAAAATTATTGTTTTTGGAGACCAAGATTTTTCCATAGCAACCAAACGTCTGAAAATTGGTAAAGAAATCTTTTCCTTGGATATCGTGTCAAAGAAAACATCTTGTTATCCATGACTTGACTGTAGTGCTTGAAGAATTTTGTGTTTGTACCTTCTCTTAAATTCTTTAAATGTTTTGTTTTGATCATTTCAAGGTAATTGAGGAATCTATTGATGTTGGCTGTAGTTTCAGCAAGCAAACAAACACACACCAGCTAATTTATAAGGAGAAAAGTGCAGTAAATAGAGGAAAAATCAATGTATAGCATATTTGTTTCCTTTGTTTTCTGATTTTTTCTAGATCATTACAACACTAGTGACTGATTTATATATTGGCACTTACACTGAATTTTTTTTTAGTGCATTAACTTTAGCATTCTCCCCCTTAATGTGTTGTTGAACTCCTGATGCTTATGGAACTTCTCCCTAGGAAGTGCTTTGGTCGGAATGTCTGCAATCTGGTTTTCTGATATGCAAAACTCAAGCAAGAGAGTATTAAAGTTAATGTGTTAAGTTTACTACTCTGTACAAATTAATGTGTAATTAGCTAATATTGTGTTATGCTTAAACCCTTGTAAATATGTGAAGCGTCTCTAGTGCTGTAATGATTTGGAAATAAATTCAGGAAGAATACAAGCATGAAACGAATATGCTATAGACTGACTTCTCCTTTTTTTTCTTCTCAGTTTGACTGCAATTTTGTCTTTATAAATCAGTGGTGTATGTTTGTTTTGCTTTGCTAAAACCACATCCAACAATTGAGCTTTCTGTTCTGGAGTCAGGAGTCAGGAGTCAGGAGTCAGATATGCACACTGTTTTAGTTAAAAATAAATCTTCTGATGATATTGACATGGAACTCAAATCATTGAATTTCCTTGTACATCCTAAACCTCATATCCGTTGCTGGGCTGAACGGAGAAGTATATCCAATTTTCTAATGAAGAACTCCTTTCCTTCATTCAGTCAATACCATTAAAAAAACACACTGGTTCTAATTCAGATCCTTAATGTGGTTACATATACGGTTTTGCTAATCTAACTATAACAAGTTCAATAGATTTCTGAATTACCTCCAGGTGTTCAAAACAAAATACTTGAATAATCTAAGAAAACCCTGGGCATGAAATTATTCAATTACAACACTAACGTAATTGATAATATGTTTTCTTCTTCTTGTGACATGACATCTAGAGAAAAAATTTCTTGATCAGTTTCCACTCTTGGTTTCTATGGAAAACTATCTGTCTTTGGAAACAAGAATCTTACTAAGCTCCAATACATTTGTTCGTGGTACTTGCTGTATTTTCACCCTGTGGAAGTTCTGTTAAGTATTGATGCTGCAATGGGATCATGAAGTATCCAACCATTATACATTTGTTTGTGAAAGGCAGATTGGTTTGGAAGCTTGACACCTGCTTGAGAGCCATTTCTTATTCTGCTCAAGTTTGTAAGCCTTTCCTCTCTTAGTAACGGATCTTGTTTGTTGTTTTGTGACTATCTCTTTATCTTGTTCTCATTGCTTTTTGTGTATATTGTTTGCAAGTATGCTCTATGGTTACCCCTCAAAGTAGACCCTCCACACCTGAAACTTAAAAATAAGTTAGTGATGTAGGACAAACATCAACAAAATAACTCAGTAGAAATGGTGTTAATGAGAGTCTAATGAATAATTGCCTCAACATTTTCATCTTTCTTGTGTCTGTTTTGTTGTTAATGTTAGTACTGGTGTTAATGAGAGTTTAATGAATTACTGCCTTTTGTACATATATATTTACATTCAATCTTTAAAGCTTGAACAACAAACTATTTCCATATTCATCTTATAGATGCTCTCAAGTGTTACGATCTGGAGATGAAGTCATGTAAATTGTTAGTATTGATAGTAGTGGTAAGATGGATTGTTGTTAATTCCATGACCTCTGATTTCCAGACTCTATGTGTTGGATGTACATGAATGGTATAGCACTGCTATTCAGCACATTTATGCATTTAATGGCATAACTAGGTGTGCAAGCATCTTCTGACCACTAAGATCATTCTGATTATGCAATCTTTTGGCATTTTAGGAATCATATTAACTGGTATTACAGCATTACCCCAATCTTTAATTTTATTATATTCAGTCCTGTCCTTTGTGAAGATTGTAAACAAAGGTTAAACTCTTAAGAGACAAGTTTTAGGCACCGGGCACACCACATCGTCATGCGGATGTAGTGCACCTGACTACTGACAATTTAGCACGATACAGTTTTTTTGGAAACCTAAGTTGAAACCTCAAACCATTCTCGCATGAAAGTTATTTTTTTTTCCTGGCTGCTGCTGCCCCTCTGCATCAAATCATCAAATATTGACTCCCTCTTAAAGTACCCTTTGGCTTACTCTCTAGCCTCTATTCTCTCCCTTCCCAGTTTTGGTCTCTTTTCTTATTATAATTCTTTTTTTTTTTAACCTGAGGTAATGCAAACTCTAGATCCCAAAATCTGCAGGTTTTACAATTACTAAACTGATAATCTTGACAAGGCAACCGTCCAGAACAATTTTATTGGTTGTAAGTTGTTATTTTACGCAGCAGAATGTAGAAGATGCCTGGACTTGTAGAAATCTCAATCTCTCATGTAGCTCTCCCATGTCCAGAACAATTTTACGCATCCCACAACGAACACAACATAGGTTTAAAGGAATCTTGCGTTTGCAAAGATTGGCGAGAGAGGGGATGACATCTTAACAAACCCTCCAAATGAACACTTAACCTTAAAGAAGGATGTTGAGGTTCTATAATGCAGTCCACCAATTGAAATTACGGCCATAGAAAAGAACAATTCCCTTAAATTGTCAGCCAATTTTCCCATTTATCCTGAATGTACCCACTCTTATCAAACTACGCCACCCTTTTCTTGTCATAACTCATAATGCCATGTTAGACAATACAGATTTGTAAACACATGAACTGAACTAATAATACAAGATTAAACATTCAGTATAGGTTTTTTTTATTTATTTATTATTTTTCTTCTTTTGCGCACCTCCTTTTGTTTTTCCAAAAATCTTTTGGAGTTGCGCAGACCTCATCAATGGAGGATTGTTGGACCTTCAATGGAGATTTTTTTGATAGTAAAAAGATATTATCTTTTTATTTTTTATTTTTTCAAATATTTATTAAGGGCATTTATGTCCAAAAAGTGAAAGGTTTGATAGAAACAATAATCAGTAATGCTACACATTTCATCTAAAATCCCCGTATGGTAGGTGAGATAAAATATCGTTAATGTGTATCCATTCACAATTTGACACCTCACTTGTCATATGTGTTGGATTGAAAAATTGGGATTTTAGATGGGTTATTTAGAATTATCCAATAATAAAACTATGGGAATCCATAAATTTAGAAAGCCTTTTAATTTTAAGGTTATTTATGAAAAGATACCAGAAGGAAACCATTAAAACTATATATTTCAAAAGAAAAAAACTATTAAAACCATCATTAGCATATGTTATTATTATTATTATTTAAAGATTAGGATATGTTATTATTGAAAATTATTTATTTACTTATTTATTTGAGAAAAAAATAAAATAATTTATTTCTACAAAATATGACTAAAATAAATCTTCATCATTGTAAAGTGAATCCTGTACTAGTACTCTAGTAGGTAAAATTTGAATACATGAACAATGTTATATCTTTCCGAAATTCTTTTAATCAAATATCTTGTATAAAAATTGATATTATGTATTTTTTTTTCTTTACCAATCATAATGAGTAAATACACTCAACAAACTGGTACCTAAAGGAATATTTCACATTTGTGACAAAGAATCTCAACTCATATATAGAGTATCGATATCTGATTGTATGTGCAGAATAAATAATCTCATATACATTGGCGCATAGAAGTCTGGAAGGTCATTAATGTGAATATGATCTTGCTAGGTTAGGGTAGATATTTCATATTTGATATCTTGAAATCTCAACAATCTATCTTCAAATGTGTCTTAATATACTATATTAATTTTTAATAATTCTTGTCTAAAAGCTTAAAAAATGATTCTATTTCTTTGCCGAAAACAATATGAATAAATCTCAAAATCTGAAAAATACTAGTTTACTTTCTTTAAATATAGGGGAATAATTATTTTGCCCCATGTAATTTGCTCTATTCTCCGGTTTTTCCCATCTAGTTTCAACATTCCCCCCCCCCCCCCTTTGCCCCATGTAATTTGCTCTATTCTCCGGTTTTTCCCATCTAGTTTCAACATTCTTCACCCCCCCCATGTATAAATACAACTCAATCTCAACTAGAGCCATCAAAATGACCGGTGACCCGCGAACCCGACACGAACCCGAGGTTGATAATCGCGTTCGAGTTGACCTTAATCGGGTTCATGTCATAAACAGGTCAACCCGTTTGACCCGTATACATATACGGGTCGTGTCGTGTTCTGCTTAACGGGTTAGCGGGTGACCCGTTTAGCAGATAGATTACGTTTGACATTTTAAATTTTATAGGGGTCATTACTGATATTTTACATACTATATATCATCTCTTTCTTTCACACAAACTCACACACGTAGCACTCTCCCCGTATCTCCAATCCCTAACCCTAACTCTCCATAGGCAAAGTTTGTACCCGCTGACCACCAGTTCACCGCCCTAGCTCAAGTCTCCGCAGTCCGCGGGCCCATCTCTCGTCTTCGACATCGTCTCTCTTCCCCACTTGTACAGTCGCCTCTCGTTTCTCAAGTTTCAAGTCTCAGGTTCGTGTTTTTTTTTGTGAATCAGGTCTATATAGCTTTATTAATGATCCATAAGTCGAATTTGCTTTATCTTGTTTTAATTTCTTTGTTTTTGTATATGAATTGATTTACAATTAAACTAGGGTTCATGAGTATATATTTTTTTATTTAGAGTTCAAGAACAGATTTTTTTTAAAATAAAATAAAGGGGTGGTGACGAGTTTATCATGGTCTCGTTCGTCGTAATTGGCTAATTTATTAGCCTTGCTGACCATTCTGATTTATCACCTCCCATATTCTGAGTCCCACTTTGATTTCGAATTTTTGTTTTCTTTTTGTGTTTGTGCTTTGCAAATTGGGTGATGATTATAAAAATACGTGGGAATTTGAGAACTGACGGAAGTGGAAAGTTCAGTTCAACAATTCATCTTGTAGTGGAGTTTGGACTGCTATCTGGAGTCTGGACTCTGCTAGTTTGCTATTTGTGTATTTGTGATTTTGTGTTTGTGGAGTTTGTGTATCAAGACATCAATTTTAAACTTTTAACTTTGGAATTTGGATCATTTGTGTTGTGGATTTGCTCTATTATGACTGTATTTGAACTTTGTAGAAATTGTTACAAACTTGATAGCTGTAATATTGTATTCGTGTACTTGATTGTAAAGGCTGGAAAATTGCAAATTTAAATTGAATTTTGTCTAAATTTGAATGAGCCAAAATGGTTCGACCCAACCCAACATGACTCGTTTAACTAATCGGGTTCGTGTCGTGTTACAAGGGGTTGACCCGTTTACCTAAACGGGTCTTGTCGGGTTGAACTATTTAAGTAAACGGGTTGACATGTTTAAGTAAACAGGTCGTGTCGACCCGTTGACCGATTTTGACAGCCCTAATCTCAACATATAAATATAGGTACACAGGGGAAAAGTGGAGAATGTTGAAACTAGACGGGGGAAAGTGCAGAATAGAGCAAACTACAGGGGGAAATGATTATTTCCCTTAAATATATTTTTCATTATCTTATAATTCTTATATATGAATAATTGGTAATATAATCTCAAGAGAGTAACTCAAATTCTTGAATCATGAATTTCTATCAATTATATTTACAATACGATTACTAATCAAAAATAAAATAATCGAGAATAGAATAAAAGAGAATCAAATTACATGAGGAATTTGGTAACTCAAATGATTGAATCAAAATTCTTAACTGTTATAAATTAACTAAAGATAAACTAAAATAGATGAAGAATAAAGTGAGAGATAGAGAGAGACAGAGACAAGAGACACGTAGCTTTTGTATTGAACATTTCTGGAGCCTTTTATTTAACAACAACAACATCTATAAAGAAAAGAAAAACATATATATATATATATATAATGGGCAGAGAGAGGCAGTGGAAAGGGAAGATATTTGTGTGATAAAAGTGGGAGATACTTGTGTGTATTACATAAGTGGTAAAAGCCACATATTAAACCTGAGCAAAGATATCCATTGATATGTCGGATCAAAGTAATATTTATGATGATTTTCTGGATCAAAGTAACATATATATGATGATTAGCAATATCAAAGTAATATTTATAAAGATCTTTTTGATCAAGTCAACATAAATATGATGATCAACTGGATAAATGTAATATTTATGGATCAAATAATTTTGAGTGTGCTTATAGAATTGTGTCATTAAAACCTTATCAGGAAAACCCTAATGGGACAAAAACCTGATTGGAAGGAAAAAGAGTACAATGCACATATGCCGCAATATAATTAATATACTTCATTTGATATGCTTCCCCTGATAAAAGTTCTTTTGAAGCAATCTTCTAGATTTCTGAAATGAAGCACACTGATGTTTATTTCATAAAATGCAATAACATCATAAATGATTAGAGGGAGTATGGGCAAAGACTTGCTTAATGAAGTAATATCCATATATAATTTTCAGAATCTTTTCAACATATTCTGATTGATGGACAAACATTCCATTTGATCAAGACACATGAGTATATAATATGATTATTTTATCTTTATCTTATCGGATATTAACTGAGACGGTTATACCACATCCGTTCATATTGTTTTTAATCCATATAAGGATTTTTGTATGTTCATCAAATACAGATTACGAGATCTCGATTTACATGCTTTTAGCATTTTGAATCCTTCGGGATTTATAAATATATGCATTGAGTGAATCATATAGACAAAGGGATATTAAGATTTTAGTCCCTCTAGTTAACGTTAATGTGGGTTTGGTCCACTAGTTTTTAGAATTACTAACTTTAGTCCACCGGCTCTCTGACAATACCTATTCCAGTCCATACCGTCCAATTCCGTTAAATTTCCGTTGACTTCCATTAGGTCAACAAAGGCTAAAGTTAGATTTTCGTTAACTTTAGTCCACCAGTTTTTGGAATTTACTAACTTTAATCCACTAGTTTTTGGAATTTACTAATTTTAGTCCACTGGTTCTCTGACTTTCGTTGACTTAACAGAAACTGTTATAGAAGGACTAAAGTTAGTAATTTCAAAAACTAGTGGACCAAACCCAAATTAACGCTAACTAGAGGGACTAAAATCATAATAACCATATAGACAAATGATTACTACGTCTAGAAGACGTATTTCAAGCCTTTTAAAAGCAGCCAAATTTATCAACGACGTAATCGTATTTATCAGTTGTGAATATCAAGTTTCTTTAAGAAACCTCGCACTACGAGTCGTGCTTCATATCTCACGACTTCATTTTTCTCATTATGTTTCCGTATAAAGATCCATTAGTATCTAACTAATTTGACATCTCCAGTTGTCTGGAATACTATTGATCTAAACACTTTATTATTGGCTTATGAAGTCAATTCTTCTTGAATTACTTCTTTCATCTAGGTCAATCATGCATTTTGTCTACAATCATTGATATTATGAATATCATAATTATCATTTATAATTTTAGTAGTGCTACTGTGTATAAAAATACATTATCAATGATTGTTTCCTTATGATTCCACATTTCTCTCATGTGACTTATAGAAATTTACTCAATTTCTATACTCTTGTATCTCTGTTGAGATTACTTCCATTTCAATGAATTTAGTCATTTCAATGAATTTAGTCATTTCATAGACTTGTGTCTCTTTTGATATATCAGACTCTTTTAGAGTTGATTTAGAGAAAGTAGATTTATTTATAACTCGAGTTTTGTTTACTTTTGGGATCCTAATAACAATACCTTTCAAAAGGTTCATAAACTTATGATATGTATCAGATGATTTATTTGTTGCCTTTTTCTCTGATCATTCTTCAAGAACAATCACCCGGCCGGGGTTTATGAGTTGACAACTTATAAAATCTTGTTACCTTTAATATATCAGGTAACAGATTAATAATCATCTGATGATCAATTATCTTTCGTTTTTGAGAGATACGACGATTGAAATGATATACATACATATATATAGATAACCGAACTGATATCTCTATTTTGTATATAAGTAACTTTTCATTTATTTTCTCTTCTAGAGAAACTTTTCCATGAGTAAGTCCCCATATATAATTGAGTAACTATATCGAAATAATGAAGTTCTCGTAATTTACTTGGAGACGTTTGATAAGTGATTCCCCTGATCCATTTTGATTATGAGTATATCTGAAAAACTAATAATCAGTGCAAGTAATATGTAGATGTTTGATAATAAACAAACATGTGATCATCTCGTAGATGCATCAATTATAACCATATAATAATGAAATAGATCTTTTGTTGGATGAATATGTCCACATGTACCCTATTGAATTCTTTAAAAGAATGATCAGGATTCAAAACCAACTTTTGGAATAAGATGGTTTTATTGTTAGTTTCCCCTGTGAACATGTAGTACATAAGTTCTCATTGGATAAAAAATCTTTTGGTTCTTTAATGGATATCCATGAGAATTTTCAATGATTATACGTATCATTGTAGATCCTGAGTGACCGATACGGTCATGCCAAAGTACAAACATTTTTAGATCTAGGAACTTTTGATTCATAACTGCATAAATATCTACACTCTTTATAATAGTGTAATATAATCTAGATTATAAAGCATGCAGCTTTTCTATAATGAGTTTCTGACATGAATCATGAGAAGTAATCCATATATATTAAACATTCTCATTACTCATAGTTTCAATATGATATTCATTCATCCGTATATCTTTGAAACTAAGCAGGTTCATTTATATTATGTTTGAATGATATAAAGTATCATTGATACACAATTTAATACCATCTGGTAATAAGATTGTGGCTCTTCTAGAGCCTTTGATCAGATCCGCTGGATCTGATCTGGCATTAACTTTATATGCTTTTGAACTAAGCATATTCTTTTATGTTCTGCTTGAATAATATATCAAGTATCATTGACACATGATTTAGTATTGTTTGTTAACAATATCATGGCTCTTCCAGAGCTTTCTATCATGGCTCTTCCAGAGCTTTCTATCAGATCCCTTTGACATGATACAGTGTTAATATTTGCATAGATCAAAGTCCAATTCATAAAATATATCTGACTTTGCAGAATTGTATGAGTCGTTGCGCTCTAGGCAAGACATATATTTCCTTTCTAAGAATTTTATGGACATTATGTGTAATGCTATTTTATATCTCATCTAAAATGATAATAATCTTTTCAATGGGTTTATTCTATAAATTTTTTCTCTTGTCATTCACAAACATCCACTCCTTGGTATGTTTTGATATCTCATGAATATAAATATATCCAAATTTAATCCCTCTTGATATTGCTCCTTCAGGAGCAAGTATAAAATGGATAAAATATCCTTTACAATCTCATTATACATGATATTAGGATCTTAAATCCTTTTATGACATTCACAACATTCACTGGATATGTAGATCTTTTTTCTCAATTGAATGATATGTTAGGATCTTAAATCTCTTTTATGATAATCACAGCATCCTGCTGGATATGTATGCAATTTATAAAATATTATTTCCAATTTCATTATTTTTTTAGGATCTTAAATCTCTTTTTTATGATACTCACAACATCCTACTGGATGTGTATGAAATGGATAAAATATTAATTCCAATTTCTGTATTCGTTAGGATCTTAAATCTCTTTTATAATACTCACAACATCATACTGGATGTGTAGATCTTTTTTCTCAAACGAATGATACATTAGGATCTTAAATCATTTTTATGATACTCACAGCATCTTGTTGGATGTGTAGATTATTCTTTCAAATAAGTGACATGTAAACGTATCACTTTATATATATGAGATAACATCATATTCTGAACGTGTTTGAAACCCCAGGTTCCAAATAATGAAGTATGTCATTCATGTATATAACACTGGATCCAGAACTCCATGTTCTCATTGGTTTTCAAAACCGTTCCGTATGGCATGTATATAACACTGGATCCAGATCTCCAGATTCTGTCAAGGGTATGCTACAGTTTGATATGTTGCATAAAAATAAACAATTTCAGGGTCATGAGATCCACCTTAAACACAGCATAAGCCAGTTCTGAGACACACCATAAGCCAGTCTAATATATTACATAAAAATAACAATTTCAGGGTCATGAGATCACCTTAGACACAGCATAAAGCCAGTCCAGAGACACAATATAAGCCAGTACAGAGACACAACATAAGCCTGTCTCATATATTACATAAAAATAACAATTGCAGGGTCATGAGATCACCTTAGACACAACATAAGCCAGTCTTATATATTACATAAAAATAACAATTTCAGGGTCATGAGATCACCTTAGACACAACATAAGCCAGTCTAGAGACATAGCATAAGCAGTCTCATATATTACATAAAAATAAATCCATAACTATAATATATAAGTTCCGTTGACGGCATAAGCCATCTAGTTAGTTAGGATCTTAAATCCTTTTTATGATATTCAGAGCATCCTGTTGGATGTGTATGAAATGGATAAAATATTATTCCAATTTCATTATACGTTAGGATCTTAAATTATTTTTATGATGCTTACAACATCCGATTGGATGTGTATATTTCTCTAAATATTGCTCTTCAAGAGTATCAAGCACGCATATTTATACTGGATTCATATCTCCAGGTTCTAGATATTCCATCGCTCCTGAAAACAGAGTTAATAAAGCTTGAGTAAGTCAAAACAATACTTACAAGCGGAATTAGCTGAAACGGATGGCACGGTTGCGTCCGGAACGGTCGAAATAGCTGGAAGCAAGTTTAACTCGGTCAAAAATTGGTGAAAATTGCATTGAAACGGACAAAAACATTTCTGGCTGACATGGCGCACATGTCGCTGATGTGGCATGTCTGACATTGATGTGGCACGCATGTCGCTGACGTGGCACTGACCACTGCTGACGCGTCGGCTGAACACTGCTGACGTGGTGGCTGACATATAGCTACAGTGTCGTCTTCAACCTTGGAAAAAATTAAAGAATATCTGGAAATTTTTTTCAGAGTTGATCGATGTTTGACCGAGGCTAAAACGTTCGTTAGAGCTTCGTTTGAGACGCGGTCAGTGGCGTCAGAATCATATTTCCTAGAGGCATACAACAGTATCCTCCGAAAAGCGATTCGAGCACTTCGAAATTTCTATACTCGATCAAAAATTCAAATCCAAAGCTAAAAACACTCAAGAATTTTCTCTAGAAGTCCTAGTCTATATTCGTGCTGAAAACGTGTTATAAATTAACTAAAGATAAACTGAAATAGATGAAGAATAAAGTGAGAGATAGAGAGATACACGAGAGAGACACAGAGACGAGAGGACGAGAGACATAGCTTTTGTATTGAACATTTTTGGAGCCTTTTATTTAACAACAACAGCATCTAATAAGAAAAGAAAAACATATATATATATATATATATATATATATATATGGGCAGAGGGAGGAGGTGGAAAAGGGAAGATATTTGTTTGATAAAAGTGGAAAATACTTGTGTGTATTACAGAAGTGGTAAAAACCACGTATTGCAACATTAACAAAATTTTCTCTCAGCTATTTACCTTGACAAATGACAATGGAGGTTGGCCTTTTCATGATTAAATCATCTGAATATAGTTTATTTATTTTAATGATAGTCGTAAAAAGACTAATAGAAAATTTTAGAACCTTCGAATTGCTGATTGTTTTCTTTTAACAAACTGTCAACTTGCTGTTGACATTGGCAACAACAAAGCAATTTCCTAGCTTCAAAAATAAAAAACAAAGCAATTTCCATTCTATAAAAAAAAAAAAACCAATTTCCAGTAGGTTTGGATCTCATTCTCACCTTAATTGTACTCGGCTAGATAATCTATTATCTTGTGTTTAATACAATAAATCAATAATATGGATTAATTCTATCTTTTGGCAGATTAAAGACACAAAATTAATAGAATTAATCTAGACATTTGAATTACTATATTAGACCGTGGCAATAAATCATGAATGTGAAAACAATAGATCGTGAATGTGAAAACAATGATGATTAAGGTGTGAGATCCATTTCTAATAAGAGTAAGAACATCTCCAAAAGATCCTTTAATCAAGCCCCTTAGCTTAATTAAATGAGTAGTTGCCATTTTTACTGCTCCAAAAAATCCTTTAATGACTCCCTTAATCAGAATCTATTAGAGATTACTCCCTTAATTAAGAGTTGGCTTCAGCCTCCCTTAATTAAGGGCTGACTCCAGCTTCTCTTAATTAAATGAGAAGTCAACCCTTAATTAAGTGAGCTCCACGTATAAAGAAGAAATATATTTTATGAATATATAAAATGTTTAATATTAAAACCTCCTCTCACCTTTGAATTATTATTATATCTATATAAATGTTTTTATTTTAGAAACCTTTCATATGGACTAATACCGTTGGCATTCCGTTTGTGTTAACTGAGTTTGACTGTTAAACAGTCTAAAAGGTATCTGTTTAAGCTTCAATTATATGAATCGATCATTATACCATCATACTTTTACAAAATAAATTAATAAAATAATACAAAATGCGGGAATATTAACTTGCAAAGGAGAATTTATATTGTGAACAATTTTATCCCTAAAAATAACTAAATTACAAATGAACCAAAATCTTTGAAAATAAACCAGAATATATATTTATTTATGTATTTATTTGTCTTTTTTATATATAAATCCAAGCAAATACTCATTTTTAATGTTTTTGATTCATTTGTAATTTTGTTATTTTAAACTTTTTAATAATCAAACTTAGTCAATACAAACGGAATGCTAACCGTGTTAGTTTATATGTGAGGTTTCTAAAATAAAAGTATTTGTAGCTATACATCCAATAATAGTTCAAAGGTTATGATATATTTTTAATATTAACCCTATATAAAAATAAGTGGGTTCCACATAAAATAACAATAATAAATTATAAAGGAGTATTCTTGGAACACATACCTAATCTGATGGGCTGGCCTTTTACAACAACATTCACCATTAAACAAGAGAGTATTGCTTTAATGTTAGACTTCACAAATTTGTTTCTTAGATTATGTTGGTATGTGAGTTGTCACTATCACATGCTCACCATATAAATTTATGTTTTACAAGATGTTGACAATACATATGGCAATATGATTTAGGAATTTTTTTTTTTTTTTTTAAATATAGGAAACCTAGAACTATCGACGTATCAAACAACCACTATAATCTGTACCCAATAAGCGTCATACACGTTCCAAACACCCGACACATAGTTAGCCTGTCAAAATTTCCTCTGACACACCAGTCACCGTAACATTTCTCCGCGTTTGTTTTCATCCTGTTCTATCTCCAACCAACAAAAACCAAATCTCTCTCTCTCAATAAAAAAAAAAAGAAGCCAAATCTTTCTCTTTTTAAAAGGAAAAAAAATTAAAAAAAAAAAACAGAGAGAGACTCAAATCAAATCAAATGTCTCTGAGAAAATCGTGTCTCTCCCGGAAGATCTCTAGATCGTATAGAGAGTCGCAAAAATCGTTGAAAGAGACTCGACCGGGCGGTGGCTCGGTCGAGTCGTCAACGACCGGGTCGGACCTGGCGGCGGGTGACGGAGCCGGGTCATGGGCAGGGATGTTCCCCGAATTGCTGGGGGAGATCATTAGGCGGGTGGAGACAAGCGAGGATCAGTGGCCGCAGCGCCAAAACGTCGTCGCTTGTGCGTGCGTTTGCAAGAAGTGGAGAGACATAACCAAGGAGATTGTTAAGTCTCCACCTGCTCCGGTTGGTGGCAAAATCACCTTCCCGTCTTGTCTGAAACAGGTATATATATATATTTTTTCTTTTTGTTGTTTTTGTGAGATAATTGATGGATGATGATGGTTGGATTTTCTTAATTAGCGTTTGATTGATTTTCTGGGGTTTGGATTTTATTTTACATACCGTTTTTATTTTTCGGTTGTTTAATTTGGGTAATTTTGTGGTTTGATCTTATTCGTTTATTGGGTTTTGTAAATTCTGCATTTAAAAAAAAAATGGATATGTATTAGCTTGGGATTCTGCATTTATGTCTGTTTGTTTCTAAGACGAATTAACATTGGAAAATGAAATAGTTCAAACAATTTTGATTGTTCATTGAATTGGAAGAAAGAATTAATCAATTTTTACTTAAATTCTCATTCTTGCATCATATTTCATTATTTTTTTTCTTTTTCTTTTTATGATAAGTATAGAGCAATAAAAACTAAATCCATTGGAGGTGTCCAATTTATCCTTTTGTTAGTTTATTTTATTTTATTTTTCTTCAGTCGTAAAATTTGACAATTTTATGTTGATTGAAAAGCGAAATGTAAAATACAGGATGTACTTCAAATTCAATTGATCGGGGACTTGTGTTTTCTTTTTCCTTAGGATCCTACTCATAATTTTTGGTGTAGAATAATTAAAGATGCATTAAGGCCTAATAATGTTTGAGCACATTGAAAAATATTAAGGTTGTTTTTGTGTTGCTAATTTGATTTGACTTCCTAGTAAACAAGGTTAGAAAGAATTTTTTGTCATAATTCTACAGAAAGTGGTTATCTTTTTTTTTTCCTCCTTTTTCTTTTAGACAAGCGGTATCAAAGCATCTGGCATGTTGTTCTCTTGGTTCTGCATTTTGGTTTGAATTGGAACTTTTGGTTTTGATTTGGTGTTCATCTTTGAAATATTTTCCAGTTCTAGGATTGATATTTTGTTATTATTTCTTCTGAATGCAGCCGGGTCCTCGTGACTTGCCCCATAAATGTCTTATAAAGCGAAATAAGAAGACGTCAACATTTTACCTTTATCTTGCCCTTACCCCATGTAAGTTCTTATTGATGGAATTGATTTTGCAACAAACACTTAAACATGAAACCTATTTATTGGTTAGACTTCTTCCAATGTTTTCTTAGCAGCAACCTTTGACTGGGTTGGCATAACACTGGCATGTATGCTACTAGTATTAAAGTTGAAGGGGACATATCTCCCTTTGTCAAACCTGTAGATTGACTTTTTAGACATGTAGGATCATGACTTTTGAGTCAAACTTGACTGGGTCTGAACTTGGAAGTTTCAAGGTTGGTTAGAATTTAGAATTGTTCTATGTAGTGTCATATATATATATATATATGTGTGTGTGTATAATATATATATATATATATATATATGTTATTCTGACTAATATATTGTCATTGAAATGCCATTTAGATTTAGATCCATATTGTTGTAGATGGCTATGGTTATTTTATTGAACCAAACAAAGAGTCGGATATTCCTTCTATAATTAGATGCAAGACATTTATCCCAAATGTCAAAATTTCCATTTATACCTTGTTAGTGTGATGTATATTTGTTTAAATGCATGTCTAACACGGTATATCTCGATCTCGTCCATTGAAATATTCATGCAGAGAAGGTTCTCATAGGATTTTGTTCCTCATAACATGGATTACATACTTGACCCTGGGGGACCAGACTTGTGTATAGACTTGTATCTGGTACCCATGCTCCTTATTACATCATGCTAGGAATGGGTTTTTGTCATGTTTTCAAGTCTGGTATACTAGTCTAAGAAAGATTTATTTTGGTTGCTCAATATTTCATGAAGTTTAGCATTCCCATAAATCTCAACCTTGTATCTTCAAAATCCCCCTAGCTAGGAAGAAAGAATGAGGTACATACAAGGAATAGCAATTTAAGAAGAAACTAAAAAGAAACCAGAAATGCATTGTGTTGTCAGCCATTGACAAGAACTTTAATTTTAATCTTTTGAGCTTGCAAAGAAGGTTTGGTTTTAATCCATACTGATAATGAATCTGTGATCAATTCTAAGTAGGGCTTTGAATAATTCAATTTCTGGGCCAGATCTATCTTTGATCCTACTTCTTTTCTCAATTGCTATAGGTAAATGAATGTACCATTTTTGGGTTGGCTTTGTCTACATTTTTTGGGGAGGCTGTACATGGATAGATAATTTTTGATGTTTTTCAATAGTTATAGGTTATATCTTTCAGGTCCCGTTTTGTGAATAGGCGGTTCATTTCTTTTCTTTTTAATAAACTTTTTTGTTTCAAAAGAATATATCTATAATAATTGGCAACAAGTTTATTAGCTTTGAATAGACTTCAAATTTTGAATCTGGTTTTCTTATTTTTCCACATCACTCTTCCACCAGCTCAAAGACAGTAAAACTTCACTACAGAGACTAACAGTGAATTTCAACCCACACATAGCTGCCCATGTTGCAGGTCTTATGATGAATCTTTGACCAGGATGATTTGGATCTCTCTTTCCTTTTCCTCTCGTTAATTTTCTCTGCTTTCAAAGCCATCTCATTACTTTTTCAACAGCCATGATCAGTTCCAGGACATGACCCATACCTTGTCAAATTTATTTAGGATTTGACTTACAATTTTCTGCTGATTTACAAATAGAATTGTTAAATCTGCATTCAAAGAAATTTTCTACCTGACCTGTATATAGAACTTGCTGCAAGCTGAATTCTCATCCCATAGTACCAATGTTCTAAAAAACCCATTGAGGCTCGCCTCAGAGGCGAAATGTGAAAATTCGCATTGTGGCCTAAGCCTCAATACCGGTTATTGAGGCTTGCGCGTCATTACGCCTCACAACTCCGCCTCAGAGGCGTAATGAGGCTGTACTCCTCAATTGTAGTCTGTTTTCTATTGGGTTTTAATAGTTTTTAAAGGCCCAATTTAACCATTTTGAATTGGCCCATTGAAAATTATAGACCGATGGGTTTTGAATTGTATTTAAAGCCCAAATAAGAGGCCCTCAATCCAAAAAAGAAAGAAAAGAGAAACCCATTGTGTTAGGGTTTGTTAACTTACTATTGTTCTTCACCAACTCATCTTCTTCTCTTGTGCTCTGCTGCTACTGCTCTTTTCATGTTATGAATTATGAACTTATTAGTTGTTTTATAAAATATGAATTATGAACTTATTAGTTGTTTTATGAATTATTATTTTTATGTGCTTTACTGCTTTATATATATATATATGTTTTTTATGTATTTTTACTCCCTATTGAGGCTTACGCCTCGTCTCAGTAGAGGAAATCGCCTCAATACTAAAAACGCCTTCTAGAACATTGCATAGTACTCTCTAGGTGCAACTCTTTAAGAAAATGATGGTGACATTGCTTTTTTCTTCCGCCAAATATACTTAGGTCCTTGGAATTTCTAAATTATGTCTTCAGCACATATAGGAAACATAAGCAGTGACTTTGTGCTGTAATCGGCTATTGGTTTCAGCCTATTAAGAAAAGATAAGTAGAAAAACAAAACTGGTCATTGAAGGAAGTGAATTGACCTGTCTTCTATTTTATAGGAATAGAAGTGAATTTACCTTTAGAGTTACAACACTATGTTGATAATGGCTTTCTAGATCTTATCTTTTATATCTGTATTTCTTTTCAGCCGATTTTGTTCTTGGAAGTTCCCATTGTACGGATGGGCAACTCAAGAACATCCAGATGCAGTCAATTTATTATCAAAATGGGTTTCAACAAAGATGTGCTGTTGCCTGTTGTGCTGTTGAAAAAATAATAATAATACTGCATCCTTGCTTTATAGCTTTTCCTGTAAACAATTGTGGATTTGGGGCCTGTGTCAAAGTTTACTGATATATTAAACTTAAATCATAAATTCGAATTTGGCTAGTGTTTCCGATTTTTAAGGTTAGCTATGGGAATGATCACCCATATTTTTCTAAGGCTTCAGGTTCATTATCAGTAGTGTGTGAAAAGTACAAAATTGGTTCTACCTGTGTAAAGTTAGTTTGAGGTTTTGAGATGTTTTGTTCTAATTGTGATTTTGGTTTTTTCTGACCTTGGGGTTAGAAGTTACTGTTATTTTCCCCTTAATTCCTTAGAATATGTATTGCTGTTTTTTGCTGTTTTTTGTTGTCTTATCATAACTTGAAAGATTTTAACATTTGAGAACTCCCTCATTAATATTTGTTTTTCCATTTTTGTCCGTTCCAGCATTCACAGACAAGGGAAAGTTTCTTTTAGCGGCACGAAGATATAGGCGTGGTGCTCACACTGAGTACATTATATCACTTGATGCAGATGATCTATCCCAAGGAAGTAATGCATATGTTGGAAAATTAAGGTCTGACGTATTCAATTTATAGATATTTAGCTGATGCATTGCACCATGATTTTTGAGACCTTTTTAATTATGTTTGATTAGTACCTGGAGCATGTTTTATTACTTTAGGGGGATAAATTTGTCTTTTCAAGCTTCTGGTACACGTCTATCTTCTAGAAAAAGTACCTCTCATTTATAACTAATTTGCTTTTCAAGGTTCATCATGCAATAAGGATAGGAAATACTGCTTCCTTTTGCAGTTTTTAGTTCCTATTCTCACATAATTCCAAAACTGCTGCAGTTCGGATTTTCTTGGCACAAACTTTACGATCTACGACAGCCAGCCTCCCCACAGTGGTGCAAAGCCCTCTAGTGGCAGAGCTAGCCGACGATTTGCAAGCAAGCAAATAAGCCCCCAAGTTCCGGCAGGCAATTTTGAGGTAGGACAGGTCTCTTATAAGTTTAACCTCTTAAAGTCAAGAGGTCCAAGGAGGATGGTTTGCTCAGTGAAGTGTCCATCATCAGTAGAAACGGATGAGGACAAACATCTGGATGATCTTAAGATGAACAAACCGGAGACTTCTGCTTCCGGCTCTACTATTTTGAAAAATAAATCTCCAAGGTGGCATGAGCATTTGCAGTGCTGGTGCTTGAATTTCCATGGCCGGGTAACAGTAGCATCAGTGAAGAACTTTCAGCTGGTTGCAACGGTGGATCAAAGCCAGCCAGGAGGAAAAGGAGATGAAGAAACAGTTCTGCTTCAGTTCGGGAAGGTGGGGGATGATACTTTCACAATGGATTATAGGCAGCCGTTGTCAGCCTTCCAGGCATTTGCCATCTGCCTTACAAGTTTTGGTACAAAACTGGCTTGTGAGTAATATATTTTTAATGTGTTATCTATTCTTATAAGTCGGGTGGATGTTTTATACAATTGTTCTGTCCCTTATCTATATATCTTTGAACAGTTTTGAATGTGGGAAGAAGCATATATAATGTACATGTTGCTGTTGTATGAATATAACTTTCGTTGAAATTATTGGTTTCTTAAGAATCTATGGCCAGCTGCAAGCACCTTCCTATCCCGGAAATGTATAGTTGTGTTTGTGTATGAGGTCAGCAGTCATCCTGGTGTCTGATAAAACTTTGTTTTTGACAAGTGAGACAGCAAGCACCTCTCTTATTGGTTTTTTGCCTGGGTTTTTGCGAAGGAGGCACAGTCCCCCTGCACTGGTTCGTGGTTTTAATTTTCAATCATGTTGTTTTGATGGACATCCACAGTCAATCTTTGATATGGATAATGGAGATCTTATATATATGTATATATATATATATATATATTTACTTTTCCGTTAACGAGTTAATGGTCAAATACTAGTGACAAGGGCGACATGGGAGGTAAATGTTTGTTTTGTTTTTTCAAAAGTTGATTACTTGTCAATGCAAAGCTAAACCCAAACGACAAACGTTTATTGAGGATTTCATTTGGGTATTTTTCTCTAACAAATATGGATAAGTCCTATTGTCATGCATAAGCATAACATTGCTCTTCACAACTAATTCTTAATATGCATTAGTCCACTAATGAAGCAAGCATCGTCACTATCAATTATAGTTTTCTGCTATACCATTACTATTCTTCATAAAAAAAAACAGGAAGGAAAGAAAGAAAATGATAAAAGTGATCAATTAATTGATGAAATGTTACAGGAAGTTTACTCTTTTTATAGATCAATGTCAATGAGATCACATCCGTTTACACCTGTTCATCCTCAACCGTTAGTAATTATAGTAGCATAACTCATCAATCAATCTATATGATAATACACTCGCGTTGACTTATGGTGATTAAAGAAAAGTGAATAAGAGCTTTTGATGATAAAGGGGGTGTGAAGAGTAAGTTGGTGTTAATTTAATGTTAATTATTTTCTAGCAATTTTTATTCAAAAATGCGGTGGGAAGAATAAAGTAAACAAACAACTTTACACCTATTTTTTGTTTTTGAAAACCGTTTTTACGAAAGGATCCAAACATCACCTAATATTTTAAGACAACCTCAACCTATCAATGTACTAATTGTTTTCGGATAGACACAATTTGGACATATTTACAAGATACAAATGCTATAATACACACTACACTTTTACCATATAACTATGTAAGGATGTAAGTAATATAACTTCAATCATAATGTACACATAGGAAAAGTGTGGTATGCTATAAATATGGCTACCAGAAAAATTGATCAATATACATGGAATCTTCTTAATGTTTCTTTCCTACACGGGTCTTTTAAGATCCCATGGTTTTTACCGTTTCAAAACGAATTTTCAAATTCTCCTAAAGTCCATAAACACCTATCAACAAGACTTATACACAGGACCACCTAGGAGGTTTTAACAGAAAATTATAAAATCTTGATTCAATAAAAACGGGACTCTACTAGATACTTTTGTAGCATAAACAATCTCACAACCTTTCAACAAAATTATAAGGACTCAGTTACTCTATAAATTTAATATTTCTCTTATATTTTTGTTAACCTGACAAGTCTTCTTAAGTTTTAATACAGATAAAAAGAAAATATTGAGATTGTAGAATTTTTACTTTGATTGGATATATGGAATATTCACAGCTTTATTGATGTTTGCTAAAACAATACATAAAGAAAATTACAGAGGAATTTTTTGAGAGCTCTGAGATTGCAATAGATTTTTTTGTGTGTATTGCAACTGAGAGCAAGACTCAATTTATACAAGAAAAGAGATAAGCATGGCCTAAGACAATTGGCCTACACTGGAATCTTTTTTACAGAAAGATGTGCCAAGGTCGTTAATCTTATCTTATCTTCTTATCTTCTATCTTCTCCATTATTGATCTTCATTATTGTATCTTCTTATCTTCTCCATTATTGATCTTCATTATTGTTATGTTTTTACTATTTTTGTCGATTGCTGCCGACACTTTACTGTTGGATGCTTTTGTCTTTTTCTACCGACACTGGCTTTTGACTGTGGCTTAGGTGTCCAGATTGTGATATGCTTCTTTTTCAAAATTTTCAAATTCGTCTTCTTCTAGAAGCGAATCATCTTCTAAGAAAGCATGGTCACCAAAAGTATTTTCTTCCTCTTCCTGGAGTTCTTTGAGAGCTTCATCAATCTCGGGGAAGAGAAAAATCCAAGGAATTGGATATTTGAACCACACGTCATTGTTACGTATAAAGATTGACATGTGTGGTGTCTGTCCAACTAGTTTAGGTCTAACAAAATTTATGCAGAGAAAATATTTTTTTGGCTCTGTACCTTTGAAGATATTCATGGCAAATGTCCTGACAATCTAGAGTAGGAATTTCTTTTTGCATAAAGGATATAGGGTGATTATACGGGACGATCACAATATAGTGATAAGCTGGGAGAAAACTTGTCATCTTATATGGCTAGCTGATGATCCATTCACAAGGTAGCGAGTCCAAGTCTAGGCAGAAACCTTTTCTTCCTCCATACATTCGGATTGACTGTTGAAGCTTGTCTGGGAGGAAAGCGATCTTGAGTATGTTGGTAGCATTGAAGCTATCAATCATACCATAGCTAAGGAGTTTTTCGATACCAGCTTGTCCAAAATCTGGGATAGTAAATTCCAGTGGGAAAACATCCAGATTTATTTAAACTGTTATGAACTTGTACCAGACTGGCTGATATTTTAATTTTTGTGTAACATTGTAGTCATATCCTTGGGTAATCCTACGCTTAGGGCAAAAAACTTTTGTATTTTTAGAAAACGCTTCAAACCATCATTTTTAACATAGCCAAAAATGGTTTGTAAGTAGGGTTTTTATCGTTATATATATGTATATATATATATTGCTTGATTCCTCGTTAGGGTAATATTTATATTATCAAAGGGCCTTTCAGAAATTACCGCCTTGTCTTTGCTACTATTCTTTTGCTTGTCATGCTTTTGAATATTTTTTTGCTTGTCATGCTTTTGAATATTTTTTTGCTTTTCATCTATCATATCTAGCTTCTAGATCTAATAGTTGACTGTTCAGCTTCATCCAGCTTTTGCTTCAGGATTTCATTTTTTGCTTGTAGCTTTTCTAAGTGCTCATTCATTGTTGTTTTACAACTTTCTAATTCTTCAGAAATCATATTTTTTGCTTCATTGATTCTTTTGAAATGGTTCATAAAGCTTTGAACTTGGTTTCGATCATATGTGATTCTATTAAATTCTAAAATATCGAAACCGTCTTGATTTTATAAAAACATTCTTAAAGAGATGTTAGCTTCTTCTAAGGAATACAAACCTTTGAAGATGGGGTTTGGAAAATCTTCGACATAACTAGCAGTTTCCTGCCATATAAAATAAATTCCAACTTTTCTTCCTTTGTACACTACGTAATAAGAAAATTTATTATTTTCTACAAAATACTGGCTTCAATTATTAAGCGAGTTTAGAAAACCTTTGTTGTCATTTCTAAAAAACAAAATGTTGTTAAGTAAAGCTTGTTGAGGTTTTGTAATTTTATCCTTTAAGACTTGTAAAGGCTGAAAAGGGATTCCAGGACTATAATTAATAGTATAAGACCCTATGCTAAGATTTTCTATACTAATGCTTGATGCTGGGAAACTAAAGCTTTTCTAGATATTCTTTGAGCTTCTTGCCATTCCTGCAACAGTTAATAATTTATTAGTCTTGATAAAATATTTGTTACCGTGTTATCCTTTCCACTTATATGCTCAAAAACAACTTTGTATCCTTTACCGGTTAGAGTTTCTAAAAAGTTTAACCAATGCTTACTAATGAAAGAATTCTTTTTCACAAAATTCTTCTTTTGTACTTTCTTGTAAAATTCTACAATATTATTGCAATCTGTTCTAACGGTAAAAGAACTGTTTTGTATATAAATATGAAAAGTATTTAATGAATTTATTATTCCTAAAATTTCTAATTCTGTGCTAGACTTTCTACTCTCTGTTTCAGTAAACTTACCACTAGCATACTTTGCTATTTCTTTTGCATCTTTAGGGCTATTTACTGTGGGCTTTTGGATTAGTATTCCGGCCCATCCTTTACTACTGACGTCTGTTTGTATTATTTTGTAGTAATTGTCTATTGGGAGTGTAATGAGCTTTAAAGTCTTTACTATTTCTTTTATTCCTTTTACTAACTTTATATCTTCTATGTTAAAGTATTTTTGGCCGTTTTTACTAAGTTTATTGTAAGAGGCCTTATTAATGTGCTTAAATTAGGAATGAATTGCCGTCCATAGTTTAACAATCCTAAAAAATTTTGTAGTTCTTTTGTTTCTTCTATTTTATCGGGGAATTCTAAATTTTTTGTTGTAATATGCGGTTTCAATTCTATCTTTCCTTTGTCTATAGTTAATCCTAAAAAGTCTATCTTGTTTTTAAACAATTCTACTTTGTGTTTTGAAATTATTATATTATTTTCTTTAAGAGCGTCTAAAACTTTATTAACATGAGCTGTATGTATATATCTATTATTGCTAAAAACTAGAATGTCATATATGTAAACAATACAAAAACTGGAATATTTTTAAAAAACTTTATCCATTCTAGCTTGAAACACTTGTGCATTTTTAAATCCTGTAAGTTCCTCATATTTTGATTGGCTTATTTCGTTGACAAACCACATTGGGGATTATTCTTTGTAAGGGTAATTTAGGCCTCGTGAGTGTGATCAAGCTTCAAGGACATCATCTCTCTCAAAGAGCACTTCAAAGGTATCTCACTAGTTTAACTTTCTTTGAAGAGATCTAGTTGCACACACTCATTTGCATGCATTATTGCTCTTATCTTCATGTTATTGAATGATGCATTGTATGCCTCTTTTCACACTCCACACTTGCACATTTTGCACATCACTTAGTGTGTTGAGTTTGCCTAGAAAAGAGAATTTCTTCTCTTAGCGCGGCCTAGACCGCTTGGCAAGACAAGCTTGCACCGCGGCATACAGAGCGGTATACTTCAGCAGGGTCATGCTCCCTGTACCGCTTCCTGTACACTTGCACGCAAAGCGACTCAAGTCGCGGTGTTGTCCAGTAAGCCTCTGTTGCCCATACCGCGGCCTGTGCACCTGCATGCACAGCGCCCTGCACCTCGTTGTTGTCCAGACGATGCACTGCTGTGTGTACCGCGGTCTGGACACTTGCCTGCGACGCGGTCTAGCAAGCGGTTTTGACGGGATTCTGGTTCCTAAGTTCAAAACGACGCTATTTCAACTAGGGCTCCCATATATATGCTCTATCTTCTTCCTTGCTCGTTTTTATGAGTTCAAGAAGCCATTATTGAGAGGCCAAGCTTCCCTTAGAGAGAGAAACTCCCAAGAACTCATCTTTACTCAACCAAACACAAATCCATGTGCATCTAACCTCTTCAAGCATTATCTCATCATGGATTCTTCTTGCTTTCATTGACTAGGTAACTTGAACATGCCCTAAATCTCTTTGTATTTATTTATGTTCTTGTTTGCCTAGAATTAGCTCTTTTATGTGATTTTATTGCATATCTTTATGTTTATTGGCATTTATAACATGATTGAGTTGTTGTGTGTTGGTTGAGAGCCTTGTTCATTAATAGCTAGCATTTAGGACGTTTTTACCCTTCTAGCTAAATCTTCATGCATTTGCATTTAGATATTGATATCTAGGATTTGCATTTATTGAGATCTTTAAATCCTTAGATAAGCGTTTATTGTTGCCTAGCATTAATTGCATGCTTGAATATCTTTTACATATTCACATAGGTTGTTTAACCTCTTCATTGATTGTTTAAGCTTTGTGACTAAGTGAGTTAGTGCACAAGCTTGTGGTCAAGAATCACTATTAAAGGCCCGTTGGGTAGAGTGAAAGGGTTAGTGACCAAGTAGGTGTGACTTGAGGTCAACCTAGGTTGTAAACTTTCGTTCAAATAGTGGATTTGAGGACCGTATGTGGCTAGAAGGATAGCCCGTGAGTTTTGCCCAGTTGGAGGGTTTCTCACGTAAATCAATCCTTGTGTTTTTATTGTTTTCCGCATATTTATATGGATTGATTGCTAATATGGAGTAGGATTATTAAAATTGATTAAGTCGAAAAGTTGGTAATAAATCAACTAAAACCTATTCACCCCCCCCCCCCCCCCCCCCCCCCCCCCCCCCCCCCCCCCCCCCCCCCTCTAGGTTGTATTAGACACACTTTGTGTATTTTCAAATCCAAATGGCATAACTAACCATTCAAGATGACATTCAGGACAACTAAAAGTTGTCCATGATACTGACTCTTTATCTAACTTTATTTGCCAAAAACCACTTTTGCAATCAAACTTATAGAACCAAGATGCTTTTTGTATGCAATTTACTAATTCATCTTCATTAGAGAGTTTATAGCTGTTTCTTAGTGTATTATCATTTAGTATTTTATAGTTAATTACCATTCTGCTTTTGCCTCTTTTTTGTTCACTATGGTTTGTTACTATAAAAGCTGGGCTTCTATGTCTGCTAGTGCTTCTTCTTATTACTTTTAATTATAATAGATCTTATATATGCATTTTGTATTCCTTTCTATCTTCTAGGCTATAGGCCAAATCTTAAGTTATGATAGTAATATCATGATTTATTATTTCTATCTTATTGGTTTCTTTGCTTTATTTATTTATTGGATTTTCACCTATTATGTTTAAGGTTTCCAATTCTTCTATTTTGAGTTTTATTTCAGTTGGCCAATTTTTACAGTCTTCTAGTCTACTATTTTCTAATCCACTTATATTATTTCATTCGTCTTTTAGGTATTCTTTTAATTCGTCAGTACTTAAGATTCCTTTCACTTCGCTTATTTCTAATTCTTCTAATACAGAGTCAAAGTATTCTAAGGAGATGGGTTCTTCTATGTTATTAGTTTTTTTTTATATAAGGGAGATTTTGTGTTTCTAGCTTTGGTTGAACAAAAGTTGATTTTTTTTAAAGAAATTTACACCATTTGGTGTGATTAATATGCTTCCATTGTTTCCTAATATGAAATTTAATCCTAAAACGAACTTATGGCTACTGTGTTGCCTTGTAATTAGGGTTTGAGGTAGATTATGAGTTTCTCCATTAATTCTGATAGGTATGTTGATTATACAGTCTATTATTTGTATTATATTTCCTAAAAGTTCGTAACCTTATATCTGCTCCTAATGGAGTTCTATGTTCTTCTGGAGCTAGACTTTCATGGATGATACATTTATTGGCTTCGGTGTCTATCATAGCTTTAGTTCTTACAATTTTTGTCTTAAAAAGAATTTCTACATCTATTATTATAAGTTCACTATCAGCACGATTTACCTCTTCTTTTTCTATATATTTTCCTACACACTTTTTACAAATAAAGGCTTTGTTACCTTTGTATCCAGGTGATTCGTCTAAATCACATTCTTCTAATTCTAGATTGTTTCTTAGATCTTCTTCTTCTCTATCATTGATTATACATATACTTTCATTGTCTGATAGATTTTCTATAGTACTAATGTCGATTTCTTCTAAATTTTCCATATATTCTATCTGTTCTATTATATTGGCTTTGGCATTTTTTGCGACCAGAGAATTTGGCTTTATATGTCTTATTTTTCCACACAAATAGCACTTACAATTTTTATGACTCTTTCTTTTATAGATTATTTTCCTTTATCTATGGCTTTCTTAACTTTTCCTTTATTATTTTTATACTTAAAAAAGTTCCTCGTGTATGGCTTGCTATACTTATTATATTTATGACTTTTTCTATACCTTTTGTCTTTATGCTTATAATATTACTGCTCTTTTTGAACTTATGTTTATAGGTCTTTATTTGTCCACAACCTAGAGTGAGTACTTCATATAAATCTAAGCACATTCTACTAAATTGTTGTTGTGCTTGTCTCCTTAGTTTTTCTTCATCGCAAAGATCTCTAATCTTTTGCCTAACAAATTCTACTGCAGGTATTAAAGCCGAAAAATATTTTCTCTGCATAAATTCTATTAGACCTAAACTGGTTGGATAGACACCACACATGTCAATCTTTATACGTAGCAATAACGTGTGGTTCAAATATCCAATTCCTTGAATTTTTCTCAACCCCGAAACTGATGGAGCTCTTTGAGAACTCGAGGAAGAGGAAGAGGAAGAGGAAGAAAATACTTTTGGTGATCATGCTTTCTTAGAAGACGATTCGCTTCTAGAAGAAGACGAATTTGACCATTATTGTATCTTCTTATCTTCTCCATTATTGATCTTCATTATTATTATGCTTTTACTATTTTTGTCTACTGCTGGCATTTTACTGTTGGATGCTTTTGTCTTTTTCTACCAACACTGGCTTTTGATTGTGGCTTAGGTGTCTAGATTGTGATAGGCTTCTTCGTCAAAATTTTCAAATTCGTCTTCTTCTAGAAGCGGATCATCTTCTAAGAAAGCATGATTCACCAAAAGTATTTTCTTCCTCTTCCTGGAGTTCTATGAGAGCTTCATCAATCTCGGGGAAGAGAAAAATCCAAGGAATTGGATATTTGAACCACACGTCATTGTTACGTATGAAGATTGACATGTGTGGTGTCTGTTCAACCAACTTAGGTCTAATAGAATTTATGCTAAGAAAATATTTTTTGGCTCTGTACCTTTAAAGATATTCAGGGCAAATGTCCTGGCAATCTAGAGTAGGATTTTCTTCTTGCATAAAGGATATAGGGTGATTATACGGGACGATCACAATATAGTGATAAGCTGGGAGAAAATTTGTCATCTTATATGGCTGGCTGATGATCCACTCACAAGGTAGCGAGTCCAAGTCTATTAGACCTAATCTGGTTGGACAGACACCACACATGTCAATCTTCATACGTAACAATGACGTGTGGTTCAAATATCCAATTCCTTGGATTTTTCTCAGCCTCGAGACTAATGAAAGCTCTCAGAGAACTCCAGGAAGAGGAAGAAAATACTTTTGGTGATCATGCTTTCTTAGAAGACGATCCGCTTCTAGAGGAAGATGAATTTGACAATTTTAACGAGGAAGTCTATCACAATCTGGACATCGAAGCCACAGTCAAAAGCCAGTGTTGGTAGAAAAAGACAAAAGTATCCAACAGTAAAGTGTCGGCAGCAGTCGACAAAAATAGTAAAAACATAACAATAATGAAGATCAATAATGGAGAAGATAAGAAACTACAATAATAAAGATCAATAATGGAGAAGATAAGAATATAAGATGAGATCAACTAATCTTTCATTTCATTTTTATAAAGTGTAAAAAACCGATGTTTTGTTCATATCTTTAGCTTTGATCTTCGTTTTTGTATAGTTTGTCTAATTTCATGTTGTTGGTTTTTCTATTAGTTACGTTACATAGATATTGAACCAGTGTGATTATCATTTTTTCTTTTCTGGTAAGTTACTATGGCAAGTTGTATAATATTAAAATAAAATGTTACTATGGCAAGTTAATGATTCTTAATTTACCATATAGTTGTTAGGTATTTGATTCCAGAAAACAAATTAATCAACCTATAAAAAGGCTTCAAAACATATTTATACATCAAATCAACCACAAGCATTTATATATGTTCAATTCCACCGTAGTTTTAACTTCTTTGGACATCTCATTTTTAATTAATGTATTGCTGTACCCTCAAAAGGTTTCAAACTTTTGGTTTATTGTGACCGATAATTGTTAAGTTTCTCTGACTTTTCGATTTTATCACCAATCAAAACTAACTCATTTTTAACTATTAAATTTAAAATGTGAGTAGGGGCGAAATTAGAAATATTTTTTTAGGTACTTTCAAGAATTTTTTTATTGGTAAACAATCGTATTAATGTATTATTCAAAATTTAAGTGTTTTTTTTTAACAAAAATTGTACACAGTTTTTTTTTTTTTTGTTAAAATATTACAATAATTAAGAATTTTAGGGAGAGAGCATACTCGAATCCACAATCTCATGTTGTATGTGTGAACCTTATCTTATTTAAAATGGTACACATGTGAAAATCAACAAATTAAAAACAAAATTTTCAAAATAACTCTAATTCAACTATTTATTTTAAAATTCAAAATTGGCCGACAAAAATTAAGCAAGATATAAAATTGTATCAGTTAAAGAGAAAAAGTTGGTCCATATAAAAGTGTATTGTCTGGCCATCTCATCTCATTAAATAAATATTTTTAAAGGCTAAGATGAGACCTAATAGAAGTTCTAATTCTTTTATGGGTTTCATATACGTAAATAAATAACAGAGTCTTAACAATTAACAAAGTCTTAACCAATTAAATATCTTAACAAGTTTAAAGCAATTTCAAAAATATTATTAGTTTTTTTTTTTCGGCCATGGAGCATAACAACTCATATGAAATAACTTCTCATCCAACAACATAGAACCAGAAGGAGAGTTTAGCAGCAAATAACAATGCACTATGGTGTCATTGGTGGTATGATTATCCACATTTAACTCAAACCACTTTCCATCCATATTCCAATCCAACAAATAATTCCACAAGTGTTGTCGCAGTTAAATATACAAACAATTTCACCCACTTTTTCACCAAAGTTAAACAAGATTTCAATTTGGGAGTTTGGAACCTTGATGCTCATGTTAGTACACAGAAGATCATCCTAGACACTTTCGCTTACTTGAATATGAGCACGAGGAACAATTCTACAGAAGTAAAATAAAAAATTCAATTAGGCTTATTTCAAGGTTTATCGGCTTATGTGATTTGTTGAGCAGAGTATTCCCAAGAGGGATCAAGATCAAGGATAAATACAAAGCATGGCCTGTGTAGATTAGTCATTATCATGAGCCCATCTCATTAGTCATTACTATCATGTTAGATTAGATTATTCTTTTATTATTTCTTTTCCAAAAAAGAAAAAAAAAATAGTCTTTATCCGTTAGGGATTAGACTTTGATTAGGTTTATCATTCAATTATTTGATTTTTATCAAATTAGTTTCAAGTACCTATAAATAGGACTGTGTAATCTTTCACTTTAATTAAGGAGAGTTAATATTACAATTTCGTATTTAGTTTCTCCTTCGATTTATATGTTAGTGTTTCTGTGGTTGTAAAAAACAAAACTCAAATTTATGAGTGGTACAATTAACAATCCACTAAATATCTTTATACACTATAAAACAATTTTGTTAGACTATAACATTACCCCTTTTTTTCTATTCTTCTGCTTTTAACTAATCCTAAAACATTTATTTTTAAAAATCATTAAAGTTTTATTTGATTTTGAAGTGATGAGAATATATTAAAACAAGAAAAAAATAATTTAAACTTTTTCAATATCATTAAAGTTTTATTTGATTTTGAAGTGATGAGAATGATTTACAAAAATATTTTTTTTCAAAAAATTGTTGATTTTTGCAATTTCTTTTTGTATAAACAAATAATAAATAAAAAATTGCATTTTTTTCGTGTTAAAGTTTTATTTGAATTCAAAGTGTTGAGAATGATTTACAACAATAAAGAACCAATTTTTTTAAAAAAATATTGTTGATTTTTGCAAAAAACATTTTTTGCATAAACAAACAATAAATAAAAAATTGCATATTTTTTTCATGTTAACTCTTAAAATTTTGAAAAAAGAGACAAATGAAGAATTTTTTTTCCAATTTCAATATTCAATTAAAAAAAAGAAAATTTTAAAACAAAACGATTTAAAAAAAAATTGTTTTTTTTTATGATGGAGTGTTTTTTGTAAGTGTCAAAAGTTAAAAAGAATAATTTTGAAAAAAATGGAGTATCTTAAAAATTGTTTTTTAAAAAAATAAGTTTTTAGAATAAAGTTTATTTAGAAAAGTAGCGTGAAAAGAACAAAAATAGATTGTAAGAAGAAAATCTCTTTTTTTTATATATACACAGAAATGTTCAAGTCAGTGATCACTTGTATAATTTTATCGGTGTGTTGGATGTTGACACTGACACAAAGTGTATTCACTTGTCAAAACTTCTCCATAATCAGTGGTCTCAATGTAACGCACGGATGTAAGTTATATCAGTGCACACTGACCAAAACGAGACTATATATATAGTGGTACTCTTCTAAGGGATCCCTTATTTTAATTTCGGTAAGAATCTGGATGAAAACACATCTATTTTAATGAATTTTGATCTAAATTTTTTTTGTAGATGATTACTTTTTTAAAAAAAAAACCCATCCCTTTATAAACCCTAAAAAAAATGGGGCAGGTCGGGGTAGAAAACAGAATGCTTTCCCCATCTTACCCCATTTAATCTATTTATCAAAATTATTAATTAAAATAATAAATTATAATCCAATGAATATGATATCATATATAAATTAATTTTTAAAAATATTGAAAATCACCTCATAAAAATAAAAAAAGAATATAAATCTCACAATTAAAAAAATAAATTCGATCATTTTTAAACATACACATTGAAAGAAAAAACCTAAATAATAATAAAAAAATTAAAATTATATTTTAAGATGGGCGGGGTGGGGATTATAACACTCATCACCACCGCATACCCATTACGGATTTTACTATTTATCCACATCTCCACTTTATTCCCACCAAATCGAAACTCCTCACCACCCCATAAGTTCAGGTCGGTTATTTTACCTTCTCTAGGATCAACATTTATCTAAACCCAACATGGATGTGAAGACTCATAGATCCTAACAGATTTAGGGTGTGTTTGTTTGACAGGATGAGACTGGGATTGGACTATTTTTAGTCTCTTTCCCATGTTTGGCTCAGTAGTGGGGATGTGATAAATTAGTTCCGTTTGACTTTTTTATCCCACCAACGTGGGATAATTTAGTCCCGTCCAAAACGATGGGATTCAAATGAATCTCATCTCTTCTTCTCTCATCTAACATTATCATCTTCTTCAGCAACCAAACCAGAGAACGAAAAATTTATTCATAATCACAAAATCAAAACCTTCAATCACACAATCACAAAAGCAAAACCTTTTTCAGATCGACTATTTCTTCATTTGGTTTTTGTTGAGTAGAAAGCATTTCCATTTCAAACAAAAAAAAGAGCAGATATACTTGTTGATCTGAGAAATGGCACCGTCGAAGAAGATAATGGAGGTGTTGTAGAGCCCTTCAAGAGCATACTCTGTCGCCAGCTTCAAGGTGATCTTGCAAACACACCAGTGAATTTGTTCCCACCATCTCTATATCTCACTAAATTAAAAAAAAACCCCAAAATCTAGGGTTCCATTAGCGATAAATAATTTGAAATTTTAAATTTGTTGTGCGAATCTGATTTGTGGAAGTTGTGAAAGACTTAACAGTGATGTTTTAAGCAATTGAGGAAATGAGAGAGGGAAAAAGGAGAGTAGAAGAAAAGACAAAAAAGAGAAGATAAGGAAGGAAGAAAAAAAGTTGATGGTTTTGGTAAAGTTGAATCTTTCATAGAGATATGTTTTTCTTTTTCTTTTTTAAAATTTGATTTTTAAATTATTTTAATTAAGTTTATGTAATTTACAACTCAATTTTAATCTTATTTCATAACATACCAAACACAATATAGCACTATTTTTAGTTCAATCTCATATTGCATCAAATACGAAAAACACTGTAATTAATCTAATCTAATCTAATCCTATCTCTTAAAGATAGTCAAATCATATCCCGTGCACCAAACGTAACCTTATGGTTTAAAATTTAAATCCAACTCACCTGAAGGGATTATGCTAGTATACATGGTCTATAACTTTACATGAGTAATTCATTGTTCAAATCAAAGAGGAGTTTTTTATTTTTATTTTTTAAAAAATAATAATAATAATGTTGAAAATAGATAAGGTCCCATGCTAGCCTGTATAGTTACAGATCTATACCAGCTAAACCCCACATCAAGATAAGGAGGAATTTGGCTGGATTATATTTTGGGGTGGGTAAAAAACCAATAAACCGAACCGATCCAAACGGTTCTTTTCCGGTTTTTTTATGTTGACCGGTTCGGTTCGGTTCATTTTTTAAAAAACCGATTGGATCGGTTTTTTTTCCGGTTCGCTATCCCAAACCGGAAAACCGAACCGAGATCCAATATATATATATATAAAAACCTTAGTTTTAATGTTTAATAGTCCATGAAACTATAAAATTATGAAAGTGTGTCACATCATATTTTTTTCTTAGTTTTTCTTAATGAATATTATTTTAAACTAGTATTTTCAATTTGTTCAAACCCATAATTTAATTTGGTCCAAGGCCCAAAAAGATTAAAATATGAAAATATGTGTAATAATTAAAACCCAAAAATTTGGTCCAATTGACACAAAACCGAAAAAACCCAACCGAACCGAACCGGTCAAATTTAATCGGTTTTTGATCGATTCATAATTGTTAAGTTGATCGGATCGGTTCACTTTTTCAAAAACCGAACATTATCGGTTTTTTATCGGTTCATTCTAAAAGTGAACCGATCCATTAAACGTCCACCCCTAATTATATTTAACCCATTTTATTGGTATCTTTTGCTAAACTTTTGAATTAAAATAAGGGATATTAGCATTTGGGTCCCTATGTTTTTTCTGAATTATCTATTTTTACTAATTTATTCGTTTTTCACTGGATTGATCTATATGTTTTAAAAAACCACTCAATTTGATCTCTTTAACCAGAATTTTGACTGTCAACCGTCATAGTAAATGTTAAATGACCTTTCTAACCTTGACATTAAAATCAAAATAAAATAAAATAAAAACTTTTATTTTCTTAAAAAAATTTATCTCCACCATTCATCTTTGGGATGGATGGTAAAGATTAAATAGAATTTAACAAAAAAAGAAGAAGCAAAAACTGAAAAAAATATAAATAATAATAATAATAAAAAAGAGCTGAAGATCCATTCTGGAGATTTGTCTCCACCAACATCTCCATCCTTCTTCGTTCACACCAAAAAAATTGGATTCTAACATCTCCACCAACATCTCCATCCATTATAGCAGCAAAGCTATTAGACCCACCTCGAACATCTCCACCAAAAATGGAAATAAAAAAGAAAAAAAAAAGCTTTAGGAGACCAAATGCCAAATCCAACGTAAAACACCAAACGAAACCCAATATTTCAACACATCCAGTCACAATTCACAATCATTCTGAATCCTCCACCAAAATCAAAACAAACAGTCAGTAAAACCGTAAATCTCCCTTAATCAAAATCCACCAGATCTGAAGCTAAACAAAAATTATAAAATCACCAATTTCTAAAGTCACAAATTCCGGAGATGAAAACAAAGAGAGAGAGAGAGTTTTTTTGATTTTTGGTTTTTTAATGGCTCTTTATATATATATAAAAAAAAAACTAAAACCATCGTGTGCTCTCAGTTACTATTAAAGAAGAGATTTTGAGCTTTGAAGTTGGGTGATGAAGATAGTTCTTGAAATTTGAAAAAGTGTTTGGGAATTGAGAAAATGGAAAGAAGTAAAGAATTTAGAAGGAAGAGAGAGCATTACTTATCAGGAAAAAAAGAGTTTGGAAGAAAAGAAAAAAAAAAACCTATAGATCGATCTATAGTAGAGGTGCCCACGGTTCGGTTAAACCGTGGGCACCAAACCGAAACCGGGTGGGAAAAACCGAAACCGAAACCGCAACCGAAACCGCCGGTTACGGAACCGGTTGGAAACCGGTTCCGAATCGGTTCGGTTACGGTTACGAGAAGTTGAAAACCGGCCAAAACCGACGGTTTAACCGTCGGTTTCGACCGTTTGTAATAAAAAAAAAAAATTCTAACGAATCACAAATCGCCACGTGGACCACATATTTCAAAAAAAAAATTACATTTGAACTGATGACCGTTGGGCGTTGGGTGAGGTGACCAACGGTCATCTTGCCTATGGCCAACGGCCATATATATATATATATATTATTTTTTCCCCTTAATTTCTTAAAATTGCAAATTCGCCCCTCCACTATAATCCTATAAATACCCCCCTCATTTCAATATTCTTCACACCACTCTCAACTTCTCTCAATCTCTCTCAATCTCAAATTCTCAATTCTCTCTACATTATACAATTTTCTTTATTTTTCATTTTTCATAAAAATTAATATCTATTTTTTTCTTCAATTTTTTACAATCATCTATTTACAATTTTCTTTAATTCTTATTTATTATAGAAATTAATATCTATTTACATATTCTATTTTTTACAATCATCTATTATTTATTTACAATTATCTATTTTTCTTAGTGTTACCACTATTATTCCAACAATATTTTGAGTGCCTCACATATCTATATATATTTTTTACTATTATTATTTATAATTAATTATTCAATGGCAAGTGGGGGAGAAGGTTCAAGAAATTTGAACAAGGGAAAGGGTCCATTGCAAGATTTGTTGGAACACCAAGGTGATGATGTCAGTTATAACGACCGACTTTACCACGAGTTCCTTCAATCTCAATTTGGATCCGATCTCCCTCGTAGTCCTAATCCCCCTCTAATAATTTCCGACGAACCCGACCCCAATCTCTATGACCTTGATAGTAATGAAAATCTATCTACCCCCCAACCCCCTTCAAATGAATTTGTTGCAGGTGATGAAGAAAAGCCGATGAAGTCCGATCTCTTCAAATTGCATATGAAGAAAATTCAGTTAGATGACGGGATGATCCAAATCAAGTGCAACTACTGCTCCAAAATATACAGGACCAACAAATCATTCGGATATGGAACGTACTGGAACCATATTAGGAAAAATCACCCTTCTGAATTGGTAAAGACTAGTAACCAATCCCAAATCTCCAGGTACGGAACCCCTACTAATCAACTATTTCATTATACGTCTGAAAAAAACAAGGAAGAATTAGCAGTAATGGTTGCAGTTGAACATTTACCTTTTAGTTTTGGTGAGAAAGTAGGTTTTGTTAATTATTGTCAAAATGCATTAAATCCTGCAATGCAACGTGTTCCTAGATCCACTCTCACACGTACAATGTTTTCCATTTACAAAAAACAAAAAAACAAATTGAAATCATTTTTTTATCAATTTGAAGGTCGCGTTTCCGTATGTGCCGACATATGGACCGATAATTTTGGTAGTCACCATTATATGGGTGTGACATGCCATTATATGGATAATGACTGGGTCATGCAAAAAAGAATTATTGCATTTCGTGTTTTCGATGACTCACACACGGCTCAAAATATTTTTCGACTCCTTAAAATTATTTTTGAAGAGTTTCATATCCAAAACAAAATTTTTGCGATCGGTTTTGATAATGCTGCAAGCAATACCGCATCTATTCCTATGTTGCAGGATTTGTGCAATCCCTATTTTGGGGGTAAATTATTTCATCAAAGATGTGCATGCCATATTTTAAATTTGTGTGTTCAAGCTGGATTACAAATTCTTTCTGTTTATATTAAACCAATTAGAGATAGTATTAACTATATCTGGAGGCAAAACAAACTCCAAAAACTATGGTTAAAATATTGCTCTCAAAATGGTATGCGTCCCATTAAATTTTCTCGGGACATTAGTACTCGTTGGAATTCTACTTATAAGTTGCTTAATGAAAGTGTTGTATATAAGGAATTATTAGTTTCTTTTATTACTTATAACGTTCCTTCAATTTCTCTTCAATTGAAGCATTGGGATATATGTATAAAAATTCTTGAATTGTTACGTGTTTTTAATGATGCTACTAATGCTTTATCTGGTATTTACTATCCCACTACTCATTTATTTCTTATTCAAAGTGTTAATATTGCTGGTGCATTCAGTGAGTGTGAACTCGATGTTCAATTGAGTGAATGTGTTGCTGCCATGAAAAAAAATTGTTACAGTATTATAAGGAGATTCCAAATATTTATTTGCTTGCATCATGTTTTGATCCACGTTTTAAATTAGAATGTTTGCAAGATTATTTAACTCATTATTACAAAAGTTTAGATTTAGAAGTTGATGTTCTTAGTTATTGTAATTCCATTAAGGCTTTGCTTTATGAATTATATGATGAATATCTTAAAATATATGGTCCGTCTTTGAACATGCCGGTTTCACAACATCAACCGACATCTGATAGTACTGGTACTTCCTCTACTTTTAAATTAAAGGGTTTAGGGGATCGATTGTTTTCCCAAAGAGCCAAAAAATTAAGAACATCTTCTTCATCCTCATCCGGCTCGATTTCTGAGCTTGACCGGTATTTAGAAACATCTTATGAATTTTTAGAAGATAGTGAATTTAGTATCCAGGTTTGGTGGAAGGATCATGAACAGATTTTCCCAATTTTGGCTATTATTGACAAACAAATTTTGGGAACACCGGTTTCTACCGTAGCTGTGGAACAAGAATTTAGTGCAGGTGGAAATATTTTGGAACCAAGACGGTCGGTTATGTGTCCGCAGACACTTGAAGCTCAGGCGTGTCTTGATGATTGGACAAAGGCAAAATACAGACAACAAGAAATCGAGGCGGAGATAGTGAATGATTTTTTCGAAGATGACCAAACCACGGGAACAGAAGGCAGCGATTAGATTCCATTCCAACTTCCAACCTTCAACACCGAACATCTAATTAAAGGTAAAAGAACTACGTGGCCTTTGATTCCTCTACTGCTCTACATTTATGGAGGATACGTAGGCAACTTAATTGAGGTCAAATTAAGTGCAAGGCCGATTTTTTTATTTTTTATTTTTAATTCAACTTTGTTACATTGTATATTTGAATTCAATATCCATTTAATTATTTTTTAATACATCTGCAATTGTAATTTTGTATCAATTTATCAATGTCAATTTCTTTTATTTTCAACATTATTAAATACCTAAATGCTTCAATTGTATATTATATATTTATATAATTGTATTGAATATTTTATATTAATTTCATTTTATTACAAATGTTTCATTTTATTACAATGTTTCAATTTCATTTTATTACAAATGTTTCAATTTCATATTATATTTTAAATTTTATTCATTTGTCAAAAAACAATTCTGGAACATTATTTTTCCCATTATTTTAATTACGTTTAGTAATTATTGTAATTAGGTTTTGTTTGGAAAAAATAAATAAAACCGAAACCGAAACCGAAATAAACCGAAACCGAAACCGAAATAAACCGAAACCGAAACCGAAACCGAAACCGGCGGAACCGGAACCGGAACCGAAACCGAAAACCAAACCGGTTTTCTCGGTTACGGTTACGGTTTGGGTGGCCACGGAACCGAAACCGGCGGTTTCGAAACCAAAACCGCCCCGAAACCGAACCGTGGCCACCTCTAATCTATAGAGATTTTTTTCCTTTCCAAATTTAAATTTTTTTTAGCTTTTATTTTTATTTTAGTTTTCAATTTTTTATTATTTTATTATTTTTCATATTATACAAATATATTTAAAAAAATTATTTATTGTTCAGGACACATGTCATCTTTTTGGTTTAAAGACAAAATTACCATTGAAACTGTTAAAGTTAACCAACTTCTGACTCATAGAGAGACCAAATTGAGTAGTTTTTGAAAATATAGGGACCAATTCAATAAAAAATGAATAAATAAATAAAAAATAGATAATTCAAAAAAAATATAAAAACCGAAATGATAATATCTCTTAAAATAACAACTTTTGAAATAAAATAACAATATTATCCTTCAACGTGTTAAACTTAATAAAAGGGCAAACCTTAGGAAATAAGAGTGTTATTTACTCTTCTTTTTGTACTTACAGGAGGAAGATTTAAACTTGACCTCAACTACACTGAGAGGTGTGGTTACCAGCAATTCCCTCCCTACCTCATGTATCTCAACACCCATTTTATTATTAATTATACTTACAAGGATATGTGCAAAATCCCTACCAATTCAACAACTATACAGTACTTATAGTGGTTAAACCCCTACTAATAAAGAGTGTTGTATACTTATATTTGCATCCATGAACCTTTCTAATGATGCTTGCATTCATTTTCAGGTGTCTTGGATTTAATAAACATTATTTTTTCAATAATAAATCAATACAAAAGGGTAATTTTCAAAGAAAAGGGGAAAATTAAAATTAAATAATAGACGATTTAAGAGGTTTCCTAGCCAAACATTCTTCACTTTTCCTTAGCTTGCATACCCATTAAAGAAATATAGTAAAAAAAAATTCATGTCAACTGTCACGTTCAGTAGGGTTCTTGCGGAATGTTGAATTTAGAATCTGATCCAACAATGAGCCGAAGGCAGTTTGAACAAGATCATGGCACTTTCATCAAATAAAGCAACTTAAAATGTGGTCATGAAAGATAAAAACTTCATAAAACGCATTGACATCACACGATTCAAACTGTCAAGACAATGGCGAGCCATAATGGTAGAAAAAGTTCATATACACCCACCAACTTTTAAGACTCACGTACACAGGAACACAAACGACAACATTATGAGTTCTGGTAGCTGTTTATTTTTCAGTCTCTTCTCACTTCTTTCCTCGCAGCTTCACACCAAGAGTCCTCTCCAGCTTGGTAAGTATCTGCTGGTTAGGAATGGCTTTTCCAGACTCATATTCCTGTATGATTTGTGGCTTCTCATTGATCATCTGCAAAGAAAGTAAACGATTTGGTCAAGAGCTCCAACCAGAAAAGATATATACAGTTTATAACAGATGTTTCAGAGGGTTAGAGATATATACCTGAGCAAGTTGAGCTTGGGTGAATTTCTTATCCATTCGAGCCTGCATAATGGCTTTCTTGAGTTCAGTAGGTACCCGGTCATCTGTTCATTAATGGAAAAGAGACATAAGAAAAGCTTAAAATGCTTTTATCATCTAGTAGCAAATTAATACATATAATCTAGAACATACGAAATGTCTCAAACAAGACAATAATGCAAGCAATTGAAAGTTGGAAACAACCAACTTCACATTAAGCTAATGAAAAGCATGTTAACATTATTCTCGGTCATGTGCGTGTGCAATTAACGTACTCCCATCAAGGATAATTTAAAGACAAATGGTTATGCCATGTAATTCACTTGCATATGACCACAACAGTTATGACCAAATTAAAAAAAGAGGAATCAGTAATAAGTTATTATCACAGCTCATGCATACATTAAGCTACACAACCAAAGCACAGAACACAAAGGTGCTGTTTTTTTTATATAAGTCTTATTTCCTCTTATAACTTAAATTAAGATGAATAGGTTTGTTTATTTTTTCAATTTATACCTTAATTTAAGATATATATATATATATATATATATATATATATATGATTGAAAAAGTAAAAAATTTTAGCTTTTCACTTACGAAATAAATCGTAATTAACACCTTCACAATTACTTCCACAATTAACCTTGTAAAATTAAACTAGTAACAAAAATAACCTTGAATAAAAAAATCCCCACTTTTCTAAACAACCCTAACCCTATCCTAACCTTAAATGACCAAGGAGAAGGTGGCGGCTGGCGCCACCTCCCTGGGATTTGATTGGAGGAAGCCGGCCGGCCTCCTCCTTGCCTCTGCCATGGAGGCCTCCGAGAAATACATACCACTCGGCAGCAAATCGGAAGAAGAAAGGCTGTTGAGTTTCGAAGAAGCAACAATCGGAAGACACTAGATGCCGGTGACGAATTTAGTTCGTGCGCCACCGGAAGAATAGTGAGAGGTTGTTTATAGGGTGGAGGAGGCCTGGCAGTTGAAGCAGATCGGAGGAGACAGGGTCTCAAAATCGAATCTTCACAAGTTCGTTCACAACTATGCGAAAAAATCGACTTCGATTGCGGGGGTTTGGTGATCGATGAAAGGCGAATCTTTCTAGATCGGCCGTGATGGGTGACTCGCGGCGACAGCGGTGGATGTTGGTACCTGACGGCGACTGCGACCGTGAAGGGTTGGTGGTGAATCGTGATGACTGATGGCTGTTGGTTTTTTTCGATAATATAAAATATTTTATTTTATTCTTTTTCAATAAATTAAAATATTTTATATTATATTTTATTTTATTATAAATAAAAATGTAAATGAAACAAATAACTTTTTATAAAAAAAGAAATATTTGTTAAAAAAAAGAAAATGCATTAAAAAATAAAATTAAAATATCTTAAAAGTCAAATGATTTGTTAAAATAGGGATAGAATAGTAAAATCAAAACCACTTAATATTTAAGTGGGATACTCTCCAATAAAAAAACAAACAAATGAGAGTGTCTTAAATATTAAATGGTATTACTTTTACTTACTTAAAATAAGATCATTTCATACTTAAGACAAATGAACAAACACCACCTAAGTTGTTTCGTAGTGCAGCCTAAAGCTAAATGATCCATTCTGAAGCATGCGGACCCGCTGATTCTTCTACGTAGTCTAAACTCTAAACAAACCAAATGACAAGAGAGTGGCAAAAACTGTCGGGACTATATGAAGACTGACTCTGAGAACCTTTTTTTTATTGTCCTAACCAAGGACGGCCTTGAGATTTATGCGAACGATTTGCATCAAATTGCTTCGATTTGTTTTTGAATTTTGTATCAGAGGATATTTAAAGAACCCTTACAATGATAAAATATATATATATATATATATATATATATATGTGTGTGATTGTCTAATAAGTAGATTTGATTTGGTAGATGGTTTTGTAAGAATGTAGGCCCATTTTTAATCAAACATGTGGATCTATTTTTAATTATAAGTTTGTTACTTGGCTTTTAAAAAAAAAATCACATGTAGGTCAGCCCAGCTGTTAGATATATGTCTAATAAAATTCGGAGACCCTATATTTTAAAGGGCCGTAGAAGGTTGTCTCACTGGGCTACCCCTGGGGCGTATATTAAGAATATATATGCTGATGTGTTTTGAAGACCATAAGAATATAGATCGGTATATTCTTTAATTAAAAAACACACAGTGAGGCAACCGCCTAGGGCCCTCCAAAGTATAATGCACCCGTAATTGTTAAACATATATCTAACAGCTGAGCCGGCCCACATATGATTTTTAAAAAAAAAAGCCAAGTAGCCAACATATAATTAAAAACTGACCCACATATGCTTGATTAAAAAAAAAAGCCACATTCTTTCTTTCTTTAAAAAAAAAATGGCCGACATTCATTCTTTTTTTTTTAAACAAAGGCCTACTCATTAAACACAAACAACATTCTTACAAAACCATGACAATCAAAGAATTATTATTATTTTTTTTATCCAAGGTCCTTTAAATATCCTTTATACGAAAATTCAATAACAAATTTCAACCAATTCGATGCAATTTGACGCAAATCGCTCACAAAAGACGTTTTCTATAGTTCGCATCAAGCCCCGAAAACCTAAAGGTCGGCCCTAGTTAGAGTCTTCAATTTTTTTAGGGTTTACAGGATGCAAACGTGCAAGTTGGCACTTTCCTTTTTGACATAAAGGGCAGACTTTCACACCTATCTATCTATATATATATATAAATTTATTTTTTCTTTTTTAAACGTTGGTTTAAAAAAAATTTGTTGAGTCGCCTCTCTTTACCTCAGAACGAGTCAAGGCATTGAGGCAACCGCCTCAAGCAAGGGAGACAGATCCTTCCCATAAGAGGCCTAAGGCGGCCAGACCGAAGCGCCTTTGGCTACGAGGCGCTCCTCGGTTCGTTTTTTTAAACATTGGAAAATCATCTCAGTAAATTTAAAATGGTTGCTTGATTATTAATTTTATTTTTACTTTAGCTCAGTGAGTGGCTCTGATTATGTTACAAGAAGCACAAGGAAAAATCACTACAAGTTCCAAGACGGCCAAAATAAGAACAAGTCTTTCAAGGTAAATTTATATGAACCATTTGAGGAAATTATAACCAATGGCAACAACTGGATGATAGATTTAAATAATAATAATAATTAGGGGAGAAGTACTCACGAGAAAGAGTCTCTGTATCTTCATCAAGCTTCCTAGTGTTCAGGGAAGTGCTGCTCGAGGCAGCCTTGTTTGTGCCAGCATTTGCTGCAGCAGAGAATAAGAGACGTAAGCAATTAAAACTTCATATAGTTGGGATAGTACAAATGCAACGATCATCACACTTCAATTTATAAATCTATTAACACATGCATGTAAATTCCCATCTTATTACACTTCTTCAAATTGAGAGGCAGTCTACCATAAAAAGATGTGATACAGCATCCACGGTACCATTGTGAGATTTGAACTTTAGTTAATGTCACGATGGACAACATTACAAGAATAAAGAACCATTTCATATAGCATATCAACTAACTGCTATGGGATTTATGTAAGCAACTTTACATCAATGTCACAATTATCCAAACAACCAGATACCCATCTAGTTATTATAAATTCTATACAAAATCACATACAGATACAAATGATGAACTTGCAACATAAACTAAAATAAAACTCGAATGACATGAAATTCTAATAAAAAAATATCCATAACATAATCAATAATACAAATAAGAACCCATCCAGGACAAAAAAAAAATTGCAAACAACATATCCATCAAAGAATTATAACACTAGATATTTTCATTAAACCTTATATAAATCACATTAATGGTTTCTCAAAAGAGAATATTTATTTCACAAAATAATCCAAACAAAGAAACCCTAATTTCTAGTCAGATATATCAAAAAGGGAAAGTAAATTTTAGGGTTTCTCGAAAACCATAAATATCGAATAATTCAAAAATAAACAAATAAAAGGCCGATAATATGATTAAGAATAGTGAAAAGATAAGAAGATAAAGAAGGGGATTACATTTTTTTAGGGTTTCGATTTCGGCGCCAGAACGACGAGCGGCGTTGACGACCTTCTCGTCCTTCTTGGCGGCGGCGGTGGGTGCTTTCTTCCTGATGACGACGGGCTCCCAGTCTTGCGAGATCGGTCCGACTCCGGCCATTTTTTTGGTAAGAAAAATCTCTCTCGAGTCTCGATTGATTTTGATTTGATTTGATTCTGATGCGTTGCAACACAATTGGTGAGGATATGAGCCTCCTTTCCTTAGTTTTATAGGGCAATCTTGATGTCTCTTGTCTGACGTGGCATTTCAATCCCTACCCTAATCTATATGCTGTCTTTTATTATTATTATTTTTTCTCACTTTCAACCTTTTTTAAAAAAAAAAAAAACTCACTTTCCACATTTTATAAGATTAAAAAGACCGTAAGAAAAAATAATAATAATAAATAAGAGTAAAAAGGGTATTCGTGTGTAAAAATAAATAAATAATTAAAGAAAACAATTGCTTTTGATAACTAAGCTAGAAACATTACTATTAATAGTAATTTAGCCAAACCCATGTATTTAATTAATCAATTGTATCTTTCAAAGGTTTAGTGGTCGTTTGTTTTTTTATCTGAAAACTGAATAGTCCTGAATTTTTCTGAAGATTTTTTTTTCCTCACATCTGAATGTACTGTCAATATGTTTGTTTTTTAAAAGTAAAATTGTCTGAAACTAAGTAATTTTACATTTATACCCACATTAAACAATTATACATATAATATGGAATAAAAACAATCCAAAAATAATAATTATATGAACACATATGATCATGATCTTCTTTTTCAATTACAAATAAACTTCATTTTTATTAAGAAAACAAAGGGTTTTTTTTTTCAAAAAATAAAATGGGCAACAGGAAAACTCATACAAAAACTAAAAAAATAATATACATCACCTTGATATCATAATAAAGTATTGATATTATACACCAATATGATAAGTGATTAGAGTTCTTTTTTATTTTTAAAGCTATTTAAAATAAACAATATATTAAAATAAAGATTTTTGTACCATATATAATTATGATGAAAATGGAAATATGTTATATATAGATGATAGTATCAGAAGAAAAGATTTTGAATTGCATTTAATGCAATTCAGAGATTTGCAATTAAGTGAAAAGTCAGGATTTTGTACTTTTTATTTTAAGTTGTTTTTTGGCATTTTTAAGTTGTTTGACCACTCATAAAAACAAACAAAACAACTTAATAATTATGATTTAGATCCATTAAGTTTTAAGTGGTAAAAAACAAACGATCCCTTAGAAAGATTTTTTAGAATGAAAAACTTTAGATGTATTCAATAATAATTTAAAAGTCATTGGGTATTCAATATAGTCTTTTTAAAAGTCTAAGGAAATTACCCTGCTTGGCGATAAGAGTGTTAATTCAGCCTAACAATGTTTCATATTTGAATCGCTACTACCGCATGTGGTATTTAAAAAAAATCGAAATGAGGGATATTCAAAATCCAATGACTTTTATGGAATTCTATTGTAGAGATAATAAAGATAAATAGCACCAAATCCAACTTGACTTTTACAACTATCACTACATTAATAATTCTTGTGAAAATAGCACTAAAGTATGTGGTGATACCAAAATGCCACAATTTATTCTCTTACTTTATTTTTTTTACCTTTTTATTTTTTATCTCACTTTCTCTCTCCTCTTTTTTTTTTCAAAAACTTCCATTAATGGAGGTTACCACCATCACTAGATGCTAAAAAGACCTCCATTGACTTCCATTGGAGGTCGAAACGACCACGACCACCAATGGAGGTCGAAAGTAACTCGGCCTCCAATGGAGTTCAGTCCAATTGGAGGTCGATGAAGAAGAATATAAAAACCAAAAAACATTGGCAATAAGTCTCAAGTAAGGCACTCGAGACTTATTGCCTTAATTTTTTTTTTCGTTTTATTTGATTGTGCTTCATCTCCATTGGACTTTAAGAATTACGAAAGACTTCATAGATTTTTATAGACTATCATTTTTAAACTTTCATTAATGCTGATAGACTTTCATTTACTACTGTTAACGGAAAAGTCCACTCGGAGAGTGAAATTTTGGTTAGCACCCTCACCTACTACCTGTAGCAGTAGCGAGATAGGTACCTTCGGTACCGGGGTCCCTTTTTTATAATCGAAAGCAAGAAATAATATGATGGAGAAGAAACAAAAAGGACCAGGAGATATAGAAAGATACTGTTGTATTATCAAATAACGCTATAACATAATTACAATGCATATACTTTTCTCTCGTTTCTCACTCTTTTGCACAGGGTGGTGGTGGAGAAAACGTTTATGTCGATAAGTGGCTATGTTCTCCCAATGATCGTTAACGAACTTTCACTGGCTTCGGAAAATTTTAGAGGAAATTCTACCGGGCATAAATCTCTTTTTCTTATGTGATAAAAAACACTCGAATCCCCCTTTTCTTTACCCTTCAAGACCGTAGATATAGTTCTCCCAAGAATCCCTTCAAAATTCGATCGTATTAATGAAGATTATTGAGAGTCCTATTTTAGGCGTTGAAAGGCATTGTGTGGGGCTGAAGGCGCGGGATTTGATCCCGTTAATTACTGTCGTATTCAAGTTCTGATTTGGTTGACCATTAGGTCTCATTAATGGCGCTTTATTTTGGCGATGGAGTTATCTTTCCTTCTTCGTGGAGCTTGGAGGGAAATTCTGGACTCTGGCTGAATGAGGTGCTAGTATATCAGTCTGGTGAAACTTGTTCTATTTCTTGATGGAATGGTGCTTGTGTCTTCACGATCTTCTTCGTATTGATTGGCAGGTAAGGTATCTGCCTTGGAGGGGCTCTGGATATACATCGAGGTACTAGGCACCATGTGGAAGTCGAGGCAGTACCAAGGCGGGTATCGAGGTACTGGGTGCCTTGATTGATATCGGGGTGCTTGCGGGGTGTTGGTCATGGAAGTTTATCATCATGCTGGTCTTAAGTCGGTATTAGGAGATTCAGTAAGATGAGTTACATGCCTTCGTTAGCTCGCGGAGCTGATGTCCTATCTAGATAGATAGGTAGTCGAGGTCCCGACCTTGTCAAGTATCGGCTTCGTCTGGGTAGTGGTACCGATCTCCCTGGTTACCTAGAAAATCTGGATGAATCGTCCTAGGTAGCCCCTTGTTGGAAAATTCTCCTTTGGTCCCTTGCCAAAAAACCATGTTAACAACTACTAAATATAATATACACTTGGTTGAGCCCATGGCTTCCTCCGAATTAGGCTCGGATTAAATCCAGCGACCACGGATAGACCCAAGACCCGCTTGGCATAGTCGTGCAGGAAGATGCATTAAGACTGAGTCAAACTTCAAGTATTATCTAATAATAACTGAAATTGATCCTCAATCAACCAAATCCCACAAAATCAGGGCGGGATTTCTAGGATTTGATTCGTTCATAACAATTGCAGGGGCCTTTACAAAGGGCTATAAATACATCGCCTCTCTCATGGAGAAGGGATTCCGATTCTTGACTCTAAAAAAAAAAAGCTTCAAGCGTGCCGAAACTCTGCATAAATTGCAACTCTAGTTACTAGAATCCTTATATTTTCCATATTTAGCATCATTCATAACTCACATTCTAGTTCTCACATCCAACCTCTATGCTCTTGTCAATCTATTTCGTCTCTAGCTAATACTTTAGCAAGCATTCGACTAGCTCTCTGTGAGCTCGACAGCTTGTTATAATTAGCAACTTAGATTCACTTTATACAATACATAAGATAATTATTGTTTTCTTCTTACCTCGTAGAATCCATTGTATACATTACTGACTTGAGCGTCGGTGAGTCCCTCAAAGGGACACCCTCCATTCACTCTTTTCTTTTCCATGTTTACAGGTCTCTACATTGCTCGACACGACCTCGTAGATAGCTCTACAAAGTTAATGGTGTCTGAAAATCTACAATTGTAGAACGATCCCTTATAGTTTGACGCCTACCGTGGTAGACATGACGCCGGTTCTGGTTCCGGTTCCGCCTGTTCCACAGGTTCAGAACCGGTTTTTTAGTTTTTCTTATTTTATTTTTTTATTTTTTAAAAACAACCCAAAATCCCAAATACTCAATCAAACCTTACACCTGAAATACCCAAATCAAACCCTGCCTAAAATACCTAAAATCCCAAAATCTCTGCTCACCCACAATCCACATGACCCACCCTTAAATTCCAAATCCCTAATCACCTTTATTAGTTCAAACACACACACATACAACCACCAGTCCATTACAAACCCAAAATCCCAAATCCCTAATCACCTTTATTAGTTCAAACACACACACACACACACACACACACACACACACCAGTACACAATTAATCAAACCATCAGATCAAGAGGGAAGAGATCGAACTATCGAAGAGAGAGAGAGAGAGAAAGAAAGAAGAGATCAGAGATCGGAGACTAGGAAGAGCCGAAGAGGAGATTGACGACAGCCGACGGGATGAAGAATGGATTAATGGTAAAGAGATTGGCCGTCGGTGACACTGCGACAAGAAGAAGAAGAATGAACGAAAGAAAGAGAAAGAAATAGAAGAAAGAAAGAAAGAAAGAAAGAGAGAAAGAGAGAGAGAAGAAAATTGGCGTGGGTAGGTAGCTGGGTAGGCCGGTAGGGTAGGGTTGTGGTTTAAAAAAATAATAATAAAAAATTAAAAATATATATATATATATATATATATATGTTGGAACAGCAGGTTTGAACCGAAACCGGAACCGCCGGCTCCAGTCTTATTCGAATTGGACGGTTCCTCAAAATTTAGAACTGAAACCAGAATCGAAACCGCCCGGTACTGGTTCCAATTTTTTCTTTTTCGGTTTCGGTTTCGGTTTCGGTTCTAGTTTTTTTCCAACGGTTCTGGTTCGGTTTGCCGGTTCGAACTGAACCGAACTGAACTGGCGTCATGTCTACACCGTAGGGCCCTAACAATTTTCATACGGTCGTATTTAAGGTTAGGTCGACATTACGACAAGGATGGTAGACGGAGGTGCACCACTCACAATCGAAGAGTAGCTCGCTGCATTGGCTGCCTAAAAGGCGACGAACGCTGATAGGTTACGAGAACTTAAAGCCAAGAATACAGAGATACAGACTCACAACACTGAACTGTGGGCAAGGATCGAAGGCGTGACAAACAATGTGCCTCATGAACCACCGATCCTAACGGTCGACAACTCGCTTAAAGGTGAAAGAACATCTCATGTTGCACTAGGGATTGACACTCACATGCCAGAGCGACAGTTTCATGTCGGTGAATGGAGTACGATTGGGGAAAACCCCACAGCACAGAAGCAGATGGTTCAAGCCGATACGAACCCCGCTAATCCAGCAACTCTCCATGGGACACCCGGAGAACAGAACCAAAACAGTGTTCCATGACAAAAAAATACGTTCAGAACCTCTGTGTCACTACAGTCGACACCTAACTTGCCTTTGTTGGCAGATCCCGATATTTCTCATGTTTGTAAAAACAGAGGCACTAATTCATAGGATCATAAATATCTCGGACCCCATCAAGAAGAGCACCATGAGCAGCTTTGCAGACTCGCCATTTGTCGACGCTATCGCCCTTGTCGAGATTCCCCCGAATTCGGCTTCTTAAACATGAACAGTTTGAGGGCACACCGGATCTCGACGACCACATCGCATAGTACAAGCAACGCGTGTTCACCACTGCAATCCCACGCGGCCTCAAAAAGGCATGCATGTGCAAGGCGTTTGGTTATAGTCTTAATGGTCATGCTCTACAATGGTATACTAATTTGCGAGTAGTCGAAGGCTCGAAAAGCAATCGGACGACATGTATACCATAATTCAAAGACATGGCGAGAACTTGAGAAGCTTTGTCGGACGCTTCAACAAGGAGAATGTGTCTATCCCTAATTGTAACCAAGTGACAACCGTTTTCATATTCATGAAAGGACTCAGATTCAAATCTGACTTGTACAAGGAGCTCACCAAGTGCCCCTACAAAACCATGAAGGGTGTTTTGGTGAAAGCGTGGACCCAAATCAAGTGGGAGGAAGACCAAGCCAATTACGTCTCCTAAGTGAACAATAGTGGGGGCTACATGAGGAATGATCGAGTCGACCGCAGGTCAATAGCAAAGAAGTTTGAACCATAACCCACGAACTATCAATGAGATAACAGATCTTGCTATAATCGACCAGACTAAAGAAGGCCCAATGCCAGAAATCAGCCAAGATCGAGTCAATTGCACGCACCTATCCCCAAGTGCAACCTCAACATCGAGCTAATCGAGGTTGTGGCAGTAATGAAAGAGATGGGTGGAATGATTAGGTGGCCCAAGAAGATGAACTTTCCCCTAAAGCATCAGAGCTCGCAGTGGAGATGCAAGTTCCTTGGAGATCACAGGCATCGAACAGAGGATTGCATATCTATCAAATTAGAAGTAGTCGAGCTAGAGATGTTAAAAAGGAAGAATTTATCAGGCCCTGTCTAGGACCGGTTGGGCTCTGATCTGATCCAGCTCTTTACTGTATATGATTGATTAAATTGTCCGAGCTCAATAAGTACAAGCCCGAAATAGGGTTGGGTTTTTGAAAATTACTGTACAGGCCAAGCCTAGTCTGAATCCTAAAAGCCCGGGCACGCACACTAACTTTTAATAATTTAGTAAAAAATATATATCAAGACAAATGCATTTATGTCAAATTGGTCTTTAGAAATGATTTTAATAAAAAAAAATTCTTTAAATAAAAGAAAAAACTAATTTGACAATGGCATTGGGAATATAAAGGTGATAAAAAATATTATTTTTAGATAAAAAAAATAAAAGATTATTTTGATAAAAAGATATAAAGGCGTGAGATTTGTGAATAGGGAATACATATTCCCAAAACATATTAAATAAAGAATTGTTTTTTAAAAAAAATCAAAAGTTAAAATATTTGTTATCTAGAAAATCGGGTAGACTTTCCAGACAACAGTCAACCACGAGGTACAAGTGCCTTGCAGCAATCGGATCTGGTTCTAAAGGGATGGATACCGGGTCCTATGTATTTTTTATGATTCGGGCATGGTGCGTCCGACTACGTACCCCGGTTGGACCGGTCGGACCAGATGGTCTTTGCAGGGATAACCTTAGCTGGCCTACCGGATTGGTACCCTCGATGAAGGGAGATCAATTCGGACAATGAAGGCCTTTAACCAGGAGTGAACACATGTAAGTATACGTGGTTGATATATGATGAAGATGTTATATTAATTGAGAATATTACTTCGTAGAGCTTACAATAAGTAGCCAAGTAGGATATGCCCAACAGGCTTATAAGGAGAAATGATCCCTTCTTGGATCGTGGGTAGGGAGAATTTGGAGTTAGATCTAGTAGAGAAGTAGCCAAGTAGGATTAATGCTCTAGTGGTCACTTTATCTTTCTCTAGGTGCAGAAGATTGTAACCCATTTTCTCTCCTTGAGTTGAGGTATTTATAGGATGACCTACTGATGGTAGGTGAGGGCTATCTCATTAGGTGGGAAATGCTCAACTCGATCCTCATCGTCCCTTTGAACCGGGTATATATGTGGCATGACTTGAAGGGTCGTGATTGTTCCACATGTACCTCCCAGTTGATTAAGCACTTTGGTGAGTAAGTGAGGGTTCTGGTTTTTAGGTTGAAGGTCTGCCAAAGAATTCTCACCGCTCCAATGAACCGAACCAGTGAATGACACACACTCCGGAGAGCTGTGATTGCTCCAGGTATGCCCTACAGTGTTTCAGGTGCTTCAGTGGTGTCAACGTGGTGCTTTGGTGGAGATTCGCGCTACTCTGGTTGGCTGGAGATGTTCATAGCTGGTGAGACCTGTCGCTTTCATTACCCCGCCCAGCAGGAGATAGTGTCATCGTCTGTCCCGCTGCACCTATCAAGCGCTTTTCACCAAGCTTTCATTTCTTTGCTTGGAGACCTTCTACATCCCTTTTGCTGGAAAAATGTAGCTTCCCACATCGTGAATGAGGTAGTTGACATTTGGTAGGGCTTAAGTGGGATGATATCTGACCGTTGGTGAGGAGTGGCTGTGAAGGGATCTCGGCCGTAGGTTCCTTATCTTTTCTTTTTTCATGATTGCTGCCATATCACTAATTGCACAACCACCAGTCACAGGCTGCCCTGGTTTCCTCCTTCTCCATGTGACCTTGCTTTAGAGCTAGCATTAGCCATAATTGTGACTTGGTGCTTGGGGGTGAATTTGAGTTTCTAGAAGGTTCATACCGACATTAGGGTTTGGTCCAGGCTCTAGCAGTGGTTGGTTCTTGGGAAGGGGTAGCTTGACATCCCTCTTCTTTTAAGGGATTCACCCTTAGTTTGGGAGTTGAGCTTCTGCTGGGTCGAATCCAGCTGTGGGGGACCCGATACTTCTGAGAGCCGGGTGTTGACCTAGGCTGGGTTCTTTTGTAGTCATGGCACCATATAAGTCGGACCCTATTGTGACCAGGTCTAGAAGGGACCGGGTCCCTACCGTGGTCCTGATTCCTAGAAGTGGGAAAAATACTTCTTTGGAGAGGTTGTCAAGTATGATCATTAACAATATTAAAGTAATAAAATATAATGAATAATCTTGTTAAATAGTCAAAGTCTATCTCTACCACTCTATGCCACCCTATTATTTTTTCAAATAGACTTATTGATGACACACATCCTCGTTGTCTTAAGACCTAGTTGGGATGTACTTAAATCTACAATGATGAAATTCTCATCTTTATATGTATTATTTAAATTTTTTATTTTTGAATATATTATATTTATAACTGAATGTTGCAACAAGTCAGCTGTTTCAATTTTGACAATAGTGTTTGTGGTTTGATTCTCATTGTGTTCATAATTTTCAGAATAAAATTGATTTTGTAAAGGGCCTTAATCCGATTGGGCCCAAGTGCAATCTTGCTCAGCCTGTTAAGACTTTGGTTTTAAGGGCTGGACTTAACACTTGTTTTAAAATTACAATCCAGCCCGGTCAAAGTCTAAATCTGAAATCTGATGGGCTTGAGAATTTTAGGTCGTGCTGGCCTGGCCCGACCCTTTTGACACTTTTAAGTTGAGCTCTTAAAGCGGGGCCACTTAACAGAGTACCTAACTAACAAGGGGAAATAGACGCTCACCCGACATGACGACAAGCAACTTACAGATCGAGATGAGGGCCCGTCAGAGTCGCTACCAAATTGAACATACAATTAATTTTATTGCAGGTGGATCTGAGATAAGTGGCATAACCCTCTTAGCCGCGATGAGGCACACTCGACAAGTGCCGCACCCATAAGTGCCCCACAGTAGAGAACGTGAGTCGACAATCAACGAGACAATCACCTTCAAGTCGAGCGATAAATCTGATTTGTTTACTCCTCACCATGATGCTTTAGTCATTTTCTTATATATTGCTAAATGTTTAACCAAAAGAGTGCTAATCAATAAAGACAATTCTGCTAATATCTTGTTTTATAGTGCTCTACATGAAATGCAGATCGAAGAATCCAAGATCACTCGTGAAATTCAAACTGGGAATCTAAATTTGGAGCAAAAACTCTCAATATAAGAACCTACATAATTTTCTCTAGGGTTTCAAAATGGTTTCAAAATGGTTTCAAGCCATCCAATCGCCAACCCTAGTAGCCAACAAATTCCACAACCCAAAGGTGAAATACTCTGCCAACAAAACTGGACTGAGGCGTGCTTTTTTAGCAAGTCTCCATATCAAAATTGTTTACAAGAACACGAAGAACACCAAAATAAGCTCTTAGCTACGCTAGTTATGCGTTCTAAATTCCCTAGAAGTACGAAAAGTAAATTCGACAAATAATATATATATATATATAATGGAGAGTGATTCGAAGCTTACAAGAGAAATTGTTGAGAAAAGCTGACGATGGAAATCTGGAATGGTACGTGGAGAAGAAGAATTGCAAGGGAGCAACTTCTGGTTTCCTTCAACGCTAATTATCTGGTGAATAATGATTGAATGGACTGGAATAGAGACTTTATTTTCACGTCACTACACGTGTCATCGTGATATTGGCCATTGGTAACCCCTAGCTGTTACTTAACTGAGTTCGTGGGCTCTAACAGTTACCTAGGGTAACCGAAAAGGTTTTTTTGTTTTCAAAAATAGCCAAAACGGGACTATCATGTCAACCCTTAGAAGCCAAGTCCCTAAGAGGATGTAACTCATAGCTTGGCAGGCACTCGAAAATGTAATGGTTTGCATTCGACATAAGAATGACTCAACGTTCGACTCGACAAATTAACACTTTCTAACTTGGAAACTCCTTCCTTAGAGAGTGTGAGACAAACTGTGGTAGCCAAAAATGGATTTGGGCCCAACTGTTGAACCCATGGATTCCTTCGAATTGGGCTCGGGTTAATCCAGCGACCACAGATCAACACAAGGCCCGCTTAGGCAGAGTCGTGCAGGAAGCTGCATTAAGACTAAGTCAAACTTCAAGTATTATCTGATAATAACTGAAGTTGATCATCAAACAACCAATTCCCACGAAATCATGGCGGGATTTCTTGGATTCGATTCTTCCATAACAGTTGCAGGAGCCTTTACAAAAGGCTTATAACTACATCGCCCCTCTCATGAAGAAGGGATTCAGATTCCTGACTCTAAAAGAAAAGCTCTACGCGTGCCAAAACTCTGTCCAAATTGTAACTCCAATTACCAGAATCCTTCAATTTTCCATATTCAACATCATTCACAGCTCACATTCTAGTTTTCACATCCAACCTCCGTGCTCTTGTCAATTTATTCCCTCTCTAGCTAATACTTTAGCAAACACTCAATAGGCTCTCTATGAGCTCGACGATTTGTTATAATTAGCAACTTATATTCACTTGATACAATAGATAAGCTAATTATTATTTTCTTCTTACCTCATCGAATTCCACTGTATACATTACTGACTTGAGCGTCTGAGAGTCCCTCAAAGAGACACCCTCATTCGCTCCTTTCTTTTCCGTGTTTTCAAGTCTCTACATCGCTCGACACGACCTCGTAGATAGCTCTACAACAAGTTACTGGTGCCAAAAAATCTACAACTGTAAAACGATCCCTTACAAATGTCAATAAAAATATTTTCCTAAAAGAATAAAAACTTTCTTTGTTATCAAAAGTAAAGGGGAATTATTATTTTCCTCCCAGATTTCACACCTAACTTTTCAAGGGCAATTTGGTGATTGAATAATAAAATGTGTGCAAACTGGTTATTTGCTCTCTCGAAGCATGCATGTCCTTGACTCTTCTTTATCTTTTAGGGATGGGCACTTCCCACATGGGCCCCCACCCCCACTGGACTCATCCCCATTTGAAGGCAAATTTCACCCCAAATGGGGTTTTAGAGTGAGGGTGGGGGTAAATTTGAAGCACCCCCCCCCCCCCCCCCCCCCCCCCCCAACTCCTAAATGTGGGTGTGGTTGGGGGTGGGGGCAGGACCGCCCCACCCCATTTCCCAATTTCCTAAATGGGGGTGGGGTGGGGACCCCATTTCTCTATTTTCTCCAAATATACATATATATTAATTTTTTATGTATTTATTTTGGATTAAATTAAACCAATTAGGGATGACAAAATTATCTATGGATACGGATATCCGTAAGAATCCGCTCCATTTAAAATGATGATGGATACTATTATTTCGGGGACAGAGCGGAGATGAATGTCATCCTAATATCTATTTTATTTTCAGGGATGGGGATGGATATCTTTATGGATATCCGTCGACATCCAGATCCATTATAGATTTTAATATTTTAAAAATATAAACTTTATTATGTGATTATTAATTCTAATTATATAAGTTATTATTAATTTTTTATATTTGAATTTTATTGGATGTATTTGTTTCTCTCTAAATAGGATAAAATTTACCGTTACATATGCTAATTACATTTTCTCTTATAAACTATAAAAATTTAAAGTTTTTTCATCGGATACGGATATAAACGGAGCGGGGATGGATATCTCTATCTTAATTAGCGGATTATCTGAATCCGCCCTGCTCACTTAGAAATGGGGATGGATGCGGAGATGGAGATATATATCTCAAACGGACACCGAGATGGATATTGGGTTATCCATATCCAATCCGATATTGCCATCCCTAAAACCAATTATATTTTTTGGATTTGATATTTTGATTATTTTTTGGATTGGATATTGAAACAAGATGAAACGAAATATTAGAATGGCCAGATTCCAAATTTCAAATTCTGACTTTCAAATTGAAAATGAAGAAATTGAGGACGTGGGTGGGCGTGGGGGTGGAAGAGCCTCCCCGGTTCCACCAAACACCCCAATCCCCAGTTCTCCCAAATGAGGAGGAATGGGGATGGGGGTAGGGATGGGGGGACCCTCCTCACCCCATTGGGCCCCCACTCCCATCCCTACCTCTTTCCGTTCTTCTCTCTTCGGTGTAAAGTAACTGTAATTTCTTCTTCGGATTCATATTGCTATGTAAATACTGATATTGACTATAACTAAATGTGAGTAACTTTTACTAGCATTTTCTTGTCATATAGTTTTTACTTTTTACAGCAGAAACAATATTTATATACATAAATTTTCAAGTCAATACGCACTGATATAACTTCATCAGTGCGTTGGATGTGGACCATTAGATTTACATATTTTAACTCCAAGTGTATGCACTTGTCAAAACTTCTCCATAATCAATGGTCCACATGTAACACACTGATATAAGCTATATCAGTGCGCATTGAGGAGAAAATGATTGTATTTATATATATATATATATATATATATATATTGAAAGTACCGCTGAAATAATATATATATATATATATTTTGAAGAGTGCTGAAATAATATCTTGAATGGTGATTTAATCGCTTGAAAATATGTTGTCGTAAAAGCAATGAATTGTTAGGTCTTGTGGTTTTTTTTTTCTTCTTTTACGCTTGTGGTGGATGCTTGATGTGGTTACTCATTTAAGACATTCATTATGTATTGTTAGCATGCTTGATGCTAGAGTATTTGTATACTTCTTGTGTACTTTTTTGTTGTTGAAAAGAATATACTTCTTGTGTACTGGGTATATACATTTTGATGTAGACATGAGCGCGGTTCGGTTCCGGTTCGGTGACTTGAAAATGTAGATAGTTTGATGTAGAGGGACGTGGAACCGGAACCGGAACCGGAACCGCCTAGCACTGGTTCCGGTTCCCCCGTTTTCGGTCCGGTTCCACGGTTCTGGGTGGTTCGGTTTTTTATTTTCTACAAACTAAAAAAAATTAATAGACATGTAAATAAAAAACTAAAAACTAAATTGAAAGAAAATAAATATAAATAATTGAATAATTGATAGTTGAGAGAGAACTGAAGAATATTAGAGAGAATTGGGAGAGAATTGAGAGAGAATTGGTGAGGAGAAATGAATGGGAGGGGAGTATTTATAGGAAAAAAAATATGAGAAAAAAATGGACTGGAACCGGCGGTTTCAGAACCGGAACCGAACCGTCGGTTCTAATCGCCGGTTCCAGTCCGGTTTTTTTTTTCTTAAGAACCGAACTGGAACCTTAAACCCACGGTTTCGGTTCCGATTTTTTACCACGATTACGGTTCAGTTCCACGGTTCGAACCGAACCTTGGTCATATCTATTTTGATGTTTTCTTTTATTTTGTCTACCTAGAGTAAAACAAATCTTCATGGTTCATGACGTAAAATCACAAATTAGTAAGAGTATAAAATATTACCAAACATCATACAATAATAAAAAAATATATATCGTACGTTGTACTAATCATCTAATCCAGTAACGGTGCGAACAAGCCGTCAAAGATGTTAAGGAAAGGTAGAAAGCATAAAAAAAAGGCACAAATGAGAATAAAGAAAATATATGATTCAAAACATTAAGAAGGGTTTTGTGTGTGTGGGAGAATTGGTGTATTTATGGCCCCAGCCGTATCGTAAAGATGATTAATTGTATTTGCGGGACCAAGAATTGTTTGTAATTGAGTTTTTCCAAACACAATCACAAAAATTTTAAAATTTTAAATTTAACAATAATATTAAATGATTAATAATGTAAAGATGCCACAAAATCTTAGATAAAAGTAATTTTTTTTAACCATTACAAATCTAAAAGTTAGTAATATAAACGTTGGCGAGGAAGACACGACTCTAACCAATACATAACAAGAGTGTAGGTAGTAGGTTAAGACTTAAGAGCGGGCTGGCCCTGGGCCTTTCTAGGTAGACATGACGCCGGTTCGGTTCGAATCGGGGAACCAAACCGGAACAGTCCTGAAAAAACCAGAACCGGAACCGAAAAATCCGGTTCCGGTTCTACATTTTGAGGAACCGTCTGGTTCGAACCGGATACGAACCGACGGTTCGGTTCCGGTTCAAACCGGACGGTTCCAACATATATATATTATTATTATTATTTTTTATATAAAACCAGATCTGAGAACTGAGTTCTCATATCACCTCTCCTTCTCCTTCATCTCTCTCTCTCTCTCTCTCCCTCTCTCTCAAGCCACCACCGGTCCACCATCTTCGATCGGCCATCATCGATCACCTTCTTCTTTCGGCGGTCGGCCATCATCGATCACCTTCTTCTTTCGGCCGTCGGCCATCGGCCATCATCGACCGTCTTCTTTCTTCTTTCTTCTTCTTTCTTCTTCGCTATCCTCAGCTTCTTCTTCTTTCTTCTTTCTACTTCTTTCTTTTTTCTTCTTCTTCTTGCTGCTTGGATCGAACAAGAGAGTCAGAGAGATGGGATTGGGGTGGATTGTGTGTGTTTGAGTTTTGGTGGGCTGTGTGAGTTTTAATCGGTTGATTGGTTGTGTATTGATATGTGTGTGTGTGAGAGAAACTGAGAATACGTGAGATATACTCTGATGAAAACTGATGTGTACTGTTGTGTGTGTGAGTCTGTGAGATCTGTTGTGTGTGTGAGTCTGTGAGATCGATTATGATGAAAATTTATGAATGTAGTTAGAGATTGGAAATACAGGGTTGGCCGGTTGGGTCACTTGGGTGGTATCCATGGTGTAGTCGAGTAGGGAGTGATCAACTGATCACTGATCAGTGAATCAGTTTGAGGTTTTTTTTTTATAAAATAAATTAAAAAAAACAGGTTCCGAACCGTCGGAACCGGATCGGAACCGAAACCGAAACCGGAACCGGAACCGAAATCAGAATCGGAACCGGAACCGGAACCTCCCTTAGGGAGGTTCCGGTTCTAGTTCTAGTTCCCCCAGAACCGGAACCGGAACCGGCGTCATGTCTATTTCTAGGGGTCTTGATTTACATGAAAAGAGTATTCAATTAGAGTCCATTTATTTTCATTTGTTTCCTATTTATTTTTATTTCAGACAAAGACACAATCTCATGTTTAAAAAAAAAACTCAATTACAGTCACTTGTTATTAGTTTAAGAGTGGCGATAATGATATCCCTCAAAAACTGTATCTACACCCCTTTCGTAGTCACACAAATTAAAAATTTTAAAAAACCTCTAATTTGTAAATAAACCTCACTTAATGCCAAAAATGCAATTTCTTTAATTATACTGTATTGTGTTTGTATAAATACAGTAATTAAAGGGGCTAATTAAACATGGGTGGAACAGGCTAAGAAGTCTCGTAGTCAGACTTAACATTGATTGAAGCAGTTGTTGGAGAGAATGCATCCGTCAGACCCGCAAGCACCATTTCCACGAACCATCACGAATGGCGAATGAGAATAGGAACCCCGGCACTTGAGATGGGTGCTTTCCAGTGAAGCGGAGGCGACCTCTTCACTTGATAGAAAAGCGATGCATAGCATCGTCAATAGTGCGAGGTCGATCCCCTTCCAAATGGCTTCCCCTATCTGATAAATGTCTAATTCTTGAGATGAAGGAAAGCGGATTTGAGCATTTAATTTCTTTCCTTGACTTGCCACTGTGCAATCTCCGTACGGTAGCTTCCTGGCTTCTGTATTGGTCATTTCCTTCCCTTTCCTTTTGAAAGGACTACGGCTTTCGCTGGGCAATCAAATCAAGTCACGAATCCCTAGCTTGGCTTACAGCTCCTGCCCACTATGGCAAGAACAACCTCACTACACTTTCCCCATATGCTTTTTTTCTTCAATCACACCACCTATAACTATTATTATGTTATTTAATCAACTTTATTATTATTTCAGATTTTGTTGTTATCTTTAATTCTCTTACTATTCTTTCTCTTCTCGTTTTTTCAAAATCAAACTCTATTTTTCATTAAAAAAAATCCATTTTAAGATTTTTTTTATTTATTGGAGAACCATTTTCTGTTTAAGAGAGTTTTAGGGATGCAAGATTTGTATCATATCCCAATTGATGTTGAAGTAGATATGTGCTAAATGATATATATATATATATATATATATATATATAATTTTTCTATTGTGCGTCAAAGTATGGACTGATGGTGTAAATCGTGTTATTAAAAACTATACTCGCAAGTGCACGAATCGTGAAGATAAGCACAACGGCAAGTAAAGTTCGTTCCCACAAGGAAAAGAGATTTAACAATTAAAACTAATTCTAATTAAAGTTAAACTAAAATTAACAAAAGATTTGTTTGAGATTTGAATTAAACTAAATTAAATTAAATTAAGAAAATAATTAAAAAGAATATGGATGTGATCAAGAGAAAGAAAACACTAGGTTATCAATGATCTCCAATTATGAAAACTCGATATATGGAATTAATTTGTAAACAATATTCAATCAATTCTAGGGTTCATTCTTTGTCTTTAATGTGACTATTACCGTATGGTCATGGGATGAGTCACGTGCTCCCAACCACTATTCACCCTTGGTCTATGGTATGAACAATGATCGGAAACCCTTTAAGCACAAGAATTAAGAACCAAATTCTATACTTTGCTTGGCCTATGCTAAAGATAAAATTCATTCATTCAAAAGAGCATTAATTAAGATTAGGTTTGGTCTATACTCTAACCCTAATTCTCAGGTAGTCTTAACCCTAAAATCATGCCAAATAGTTATTCACCCTTGGTCTATGGTGTGAATAAGTATTAAAACTAATGAGGATCAAGCAATTAAGAACAATGAATAAATCAAGAATTTTAATTGATGAAATAATAATTAATCCATATATGAGCATTCACAAAAGGTTCACATTGATTCCCTAGTTATGGGATTAGTTACACATATTGAAAATAAGAAGAAAAGAGAAAGAAGAGATAAAACCCATTAAGATCTTCAATTGTAGTCTTCTTCGTCTTCAAATCTTCAATGTGTAAAGATGGATGAGTGTGTTGTTGTTCTAGGAATAAAAAGTAGAAAAAGTGAAAAGTTCCTCTCTAACTCTCAATAAGAAGTATTTATATGATCTCCAAAAATTAGGGCTTCAAGATCTCCTTCGAAAACAAGGAATGTGCACGACCGCTCTCTATACCACTTGGCGGACTCATGCCTGAACCGCGGTCTGTGCAGCAGTGTACCTACTGATCTTCAGAGCTCGGTGGACCGCGACCGAAGTAATTCTTGTCAAGCGGTATGGACCGCGGGTAACAAACGAGTACATACTGATCTTCATCGCTCGGTGGACCGCGACTTATGCAGTGCATGGAAAGCGACCTCCACAGCGGTTCTTCACAGATTTGCCCCTTTTCTCACTTTTAGACTCCTTTTCTTGGAAAAATTAACAAACACCTCTTTTAAGGAAATGTGACCTACACATGCTCAACAAACACATAAAATACCTAATTTCACTCAAGAACAAAGCGTAAATAATAGGAAATGGGGACCTAAAATATGTATATAAATAAACCGATCATGGACCATTAGATTTACATACTTTGACTCAAAGTGTATGCACTTGTCAAAACTTTTTCATAATCTGTGGTCCACATTCTTCGTCCTGATATATTTTATATCAGGATGAACTAACAGTAGAAAGACTGTATATATATATATATATATAGGTGTTCGAAGAAATTGAAGAACATCTATAATATATATATATATATATATATATATATATTAAAAAGAAAGAACATTTAATATTGATAAATAAAGAAAGTCTAAAGTGTGTTTGAAATAAATAAAAAAATATAGATAATTTAGTTAATTTAAAAGTCTATTTATATACATAATGATTTTGTTCTTTTAATAAAAATAATTTAAAACTTGTTTTTTCACAACCAAATTTGTCTCATGATTTTGATTCATTTTCCATACTTGTACCAATCAATTTGTATTTTATTAAAAGAGATTGAAAATATATTTAAAAGAGAATCTAGGGTTTATTAAAATGAAAAGAGTTTTTATGATATATGTTAATATCAAATCGTTAATATGAATTTTTTTTTTTATTTTACAAAAGATTAAAATAGAAAACTAATTAATAATTATTGGTGGGTGTACTAACAATCAATTAGTCTTCTTAGTAATTTTAATCAAGGGTATTATTAGATTTTTTAAAACAAACTAATTTGATGTGTACATACAGTTTTTAAGGGGTGCGAATATCGTTACTCTTACACTATGTTCATTTTATTGTATTTACGAAAATATCATTCTTTCAACAATATGAATACCCAATATTAATAGGGTTAGTTTTGGGATATTGAAAAAATCATTAATTCTGGATTCATTTCCCTCCCTTTCCTCTCAAATTTGGGTGGAAACCCAATTTAGTGAAACAAGAAAAAATTATTCCATTCTTTTCCTTCCATTTCCTTCTATTTCCTTTCCTTTCTCTCTCATTTAACAATCCAAACAAGATAATAGAAATCCATCCAAATCCTTTCCTTTCCTTTCTCTCATATTCCATCATACCAAACATAGTGTTAGTTTAAACGGTGGATTGATAAGCACATTACTTTTATTTCTGATTGGCCCAATTGTTTATTAAAAAAGACAACAAAAATATAGAAAACATAAAAATAAATTTTGGGTCAAAACCCAAATGTGCACCAAACTAACAATTTAGGGTTTCAAACTTTGATATTTTTAATTTTCGCCTCTCTTTCTCCAACAGTCCAACTCAACACTGCATATTCTCATAATCTCATTTTTACATCCTTATTTTCTCTCATTCTCTAATTTCTACATATTACATTCTCGTTGGTTCGTTATACTCTCTCGAATCTCAATCTCCAAGTCTCACTGCCGACACCACTCACCAGTGTAGGACCCGTTCTTTTGCATATCTCAAGAAAATTGAAATATAAACCTAGTAAAAATTTAAGAAATTTTCGGATTTAAGAATTATTTTTTCCCAAGATTTCATTATTCTTTAAGTTTATATCTTCTAAAAAGTGGCAAAAAAAATAGTTTTGTACTCGAAAGATTTCGATTTTTTTTCATTCTTTATATCATCCATGGAAAAAATTATTTCAAAATTCAATAAATACCATTTAATTTCAGCAAAAGTGATATAAATATTTAAAAAAACTATAAATAATGAATATGAACAATGGGCCCCATTTTAGAATTTCGTCCCTGGCCATATGAAAGTCAGGACCGGCCTTGCTTAAGAGAGCAAGTTCATGGCAAGGTCATACATTCACAGCTGCAAGCTAAGTTTACATCAATTCTGCTACCAATATCATCTACATCTATAAGTCATTAGATTAAAGAGAACTGATGAATGAAAAAAATCATTGCAATCTTCAATTAATTTGCAATGCCACCATTTTCTTCAGGTACCTGAAAACATATCATGTAAACAGCAATCATTAAATCATATCATATGGTTATACCCTCAGTGAATATCAAAACTAAAATGATATCCTGCAATTTTCACCTTCACTGCCTCTGCACTTTCCTTAATTTTACCGATTGTCACAATTTTCCTTCATACAATAACTAACATTCTACCCTGCATATTATTTAGTTCACTTTCCAACCTTCTTTCTTCAAATAAGCTGGCGTATAATTTGATTTAGAAGTAAGATCATAAAATATGTAGGTTGTAAATGTGAGGATACCAATTCATAATTGAAGCACCCAACTATTTCAGGGAAGGCATTATAACGAACAAAAAAACGAGAATAAATGATAGTAAGTGACAATTCTGTAGAGAAAGGAAGCATATATGAGCTGACAAAAATTCAGTCAAAATATATGCACTTATAGAGATAATGTGTATATGAAAACTTGAAAATCTAAATGTCCTTAAAGAGCAATCATCTTACCAAGACATCTGTTGCCCCCTCTTTATTCCCTTCCATTTCCAAAATTCCCTGGCAAATATCGTTAACATCCTTGATGGTATTATCTTCAATTGAAGAATTCTGCAATGCACACAATCAAATAAATAAACAAATGCACACAATCAATTATTACTCTAATACCAACACAGAGCACTAGAAAGTGAATACTCTTCAAGTTATATGTCTTGCTAACCTCGTTAATTATCAATGCGCTATTACTCTGGTCAATACAAGAATTCTCTTTCTGATCTAATTCACAATCTGCATTGTTCTTGGAAGCAGTTATTTCATCCTTATTTTGTTCAGCATTCATCTCAGCCTCACCCTACAATGTTTCGTTTGAGCCATTTAAAAACTACATAAACTATTTACAAAAGATATCACATACAAGATTGGTTACCTGTAACACACCCAACTTCAGCAAGGACTGACCCAGAGGTTCACCATTTGACACAATCGTTGGAAGACGATCAACGTCCCAACCAAGAACCTTACAAACAACCTGCCCAAAAGCCCTATGTGCCTGCTTCTTTTTTGTGTTTGTTATCGCAGTGGAATGCTGTAGAAGCCCAAGACAATCCTTGAACCTCTTCCAAACCTTCTTGCCAATCCCACCACAAACCAGACAACAAAATTCCCCAGCTTCATAATTTTTCTCATAATAATTTCTGAGCTCACAATTCTCTGAGAAGACCTTCAAAAAAAACTTGTAGTCTCCACTGTCCTCAGACTCATCTTCATCCATTAAATTATCCTCTTCTTCCTCGTCATCTTCATCACCTTCTGAAACAGCATATTTCTCAAAATATTCTCGGCAAGCTTCTGAGACCTTATGCTGCAATTTCACTGCAGCTAACTGCACTTGGTGTTCAGCAGAAGCCAACTGTATCACCAATGGCTTCTCAGGCTTCAATGTGGGCCATCCTGAAGCTATTGGGGACAACTCGTCAACAGGCTCTATGCATGACCAGCTGTTGCTGGCAACCAATGATGGGTTAGATTCCTGCATTATTATAGTTTTCACCAATAAGATAAACAATTTGTTGGCTTGATTATGACACATTTAGATATCAAAGTTGGGAGAAAGGACACGAAAAATTATTTCGGAGTAAGCACTGTGGAAATACACAAATTGGGTTGATCTGTTTAAGTTAATTTCATGTAAAATATGCCAATCGAATTAGAAGTTTGGCACACATAACATTTTTTGGGTAATGGTTCCTTGTCAATTCTCTATGCTTTCTCCAACTCTTGTTATAACTATCAAACACTTCTACTTCTTCCCTCTTTTGTTAGTAAGTAATCAGTTGAAAATATTTGTTGAGTGTAAGGAAACATAATTATGGTGTTATCAAGGGAGTCTATGAGGATAATGGAGAGATGCTCATGGGGGGAAATGGGGGAGGGAGGAGGTTTCCCCATCCCCATCCCCATCCCCATCCCCATCCCATAACCCCTTCCCCCATCCCCATCCCCCATCCCCCATCCCCCATCCCCCATCCCAGCGATGGGGAAATGGGGATGGGGGTGTGTGGGGGAGGGTTCCCGGCCCCATCCATTTCCTCCATTTCTTCCACTTCCCTTATTTGACTTGAAATTTAAAAATAATCATATAAATACAAGTACTATCAATTCAATCGAAAGTAAATGATTTTAATAAAGACAATAAAGAATAAAGAAAGAAGTTGTACTAGTGGGTTAGTATTTAGTAAATAGTAAGTAGTAAGTAGTAAGTTAATTTAAAATAATTGAATTATTAAATATTTAATAACTTCGAATATATATGTTGGGGGAAATGGGGATGGGGGAACCTATCCCCAATTAGATATGGGGGTGAAATTCACCCCACCCCCATCCCCATCCCCATGTGGCCTGCCGTGGTGGTGGTGTTGTTTTGTGCAACTCTAGGATAATGTGATCAAGGTTGTTGTTTAACCAGTGGTGAAGAGTTCCATAGAGTTGGAACAAAAGTTTTTCTTCTTTTGTCCAAATAGCAAGTATATTTCCACCATGACCTTCTTATTATACATTTCTTCAGAGCAGTTACTTATATTGCCGAATTTTTTCATTTGTAGACAATATCCTTTATTGAACTTTTAAACATATCCCCTGGCTTTTCTCACTCACTGAGAAACTCAAACAACTTAACATTTCCAGAGATACAAATTTAGCATCTGAATTTTAAGCACGTGATTTTATTGCAAGAACAACATTTACCAACTATTGTTTCATAGCAAAATAGCCAACCAACCAAATAATAAAAAAACAATAGCATTTACATGTAAAATACAGAACACTATCCTCACCTGGCATTCAACTGCAACCTCTTTAGAAGCTTCAATATTTAAAACTTCGGCTTCAAGATTTTCAACACATTTACTGGCATCATCTACCTTCAAAGAGTCCTGCAACAACAACTGAAAGATAATTACCACCCTCCATATAGCACACCATATAGCAAATAGCATTTAAGCAATACACATCACTAACCTCACAAACCTTCACTTCACCATCTTTTTGACTAACACTCGAAACCTCTTTCTCAACTATCTTAATCTCACTATTATTTTCGGTCATAAAGCCTTCATTATGCTTAACAACGGTCGTATCCTCTTTATCATTGTCAGCATTTCCCTTTGCTTCTTCACCCTGCAAAATTTAACCTCCAAAAATCATTTTTCTTTATCATAAGCTCAGACATTCATTTCTTATTTACCATTCTTTTCTTTTCTTTTCATATAGGAAACTGAATTGATATTAAACTACACAAGAATCAATTACAAAGCAAAACAAGCTGCAAAAAGAAAATTAATGTACCTGGGCCGTGCTCGAATTGGGCAAAGATTTTCCAAGTGGGTCACCCTTCAGCACTATGACAGGCAGCCTATCAAAATCCCATCCAAGAACCTTACACACAACCTTCCCAAAAGCCCTATGAGTCCTCCTCCTCTTTGTTTTCGAAACAGCAATTGCATGTTGTACCAGCCCCAAACAATCTTTATACCTCTTGCTAAGATTCTCTCCAATGCCACGGCAAACCAGGCAACAAAATCCACCATTCTCGTGGTTTATTTCATAGTGGTCCCTCAACTTATCATCATTTACAAACAAGTCTAGCAAGAACCTGTACTCCTCACTCTCTTCTTCCTCGCCGAGTTCTTCGTACTCCTCATCGTCTTCGTCGCTCTCGTCGCTCTCTTCGTCATTGTTAAACCTTTTCGAGAAAAACTCGCGGCAACATTCAACAACCTTGTTCTGTAATTGAAAGGCCGACAATATCGCTTGGTCTTGCTCTGAAACAGGTTCTTTTGGAGCTTTGGGTTTGAATTCGGGCCAACCGGTGGTGGTGGGTTGAGGAGACGGCACTGGGCCAATCGGCCATTCGGGACCCGAATCGGGATTCGGGTCGGGTTGGGACCAGGAGGTGGTCATGGTGATGGTCATGAGATTCTTGTTAGGTCTAGATGCTTGTTTCTTGAAGAGTGTGGGATTGGTGAGTGTGTGGAGGTTTATTGATGGGTTATGGGTTTGTTGGGGTTTGGGTTTGCGATGATTTGAGGGAGGGCCTTGGTACCAGAGAGAGTGGAGATAGATCACTTCGTCTCTGAGTCTCTGTTCATCATATGGATTCATCAAGAAGACCAAGATTCAAATTTCAAAACGCAGTCTGGTTTAAAATTATTCATAGAAATTGATGACAGAGATAGATGGCAGTGAGTGCTTATTTCTGTGTTTGTCTCCCGTGTTTTTAGTTTTTTACACAATAAATGTTCAAGGCACCAACTGAGTTTGTATAGGTGGGGTTTTTTTTTTTTTTTTTTTTTTTTTTTTAAGGGATATTAAGATTTTAATCCCTCTAGTTAGCGTTAATCTGGGTTTGGTCCACTAGTTTTTGGAATTACTAACTTAAGTCCACTGGTTCTCTGACAAAACCTATTCCAGTCCCTACCGTCCAATTCCGTTAGATTTCCGTTGACTTCCGTTAGGTCAACAAGGGCTAAGGTTAGATTTTCGTTAACTTTAGTCCACTAGTTTTTAGAATTTACTAACTTTAATCCACTAGTTTTTTTGGAATTTACTAACTTTAATCCACTGGTTTTCTGACTTTCGTTGACTTAACGGAAACCGTTACAGAAGGACTAAAGTTAGTAATTTCAAAAACTAGTAGACTAAACCACCCAGATTAACGCTAACTAGAGGGACTAAAATCATAATATCCATTTTTTTAATTATTAAAATAATTCGGAATTTAGAGAGAGGGACAGATTCGAACCACGACTCGTGATAAAGGTGCGAGAGGTAAACCATTAGATCAATCTCGTTTTGTCAATTGGTATAAAGGGTTGATACTAATAAAGGGTGACAATTTTGATATTCAATAATGTTTCAAGTTTAGGTGGCCGTTGGGCTCGCCCTGCCACCATAAATAATATATCGCAATTCCTTATTACGTTGATATATTTAATTTAATATTGACCACTATTTATTTAAGGGGATTTTCAAAACTAACCGATTGATCATGTGAAGTATTGTTTTTAACTAAAAAAATTTCAAATTTTTGTTTTTGGTATTGTTAAGGGTAAAATGTCTAAAGTACCCATATATTTAAAAAACCAAAATCTAATATCAATTTTGTTTTTTGGTTGTCACATTTGTGCAAATGGAGATAAACCCAGAAAGTGTTCTTTCAATTGTTGGATGCTTGTATTGGAGACTATAGGAGGCGACGACGAGGGGCAGCGACGAGAGTGGAGGCGACGAGGGTCAGCAACGAGAGGCAGTGACGAGCGGAGGGCACACCGGAGAAGGAGGTCGGACACCGGTTTGAAGATTAAATCTTTACCCAATTTCGACCCGAATTCATTTAAACGGTTAATTCACTTAATTTTCATCCATTTTTTTGGTTTAATCCATTTTGTGAATTTTGTGTGTGATTTTTTAGTTTTAGAATTTGTTTCACTCTTCAAAGTGAAACAGATGAAATGTTTCATTATTGAGAGTGAGACAGATGATGTGTTTCAATGTTGAAAGTGAAACACATGCTATTTCACTTTTCTAGAGTGACACTTCTTCTTATAAAGTGAAACATCTTCATTCTCCAATACATAATGTATGTCACGTTAGAAAGTCCAACGTGACATACTAAAGGTTCATGAAAAAAATATTTATAGCAAATATTTTCACCGATTTTTGGATACGAAAACATTGTTTGATAACAATTGGATCAAAACGAGGATTTTGTATAGTAGGCTTTATGATTGTAGACAGAAGCGTTGAAGAAAAGGTTTTCGATTGTTGTAGGTTTTCACCGATTTTGTATAGTAGGTTGAAGAAAAGGTAAAGAAGGGTAATAATGTAATTGGATGATTATTTGGTGAAAAGAAATTAGGGATATTAAGATTTTAGTCCATCTAGTTAGCGTTAATCTGGGTTTGGTCCACTAGTTTTTGGAATTACTAATTTTAGTCCACTGGTTCTCTAACAATACCTATTCCAGTCCCTACCGTCCAATTCCTTTAGATTTCTGTTGACTTCTGTTAGGTCAACAAGGGCTAAAATTAGATTTTCGTTAATTTTAGTCCACTAGTTTTTGGAATTTACTAACTTTAATCCACTAGTTCTCTGACTTTCATTGACTTAACGGAAACCGTTATAGTAAAACTAAAGTTAGTAATTTCAAAAATTAGTGAACTAAACCTAGATTAACGCTAACTAGAGGGACTAAAATCATAATAACCCAAGAAATTAATATGAATAGTTAGAAACGATAATTTCATAGAAAAAAGGCAAAAAAAAAACAATAATCAATAGCTAAAATGGATCATTTTTTGCAATTTCCAACTTTTTTTGATTTTATAGGGATATTAAAGAATCACTAAAATATTTAAATTGTATTTCCTTTAAAATATCAAAGATGCTCTTCCACCATTACTCATTAATGCCATGGGAGGTTTGAGTAGATAAACTCAAACTTGCTTTTCAATTTGTCAATGTATTTACCCCTTATAGAAATTGAAATGGTATACATCATGGAGAGAGACCGGAGACGTCTATTTCAAATTCAAAAGGAACATGTGGTAGAAAAACTCTTACGGTGTGTTTGGTACGCGGTACAGAACAAAATAATATGAGACAGTTTTCTCTTATCGCATATTTAGCACGATATTAGTATGAGATAGCACGGGATAAAGTGAGATAAAAATTAGGAAAAACCATTCCACCTCAGACCATGTGATTACTTATCCCATGGCATGGGACAAATGTCAAAAAGATCAATTTACCCTTTATATGATTAAAAAATTACAATCATATCCAATATATTATATATTAATATATTTCAATAATATATATATATTATAATTACATATATAATATAATATAATATAATATATATTAAACAATAATATATTATTATTATATATAATATTATTTAATAATATATATATCCTATATATAATAATATTTAATATATCATATATGTATATATATTATAATATATATATATATATATAATATAGCAGACATTATTATTATATATATGATATATATTAATACATAATAAATAATAATATATATATTATAATAATATGTATATCATTTATATATATTATTATAATAAATAAATATATATATATTATATAAAATATATATGTAATATAAATATAAATTATATATATATATATTATAATATATGTATATATAATATAATATATAATGTTTTATTATTATATATAATAATATATAAAATATTAAATATTATTACCTATATAATATTATTATTACCTATACAATAATATATATATATATATATTATTGTATATGTAATAATATGTAACATTATATATATCTTATATATAATAATAATAATAATAATAACAATTAATATATCATATATATACATATATTATATTATTATTTAATACTATTATATATTAATATATAATATTATAATGTATATTATTATATATAAGGAGGGCATTCTGGTCATTTGAACCTCTTGTCCAGTCATGTCCCAGACATACCAAACGTATAACAGTACAATCCATAGTTCTGTCCCAGACATTCCAAACATAATACGGAACAAGTGTCCAGTCAAGTCCAGTCCCACATTATCCTGTCCCGTCCCTGTACCAAACGCACCCTTAGAAATCTAATAAAAATTAGGCAGAATTTCACTGAAGTCCTATCTTTTTTTATGATTTGTCACATTTATAAATGTCTTTCCAAATTCATCACTTTAGTCCTAACTTTTTCCAAAACTCATTATTTTAGTCAATTTGACAAAATATGTGAAAGTCAACTATTTTAAAACTTATGAAAGTACATTTTTACCCTTATTACTATTTAATTGAGTTAAAATGATTATATTAGCTTTAAATTAAAATGAAAAATAATAAAATTCTGAATAATAAAATCTTAAATAAATATATTACAAAAAATCTTAAATAAATAAAAATAATAAAATCCATTAATTTTTTTTGTATTTTTGTCATAATGAATATTTATTTAGCTAAAATGATTATCTTCGCTTTTCATTATTTTTTTGTAAACTATTTATTTACGATTTTATTATTGAGAATTTTATTGTTTTTCATTTTAATTTAAAGCTAAGATAATCATTTTAGCTAAATAAAAACCCATCATGAAAAAAAATACAAAATAAGAAAAAATAATGGATTTTTTAATTATTTATTTAAGTTTGTTTGTAATATATTTATTTAGGATTTTATTATTGAGAATTTAATTGTTTTTCTTTTTAATTTAAAGCTAAGATAATAATTTTAGCCAAATTAAAAGTAATAAGGGCAAAAGTGTACTTTTACAGGTTTTAAAATAGTTGACTTTCACACATTTGGTCAAATGGAATAAAGTGATGAGTTTTGGAAAAAATTAGGACTAAAGTGATGAATTTAGAAAGACATTTATAAAGATGACAAATCACCAAAAAAGTAGGACTTATGTGAAAGTCTGCTTAAAAATTCTGCACCTAGACTTCAAAACTAAAAAGTGTTCAAAAACTTACAACACCTTTAAATTTACCTGAGGGTGCATCTGGCATGCATTTTTCATTTGTTTTTCGAAAATGAAAATGAAAATGAAAATGAAAACATTTTTTTTGTTTTCATTTTTAAAGTTTGAAAACGTGTATGGTAAAATATACTGAAAACAGTATTATGAAAATAAAAATAATAAAAATACGTCCGGTAGAATAACTCAAAATTATCAAAATTATAATATGAATATTGCATTTTATTTGATATTATAACCTAAAATAGTAGAAAAAATTGTATAAAAAATTGGTCAACGAAAATATTTCTATTAGCATTTGTAAATTTGATAAAACAAATGGGTCAATAACAAATCACTAATAATAATCAATTAATCACAAGTATTTAATTTTTTAAAAGATAATTTTTTTAAAATAAAAGTATTTAATATGTTTTTATAACTTTTAAAATTTACATTGATGTTAAAGATAAGATTAAATTTGTAAAAAAGGATAAAAGATAATTTACATTTAATAATATAAAATTATTTTATTGTCTTCATTAGTCGAAGATGAAGAAGAAGAACAAACACAACGATTATTTTTTGTCTAGTTTTTTTTTTAATGGGAAGAAGAAGAGGAATTTTTTTCTTGGTTTGCATTTGAAGAAAAAGAACAAAATGGTTTTCTATTTATTTTTAATTGGAAGAAGAAGAATGATTTTTTTTCCTGGTCTGTGTTTGAAGAAAAGAACGAAGAAGAAGAAATAAATAAATAAATAAAAGAGATCTATGATTTTTTTTTTTAAACGAAACAAAAACAAAGAAAACATGTTTAAAGTGTTTTTCATATTTTTCAATTATAACAATGGTTTTATTTTTCATTTTGTTTTGATTTTTTAAAAACAAAATGAAAATGGTTAACTAATGCAAATTCGAAATCGTTTTCAGAAAATGAAAATAAAAACAATCCAAATATTGGGTATCGGACAGGCCTTTAACAATTCGTGACACTTTGCATTATTTTTTTTCTCACAATTGACCCAAATGGTACAAATTACCTTCATCTTCTTTCAAGTTTCAACCCCTTTACTCTTTTTTTTAAACAAATAATACATAATCTCTTAAACTCATATATTTCAATTAAACATTTCAAACACCTCAAACAAATTAATCAAATCAACCCACATTTGGATCGTTTTGCTTGAAAGGACTTAAAAGGTATCGTCCAAAAAAAAATGAGTCGATTACCAAATTTATCATGGAGCCTGGGCCCTGGAGATGACCAAAAAGGTATCGTCCATAAAAAAACTGAGTCAATTACTATTTGGTCACATAGCAAGACCATTTAGTCATGAAGCATGACAATTTTGGTCACATTACTGGAATCGATACAATTATGTTTAAAACTGTAATAACATCAGCTTCTCAAAGATCCCTCCAAATGAACTCAGCGGTGATAAAGAGCTTGCCTTTTGTATTGAACTCAAGTCCTATGAATGTTCCGACCATAGTTATCGATTTTCATGACAATAGAGAGGAATACCGGTGGAAACACATGTTCATATTAGAGTGAGTCCAACAGTTAGGTTAGGCATCAACCTTAATTCTACCCTTCAAGTGGAACTAGCTAAGTTTCTCGTACAATGCCTACGCGACATGCATCTGTAATTATTCTTACAATACCATTGGCTCATATTTGGGAGACCCTGTACAAAACTCTACATGAAGATGCAATTGTGCAGTATCCACCTACAGAGATTCATAATTCTCTTCCAACTTCACCTTCTTGTTTGCTTTATCCAAGTACCCCTGCCACATGTAAAAGTAACAATGGATGTGACTCCAAGTTCTAATGGGTAAATCCGAAACCTATCGTATAAGTAACAAAAGTAAAAAAAAATTGAAACATAAAGCTCAACATTCTATGGACATCAACTGATGTAGTCAATTTAAGAGCTCAAAGGAGGTTGAAATTAAGCGAGTTCAAAACTTTGAATTGACTCTAAAAACATTACAGAAGTTTCACCTTAGCTCAATTTAGAAGAACTTAAATTGTCAATGCTAAATAGGACCTATTTTAACAAGAAAACTATCGATTGGCCATTTATGTTATTTTCCACAGATTCAAAATAAACTCGGAAAACATTAAGTAATCCAATTTTGTAGATAAGAAGAAAATTACTTGCAGTATACCAGCAGCAGCAAACTTGTCATTAATTGTCTTCGACATAACTTGAGGCAGATTCAAATTCTTTAATAGCAATTCCACAATCTGTCAACACTGTGAATTGTGAGATTCTGTAATTTCTATAGCTAATGCTAATGCAGAAGACTTATCATAAAGTGGCATATGTATAACAAAAATAATGGCTAAACCTAGTGTTTGGCAGTTTCGTCTATAAAGCAATTGTCATTGGCATTTCTTACAACTACACATAGCAACACATGAAATGGAAACAAAATTAAGCTTATTTAATAGTCGAGTCATAGACATCCACGTAATATAACTTCCAAAAAGTAAGACATGCCATTGATCAATTAATGACTAATACCACACTCTCTGTTCTTCATGTCTAAACTTATTTGAAGTGAAAAATGTTGAAACTTTCCAAATCTTTTGCATATAGGTTTATAGACACACCTTTGATGTAAAGCCCTCGTCCCAATATGTATACTTTAAGCCTTTAAGTTTTCCAGTATTGCACAGCTCGTCAATAAAAAGCTTAACTTGTGCACCCTAATCAAATAAAAAATAAAAAAACATAATTAGATAACGAAGCGAATGTGAGATAACCTTGAAAATTCATGACATGATTACTCACATCAGTAGTGGTTCGATTTTTGTTAAAAGGATAGCCCACAATGAAACCCTCCAGATTATGATCAGAGATCTACAGAATAAGAGATGAATTAGAGAGTGAAGACAGCTCAACATTTCAACAATACCATACTAAATTTTGAGATATGAGCATATGCATAATGTTTTGCCAACTATTGGTAGGTGCAACAAAACACAATTGTGATATAAATGTTTAATAAAGATATACGCTTCACATATAAATTAAACTCACAAAAGGAAAAAAACTATAAGAGAGCGTAATATAAAGCAATCACAAACTTACCAGAGTTTGAAACCTATCTGCCATTTTACCAATATTATGTTTCTTCCTAAGCAAAACACTGCGGTGTTGACAGAAACTCACATTACACATGTATAAACATAAACCATTGAAAACTCAATCATAAACACTAAATCATCTAGTTTCAGTCACAAATACTAAGTCTAGTTAATGAATGAGTTGCTTAGTAAACCAAAAGGATCAAACAAGGAACCAAATTTTCAACTTTCAGTTCACAGTGCAATGATCACAAAATAAAATTGTTAAAAAAAAAACTTGTACTAACCCTCATATACAATTATCAAATTGTATCATTTGAATTAGTGTAGAACTTGACATATTATTTATTGCATCTTAAAGAACTTTGCCAAGCATATCCAAGTACATAAATATAATCATATTCATGAAAGATATGGTACCTTAAAGGGGACGCCTTTTCATTTTTAGGGTCTGAAATAGCTAAGCCAATATATTTATCACCAACATCCAAACCCAGCAATCGACCTCGTTCTGTAACTTTCCTCTTTAGCAATTCTTCGAACAAGTTCAAGGGCTTCACGTACTTCATCTACCAGTCAATTCATGGAGTCAAGTATTCAAAATTTATTCTACTTTTTAAACATCGGTACATAACGGTAATTAAAAATGTTAGGTCGTATTTATGCCTGAGAGATTATAGCTTGCGGAGTTAATATCAAGGAACAACAATGGTCAAACAACAACTAAATATATTTTCAAATTATTTCAGCAGCGGCAATTGTTTTTTTTTTCAGTTTTTAAGTTGTGCATAGGACTCTAAAATAAATTAGCAAGACTTGACGAAACTCAAAAGCAAATGAAAAAAAAAATAGAAAAAATTTACCAGTGGCAGAGAGAGAGAGAGAGAGAGAGAGAGAGAGAGAGCGGCGGCGGCGGATTTGAGAGACGAACGGCGGCAACAGCAAGAGGGAAAGAGGAGGTTGCAGCAGTGGGCGGTGGGTTGGGTTTGTTGTGTGGTGGCTGAGTTTTTGGGTATTAGGACGTGGGTGAGAAAATTTATTGTTATTTATATACTCCAGGGTTTTCGATTCGGATTCGGGTCTGAATACCCAAACTGAACCAGGAACCGAATTTTTAGATTTTTACTTGTATAAACAGTACGTGAACCGACCCTTGCCTCTCAAAATTCGGGTCGCGTTATGTTACTTTGCCCATCACTGGTCTTCATGGGTTTTCTTATGGCTAATTTTACGAACATTCCTAAGGTTTTACAGTATTACATAAATATTGCAGTTTTGGATATATCAACAGAAAGCGTACCAAACCTTTGATAAATGTTAAATGAACATCCTCTCATTCCTCTGCTATTAATTGGGATCGGTTAACTGCTAACGGTCCATGGTGCAAAAAATCTAAAATACCTTTAGTTTTATTTTTGAAAATAAAAAATATTAAGTTAATCTTTTAAAAATATTTAATTTTGGAGCCTGGAGGTACCTCCACTGAACATCTGAAATTCTGGACAAAATAAAACAAAATTCTACATCTCAAAATTTGGGAAAAAAAAAAGCATCATGTTCATCCATCTCATCATCTCCCTCTTCCCCGATCTCATTATATTCATTCAACAAATTTCATACACAACAAAAATTAAAGTTGTGATGAATTGAAATTTAATAGAATATAGCACCTAAATTATATAAACCTTAAATTCAAATATAAAATACAATTAAGTAAAAAGATAAAAAGATTAGAATTTTGTTTTTTCTTATATATATTTTTAATATTTAAACAAATAATTTTATTAATACCAGATCAACTGGGGTGAGTTGCAACATAGTGGTTAGCTGGACAACATTGTTTGACCCATATGTGACCCGATTCTCGTTTTAAGTGCTCCAAATTGGCCTCAAATGGATCAGAGCCCGCTAGTTTGGAGCGGGTAAGAGATTTTTATCATCCCTACTTAACATTTTATTGATTGGGTTCAACAATAATAAGAAAAAGAGTAATGCTAGAGATCTCACCTAAAATCCCATATGACACCTTAACTGCCACACAGGTTGAGATAAAAAATATAGGATTGTAGGTGAGATATCTAGCAAAAGTTCAAAAGAAACTATTAAAAAGGACAAATTGCACTAAAATACTCTAATGTTTGCTACAATTAATGCAATTAGATCGCACTTTTGTTAAAATAATAGATTAATTAATACCGTTCACCAAATAGTTGACCGTTAGAGTAAACTGTTGATCAGTCATATATTATGAAATGACCAAATTACCCCATTTTTTATTAATTATTATATATGTTTTTTTAAAAAAAGTTATTAGAGGAAGGCTCTACCATATATTTCTCTAACCAATTCAAAATTCAAACAGTATTATATGTCAACCCCATACACTCGTCTCCACAAACACTTACGCTGCAGCCTTCCTTACATGACAATATAATGAATATATACGTACATTAAAGATTGATTTTTGTATTCCAGCAAAACACACATGAGCTAGGTCCCATATCGAGAGGATGTGTCTTCTTGTAATCTATTGACCAAATAATCTTCACTTTTCTTGCATTCTCTCTTTCTTTTTCTTTCTAGATTTTTTCACATAATCCGCCATGGCCACATCGGAAGCTTCAGCTTCCTCACTCGAGGAGAGCACCACTGAAAGTTGTTCCTCTGCTGCTACCAGTCCGAGTATTCAGATTGTTTTGAAATCGGTTTCAGACAATGGCGGACCCAGAAATTTTAACGAGGTGGGGCACTTGAATAAAATAACAATTATATAAAAAAAATTAATGAAAATTTAAAATCATAATATAATGAGTTTTTTTTATATAAAAAATTGATGGTATAATGAATTTTAAATAAAAAAAATATAGCATTTACTCGAGATAAACCAAATAATCTTACATTGAAAAGAACTAAAAACAAGAAACACAATATTAAAAAAATAAATAATAAAAAAACAACATGAACAATGAAAAATTATAATATTTATTCTTAAAAAAAAATTAAAATATAATTTTATAATATACAATTTTATTTTGTATTTATAATGAATTCACTATAAATTTATATAAAAATAATTTATTAATAAATATTACTAGAAATGTTTTTAAATTTTTTATTCTTCTAATTATTGATTCTAAATAAATTGGAATAATAAAATAAAGAAAAATATAAATGATAAAATAAAATGAATTATAATAATAGATGTACTATTTTAATACAATAAATTAAAATTTAAGATTTTGGAGGTTTATTGATTGGATTTGTTAGGTATGTCAAACTAAAAATATTAGGAATAAGAAAAAAACAATTCAAAATAATAATAGATAATTTACTATATAATAAAATTGAATTAAGTAAACCATAAATCAAGGTTAGTTAAGAATTTAACATTGATAGGAAACATAAAATAGATTATTTTGTTGTAGAAACAGATGGAAATTTGAGAAAAGAATTGGAAAAGAGTGTAAAATAAAAATAGATATTAAAAAGAATATTTGTTTTTGCTTGTAGCGAGAGTTGAACCGGTGAAATTGAAAAGCTATACCAACTATGCTGTGTAGTGAATTGTTATCTATAATAAAATTTGTTTTATATTTATAAACATAAAATTACTTTTTTTTTTAAATTGAGGTGGGGCACGGGCCCCACCTGATCTCTATATGGGTCCGCCCCTGGTTTCAGATAGGCTTTTGGGGAAATTCTCGACGCGTTACAGTATGATTTTGATTACGAGCAAAGTGGGTTGTGGTCTCCTCCAAACCATCGAAAGGTCTACTTGGATTCACCGGCTGATAATATCATTTGCTCGGAAGATGAGATTTTCTCCAAACTTAAAAAGAAAGCGAAGAAGGCTTGTAGGAGACGCATTTTCTGTTTACATGTATGTACTCGCTTTAAATTTCTCCTCTGCAATTGAATTCATATGTATATATTTTATATTTAGTAATACTTCAACGTTTTCATATCTTTTGGAATTATTATTCTTCTTTTCAATATCGTCACTCTCCTGTAATATTCTGCAAATAGGCTTTGAACTCATGGTCTTGACGTATTGAAAGAAAATACAAATATTTGTTTTTGTCAATATTTTTTTCTTTTTTCAAGTTGATATATGTATTTTTAATTTGATGTGAAGAGATATAAAAAATGTTTTGTTGATTTAATTAGTTATTTTACAGGGATTTTGGTGAAGGGAATCTTGGTTTGTAATGTACGAAAAATCTTGGATGCACCATGTATCTCCCACTAGGTAATCTTGCTATATGTCAAATTCCCCCCACATGGCGTAATTGTAACGTTGATGTATGTGCATCCGCAGAGTTTCTATCGTATATTGTATCATCTTCTCTCAAATATAGCTATTATATAAGATTTGTATATTTATAAGACTAATAATGAGAGGGAGTAAATTTTTAAGCCTTTATGTGAACAACAATCAATTTGTAGAATATACTACTTTGTATTGAATTGAGTTAATTAAAATAAACTGGATCAATCCTTATATAGGTTGGAATCTTGACAACTATTAAGTGTGAACATTACTTAAAGATTTGTATGCTGCCTAACTAAATAGCCTAACATTATCAGAAGACTTTGTTGATTACACACAAGCACACAATGTCTGACTAGCAGACAATACTGACTCTACTAACTTAACAACTTGGTCTTAAAGATTTGTATGCTGCCTAACTAAATAGCCTAACATTATCAGTAGACTTTGTTGATTACACACAAGCACACAATGACTGACTAGCAGACAATACTGACTCTACTAACTTAACAACTTGGTTTAGATTAAATCCTACATATCTCCCCTTAAACCAAGTTTTCCATAACTTATCATGCCTAAAGTTTTCTTCAGTTTTAGGAATGAATCGACTTTGAGCGGCTTCGCGAATACGTCTACAATCTGCTCCTCAGAACGACAGTATTCTATCACGATTTCATTATCCTTTACCAAGTCTCGAATGACTTGATGTCAATGTGCTTACTCCTATCATGAAAAACTGGATTCTTTGTCAGTGAAATGGTGGACTTGTTATCACAGTAGATCACTGTAGGAGCATTCTGTTGATGCTTCAAGTCACAAAGCATAAGACGCAGCCACACAGCCTGTGTAACACCATTAGCAACTGCAATATACTCAGCTTTCGTAGTCGATAAAGTAACCACCAGCTGCTTTTTCGATGACCAAGAAAATACTCCGGAACCCAGATGGAATGTATATCCGGAAGTACTTTTCCTCTCTTCCATATCACCTGCCCAGTCACTATCTGTGTATCCCACAAGCTCAATCTTATTAGCAGAAGAGTAAAGGATACCGTCATCTACTGTACCTTTCACATATCGCAAAATACGCTTGCCAGCTTGCAAGTGAGATTGCCTCGGAGAATCCATAAACCTGCTGATAAGCCCAACTCCATATGCAATGTCAGGTTTAGTAGAAGTTAAGTATCTTAAACTTCCTACTAGTCTCCGAAAGATGGTAGTATCAATCAGCTCACCAGACCCATCTTTCACTAACTTCAATCTCTCTTCAACAGGAGTGAGAATCGGCTTATATCCCTTCATCTTGAACTTCTTCAACACATCACTGGCATACTTCTTCTGACATAAGAATATGCCATCATCCGTTTGACTCACCTCAACGCCGAGGAAGTAAGACATCAACCCCAAATCTGTCATCTCAAAATGACCAATCATTGCTTTCTTGAACTCTGCAATCATATCAGGGTTATTGCCGGTAATAATCAAATCATCAACATACAAACACACAATGAGAATATCTCCATGTGGATTTGTCTCGATGTACAGAGTGTGCTCATAGGGACATCTTTAAAACTCATGTTGAATAAAGTATGTGTCAATGAGTGTATACCACACCCTGGGTGCCTGTTTCAACCCATATAAGGCCTTCTTCAACTTGTAGACCTTCTTTTCATGCCCCATTTTCATAAAACCTATCGGCTGGTGAATGTAGACTTTTTACTCTATCTCACAATTTAAGAATGCCGATTTTACATCTATCTGGAAGATTCTCCAGCGATTCTGTGCAGCAAGAGACACAATCAAGCGAACGGTGTCAAGTCTGGCAACTGGTGCAAAAATCTCAAAATAATCAATCCATGGTTTTTGCCTGTAGCCTTTTGCAACCAGACGTGCTTTATAATGCTCCACCTCACTGTTTGGCTTGTATTTTGTCTTATACACCCATTTAACACCAATGGGCTGTTTACCACGAGGCATATCAGTAAGCTCCCATGTGTTATTCTTCTCAATTGTACCTATCTCCTCATCCATTGCTTTTATCCAGCAATCATCTTGAGCAGCATCTTCATATGTGATAGGATCATAATCTGTAAACAGTGCAAAATTCACTAACTCTTCATCAGTTAGGTCGTCGTCATTACTGAGAACATAATCCTGCAAACGAGGTGGCAAAACCCGTTGGCGTTGTGGACGACTGGAAGATTCTGCTGGATGTGGAATCACACCAGGTGATGGTGTCATAGGGGTAGGTTCTTCCTGAACAATTTATTCCAGATCAACATTAACATCTGAAGAGCTCCCCTTACCACGGAACCAATCCCAGCAACCTTGCTCATCAAAGGTAACGTCTCGACTGACAATTATCTTTCTGGATACTGGATTATACAACTTGTACCCTTTTGTCATCTGACTGTAGCAGAGGAAAATGCACTTCTCTGCCTTATCATCAAGCTTCTTCCTCAAAACATCAGGTACATGAGCATAGCAAATACAACCGAACACTCGTAGATGTCCAATACTGGGTTTGCGTCGAGTCCAAGCTTCCTGTGGAGTCTTTCCGAGAACACTTCTAGTAGGGCACCTGTTCAACAAATAGAACTCATAAGCAACTACATCACCTCAAAAACCTTTGGGTAAATTCTTCAAGTGCAACATACACCTGACCATATCCATGACTGTTCTATTCTTCCTCTCAGCTACTCCATTTTGCTGAGGAGTGTATCTGGCTGTCATCTGATGATTAATGCCATGTTTCTGCAAGAAACCATCGCAGACAATATATTATGTGCCTCTGTCTGTTCTCAAAGTCTTGATAGATCTTCCACACTGCTTTTCAACATTCGCCTTAAATATTTTAAAGGCATCACAAGCATCTGACTTTTGCTGCAAGAAATACACCTAAGCTTTCCTGCTAAAGTCATCAATAAAGGTAATAAAATACCTGGAATTTCCATTTGATGGAACCTCCACTGAGCATAAGTCTGAATGCACCAGCTCCAAGGGCTTACTGGCTCTCCATGCCTTTCCTATGGGAAATGGGTCTCTGTGCTTCTTTCCTAAGACACAGGTCTCCCAAACTTTATCTGGGGAATTTATGGAAGGTAATCCTGAAACCATCTTTCTAGATGCTAGCTTTTTCAGACTTCCAAAATTCACATGGCCAAATCGCATGTGCCGTAACCAATTCTCATCACAAATCACTAAACTAAAGCAAGGTAAACTATCACTATTAATAAGCAGCGGAAACAAACGGTTTTGTGACATTTTTACCTTTGCTATTAGCCCATTATGTGCACTATTGATGGTGCAAATTCCTTCGTGGATCCGTACATCATATCCTTTCTCTGAAAGTTGTCCCACACTCAATAAGTTCTTCTGCAGGTTTGGAACAAACAATACATCTGAGATGACATTCTGAGACCCATCATTTAAAGTGATAGAGATTCTGCCCTTCCCCATCACTGGCACCGTTGTGTCATTCCCAAACTTCACCGATGAAGTAAAAGATTCATCTAACTAAGTGAACATCTTCTTTTCACCACACATGTGGTTGCTGCAGCCCGAATCCAGAAACCATTTGTTCTTGGCTCTATCGTCTGCCATGTTACATGCTAGTAACAATGTTTTTGAACGATCACCATTTTCTGCAACATTTGCTTGGAAATCTTGCTTTCTAGATCTGCACTCAGACCTGTAGTGACCAAATTTTTTACAATTAAAACACTGAACCTGAGATTTATTCCTCTGATTAGTGTTGTTGTTGTTGTTGCTCCATCTGCCTGTTCCCTGGCTAGAACTGGAAGCATCTCCTCTTCTGTTTTGCGAGTTCTGATCCCACTGTCTAGACTTAGAATTCCTCTGAGTCTCATCTTTGTCTCTCTTAAGACTTAATTGGCTTTGTAAAGCCTCATCCACCTCAATTTCTGACTTCTTATCCAGACGTTGTTCATGGGCTTGGAGTGAGCCCATCAACTCATCCAACGTCATCGTCTCGAGATCTTTGGACTCCTCAATGGCAGTCACCTTGTACTCAAACTTTGAATTCAGTGTTCGGAGAACTTCTCCATAATCTGAACATCTGAAATTGTCTCACCATTGGACTTTATTTAATTAACAAGTACCAATATCCGTGAGAAATAATCTGTCACCTTCTCTGTTTTCATCATTTGAAGAAGCTCCAACTGCCTCCGCATAGTCTGTAGGCGAACTTTCTTCACCTTTTCAGCTCCTCTGTACGTGTTCATCAGAATATCCCATACTCCTTTTGCTGAAGTGGCATGTGCGATTTTCTAAAAAATCATTGGATCCAGCGACTGGTTGATGAAAAACCTCGCCTTCAGATCCTTTCGAGTTGTTGCAGCATATGTTGGACTAACAATACCCTCGGAAACAACAGTCCACAACTCCTGGTATTCGAACAAAAGTTGCATCTAGACCCTCCAATACTCAAAATTTGTCTTTCCATCAAATTTAGGTATTTGGGGCTGAATTGTATTATTTCCAAAATTAGAGTAGCTATTTATAATTTACCAAATAGGGGTACTATTTGTAAATTTCTAAAGAGGGGTACAATCCGTAATTTTCCATAAAACACAATGATTAAAAAAAACACAATAATTAAAAAAAACTTTGCTTTTCACTTTTCACTTTTTTTTTAAATTATTTACTCTCTTTCCTTTGTTTTTTTAATAACATCTGTGTTCAATTTATTATTTTTAAAAATCAACAGACTTCTCTCTCTCCTCCCACTCTCTCCTCTGATCAAAACAGATCAGATACCAAAAAATAATTCCTCCCCCTTTCAACCCAAACAGAAAAAAAACTTATCTTAGGATGTCGATTTGACCTCCAAAATGTCCTCCGTTGACGATTGTAAGGACCTCGATTTTATGATTGGCTTATTTCATGACAAACCACACCACATTGGGGATGCTTGTGTAATGGGTAGCTTAGGTCCGTATTGGCAAGCTTCCAAGCATCTCCATGACTTCAAGAGCAAAATGTATACTCACTTGACTTTGTCTCTTGAAGAGTTTAGGTGCACACACACACTTCATGCATGTTTTGTTTATCTTGCATTTATGTTCTTTATTGTTTATATGTGTGTGCATCCTTTTCAAACACACTCACTAGCTTGCATTAGATATCATATCTTACATTGTATCTAAATTGCTAACATGTCTTGCATGTTAAAAGTGCTTCATTTTGTGTGCATTTCACTCACTTCACACTTGCACAACATTCCTGTAAGATATGCATTTTTCTTGAGTGTTAAAAAGGGATTTTTCCCTTTAGCGCGACCTAGACCGCTCGGCAGGCTCTGCTTGCACCGCGGCGCATGGAGTGGTATTCTCCAGTGCGTCATACGCGACGTGGACCGCCACCTGTGCACTTGCACGCACAGCGGTCCCAACCGCGGTGTTGTCCAGACGGTGCACTGCTGTATGTACCGCGGTCTGGACACTTACCTGTGCCGCGGTTTAGTAAGCGGTTTTGACGGGATTCTGTTTCCCAAGTTCAAAACGATGTAGTTTTAACTAGGGCTTCATATATATTCTCCCTCTTCTCTTCTTAGCCGATAAAGAGCTCAAAAAATCATTTCTAGAGAGAGGTTAGAGCTCCTAGAGAGAGAAAGCTTCAAGAAAGCATCCTTGACTCTCCAAACCCAAAACCCATCTCCATCTTGCATCATTCAACATCATTTAAGCATGGGTCTTCATTGTTTCATGACTAGGTAAGCAAGAACTTCTTTGAATATCATTTATTGTTCTTCTTACTCTAGATTATGTATTTATTGCTTGATTAAATACCTACACTCTACTTATTGCATATATTTATGAGTCTTTATAACATGATTGGGTTTGTTTGTGATAGCTTAATTGATTAGGTCATTTTTGCCTAAAAGCTAGGTCATAAATATTCATGTGTGACAAATTGATAACTAGGTTGAGAAATTGTGTTTAAATCAACTAGTTAATGTTCATGAATATTTGATTGTGTTTGTTTGTAATAGCTTGCATTATTAGGTCATATATGCCTAAATAACTAATCTATAAATATTCATGTATGCTTAATTGATAATTAGGTTGACTTTGTGCATCTAGTCAAGTTTATGAATGTTTATGTGAATTTAATTGACAATTAGGTTGTTAGAATTTCTCTACAACTAATTGAGACCTCATGTGTGTACATGTAGGCACTGTTTGATAACTAGGATGTTGTATTGCATTATCTACATCTAGTTAAGCATTGTATGTTTGGTCTAACATATTTTGTGTTGAGCATTCATTGATTGTTCACTTAGACCTTATACTCTTCATTGAGTTAAAGTCTTGTGGCTTCGGGGCGAAGTCGCACAAGCATTGAAGTCTTGCAACCAAGGTGTGGTTGACAAGCATTGGTCAAGAGCCACTGTAAAAGGCCTGTGGGGTAGATGAGGAGGTGCTCACGCCAAGAGTAGTGTATCGGGGGATATCACTAGGGATTGAACCAAGAGTGGCGAGTGGTAGTGTCCATAGCCTGAGGTTATCGAGAGTGAGAGTCCGAGTATCACTTGAGGGTGTAACTTTCTTTTCATATAGTGGATTTCTGTAGCTCAAGTGGCTAGCTTGGCTAGTCCCGTGGTTTTTCCCGTTTGGAGGGTTTCCACGTAAAAATCAAGTGTTCTTTATATTTCCGCACTTTTACTTGATTTTGTATGTTTGATTTAATTGGGTTATATGTTTAATATTGACTAATCTGTTAATAGCCAAAATTGGCTAAGGACCAAAGGAAAATTTTCCACCTCCTAGACCTGGTTCCATACCCATGAGTTTCATCGGGAGATCTCAATATCCAGAGCCAAGCTACGATACCACCCCAGGCACAAGGGCGGGATCCAGAAACACCCGGGATAGAGCCCGGATCTAAGAGCTTCCACCAGGAGACCTCTCTATCCAGGGCCGAACTGTGATACCACCCCAGGAACAAGGGCGGGCTCCGGAAACATCCGGGATAGAGCCCGGAACGATCAGATTTAGCCCGCATCACCAAAACTAGAAGCTCCCCGAAGTCAAGGTCATCTCGCAAATGCTCAAGAAACTCGTCTGTACCTCGATTGACACAGAAGAATGTCCCCAGAAGGCCGCGAGGTCAGTCGAGGCCACACCTAGCTTCGAAAAAGTCAAGGGAAGCCAGATCTGGCTCCAAGCTGGATGAAACTTCTCGAACATCAAGGTCGAAATACTAATCAACCTCCCTGATTGATACACCACACCATATCGTCACATCGCACGACCTCTATAAGGATCATACCTGGAAACGTTATCTACATGCAGAACAAGTAATAAAATCCAAATAGGAAACAAATTGATCTCCACCACGATACTCTCAATTCGGGCGTCAATCCAAAAGTCAATGATATTAACGCAAGAAATCCCGCCCGATAAGGAAGAGACTGAGACAATCACTGAGACAATCAAGGGAGAATCAGTCTGTTAACCTACAAACCATGTATAAATAGAAAAGAAAAGAAAGGAAAAGAGGAGACTACTATTCGACAGGCATACGACTAACAATCGACCATTTCCCAGAGAGATTTGAGAGAAAAGAGAGAAGAATCTTTGTATTCGTATACCATGCATGTTAAATAAAAACATTCTTGATTACTTGTCACTTTATAAATCATTGTTACATATATAAAGAATTTTGGCCACCATCTACGTGGTAGTGGTCTCGAGGGCGTTAATTGAGATTTCTTATCCTGAGTAAAATTTCCGTTAACACTTTCTGGCGCCGTCTGTGGGAAAAAACTTCCTACACCCAATTAACCAATCGTTTGCATCTATACTTTCATTGTTTTACAGGAACTATGAGGCTCCACTCCTCCCAAGGCCAACATAGAGTCCCGGAGCAATCTCCGGCGAGGCCAACCCGAAAAGCCCCAGGAAGGGGGAGAAAGTCTGGATATAGTAATCAAGCTCCGATCCAGACAACCAATACGCAGACTACTGGCCACCCCATAGTGAGCCAGGCAGCGCTCGACCAACAAGCGGCGGCCTTCGTAGAATCCGTCCGCGTCCGCCTCCTCGCTGAAGGCATCACAATCCAGCCAACCAACCTGAATGATCAGGGAGAGCCGAGCAGGCTCGGAGCTAGACCACCTGCTTTCGATCGCCTAGGACCTCCTCCTCCAGAGCCGGCTCGAGATAGATCAGGGCCCCAACATTCGATCCGGGATAGGCTGGGACCCATGCCCCCAGCTCCGAAAAGACTTTCACAATATCAACCCCGGCTGGTGAAGTCTGCCGCGGATGTTTTTACCCGGAAGCCGCGAGGGCTATCTCATCCAACTACATCTAGGAGAACTACCCAGGTCCTAGAGGAGGAAAGTAGACAAACTCCCAGAGTGGATCATGTCCAGGAGGAGGACCAGATAGAAATTGTCAGTTCATCAGAAAGATTCGACAGTGAGGAATCTGGGGTTAACTCGAAGAGACCTGGGAACAAGCGACTGAGGGATCAGCTGGCAAAGCTACAAAAAGAGGTCCGGCAGATAAGGAAGGGAAAGAATAAGGAGGACAAAAAGAATCCCCTGAGCAAGATGAACGCTCCCTTCACTAGGAGGATCTGGGAAGCAGAGCTCCCCCCAAAATTCAAAATGCCAGCAGATAAGTTCTCTGGAACGGAAGATCCTCTAAGCCATCTAGAGAGCTTCGTTCAACAGATGGAAGTCCAGAACACTACCAGAGCAGCTATGTGCAGAATGTTTCCAACAACCTTGACCGACTATGCGAAAACCTGGTTCAGAAAACTGCCCGTTGGTAGCGTGGATTCTTTCACAAAACTGTCAACCGATTTTTGCTCACAATTCCAAGGAGTTAAACCTCATCCGAAAGATCCCGTACACCTCCAATATGTGATCCAGGAGCGGAGTGAAACTCTTCGATCGTATGTAGAGCGATTTCACAAGGAGGTCATACAAATGGGAGTTTTCACTGAAAAAGAAACCCTCGCCAACTTCAGACGAAACCTCTGGGCAGGAAAGATTTTCCGTTCTTTCGCCACGAGACCTCTCGAGACTTACCAAGAGGCCTATGACCAGGCTCTCGAGCAGGTCGAGATCGACGAACAACTCAAGGTCAAGATAGAACATGACGACATGAGAACGGCCAAGCGTCTGAAGAAAAAAGCCCCCAAATTTGAGCCAGTGCAGAAAGCTCAGAATAAACCTCCCAACAGGTCGACCTATCGCCTCCCGGCACCTCCGCATAGGCAAGAAAGATATCCAGCAAAACGAACCCCTCCCCGGGCTTCGCCGCCTCCCAGGACCGTGGCTTCAGTAATGCAAGGGGAAAAAGGGTATGACCACTATACCCCTTTGAATGCTTCCAGGGAAACAGTCTACCTTACCATACGAGATAAAGGGTTGCTCCAAAAGCCCGCTCCCATGAAGGCCCCAGCTGACAGGAGAAACCGGTACAAGTACTGCGACTTCCACGAAGACGTGGGCCACAACACATCGGAGTGCTATAACTTGCGCAACCAGATTGAGGCCCTGATAAGGGGAGGATGCCTGATTGAGTTCTTACAACAGGTCAGAGATAATATCAGAACTGGAAGGGAGGTGCAAGATGAAATCCATGAGGACGCAGAAAAGAGGAAAGGGGAGCAGGCTGACTTAATGCAACAGATCCAAGTGATACACACTATCAGCGGAGGTCCTACATTGGCCGGCGTCTCCAATAACTCCCGGAAAAACCATGCAAGAAAGGTTCCCCGCCTCGGAGAGAGCCGGGGGATCTTCGAAGTCAGCCAGAGCCCGACAGAGCCCTCCCAGTCAGCTCAGATCGTATTCACCGAAGCAGATGTCTTCAACACTGTGCAACCTCATGATGATCCTATGGTCATCACGATACAGATCGCCAACTGTCTGGTCCATCGCGTGCTCGTGGATACGGGTAGCAGTGTAGATATCCTCTTCAAGGATACCCTGGAAAAACTGAACCTGAAGCAACATTGCTACAACAGTTGTACCACTCCACTTTACGGTTTCACTGGGGACTCGATCATACCAGGGGGGTCAATGATCCTCCCAGTAATCATCGGGGTCACCCCTCTCAAACAGAATGTAATGACCGACTTTGTTGTGGTGGACACCCCATCGGCTTACAACGCCATCTTAGGGAGACATTTCCTGTCCTCATTGAAGGGAGTCTTGTCCATATACCACAACGTCTTGAAATTCCCAGTTGGAACCAAGGTAGGAGAGGTACGCGGAGACCAGCAGGCAGCCAGGAAATATTACGCAGTATCTGATAATCCTACAGCCTTAGCGAAGCAGTGTGTACAGTCGACAGTAACCCAGGAAGACATGGATACATCCAGGATAATCCAGGAGGAGAAGGAGCCCGCAGAACACCCTGGGCATCCAGAGGATGAACCTATCATGCCCTACGAGGAAGAAAGAAGTAAGGAATGGGCCAGCTGGCAGCCCGTGGACAAACTAGAAGAGATATCCGTCAGGAATGACGATCCCTCCAAGGTCGTCAAAGTCGGAGCCACCCTCGATCCAGAAGTAAAAAGAGGACTGATTGATCTTCTCAGGGAATTCAGCGACATCTTCGCCTGGAACAATAATGAAATGCCTAGAATCCTGGCATCGTTGGCCACTCACCGGCTAGCAGTAGATCCAACAGTCAAGCCCGTTAAGCAGAAGAGGCGTCATTTCAACACTGATAGGAACGCGGCGGTGCAGGAAGAGGTTGATAAATTGATCAAAGCGGGGTTCGTCAGAGAGGTACGTTACCTCGAATGGATCGCCAACGTGGTCATGGTCACGAAGGTGAATGGAAAATGGCGTATGTGTGTTGACTACACCGACCGCAACCGGGCTTTTCTGAAAGACAGTTTTCCTTTGCCAAAGAACGACCAGCTGGTTGACTCCACATCCGGAAATAAACTTTTGAGTTTTATGGACGCATTCTCAGGATACAACCAAATTAAAATGCACCCGGTAGACCAAGATAAAACCAGTTTCATTACCGGGTAGGGCTTATACTGCTACAAGGTGATGCCGCTTGGTTTGAAGAATGCAGGAGCCACATACCAGCGGCTGGTTAACAAACTGTTCAAGCCCGAGATAGGAAGAACGATGGAATTATATATCGACGACATGATCATGAAATCCCCAACCACAAAGGGACATCAGGAAGACCTTCGCAAAACCTTTCTCATACTAAGGGAAAACCAGATGCGTTTGAACCCCTCCAAATGTGCTTTTGGGGTAACGGCAGGAAAGTTTCTGGGCTTCATGGTTCGTGAGAGAGGTATAGAAGCCAACCCAGAAAAAATCAAAGCTATATTGGACCTGGAATCCCCGACCTCGCTCAAGCAAGTGCAGATTCTGACTGGACGGGTGGCAGCACTCAACAGGTTTATCTCCCGCTCCACCGATAAATGTCTCCCTTTCTTCAAGGCCATCAAACAAGGAAAGAACATGAAATGGAGCCAGGAAAGCGAGCAGGCGTTTCAAGCTTTAAAGGAGTACCTAACAAGCCCCCCTTTGTTAGTCAAGCCGGTTCTCGGAGATGAATTGCAGATTTACCTGGCCGTATCATAAACTGCAGTAAGCGGGGCTTTGGCTAAGGATTGTAGCGACGGTTTTCAAAGACCCATATACTATGTGAGTCATGCCTTGACCAAATCAGAAAGGAACTACGTTCTCCTGGAGAAGCTCGCTTATGCTCTGGTGATCTCAGCGAGGAAACTCCGTCCCTATTTTCAAGCTCACACAATAGCAGTGGTGATAGACCAACCCCTCCGTCAATTCTTGCAAATACCAGATGTGTTAGGAAGGCTAGTTTTATGGGCACTAGAGCTCACTCAGTTCGACTTAAAGTATAAGCCACGGACTACGATTAAGGCACAGGCTTTAGCCGACTTCGTGGCAGAATTCTCAGCGATCCCAATCCAGTTGATCCCTCAGTATCAAACGAGGTCCCTAAGAAGATATCCGAGGTCGAAAATTGGCCGGAGGGCTGCGAGCCATGGATCCTCTTTTCAGACGGAGCATCCGGATGAGCTGGGGGATGAGCTGACATAGTTTTGATAGATCCGGAGGGGACTGAATTCAGTCACTGTTTCAGATTTGAATTTAAAGCTACCAACAACGAAGCAGAATATGAAGCCCTTCTAGCCGGGATGAAGGTAGCCATCGAACTAAAGGCCGACTACTTACATATCAAGAGCGATTCGTTACTTGTTGTAAACCAGGTGACTGGGGTCTATCAAGCAAAGGGAGATAATATGGTTGCCTACTTAAATCTAGCTCGGCTGCTGAAAAGCAAATTTAAGAGACTGAAGATCGATCAGGTGCCTTGACACCAAAACCATTGCGCAGATGTTCTGGCTAAAATAGCGGCGAACGGAGGCCAATCCCTACCAAGGGGAATTCCCCTCCAAGTAATCACCCAGCCAAGTATAGCCACAAATGGAGAAATTTGTTCTCTGGATCGCCTACCTTGCTGGATGGACCCAATTGTCACCTATCTCCTTGAAGGAGAGCTTCCTGAAAAGCCCGACCAAGCCCGAAGAGTTAAGAGACTCTCAATTCGATACTGTATGGTGGACGGATACCTCTACAGGAGGGGCAGATCCCTCCCCTTACTTAGGTGCTTGCATCCCGATGATGCTAAGTGGGCATTGAGAGAGGTCCACTATGGGGACTGTGGGAACCACATAGGTGGGGAAGCTCTAGCCTATCAAGTGCTTCGTATAGGGTACTACTGGCCGACCATCCATCAAGATGCAAAGAGTTTTGTGCAATCCTGCGAACCTTGTCAAAGAACCTTAAACTTGAGCCACCAGCCACCCGAGCGACTGTCGTCCCTCAGCTCACCTTACCCCTTTGCCATGTGGGGAATCGACCTAATTGGGCCACTTCCCACCGCTCATGGACTGATAAAACATGCTATCTTGGCTATTGACTACTCCACAAGATGGGTCGAGGCAGGACCTCTTGCTCGAATATCAGAATAGAATACAACCAAGTTCATCAAGACTAACGTGGTATGCAGGTTCGAGACCCCTCTCATCATTGTAGCCGACCTAGGAAAGCGATTCGACAACGCCCGATTCAAAGACTTCTGCAAGGGATTGGGGATCGACCTCAGGCTCGCTTCAGTGGCTCATCCCCAGACTAACGGGCTGGTAGAATCCACCAACAAGACAATCAAGAAACTTCTGAAAAAGAAGCTTCAGCAGAGGAAAGGTAAATGGGCCAAAGAGCTACCAGAAGTCCTTTGGTAATACCGGACTACAAAAAGAATAGCTACTGGAGAAACACCTTACTCCCTGGCCTTCGGGGTTGAAGCAGTCCTCCCCATTGAGCATAAATTGACCTCGTTCAGGGTACAGCACTTTGAGCCCGAAAGTAACGAAGTCAAGCTCCGGGCTAGTCTAGACCTCTTAGAAGAAAAGCAAGACCGGGTAGTAGAGAAAGTAGCGATCTACCAGAGTAGGATCGCTAGATACTTCAACCAAAAGGTTAGAGCCCAGAAATTCAAGGAAGGGGATCTGGTACTTAGGAAAGTAACACTGAATACTCGAAAAAGGTCGGATGGGGTCTTAAGTCCAAATTGGGAATGGCCATATTTGATAAAGCTAGTTGTTCGCAATGGAGCTTATAAACTCGAAGACATGGACGGACGACCCATCAACCACACTTGGAATGCAGATCATTTGAAGAAATTCTACCCTTGAAAAGAGTTCTCAAGCAGACTATCCCCACTTAGTTTTCATTACAGGTCCTAATAAAGATGTACTACATCTCAATCATCAATAAAGTCATTTTCCTTTTCTCTTCCATCTTTGTCTCCAACTATGTTCAATGTTAGTGACTATACCCTTGTATGGGAATTCGACATAAACCTCTCGAAACCAGGAGATAGCTCGATAGCCCTCATGATGCCTTGGTCGGGCTACCACCCCCAAGAAGGATCTGAGTAGAAGAGCATAGTTGCCCTCCAGATCTCGAGACCAGGAAATAGCTCGATAGCCCTCCTGATGCCTTGGTCGGGCTACCACCCCCAAGAAGGATCTGAGTATAAGAGCATAGTTGCCCTCCAGATCTCGAGACCAGGAAATAGCTCGATAGCCCTCCTGATGCCTTGGTCGGGCTACCACCCCCAAGAAGGATCTGAGTGTAAGAGCATAGTTGCCCTCCAGATCTCGAGACCAGGAAATAGCTCGATAGCCCTCCTGATGCCTTGGTCGGGCTACCACCCCCAAGAAGGATCTGAGTATAAGAGCATAGTTGCCCTCCAGATCTCGAGACCAGGAAATAGCTCGATAGCCCTCCTGATGCCTTGGTCAGGCTACCACCCCCAATAAGGATCTGAGTGTAAGAGCATAGTTGCCCTCCAGATCTCGAGACCAGGAAATAGCTCGATAGCCCTCCTGATGCCTTGGTCGGGCTACCACCCCCAAGAAGGATCTGAGTATAAGAGCATAGTTGCCCTCCAAATCTCGAGACTAGGAAATAGCTCGATAGCCCTCCTGATGCCTTGGTCGGGCTACCACCCCCAAGAAGGATCTGAGTGTAAGAGCATAGTTGCCCTCCAGATCTCGAGACCAGGAAATAGCTCGATAGCCCTCCTGATACCTTGGTCGGGCTACCACCCCCAAGAAAGATTTGAGTGTAAGAGCATAGTTGCCCTCTAGATCTCAAAGACTAGGAAATAGCTAAATAGCCCTCCTAAGTGTCTTCGTTGGGGTATCACCCCATAAAAATATATATATATATATATGTGTGTATATATATAAACAGATATATATATATATATATATAATGTTTGCTTTCGTTTGCAGGGTCAAAATCACCATAATTCCCTACACGAATCTTAATTGCTGCTACAGATGCTACTCTGGATACCATTCAAGACTAGAAACAGAATAAAGTTCTCAAAAAGGCGCTTAGATTTATCATTAAGGGCAAGGGGAGCCTATCCCCCGATAAGGCTACATCCAAATGGGGAGCCCAACCCCCGAACTCGGGCTACAAAAAGAAGAAGAAGAAGAAGAAGAAAAATGAAAAATTGATAATGGCAAAATGACAAAACAGGGTGCCCACCCTCTTTTCCGGGCAATCAAAAACAAGTCATCCGCTTCAAACTTTGGGGCTCTCATGGCTCCCCTCCGCTGGCCCTCCTCCTTCCTGCTGATCCGCGGCATCAACCCCCTCTACAGGTAACTGTCCATCTGGGTTATCCTCGTCGACCGCTCTTCCATCTAGAGGCTCCATCGGATGATCAGCTGGATCTTCCTCCAATACTTCATTAATTACCTCCATAACCTCAGGAGGGACAGCCGCGTCAAGAAGGGCAGCCAAGGACCCCATCTGGCTCCTGTCGACCTCCATCTCTGTTATAGGGGGATCCTCAGATGGGCTCCTAACCTCTTCACCAGCTCCCGATTGGTCCTCCTCGGATCGAGAAGACATCACTTTGCTGGAAGACTCCCCAGGACCCGAGGTGATAAATGGAGGAAGATAGAAGGAGGGATCTGACTGAGTGGGGTGCTTCCCAGTTCCTGCTGGGCTAGAAGGGACCACTTTGTCGCCCTCAGGGCGAGATAACTAGGCAGCTTTGAGCATTATCTTCTGCCTGTCCCAGCCCGCAATAGCCGATAAATCAAAGGGAGAAGGAAGAGCTTCCGCGGACTGAAAGGAAGCATAAAAATACCCGTCACTGAAGGAGGTCTCCGTATCAGCTTGCAGCTTGGCCAACTGAGTAATCAGAGACCGGTTCTCGAGGTCCAGCTTCTTAGTCTTAGATCTCCAGGAATCCCGCTGCCTAGCCCATCGGAGAGATTGAAGACGCTCCTGATCGAAAGATTGCTTCATCCTCTCATGATCGCAGCGAAGCTCAGCCATCTCGAGCTCAATTTTGCCCTGGCTGGAAGTCACCTCTTCCACTAAAGATCGAGCCTGCTTGAGCAGCTCCCCGGACTTCTCAGCTTCAGCCTCGGATTTTGTAGCCCGATCACGGAGGAGGGCTACCTGCTGGCCCATCAAGACATTAACCTTAAAGGCCTACAAATACAAAACCCGAGTTAGAAACTGAACGAATTAACAAAAATAGCGTGAAGGAAATACAATTACCTCAGCTAAGATAGCAGACCCCTTGGTTATAAGGACGTCCACAGGCATAGAAGCCATCTTGGAGATCCCGCCACCCGGACAGGACGCTATGAACTGCTCCAGGACCTCATCCCGCCCTGTCGAGCTCGACTGAGGCCGGGAGCGGCTGGAAGGAGCCTTCGCGACATCTTTCCCTGAAACCGCCGAGGCTTTAGTTGTTGGAAGCGCAGCTGAATCAGGTGTTTGAGTCGAAGGGATAGCGACTTTAGCGGCCACGGCCGAGGGGGCAGAAACAGCCGGGCCAACCACCTGGGAGCTTTGCCCAAAGCCCGGAAAGCCCGCGAGGCCAGAGTGGCCATCTTGGACCCAGCCGGAGAGACAGAAGAAGCCAGGGCAGGCTCGACCCCAGAGTAGGGAAGAGAAGCTCCACCTTTAGGAGAGCGTGAAACGTCTCAGGTGGCTGGCTCCACGACAAAAACTGTGAATAAGCGGATTAAAGAAGAAAATGTTAGAACCAAGCTAAGTAATAAGACGAAGCGACACAAGGATACTTACGAGGAATAGCGTCTGAAATCCGCAGATATTTGTTCACCCTACGAGGGTCAAAAGCTTCAGCGGTAGGGAACTTCAGATTCAGGTAATTTCGAGCTAGAATAGCCTTTAAGACGGCTTCGGACTCGGCAGGCAGGGAGTCCCAGTCCCAGGAGGGCTTGTCACTGAAAGCCGTAGGAACCTCGAATTCATGCCCTTCGATGAAAATCGAGCTCCCCCAGTCATCCCCCGCTAGGATCCATTCTTCTTTCCGTGCGGGATCCTTCTTCGAAGCACCAGGAACGATGAAATTGAGCTTATTCTTGGCCTTGGCGTAGAATTGACCCCGAGGTGCCCCAGACAAGCTCCCAATCTGAAAAAGATAAGCCAGCTCCTCTGCACCTGACTCCCTCGTCACTTTACTCATCTGGCATTGTTCCCTCCATAACACAAGGAAACCAATCAAATGCCTCCAGAATCCCGACGTTAACTGATGGGGAGCGAGCTGGATGGCGTTTAGAGCCCGCCGAAGGGTCGGATGAAGGGGAAGCCTGACCCCGTTCTCAAGAGCGGCCACATGGATCAAAAGCATGCCTTTATGGGGGTTAAAAAACTCGAAATTCTTGGGAGGTACCGAGATGGATACACTGTCGGGGATGCCAAACTTTGACCTCAAGCGGTCGATCGACACCGGGTCAACGGTGGAATCTGGGGTAACCCGGAAATCGTAGGGAGGAAGCCTCTCCCCAAGGGGACCAGGAGCCAAGACCCGACGCTTCCCCGCAGCGCCACCGGCCGTTTCTTTGTCGGAATCATCATCGATGATATCTAAAGGGTGGTCGGGATGGTTGGAGAACCCAGTCCCGATAGATACATTCCTACTAGACCGCCGACGCTGTGAGGTGGGCGGGGAATCAGCACCGTCAGAACTCCTCCTAGCCCGTTTCCCCAGACTAAGACTGACGACCTCCTCGCCGTCGAATATGGAATCACTTGAATCACGACTGTTTTTCGACATTATAGAAGACGAAGAATGAAGAAAGAATAGAAGGCGAAGAATGAAGAAAGAAGCAAGCTTGGAGGAAAAGCTGTGGAAATATTTCTCAACAAAAAGTTCTTTTAGCTCGAGAAGATGTGAAGAAGATGAGGAGGAAAACAGACATATATATATAGGCAGGAGGGCAATAGCACAAGTTACCAAGATACTCGTTTGGTAACGGTAAAAAAAATTGACTCAGTAACGTAACCAGATTAAACTCGAAAGCGGGCTAATCATCTCATGCCACATCATTTACGCAGTTAAGAAGAAGATCTCCCCAAGATCCTGGTAACGGTAAAAAATCTCAGGAACTGCCGTAACGTGATCAAATTAAATTCAAAGATAAAATAGTCGGTTCATAACACGTCACTCAAATGAAGAAATTTCCTAAAATTTCGGTAACGGTAAAAAGAGGAAGATTTCCCAAATAAAGTAAAAATCTGACCTCAACCCCGAGCTCGACGTCTGGTGTTCAAGTCAGAGGGGACTTCTGTTAATAGCCAAAATTGGCTAAGGACCAAAGGAAAATTTTCCACCTCCTAGACCTGGTTCCATACCCATGAGTTTCATCGGGAGACCTCAATATCCAGAGCCAAGCTACGATACCACCCCAGGCACAAAGGGCGGGCTCCATAAACACCTGGGATAGAGCCCGGACCTGAGAGCTTCCACCAGGAGACCTCTCTATCCATGGCCGAACTGTGATACCACCCCAGGAACAAGGGCGGGCTTCGGAAACATCCGGGATAGAGCCCGAAACGATCAGATTTAGCCCGCATCACCAAAACTAGAAGCTCCCCAAAGTCAAGGTCATCTCGCAAATGCTCAAGAAACTCGTCTGTGCCTCGATTGACACAGAAGAATGTCCCTAGAAGGCCGCGAGGTCAGTCGAGGCCACACTTAGCTTCGAAAAAGTCAAGGGAAGCCAGATCTGGCTCCAAGCTGGATGAAACTTCTCGGACATCAAGGTCGAAATACTAATCAACCTCCCTGATTGATACACCACACCATATCGTCACATCCCACAACCTCTATAAGGATCACACCTGGAAACGTTATCTACATGCAGAACAAGTAATAAAATCCAAAAAGGAAACAAATTGATCTCCACCACGATACTCTCAATTCAGACGTCAATCCAAAAGTCAATGATATTAACGCAAGAAATCCCGCCCGATAAGGAAGAGACTGAGACAATCAAGGGAGAATCAGTCTGTTAACCTACAAACCATGTATAAATAGAAAAGAAAAGAAAGGAAAAGAGGAGACTACTATTCGACAGGCATACGACTAACAATCGACCATTTCCCAGAGAGATTTGAGAGAAAAGAGAGAAGAATCTTTGTATTCGTATACCATGCATGTTAAATAAAAACATTCTTGATTACTTGTCACTTTATAAATCATTGTTACATATATAAAGAATTTTGGCCACCACCTACGTGGTAGTGGTCTCGAGGGCGTTAACTGAGATTTCTCATCCCGAGCAAAATTTCCGTTAACATAATCGAAAAAGTTGGTAATAATCGATTAACAACCCATTCACCCCCCTCTAGGTTGTAGACACACTTTGTGTAGTATTTTCAACGATGATTCTTTGGAATAAATGGAAGGTGATCACTAGCTGCACTTTCTGATGTTGGTGGTGTCAACCCACTCTCCCGGCGGTCGGCGGCTGGTGGTGGTGGAGATGACTGACTCCGGTAACTTCTGATTTTTTTTCTTCGTCTGAACCTCCTTTTTCTGGTTCCGAAAAAAATGCCTCTGAACCTCTCTTGGTTCAAATCCGGCACCGGTGAGTTTTTTCAGCTATCCGATTCCTAAATGGAATCTAGCTCAGATCACTCCTTCACAGTGTATCTCTCACACTCACAGTCTCTACCACACACACACATCCGAGGTCTCAGGCTCTGATACCAAATGTGAACAACAATCAATTTGTAGAATGCACTACTTTGTATTGAATTGAGTTAATTGAAATAAACTGGATCAATCCTTATATAGGTTGGAATCCTGACAACTATTAAGTGTGAACATTACTTAAAGATTTGTATGCTGCCTAACTAAATAGCCTAACATTATCAGCAGACTTTGTTGATTACACACAAGCACACAATGGCTGACTGGCAGACAATACTGACTCTACTAACTTAACAACTTGGTTTAGATTAAATCCTACACTTTATTATTATTATTTTTTTAAATGTTTGATTTTTGTAAACTATTGGATTGAAATCTAATAGCATATATAAGAATACTGAAATTGAAATTGTATGGTAGGGTGACTCTTCTGTCTCTATAGTTAACATTGCATCCTTAAAAGAGATGTTTTGTCACCCCACGGCCACGCTCCATCAGAAAGCGTGATTAATACACTGAGATTTAGTGAGTCAAAAAGGTTCAAGTAGGCATGACGCCGGTTCGGTTCGAACCGGAACCGGCGTCGAAAAATCAGAACCGAACCAAAAAAAAGGGTTCCGGTTTTGAGAACCGAACCGGAACCGGTCCGGACCGGTTTGTTAAGAGCTGGAACCGACCGGTTCGAACCGGACGGTTCCAGCATTTTAAATATATATATATTTAACCGTTGGAGGGCCCAACAATGACTTGTTTTTTTCTTTTTCTTTTTCATTCTATAAATAACCCCCCACCCCCCCCCCCCCCCCCCCCCCCCCTCCCTTCATTTTTTCCCATCCCAATTTCATCAATTCTCTCTCAATTCTCTCCCAATTTTCAATTCTGCACACTCCTCTCCAACTCTCCAAGACCAAGAGTCCAAGTTTCCAATTTATATTATTTGCAATTACTAAGTTTGTAAGTTTCCAATTTATTTTATTTACAATTTATGTTATTTCCAATTTATTTTATTTGCAATTAATCTTATTTCCAATTTATTTAATTTACAATTAGTCAATTACTAAGTTCTCAATTTCATTTATTTACAATTTATCTTATTACCAATTTATTTTATTTGCAATTTATCTTATTTACAATTTATTTTATTTGCAATTTATTTTATTTACAAATTGCAATTACTAACTACTAAGGGCGCGTTCGGTAATGTTTTCAGTTTTTGTTTTCAATTTTCTAGTTTTCATTTGATTTAGAAAAATTGATTTTTGTATTTTTTGAGTTTGAAAACGCGACTAGTAGCAATCGTTGAAAACGATATTCTGAGAATGAAAACACTAAAAACATGTCTGGTAGAACTGATTTTCATAATAATTTTTAATGAAGAGTAACCTTAAAATCAAATATTTTATATGGTTAAAATTCAAATTATGTTGTAAAATATACAAAACCAGGGCCTGAAAACAAAAGACCCCAAACACAACCCACACCGCAAGAAGAGGCAACTAAACAAAGCATCAGACCTGATGAACCCAAGCAAAACAGAGCATCAGACCTGATGCAACCAAAAACAACAGAAAAAAAAGACACACAGACCTGGTGACTATAGAAGCCACCACAAGCCAAAAAAAAAAACACATACACCCCGGCCAAACTAAAATCGGAAAAACGAAGCAACAAAATTCAACAACTCTGCCTTGATCGAGACAAAAACCAGTGATCCAGCAGAAAATGATAGGATGATCAATCTTTAGTAGCAGAGCAAAACAAACAGACAACCCAGAAACCAAATAGGAACCCACTACGCCTGTAGAAAAACAGTCTTCTGGTTTCTTTTTCCAAAAGATGTTTGACCGATTAACCAGGGCTGAGTCCAGATCTCAACAGAACATCCTTTGTTGCAGTGCAGAGTAGATCTTTGGAGAGACTTGTGAGAGAGAGATTGTCGCAGCATATAAAAAAAACTAAAGAAAACTAATAATAATAAATTAAGTTTTGAAAGGAAAATACTAATAATTTAAGTGGTGGGGCCATTAAAAATGAGAACAAAATTCTGAGAACTTGTAATTGTTGTTTTCCATGTGTGCAACTTTTAACGCTTTAAACAAAAAAAAAACAAGTTTCAATGTTTTTTTTTTTGAAAATTAGCTGCCGAACAGGTTTTTAATAATTTTTGAACTCAAAAACGATAAAACAACTCTAAAAAATGATACCGAACGCGCTCTAAGTTTCTAATTTCTTCCAAATTTATTTTCAACTATTTAATCATTTATTTTTTATTCAAGAAATTTTACAATTCAATTTTTAAAATGGCAAGTGGAAGTGGTGACAGTCCCAAGCGTTCCATTTCTATGAAAGGTAAGGGTCGTATGACCGATAATCTTGGTCATGATGACCGTGCCTATCACGAGTATTTACAACATCAAGTTTATGCCGAAGACCTAGGCCTAAACTTTCCTCAATCTCATTCTCTTCCCTCTCTAAGAATTTCTGAATCCAATCCCAATGTCACCCCCTTTGACAAGCCAATCAGAAAACATGCCTGATCTTGACCTTGATGGGCCCGATGATCCCAACGAACCCAACCCCTCTCCGGATTTTGATTTTGATTCAAATTTGGAGTAGAAGTTATCGAAGCAGGTCAAATCTGATCTCTTCGTACTTCATATGAAGAAAGTTACACAATAAGATGGAAGCACTATAGTGATTTGCAATTACTGTAAAAAAGTATTTAAATGGCATAAATCTGGAGGATATGGGACCTATCGGAAGCATATAACGAATGCACATCCAAACGCACATGCTAGATCGAGTTCACAAGCTCAAATTTCCAGGTACGCTACCCCTAACCAACAATTATTTAAATATTGTGATGCAAAAAATAGAGAAGAATTAGCTAGAATGGTTGCAGTAGAACACTTATCATTTAGTTTTGGTGAAAATGTTGGTTTTAATAAATATTGTCAACGAGCATTAAATCCCGCTGCATGTCGTGTTCCTAAAACCACGCTCACAGAAACACTTGAAAAGATTTATGAAAAATAAAAGGAAATGTTGACAAATTTTTTTGAAAAATATAATGGTCGTGTTTCCGTATAGTGCCGACATATGGAGTGACCATTGGCAAATGCATTCATACATAGGTGTCACTTGCCATTATATGGATAATGCATGGACTATTCAAAAAAGAATTCTTGCATTTAGAGTTTTTGATGATAAACACACTGCTGCTAATATTGTTAGACAGCTTAGAATAATTTTTGCAAACTATAAAATTGATAACAAAATTTTTGCAATTGGTTTTGATAATGCTTCTAACAATACCGCTGCTATTCCTGCTTTAATTAAATTATGCAAACTTTATCTTGGTGGTAAATTTTTTCATCAAAGATGTGTATGCCATGTTTTCAATTTATATGTTCAAAAAGGATTAAAAAACCCTTGCACAATTTATTCAACCTATTAAAGATGCCCTCTATTTTTTGTGGAAACATCCTACTGTAATGAAAGCATGGACAGCATATTGTAAACAAAATGGTAGGCGTGTCATTAGATTTCCTCGTGATATTCCAACACGTTTGAGTTCTACTTATAAATTGCTTGCTAGAAGTTATGAATATATGGATTTATCAGTTACTTTTATTCAATATCATGTTAGACACATTAATCTTTATCAAAGTCATTGGGATGTTTGTAGCAATGTTTGTGGTTTGTTAAAAGTTTTTTATACTGCTACTAACAATTTATTTGGTATTTATTATCCTACAACTAATTTATTTATTATTGAAAGTCTTAATATTGTTGGTGCATTTGCTCATTGTGAATCTGACTTACAATTACATGAGTCTGTTACTGTTATGAAGGAAAAATGGTTAGAATATTATAAGGAGTTTCCAAATATTTATTTGATTGCCATGTGTTTTGATCCACGTTGTAGATTAGAAAGTTTGCCTAATTATCTATCTGCTTATTATGAATAAGGGTGGGCACAAAATGCTGAACCGAACCGAACCGAACCAAAAAAGTTCGGTTCGGTTCGGTTCGGTTTTCATATCTTATTCGGTTCAAACTGGTTTTGGATATATAAAACCGAATAGTTTTCGGCTCGGTTCGGTTTTGGATATCCAAAACCGGTTTGAACTGATGAACAGTATATATATATATATAATTATTAAAAAAAAAACCCTATCCCTATTGCATCATTCATTCTCAACTCTCAACCATTCTCTCACCTGTCAACCTCTATTCTCTCTCCGACTCTTGATTGTTCATCTATTGTTTCTCGATCTCTTTCATCTCATCCCTCCGGCAACTGAATCTCCGTCGGAAAGTCCATCTCCAAACCAAGGTTTGTCTTCTAGTCTCTCTAGTTCAATAAATCTGGATGATTTGTCTCTATTTTAAGATACTAGAGGTCTGTGTGTATTTGTCTCAATGAAGATTATCTACTTTTTTTACTGATTATAACAAAAAAAAATGTTGGCCCGAAAAGCTTGGAAATATGAGTATAAGAGCTATTAGATTGATGTTTGTATTTTTCTGGATGTGTTTGAGTAGAAAATCCATTTTAGTTTTCCAGTAAAAACAGAGTGTGTATAATTTTTCTTTCCTCAGATCTGGAAATGGTGAGATCTGGATTCAAATTTGTATTTTTCTGGAACAACAGGAGGGTGGTTTCTATCTGGTCTTTTGTTGTTTTTGTCAATTTATTTATTTATTTTTTCTAATCTGGGCATTAGAGTCCACAAATCAGCTCTTATATATATATATATATATATATATATATATATATATAGTGATTAGGTGAGTCCACAAACTCGGTTGGTAACTTGGTTACATGCACAAAAAACGAAACCGAAACAATTTTAATTTAATCCATTTATTTTTCTTTGCTGCCATGTTTTTGGGGATTTAATCAATTGCTCATCTGCGTTTCTATGGAGGATAAAGATTGAGGAAGAATAAAGGTAAGCCTTACTCATTTGTACTTGCAGAATTTTTAACAACAGTTTTTTTTTATTCTATGGATGATACGATAATGATTAATTAACAAATTCATACACAATATACAAATTCATACACAATGTTTTGTATTTGCAGGAGGAGTGACAGTGGAATGAATGCCTTTTATTTTAGTTGTAATTTTGATTTTGTTTTGTGTTGTAATTTTGTTTGGAGTTTATTTTTGATTGTATATTATGTACTGTATTTACTGTCTTAATTTGTGATTATTTTTTAATGAGTTATAAATTAAAAATTATTAGTTATGTTTGATTTGGATTTTTTGGGCTTCGGCTATTAAAATTTATAAAACTTTGGCCCAAAATTAGTATCCAATAGCCCATTAAATTCGAAAATATATTAAAAAGACTCATGAAGCCCATCAAGTCCATTAGGCCCAAAACCGAAATGAACCGAATCGATCCGAACAGATCAAAATCAGTTCGGTTCGCATGTCTTAATCGGTTCAATCCGGTTTCATTTTGTCAAAAATGAAATATTTTCGGTTCAGTTCAGTTTTGCCCAAAAATGAACCGAAACCGAACTGAACCGTGCCCACCCCTAATTATGAACAAGGTTTAAAAATACATTATGATGTTGATATGTGTTGTGCTTCAAGAAATTATTGTATGATTTGTATGATGAATATCTTAGAGTTTATGGTCCATCACTAAACATAGATGTTCCACAAACTCAAAATGTATCTCGTTCCTCATCATCCTCCAGATTTATTAGTTTAGGGTATAATCTTTTATCCAAAAAAACAAAAAAATTACGAGGTTCTTCTTCATCGAGCTCAACCACATATTCCAAGCTTGAATCTTATCTAAGTACCTCTTTTGAGTTCATAGAAGACACTTAAGTTAAAAAATTTGATATCCTACACTGGTGGAATGAGCATGGAAGGTACTTTCCAATCTTGGCTACCTTTCTTATACTGAGAGAAAATCAGATGCAGTTGAACCCCTCCAAGTGTGCCTTCAGGGTAACAGCGGGGAAGTTTCTAGGTTTCACGGTTCATGAGAGAGGCATAGAGGCCAACCCAGAAAAAATCAAAGCTATCTTGGACCTGGAATCCCCCACATCACTCAAACAGGTATAAATTCTAACTGGACGTGTAGCGACGCTCACAGGTTTATCTCTCACTCCACCGATATATGCCTCCCTTTCTTCAAAGCCATCAAACAAGGGAACAATATGAAATGGAGCCAGGAGAGAGAGCAAGCTTTCCAAGCCTTGAAAAAAATACCTAACAAGCTCACTGTTGTTAATCAAGCAAGTTCCCGGAAAGAAGCTGCATATCTACCTGGCCGTTTCAGAAACTGCAGTAGGCTGAGCTTTGGCCAAGGAATGTGGCAACGGGGTTCAAATGCCCATATACTATGTGAGTCATGCTTTAACCAAGTCAGAGAAAAATTATATTCTCCTGGAAAAGCTCGCCTATGCTCTGGTAATCTCGGCGAGGAAGCTCCGTCCCTACTTTCAAGCTCATTCAATAAGCTCATTCAATAGTAGAGGTGACGGACCAACCTCTCAGACAATTCTTACAAAGACCAGATGTGTTCGGAAGGCTAGTCTTTTGGGCCCTAGAGCTCACTCAGTTCGATTTAAAATATAAGCCCCGGACCACTATTAAGGCACAGGCTTTGGCAGACTTCGTGGCAGAGTTTTCAGCGGTCCCAGGTCAAGAGAATCCCACAGCACCAAATGAGATCCCTGAAAATATCTCCGAGATTGACAACTGGCTGGAAGGCTGCTAGTCCTGGACCCTCTATACAGATGGAGCATCCTGACAAGCTGGGGGAGGAGCTGGAGTAGTTTTAATAGACCCGGAGGGAACTGAATTCTGTCACTGTTTCAGATTTGAGTTCAAAGCCACAAATAATGAAGCAGAGTATGAAGCCCTCCTAGCTGGGATGAAGGCAGCCATCGAACTAGAGGCCAATTACCTACAAATCAAGAGCGACTCATTGCTTGTTGTCAATCATGTGTCTGAGGTGTATCAGGCAAAAGGAGATAACATGGCTGCCTACTTGAAGCTAGCTTAGTTGTTAAAAAATAAGTTTAAGGAGTTCAAGATCGATCAGGTGCCTCGACACCAAAACCACCGCGCGGATGTTTTGGCTAAGATAGCTGTAAATGGAGGCCAATCCTTACCACGGGGAATTCCCTTCCAAGTGATCTCCCAACCAAGCATAGCCGCAAATAAGGAAATCTGCTCCCTAGATTGTCAGCCTTACTGGATGGACCAAATCGTTGCCTACCTCCTAGAGGGAGAGCTACCCGAAGTGCCCGATCAAGCCCGAAGGATTAAAAGACTCTCGGTCCGATATTGCTTGGTAGACGGGTACCTCTACATAAGGGTTAGATCCCTCCCCTTACTTAGATGTTTGCATCTTGACGATGCTAAATGGGCACTAAGAGAGGTTCACTCTGGGAACTGCGGGAACCACATCGGTGGAGAGGCTCTAGCATATCAATTGCTTCGTATGGGGTACTACTGGCCGACCATCCACCAAGACGCAAGAAGCTTTGTACAATCTTGCAAGCCATGTCAAAGGACTTTAAACTTGAACCACCAGCAACCTGAGCGACTGTCGTCTCTCAGTTCACCCTACCCCTTTGCCATGTGGGGGATCGACCTAATTGGACCACTTCCTACAGCTCTCGCATAGGTGAAATATGCTATTGTGGCTATCGACTATTTCACAAGATGGGTCGAGGCATGGCCTCTTTCTCGGATATTAGAAAAGAATACGACAAAGTTCATCAAAACCAACGTGGTATGTAGATTCGGGACCCCTCTCATCATTATAGCTGATCTGGGTAAGCATTTCGACAACGCCCAATTCAAAGATTTCTGCAAAGGATTGGGGATCGACCTCATGCTCGCTTCAGTAGCCCATCCCCAGACTAAATGGGATGGTGGAGTCCACCAACAAGACTATCAAGAAGCTTCTGAAGAAGAAACTACAGCAGAAAAAAGGCAAATGGGCCGAAGAGCTGCCATAAGTCCTCTGAGCATACCGGACTACAAAGAGAACAGCTACCGGGAGACACCTTACTCCCTGACTTTCGGAGTTGAAGCGGTCCTCCTCCTTCGAGCATAAATTAACCTTATTCAAGGTGCAATATTTTGAACCCGAAAGTAACGAGGTCAAGCTCCTGGCTAATCTGGACCTCCTAGAAGAGAAACAAGATCGGATAGCGGAGAAAATGGCAATCTACCAGAGCAAGATCACTAGATTTTTCAACCGAAAGGTCAGAGCCTAGAATTTCAAAGAAGGGGATCTGATGCTTATGAAAGTGACCTTGAATACTCGGAAAAGGTCAGATGGAGTCCTAAGCCCCAATTGGGAAGGGCCATATTTGATAAAGTTAGTTGCTAGCAATGGAGCCTACAAAATTGAAGACATGGATGGACGACCCATCGACCACACTTGGAGCGCAGATCACTTGAGGAAATTCTACCATTGAGCAGGGAGTTTTCAAGCAGATTACCCCCATTTAGGTTTCATTAGAATCCATAATAAAGATGTACTACATCTCGATCATCAATGAAGTCATTTTTTTTCTCTTTATCTCCGACTATGTTCAACATTAGTATCTACATACTCGACTGGGAAATTCAACATAGACACCTCAAGACCAGTGACTAGCCGGGGAAGCCCCCTCGCTACCCCTGATGCCTTGGTCGGGCTACCACCCCCAAGAAGGGTATGAGTGTAAGAGCATAGTTGCCATCCAGATCTCGAGACCAGGAAATAGCTAAACAGCCCTCCTGATGCCTTGGTCGGGCTACCACCCCTAAGAAGGGTCTGAGTGTAAGAGCATAGTTGCCATCCGGATCTCGAGACCAGGAAATAGCTAAACATCCCTCTTGATGCCTTGGTCGGGCTACCACCCCTAAAAAGGGTCTAAGTGTAAGAGCATAGTTTCCATCCGGATCTCGAGACTAGAAAATAGCTAAACAGCCCTCCTGATGCATTGGTCGGGCTACCACCCCTAAGAAGGGTTTGAATGTAAGAGCATAGTTGCCATCGGGATCTCAAGACCAGTAAATAGCTAAACAGCCCTCCTGATGCCTTGGTTGGGCTACCACCCCCATGAAGGGTCTGAGTGTAAGAGCATAGTTGCCATCCGGATCCCGAGACCAGGAAATAGCTAAACAGCCCTCCTGATGCCTTGGTCGGGCTACCACCCCAAAGAAGGGTCTGAGTGTAAGAACATAGTTGCCATCCAGACCTCGAGACCAGGAAATAGCTAAACAACCCTTCTGATGCCTCGATCGGGCTACCTCTCCTAAAAATGGATTTAAATATAAATATTTGTTTTCGTTTGCAGCATCAAGATCATCCTGATAAGAATTCCCTACAAAAGTCAGAATGAAGTATGAACAAATTATCATCAAGGATACAGTTCTAGTTCCTAGTCAGGACCAAGAATAAAACAAAAGTTTCTCAAGCGAATCGGTTTCTCATTAAAGACAAATCTTATTAAAGACAAAAGGAGCCTATCCTCCGGTAAGGCTACATCTATCAAACGGGGAGCCTAACCTCCGAGTACGGGATACAAAAAAAAAACAACTAAACTAATCAAGAGTAAAACGGGGTTCCCACCCCATTTTCCAGGCAATCAAGGCCAATCATGAACAGCCAGCGTCAAGCTTTGGAGCTCTCTTGATTTTCCTCTGCTGATCCTCCTCCCTCATGCTGATCCTCGCCATCAACCCCCCCTTCAGGTGGTTATCCATCTTGGTTATCCTCGCCAACCATCTCTCCATTCAGAGGCTCCCCCTGTTGATCAGCTGGGTCTTCCTCCAGGACTTTGTTAATCACTGCCATAACCTCAGGCTGGATAGCCGCATCGAGAAGGGCAACCATAGACCCCGTCTGGCTCCTGTCGACCTCCATCTCCATTATAGGGGGTTCCTCAAACGGGCTCCTAGCTCATTCCCCAGCTCCTGGCTGATCTCTTTCAGATCGCGAGGTCAGAACCTTACTTGAAGATTCCCCAGGACCTGAAGTAGTAAAGATAGGAGGAGGAAATAGAGGATCTGCCTGGACGGGCTGCTTTCCAGCTCCTGCCTGGCTCGAAGGAACCGCCTCGTTATCATCAGGGCGAGACAACTCAGCAGCATTAATCATTATCTTTTTTCTATCCCAACCGGTAATGGATGATAGATTAAAGGGAAGAGGGAGAGCCTCTACGACCTGAAAGGAAGCGTATAAATATCGATCACTAAAGAAGGTCTCCCCGTCAGCTTGTAGCTTGGTCACCTGAGCAGTCAAAGCCTGATTCTCGAGGTCCAACTTCTTAGCCTCAGCTTTCCAAGAATCCCTCTGCCTGGCCTGCCGGGTAGATTAGAGACGTTCTTGATCATAAGACTGCTTCGTCCTCTCATGATCACAACGAAGCTCAGCCAGCTCAATCTCAATTTTTCCTTGGTTGGAGGTCATCTCTTCTACTAAGGTCTGAGCCTGCTTGAGCAATCCCATGGCTTTCTTGGCTTCGGCTTCAGCCTTAGCAGTCCGGTCATGAAGGAGGGTTACCTGGTGGCCCATGGCTACATTTAACTTGAAGGCATATAAAATACAAGGCCAGGGTTAAAAATTGAACAAGCTGGCAGAAGCAATACGAAGAAAATACAATTACCTCAGCTAAGATAGCAGACCCCTTGGTGAGCAAGACATCCACGTGAATTGAGGGCATCTTGGAGATCCCACCGCCCGGATAGGACTCGATGAATTGTTCCAGGACTTTATCCTGCCCCGTCGAGCTCGACTGAGGGCGGGAACGACTAGGAGGAATCCCTGCGACACCCGTTTCAAAGTCCTCTGAAGCTCGGAGGGTTGGAAGCATAGCGGGATCAGGAGGACGAATCGTGGGAGTAATAACTTTAGCAACAACAACAGAAGGGGCAGAAGGAGTTGGACCAACAACTTGGGGAGCCTTACCCAAAGCCCGAAAAGCCCGCGATGCAAGGTTGGTGACAGAACATTTTTCTTAGTGTCGTTTTAAAAAGATCAATCCGTCAACAATATTTGATAAAACCTCACAAGCCTAAATTAGTTTGAAAACATAGATATAGTGGCAAGTGGGGTGTCGTCCACAGGGAGCGGAGCTAGCTAAATTAGTTATTGCTAAAGTAATGATATGTATATATATAATATCTAAACATGAGTTGGTGAAAATGTAGGTGGTGAATTACACTAAAAATAACACTAAATTAATTATGCAAACTAAATGAAGGGGGAAATGGAATGAGGGATATATAGAGATGATGGAAACTAAGGAGTTAATGGATACGAAAATAAATACTGGGCAATGCAACAAACTTGTCAATAGCACGGCTATTCAAGGTAACTGACCTAGGATGTAACGAGTCAGTTATTTATCCCTAGAAGGTGGCCAACCTAGGATGTATAGTGCGGATCACCTATTAGGGATTAATCCGTAGTAAACTACCAACCTAGGATGTATAGAGTTGGTTGCTTATCGGATTCTAGAAATGAAGCTCGTCTACCTAACAATGACTCAACCGATTACAAATAGTCACCCTAGGATGTATAGTGATGACTTCTAACTCTCTCACGGGTTCCGACCTAGGATGTATAGTGCCGGAAACTCGATTGAGGTTAGATTAAAACCGCGGTTTAAGAGTCGGAATTCATGATTTTCCGTCCATTCTTTAGAGCATTAAACAACTAAATAGTATGTATATCTAGATGCAATACTCATACATAATACAAAGACATCTTGCAAAGATGATGTATCTACACAAGAAATCAATGATAAACATTCACAATAAGAATAGATCAATGGAAGATAGACATGAATATCAATATAATATCAAGTTTATGTACAAGCCCAATATTTAACTAACTACTCCATCAACCCCTTAGAGGGGATTTAGCTACTCATTACAACTAGGAAACTAAGAGAACGGAAAGAGAAAGAACCCTTGGAGAACATCTCCTTCCTTGAAGTGGCTCCAATCTCCTAACTTCCTTGAAGTTGAGTAGAGAATGTAAGGATGAGAGAGAGAGAGAGATTCTAGATCTAAAAGTGTTTAACCTCTGCAAAACGGAGTCAAAGGCCCTCTAAAACGTTTCTAAACTTTTCTATTTATACAAGATACAAAAATAGGTCACTTAAGCTTTCAAAATCAAACTGGCGCGCGCGGAGTGCGGGTGATTTACCCGCACTGTATGGGTTGTCTGCAACTTCAGTTCTCGGATCAGGGCATTAGTGCGGGTGGAGTGCGGTTGAATTACCCGCACTTGACCCGCACTTGGAATCGCACTGTGATTGCACTTGAATCGCACTTCCCTGTCAGGTGCAAAATCTACCTTTTGTTCTTGGTGCAAGTGCGGGTGGAGTGCGGTTTAATGACCCGCACAGTACCTGCATTCTAATGTCAGGTACGACTCTGCTCTTCTGTTCTTGGTGCAAGTGCGGGTGGAGTGCGGTTTGATGACCCGTACTGTACCCGCACTCTAATGTTAGGTGCATCTTCAACTTCTCTGGTTTGGCATTAGTGCGGGTAGAGTGCGGTTGGATGACCCGCACAGTACCCGCACTTTATCGTCAGGTGCAACATCAGCTTCTCTGGTTTGGCAACAATGCGGGTGGAGTGCGGTTGGATGACCCACACTGTACCCGCACTTAATCTCATTACTTGCATCCTGCCCCGGCTATGAACATGAGTGCGGCTGGAGTGCGGTCGGAGTGCGGTTACAACCCGCACTGGACCCGCACTGTAGAGCTGTTTGTACTCTTTTGCCTTTACTTTCGCCCTTTTTCTGCCGGAATCACCGCAATATGCTTCCAAACCTACCTCTGCATCATTTCCTACAAATAAGCACAAAACAACCCATAAGAGATACAAAAACGCACGAAAGCAGAACATAAGGTAAGGATCTGAGGGCCTAAATATACTACATATTTGGCCCGATCAGTTGGCCATCTTAGACCCAGCTGAGGAGGTAGATTGAGCAAGAGAGCCGACGCGACCCCATCAAAGGGAAGATGAGTTCGAGCCTGAGGAGAATGTTGGACGTCACGGGAAGCTGGCTCAACAACAAAAACTGTGAGTAAACAAAACGAAAAAGGAAATGTCAGAACTAAGCTAGTCAACAAGACAAAGCGAGACGGTTCAGTGACACTTACGAGGAGTAGCATCTGAGATCCGCATGTATTGATTCACCCTACGAGAATCGAAGGCTCCAGCGGTTGAGAACTTCAGGTTCAAGTAGTTCCTGGCTAGAATAGCCTTCAAAATAGTTTTAGATTCAGAAGGTAGAGAGTCCCGGTCCGATAATGGTTTGTCACTAAAAACTGTGGGAACCTCGAACTCATGCCCCCCCAATGAAAATCGAGCTTCTCCAATCATCCCTCGTCAGGATCCATTCTTCCTTCCAGGCGGGGTCCTTCTTCAAAGCGTCGGGAATAACAAAGTTGAGCTTGTTCTTGGCCTTAGTATAAAACTAACCTCGGGGAGCGCCAGATAGGCTCCCGATTTGGAAAAGATAGGCCAGCTCCTCTGCTCCGGGCTCTCTCGTCACCTTGCTCAGCTGGAATTGTTCCCTCCACAGCACGAGGAAGCCAATCAAATGCCTCTAAAAGTCGGGCGTCAACTGGAGGGGAGCAAGCTGGATGGCGTTGAGAGCTCGCCGAAGAGTAGGATGAAGGGGAAGCCTAACCTTATTCTCGTGAGCCGCCACATGAATTGGAAGCGCGCCTTTGGAGGGACTGAAGAAATCATAACCCTTGGGAGGTACTGAGATAGAAACGCTGTCGAGAATGCCGTACTTAGACCTCAAACGATCAATCACTTTCAGATCAACAATGGAATCAGGGACAACCCTGAAGTCATAAGGAGGAAGCCTCTTCAAAGGGGGGCCGGAAGTCGGGACTCGATGCTCCCCCGCGGTGTCGCCGCCAACCTCTTTATTGGAGTCTTCATCGGCTAGATCCAGAGGATGGTCGGGATGGTTAGAAAACCCGGTCCCAATGGACACATTCCTGTTCGACCACCGACATTGTGGATTGGGCAAAGAATCATCGCTATCTAAGCTTCTCCTTGCCCGTTTTCCAGGGGCAAGGCTGAAGACCTCTTCGCCGTCAACCATGGAATCAACGGAGTCACGACTTGTTTTCGACATGATGGAATGAAGTCGGTGAGGATGAGGAATGAAGAAAAAGATATGCTTGAGAGAAAGTTTATGAGAGAAAGTTTATATTGGGAAAATTTGAAATTTGAGAGATATGAGGAAGACGTTGAGATAAAAAAGTATATATAGGCAAGATGGCAACAGCACGAGCCGTCGAGATCTTCGGTTAAGATCACCTAAAATCTCGGAGACTACCGTAACGCAGCCGGATTAACTCAGAAATAAATCAATCAGCTCACACCACGTCACTTGCGTAGTTAATGAGAAGATTTCCCCAAGATTCTGGTAACGATAAAGAAGGAAAGATTTCCCAAATAAAATAAAAAATCCGACTCCAACCTCAAGCTCGACAACCGGTGTTCAAGTCAGAAGGGACTTCTATTAATAGCCAAATTTGGCTAGGGACCAAAGAGAAATTTTCCACCCTCTAAACCTGGCTACATGCCCGAGGTCATCCACCAGGAGATTATGTTACCCAAAGCCAAGCTACGATACCTCCCCACAGAAATAAGGACGGGCTCTAGAAACACCCAGAGTAGAGCCCGGCTCCGTCAGATCGAGCCCGCATCACCGAGCCTGAAACCAAGAAATCCCCCCGAAGTCGGGATTACCTCGCAACCTCTCCAGAAGCTCGCCTATACCTCGCTGACATAGTGGGATGTTCGTAGGAGATCGCACCTAGCTCCAAAAGATCAAGGGAGGTCAAGACTAGCTCCTGGCTAGACTAAACTCCTGAATATCAGGGCTATGACACTGATTGACCTCACTATCTGATGTACCTTACCATAATATATACCATATTCAACGACCCATATAGGGGGATCATACTAACAAAACCTGAAGATACACTAGATCATATCTTAAGACGTTACATACGTACAGAACAAGTAATAGAGTCCAAGCATGAAACAAATTGATCTCCGCCAAGATATTCTCAACTTAGCAATTAACGCAAGGTCAATGACATTTAAAATATAAAATCCTGTCCGATAAGGAGGGAAGGGATTGAGAAAATCAAGGGGAGAATCAATTATTTTAACCTATGAAGACAATGTATAAAAGAAGGACTTTAGCCTTCAGAAAGAGGAGATTACTTTTCGACAGACATACGACAAGTACCCGACTACACCCTAGAGAAAATTGAGAGCAATTTGAGAGAGATTTGTATATCATACACTATTAATAAAGAAAGTATTTTTTTTGATTCTTTTTGGTGGATAATAGTACCAATATTCCTTGTCATTTTACTAGGCAGTGTCACACATTCGTTCAACCTTGGCCACCACCTACGTGGTAGTGGTCTCGAGGGTGTTAACTGAGATTTCTTGCCCTGAGCAAAATTTCTGTTAACACCATGTGTAATAGCTATATCGATGGACACCGAGTTGTATCGGTCTATGTAAAAGCTTCTGCAGTTGAGAGAGTGCAACTTCGGGTTTTTAGTGGAATAACACTGGATTTAATAATCGAGTAATATTAATTAAAGAGTTTAATTAATGATTCAAAGGATTATTGGAGCTCAAAATACTATGGGTCAATTAGGTCCCCTTGCTAGCCCGATCGATTTAGGTAACAAGGGTCACGGTTAATTAATTGGATTGTCCAATTAATTGTGTTACGAAAGTGACACGTATTTATTCGGGAATTAATTGAATAATGAGATTATTTTATTAATGAATAATGGTGATTAAATAAATTAAATAATAAGATCATTTAATTATGTTATTAATCACTAAATGGAGGATGTTTGTTGATATTTGTTTTTGAATAAATAAGATAATATGATTATTTGATTTTAATAAATTAAAATTTTAAATTTTGAATTTAAATATTTTGAATTCAAATCAAATAAAATAAACTAAATATTAATCAATATCTTTAAAGATATTTAATATTTTAAAAGATTAAATTGATTGGTTTTAATTAAAAATTAATTTTGAATTTCTTTTTAAAAAGTCAACATATCAACAATATTAAAAGGAGAAATCAGTGCTGGAGAAAAAAGATAGTGTGTTGTGCACGATTACAAGAAAAAAAAAAAGATGAGGCAATTAGTGCGGTCCGTGCACTATTGAAACAAAAGAAAAAAAAAATATATTTTTAACAACAAGAGTTGTTTTAGGTATTTTTTTCTTGGAAGAAATATTTTCTTCTTATTTCTCTACATCCTTCTAAGTTCTTGAGTATGTGACGGGCCCACACGCAGTTACCATTTTCGGGAATATCTAGGAAGATCGGTGGTACAGACTAGGAGCATATCGTAAAGTGAAGGAGCCTCCAAACGTTGGTAAGGTTATAAATATACATATTTTTAATATATTGATTACAATTTCCTGTATTTACATATTATATGTATTAGTTCCGAAAAAATAATTACAATTTGAAGTTTACTGGTTCCAGATTAATTACGATATATATAAAATTTTTAAAAAACTTATTTCCACTGCGTTACCAATGAACATGGTTCCAACACTTACAACCTCAATCAACTCCAGTCAACACAAAATAAGGTTTCCGATGATTGTAGATCAATTGAGGTTTTTCAGGGATTGACTGGATGAATTGGAAACCATAAATACGAGGAAAAAGAACGAAGAAAGGGAGGCGAAATCCAGAATTAGAGAGAAAAACACCATGGAGAGAGTTAGCCATAGCCTATGAAGGAATTTCCACTTATCGACTTGCATGAGTTCGCCATCGCCTATTGTGCATGAAGAATATTGTATTAATGTCTAGAATATAAATAAAATAATCCATATTATCGTTTGTTTCCACTAGCTTTTACACCTTTTTACTGTTTTATTCACAACCAAACCGTGGTACTAGGAGGTACCTACCCCACTATGATCTCTCAGATTGCAGTTTGATGGTGTTGATTAAAATTCTGTATCTAAATGAGTTTTCGGTTAACAAAATCGTTGTAACTTTATTAAACATAAGTTACAAGAATTCGAATTATATGCTTCTGGCATTTTAAATCCTTCAGGGATTATTCTCATCATAGAAATATTATTAACACAACAAAATATTTGTTTATAATTAATACCGAGATTCTACAGTAAACCCTTTGTTTCGTGATATAAGTTATATCTGATTATCTTCAAGTGTCTACATTACATGTCCAAAACATTTCAAGTTTTCAAATGTATTTATAGCTTTGCCCTTTGGATAATAGTTTTATGTCGATATTCATCCACAATTTGTGGTTCAAGGTCCTCATCATTTCATAAGATGCTGAGCAATACTATAGAAGATCTCAATTTTTTGTAGTACGCATGCCTCTTCAAGGGCTACTGTAAAATTTTACAGAAGGGAACTGTAATATTTATATACTTTTAGTGTATGAGTCTTTGCATGGACACTTGAGATCCTTTTAATTTATGAGTCTCAAAAGGGGAAATCATGTTTCAGTACTTTGTACCTCTTCCAAAAGGTTTGTCTCTTCATTTAACTCTTCAGGAGTCATAATGAGGATTACATATATCTTGAGCATTATTTTTAACATGATCATGATCTTTTATATTCACTTCAGGGAATAATAACTTTTAAATATAAGTTACATTTCACACTTTTAGTGTCAATGAATAATTTATTTATTGCCATTTGCATAAATTGTTTTTTCAAGAACAATCACCGGGTTAATATAAAGACAATTAATATAAATTAATTCATTTGAATATGCAATTTGCAAGTGAATGATCCTTTGAACTTCTGGTTCATGTGATTTATAAGGATCAAGATAATATAAATATGATGCATGCCAACTGCAATTTCATGTCGTTAATGTTTCTAGTTGTATCTTTCTCCCCCTAACGACGTAAATTTATTTGCCTGTTGGCCTTATTTTGTTATCGTTCATGGATTTATTTGCACCATCAAAATGTCATTTTAGACACATTTATAATGTCATATCATTTTTCAGGAATATATTGTACTATCATATAATCCTTCAAGGACTAATTTGTATTGTCATATTGTCCTTCTGGGACTTTCAGTTAAGAATCTACAGATTCTATCATGGATATATATATATATATATATATATATATATATATATATATGTTATTTCCAATAATTTGATGCATCATAATTTTCTTCAAATAATGAGATTGAAGAACTTCAAGTTCATGACAATTTCTAATCATATTATTTTTATGATCATATGATAGACTCAAATGTAAGAATGAAATTACATGCTTCTGGCATAAGACAATATAAAATAATACAATATTTATTTATGATGTATATTTTTATAAATAAATAGATTCTTCGGGAACTATTAAAATAATAAAGTGTTATATTGTTTTTCGCTGTGTAACATACAATTAGCTATTTATAAGCCTTTATATGTACTTGGTAAAATATCAACATGATATTTATATATACTTCAGGTAAACCACTATTTTCATCTCATATCCCACCAATAGTAATCATTTTTCTTACTTTGTTCATGGTGTGATTCCACTTCAGGTGGACATGTTTTCTTTTATGATCACTAAGGCCATAATAATTTTTATTGACCGACAAACACCACCATGACTGTTAGATAACTTAGCATTCACTTTAGGGAATGATATCAATTAATTTAGTCAGGTGAGATAAATGGATTTTGTTCAGACACAAAAGACATAGCATCCACATTTAATCATTTTCAATTAAGCGTTGTTGATCTTGTTTCTTCAAGAACAAATTATGGATTAAAACCATAGAAAATTGCTACTTCGGGAGCAAATTTAAGGCATGGATTATCAAAATATTCTTTGATCATGTTGTTTCATTTATTCAATGATATAATATGACAAATAGTTACCATAAAATATAAGTTTTAATCCTTCAAGCAAATAACGATGAAGAAATTGACACTTATGTGTTTGACCGTTAAATTAAATAGTTGACCACATCAAATTGCCAAAAGACTTAAATACCCCTGTTGTTACCCTTAATTTAATAAAATTAAAATTTAAAAGAGTAAATTAAACAAAGACAAATTAAATAAAAAATAGATGGATCTCTACCGTCCATTTTTAAGATGGACGGTTAAGATCAAATTTTGTTAAAAAACCAATAATCAATAAAAAAGATAAAATTATAACACAATTTTAAACAAAAAAAATATATATGAAAAAAAGGATTATAATCTCAAATTTTAAAATACGAAATTAAAAACCAATGTATTTTTTTCGTATTTTAAAATGAAAGAATCAGAGATGAATGAGATATGGTGAAAACAGAAAGTCAACTTCATCACATATATTCAATTCTTCATCCAACAAAACCTATTATCAATATCTCTAAACGAAACCTTCATCTTTGTTTGACTGATACAATTAATTTTACCCATCCATTTGTTAATTTTGTATTGCATCTTTGTTTGTTTAAAAGGAACGGTCTTTTACTTGTATATTAGTACTATACATACAATGCTCAATTGCATTTTACGAAATTGAATTACGTACTATTTTTTCCCCTCTAAATCTTTGTGAAATATAATAGAGGGCATTAAATTTGCTGTCCAAAGGTAGTACGTTTTCGAAATTTAGGATACAAATTTTGAGTTTTAAAAAATGATATGATATATGCATCACCTCGTAGCACACTAGCTAGTAATGCACATCTCCTTCAAAGTTAGTGGTGAAGGGTATAAGTCCTATAATACTTATTTTATAAGCATGTCCGATAAATTTACTCTCATTTATTGTGGAAGTAGATGCAAAATAACTAAAATCTCCTTTTTATATTTTGGAAATACAACATTGTGTTTGATAAAACAACAATTTAATTTCAGGATTTTTGTATATATTCAAATGAAATATTGAACACACCCTTTAAACTCTTTGACTACTATTTGAATGAAAAAGACGGACATGAGAGCATCTCCAATGCAATAGTGACTTGTATAACAAAAATCTTTGATATGTCAACAATGTTAAGAGACTTGCTTCCTATGTAGTATAAATATAGACTAGACAGACAATCAACTAAAAATTTGGTCTCCAATGTTTCTATTTAAAGCACATTTATTTTTAATAACGTGTCCAATTTTTTTTTTCTTTTATATTTTATTTCCTTACCAAAATTAGATAAAAAATTAATGTCAATTGTAAATACTTGCTGAGTCAAGCAAAAAAAAAAAATAGCTGTGTAACATGCCGTTTGAAAGTAGACGGTCATTGTTGACAATGTCTAATATTTTTTTTTGCTATATCGGCGTAAGGTTGAATATGTACAATTGTATTTGAGATACATTTTTTAATAAACCGTCTATTAATCCTATGTGACATCATTTTTTTTCTTCATAAACCACTCTTACATTGGAGATACTCTGAATGAATCCCGTCTAATCACTTATCTTTAGATATTGAAATATAATTAATTGCAAAGCCTTGCAAGCAATCAGCTAATATATGGCACCAATAAGTGACCGAGAAAATATATTATCACTAGCGTAGTTTTCGTACTTACCGTTATTCATCAGTACCTGAATTAGAACCGATACGCCTCATATGAGAGAGAATTTGTTTAAAGAATTTGTTTAAGAGAGAATCGTTAATTACCCTTGTCTTTTGATGAAATTTCAAATTAAACAATCTGATTTAAACAATCACCAAAAAAACCTTTGATATTAGTTGACTTTATTAAAATTTAACAAAATATGAATTTTTTATAAATTTTTTATTATGTAACTGAATAAAAAAGGAAAATAAATATATATACTAATAATAATATAATTAACTTGTTACAAAATTATAAAATATAATACAATAAAAAAATAAATCTATAAATTTTAAAAATAAAAAATAAAATAATATTTAATACAGAATAAAAAACTATGAAGAATACATGCACTTTACCAATATGGATATATGTATATGAGCATCTTGTTCATATTTTTCTTATTTAAAATAATTTCGCTTTTATTTATATTTTTTATGATATTATTGTTTAGTCAGAGTATATTTTAAATATTTTAAGTGTTTTTTATAATAAAAACTCTGCATATTGTGTTTAATTTTTTTTAACACTTTTTCATTTTTTTAGGTTTTTTATATAGAAAATTACTTAATTAATTATATTTTATTAAATTTAATCGAAGTCAACAACGGTCAATAAATAGTCAACTAATTACTAGTTTTTTCTTTTATTATTATTTTTATTTAGATTTACATAATTCCAAAATCACAAAATTGTTTTTTTGAATTTAGTGATACCTTCAATGATTTTCAATTAATTCTCCTTGTAATTTTTTTAACAGTTCTCTAGAGTGGAAATTGTTTGTGTTTGGACTTTTGGAATTACAGTAGAAAGCTATAAGGAAAGTGTGCATCAGGACCGGTCCTGAGATTTCGGGGGCCCGATGCGAAATATAAAAATAAGGCCCTCAACCCTTTATATATGTTTACTTATTTTTTTGCTCTAGTAAATATTTATAAAAATCAATATAATAACCTAAAATAAAGACTGTAACATAATAAAATAACAAATAAAAATTTTATAATTGCATCAAAGAATATATTGCTTAACCTTACTCGTCTCACATTTTAGAATAAAACAAACCAAAATCCTCTAGGATTTAGGACTCCTAACTTGATTGAAAATAAAAGATCAAATTTTATAAGAAAAGGTAAGTTTGATCTATTTCCAAAACCTAAACTTTATTCCTAATCAAACTAAAAAAAATCTTCCTAAATTGAAAAAACATCAAAATCACGTCTAAAATAGAAAATCAGCAAAACGGAAGTCAAAATGATCGTTTCTGGCAACACAAAAATCATATCAAATGTAGGGCTTTGTCTTACGGTTCCAACAACATATTATTGGCCCAAAATGGACGTCGTTTGACCCTTCAACAACCTTCCGGAAGTGTCCCACATCAATTTGATAAAGGGATTTGATGTGTTGTTGTCTTTTGTAATAATTCTAATTGTGTTTCCGGTGGGTTTTTTTTTTCAAAGAAAAAAACATATGTAAACAGTGGGCCTTTAAATTATATAACGGTAGGCCTTTAATTATAATTGTTATGTGGACCTCCGATTTTATATTCATGAAATTACAAAGTCTTTTTTTTTTTTTATAAAACTGAAATTTAGAAATTTAGGGGTCCATTACAATTGGAGACCCTAGACGGTTGCCTCTTAGGCCCACCCTCATGACCGGCCACAGTTGTATATCTCTAGTGTGCATATACAACCACGGCCGGCCACTTAGTTCATGTATACCAACCCAAATTCCACGATGCCCTAGCTAGCTGGCCTGCCACATATAATTATGTCTTATTTCTCAAATTTCAAACTTGCTGATCCCACAAATTGTTCCTAAGAAACTTTGACTTTCACTAAACACATTAAATTACCAAAGAAACAAGCATATACTTAATGAGTTATTCCTAAATTTTAACAAATTATGACTTTCAAAAGTATAAAGAAATCTTCGAAATCTCTTCTATGTACATTTTAAAATGTAGTGTGAGGAGTTTTCTACACTTTTTTATGGAATTTTCTTGACTATTTTTATTTGATCTAAACCGGTCATGATAAATCCCTAATTTGTTCGGTTTCAGATTTAAAATAAAAAATATAAAGTGTGAAAAGATATGACTTATAAATGTGAGAATTTGGATCATCTGCTCACCTGATTTTTTTCCTGATCTAAATAGATCTGGTGACACGTGTAATCAATAGCTAGATTACATAAGTATAGAATCCAAATCCTAAATATGATCTGCTGTCATTGATGTAAATTGGGTTCTTTATCTTTGTCATTGCTATAAATTAGGTTCTTATTAGCTATATGATAAGATTTGGTCTCTATTCACATTATGATAGATCTGTATATTCCTTAAACAGATCTGTAACCATTAATTAAGGTAATTATACAAGATAAATAAGAAGAGCATTCACATTAAAAGACAGATTGACAGAATAGAAATTTAGCTGTCATTTGGTTATGAAGAAATCCTAGGAAAATAAAAAAAGTTAAGAAAACAATACTTTCTGACATTTTGAAAATATTGGTCCTATAACACTTGTTGACTTCCCTACCTAACTTTACCCTCACGCCTCTACTATATATAAATACCTCATCACCACACCAATTCACCATACAAAAAGTTTCAACAACATTATAATTTATACAATCTTCTTTGCCTCACTACATACATTAAATTCACTCTACTCTACTCTAATGGCGCGCGTAAACTTTGTTTGGCTTGTCTTCTTTATTGCTCTAATCTGCCATGCATCGTTTTCAGATGGGTGCAGTAGGAAGCTCTTGAGCATGGAGAAGAGAGAGGTTACTTCAATATCCTTCAAGGAAAGCCCGAATCCACCTTCTTTGGTAAATGCAACGGCGGCTACTGATCATTTGACCAACTGTGATCGAATTTTGCGGTCCGTTCCGAGTTCAGGTTCCGGCAATTAGACACAATCATTTTCTGTCGGAGAACAGCCTTGGATTATTACTTCCTATATTTTGATTGTTTTATATATAGGGTCGGTTAGATAATCCATAGTATGCCATGCCATCATATGGCATGTCAAAATAAAACAAATTTTTAATAAATTTGTATGCGATGACATATGAATTGATATGATTATGCCAATAAAAAACATGATGACAATATTTATACTTAATATATATTTATTCATTATATGGGCATGTGATAAGAAATATCGGTTAGTAAACTTTGTATTATTGATTATAGACAAGCAATTAAATACAATTTTTTTTCTAGCACATAAGCATTTTATCAAAGTAATTAGAAGGAATGCTGGTTTTTTTTTCTATCACAAAATTTTCCATTAAAAGTAGGAACTTTGATTCTCTACTGTTATAATGGGTTAGCCCATCTTAACATGTTGTTGGCCCAAACACGAAGCCCAAACTTATACCCAATCCAGAAGCCCAAATCAGAACCAAGAGCTGTGATTCATGAACCAAATCTGAAGGATTGCTAACATTAGCAACACACAGCGTTTTGGCTATAATTGGAATCAGATAAACTGATGAGGCCATGTGATGTAATCTACGGTGGCAAGTTCCTATTGGCTTAGAGAGATATTGGTGCTGAGTCATCAGATATAACTATATAAAAGAAAAGAAGAGAGAGAAAGCATTCAGTTTTTCTACAGATTAGGGTTTCATTACGTTTTCTCTCTGAAATTCTCAGAACTCCTCTTTGTGTGCTCTCTACAATTCTTGGTGAATCCAAGTGCAACTTTGTGTAATCTTGTGAGATATTGTTCTTTGTGTGTAATCAGAGTGTTTGTGTGTATTTGTAAAGAGAGATTGTGTGAGATATTTCTGTGATTTGTATAGATCAGTGAGGTTTTGGTTCAACGTCTATTGTACTTTACAGATCTAGTGTTCTTGAGTGATTCTGGGTTGTTTTAGGTATCAGTTGGTGTAATCATGTTGTAAATAACTACATATATAGTGGAGAGGGCTTTCCTAGTGATTGCTCAATATGGATGTAGGATCTTTTTTATCTGAATCACGATAACTCTGTGTGTCTTTTAGCTGCTCTTTTTCTTTCTTTTATTTTCTATTCTGGTGTTGTATCTATTTTCGATCTATATCTGTTGTTGTATTTGGGGACTTCTCTGTTTTGTAAGTGTATCTTGCAGGAACTTAGGGTTTACAGGAGAAGGTGTTAGGGTTTTGAGTGATCAAATTCCTAACAGTAGTATCAAAGCCACTTAGAAGCAACAACGACGGACATAAGGGACGAGGACCCTCCAGTAGCTGAGCCTTCAGGCCTTGGAGACTCATCTGGAGAAGAAGAAACTGGAAGCAAGGAGACGAATGAACAAGAACCAGCACATACACAGGATTTAGGTAACGTTAACTCTAGTGTTTTTTCAATGAAATTCGAAATAGATAAGTTTGATAGCACTGGGGATTTCGGGATTTGGAGAAGGAAGGTAAAAGCCTTACTTTCCCAACAGAAAATCCTTAAGGCCATTGAAGGTGCTGATAAACTGCCTAGTACTCTCTCTGATGAACAAAAGTATGATATGTTAGAAATGGCATTAGGTACTATTATTTTAAATCTGTCTAATATTGTGTTGAGAGAAGTGAACTATACTGTTTTTTCAATGAAATTCGAAATAGATAAGTTTGATAGCACTGGGGATTTCGGGATTTGGAGAAGGAAGGTAAAAGCCTTACTTTCCCAACAGAAAATCCTCAAGGCCATTGAAGGTGCTGATAAACTGCCTAGTACTCTCTCTGATGAACAAAAGTATGATATGTTAGAAATGGCATTAGGTACTATTATTTTAAATCTGTCTGATATTGTGTTGAGAGAAGTGAATGATAAAACATCTGCATGTAGTCTTTGGAAGAAACTAGAAAGCTTGTATCTAACTAAATCTTTAACTAATAAAATCTACCTCAAAGAAAGACTCTTTAGTTTCAAAATGGACCCTAGTAAAGCCCTAGGACAGAATCTTGATGAATTCAAGAAAATGAACATAGAATCAGCTAATGCAGGAGACAATGAGAAGCTGAGTGATGAGAATGAGGTAATCATTCTCCTCAGCTCACTGTCTGACTCTTTTAAAGATGTCAAGGCTGCCATTAAATATGGCAGGACTTCTCTAACACTCGGAGAGTGTATTTCTGCTTTAAAATCTAAAGACTTAAAGCTTAAAATTGAAAAGAAGGACAGTGGAGAAAACTTATTTGTTAGAGGTAGGTAACCTGTTAAGAATAATAATAATCATTCTAATAATAAGAACAAACATAGAAGTAAGACTCATAATCATAGATCCCAATCTAGGATTAGAAATGGCTCTAGGAAATGCTACTTCTGTGGCAAAGAGGGTCATATTAAGAAATATTGCTATGGGTTTAAAAAGAAAATATAAGATAAAACTCAATATGAGGGTGATGCAGTTATTGCATCTAAATCCTATGAACCTAGTGAGGTATTAGTTGTTAGTATTGAGAACATGAATTTTGAATGGATTCTTGACTCAGATTGTTTTTTCCATACGTGTCCTAGAAAGGATTGGTTCACAGAGTTTTAAGAACTCAAGAGTGGCAGTGTGTTGATGGGAAACAATCAACAGTGTGATGTGGAAGGTATATGTTCAGTAGGAATTATGATGTATGATGGGATGATTAGGGTCTATAGAAATGTCAGATATGTGCCAAACCTTAAGAGAAATCTAATTTCTCTAGGTACCTTAGATTAGGAAGGATACACCTATAAGGCTGAAAGAGGTGTTCTAAAGGTCTCTAAGGGCTCTCTTGTTGTCCTTAAAAGTGACAAGAAGAATGAGTTATATGTACTTAGAGGTGAAACTGTCACTAATGAGGCTGCTAATGTGGCTTCTAAAAATAGTGACAATAGTTTATTGTGGCACATGAGACTAGGCCACATGAGTGAGAGAGGCATTCTTGAGTTAAGCAAATGAAATCTCCTAAATGGGGATCAAGTGTGTAAACTGAAATTCAGTGAGAATTGTGTCCTAGGTAAACAACATAGGATCAACTTTAGTGTTGCTCAACATACCTCAAAATAGATTGCAGAATATATTCATTCTGATCTGTAGGGACCCTCTAAGGTCCCTTCTCATGGAGGTAATAGATATTCCCTATCTTTAATAGATGATTACTCTAGGAAAATATGGATTTATCTCTTGAAATCCAAAGATCAAGCTTTTGAAAGCTTCAAAGCTTGGAAGAGGTTGATTCAAAATCAAACCTCAAAGAAAATTAAGATACTTAGGACTGACAATGGATTAGAATTCTGTAATGAAAACTTTAATAATTTTTGTGAAGACAAGGTATTTTAAGGTATAGAACAATGAGACACACTCCTCAACAGAATAGAGTGGTTGAGAGAATGAAAAGGACCATCTTAGAGAAAGTTAGATGCCTACTTATAGGATCTGGTTTGGACCATAATTTTTGGGGGGAAGCTGCTTCTACAGCAGTTTATCTGATCAATAGATCCCCCTCTACTGCTATAGAACATAAAACCCCTAAAGAAATCTGGACAGGGAGGCCTCCTAGTCTAAAACACTTGCGAGTGATTGGGTGTGCTGCCTATGCACACCAATCTGAGGGAAAATTAGAACCTAGGTCTTTGAGAGGTGTGTTTCTAGGTTATCCTTTAGGAGTTAAAGGTTATAGAGTTTGGTTGAGAGACCAAAAGGATTTTAAGGTAATAATAAGTAAGGATGTTATCTTTAATGAGTCTAGAATGCCTTATAAGGACAAAAATCAATCATCTGAATATGATCCAGATTCTTTAAAGGATAATGGAAACAAGGTTCAGGTGGAAGTTGGCAGCCCACCACTTGATCTTGTCCCAGTTGAGACTGAACAAGTTGAAGATGATAAGGCTACCCATTCTGATAGTTCTCATCAGGTGGAAATGAGTCAGAATCAGCTAGAGAATAGCGAATCTCTAGCTGATTAGAGCTGGTTAGGGATAGGGCTAGGATAATTATTAAACCTAACAGTAAGTTTGCACATGTAGATTTTATATCATTTGCAATATGCACTAGCCAAGAACTGGAGAATTCTGAACCTAGGACTTATAGTGAGGCTGTCAAGTGCATTGACAAGCAAAAATGGCTTCAAGCCATAAGAGAAGAGATGAAATCTTTTGAGAAAAACCAGACATGGTCTATGGTTAGAAAACCTGAAAAATAGAAAATAATAGCTTGTAAACGGCTGTTTAAGATAAAAGAAGGTTTATGGCAGAATGATCATGTTGGGTATAAAGCTAGGCTAGTAGCTAAATAGTTTACTCAAAGGGAATGGTTAGATTATAATAAGATTTTCTCCCCTGTAGTGAAATATAAAACCATTATGATCATCTTAGCCTTAGTGAGCTATTATAATTTAGAGTTAGAGCAATTAGATGTTAAAACAACTTTTTTGTTTGGAGACTTAGTTGAAACCATCTATATGTCTCAACTGGAGGGGTTTGAGTCAAAGACTAATCCCTCTTTTGTTTGTCTTCTTAGAAAATCTTTGTATGGGCTGAAACAAGCCCCTAGACAATGGTACAAAAGGTTTGATACCTTTGTTACTAGCATATGTTTTATTAAAAGTAAAGTTGATGCATGTTTTTTACTTTGGAAGAGATGATATCAATACTTCTGTCTATTTACTCCTATATGTTGATAATATGCTTCTTGCTAGTAAAAACATGTCTAGGATTAAAGAAAAGAAGGAACTTAAATCTGAATTTGATATGAAAGATTTAAGGAATGCAAAAAGGATTTTAGGTATTGAAATTGAAAGGACTAGAGATGAATCTAGGTTATGTTTAAAATAGTGTTTATCGGTTGAAACTTGTGGATAGATTTGCTATAAAAAACTGTAAACGTGTTAATATTCCTTTGTCTTCCAATTTCATAATGTCTGTTGCTTTGTCACCTAGATCTATTGAAGAAAGTAGATATATGGAGTCAGTCTCATATGCTAGTGTTGTAGGCTCAATAATGTACTCTATGATTAGCACTAGACCTGACTTAGCTCAAGCAGTAAGTGTCCTATCTAGATATATGGTTGATCCAGGGAAATGACATTGGAATGCCATGAAATGGCTGCTTAGGTATATCAGTTCTACCACTTCTATAGGACTGATTTATGATTGCTCTAACAATGTCATAGACCTTGTAAGTTATGCAGATTCAGATTATACTGGTGACAGAGATACGTGGAGATCCACATCCTCATATTTCTTCACCATTGCAGGTTGTTGTGTCAGCTGGAAAAGTTAGCTTCAGTCGGTTGTGGCCTTGTCCACAACAGAGGATGAATATATTTCTATTACAGAGGCAACTAAGGAAGCAATTTGGCTTCAAGGCCTCTTAGGAGAGATTAATGTCTTTGGTGAAAAGGCTGTTATATATATTGACAGCCAAAGCTCATTACACTTTGTCAAAAATCCTGTATTTCATGAAAGAACAAAGCATATATAGGTCAAATATCATTATATTAGAGACCAAGTCTCTAATGGTATAGTTGAGGTGAAAAATATTTCCACTGATGATAATGCAGCTGACATGGGTACTAAGATTGTATCTTATAGCAAGTTTAAGCACTGCTTAAACCTGCTTAAGATAGGTGATTATGGTTGATTTTTCTGTTGTGTCTTGAGCAGGCATCGCATAGAAGCTCTCTATACTATATATGGAAAAGATGGCCTAAGATGGAATTTGTTATAATGGGTTAGGCCATTTTAACATGATGTTGGCCCAAACACGAAGCCCAAACTTATACCCGATCCAGAAGCCCAAATCAGAACCAAGAACTGTGATTCATGAACAAAATATGAAGGATTGCTAACATTAGCAATACGCTGCATTTTAGCTATAATTGGAATCAGATATACTAATGAAGCCATGTGATGTAATCTACAGTGGCAAGTTCCTATTGGCTAAGAGAGATATTGGTGCTGAGTCATCAGATAAGGCTATTTAAAAGAAAAGAAGAGAGAGAAATCATTCAGTTTTTCTACAGATTAGGGTTTCATTACGTTTTTCTCTATGAAATTCTCAGAACTCCTCTTTGTGTGCTCTCTACAATTCTTGGTGAATCAAAGTGCAACTTTGTGTAATCTTGTGAGATACCGTTCTCTGTGTGTAATCAGAGTGTTTGTGTGTATTTGTAAAGAGAGATTGTGTGAAATCTTTCTATGATTTGTAGATATCAATGAGGATATGGTTCAACGTCTATTGTAATTTACAGATCTAGTGGTCTTGAGTGATTCTAGGTTGCTTTAGGTATCAGTTGGTGTAATCGTGTTGTAAAGAACTACATATATAGTGGATAGGGCTTTCCTAATGATTGCTCAACGTGGATGTAGGATATTTTCGATTTGAACCACGATAATTATGTGTCTCTTTACTGCTCTTTTTCTTTCTTTTATTTTCTGTTATGATGTTGTATCTATTTTCGATCTATATTTGTTGTTGTATTTGGGGACTTCTCTGTTTTGTGATTGTATCTTGCAGGAACTTAGGGTTTACAGGAGAAGGTGTTAGGGTTTTGAGTGATCAAATTCCTAACATCTACTAATTCGAGTTTGTAATAGGGGAGAATTGAAGTTCATATACTAGACATATCCCAACTTATATCCAAACCTTTTATATGATAGTGTATTTCATATGTCATGAGAAAAGTGAAATAAATCATTATTAATAATGTGTAGTCATTTATCTCCCCCTCCCCTGGAAACCCTGAATTATTGCAATATTTCAATTTTTTTTTAACAAAGAACATCTTTATTGCAACAAGAAATTAAACACGTACAATCTGGAACATCACCCAGTAAAACGTTTCAAGCATAAGGAGAAAACTCCTCCATCCAAAACCGGTCATCATCACTAGAAAAATGTCAATTTAACTAAAGTATGGGCAACACAATTTTCCTTTCTCGGAACATACTTCAAGGTACGACCTGACATATTCTGCATAAGAAACTGTAGGGAAAAATTGCTTAAAACCGCAGCGGAAGGCGAAAAAATAATTTTCGTATAGTTTAAATTTTTTCTAAAGATTTGAACCTTAACCCTTTAATTAATTAAACTCAAATATACGGTTAGAGTTAAATACCTCTTGTCGCGTGATCTGATTGACTTACGTTGATGGTAATCCCCAAGATCTTCAATCCTAGCACGTACGTGAATCACCTAGGAGCGTAGTCTCCCTTTTTCTTTGAATTGCTTACCTTAGAATGGATGTATGGAATTTCTGATCTTGATCTTCAATAGTAAAACACCAAGAGCCTAAAAAAATAGTTCCGGTCACTTTTGAATTCACAATCAATATGATTGAAACTCGCGTAACCCTAAATCGAAAGTGTGCACAAAACCTTTTGATGTTAAAGGCTTGTAAGTGCACTATCGAATGAGAACTTATTTTCTTTTTCTCTCTTGGCCGAAAATCTATGTGTATAGAGTAGGATTTTTTATTTTCAAAACAAACAAAAATCTCTCTCTATTTTGCTTCTTTTGTGGCCGAAAATTCATAACCTTATATTTATAGGTTGGCCGAATTTTCTCCTTCACCAAGTAGGGTTGGCCGAATTCATTGAATAGGAAATCTAGGGCTGGTTAATTTCCTTACTTGAAAAGGAATTGTCCTTTTTCCTAATTCCTATCAATTCAAGAATCCTAACCCTTGTAGAACTAGTGGTGGCCGAATTCTTTGTATAATAAGGAGTGTATGTGGACTTAATCCTTACCACATTAGGACTTCTATCACTTAAAAGAATTCCAACCCTAATCAAACACATAGTATTTAATTTACTGATCAGGAAAAGATTTTGATTTAAACTATTAATTAATTAAATAATTAATTAATCCCCATTTAATCAAAACAATAAAATAAAATAATATCTTGGGCTATTTTATTTAGCCTTGCCACCCACACCATGTATATATGGGCCCAATATTGTTTTTCTTATTTTATTTAATCTATTAGACTTTAAATAAAATCCCACATGTGAACCAAACTTATTCTTACTAAAAGAAACAAGCCTACATGTCTCATTTTAATATATTAATATAATAGTGCAGCCCATTAAATAAATAATAGACAAATTATATTCTTAATATATTAAATGCAATTCTAGATGGACCCATAAATTGGTCCGGTAGAATATATCAAGTGATCCATGCAAGTACGTGTGGATTGTGGATCTTGGCGGGCTATCTAAATTTAAGCTTCAATAGACATAACCTAATCATAATCAACAAATGATTCACTTAGGTCCGATCTATTAATTTTAACTCATTCCACTAAAGAGCTAAAATTGAACTCTTAAATAAAGATAGAATAAGAAGATGTTTCTCATTCATACCCTAGACAATCTTATAGGAGATGGTGTATCCTCGTGAATAATATCAGTAATCGCCAAGAGCTCATAGACCGCCTATAGCTCTCCAAGTTACCATATTTCCTCATATGACCACATTTTGAACTTGGATATTTTGACTTGTCCAGAAGCCATGTCTTCAATAATCATTATTGAAAACTCAACGTTGAGATTTAATATCCAATACCTCAAAACATCCATATGATGATACTAAACTCCCATTTAATAAATGGAGCCACGATGTCCATATCTATAAATGAAGTCCTCTATCGATTAACAAATGAATACCACCAAACTATTGAGGATAGACTATGCTATATAATCGTACTCATTGATAGCTCAAATGATAACACTTGCAACCATAAGTCCATCATTTATCTCAGGATTTAGATAGACTCTCCGATTGTCCTGATAATGAAAAGACTTATATCTAGTGACGGTTCTAGATAAAGCATTTCATTGTGATCCAGTTCAATGCACCCAGTGCACTAGATTCTTTTACTCGAAAACCTTTCGATGATTTTAGACTCATCATAACTCATTTGATCCCACTCAAATGCTAGTAAAAGAATTCTACAACTTTATCAAGATAGAGGTGCCCAACCTTTAACTTAAGTTGTGAACGTTATTCAAGACTAACTAAAGAATTGTGTCTACCTCATACATATCCGGATGTACAAACAATTCTTCATATCTCATAGTCTTTTGACCTTATGATTATTTACCTTGACAATTATAATTATAAATGCTATAAGATTTTGCAGAATCAGAAATCACTTTATTTATATGAAAAGATTGTCAATTACAATATTACACTCTTGCTATTGAGCATAATCCTAACAGAAACTGTATTCCATCAATAATTAAACACATATCTGGAGTGTGATAACGCATATCATTTACAAAACCAACCATAACCGCAGCAATGTAGCATCCGACTCCACCTCTAAAGGCACCAAACCTGTCTCGCAACCCAGGTTGTGGTCTCCTCCAATCCATCGAAAGGTCTACTTGGATTCACTGGTCGGTAATATTATTTGCTCGGAAGATGAGATTTTCTCCAAACTTAAAAAGAAAGTGAAGAGGGCTTGTAGGAGACGCATTTTCTGTTTACATGTATGTACTTGCTTTAAATTTCTCTTCTACTATTGAAATCATATAAATAATTTTTTTATAGAAGAAATTGCAAGAAGTAATAAAAAATTTTATTGGTTTATTGTTTTTAGTCATAATTTATATTTTATTATACTTATCACCTTTAGCATTGAACATACAAGTTTGCCCTCCATTTTATCTTTACTTCACCCATCCAAAAATTTGGAAATCAACTGACATGTTACTTGAAAATCACTGACATGTAAGTTGAAAGTTAATGTTGGAACCCCGTTCACTAGTAACGCATCGGAAATAGGTTTTAAAATTTTTTAAACAGATCATAAACGATCTGGGACAAGTGAACTTCGGATCACAATTCTTTTTTTCGGAACTGATACATACAATATGTAAACACAGGAAATTGTAATCAATATATTAAAAGAAAATTTAGAACCTTACCAACGTTTGGAGGTTCCTTCATTTTACGATATGCTCCTGGTCTGTACCACTGATCTTCCTAGCTATTCCCGGAACTGGTAACTGCGTGTGGGCACGTCCCGTACTCAGGAACTTATGAGGATATAGAGAGAATCAAGAAGAAACAATTTCTTCCAAGTGAAAAATACCCAGAACAATTCTAGGATGTTCAAAGAAAAATATATTATAATTTTTTTTTCTTTTCACTAGTGCACCCATCACAATTTTTTTTTTGATCTCACGCAACCGTGTGTGTTTAAAGTGTTTCTCTTTAAAAAAAAATCACACGCACCAATTGCACACAAAAGTACACTTATGCTTATTCTCTTGTTCTCTTTTATAAATTACGCACCACACATATTTGTATCCTATACAAACACATATATTTGTTTTTGTGTGCTACTCTTATCTTTGTTATCAATATATATCATATATATATATATATATATTATTATTATTATTATAATTAAGACTCTTTAATTGATATCTCTTTAGATTTTAAAACAAAATCTTTTAAAATAATATCTCATATCTTTTAAAAGATAATTAAATATTTATTTTAAATTTAAACATTTTAAATTCAATTTCAAATATTTAATTTAATAAAATAAAATATTCATATTATCTTATTCTATTTAAAATCAAATATCAACTAACATCCTCCATTAAGTGATTAATAACAAAATTAAATAATCTTATTAATTAATTTATTTAATCACCATTATTCATTAATTAAATAATCTCATTATTCAATTAATTTCCGAATAAATACGTGTCACTTTCGTAACACAATTAATTGGATAATCCAATTAATTAACCATGACCATTGTTACCTAAATCGATCGGGCTAGCAAGGGGACCTAATGGACCCACAGTATTTTGAGCTCTAATAATCCTCGGAATAATTTATTAAACTCTTTAATTAATATTCCTTGATTATTAACTCCGGTGTTATTCCACTAAAAACCCGAAGCTGCACTATCTCAACTGTAGAAACTTTTACACAGACCGATACAACTCGGTGTCCATCGATATAGCTATTACATATGGTGTGATCCTCCACAGTAGTTCATAATTAGAGCTGGGTCATAATGTTCGTTATACCCATCTTATTACATATATCATTTAAGTACCGTTGATTCTCTAATGAACAATAAATCCTATTTCCTCACGGAATTAAGAGAGCGCTCATATTGTCCAAGCCCCAAATCAACCCTTAAGGGAACTACCATCTACTTCTCACAAGAAGGAGTGGATTCCACTATTGTGTACATACCTTCCCAGCCACAAGCCAAACCGCAATCCCAACATACTGAGTATATTGATCAAGAATTGCATCTGACCTCACTCATGGTATATCAAAGACCACGATCTAACCTGAATGAGTCGATAAGACACTCATGATTAAGATCATCCATATATAGCCATCATTAGTTGATATATATGAATCTCATCAGTAAATGGATCTTGGTGAGAGATTCATATAGATCATGACCCTTTCCTATACGATCACATCATACAAGGTGCCTCTATTCCCATATCTCATATGAATGATTCAGGATAGAAACACCATACATTACGGAATAGGCCGCAATTATAGATTAACCACAAATAAAGTACCAGCTTTATTTGCTATCTATGGACTTCTTAGATTGCACGTCTCTTACTATATCCATCAGTATTTGACACTCATATACACAGTTCGAGATTACATCCGGCAATCTAGGATGTTAATATATACACAAGTTATAAAATAAACAACACAACAAGAATGAATTGAACTTTTCTTTTTATTTATTTCATAAATCCATTTACAAATTACATCTTTAAGGCATAAACCCTAACAATCTCTCACTTGCACTAAAGCATGTGAGGCATATCTCGTAACCCTAGACCATCTAGGTGACCCGAATACACTTTAGCCGGTAAGGTCTTCGTAAATGGATCAGCATGATTGTCTTGTGAGGCTATCTTGGTGACTATCACATCTCCTCCCTGCACTATATCTCTAATGAGATGATACTTTCTCGATATATGCTTTCTTCTCTTGTGGATTCTTGGTTCCTTGGAATTAGCCACGGCACCACTGTTATCACAATAAAGTGTGATGGGCTTATCCAGACCTGGAACAACTTTCAGATCACTCAAGAACTTGCGAAGCCAAACAGCCTATTTACCAGCTTCACAAGCTGCTACATATTCGGCTTCCATGGTGGAGTCAGCAATGCAAGATTGCTTAATACTTCTCCACACAATGGCTCCACCATCTAGGATGAATACTGATCCAGACGTGGATTTCCTAGAATCCCTGTCTGATTGAAAATCAGAATCTGTGTATCCTAACGGGATCAAATCCTGTCCGGAATACACTAGCATATAGTTTCTCGTTCTTCGAAGATACTTGAGAATAGTCTTGACAGCAACCCGATAATCTAATCCTGGGTTGGACTGGTACCTGCTGATTACTCCCACTGCATAGCAGATGTCTGGTCTCGTGCATAATATAGCATACATGAGACTACCTACTGCTGATGCATAGGGTACACGTCTCATATCCTCAACTTCTTTAGGTGTCTTAGGACGCTGTTCCTTAGACAAGTGAACTCCATGCCTAGAAGGTAAATTACCTTTCTTGGAGTTCTGCATTGAAGAACGCATAAGAATTTTGTCGATATACGATGCCTGAGACAGTGCTATGAGTTTGTTCTTACTATCCCTTATAAGTTGGATCCCTAGAACATAACTCGCATCTCCCAAATCTTTCATTTGGAATTGGCTATCTAGCCAGCCATTTACATCAGATAACATTCCCACATCATTCCCAACGAGTAGGATGTCTTCCACTTATAGGACTAAGAAAACTACCTCTTTTTCTTTATCAGGATCTTCCATTGCATCCTTAAATGTCAATGGATCACCCACACTATCAGCAGAGACAACACTTTGTCCCTCACCTATACCTAAATGGCGTTCAGGTTGTCTTACAACCCTCCCACTACGTCTAGGTGATAGTGTATCCTGATCAAAAACCATATGACGCTCCGATGTTTGTGGATCAACAACTCTTGTTGATGAAGCACTAGTCTCACCAGGCTCCAACTCATTCAATACAATCTTAGAACGAGGTTTATGGTCACTAATATAATTGTCCTCAAGAAACGTTGCATTTGTCGATACAAATACTTTGTTATCTTCGGGACTATAGAAGTGTCTACCTCTGGTCTCCTTAGAGTATTCTACAAACAGGTAGACCACAAACTTGGAGTCTAGCTTCCACTTTTGTTCTTCAGCACGTGTGCTGGACACCCTCATACGCGGAAATGTCGCAAACTAGCTTTAAGACCATTCCACAACTCTAGGGGAGTCTTAGGAACAGATTTGGATGGCATTACATTCAAAATGTATGCCGCTGTTTTTAACGCATATCCCCAGAAGGAATTTGGTAATGATGAGAAACTAATCATAGATCTCACCATTTCCATCAGGGTTCTATTTCTCCTCTCCGCTACACCATTTTGCTGAGGTGTACCGGGAGCTGTGAATTGGGAAACTATCCCATGCTCGACCATAAAGTCTTCAAACTCTTAGTCAAGGTACTCACCTCCATGATCTGATCGTAGTGACTTGATAGTCCTACCTAATTGATTCTCAACTTCAGCTCGAAATTCTTTGAACTTTTCAAATGTTTCCGACTTTCGTTGCATCAGGTAGACATATCTGTATCTTGAGTAGTCATCTATAAAGGTGACATAATACTCATAGCTGCCCCCTAGCTCTAACATTCATTGGTCCACAGATGTCTGTATGTGTGAGTTCTAGTGGCTCTATAGCTCTAAGCCCTTTTCCAGTAAAAGGTCTCTTAGTCATCTTACCTTCTAAACAGGATTCGCAGACAGGTAATGTGCCAACCTTTAACTCAATTAAATGTCCGTTTTTTACTAGTCTGTGTATCCGGTCAAGGTTGATATGACCAAGCCTTAGATGCCAGAGATAAGTGTCATTATCTGGAGAAATCTTATGTCTTTTAGTTTTTGGTTTTTCAACCTTAAACATTTCAGTGTTAAGCAGTGTAGTATGTATTAACGGTCTTAATACATACAAATTGTTTTCATTAATTCCTGAACAAATATTCAGACCAATTCTTTTCAATAATAACAAACTTATTATTAAAAAAAAACAGAATATGATTGTTCTAACAACTTAGAAACGGAAATCAAATTCCATGTAAATCCAGGAATATAAAAAACATTGTTCAATAATAAAAAACTATTATTATTACAAAATTGCAATCTTATTGCTTCCACTGCTTTTGCTGACACGACATCCCCCGACCCCACATGCATTAAGAAGGCTCCCTCCTCTAGCTGTGTCCAAGAATCAGTCCACTGCAAAGAAGAACAAACATGGTTAGTGGCCCCTGAATCAACTATCCAGGGTGAAGAATCATCTTCCACTAAACAAGATTCAAGAACAAGTAAATCATATTTACCTTTCTTCTTCTTCTTGGCTACCTCCTCCAGGTACTGAGGATAGTTTCTCTTCCAGTGACCGACCTTGTCGCAATGGAAACATTTTCCTTTGCCTTGGTCGGTGGAGGTGCCGTTCTTTTTGCTCTAGGCCTTCTTGGGTTTGGGCTTACACCGACCTTCCCAGCAGACCTCTTCCTCTTCTTATTATTGGAGGAAGATGGTTCAGCGACATTTGCCTCACCGGTCTTACTTTTGCTGTCCTTAGTCAAGGACTCAAAAGTAGCGAGCTCATTGAGCAACTGTGTGAAACTGAAATTTAACTTGTTCATCCTGTAGTTGCTCTTAAACTGATCGAAACTCTTCGGAAGAGTCTTCAGTATGATGCTCACTTGACTGGGTTAGTCAATGGCCCCGCCATTGACTTCTGCCGTGTTGAAGTAGGACATCATGCTTAGGACATGTTCCTGAACTGATATACCTTCCTTCATGCGAGCGAGCATAGCGGAATGAACAGCTTCGTGTCGCTTTTGCTTGGAGGGCTGCCCGAACATAGCTTGCAATGACTCTATAATTTCAAATGCTGTAGTCATTGCTTCGTGCTTTGTGACAAGCATGTCTGTCATAGAAGCCAACAGATATGTTCGGGCCTTCTCATCAGATGAGACCCATCGCTGGTATGCCTCACGAACAATTCGTGTAGCATTGGCAGTAGGCACCGGAGGACATTCCTCTGTAAGCACAAACTTGAGGTCTTTGGTGACCAATATTGAATTAATATTAAGTTTCCACTTAGTGTAGTTATCGCCAGTTAATCTGTCGTTTGCGAGAATTTGAAGTAATGCAGAAGACATAATTGCTGAACTAAATAAAACATTAATTCAGTTATTTATTAAAACAAGTGCTAGTGCCTTGGCATAAATTTAAACATGATGCATGAACATGTTTAACGAACTAGAAATACCCAAAAACAGTTACTATACCATGACAATCCAACATACCACAAAGAAGTGCTGCCTTAGGGTCGGTCAAGTCTTTGCATGTTGGACCGAGACATTCTCAATCAAATGATATTCTAGAATAACTTTTATTCCATATCATTCAACCATCGTTTGTTTAGTAAGGTTTTTAATTAACAAAACTTAATCAAAACCTTCATGAGTGTAACCCATCATTTCAGATTTCATGAGCTTAACTCGAGAATTGCCGCCTTAAGGTCGGTCAATCCCGAAATACCCTCAGAAATCCTATCCATTAGGAAGTCAACCTTGGTATTGATCTTTGTGGAAACCCTCCTTAGGGAGGACGAAAACAAAGCCGTCACAAGGCCCCACTCGGATCTCACGGTGTTGAACTAATGATGGAGACTGCGGGATATATATGTCACATATCCCTCTCCCACTCACTTTTTAAAAAATAAGGTTTTCTATTATCCGTTAATGCACCTAGACTCTACAGGATCAAACGGCTAACTTTAATCAAGTTATCTAGTGCATTAACAAATTCATTATTAGAAATAAATTCTAATTAACTAATAAATTATTAATAATTTTTAACAATTAAAAATATAATATATTAGTGAATAATCTAAGTCTTTGTAAACTCTTTACTAAGGTCGGATTATTATGTAAGCGTATACCAAGTTTTAACTATTAAAACTTTAACACTTTATGCGGTCTATTTATTATTAGGTTATTAATCATATTAATCCTAATTACAATAAATGACCCTATTAATCTAACTTATTAAACACATTAATAACCAGATTAATATTAATGAGAATTAACAAGTTTTCTAACAATTAAAAAACTAATCTCATTTTCATAGCCAATAATGTATTTACTGATTTTAATCATATTAAAAAAAATACATAAAAATTAGGATATGATGCATGTATGACATATCAAATATATTTGTGTAGGCACATCTAATCTAAATGACATATGTATGCATGACAATACTTTTATCATCACATAATATAAAGCATACAAGAATTGACCGAGCACCGTGGATTATTTAACCTAAAAAAATTGGAATCTAAAATTACCAAAAAAAAAAAATGCCCAAGGCATTCCTTGGTCTTCTTGTAATTTTCGAGTCTTCTAGTCTCTTTAGGTCACTCCGATTCATTTCATGAATCCGAAATAGGAAATCTGCACGGAACGCACTAGGCAACACTTGCCAACGGAACCGTGCAAGACAACGTGAATAGTGCCTGACATGAACAGTACCGCACATGAACAGTACCGCGCATGAGCAGTACCAGTAACAGTACTGTGAACAGTACCTTTTGTCACCCGTATTTCCGATTTCGCCCTTCCGACTTCGCAATTTTTCGTCTTCAATATAGGTTACATGTTTTTTTTTACATTACAATAACAAGAAAAAAAAATACAACCCATGAACCCTAAATCCACAGTACCATATAATTAACGATCAATCATGTTTTTGTAAATTAACAAATTTAATATACATACAACAATTTCTATTACAACATTTCTTACATGGACAATAAAGCCTAGTATCACCAACAATGTTTGCAAATACAAAATCTAAAAATTTATCAACCCCTTCAATATATTGCATACATGCCCTACTCGGCAAATCAATCCAACTTTTATCCATGTTTATAAATTTAAACACATGCAGACCACTTTACGTTTATGAACCCTTTGCTAACTAAAGACCATACAAGCATAATATGTGCACATGTATGCCTTTTCACTTCCAGTTTGAACCCCTAAAGTAGTTAGAAAGTTGTTATCCTTATGCAAGAAATTTCAATACATGATGAAATTAAAAACTCATATACCATTTTTTTTTTTGCAAAAGTGAAATTAAGAACTCATATACCATGGAGAACTAATCTTAAGCTAAAAATCAGCATCACCAACAATTCACAGTAATTGTCACATGAACACTAGATTCAGCCTATACATATTAAAATCCAGAAAATACCTTGTTAAAATGTGAGACCTTAAAATTCTGTCAGTAAGTTCCCCACCCTTACACCATCTGCCAAGAGAATAGAGTATAACAATAAGAACACAATCAAACACGTATATGGTTGAAATACACCTAAAAATACCACAGGCTTTGTAATAATTAAATCTTTGATAATTTTTATGAAAGTTCCTCCTTGCTAAACTTGTTCCAAGCTTCTTGTTTTAATACATATCAAATAAAATATTGGAATCAAACACAAAAACAATAATTCTAGTATTGGTAACACCAAAGTGATTATTGAATGAGTATTGCATTCTTCACAATTTTTCAACACGGAACAATAGACATAATGATCAAAGATTACTATCAATTTACAAATGGAAAACCTTAGAACAATATACAAATAGTCGGTCACCACTTTCTAAGCACTTTTTAACTTCTATTTTGGGGTTGCTAAAACTTCTAGTTACTTATCAGAGATGTTATCAACATGAAAAAACCTTCCAAATTGGTAAAGAGTAGAAAAGAAAATCCAAAATTATGTATAAGCTAGCAATAATGATAAAGCAAAAATATCTTATGACTTCTGTTAGCTGAAGTCATTAGTGGGATTTCAGACCAAAGATAAAACAAAATTTAATAGACTCCGAGGATGCAAAAGCAGATGGAGAACTAGTCTTAAGCTAAAAATCAGCATTACCAACAATTCACAGTATTTGTCACATCAACACTAGATTCAGCCTAGACATATTAAAATCCGAAAAATACCTTGTTAAAATGTGAGACCTTAAAATTCTATCCAGAAATTCCCCACCCTTACACCATCTGCCAAGAGAACAGAGTATAACAATAAGAACACAATAAAACACGTATATAGTTGAAATACCCATATATATACCACAAGCTTTGTAATAATTAAAAGTAGGAATAATCGATCGAAACACAACCACCACTAATGGAGAAGTGTGTGTAATAAGATTGTTTGTATACATTCTATTCTATTGAAACAAAATTGAATAGTCTAGAAGATCAAGGCTTATTTATCCATCGAAAATGACAAAAATTTAGCAATACCTACCATCTAAAAATTGAGTGGAAACGTAAAGGACGATCGGCGCTGGAGAAGACGAAGCGAGTTCACCGGAGAAGATGAAGATGATGCTAGTAGATGAGTGCCAGAAACAAGCACCGGTGACGAGCTAGCACTGGAGGAGGAAAGTGTGAGAGTTTGGGTGAGAAAAATTAGGGTGAAATCGTAAAAGTGAAAAAATTAGTAAAGTATTTAGGTTGCTTTTTTCTAATTACCACAGACCCGTGGTCAATATATGTAGCAAACATGTGCTACACTTGGCCATTTGTGGCAAACATAATTTTTTTTTTAAATGAGAAGTTTCTTTTAGTATTTTTTTATTTAATATTTACCGCACATGACCATGCGTGGCATAGTATATACAGACTGCTTTTTTCTTGTAGTGAATCTTGGATGCAGCATGTGCATCCTTCCCTGGATCCTGCTACATGACAAATTTCCACACATGGTGTAATCATAACGGAACACCTAAACAAAACACCTATGCTTATGTTGTATTGTATCACCTTTTCTATCTGATTTAGTTATTATACAAGAGCTGTATAGTTATTGGGTAATTAAGATAAAGAATTACTCACAAGAAGATTTTAATTCTTGTTGATTTTTAAGAGTAATGTTAGGTTTTTTAAAATTTTTTCTAATTTTTTTTTTAAATTTTATTTGTACATGAGGTGTCAACATCTTATAAATCATGAGATTATACAGTAAGTGATGTGGTGTTGAAACCTCACGTGGCAACACCATTTAAAAAAAAATCTGGAAAATGATTTTTCTAATTTGGGAAATGATTTTTCTAAGCCATTAAATTGAAATCAAATAACTAAGAACTCTGTAATTATACTAAATCTGTAAAGTAAATAATATACCTATGAATCCGTATAGCATCAATAACTACCTTTTTGTCTCTGTGGTTAGCAAATTAACATGACATCCTTAAAAGAAGTGTCTTGTCACCCTACGGCACACTCCATCAGAAAGCGTGATTATTACACTCAGATTTATCGAGTAAAAAAGGTTTTAGTCAAAAAAGATGCATCAAGTATGTTTTTCTTGTACAAGTACAAATACATTTATTTATTTTTATCGGCTGCTACAGCCTAAATGTAATGTTAATCTACCCTCATTGATTCTAATATAAAGGTAATATTGCACATGCTTATCTTTAATTTTTTTATTCTGTTAAGTTGTTTTATTTTTATATCTTCAACATAGAAAGTCTTTAAAAAGTCAAAACTATATTATTTTATCATAACTAATCTCTCTTTAAGTTATTATTCATAAATCCAATGATATAAATTAATTATTTTGATTAAATTATAAGATAATACATTTCTATAATTCCCTTGTAAGAATTTGTGGTGATCTTACTCATTCCATAGATTAATAATTTACTAAAAACGTACATATATTTTTTTGTTGAAAGGCACTTTATTAAACGAGACACAACACAAAAGCAGAGCAAACAGAGGGCCCTGTCAAAGGGACCAAGACAACAACGACCAGCGACATCAGGCCACAGAGATAAAAAGGAAACAGAACAGCAAACTAAAAAGTACATATATTATTTATTATGATATTTTGTTTTGGAAATATAAATTTATTGTTGCAAATTTTTTTTTTTTTTTTTGAAATTCAAGTCTAGTTAGATTTCCTCTCCATATTTTGGTAATACACTTAAAAGTTCTGAGGTTAGCTTCTCAGTACAGCAAGAAATTATTAGTTTCACTTTGAGTTTGCTTTCCTGCGTGTAAAATTCATATAAATCTTTGAATCTCAATTTATTGAACTAGTAAAATGTATGTTTGCAATTAATGAAAAATAATATACATTCAATATTTTTATAAATTAATAAGTATTAATTGTCGATTAATTACTATACATATATATCGCTAAATTAATAGATTTTATATGTCCCAACATTATTATTTTAAGAGATTATACTGTAAATTCTGTTATTGTAAAAGTTATTTATAGTACATAAGTTTTATTTTATTCAAATATGCATTTGACTACTTCTTATGCCTTAAAATGAATAAATGTTTACACCACCCAATGTGCTTTGAAGGTGAAAGATACTTATTCAACCTGATAATATCTCAGTTTTAAGTCGATACCATTGTATGTGGTACATATTTAAAAAAAAAACGAATACATTTTATTTTCAAATCACATTCTGATGAGTAACACTTAATAAATATATATGAATTTAACTAATTTTTATTGAATTTTACAACATCATCTACCTTTAAATAAATAACACAATACTACGATAACAAACTCTTAACTCTATACGAAAAATATATTTAGTATTTCAAGACATAAAGATATTGTACATTAATGTATTGCAATATAAATTTTATTTTTTTATTAAGTTTTCGATTTTTCTTTAAATTCTAACAAATTGTAAAAATCATAAAAAATTAGTAGGGACAGACTGTATCTTACTACTATCTTATATGTTGAAAAAAAATAAAAAATTCTTATGAAACATTGACATTAAAAATCTTAATTTCTTAATGTGTATTCTTACCGTTAGATATTTGAAAGTTTTGTATATTGTGTATTTGTGTTATAAAATTGTTGATAAAGGTAAGGAGTAGATTTGAATTGTAGTAAAGAGACCCATCAACGGACATAGTCTGAACTCTGAACTGTGCAGTGCGAGCAAAGGGAATTTCAGGCAGTAGTACCGCGATTTGCTTTTTGGAATCAAAAGACTCTCTGCATATCTGAGGTTTTAATTACTTTCTTTTGTTCTAATTACTTGAATTAGATTCCCTTCCCGGCCTACTTTTACAGAAAATCTGAGGTTTCAGTTTTACAAGCAAATTTAGGGTTCCTTTAATTGCTTTTCATCTTTTTCTTCTTTAATTACTTTTATATATCTAAAGATTAATACACAAGAAATCTTGTCATGTCGTTGCTTTAGGAATAGAGTCTCTTCAAATAATCTTGTCATCATCTCTTTTCATTTTTATGAGAAGAGAAAACATATGGCATATATATATATATATATATGAAAATTTTCACATAAGTGTGTACTACTGAAATTATATAAGGACATTGAATGTAAACCATTCATTTTACATATTTTGACTTGGTATGTATGCACTTGTCATTTTACATATTTTGACTTGGTATGTATGCACTTATCAAAGCTCTTTTATAAATAAGTGATTCACATTCAATATCTTTATATAATTCCATCAGTACGCACCGATAGGAAAATGACATATATATATATATAAGTTAATTAATTACCCTATGCAGATGGATCTTGGTCGTAATTAATTACTACCCTGGATAATATATATATATATATATATATATATATTATAATAATAATAATAATCACGCACGAGATCCCACACATTTGTTTGTGCCTGATTTGGTAACATTACATAGTGTTTTGAGAGATTTGTAACTTTATAGAGTAAACTCTTAAAAGTTTTGTAGTAGAAAATTATACGAAAAAAAAAAATGTGTTGGTTCTTCTCTAGTCAGATTGGTACTGGAAAATATATTAGCTTCTTTTATCTCAACTGTTCAAATATGCATCGAAATAGTCATTCCATTAGCTAGAGATGACGAATCCAGAAGTAATGACATCTTTCATGCAGCAAACCTTTCATAGTCACAAGTGGCTTTTGATTTAAGTTAAAATAGAAGAAATAAAATAAACGAAAAAACAAAAAAATTTAATAAAAGGGAAATAGGTGAAAATAGCCAAAACAAAATAGCTATCCCACTTAAATTTTTCTCATTCTCTCTCTAAAAAAATGTTGATTTTTTTTTTTCCAATGGAAGTCCAGATACAATTCGTCCATTGTTGGAGATTGGAGGTCTGTGCACATACCTTCAACAGACGCAAACCTCATGGAGGTAATAGAGAGACCGCCATTGGAGATCCAACAGTTATGCAATGGATGCCTACGCAAAAACCTCCAACAATGGAGGTCTATGATATATAAAAGAGAAAATTGTTGTGTATTCTAATATATTTTTTGGCGTGTTTAATCCAAATTTTGGATTATAAATGCTAACAATTTTTTTTTTTGAGTGAATAATTCAAAACAGTTTGGATTACACTCGCTTCAAGAGAAAGGACAAAAAAAAGAGAGAAGAGATTGATATTTAACAGAACTCTTATTATGTTGTTGATGATATTATACACGGATCTAGATCATCTATTCACCTTAATTATCTCCATATTGTCCTCAAATCTATAATCTATTGCCACATGTCTGATATAACAAATTAGTGGTTAGGATTATTTCTATTAATTTTTTTTTATCTTTACTCTAACAAAGATAGAATTAATCAAGACCATTGATTTAGGTGGGGATAAAGTGATGTGAGGAGGAGATCCAAATCCATTATACACACTAAAAAAGATTGTAAATAAAAATCTAAAAAAGGAATTATACACCAACAAAATTTTTTTGGCTTGTATAATCCAATACACGCTAAATAAAAACTAACTAATTTTGTTTTAGAGCAAATTGTCCAAAACTCCCCTGAGATTTGTCCTTTTACATCTAGAAATAACTTTATCAAAAATTGATACTCACTTCCCCCGTAATTAGTGGTTGACCGTTAAATTAAACAGTTGACCACATAAAAGTACCAAAAGACTTAAATACCCATGCTGTTACCCTTAACTTAACAAAATTGAAATTTAAAAGAGTAAATTAAACATAAACAAATTAAATAAAAATTAGATGGATCTCCACCGTCCATTTTTAAGATGGACGGTTAAGATCAAATTTTGTTAAAAAATCAATAATTCATAAAAAAAGATAAAATTAGAACACAATTAAAAACAAAAAAGAATATGAAAATTATTTAATATAATCTCAAATTTTAAAATAAAAAATTAAAATCAATGTAATTTTAAAATGAAAGAGATCTAGTGAAAAACAGAAACATCTCTCAACCAAATCTTCATCTTCATCAACCATCAACAAATATCAAATCAATTAAATAAAAAAAATCGTTTAAACACTTGGACATACATCTGTGTTTTTTTGTTCATCCAAACCCAACACTGAAAATACAAACCTGATGGGGGGGGGGGGGGGGGGGGGGGGGGGGGGGGGGGGTTTGATAATCGATCATTACCAACTTTTTCGATTAGTCAATGTTAACAATATAACCCAATACAAACATACAATAAAAAATTAAGTAAAGTGTGGAAATTAAAGAACACTTGATTTTTTAGTGGAAACCCTCTAATTGGGAAAACCGCGGGACTAGCTATGCTAGCCACTTGAGCCACTGGAAATCCACTTTATGAAAAGAAGATTACACCTTCAAGTGATACACAAACTCTCACTCTCGACAACATCAGGCTATGGACACTACCACTGGCCGTTTTTGGTTCATTCCCTAGTGATATCCCCTGATCCACTACTCTTGGAGTAAGCACCTTCTAATCTATCTAGCGGGCCTTTTATAGTGGCACTTGGCAAATACTTGCCAACTAACCCTTGGTTGTAAGACTTGACTTTCTTGTGCAACTTCACCTAGAAGACACAAGACTTTGACTTTTTAAAGAGAATTAATAGTCTAGGTGTGACCATATGACAATGATGCTCAAATGAAGTAATGTGTCAGGCCATATACAAAATGCCTAACCAGATGTTATAATGAAATTCAACACCCTAGTTATTAAACTACATGCCCATACATGAAGACTCAATTAGTTGTAGAAAGATTCTAGCAACCTAATTAGCAAATAAAACTCATATAAACATTCAAGAGTAAGACTAGATGAACAAAGCCAAGCTAATCAATCAAATAAGTATAATGAATATTTATGGATTAACTATTTATGCAAAGATGACCTAATCATACAATCTATCACAAACAAACCCAATCATGTTATTTAGACTCATAAATATATGCATTAAAAAGAGTCAATGTATGTAGTCAAACAAAAAATACTTAATCTAGAGTAAGAAGAACAATACATGATATTAAATGAAGTTCTAACTTACCTAGTCATGAAACCAAGAAGACTCATGCTCAAATGATGATGAATGATGTAAGATGCATATGGGTTTTGGGTTTGGAGAGTTAAAGAACAAAGTTTGAAGCTTTCTCTCTCTTGAACCACTCAATATATCCCTATAGGGTTTTAATTTTGTGGTCTTCATGAAGAAAATGAGAAAGAGATGGTTATATAGACACGCTAATTGATACTGTGCCGTTTTGGAAGAACAACTGATTTCGGGCTTCAAAAAGTGACTTGCAAGGTGACTGGAAGTCACTCCAAAAGTCGCATCTGTCTCGGGTATACAAAACGTGACAGTGCAACAACTCCAGATTTGAGCATCTCGAAACAAGACCAAACGACATCAAAACATTTCGTATTATATATCGTTGGAAATGTATGAATGTCTACTTTCTACTCCAATTTACAAAAAGAGGTTTCGATGTATGTAGAAAGAGATATGGTCATTTGAGTGACCAAATGTCAGATTTGGACAATAACAATATTGCCAAAACTTATGGTATAAGATCATGTGACCCAATACCAATCCAAGAGAAGAATAGAACCTTCTTAAGTGGTCACCCATCGCACTAAGACAAGCACATCATCGAACATGTGTGGACGTTTAAGATCAATCATCGAGAAACGAATTATACAACACTAAACCACACTTAAATTTAAGAATAGAATGCAAATGTGATTGTGAGGAGAAAGCACACATGAGCAATATGATACCAATGCATGTCAATACTAATGCATATAAGTATGTGTGCAATGTGTAAATGATGCACACATATAAGCAATAAAGAACACAAATTCAAGGTGAACAAAGCAAGCATGAAGTGTGTGTGTGTGTGTGTGTGCAACTAAACTCTTCAAGAGACAAAGTCAAGTGAATATACCTTTCGCTCTTGAAGTCATGGAAACGCTTGGAAGCTTGCCTTGATAATCATTAAGAGGACCTAAGCTACCAATTACATAATTATCCCCAAAGTGGTTTGTCATGAAATAAGCCAACCATAAAATAGAGGTCCTTACAATCTCCCAATTTGGCTATTTCATGACAAAACAACCACTCACAAAAAATTCCTCACAAAATACAAAATCGAGCTATTGTCCATGAGAGTCCATTCTATGTTACAAAAAGAGATACCTATATTCTAAGTCTTCAAGGTCTTCAATCTCCTCGTAGATCATCATACCTACACACAATAGCAAGAAACCACTTTCTAAGAACATATGCATGTGAGGTGAACAAATATAAAAAGCATTTGCACTCAATAAAGCAATATAAATTAATTCATGTGCAATGCTCTCCCTAAATGGTTACTCTCTTTCAAGGCTTCTCTCATAAAGCATAGAAAATGCTCCCCATATATCTCTTAAGACTTCTCCCCCCTTTTGTCATGAGATAGGCAAATGAGCTCCTCCTATCAGGTTGCTTTAGCAAAGAGAGCTATTCACACAAATACATTTCATAGTCATATACAAGAACTTTATGCAACTTAAATAATTGAGAGAGATTCAATGAGTTTTATTTAAAAAAATGTGTCAAATTGTTGCTTTGCTTGTAAGACATATAGCATTGAAGTTCAAGCAATGATATTTGATAAAGCAAACATCAAAAGGGTTTCCAAAAGAATTCAAACAAATTTGCACCCTTTTGTCATAAGCAAATAAGATATAGTTTCTAAAGATTTTTGTGAGTTGAGAGAAACTATATCAATTTTTAAGGGCAAACCAAGACATTGGATCAAGAGATTCTATTGGATTTTTCCTGTTAATTATCTGTATGATAGTAGTCTTGTTTAATCATTAAGAAGAGAGGGAATACTAATTTGGATATAAAATTCTTATTGATTTAATGGATACTAGATCCTTATTGATTTTCGTCTTCTTATTTGCTTTCACACATATTTTGCATATAAGCAATGAAAAACATTTCATGCGTATCATTTTAAGCATGTCATAAAAACATTTTCTCATGTCATGGAGATAAATTTTAGGTCATTCAAATGTACTTTCTCAAATAATTCTCCTAGTCCAGAAATGCATTGTTGAACCAAAATATGACATGGATTACATTCTAAGCAATGGTGCACACTTATTAAAAAAAAATACACTATATACGCCTATACGTGCAACCAAAAATGTCAAGCAATTATCAAAAGAGCATAAAATTAATCAACTTTTTGTACATACCAAATCATGCAAGTTTGCTCTCTTTGCTTGAGCTCCCCACATGGGGTCAAATCCAATCAAGTCAATGGGAGGCATGAGCCCTTATAGACTTACCAAGTCTATTAGACCTAGTTGCATCTATGAGAGCACAATGGCAAGCGGATTCATTCTTTCTAACTCACCTAGGTCCTTACAAACACAAAACATTTTCCTCACTCATTGTGAGTAACAATGGTTACAAGTAACTATAGATGAATAAGAAAAAAAAAATCAAATAGCTTTTGATGGAGATCTCCATCGAACAGCTTTCCGTCGGAGATCTCCATTTTGAAAAAAAAATGGAATAGCTTTTGATGGAGATTTTTTTTTCTTTACTTTGATTTTGATTTTTTTTCTTCTTTTTGGATTGATTTTTGTTTTTTTTTCTTTGGATTGACTAAAGTTGAAGATGTTTTGTGTTTAGATTCTTAAAATTTATGGTGAGAGAAAAAATGGAGCTGGACAATCTTCAAGTTGTTTCTTTTTTGTGTAAGAAAAATAATATAAAGAAACAAAAATGCAAGTTTTTTTCGAATTGTTTTAATCTCCACAAAAATATTTTGGATGGTGTAGATCCATTAAGGTAAAAAAGTTTTTTTTTATTTATCAATTTTTAATTTTTAATTTTATCTCAACCATTCCTCTTGGTCAAAGATGGATGGTGCAGATCTTGTTTTTAATTTTTTTTATAATTCTTTTTTAAATTTATGATTTTATTAAACCCTAATGATAGGGGAGGTGAATGTCAATTTTTGATAAAGTTGCTACTTGGTGTAAAAGGGCAAACCTTTGAGAGTTAGGTGCAATTTGCTCTTTGTTTTAATCACAAACTTCAATAGTTGGATTTATAACAAATTTTTTCATTAATGTAGATGGTCGATCTATAATTGATGTGGATTGGGTTGGGTGTAATCTAGTCCCAAGCAACCCGTTAGTTAACCTTGTCGAATCGAGTTGTCGTCTACTCTTTGTTCCTGCAAAAGAAGTAGAAATGAATAGAAAAAATAAAAAGAAATGGTGGGAAATTTTTCTTAGCCTTATGTTTCCTTGGGCTGAGCGTGGTTTTGATTAATAATGGGGTTCGAGAGATTCAACTGGTAATACTACTATAATTAAGATAGAAATGGTCGTGGAAAAACTAAAGGATTAATGGCCTGGGTCTTTGTTCTAGAAGAGTTTCAACACACTAAAACTTTTAGAATCAAAGAGAAAATCAGAATCCCTCTCTAGTGAGAGTGAGCTTTTATTTATAGGCCTATCCCTCAGATGACTTTGTGATCCACTTGACCTCAAATCCCTGAGATCAAGGCCTGATTCTTTGGGATGAGATAACAACCAGATCAAATCAAACGTGTTGACAGTTATCACTTATCAGATAACGGGCATGACTTGGTCTAGTAAGGGTAGAAATTGGGTTCACTGAGTTTTAGGTCGATCCATATCACAGACTCGACTCGGGTCCATCAATAGAATTTATGGGCCTAAGCGTTGGGCCTTAGGACCATTTTTGGCTACCATAGTTTGTCCCTCACTCTTTAAAGAAGGGAGTGTTATCTTGTCGAGTCAAATGTGAGATCATCATTATGTTGAACTTGGACAAATGAATGGTCGAACAAAACCAGTTGTACGCTAAACCTTTACATTGAGCCTCAGTATTTTCAACGTCAAAGGCATCGAGTGCATTGTATACTTTTAGAATGGAAATGTCAACTGATGAGACTGAGTTGGTTCAGTTCCCTAGGGTAGACGTGGCGTCCCATTTTTGGTGCACTTTTGATTAAGTCGAACTTCAAATTAACTTGAAAGTTACCTTGGTTAACTAGTAACTGTAGCAGTTACGACATGTGGCAACCGTGGTTAAAGCACAAGTTTATCAACCAAACTCTTCCACTTCCCTATTACCCATCATTCACTTCCTTTGCTTTTGTTTAAAAGCATTCTCTGCAAATCTTCACCAAAACCAGTTTGTCTTTTCTAGCTAATCCAATTCGAATCTTTTGCAAGGTAAGCAAAGTTCTTTCATATTTATTTTCAGCAAAGTTCTTTGCGAGACCTACTTTTACTTATCTATAAGGAACTAGCAGACTAGTCTTTAGGGATTTACCTAGGATTAGGAATTTGATTATGCTCTTCGTTGATGTGTGTTCAATCCTGAAATTGATTTGATTTTCTTAGTTAGATCCATTTATGCGATGCTTTGTAAGATTTAGCAGGTTTGTGTCCTTATCGTGTCGCCGTAGGATTCCTGATTCGATTTTGAATTTATTTCTAAGGTTTATATTTGATTGACTTCAATCTATAGAAACCCATAGGATCTGATTTGGAGCTTCTAGTTTTTTGCTTGATTTTTGCATTTCTGCATTTGTTAGCTTTTGGAAGCATCATGTCGAGTGAAAGCACGAACTCAGACCCAAGTTTTACTAGGACCTTACCGATTCGGGAGACAAGGTTGTGGAGATTGTTGAGTCCGACACCACAGATGTCGAATGAAGATTCACCATAGCTGACCCTTTAGATGTTGTACACTCGGATAAATTAGGCTTAATGGAGATTCGGGCTGTACAAGCCATCGTGCGCCCCAATGAGTTTCCGGAGCATGTAGAGGTCGATGAGCCGTCCTTCTTGGCTAGACCACCAAACATTCTAGCTGGTGAGAATCCGGAGAGCGTGTTCATGGATAATGACATGGACCGTCTGAGGGTAGCGTATGGTATCCCTGACTCTGTCGAGCTATGTGTTGCGAAGAATCATGAACGAGCAGACTGGGGCATTCCAAGATGGATGTATTTTTACGAGTATGTCTTTCGACTAGGATTTCGATTCCTCATTCCTTCCTTAGTTCGCAGGCTTTTAGTGTTCTATGAAATTCCCTCTAGTCAGGTGATGCCTAGTAGTTGGAGAATTCTTTTAAGACTAACCATTCTTAGTGAGAAAAAGAAATTAAAATTTGGGTTAGGCTTTCTTCTACACAACTATTTCTTGAAGCAACATATTCATTAGAAGAGTCGATTCATGGTTTGTTTGAGACCAGGCATGAAACACTTCATCTCAGACCTCACTACCAATGATAGGAAGTGGAAGGATACCTTCTTCTTTACGAAACGTCCTTTGACAACTGACCCTTTTGGGAAGGAGAAGTATTGTTATCCTCGTTTATGGAGTCGAGCTGGTGAGTGCTAATTTCTAGCGTCGTTTTCCTAGTTTATGTTTTTCTTAGCATTGATAAACCAGTTCGTCTTTAAAGATTTAATAAAATATGAGAGTAAGATAGAGTGCCCAGACGCTATCGAGCATACTAACAATGTGTTGGCGATACCGCCAGTGAGAGGAGTTGGAATGTGGTATTGCTGGAAGGTAATCTGAGGCCCAGTACTTTAAGGTTCCATTCGACATGGAATGTGCCACGGACACCGTATCCTCTCGTAAAGGATCTTGTGTTGTACGTTTGGGTTAGGAGGGGATTTGAAATTCTATGTGGTACGACATTTTTAACTCCTATATCTGACGTCGAACGTTGTTTCACAGACAAGTCGATGTCAAATATGAAATTCAATATGCCTGATCCTGACAAGGAAATAAAGATCCAAAAGGAGGCAATGAATAAAGGGGCGAAAGGTTGCACTGGCTAAGAAGAAGGCGGTGGGTGAAGCGACGAAGAACAAGTCGATCATGGCGGTCGGTGAGTCGGCCTTCGAGTCTCCTCCAGAGTCGAGTCCCATCAGGAGAGCAAAGAAGAGGAAGTCTGATGAAGCTGATCCTAAAGTGAAAGTCGTTGAAGCCGCGCTGAAAGAGCCAAACTCGACTTTCGTATTGTTCCAGCCGAGAGTGTTTGCTTTCAATGAGCCGAGTAGCTTTTTGAAGAAATCAGACGACCTTCTGTTCCTAGCTGATGAAGAATATCTCAAGGGAAAGAAAACAAAGGATGTGGTCAACGCTAGTCTGCTTTGTATTTTGTAGGTGAGCTTTCAATTATTTCAATTATACATGCCAATTATAAAAAAAATATTTCAATTATACATGCCAAATGTTCATGTCACGATTTTTTGTTTTTAAGGCTTTACATGTGTAATTGCAGGTGAAGATGAGGTTCCTGGCCACTCGAGAAAGGTGTACGAAGCTTCAGAAGACCAATGACTCTAGCAAGAGAGATTTCGACAAGCTCGACAAAGCCAAGAAAGAAATAGAGGAGAAGGCCTCGAAGGAATCCTATAGAGCTAAACTTCTAAAAGAGAAACTATGCTGAAAGAGATCCTCATCGAGAGAGATAGACAGTACGCGGAGTTATAGAAGGCCAAGGAAGACCTCGCTGAGAAAGATTGACAATGCGCGGGTTTGAAGGAGAAGTTCATGACCATTGTGGTCGAAGCTATATGCGTTACGAGGGCCAATCTTTTCAAGTAGTTTCTGGCTGGTCAGCATACAAAGTCGGATCCTCAAGTGGAGATTGATGAATGAAAGGAGGTCGAGCATCTCAAAGTAGAAGGTCTCCAATTACAGAAGACTATGCCGATATATGAACAGATGAAGGCATCGAAAAATTGACTTCGAAGGATGGCCACGACATCAAGAACGTGGTTGGGGGAAATGCTCGCGTCGAAGACATGTCTTCTCATCTTTGAACAGTTATATTCAAAACCAAGTTTTATCACTCCTTTGTTTTGTATATATATATTTTTAAAGTCGAATGGGAGTACTGCTATAATTTCCCATGTCGGATAGGCATGTAATGAAATCATAGGTACTGTTTGTCAACTTTTGATTTGATGAATCACCTTTAATGAAAGGAGATCAATACGACATCGACCGATTTAATTGTTATCAACTTTTGAAAACTTGAGTGTTTGTATTGACTTGTATTGTATATGTTGAATTGCCATCAATTTTTCTGTACGAAGGCCAATTTGCATGTTAATTCATATATGATACGTAGTCATAGAATAGAGGTCGATAGGAACTGCTGTTCGTTATTGATGCACTTAGGGGTCGACGAAGACCTTAAAATAACGTAGAGGTCGACATGGCCTACTACTTGTAATTATGTAATTAGGTCGATGAGGCTTTTGAAATAAAGTAAAGGTCGACATGGCCAGTTACATGTAATTATGTAATTAGGTCGATAAAGACCTTGAAATAAAGTAAAGGTCGACAAGACCTGTTACTTGTAATAAACATATTTTGAGGTCAATGGACCTTTGATTAGAAAAGTAATTTGAACAATAGATAAGAACAATATACAAGCTTATTGAACATATTAAACTTTATTGATAATGCAGGGGTTGTTCGACCAATCTGCTATGATTACATGGTGTTGGTTGCAAAATAGCAAACAAAAATATTATCAAACCTTGTAAGTGCAGAAATTGTAAACGATAGCACAATAGGCAAGCAAGGGTCGTTCCCATGAGGAATAAATTACCTACAGACAATAATGGAGTTAAAGATATCAAACATGATGCAGATGTTCACGACAAGGTGATGGTGCCTCACTCAGGTTGTATGATTCTCTCTTAGTTGGCATGTAAATTATATGGTGTCTACATAAATACTTATATCCAAAATTGTAACCTAGCATGCTGTCTAGTTAGATTTAATAATTGGAATTCATTAAGAATGAAGAGAATATGAACATCACATAAACCCTAAAACATGGTATCTATTCTAGGTAATTTATGAAACAACTTCCCTTAATTGAGTCTTATTTCAATTAATTGTTGCAACCAAGGATAGATTCATATGGTGTCCAACTTGTATCCTTGCAACTTAAATCCTAAAATCATGCTCCTAAGGTGATCAATCAAAGAAACACAATAAAAGAAAGATTATTTTATAGGAAAATTGAATTCATCATGTAAGAAAAATAATACTCCATTAAAATAATGTCTATGAAGTCAAAATCATGTATAGGGCTTCAAGTTAGCCTTAGCTATGAGAAGTTTAGTTACACATCATAACTATGAAAGCAATAAAAACATTAAAACTAAAGAAAGGTAGAAGAAGAGAGAAAATAAAACTATGAGAGATCTTCAATCTTCAATCTTGAATAATGAATCTCTGACCCTTCTCTTGAAGAAACTCTTTGTATTTATAGGTGATTCTCTTTGTAGATTCCCAATTTGCTTTGTTGTAGGAAATACACCAAGTAGGAAAGAAGATTTAAACAAGGAATGAGAATCTTTTCCTAACTTGGATTTTCTCTTTTGATGATTGATTCTTAATTTGAGTTTATGAAGTTTCTAAAACATGTCTTGATCTTCTAAAGTCATTAGGATTTGATTTGGGAAGCTTTGTGGACTATTTTGGATAAATTCGGATTGGAATTCCGTAAACAAATGTAAAACCGCAGTCTGGCTCGCTCCATACGTCAACCGCTGACCAAACCGCAGTGCTGTTCTGGAATGTTCCGCTACTCAGGCTGCTACGTAGATCGTTATGCACAGGCAGCGGTGGACTTTTCTAGCTCTGACCTTTGGTTAGCAAATCGGCCATAACTTCCTCTAGAAAACGCGGATTGACAAACCCTAAAGTTCGTCGGAAACTAGACTTCCGAGGATTTACGATAACTTGTAGATCTCAACTTGGTTCGATCTAAGGAGGGAGATATGATCTTCACAAGTTGGATGTGCTGCAGAGGTATTTCTGCAAACTTCCTCTAAAATCACCTCTTTGTCTTCAAATTCACTTCAAGAGCTATCTTCTACACAATCTCAATAAACACATTAAAATATTCAATTATACTCAAGAACATAACATAAAAAATAGGAATTAGGGGTCTCAAATATCAACATTTATCGACCTAACAAATACCGCCTAACCTAGCTCTTGCCAATCCTCGAGTAAAATCGAAACAAAAAATAAAACTCAAAACAAACTAATCTATACTAGGCCATTTTCGTAAGGAAACATGATAGTATTGAGCGTATTCTACAAGCCTTTAAATCTCTAGGTTTCCCTAGTAGGAGGAGTTATAGTCTCTTGAGGGTTTACCATCCGTGAAACCCACAAACACTTGACTCAACAAGACTCAAAAACTAAAACTAAAACAAAATAAAAACGACAAGACAAAATTGCATACCAATAAGAATCAAAGCACACACAACACACTTACTCAAAACTAAAATCATTTCATCAAGTACTTGCATCATATCTCATGTCTCAGCCATTAACCAAAATTCTCAGCTTGTAAACAACATACTCAAATGCCATGAAGAGAATTCGTCTCAACTCTAATTTCTCACAAGATGTCACTCAATTTGAACTTGGAACCTAGACAATACTCTCAACAAGCATATGCGATAGAATTTATGCACAAGAAAATTTCAAATTATAAATCGCATATGAGTATATAGTAGAAAGAACGCTAAGATTTATGCAAAAGATATCATGAATGGAATCAAATACTAAGAACAAGATAGAGCACAAACTTACCTCTACTCCCAAGCTAGAATCCCTAAAAGATCAGTAAGGTCTTTCTTTTTTGTTGTAATGGGGTCATTGGGTGAGGGGTTAATAGAAAGAACGGAAAATGGAAATTCAAAGAACTTAAGATCATGCCAACAGATGTATCGTGATATGTCGATGTGTGGACATCTCTCCTTTGAATCTTCTTTGCATCCATTCTTTTTCATTGATTTCTTCAACTTCTTTTTCAAGTAATATTCAACTTGAATTCATCTTCTCTTTCCATTATTCTTCTTTCTTTCTTTTCATTGCTTTGATCTTCTTCAATTCTTTCTTTTCTTTTCTTTTTTTTTCTTCATTTTTTGTATTATTCTTTTTTTTTGTAAGAGCACTTTTAATTCCTTTCTATACCTTAGTCCATGCATTCCATAGAACTTACCTATGGTTCTCTTCTTCTTTTCTACATCTTCATCTTGGACTTGAACTTGAACTTGAACTTGATCCACTCAACATGATCCCAAGCTATAGGGTATGGCCAATATATATTGGGCATAAGGGATAAGGATTATGTGGGTGATGAAAGAAAAAAGCTCATAAGTGTTTTGCTTCAAAAGGGCTAATGGAGCACATACATGGGTAGGGAAATTTAAGGTCTTTTATGTGGGTTAGCACACATTGCCTAACAACACTTCTTAAGGTTCATCCAATATGAGAACAAAAGAAAAATATATGATACCTTAAAGAGAGAATAGTTCATTAGAATCCAATGAAAAAACCTAATGAGATCAAACTAAAACATTGAAGAACATGGAGATTGTTTATGAGTAGAAACAAATAAAAACCCTCTTAGTTAACACAATTTAAGCTGTGATACTCACTAGGGTAGTCTCCACAATTCTTCCATAAGCAAACAAGCATAGCATCCACTTACTAATCATCAAGGTTTAGGCCTTAACTCAAAACATGATACACCAACTATCAATACAATCCTAAAGTCAAGAATTCATGTGCATAGCATGAAATTAGACTCAAATCAATAGCAAACTTGTCAAAAACAACATAAAACAAAAACACAATAATTGACTCAATTTTCAAAAACAAATTCTGCTGAAATTCAAATCTGACCTATGTCCACATTCAAGTGCGCATCTATAAAAATACTCGAAAATATTTTCTAAAATTTTTACACAAGAAAATAGACATGTAAACAAACACTTTTACTTCAGAAAACTTTTCAAAAATATATTTGGGCTCGCGGATTCGAGAAACAGAGCATCGCTTCTGACCTTTGGTCAAATAATTGATCATAACTTTAAAAATACCACACATTAAATTACGTACTTTATGCCATTGAATTCGTATTGAAAATCGAAGAACCCAGAGTGGATAGAAAAATTTGTTTCCTTGCCAAAAGATACAGTTTTAAAGAAAAATTTTGCACCAAATGTTCTCCAGCAGAACACAAAAACACAACAAAACAAAGACACACAAAAACAAAACGAAAAATAAACCCACACCCCTGAACCTAATCTAAACACTATCCTCAATGACTGAATGAAAAATATATGTATAATGATAGAAAAGGTAAGGAAGATTGAAAAAAATTTAAAAAATTTAAAAACAAAAACACAAAGATAAAGAAAAACCTGGATGGGTTGCCTCCAACTTAGCGCTTGGTTTAACGTCTCAGCTTGACGCATTAAGCTTAACTCATCCGTCCATCCTAGAGGTAGGTGCAACCAAATTGTCACCTTCTTTTTGTTCTCCAAATGGTTCAAAGTATAACTTCAACGATGCCTATTTCTTTTGAATGTATCCCCTTTTCTCTCATTGTGAATTTCTACAGCTCAATGTGGGAAAACATTGGTGATTACAAAAGGACCACACCAAAGAGAGCGAAGCTTGCCCGAAAAGGGTCGAAGGCGAGAGTTATAGAGTAATACTTTATGTCCAACAATGAATTCCTTGCGGTGAATAGATTTGTCATGAAAAACCTTCATTTTTTCCTTGTAAATTCGGGCACTCTCATAAGCACCATCCCTTATTTGCTTAAGTTCGTTAAGCTGAAATCTTCTCTTGTCTTTGGCCTTTTTCATGTCGAAATTGAACTTCTTGATTGCCCAATATGCCTTGTGCTCAAGCTCAACCGGAAGATGACATGCCTTGCCATACACCAATCGAAAGGGAGACATCCCAATGGGTGTCTTGTAGGCTTTCCTATATGCCCAAACTGCATCGTTGAGATGCACACTCTAATCTTTTTACGTTGGGTTGACAGTCTTCTCCAAGATATTCTTGATTTCTTGGTTGCTTATCTCCACTTGGCCACTTGTTTAAGGATGATATGGTGTGGAAACTCGATGTGTGAATCCATACTTCTTCAAGAGATCATTGAATGATTTGTTGCAAAAATAGCTCCCTCCATCGCTTATGATTGTTATTGGTGTCCCAAACCTAGAAAATATGTTATCCTTCATAAAACTTAAGACAACTTTAGCATCATTAGTACGGGTTGGAATTGCTTCCACCCATTTAGAAACATAATCCATAGTGACAAGTATGTAAAGAAACCCAAAAGATATGGGAAAAGGTCCTATGAAATCGATGCCCCAAACATCGATGATTTCAACAATAAGAATATATGTTAATGGCATTTGATTTCTTGAATTGATATTACCCATCCTTTGGCATCTATCACACATAGCACAAAAATTATGAGCATCCTTAAATAAGGTGGGCCAATAAAAACCACTTTGAAGAATTTTTAAAGCCGACTTTTTGACACCAAAGTGGCCACCAAAAAGAGAAGAATGACAGAAGGAGAGAATATAATGAAATTTAGTTTCAGATATGCACCTTCGAATGATTCGATCGGGGCAAAATTTCCATAAGTATAGATCATCCCAAACAAAATACTTACTTATTTTTTTTTTCAACTTGTCCTTTTGAGCTCGAGAGATGTCGCAAGGGAATTGCTTTGAGATAAGGTAGTTGATAATGTCGGTGAACCAAGGTTCTTTCATCTTGATAACGAAGAGTTGTTCATTCGGAAAGCTTTCACTTAATGGAAGTGAGTCTTCTTCATCATTAGATCTATGTACCAACCGACTCAAGTGATCGGCAACAACATTCTCACTTCCCATCTTATCTTGAATCTCTATATCAATCTCTTAGAGCAAGAGAATCCATCTAATCAACCTTGGCTTTGCATCTTTCTTCTGTAATAAGTACCTAAGAGCTGCATGGTCAGAGAAAACAATCACTTTAGTTCCAAAAAGATATGATCAAAATTTTTCTAAAGCAAAAACTACAGCTAGCAACTCCCTTTCCTTGGTTAAGTAGTTTAGTTGGGCGGCTTGTAGAGTTCTCATTAGGTACTTTGTTCACTCGCTGTCCAAGCACAGCTCCCACAACATAATCAGAAATGACACACATGAACAGGAATGGTAGGCTCTAATTGGATGGCATCTTGATAGGTGCTGAAGTTAAGGCCTTCTTCAATGTGTGGAAAGCCTTCAAACACTCTTCATCAAAATCAAAATCAGATCATTTTGGAGTAAATGGCACAATTGTCTTGAGATCGTTGAGAAATCTGATCGAGCCAAAAATGTCATCATTTTGGCCCTCATATCTTTCCCTTTGTCTCGTTCTTGGGTGTTTTTATGAGTATTCATGGCTCTTTTGGTTGATATTGTAGGTATTTGGTGAAAATGCATGAAGAGGGACAAAAAAGGATAAATGGTGCAAAAATGCTGTGAAGAAGGCCATAGTGCACGGGTGGCAAACTCGTGCATCAACCCGTGCACTGGAAGATGAAATTAGAGAAGACCTTAATGCACGGGTAATTACACCAGTATTACCCATGCACTACCCATGCAATCTACCAGACCAGGGAGCAAAGCCTCAGACAAGAGCCAATTGCAGGGGTACAACACGAGTCACTTACCCGTGCACAACCCATGCACATTGCACAAATCAGGAAGGAAAATGAGGACTGCATGGGTACCTTACCGGTGCTAAATGTGCATCAGACACGTCTACATCAGCATTCTGACCTATTTTTGGAGGAGCTATATAAGGCATCATATCTGATTTTTCAAAAATGACCATACACCCATTCACAACACATTTTCTCTCTCTAAATCTCAAAACCCATTCTCTCCCATTCATCAAAAACCCACACCTTAACCTCATCAATCTCTACCCAAGAAGGACATTGGAGGAGGATTTGAGCTTGAAGAAATAAGGTTCTACATGAGTTCCTTCTATCTCTCTTATGTTATTCTTTGTATTTCATTTGTCATGAGTAGCTAAATCCCATTAAGGGATTGATGTGATTTACATGTAAATATGGGTATTTGTAATGAACTCAATTTCTTTTAGTAATTTTATCTTATTTGTTCTACTCATTGGTCTTAGTTGATTTCAAGAGCAATTTGTATTTGATTGTACATGACTCTCTTTACAAGTTATTTAAGAAATTATAAGTGTAGAGAATTGGTATACATGATGCTTAGTTCTTTTTAGCTCCCTTGAATAGAAGGAGTTTACAAGAGTACATGACTCAAGTAAAATCTGGACTCATTAATCTCTTATATAGTTATAATCCTTAACGGGTAACTAAAACTATACATGATAGGATTGGTTGCTTGTGATGGGTTAAGCATCAACACTATACATCCTAGGTCAGTGAATTTTAACAAAGAGATTAGTCCCTTATTAGGTAGATGTTCATTTATTGTACAATCACTTATGGGTGGCCAGTACTATACATGATGGGTTAGACGCACATGAGTGGTAGATAATCAATCTTATACATCCTAGGGTGGTTACAATAGTTTATGATCATTAATGTGAGTTCATTCTTTGCCCATAGTTGCTAATTGAATCCATCAATGTCTTAGTTCACATATCATCCATTTCTATCTTTTAAATTCATGCAATTTAGTTACTTTAAGCTTAGTTTAATCTTAGTTTAATTTCTCCTCAAAATCCATACCAACTTACTTTCCTTGCATTTTACTTATTAAAGTAGTAGTCTAATCATAACTATTTCACTGATCTCTGTGGAACAATACCCCTATTTGCCATATACTAGGTTTATTTGTATTAGTGCATCTTGGGATCTTTAAATTTGTTTGGATTGCATTCACCACAAAATGCACGTTCAAAATGGCGCCGCTGCCGAGGATCAAACCCGGGTCACCCGCGTGACAGGCGGTAATACTCAAGGAGGCTACTAGGAGATTAGAATCAAGCTTCAAGAAAGGAGGAGTTTCTATACATGGGTCTTCTCTATCTCTCATCTCTTAGATTTTATTTTGTATCTAGCATGAGTAGTTAATCCCCTTATAGGAGTTGATGTAATTGAACTTGAATTTTGGGCTTTCCAATATACTTAGAATATTTAATCTATTTTAGTTCCATTCGTTTGTTCTTAATGTATTTAACATCTCTTTGAATTAAGTAGGTACACCAACTCTTGGTTTATTGATTGATGTTGAATGTTTTGGATTGACTGCTCCATTTCTACATGTAGATGTAGCCCTAAATTCTTATCAAACTGTGCGTGTCTCTCTGGTAAAACCATGTTTTTAACCTTTAAATCAAGTTGTGCAGGTCAAAGTTGGATTTGGAGCTTGATGGAGCTGAATTGGAGGAGAAAAAGCTCAAGTAACCAAATCAGATGCAAAAGCGACCTCAGGGCAACCTCAACCAGGTTGCCCCAAGGTCGATATACAATCGGCTCAAGGATCCCTCTAGCAGAGAATAAAGCGAACTCAGAACGACCTCAATTAAAGTCGCCCCAAGGTCGCTAATGCTTTGGGATGCAGCTTCACCAGCAGAGAAGAAAGCGACCTCAGGGTGACCTCAACCAGGTCGCCCTAAGGTCGCAATTACCTTGGTTTAAGATTTCTCATTCAACCCGAGAGCATAGTGACCTGAAATTATTTCTCGTCCAGGTCGCCCCTTTGCCCAGAAAAGGTACAAAAATAGAAAAAATGACCTTTTTGCCACCACCCTAATTCACTCTTCTATATATTCCCTTTCCATTTTCGGACCTAATACCACTCTCCACCCAAAATATTTCTCAACCTTAAACCTTTCATCTTCCTAAAACACAATCCACACATCTCCCAAGAAAACTACCAAGACACCACCCTTCCCTACAATCCAAAGCCTTTATCACTTCCATCCACCAAATCCATCTTTTCTTCATATTTTTGGGCAAAGGGGAGCTGAAGACAAGAAGAAAGAGAAGAAGAACCAAGAAAATGAGGAGACTTTCCATCTAGTTTTCTCTAAACCTTTTCTCTTTTACTATTTGTGTAGAGCCATGTATTTATTTTCATATATGTTGTGGATGGCTCTAGTTTGTAACATGAACTAATTTTCTCTTGCTAAGACTTGATGAAACCAAACCCTTGAATTTATCTATAAAGACTACTCTTTTATTCATTTATGCCTTATGTTTTGTATGGATGTTTTTGAATACTTAATGCTTTCACTAGATTGATCACTTTTGTGAATGATTTTCGGTGGTGTGTTATGGACCGAGGGGTGACGCCCACCACATGTTTGATGAAATGTCCATATATATGTTTAGTAAGGTAGAGATACGTGAGTCTAGCATATAAGACTCTTGTATGTGTGCCAAAGTCCTTAATGAATTCATGCATATATTCTAGGGTCATCGAGAGATAGGCTTTGGGTATGCTTGGATATAATTTCTATTACTCGAGAGAGACTAGAGATTATTGTCGGGCACACGGGTCTACAATACACAAGTGAACTAATTAGGTAGTTGAGTGAGTCTAGAGCTTCATTAGTTAGAGGGTGAGGTGAGGTGAATTCTTTGTCTTAGCATTTCTCATCATATAGTTACATTCATTATTACTTTTCAAGTTCATCTTTTACTTTGTAGTTGCTTGATAGCTTAAATTAGAGTAATTGTAGTTTCAAGACAATATCTCTCTTTAATCATTGTTCAAATAGTAATTGAATCAATCAATATCGGTAATCAACTCCTCAATCTTCGTGGGAAAGAACTTTACTTATTATTGTACTTCACTCCGGCCTCGTACACTTGTGAGCGCCCACTTGGAGCGAGTCAATTTTTGGCGCCGCTGCCGGGGATTGAGCGGAGAGTTAATATCGATACTAGTTGGTTTATTATTAGTTTGGACCTTTTTCTTTTAATTTTTAATTAGTGTTTGTTGTTGGTTTTTCAGGCAGTGTACTTTTGTATGCACCTATATACAAGGAGTAGAAATCTAGAGTCCCTCGACTTTGATCCAGAAATCGAGAGGCTGGCCTGTATGAATATAAGACAATCCAGAGTAAACAAAGCAATGATGAACGAACAGAATGTAGTGCGGGATCAAGAGGAAATGCCTCATGTAGCTGACCAAGATCAGGGAGGTAACCATCTTGAAGATGGACGGAGTCTATTGGATTTCTCTATGCTCAGAGCTGACCAAAACATGTCATCCATCCGTCATCCGACAGTTGCAGCCAACACTTTTGAGATCAAGCCGACGGTTATTCAGATGATTGCCACTACAGTTCAATTTCATGGACTACCAAATGATGATCCAAACATGCACCTTCAGAGCTTCAATGACATATGTGACACCTTTAGGTATAACGGAGTCTCGGAAGATTTCATTAAGTTGAAATTGTTTCCCTTTTCCTTAAGGGACAAAGCAAAGGCGTGGCTTCAGTTGTTAGCCCCGGATTCAATCGTCACATGGGACCAATTAGCTCAAGCATTTCTGAACAAGTACTTTCCTCCGGGGAAAGCTGCTCGCCTTTGGAACGAGATCACATCTTTTGTGCCGTTTGAGAATGAAAGTCTCCATGAAGCTTGGGAACGGTTCAAGGAGCTCATAAGGAAGTGCCCCAACAACATACTTGCTAAATTGCAAACTTTGCAAGCCTTCTACGAAGGAATGACAATTTCTACAAGGAATTTGGTAGATGCGGCTGTAGGAGGCTCTTTCATGAAGAAGTCGGAGAACGTAAACCTTCTGGAGGAAATGGTGCTCAACAATAGCCATTAGGGAGGTGAGAGGCAATTGCCAAGGAAGGCTCCGGGGTTGATAGAGGTAGATGAAATGACAAGTGTGAAAGCCTAACTGGCGGAACTGACTAAGCAAATGAACAATATGAATACGGGGTCTACCCAATTGTATGAGGCTAGTTGTGAGTTGTGTTCGGGCCCTTATCCGAGTATAGATTGCCAAGTTGGGAGCCCATTTGCCCCAAGTTCATCGGAGCAAGTCTCCTTTGTCAACTACAACCGTAACTTCCAAAATCCCATGAACAACCAAATGGCCAACCAAAACCAAAACAACCCATTCTCAAACACCTATAACCCGGGATGGAGAAACCATCTTAACTTCTCTTGGAAAGATAACCAACCCCAACCTCAACAAAATCTCAACCAAAGGCAACCATCTGGATTCCAACAACCCCACCAACAAACCTTCCCCAACCAATTTGCAAACAACCAAGCCCAGCGAAAGCCCAATTTAGAGGACCTCTTCTCGAAATATATGAACAAGCTTGATATGAGGATGGAAACTCAAGACTTGGCCTTGAAGAAACTTGATACAAAAATTGACCAAGTAGTCCAACACTCTCAAGCTTCCATCCAAAACTTGGGGATGCAAATCGGTCAATTAGCTAGAGGGCAATAAGGGCGACCTCAAGGCTTTCTTCCAAGCGACACGGTGGTGAACCCCAAAGAGCGTTGCAAGGCCATTATGTTGCGGAGTGGAAGAGAAGTGGAAGTGCCGGGGGGCATTAGCAAAGGTGAAGACATGGTTGAAGAAGAGGAAATGGAAGAAAGAGAGGTGAAAGAAGAGAATAGGAAAGTAAATGAAGAATGCATGCCTAACACATCTCACGACCTTTCATCACCGCCTCAAGTCAAAGCCTATGTCTCTCCCATACCGTACCCACAAAGGCTCAAGAAGCACAAAGATGCACACAATTTTGCCAAGTTCTTAGAGATATTCAAGAAGCTTCACATCAATATCCCATTTGCCGAAGCACTTTCCCAAATGCCCACCTATGTGAGATTCCTCAAGGAGTCGCTATCCAACAAGAGGAAATTGGAGGAGTTTGAAATGGTGGCATTGACAGAAGAATGTAGTGCAATCTTGCAAAACAAGCTTCCACCTAAGCTAAAGGATCCGGGAAAATTCAGCATTCCGTGCACCATAAGCACATCGGAGTTTGGGATGGCATTGATCGACTCCGGACCAAGCATCAACTTGATGCCATATTCAATTTTTTAGAAGTTGGGAGTAGGAGAGGTTAAGCTCATGCATATCACCTTACAATTAGCCGATAGGTCAATCAAGTATCTGAAGGGGGTCATGGAGGACGTATTGGTGAAGGTGGAAAATTTATATTTTTCGGTAGATTTCGTGATACTTGAAATGGAGAAGGATGTGGAGATACCCCTACTCCTTGACAGACCTTTCTTGAAGACATCAGGAGCCTTGATTGATGTGAAGGAGGAAAAGATGACATTAAGAGTTGGCGATGAGCAAGTAGTTTTTGATATGTCCAAGGCGGGAAAGAGGTTAATGGAAGTGGAAAATTGCTTGAGGGTTGAGGTAATTGAGCCAATTGTTAAAGAAATTTTAGGAGAGACATTCCCAAAGAACCCTTAAAGGCTTGTATAGCTCATAGAGCATCGGAAGAACATGAAGATAAGAAAGTTGCTGAATATGCGTTGCATTTGAACTTTCAACCCTTGATGAGTTTTGGGGGAAGGAAGCGGTATGAAGAATTAGGAGAGGGAAAGCCAAAGCTTTGCCCATCTATTGAAGAACCTCCAAAACTTGAGTTGAAGCAACTACACGAGCATTTGAGATATGCTTTCTTTGGTGATTCATCATCACTACCAGTGATAATCTCAGCCTCCTTATCCAAGCTTGAAGAAGAGAAGTTGAAAATACACTCTTAACGTGTGTCTACAACCTAGAGGGGGTGAATGGGTTGTTAATCAATTATTACCAATTTTTCGATTAGTCAATATTAAACAAATAACCCAATTTAAATCAAACATACAAAATCAAGTGTAAAGTGCGGAATAATAAATAACACTTGATTTTTACGTGGAAACCCTTAAACAAAGGGAAAAACCACGGGCTATCCTTCTAGCCACACACGATCCTCAAATCCACTATTGTAATGATGTTTACAACCTAGGTTGACCTCTAGTCACACCATTCTCGGTCACTAACCCACCACTACTACCCAACGGGCCTTTATAGTGAATCTTTGATCACTTTGCTTGCCAACCACACCTTGGTTGCAAGACTTCACTTGCTTGTGCACTACACCTTGTAGTCACAAGACTTAACTCTCAAGAGGAGATTAACAACCTAAGTGAATATATGAATACTCAAAATACAAATAATGCTAGGCAACACTAAATGCTTATCTAGGGATTTAAGATGACACTAAGTATAAATCCTAGATATCAATGTCTATATGAATGCTCATAAAGACCTAACTAGATATAGATGTGCAAGTCTAAACTCTAGTCATCAAACAAAGCCATATCAACATATGTTGTCATTAATCATGGCAAGGACAATAAATGCAATTAACAAATGCAATCAATGAGTCCTAATTAGCTAGAGGGAAAATATGTCCTAAATGCAAGCTATCACGATACAAACCCAATCATACAAAGGAACTCATAAATATATGCATTAAATAGAGTCCTAGCATTTAATCAACTAATAAATGCAATAAAAACACAATCTTGGAAAGTATGAACAAATGATAAATATGGGGTTTTTGTTCAACTTACCAAGTCAACTAATGATGAAGACCCATGCCTTAAAGATGCTTAGAAATGCATGAAGGTGATGGGTTTTGGGTTTGGAGAGTCAAGGAACAAAGCTTGAAGCTTTCTCTCTCTAAGGGTTGTTCTCTCTCATAAAAATTGGTTCATGAAGCTCTAAGACGAGTTGGGGAAGAAGAGAACATATATATAGAAACCCTAGACAAAACTGCGTCGTTTTGGGTTTGAGAAACAAAATCCCATCAATACCGCTTGCTGGACCGCGGCTCGGGTAAGTGTCCAGACCGCAGTACACACAGCAGTGCATCGTCTGGACAACAGCGCGGTGCAGGGCGCTGTGCATGCATGGTGCACAGGCCGCGATATGGGCAATAGAGGCCTACTGGACAACACCGCGACTTAGGTCGCTTTGCGTGCAAGTGTACAGGAAGCGGTACAGGAAGCATGACCCTGCTGAGGTATACCGCTCTGTATGCCGCGGTGCAAGCATGTCTTGCCAAGCGGTCTAGGTTGCGCTAAGAGAAGAAATTCTCTTTTCTTGGCAAACTCAACACACTAAGTGATGTGCAAAATGTGCAAGTGTGGAGTGTGAAAAGAGGCATACAATGCATCATTCAATAACATGTAATCAAGAATATAATGCATGCAAGTGAGTGTGTGCAACTAAAATCTCTTCAAAAGAGTCAAGACAAGTAAACTACCTCTCTTGAAGCACTATGGGATCTTGGAAGCTTGTTGATGAAGAACCACAATAAAACCTAAGCTACCCATTACAAACATCCCCAATGTGATTTGTCATGAAATAAGCCAATCATAAAACTGAGGTTCTTACAGAAGTTGATGAGGGTTCTAAGAGAACATAAAAGGGCCATTGGATGGACCATCCTCGTGTAGGGAAAAATTGCTAAAAACCGCAGCGGAAGGCGAAAAAAAAATTTTCGTATAGTTTAAAATTTTTCTAAAGATTTGAACCTTAACCCTTTAATTAATTAAACTCAAATATACGGTTAGAGTTAAATACCTCTTGTCACGTGATCCGATTGACTTACGTTGATGGTAATCCGCAAGATCTTCAATCCTAGCACGTACGTGAATCACCTAGGAGCGTGGCCTCCCTTTTTCTTTGAATTGCTTACCTTATAATGGATGTATGGAATTTCTGATCTTGATCTTCAATAGTAAAACACCAAGAGCCTAAAAAAATAGTTTCGGTCACTTTTGAATTCACAATCAATATGATTGAAACTCGCGTAACCCTAAATCGAAAGTGTGCACAAAAGCTTTTGATGTTAAAGGTTAAAGGCTTGTAAGTGCACCATCGAATGAGAACTTATTTTCTTTTTCTCTCTTGGCCGAAAATCTATGTGTATAGAGTAGGATTTTTATTTTCAAAACAAACAAAAATCTCTCTCTATTTTGCTTCTTGGTGGCCGAAAATTCATAACCTTATATTTATAGGTTGGCCGAATTTTCTCCTTCACCAAGTAGGGTTGGTTGAATTCATTGAATAGGAAATCTAGGGTTGGTTAATTTCCTTACTTGAAAAGGAATTGTCCTTTTCCCCAATTCCTATCAATTCAAGAATCCTAACCCTTGTAGGACTAGTGGTGGCCGAATTCTTTGTATAATAAGGAGTGTATGTGGACTTAATCCTTACCACATTAGGACTCCTATCACTTAAAAGAATTCCAACCCTAATCCAACACATAGTATTTAATTTACTGATCAGGAAAAGATTTTGATTTAAACTATTAATTAATTAAATAATTAATTAATTCCCATTTAATCAAAACAATAAAATAAAATAATATCTTGAGCTATTTTATTTAGCCTTGCCGCTCACACCATATATATATGGGCCAAATATTATTTTTCTTATTTTATTTAATCCATTAGACTTTAAATAAAAGCCCACATGTGAACCAGACTTATTCTTACTAAAAGAAACAAGCCTACATGTCTCCTTTTAATATATTAATATAATAGTGCAGCCCATTAAATAAATAATAGACATATTTTATTCTTAATATATTAAATACAATTCTAGATGGACCCATAAATTGGTCCGGTAGAATATATCAAGTGATCCATGCAAGTATGTGTGGATTGTGGATCTTGGCGGGCTATCTAAATTTAAGCTTCAATAGACATAACCTAATCACAATCAACAAATGATTCACTTAGGTCCAATCTATTAATTTTAACTCATTTCATTAAATGGCTAAAATTGAACTCTTAAATAAAGATAGAATAAGGAGATGTTTCTCATTCATACCCTAGACAATCTTATAGGAGATGGTGTATCCTCGTGAATAATATCAGTAATCGCCAAGAGCTCATAAACCGCTTATAGCTCTCCAAGTTACCATATTTCCTCATATGACCACATTTTGAACTTGGATATTTTGACTTGTCCAGAAGCCATGTCTTCAATAATCATTATTGAAAACTCAACGTTGAGATTTAATATCCAATACCTCAAAACATCCATATGATGATACTATACTCTCATTTAATAAATGGAGCCACGATGTCCAAATCTATAAATGAAGTCCTCTATCGATTAACAAATGAATACCACCAAACTATCGAGGATAGACTATGTTATATAATCGTACTCATTGATAGCTCAAATGATAACACTTGCAAGCATAAGTCCATCATTTATCTCAGGATTTAGATAGACTCTCCGATTGTCCTGATAATGAAAAGACTTATATCTAGTGACGGTTCTAGATAAAGTATTTCATTGTGATCCTGTTTAATGCACCCAGTGCACTAGATTCTTTTACTCGAAAACCTTTCGATGATTTTAGACTCATCATAACTCATTTGATCCCACTCAAATGCTAGTAAAAGAATTCTACAACTTTATCAAGATAGAGGTGCCCAACCTTTAACTTAAGTTGTGAACGTTATTCAAGACTAACTAAAAAATTGTGTCTACCTCATACATATCCGGATGTACAAACAATTCTTCATATCTCATAGTCTTTTGACCTTATGATTATTTACCTTGACAATTATAATTATAAATGCTATAAGATTTTGCAGAATCAGAAATCACTTTATTTATATGAAAAGATTGTCAATTACAATATTACACTCTTGCTATTGAGCATAATCCTAACAATCTCCCACTTGCGCTATAGCAAATGTGTCATATCTCTCATTCCCATGTTCTCTAGGTGCCCATCAAAACTCTTCTGAGGTAGAGCCTTTGTGAAGGGATCTGCTAGATTTCTGCCGATGAGATTTTGGTAATCGTCACGTCTCCCCTATGAACAATCTCTCTTAAAAGATGATACTTTCTTTCAATGTGTTTTCCTCTCTTATGACTTCTTGGTTCTTTCGAATTAGCCACTGCTCCACTGTTGTCACAGTAGATAGTGATCTGCTTATTCGCACTAGGAACTACTTCTAAGTCAATCAAGAATTGGCGAAGCCAAACAGCCTCCTTGGCAGCTTCGCATGCAGCTACATACTCTACTTCCATGGTGGAGTCAGCAATACAAGATTGCTTGATACTCCTCCAAATGACTGCTCCTCCAAGAGTAAATACAGATCCTGATGTGGATTTTCTAGAGTCAGAATCCGATTGGAAATCAGAATTTGTTTACCCAATGGGGATTAAATCCCCTCCAGAGTATACAAGCATATTATCTTTCGTTCTCTTAAGATACTTGAAAATATGCTTGACTGCCGTCCACTGATCAGGACCAGGTTTCGATTGAAACCTGCTAACTATGCCAACAGCAAAACAAATATCTGGTCTAGTACAGAGCATTGCATACATGAGACTTCCAACTGCCGAGGCATATGGAATTCTACTCATGAATTGCTCTTCATGCTCATTCTTAGGAACTTGTTCCTTAGAAAGTTTGATTCCATGCCTAAAAGGTAACATACCTTTCTTGGAATCTTGCATGGAAAACCTAGACAAGATTTTGTCTATGTATGATGCTTAGGATAGTGCAATCGTTTTATTCTTTCTATCCCTTATTACTTGGATACCTAGAATAAAACTTGCTTCTCCTAAGTCCTTCATATCAAATTGTTTTGCTAACCATTCTTTTACTGATGTCAATACTCCCATATCGTTTCCAATGAGTAATATATCATCTACGTAAAGAATAAGGAAAACCAACTTGTCACCTTTGATCCTTTTGTATACACAAGGTTCTTCAAGGTTCTGTAAAAATCCAAAACCTTTTACAGCTTGGTCGAACCTTATGTTCCAGGATCTGGATGCTTGCTTTAATCCATAAATTGATTTCTGCAACTTGCATACCTTTTCCATTTGGCCCTTTTCAATGAATCCTTCTGGTTGCATCATATAGATGCTTTCGTCAAGACTTCCATTAAGGAAAGCTGTCTTGACGTCCATTTGCCAAATCTCTAAATCTAAAGATGCTGTAATGGATAAGAGTATCCTAATGGATTTAAGCATGGCCATAGGAGAGAAGGTTTCCTCGTAATCGATACCTTCTTTCTGTGTGTAACCTTTAGCTACCAATCTAGCTTTAAAAGTTTCCACCTTTCCATCCATACCTCTTTTCCTCTTGTATACCCACTTGCACCCAATGGGTTTTATCCCTTTAGGCAAGTCTACAAGGGACCAAACTTTGTTATCGAACATGGATTCAATCTCAGATTGCATTGCCTTTTGCCAACGGTGACAATCAACATCATCCATTGCTTCCTTGTTCGTGTAGGGATCATCGTCGTCAGGGAGATTCTCAACAGATTCTCCTAGACCGATGTATCTTTCAGGTTGGGTTCTAACCCTCCCACTACGACGAGGAATGGTAGGTTGTTGATTTTTTGTTGGAGTGGAAATTACAATTGGGTTAGGTTGTGAAACCTCTTGTGGAATTGTATCTCCTGACATATCATTCAGGACAATTCTACTTTTGGGAACAAAATCTTTCATATAGTCCTTTTCCAGAAATGTAGCATTTGTTGAAACAAACACTTTTAAATCTGAAGGACTATAGAAATAATATCCTTTAGTTCCTTTTGGATACCCCACAAATATGCATGTTTCCGAACCGGACTCCATCTTTTCTGTCTTTCCTTTTAACACATGTGCAGGACAACCAAATATCCTTATGTGTTGTAAACTAGGCTTTCGCCCAAGCCACAACTCATATGGTGTTCCAGGAACCGACTTCGATGGTACCACGTTTAGAATATATATTGCAGTTTGTAGAGCATATCCCCAAAATGAAATAGGAAGTGTTGAATAACTCAACATAGACCTAACCATGTTCAAAAGAGTTCTATTTCTCCTTTCTGCTACCCTATTTTGTTGAGGTGTACCTGGTGCAGAAAACTGAGAAACTATCCCATTATCAATAAGATATTGCTGAAACTCACCAGATAGATATTCTCCACCACGATCAGATCTCAAGATTTTTATGCGTTTCTCAAGCTGATTTTCTACTTCAGCTTTGAATGCTTTGAACATGTCCAAAGCATCCGACTTATGTCTCATGAGATACACTTAACCAAATCTTGAGTAATCATCTGTGAAGGTGATGAAGTACTCATATCCACCTTTAGCTTTAATGCTCATAGGACCACATACATCAGTGTGTATTAGTCCTAAACATTCAGTGGCTCTTGCACCTTTGGTATTGAATGGCCTTTTGGTCATTTTACCTTCCAAACAAGATTCACAAGTTGGTAGATCATCAACCTTTAAGTCACTTAAAGGTCTGTCACATACCAATCTTTTAATCCTATTAAGGTTAATGTGACCTAGGCGTAAATGCCAAAGGTAGGTTTCATCTTTTGATAATTTTACTCTTTTATGATTAGGTTCCGTTATTTCTACGTCTAACGAGTGAGAGATATTTCTATGCAAAAAGAATAGACCGTTTTCCAATGTACCTTTGCAAACAATTTTGTCATTCTTACTAATAATAAAAGCTTTATTAAAAGTAACCGAATATCCAAATTTATTTAAATAAGAAACTGAAATTAAATTCCTCTTGAATTGAGGTAAATAATAAACGTCTATTAAATCTAAATGCCTACTAGAATCTATAATAACTCTAATATCTCCCACTGCACTTGCAGACACTAACGATCCGTTGTCCAAACGCAAATTGATTTCGTTCATATTCAGCCTTCTCCTTTCTTGGAACCCCTATAAGGAATAACAAACATGATTAGTGGCTCCAGAGTCTATGATCCAAGAATCTGTAGAATCTTCTAGAAAACACGTTTCAAGATAATTTATATTACCTTCTTCCTTCTTGTTCTAGGACTTTGGGCAATTTCTTTTCCAATGTCCCTTTTCACCACAAAGGAAGCATTTCCCTTTGATCTTGGTTACTTTCTTGGTCTCCTTCTTGGTAGGCCCAAGTTGCTTTTTCTACTATTGTTTCTTGACCTTCTGACGGGTCTTAACAGTAGCAACTTTACCAACCATATGAATCTCTTGACCTTTGCTTTTCACAAGGATCTTTTCAACGCTTTGAACATCTTGCATCAGGCCCTGCAAGGTGTATTCCTTTTTTTTTTTCAAGGTGTAGTCCAACTTGAACTGATCAAAGGAATCTGATAGTGAGTTGACAACCATGTCAATTTTGGTCTCACCATCTATCTCAGTGCCATTTAATTCTGCAATATTTAGATGTGCTATGACTTTCATCATGTGATCTTTCACAGCCTGTCCAGGTTTCATCCTAAGATTCATAAAAGCAGTCACTGCCTCTCTCTTAGTCGTCCTAGACCTCATAGCAAACATCTCTTCCAGAGACATCATAATATCAGCAGCAGACCCCATTCCTTCATGCTATTGTTGCAACACGTCGGAGATAGTAGCCATAATGTAACATTTGGCCATATCATCTGAGGTCTTCCACTGCTCATACTCATCTCTTTTCAAAATACTTGATTCATTATTAGGAGCAGGTGGTTTAGGAGTAGTTAGAACAAACTTATGTTTTTCACTTTGCAGTAACAACCCAATTTTCCTTTTCCATGTGACATAATTATCTCCAGGTAAAGTGTTATCTTTCAGGATGTTCATAAGTGATGGGGTCATGATTTCTGAATAAAACAAAAAGCATATATAAGTAAATAATCATGATAAAGCACTTTCGAATATTTATCTTGAATTAATTAAATAACTCAATCATGAAAAATTCAACGGTGATCCAACACCCATAAATGTTACGCTTCATTCGGGAGTTCGCACCATTTACTAATTGGACTAGGTCCCACCTAACTGTTAACATAACAACCAACGTTTGCAATTTTAGCCTTGCAATTTTATTAACAAGAACTCTTGGGAGGATATTAATAAAATTACATTGAGTGTGTTACCAAGATATCGACCCTCAATTTTCTCTCAAGAAAATCCCTCCTCTGGGAGTAGATCTCGTTTGAGTCAATTGTCTAGTCTATCCTTGTAAGGAAGTATTTTGCTAAATTTCATTTATAGACGCCCCTCGGGGGGATTACCAATAAATAATAAAGCTCAACTAACCTTGGAGGCCATAGGTGTTCTAACACACCTTCTCCCACTCAATTATTTAAGGCGTGTGATTAAATTCCAAAGAATGATTTTACCAAGTTATCTAGATGCCAATTAGATACCTAAATCATTCAATGCATGTTCATACCAAAAGAGATATATGAGTGGCACTCCTATTCTATATGACATGTTATCATACAATAACAAATATTGTTATATTTATACATAAAAATAAATAGCCACAATTTTGGTCCGTCCTAGAAAAGCATGTAAATTACAATTGTACGGAATACAAAAAACTCGAAGATTTGAAGATATTACAACTTAGTTTATACAATAAAATACTACAGAAATATTTATTATTTTTTTTATTTACAAATAAAAAACTGCACTAAAAACAACTGCAGTATTTTTAATACATTAAAAAAAAATTGCACTATTTTATATAACAAAAATAAAATAAAATTAAGCAACTATCAAGAAGGAACTTGTGACGATAATAGGCCACCCTTCTTGTTACAATTCTGAAACAAAAATTACATGGAAAATCTAGGACCAAAATTGAGCAATAACAATTCACTTTATAACAACATATATAAATCCATACATTCGACATGTAATTATATATGCGAATACCTAGAGTGCCATCTCTTTCTAAAACATGCATAATCACAATAAAAAGAAATAGATTCACGTATATATACGTTAATTAATTAAAGGGTACAACCAAGGCTCTGATACCAATTGTAGGGAAAAATTGCTTAAAACCGCAGCGGAAGGCGAAAAAAATAATTTTCGTATAGTTTAAAATTTTTCTAAAGATTTGAACCTTAACCCTTTAATTAATTAAACTCAAATATACGGTTAGAGTTAAATACCTCTTGTCGCGTGATCCGATTGACTTACGTTGATGGTAATCCGCAAGATCTTCAATCCTAGCACGTACGTGAATCACCTAGGAGCGTGGTCTCCCTTTTTCTTTGAATTGCTTACCTTAGAATGGATGTATGGAATTTCTGATCTTGATCTTCAATAGTAAAACACCAAGAGCCTAAAAAAATAGTTCCGGTCACTTTTGAATTCACAATCAATATGATTGAAACTCGCGTAACCCTAAATCGAAAGTGTACACAAAACCTTTTGATGTTAAAGGCTTGTAAGTGCACTATCGAATGAGAACTTATTTTCTTTTTCTCTCTTGGCCGAAAATCTATGTGTATAGAGTAGGATTTTTATTTTCAAAACAAACAAAAATCTCTCTCTATTTTGCTTCTTGGTGGCCGAAAATTCATAACCTTATATTTATAGGTTGGCCGAATTTTCTCCTTCACCAAGTAGGGTTGACTGAATTCATTGAATAGGAAATCTAGGGTTGGTTAATTTTCTTACTTGAAAAGGAATTGTCCTTTTCCCTAATTCCTATCAATTCAAGAATCCTAACTCTTGTAGGACTAGTGGTGGCCGAATTCTTTGTATAATAAGGAGTGTATGTGGACTTAATCCTTACCACATTAGGACTCCTATCACTTAAAAGAATTCCAACCCTAATCCAACACATAGTATTTAATTTACTGATCAGGAAAAGATTTTGATTTAAACTATTAATTAATTAAATAATTAATTAATTCCCATTTAATCAAAACAATAAAATAAAATAATATCTTGAGCTATTTTATTTAGCCTTGCCGCCCACACCATATATATATGGGCCCAATATTATTTTTCTTATTTTATTTAATCCATTAGACTTTAAATAAAAGCCCACATGTGAACCAGACTTATTCTTACTAAAAGAAACAAGCCTACATGTCTCCTTTTAATATATTAATATAATAGTGCAGCCCATTAAATAAATAATAGACATATTATATTCTTAATATATTAAATGCAATTCTAGATGGACCCATAAATTGGTCCGGTAGAATATATCAAGTGATCCATGCAAGTATGTGTGGATTGTGGATCTTGGCGGGCTATCTAAATTTAAGCTTCAATAGACATAACCTAATCACAATCAACAAATGATTCACTTAGGTCCAATCTGTTAATTTTAACTCATTCCACTAAAGGGCTAAAATTGAACTCTTAAATAAAGATAGAATAAGGAGATGTTTCTCATTCATACCCTAGACAATCTTATAGGAGATGGTGTATCCTCGTGAATAATATCAGTAATCGCCAAGAGCTCATAAACCGCTTATAGCTCTCCAAGTTACCATATTTCCTCATATGACCACATTTTGAACTTGGATATTTTGACTTATCCAGAAGCCATTTCTTCAATAATCATTATTGAAAACTCAACGTTGAGATTTAATATCCAATACCTCAAAACATCCATATGATGATACTATACTCTCATTTAATAAATGGAGCCACGATGTCTATATCTATAAATGAAGTCCTCTATCGATTAACAAATGAATACCACCAACCTATCGAGGATAGACTATGCTATATAATCGTACTCATTGATAGCTCAAATGATAACACTTGCAACTATAAGTCCATCATTTATCTCAGGATTTAGATAGACTCTCTGATTGTCCTGATAATGAAAAGACTTATATCTAGTGACGGTTCTAGATAAAGTATTTCATTGTGATCCTGTTCAATGCACCCAGTGCACTAGATTCTTTTACTCGAAAACTTTTCGATGATTTTAGACTCATCATAACTCATTTGATCCTACTCAAATGCTAGTAAAAGAATTCTACAACTTTATCAAGATAGAGGTGCCCAACCTTTAACTTAAGTTGTGAACGTTATTCAAGACTAACTAAAGAATTGTGTCTACCTCATACATATCCGGATGTACAAACAATTCTTCATATCTCATAGTCTTTTGACCTTATGATTATTTACCTTGACAATTATAATTATAAATGCTATAAGATTTTGCAGAATCAGAAATCACTTTATTTATATGAAAAGATTGTCAATTACAATATTACACTCTTGCTATTGAGCATAATCCTAACACTCCGACATCAAGGGATTGAGTCCCTTTCTTTGCATGCATAAGATCCTCATGGAAGAAGAATACAAGCCCATGGTAGATCACCAACAAAGATTGAATCCAAATATGAATTGGGTGGTGAAAGCCGAAGTCCTTAAACTCTTAGATGTGGGGATAATTTATCCGATTTCGGATAGCTCTTGGGTGTGCCCGGTGCAAGTTGTACCTAAGAAGAGAGGAATGGCGGTTGTCCCCAATGAGAACAATGAGCTCATCCCTACACGGACTATCACGGGATGAAAGGTATGTATTAACTACCGAAAGCTCAACAATGCAACAAGAAAAGATCACTTTCCGCTGCCATTTATAGACCAAATGTTGGAGGGGCTAGCCGGGCATGAGTACTACTATTTCTTGGATGGCTACTCAGGGTATAACCAAATACCAATAGACCCCATGGATCAAGAGAAAACAACCTTCACCTGTCCTTATGGAACCTTTGCCTACAGAAGAATGCCATTTGGGTTGTGCAACGCCCCGACGACTTTTGAGAGATGTCTGATGGCGATCTTTTCAGACATGGTGGAGCGCTTTATAGAAGTCTTCATGGATGTCAATCTTTAGGTCATCGTTTGACAGATGCTTGCACAATTTGGGTATGGTACTTCAAAGATGTTAGGATACAAACTTGGTGCTCAATCGGGAGAAGTGCCATTTTATGGTCAAAGAAAGAATAGTGTTAGGCAATAGAATATCCTCACAAGGAATTGAAGTGGATAGAGCCGAAGTATAGGTGATAGAGAAGTTGCCACCCCCGATTTCGGTAAAGGAAGTTCAGAGTTTCTTAGGGCATGCTTGGTTTTATCGAAGATTTATTAAAGACTTCTCGAGGATCACGAAACCATTGTGCTCTATTTTGATGAAGGATGTGCCCTTCGTGTTTGATGAAGAATGCTTGAAGGCATTTGAGGTGTGAAAAAAATAGCTCATTTCAGCTCCAATTATGGAGGCCCCGGATTGGGACATGCCTTTCAAGTTAATGTGCGACACTAGTGACTATACGGTGCGGGCCGTGTTGGGTCAAAGTAAGGAGAAGCGTCAACATGTCATCTACTATGCAAGATAAACCTTGAATGAGGCACAAGTCAACTATGCTACAACCGAGAAGGAATTGTTAGCAATTGTCTTTGCCTTTGACAAATTCTGATCTTACTTAGTTGGGTCCAAGGTGATTGTGTACATGGACCATGAAGCCATCAAGTATCCAATTGCAAAGAAAGATGCTAAGCCAATGCTCATACAATGGGTGCTACGCCTCCAAGAATTTGATCTTGAAATTAGGGACAAGAAAGGATCCGAGAATTTGGTTGCGGATCACCTTTCAAGATTGGAGATGGATGATTGCGGGCTAGTTGAGGAGCCCATCAAAGAAGAGTTCCCCGATGAGTAGGTGTTTGAGTTGAAAAGCTACCTAGTGCCATGGTTTGCGGATGTTGTGAATTACCTAGCTAGTGGTATCTTGGCACCTGACATGAATACACATCAAAAGAGGAAGTTTTTCGCTGAATTGAAATGCTACTTATGGGATGAACCTCTCTTGTTCAAAATATGTGGAGACGGGGTGATTCGCCGCTGTGTGCCCGAAGAAGAAATGGGAGATATTTTGAGCCATTGTCACTCTAAGGAGTGTAGGGGCCACTTCGGGGCACCACAGACGGCTAGGAAGGTGCTCCAATCAGGTGTTTGGTGGCCAACACTGTTCAAGGATTCAAGGAGCTTTGTAGAAGCTTGTGACAGGTGTTAAAGATCTGGCACCATTACAAAAAGAGATGAGATGCAAATGAACATCATGTTGGAGGTAGAGCTTTTCGATGTCTAGGGCATAGACCTTATGGGGCCATTCCCAAGTTCAATAGGGAACAAATACATTTTAGTGGCCGTTGACTATGTGTCCAAGTGGGTTGAGGCCATTTCCACCCCGACATGTGAAGCTAAGGAAGTCATAAAGCTCTTGAAGCGACATATCTTCACTCGTTTCGGCATACCAAGAGCAATAGTGAGTGATGGAGGATCTCACTTCTGTAATAAAAATTTCGAAGCACTATTGAAGAGGTACAGAGTGAAGCACAAGATCACCACATCATACCATCCTCAAGCCAATGGGCAAGCTGAAGTATCGAATAGGGAGATTAAGAGCATTTTGGAGAAAACGGTGGGTATTCGAAGGAAGAATTGGGCTATGAAGTTAGATGATGCTTTGTGGGCCTATCGAATAACATACAAATCTCCCATTGGCATGTCACCGTTCCGGATAGTCTATGAAAAAGATTGCCACTTACCATTTGAACTCAAGCACAAAGCATGGTAGGCAATCAAACTGCTCAACATGAACTTGCAAGAAGCCGGTGAAAAGAGATGCTTTCTGTTAATAGCCAAATTTGGCTAGGGACCAAAGGGAGATTTTCCATCCTCATAGTCTAACTCTAGGCCCGAGGTTATCCACCAAGGGACCACATTTCCCGAAGCTGAGCTACGATACCCCTCACAAAAGTGAATGTGGGCTTCAGAAACACCCGAAATAGAGCCCGAGGCGATCAAATCAAGCCCGCGTCACCGAAGTAGAAATTGGGAAGCTCCCCGAGGTCGAGACCACCTCACAGCCTCTCTGGAAGTTCGATAAAACCCCGCTGCCACATAAGAATGTTCACAGGGGACCACATCAAGCTCCAAGAGATCAATGGAGGTCAGGTCAGACCCAAGCTCCTGGCTAGACTAAGCTTCTCGATATCAAAGCCGGGATACTGATCTACGCTATACGAGACAATATTCAACGACCTGTGTGAGGAATTATACTATGAAAATACAAAGATACACTGAATCATATCCAGAAACATTAAGTGTGTGTAGAACAAGTAATAGAATCTAAAAAGGAAAGAAACTGATCTCTACCAAGATATTCTCAACTCGATTATTAACACAAAGTCAATGACATTTAAGTGAGAAATCTCGTCCGATAAGGGGGGAAGAGATTGAGAAAATCAAGGGGAGAATCAGTTGGTTTAACCTACCAAAACTATGTATAAATAGGAGGAAAAGAGAAAGAAAAAATGGGACTACTTTTCGACAAGTATGCGACGACAACCCTACTACACCCCAGAAAAATGGAGAGCATAACCTTTAACTTAAGTTGTGAATGTTATTCAAGACTAACTAAAGAATTGTGTCTACCTCATACATATCCGGATGTACAAACAATTCTTCATATCTCATAGTCTTTTGACCTTATGATTATTTACCTTGACAATTATAATTATAAATGCTATAAGATTTTGCAGAATCAGAAATCACTTTATTTATATGAAAAGATTGTCAATTACAATATTACACTCTTGCTATTGAGCATAATCCTAACAATCTCCCACTTGTGCTATAGCAAATGTGTCATATCTCTCATTCCCATGTTCTCTAGGTGCCCATCAAAACTCTTCTGAGGTAGAGCCTTTGTGAAGGGATCTACTAGATTTTCTGCCGACGTGATTTTGGTAATCGTCACGTCTCCCCTATGAACAATCTCCCTTAAAATATGATACTTTCTTTCAATGTGTTTTCCTCTCTTATGACTTCTTGGTTCTTTCGAATTAGCCACTACTTCACTGTTGTCACAATAGATAGTGATTTGCTTATTCGCACTAGGAACTACTTCTAAGTCAATCAAGAATTGGCGAAGCCAAACAGCCTCCTTGGCAGCTTCGCATGCTGCTACATACTCTGCTTCCATGGTGAAGTCATCAATACAAGATTGCTTGATACTCCTCCAAATGACTGCTCCTCCTCCAAGAGTAAACACAGATCCTGATGTGGATTTTCTAGAGTCAGAATCCGATTGGAAATCAGAATCTGTATACCCAACGGGGATTTAATCCCCTCCAGAGTATACAAGCATATTATCTTTCGTTCTCCTAAGATACTTGAAAATATGCTTGACTGCCGTCCAGTGATTAGGACCAGGTTTCGATTGAAACCTACTAACTATGCCAACAGCAAAACAAATATCTGGTCTAGTACAGAGCATTGCATACATGAGACTTCCAACTGCTGAGGCATATGGAATTCTACTCATGAATTGCTCTTCATGCTCATTCTTAGGAACTTGTTCCTTAGAAAGTTTGATTCCATGCCTAAAAGGTAACATACCTTTCTTGGAATCTTACATGGAAAACCTATACAAGATTTTGTCTATGTATGAAGCTTGGGATAGTGCAATCATTTTATTCTTTCTATCCCTTATTACTTGGATACCTAGAATAAAACTTGCTTCTCCTAAGTCCTTCATATCAAATTGTTTTGCTAACCATTCTTTTACTGATGTCAATACTCCCACATCGTTTCCAATGAGTAATATATCATCTACATAAAGAATAAGGAAAGCCAACTTGTCACCTTTGATCCTTTTGTATACAAAAGGTTCTTCAGGGTTCTGTAAAAATCCAAAACCTTTTACAGCTTGGTCGAACCTTATGTTCCAGGATCTGGATGCTTGCTTTAATCCATAAATTGATTTCTGCAACTTGCATACCTTTTCCATTTGGCCCTTTTCAATGAATCCTTCTGGTTGCATCATATAGATGCTTTCGTCAAGACTTCCATTAAGGAAAGCTGTCTTGACGTCCATTTGCCAAATCTCTAAATCTAAAGATGGTGCAATGGATAAGAGTATCCTAATGGATTTAAGCATGGCCACTTGAGAGAAGATTTCCTCGTAATCGATACCTTATTTCTGTGTGTAACCTTTAGCTACCAATCTAGCTTTAAAAGTTTCCACCTTTCCATCCATACCTTTTTTCCTCTTGTATACCCACTTGCACCCAATGGGTTTTATCCCTTTAGGCAAGTCTACAAGGGACCAGACTTTGTTATCGAACATGGATTCAATCTCAGATTGCATTGCCTTTTGCCAATGGTGACAATCAACATCCTTTATCGCTTCCTTGTACGTGTAGGGATCATCGTCGTCAGGGAGATTCTCAACAGATTCTCCTAGACCGATGTATCTTTCAGGTTGGGTTCTAACCCTCCCACTACGACGAGGAATGGTAGGTTGTTGATTTTTTGTTGGAGTGGAAATTACAATTGGGTTAGGTTGTGAAACCTCTTGTGGAATTGTATCTCCTGACCTATCATTCAGGACAATTCTACTTTTGGGAACAAAATCTTTCATATAGTCCTTTTCCAGAAATGTAGCATTTGTTGAAACAAACACTTTTAGATCTGAAGGACTATAGAAATAATATCCTTTAGATCCTTTTGGATACCCTACAAATATGCATGTTTCCGAACGGGACTCCATCTTTTCTTTCTTTCCTTTTAACACATGTGCAGGACAACCAAATATCCTTATGTGTTGTAAACTAGGCTTTCGCCCAGTCCACAACTCATATGGTGTTCCAGGAACCGACTTCGATGGTACCACATTTAGAATATATATTGCAGTTTGTAGAGCATATCTCCAAAAAGAAATAGGAAGTGTTGAATAACTCAACATAGACCTAACCATGTTCAAAAGAGTTTTATTTCTCCTTTCTACTACCCCATTTTGTTGAGGTGTACCTGGTGTAGAAAACTGAGAAACTATCCCATTATCAATAAGATATTGCTGAAACTCACCAGATAGATATTCTCTACCATGATCAGATCTCAAGATTTTTATGCGTTTCTCAAGCTGATTTTCTACTTCTGCTTTGAATGCTTTGAACATGTCAAAGGCATCCGACTTATGTCTCATGAGATACACATAACCAAATCTTGAGTAATCATCTGTGAAGGTGATGAAGTACTCATATCCACCTTTAGCTTGAATGCTCATAGGACCACATACATCAGTGTGTATTAGTCCTAAACATTCAGTGGCTCTTGCACCTTTGGTATTGAATGGCCTTTTGGTCATTTTACCTTCCAAACAAGATTCACAAGTTGGTAGATCATCAACCTTTTAAGTCACTTAAAGGTCTGTCACATACCAATCTTTTAATCCTATTAAGGTTAATGTGACCTAGGCGTAAATGCCAAAGGTAGGTTTCATCTTTTGATAATTTTACTCTTTTATGATTAGGTTCCGTTATTTCTGTGTCTAACGAGTGAGAGATATTTCTATGAAAAAAGAATAGACCGTTTTCCAATGTACCTTTGCAAACAATTTTGTCATTCTTACTAATAATAAAAGCTTTATTAAAAGTAACCGAATATCCAAATTTATTTCAACAAGATACTGAAATTAAATTCCTCTTGAATTGAGGTACATAATAAACGTCTATTAAATCTGAATGCCTACTAGAATCTATAATAACTCTAATATCTCCCACTTGCACTTGCAGACACTAACGATCCGTTGCCCAAGCGCAAATTGATTTCGTTCTTATTCAGCCTTCTCCTTTCTTGGAACCCCTGTAAGGAATAACAAACATGATTAGTGGTCCAGAGTCTATGATCCAAGAATCTGTAGAATCTGCCAGAAAACATGTTTCAAGATAATTAATATTACCTTCTTCCTTCTTGTTCTAGGATTTTGGGCAATTTCTTTTCCAATGTCCCTTTTCACCACAAAGGAAGCATTTCCCTTTGATCTTGGTTACTTTCTTGGTCTCCTTCTTGGTAGGCCCAAGTTGCTTTTTCTTCTGTTGTTTCTTGACCTTCTGACGGGTCTTAACAGTAGCAACTTTACCAACCATATGAATCTCTTGACCTTTGCTTTTCACAAGGATCTTTTCAACGCTTTGAACATCTTGCATCAGGCCCTGCAAGATGTATTCCTTTTTGTTCAAGGTGTAGTCCAACTTGAACTGATCAAAGGAATCTGATAGTGAGTTGACAACCATGTCAATTTTGGTCTCACCATCTATCTCAATGCCATTTAATTCTGCAATATTTAGATGTGCTATGACTTTCATCATGTGATCTTTCACAGCATATCCAGGTTTCATCCTAAGATTCATAAAAGCAGTCACTGCCTCTCTCTTAGTCGTCCTAGACCTCATAGCAAACATCTCTTCCAGAGATATCATAATATCAGCAGCAGACCCCATTCCTTCATGCTGCTGTTGCAACACGTCGGAGATAGTAGCCATAATGTAATATTTGGCCATATCATCTGAGGTCTTCCACTGCTCATACTCATCTCTTTGCAAAATACTTGATTCATTATTAGGAGCAGGTGGTTTAGGAGTAGTTAGAACAAACTTATGTTTTTCACTTTGCAGCAACAACCCAATTTTCCTTTTCCATGTGACATAATTATCTCCAGTTAAAGTGTTATCTTTCAGGATGTTCATAAGTGATGGGGTCACGATTTCTGAATAAAACAAAAAGCATATATAAGTAAATAATCATGATAAAGCACTTTCGAATATTTATCTTGAATTAATTAAATAACTCAATCGTGAAAAATTCAACGGTGATCCAACACCCATAAATGTTACGCCTCCTTCGGGAGTTCGCACCATTTACTAGTTAGACTAGGTCCCACCTAATTGTTAACATAACAACCAGCGTTTTCAATTTTAGCCTTGCAGTTTTATTAACAAGAACTCTCGGGAGGATATTAATAAAATTACATTGAGTGTATTACCAAGATATCGACCCTCAATTTTCTCTCACGAAAATCCCTCCTCTGGGAGTAGATCTCGTTTGAGTCAATTGTCTAGTCTATCCTTGTAAGGAAGTATTTTGCTAAATTCATTTTATGGACGCCCCTCGGGGGGATTACCAATAAATAATAAAGCTCAACTAACCTTGGAGGCCATAGGTGTTCTAACACACCTTCTCCCACTCAATTATTTAAGGCGCTTGATTAAATTCCAAAGAATGATTTTACCAAGTTATCTAGATGCCAATTAGATACCTAAATCATTCAATGCATGTTCATACCAAAAGAGATATATGAGTGGCACTCCTATTCTATATGACATGTTATCATACAATAACAAATATTGTAATATTTATACATAAAAATAAATAGCCACAATTTTGGTCCATCCTAGAAAAGCATGTAAATTACAATTGTACGGAATACAAAAAACTCCTTTCTTGGCGAACAAGACTTCAAGCGACCATCTCGCGCACGTAATTCACGCGCCCGAAGATCACCAAGCAGCCCATGCGCACGCCTAGCCCATGCAAGGGCATGAGCTGCCGCATGGCCAGCCTATGCATGGGTTGCGCGCGCTGCTGCACCGCAACAAGCGCAGCTGCACGCTTGGTTGCGTACGCGCTTGTTGTCTCAGTGCGTGCGGGTGCCAAGCTCGGTTCCGGATGCTCCAATTTCTTCAAATCTTCGAGTCTTCGAATCTTGAATATATTACAACTTATTTTATACAATAAAATACTGCAGAAATATTTTTTTTATTATTATTTTATTTTATTTAAACTACTGCAGTATTTTTTACAAATAAAAAACTGCACTAAATTTTAATACAATAAAAAAAATTGCAGTATTTTTACAATAAAATTAATAAGAACTTAGCAACTACCAAGAAGGAATTATGGCGATAATAGACCACCCTTCTTGTTACAATTCCGAAACAAAAAATACATTGAAATTCTAGGACCAAAATCGAGCAATAACAATTCACTTTGTAACAACATATATAAATCCATACATTCCACATGTAATTATATATATGAATACCTAGAGTGCCATCTCTTTCTAAAACATGCATAATCACAATAAAAAGAAATAGATTCACGTATATATACGTTAATTAATTAAGGGTACAACCAAGGCTCTGATACCAATTCTAGGGAAAAATTGCTTAAAACCGCAGCGGAAGGCGAAAAAATAATTTTCGTATAGTTTAAAATTTTTCTGAAGATTTGAACCTTAACCCTTTAATTAATTAAACTCAAATATACGGTTAGAGTTGAATACCTCTTGTCGCTTGATCCGATTGACTTACGTTGATGGTAATCCGCAAGATCTTCAATCCTAGCACATATGTGAATCACTTAGGAGCGTGGTCTCCCTTTTTCTTTGAATTGCTTACCTTAGAATGGATGTATGGAATTTCTGATCTTGATCTTCAATAGTAAAACACCAAGAGCCTAAAAGAATAGTTCCGGTCACTTTTGAATTCACAATCAATATGATTGAAACTCGCGTAACCCTAAATCGAAAGTGTGCACAAAACTTTTGATGTTAAAGGCTTGTAAGTGCACTATCGAATGAGAACTTATTTTCTTTTTCTCTCTTGGCCGAAAATCTATGTGTATAGAGTAGGATTTTTTATTTTCAAAATAAACAAAAATCTCTCTCTATTTTGCTTCTTAGTGGCCGAAAATTCATAACCTTATATTTATAGGTTGGCCGAATTTTCTCCTTCACCAAGTACGGTAGACATGCCGCCGGTTCCGGTTCCGATCCGGTTTTGGTTCGGAACCGGCGGTTCCAGTTTCGGAGGGATCGGAACCAAAACCGGCCTATTTTGTTTTTTTGTTTTTTTATATCATATTTCATTAAAAAAATTAGCCATGTAGAAATGTAATTGGTAAATGTATTTTATTGGGTCACCCGCAAAATAAAGTTATATAAATAAATGACAAATTAAAAAATAAAATAAAATAAAACAAAACCAAAAAAAATAAAATTGGCCTTGCACTTAATTTTTACCACAATTAAGTTGCCTACGTATCCTCTTAAGGGTTTAGAGGAATCAAAGGCCACATAGTTCTCTTACCTTTTATTGTAGATTTGGACTTTGGAGTTTGGAGATGCGGATTTGGCGTGGAGTCGACGAGTCGTGGAGACGTGGACTAATCGTTGCCATGATCATCCGTTCGACTTTCAGCTGGTTGATCATCTTTAAAGAAAACCTATGGTTCCTCTTGATAGATTTCGTGTTGTCTATTTTGAGCCTTCGTCCAATCTTCAACACAAGCTTGTATCTGAAGTGATTTCGGACTCATAAGGTAACGTCTTGGGTCTAAAATATTCCCACCGGCACTGAACTGTTGTTCTACCGCCACCGTAGAAACTGGTGTTGAAAGGATTTGTTTGGCTATCATAGCTAAGATTGGAAAGTACCTTTCATGCTCTTTCCACCAGTGTAGGATATCAAATTTTTTATCTTCAGTGTCTTCTAGGAACCCAAAAGAGGTACTTAGATAAGATTCAAGCTCGGAATATGTGGTGGAGTTTGATGAAGAAGAACCTCGTAATTTTTTGGTTTTTTTTTATAAAAGATTATACCCTAAATTAACAAATGAAGAGGATGATGATGATGAACGAGATACATTTTGAGTTTGTGGAACATTTATGTTCAGTGATGGACCGTAAACTTTAATATATTCATCATATAATTCATACAATAATGTCTTAACCCTAGCACAACACATATCAACATCATAATCTATTTTTAAACCTTGTTCATAATAAACAGAAAGATAATCAGGCAAACTTTCTAATCTACAACGTGGATCAAAACACAATGCAATCAAATAAATATTTGGAAACTCCTTATAATATTCTAACCATTTATCCTTCATAGCAGTAACAGACTCATGTAATTCTGAGTCGGATTCATAATGAGCAAATGCACCAGCAATATTAAGACTCTCAATAATAAATAAATTAGTTGTAGGATAATAAACACCAGATAAATTGTTAGTAGCAGTATAAAAAACTCTTAACAAACCACAAACATTGCTACAAGCATCCCAATGACTTTGATAAAGATTAATGTGACTAACATGATATTGAATAAAAGTAACTAATAAATCCCTATATTCATAACTTCTAGCAAGCAATTTATAAGTAGAATTCCAACGTGTTGGAACATCACGAGGAAATCTAATGGCACGCTTACCATTTTGTTTACAATATGCTGCCCATAATTTCATTACAGAAGGATGTTTCCACAAAAAATAGAGGGCATCTTTAATAGGTTGAATAAACTGTTCAAGAGTTTTTAATCCTTTTTGAACACATAAATTGAAAACATGGCATGCACATCTTTGATGAAAAAATTTACCACCAATATAAGGTTTGCATAATTCAATTAAAGCAGGAATAGCAGCGGTATTGTTAGAAGCATTATCAAAACCAATTGCAAAAATTTTGTTCTCAATTTTATACTCTGTGAAAATAATTCTAAGATGTCTAAAAATATTAGCAGCAGTATGGTTTTCATCAAAAACTCTAAATGCAAGAATTCTTTTTTGGATAGCCCATGCATTATCCATATAATGGCAAGTGACACCTATGTATGAATGCATTCGCCAATGATCACTCCATATGTCGGCACATACGGAAACACGACCATTATATTTTTCAAAAAAAATTTCCAACATTTTCTTTTCTTTTTCATAAATGTTTTCAACTGCTTCTGTGAGCGTGGTTCTAGGAACACGACATGCAGCAGGATTTAATGCTCGTTGACAATAATTATTAAAACCAACTTTTTCACCAAAACTAAATGGTAAGTGTTCTACTGCAACCATTCTAGCTAATTCTTCTCTATTTTTTGCATCACTATATTTAAATAATTGTTGGTTAGGGGTAGCGTACCTGGGAATTTGAGATTGTGAACTCGATTTGGCATGTGCATCTGGATGTGAGTTCGTTATATGCTTCCGATATGAGCCATATCCTCCAGATTTGTGCCATTTAAATACTTTTTTGCAGTAATTGCAAATCACTACTGTGCTTCCATCTTCATTCGTAACTTTCTTCATATGGAGTACGAATAGATCAGATTTGACCTGCTTCGGTAACTTTTCTTCCATCTGTAGATAAAAATCAAAATCTTGATGTGGGTTGGGATCAGGGTCATCATGCTCATCACCATCATGGCCAAGATCAGGCATATTTTCTGATTGGCTTGTCAAAATGGGGGTGACATTGAGATCGGGTTCAGAAATTCTAAGAGAGGGATGAGAATGAGGAAAGTTTAGGCCTAAGTCTTCAGCATAGACTTGTTGTTGTAGATACTCGTGATAGGCACGGTCGTCATGACCGAGATTATCCGTCATACGACCCTTACCTTTCATCGAAATGGAGCGTCTAGGAGCGTTACCACTTCCATTTGCCATTTTAAAAATTGAATTTTAAAATTCCTTGAACAAAAAATGTAAAAAAATTGATTTAAAAAATAATTAAATGGTTGGAAATAAATTTGGAAGAAAATTAGAAACTTAGTAGTTAGTAATTGCAATTTGCAAATAAAATATATTGTAAATAAAATAAATTGGATATAAAATAAATTGCAAATAAAATAAATTGGAATATATAGCAAATAAAATAAATTGTAAATAAATGATATTGGAAACTTAGTAATTGACTAATTGCAAATTAAATAAATTTGAAATAAGAAATATTGCAAATAAAATAAAATTAGAAACTAAGTAGTTGTAAATAAAATAAATTGGAAACTTACTAACTTAGTAATTGCAAATAATATAAATTGGAAACTTGGAGACTTGGAGTTTGAGAATTGAGACTTGGAGAATTGAAAGTTTAGAGAGAATTGAGAATTAGAGAGAATTGAGGAAATTGGGGTGAGGAAAAATGAATTGAGGGGTAGGGGTATTTATAGAAAAGAAAATTAAAAGAAAATTAAAAAAAAAAACATGAACCGTTGGGCCCAACGGCCTGCTGACGTCAGCGGACCGTTGGCCTCCAACGGTTATTTAAAATAAAAAATATATATTTAAAAGAAGAACCGGGCGGTTCGAACCGGACCAGAACCGCCGGTTCTGGTCCGGTTCGAACCGCCCGGTTCTTCGTTGAAGCGAACCGGAACCAGAACCGGGCCGGACCGGTTCCGGTCCGGTTCTGAGAACCGAAACCGGTTTTTTCGGTTTCGGTTCCGGTTTTCTGACGGCGGTTCCAGTTCTGTTCTCAGGTTCGAACCGAACCGCCGTCATGTCTAAAGTAGGGTTGGCCGAATTCATTGAATAGGAAATCTAGGGTTGGTTAATTCCTTACTTGAAAAGGAATTATCCTTTTCCCTAATTCCTATCAATTCAAGAATCCTAACCCTTGTAGGACTAGTGGTGGCCGAATTCTTTGTATAATAAGGAGTGTATGTGGACTTAATCCTTACCACATTAGGACTCCTATCACTTAAAAGAATTCCAACCCTAATCCAACACATAGTATTTAATTTACTGATCAGGAAAAGATTTTGATTTAAACTATAAATTAATTAAATAATTAATTAATTCCCATTTAATCAAAACAATAAAATAAAATAATATCTTGGGCTATTTTATTTATCCTTGCCGCCCACACCATGTATATATGGGCCCAATATTTTTTTTGTTATTTTATTTAATCCATTAGACTTTAAATAAAAGCCCACATGTGAACAAGACTTATTCTTACTAAAAGAAACAAGCCTACATGTCTCATTTTAATATATTAATATAATAGTGCAGCCCATTAAATAAATAATAGACATATTATATTCTTAATATATTAAATGCAATTCTAGATGGACCCATAAATTGGTCCGGTAGACTATATCAAGTGATCCATGCAAGTACGTGTGGATTGTGGATCTTGGCGGGCTATCTAAATTTAAGCTTCAATAGACATAACCTAATCACAATCAACAAATGATTCACTTAGGTCCGATCTATTAATTTTAACTCATTCCACTAAAGAGCTAAAATTGAATTCTTAAATAAAGATAGAATAAGGAGATGTTTCTCATTCATACCCTAGACAATCTTATAGGAGATGGTGTATCCTCGTGAATAATATCAGTAATCGCCAAGAGCTCATAGACCGCCTATAGCTCTCCAAGTTACCATATTTCCTCATATGACCACATTTTGAACTTGGATATTTTGACTTGTCCAGAAGCCATGTCTTCAATAATCATTATTGAAAACTCAACATTGAGATTTAATATCCAATACCTCAAAACATCCATATGATGATATTATACTCTCATTTAATAAAAGGAGCCACGATGTCCATATCTATAAATGAAGTCCTCTATCGATTAACAAATGAATACCACCAAACTATCGAGGATAGGCTATGCTATATAATCGTACTCATTGATAGCTCAAATGATAACACTTGCAACCATAAGTCCATCATTTATCTCAGGATTAAGATCGACTCTCCGATTGTCCTAATAATGAAAAGACTTATATCTAGTGACGGTTCTAGATAAAGTATTTCATTGTGATCCTGTTCAATGCACCCAGTGGACTAGATTCTTTTACTCGAAAACCTTTCGATGATTTTAGACTCATCATAACTCATTTGATCCCACTCAAATGCTAGTAAAAGAATTCTACAACTTTATCAAGATAGAGGTGCCCAACCTTTAACTTAAGTTGTGAACGTTATTCAAGACTAACTAAAGAATTGTGTCTACCTCATACATATCCGGATGTACAAACAATTCTTCATATCTCATAGTCTTTTGACCTTATGATTATTTACCTTGACAATTATAATTATAAATGCTATAAGATTTTGCGGAATCAGAAATCACTTTATTTATATGAATAGATTGTCAATTACAATATTACACTCTTGCTATTGAGCACAATCCTAACAGAATTGGAGCCGAAAATGCTCAAGTAACCAAAACAGACGCAAAAGCGACCTCAGAGCGACCTCAACTAGGTCGCCCCAAGGTCGCTATACAAATGGCTGTTGAGGTCGCCCCAAGGTCGTTATACAAATGGCTCAAGGATCCCTCCAGCAGAGAAGAAAGCGACCTCGGGGCGACCTCAATTATAGTCGCCCCAAGGTCGCTATTGCTTCGGGATGCAACTTCACCAGCAGAGAAGAAAACGACCTCAACCAGGTCACCCCAAGGTTGCAATTGCCTCGGTTCAAGATTTCTCATTCAGCCTGTGAGCATAACGACCTGAAATTGTTTCTAGCCCAGGTTGCCCCAAGGTCGCCCCTTTGCCCAGAAAAGGTATAAAAATAGAAAAATTACATTTTTACCCCTACCCTAATTCAGTCTTCTATATATTCTCTTTCCATTTTCAGAGCTAATACCACTCTCCACCCAAAAATTCTCTCAACCTTAAACCTTTCATCTTCCTAAAACACAACAAGGAGGAGAAGAAGGAGAAGAAGAACCACATTTCCCTTCAATCTAAAGCCTTCATCACTTCCATCCACCAAATCCATCTTTTCTTCATATTTTTGGGCAAAGGGAGCTGAAGACAAGAAGAAGGAGAAGAAGAACCAAGAAAAGGAGGAGACTTTCCATCTAGTTTTCTCTAAACCCTTTCTCTTTGACTTTTTGTGTAGAGCCATGTATTTATTTTCATATATATTGTGGATGGCTCTAGTTTGTAACATGAACTAATTTTCTCTTGCTAAGACTTGATGAAACCAAACCCTTGAATTTATCTATAAAGACTACTCTTTTATTCATTTATGCCTTATGTTTTGTATGGATGTTTTTAAGTACTTAATTCTTTCACTAGATTGATCACCTTTGTGAATGTTTTTCGGTGGTATGTTATGGACCGATGGGTGACGCCCACCACGTGTTTGATGAAATGTCCAATATATATGTCTAGTAAGGTAGAGATATGTGAGGCTAGCATATAGGACTCTTGTATGTGTGCCAAAGTCCTTAATGAATTCATGCATATATTCTAGGGTCATCGAGAGATAGGCTTTGGGTATGCTTGGATATAATTTCTATTACTCGAGAGAGACTAGAGATTATTGTCGGGCACACGGGTCTACAATACACAAGTGCAGTAATTTGGTAGTTGAGTGAGTCTAGAGCTTTATTAGTTAGAGGGTGAGGTGGATTCTTTGTCTTAGAATTTCTCATCATATAGTTACATTCATTATTACTTTCAAGTTCATCTTTTACTTTGTAGTTGCTTGATAGCTTAAATTAGAGTAATTGTAGTTTCAAGACAATATCTCTCTTTAATCATTGTTCAAATAGTAATTGAATCAATCAATTTCGGTAATCAACTCCTCAATCTTCGTGGGAACGAACTTTACTTATTATTGTACTACACTCCGGCCTCGTACACTTGCGAGAGCCCACTTGGAGCGAGTCATGGAGGTTTATTAATTTGAATTTGGTATTCTCTTGATTAGGTAGGTACACCAACTCCCTACTTAAGTTGATATCAGATTAAGAATCTCATTGGGTTGATACACTCTCATTCTAAGTTGAGATACACACATTTAGGTGACTAAACAAGCTAATTTGAATGGGAGGGATGTGTTGTGAGTTCACTAATCCGACACATCCCAGCTAAAAGTGTGAAAGGGGTGGATTGTGAGTAGTCCAATCCAAGCCATCCCGACTGACTAAATCTATCTAGGCTTCATGACAAACCCTCTCTACACTCAATAGAGTACACCAATCATTGTTGTGTGGGAGAGTTGAGTGATCTTGGAATTATGGCTAAAGATGGATTTAGCCCTAATAGATTGAATTGGTTCTTAAGGGATTGCTAGGATTGCCTACTGTTCGTGTATGATTGCATTGACTCCGAGTTATCTCATCATCATTAATTTGCATTCTAATCTAATTGCTTTTAGTCTAGCTTAACTTAATTGCATTTTAGTTGTTAACCTCTTCACACCACCATGACATTTTGCTTTTATGTATTATATAGTATTATTAATCCTAATCTAATCATATACTCCCCCAATCCCTGAGGAACGATAGCCTTACTTGCCATTGCACTTGTTTTGTAAACAATTTGAGGTATTTGATATTTTTATAAATTACTTTTGACGGGTATTTTCTAACGACAAAAACGCTCTCATCAAAATGGCACCGCTGCCGGGGATCGGAGTACGTAGTTGTGATTAGATTTAGTTTAGTCTAGTTATTTATTATTTGAGTTTCTTTTACTTTTCTTGTATTTGTTGTTTTGAATTTACAGGTGCATAGGTACATGCACGGGAGACGTTCCTTGAGAGGCGAATTAGTACCGGTAGTTAACAATATTCATTGGATTGGAAGATTGATTTAGCAGTTTGAGAACAACAATCTTGAAAAGGAGATGGCTGAAGGAAATCCACAGAATATAAGAGTTAAGGAATAAGGAACAAATGATAAAGATTTGGGACTCACGATTGGTGAGTATACTCTTCCGTCAGTGGGAGATGAGTAACCAATAGCTATTGTCTTGGATGACACTGCCCGGCTATATGAGTTGAACGGGGTGAATGTGAACTTGTTGCCGACCTTTCATGGGCTTCCAACTGAGGATTGTCTTCAATTCATGAAGGAGTACAGCGCAGTGTTGGATACATTTCCTATAGTAGTCCAGGCTAGAGTATTGACTAGGGCATCACTGTAGATGCGTTGTTTCCAGTACTGTTTGAAGGACCATGCCAAGCAACGGTATATGGCATTGAGGCAGGGGATGCTCACATTTTAAGAACCTCATTTTTATGATTGGCTTATTTCATGACAAATCACATTGGGGATGTTTAGATAATGGGTAGCATAGGTTCTCCAAGTGTGGTTTTCTCGAAGACATGCTTTCGGTCATCCCAAAGAGCTTCAAGAGAGGTAGTTCACTTGTTCTTAACTTTTGAAGAGATTTAGTTGCACACACTCACATCTTATGCATTTGTATTGACATGCATTGATTGTTGCACACTCACTCACTTACATGCATTTGAATTGTTATGCATTTGTTTCATGATTGCTCATGTGTGCATTCCTTCACAATCACACTTGCACTTCTTTTTCAGATTTAACGTGTGGTTGTTGTGTTTGACATTTTCCGTTGTGTGTTCAGAATTGTCCGTGCTTGCACGTTGATGTGCTTGAGTTCGTAGCACGTTGAGTGACCATTTGAGAAGATCCTATTCTTCTCTTAGTTTGGTCTTTGGTCACATGGTTTTATTCCATGAGTTTGGGCATTCTTGTTATTGACCAATTCTGACCTTTTGTCACTTCATTGGCCATAACTCTTTCTATAGACATCCAAATCATGTTTTATAAGTTGGAGTAGAAATTTGACTTCCATACCTTTCCAACGATATATCATACGAAAGGTTTTGATGACATTTGGTCTTGTTTTGGGACGCTCGAATCTAGAGCTGCTGCACTGTCACGTTTTGTATAACCGAGACAGATGCTACTTGTGAAGTGACTTCCATCCAAGTCGCTTTGCAAGTCACTTTTTGACAGCCTAACCTGAGACATATGCGACTTTAGAAGTGACTTCCATCCAAGTCACCTTGCAAGTAGTTTTTTATCGCCAGAAATCAATCTTCACTTATCCAAAACGACGTGGCTTCACTTGGATCATATAAATACATCATCTTCTTCCCAAATCAGACCTAGAGCTCAGAAATTTACATCTTTAATGAGAGAAAGTGACTCCAAGAGAGAGAGAGAGAGCTCTAAGAACCCATTTTTACTCAACCAAACACATTCCCATGAGCATTTAGCATCATCCAAGCATCTTCCAAGCATGGGTCTTTGTGTGTTCTTTAACTAGGTAATTTCTACATGCCCTAGAATCTCTTGTTTCATTCTTATGACATGTTTGCCTAGGATTAGCATTTATTTGTTGAATGTATGTCTCTTTGCTTAATGTTGTTTCTAACATGTTTGAGGCATTGAATGTTGGTTGGGTTTTGGTTTTTATTGATAGCTAGAATTTAGGACCATTTTTCCCTCTAGCTAAATCTATATGCTTTGCATTTAGATACTATTGTTTAGGACTTATTGATTGCATTTGTTAATTGCATTTATTGTCCTTGCCATTTTGTATGACAACTTGTGTTGATATGGCTTTGTTTGATGACTAGATTTTAGACTTGCATATCTATATCTAGTTAAGTCTTTATGAGCATTCATATAGACATTTATATCTAGGATTCATACTTAGTATCATCTTTAATTCCTAGATAAGCATTTAGTGTTGCCTAGCATTATTTGCATTTTGAATATTCATATATTCACTTAGGTTGTTAATCTCTTTTTTGAGAGTTAAGTCTTGTGACTACAAGGTGTAGTGCACAAGCAAGTGAAGTCTTGCAACCAAAGTGTGGTTGGCAAGCAAAGTGATCAAGGATTCACTATTAAGGCCCGTTGGGTAGTAATGGTGGGTTAGTGACCAAGAATGGTGTGACTAGAGGTCAACCTAGGTTGTAAACATCATTACATTAGTGGATTTGAGGATCGTGTGTGGCTAGAAGGATAACCCGTGGTTTTTCCCTTGTTGAAGGGTTTCCACGTAAAAGTCAAGTGTTATTTATATTTCTGCACTTTACACTTGATTTTGTATGTTTGTTTATGTGGTGAATTTTCAATATTGACTAATTAAGAAAAGTTGGTAATTAACTTGATTAAAACCTATTGACCCCCCCCCCCCCCCCCCCCCTTCTAGGTTATTAGATACACGCTTGAGTAGTATTTTCACATATCATGGCCCCAAGTTTGTAAGGTATTTTACAATAAGTTCTTCCCAACTACAAAGGCTAGAGGATTGAAGATCAAGATTGCCACCTTTAGTGAAGAGGACAGGGAACCATTTCATGAAGCATGGGAGAGATTTCACCTTTTGCTTGCACAGGTTCCGCCACATACCTACACTGTAAAATTGAATGCCACTTTCTTCTACCAATGTCTCTCCACTATCACGCAGATGACGGTGGACAATGCTTGTGGAGGTACAATTGCTGACAAGAGAGCTTAAGAGGCATTTGAAATCATGGAGAAGCTAGCCCAAAATTCACAGCAAAGGTCTTCGAACACAAAGAGGGGTGGAAAGCTAGAAATTGATGGGAACACAAGAATAGCCATAGAAATGTCCATAATGGCTACAGAAATGCAGTCGGTGAAAGATTTGATGAAGAATATGTTCAATCCTACAACTCAAGTGAGCCAATCACAGAGGATACATTGAATGGAGTTGAGGGACAGTTGGATCATGAAGAAGCCCAAATGTTATGAGGGTTCCAAAGGCAGAGGAATGATCCCTACTCCAACCAATAAAATCCTGGGTGGAGGAATCACCCTAACTTCTCGTGGAGCAACAAAAATAGTGCAAACAACCAAGGTTACCAGAACCAGAGATACAATAGGTACAACAATCAAGGAGGATCAAGCGACAACCAGTGGGGAAGCTCAAGTAACAACCCACAAGGCAACTTCAACACTCAGGCAAATGCTTATCAACCAAAGATTAGATCATTGGGGGAAGAACTGAGGGAATTTATCAAGGCAACTGATGAGGCTTCTATATCCATCGAAAATTCCCAGAGTGCAAATGAGCAAATGTTGAAGAACTACATACAGTCAAATGACCAAAGGGCGAATAGCATGGATGCCTGTATTGAGAGATTGGAGACCCAAGTCACTCAAATTGTAGAGGCTGTGCATAGGCAAGACAAAGGAAAATCTCAGAGTAGTAATGAGCATTTTAAGGTGATTGAGGTACTTCAAACGAAGAGTGAGAAGTTGACATAAGGTGAGACAACACAAGACATCCAAGCTAGTCCATTGAAGCTGGAGGATCCAGACGATTTCATCATTCCAGTCATCATAGGAGAGTCAGAAAAAATGGGAGCAGTGCTCAACATGGGATCTAGTGTTAACATGATGCCTTTGAAGGTATACTAGCAGTTAAAGTTACAGTCCATGAAGGCAACTCCAATTGAACTCAAGATGGCAGATAACTCTCCAAAGACTCCTTGTGGAGTAGTTGAGGACGTACAACTGGACATCCACGGACTCAAGGTCCCAGTGGATTTTGTTGTGTTGTAAGTGAAGGATGATGAATCCTATGAGAGGGATTGGAAGCTGCTTCTAGGAAGGTCGTTTATGGCCATAGCTGGGAGAGAGGTGAATGTAGTTTCTAGGCATTTATCTTTCAGCTGTGGTGGAAGCAAGGTTGAATTCTCTGTGGACCGACCTGATGAAAGACTCTTTGAAAGATGCTTTGTTTTGGAAGTGTTGAAGGGCCGAAAGAAGAAAAGCAGAGTTTGTGACAAGAAGTAATTTTTGATGAGAAAATGTTTGAAGAGATATCTAGAGATTTTGAGAAAGAAAAAGATATGGAATTGAAAGATGAGAACAAAAAGCTATATCAAGAAATCGAACTTCTTAAGGAGGAGAATGAGACTTTGAAGAAGAAAGTGTAAGAACTCTACAACCTCAACAAAAAGATTGAGAAAAAAATTGTAAAGGTTGAGGGTGAAAAGAAGGCGATTTCACAAGACCTAGTTGAGCTAGCTAAGCTCTCGGATGCATTTGAAGAAGAGTATGCAAGAAAAACTAGGAGGCTATTGATGGAGGTTGAAAAGAAGTCAAATGCTTTGGGAGAGGTGAAGGAAGTGCTCAAGAAAAATGAGGAGGCCTTGAAGATGGCAAAAGTAAAGGAGTGTAACTATATAGTGCAGTTTGACAAAGTGGAGAAGAAAGTCAAGTCACTCAAGGTGCAACACTCAAAGGGACCTCAAAGCTTCAAACAAAGAGGGAGTTTTCCTTTTACCCTTCCAACTTGTTACTTTTGTTCAAAGTCGGGGCATATTAAGGCCCAATGTTACAAGTTTCAAAGGGTTAAGAACAATCAAGATAGGTATTGGAGGAACCCAAGTAAAATTAGGAAGATATGGGTTAGAAAGGACCTAGTGGACCAAGTGAGAACTAAGGGGAAGGGATTTCTAGGAAATACTTTGACACCCATATGGGTGGTCAAGAGAAATGGACCTCTCCACCCAGTCAAACCACCTTCGGTTGACCTAAGTTTCACCTCACATGCATTACATTGATTCATTCTTAAGTATTGTTGGATGTCACAATTCATTTTCTCATGCATTTGAGTTACCGTTATTTTGAATTAATCTCATGAGCTTTTTAATGTGTAGGTAGTTCTTAGTCTAGAGAAAATTTAATGTGAAATCCTTGAGTGTTTTAGTTAATGTAATTTGATTGTTTGAGTGCTAGTGATTAAAGTAGTTATTGTTGGAACCCCGTTCACTGGTAACGCATCGGAAATAGGTTTTTTAAAAATTTATACAGATCATAATTAATCTTGAACCAGTGAACTTGAGATTGTAATTATTTTTCCTGAACTAATACATACAATATATAAATACAGGAAATTGTAATCAATATATAAAAAAATATTTAGATACTTACCAACGTTTGGAGGTTCCTTTACTTTACTATATGCTCCTGGTTTGTACCACTGATATTCTTAGCTATTCGTGGAACTGGTAACTGCGTGTGGGTGCGTCACGTATTCAGGAACTTAGGAGGATGTAGAGAAAATAAGAAGAAACTATTTCTTCCAAGAGAAAAAAAAACTTAAAACAATTAGAGTTGTTCAAAAATTGCTCACCAATTGCCTTTATTTCCTCTTTTTATCTCACACACACAATTGCTCACCACCATAATTGCACTGATGCATTTTTCTCTTTTAAATATAATGTGTTAACTTTTTTTTTTTAAAATTCAAAATCAATTTAATCAAAAACCAATCAATTAAACCAATCAATCTAATCTTTTAAGATATCAAATATCTTTAAAGATATTGATTAATATTTAGTTTATTTAATTTGATTTGAATTCAAACTATTTAAATTCAAAAATTTAAAATTTAATTTAATAAAATAAAATAATCAAATTATCTTATTTTATTCAAAAACAAATATCAACAAACATCCTCTATTTAGTGATTAATAACATAATTAAATAATCTTATTATTTAATTTATTTAATCATCATTATCCGTTAATCAAATAATTTCATTATTCAATTAATTCCCGAATAAATACGTGTCACTTTCGTAATACAATTAGTTAGACAATCCAATTAATTAACCGTGACCCTTGTTACCTAAATCGATCGGGCTAGCAAGGGGACCTAATTGACCCACAGTATTTTGAGCTCCAATAATCCTTAGAATCATTAATTAAACTCTTTAATTAATATTTATTGATATTAAGTACAAACTTGAGGTCTTTGGTAACCAAAATTACATTAATATTAAGTTTCCACTTAGTGTAGTTATCACTAGTTAATTTGTCGTTTGCGAGAATTTGAAGTAATGCAGAAGACATAATTGCTGAAATAAATAAAACATTCATTTAGTCATTTATTAAAAAACAAGTGCGAGTTCTTTGACATAAATTTAAACATGATGCATGAACATGTTTAACGAACTAGAAATACCCAAAAACAGTTACTATACCACGACAATCTAACGTACCACAAAGAAGAGCCGCCTTAGGGTCGGTCAAGTCTTTGCATGTTCGACCGAGACATTCTCAATCAAATGATATTATAGAATAAATTTTATTCCATATCATTCAACCATCGTTTATTCAGTCAGGTTTTTAATTAACAAAACTTAATCAAAACCTTCGTGAGTGTAACCCACCATTTCAGATCTCACGAGCTTAACTCGAGAATTGCCGCCTTAGGGTCGGTCAATCCTGTAATACCCTCAGAAATCCTATCTGTTAGGAAGTCAACCTTAGTATTGATCTTTGTGAAAACCCTCCTTAGGGAGGACGAAACCAAAACCGTCATGAAGCCCCACTCGGATCTCACGGTGTTGAACTAATGATGGAGACTACGGGATATATATGTCATATATCCTTCTCCCACTCACTATTGTAAAACTAGGGTTTCCTATTATCCATTAATGCACCTAGACTCTTCATGATCAAAAGGTTAACTTTAATCAAGTTATCTAGCGCATTCACAATTTCATTATTAGAAACAAATTCTAATTAACTAATAAATTATTAATGATTTTTAACTATTAAAAATCTAATCTATTAGTGAATAATCTAAGCTTTTGTAAACTATTTACTAAGCTCAGATTATTATGAGTGTTCACCAACTTTTAACTATTAAAACTCTAACACTTTATTCGGTTCATTTATTATTAAGTTATTAATCATATTAATCCTAATTACAATAAATGACCCTATTAATCTAACTTATTAAACACTTTGATAACTAGATTAATATTAATGAGAATTAACAAGTTTTCTAACTCTTAAAAAACTAATCTCATTTTCAAAGCCAATAATGTATTTACCTATTTTAATCATATTAAAAAAAATACATAAAATATTAGGCTATGATGCATGTATGACATATCAAATATATTTGTGTATGCACATCTAATCTAAATGACATATGCATGCATGACAATGCTTTTATCATCACATAATATAAAGCATACATGAATTGACCGAGTAATGTGGATTATTTAACCTAAAACAATTGAATCTAAAATTACAAAAATAACCCCAAGGCATTCCTTGGTCTTCTTGTAATTTCTGAGTCTTCCAGTCTCTTCAGGTCGCTCTGATTCATCTCATGAATCTAAAATAGGAAATCCGCACGGAACGCACTAGGCAAAACTTGCCAACGGAACCTGTGCAAGTCGATGTGAACAGTGTCCGTGACTGTTCGCGCGAACAGTACCGCATGAACAGTTCCCGAGAACAATATCGTGAATAGTACCTGTGAACATTACCCCCCAGTGAATAGTGTCCATTAACAGTACCCCCCGTAGCACGTATTTCCAATTTTGCCCTTTCGTCAATCGTTTTGTTCATCGGATTATCGACCATACATTACATTGAAAATGACATACTTGTGTGTTCTTGTGTTTATTGGCTTGTGTTTATATGATAATGAACTTGATTTTGAGCTTATATAATTACGCATTTAGTTCCAATTAATTTGGTTACTTATTCATTAAATTTTGAGTTAAAATTAGGTGGTTAAGAAACTTTCCGTGATTTTGTCGTACATGGTTTTCGCTCTTGTTTTTCAAGTTGAATTCCATATTTTTTGTGAAGGTTGTCTTGATGACTTTTGTGCATTAGGGAGTCTTGGTTTATAATCTAAAAACAAATTCAAAATCGGAGTTTGGAGGCCAAAGATATGGATGAAGAAAATAGGAGAGCGCGAGAGGGATGAGAGGTGCCAAGCACCTCCTCCCTGTAAAGGCGCGTGGCATCCACGAGAAGGAAGTGCTGCTGGTCTCGTGGATCCCACGTGCCTCCACGGGAAGCCAGCATGGCAGCCTCCCATTGGTTGGATTTTCACTTCGTTTTTCCCTCCCGTAAATATCTTGCTTTCCTCTCACTTTCATTTCAAGAAAACAAATTCAAAACTTGTGCAGTTTTTTCTCTCAATATTTTCTCATCTTCCAAACACCATAACTTTCTCATTTGGAGTCCGTTTTGAGTGATTCAAATTGGAGAATCCTTATCTACCAGTTATCTACCATATCTATAAGAGTTGGGAATCATTTGAGTAGTTTTTCTGGTAGCTTCACTCACGAAAATGGGACTGCACAGTTTTTGTTCAAGGTATTGATTTCTATTTTGTTCTTGATCCTCAAGTCTTCAATTGCCTTGGGTTTCTTCTTATATATATATATATATATATATGTATTTTTGATGTGTTATCATTGATTAGAGAAATAATCTCTAATAGAGCTAATTTGAGCTTCAATTGATCAACATGTTGAGTTAGGTTTTACTAAATCTATGTTTTCACATGTTTGAGTTGTTGTATTGTGCTAGCTTTAAATCTAGGACTATCTTGTGTGTTTATTGACTTGATTTTGTTTATTGATAGTCTTCTCATATGCTAGGTCTTGTTAATTGAAGATTAAATGAAATAGCGTATATGATTGATGATTTAGGACTTGATTGGATTTAATTGATTATCTTGAGAGTCTAAGTTCTATTATTTTGCTAGAGATGTATATTTGATTTTATCAAATTGATTCTAGCATTTATATGTGAATGAACATAATCTAGACTTTTGTGTGTGTTAGGTTTTTCACATACTCTAGGTTGTTTGTTCATGTTACAAGAATCTAGATATAATTGATTTGTGCTTTTAAAGACAAATATCTAGTTCTTCATGTTTTGTGTCTAATCCACACATTTCATATGTACATGTATCATTGAGTGTGATTGCATTGTTTTTAGGATTATAAACTAGAATATTTATTATTTGAGCATATTGATTCAATTCTAGTTTCCATAGGATATATTGATCATATATACTATGTTGTGTGTGTTTGCATCATTTGCATTCACTTAGATCATTTACATTGCAAAAGGTTGGAAGTCACATTCCTTAGAAGTGATTCTTTGGATTGTGCATTGTAAGACTTAGCTAGGATCGGGGTGATCCTGATAGCTAAGCAGCGGAAGTCACATGTTTGGAGAGGGGATCTTCAACTTGTGCAAGTGGAAGTCTCGACTAGAGTCGGAGTGACTTGGATAGTTGAGCATTGTAAGACTTGGCTAGGATCGGGGTGATCCGGATAGCTAAGCGGCGGAAGTCACATGTTTGGAGAGGGGATCTTCAACTTGTGCATGGAAGTCTAGACTATGATTCGGGTGATTCAGATAGTTGAGCAATGAGGCATCTCTTTCATTTTGTAGGGTTAAAGGGTAGATTTCTAGGTAAAGTGGTCACTTGAGAGATTGTATCTTTTTATCTTACTAATGAATTTGTTTGCCGGTGGTTGTGGTATCAACTCGAGGATGTTTCCTCTTAGGAGGTTTTACCACGGAAAAATCATGTGTTGAATTTCTCTATCCCTATCTCCTTTATTTGTATATGTGGTGATATACATCTTAGTTGATATCTTTGTAATTAAAATTCATTGTATATCATCTTTGTGTATGTTGGAGCTTTGTGTATAAAAGCATTGTTATAACTTGAGTTTGTATCACATACTTGATGATGTTTATCTTGATTTTGTTTGAACAAGCATATCTTTATTTGAATCGATATTGCTTGTAATTGTATTTGAAGTGTAATACAAGCTACTTAGAGGGACAAACTTATGTTTGTTTCAAGGGAGCAAAAAAGGTGTTGTAACCTATTCACCCCTCATCTAGGTTAGCTTAACGCAAATTAACCGTGTTTGTATTTTTCAGGGGCAGGTCGCTTATGGGCAAAAGTGTGTAAGGCGTTATACAACAAATTATTCCCAACAGGACTTGAGAATGAAGATCTCCACGTTTGCTGAGGAAAAGGGATAACCCTTCCATGAAGCTTGGGAGAGGTTTCAGCTACTGCTTACACAAAAGCCACTACATACTTATCCAGACGAGTTGAAGGTTACCTCATTCTATAGTGGTCTCACCTCCTTCAAACAGATGATGGTTGACAACGCATGTGGATGACCATTGCAGAAAAGAGAGCTGGAGAAGCAAACGATATATTGGAGAAGCTAGCTCAGAACTCTCAATAGAAGACCTCAAGCACAAGAAGAGGTGGACGATTAGAGATTGATGGAGGAATGGGCATGGCAATAGAGATGTCAACAATGGCTAAAGATATGTAGTCAGTAAAGGAACTTATGAAGAACATGTTCAAGCCTAGTGCCAAAGTTGGCCAAATTACAGATGACACAATGACTTGAGGAGAGGGACAAATGGAGCAAAAGGAATCTTTAGTTCTATGAGGTTTCCAAAGGCAACGGAATGACCCTTTCTCAAACTCTTACAACCCAGGTTGGAGGAACCACCATAACTTCTCCTGGAGCAACAACAATAGTTAAAACAATAATCAAGGGTACTAGAATCAAGGTTTCAATAGGTACAACAACCAAGGACGTTTAAGCAACAACAATTAGTGGGGAAGCACAAACAACAACCTACAGAACAATTTCAACTCTCAGACAAACCCATACCAACAGAAGACCAAGTTGTTTGAGGAAGTTATGAGAGATTTCATTCAGGCAACTGAGCAGGCTTCCATAGCCATCATGAACTCATAAAGTTCAATTGAACAGTTGTTGAAAAATTACATACAAACAAACGACCAAAGGTTCAATGGCATGGATGCCTCTATCAAGAAGTTTGAGACTCAGCTAGACCAAATCACAAGTGCTTTAAATAAGCATGATAAGGGGAAGTCTCCTAGTAGCTGTAAACATTCCAAAATGCTAAAGGTTGTTCAAGGAGGGTGTGTCAAGTTAGAGAAGGATAAGCCACACATGACTCAAATGAAGATTCTAAAAATGTAAAGTGTGGAAACTTGGAGGAGTTGGAGAAGTCTACAGAGGGAGATGAGCAGAAGGTAAGGGAAGGTATTCTGACCAAGTTAAAAGACCCGGGTAGCTTCATCATAGCCATCACCATAAGAGACTTAACAAAGATGGGAGCGGTGCTTGATATTAGGGCTAGCATTAATATGATGCCCTTGAAGATGTACGAGCAATTGAATATCAAGTCCCTCAAGCCCACCACAAATACTCTCAAAATGGCAGACAAATCCCCAAAAAACCCCATATGGTGAAGTGGAGAATGTGTATCTGGATGTATAAGAGCTGAAGGTCCCAGTAGATTTTGTTGTGTTAGATGTTAAGGAGGATGTTTCCCATGAGAGGGATTGGAAGTCGCTTTTGGGAAGGTCATTCATGGCCACAGTAGGGATGGTAGTATACGTGGTGTCAAGGAAGTTATCCTTTAGCTGTGGAGGGATAAGTGTCGAATTTTATGTTGACTGGCCCGAAGAAAGATAAGAAGATGGGTGATTTGTTTTGTAAGTACCAAAAAATAGAAGGAAGAAGAGCAATGTGTGTGACCTTGTGAAAGCATTTGAAATGGCTTCAGAGATGAAAGAAAGCCATCAAAATTATGTGGAAGAGCAAGAAAAAATGAAGCTAGAAGATATTATTTTTGACAAACAAGTGCTTAAAGAAGTAGCTAGAGAGTAGTGAACATGAAAAGGAGAACAAAAAGCTACAACTTGAAGTCAAGCGTCTCAAGGCTAAGAATGGAATTCTAAGGAAGAAGGTTCAAGTATTCTCTACCATCAACAAGGAATTGGGTGAACAACTTGAAACCCTTGAGGAGGAAAATAAGTCAACATCGAAGGACCTAATAGAACTTGCTAAACTTTGAGGAGAATTCGAAGAGGAATATGCAAGGAAGACTAGGAAGTATTTGATGGAAGTGGAGCAAAAAGCAAATGCCTTGAAGAAGGCTAAGGAACAATTGAGAAAGAAAGAGGAAGCATTGAAGATTGCAACACCATGTGAGGCAGCAATACGATTGCATTGTTCAATTGGACAAAGTGGAGAAGGTGGTCAAGACACTTCAAGTGAGGCAACACCAAGTGCCTCAAGTCATATTATCAAAAGGGAGTTTCTCTCAATTCTCTCCTACTTGCCATTTTTGCTCTAAAAGAGGACACATTAAGGCTCATTTCTTTAAATTTCAAAATCATAGGAGAATGAGTTAAGATAGGTTTAGGAAGAACTCTATAAAAGTCAAGAAAATCTGGGTTAGAAAGGATCTTGTGAGGCAAGTTAGGCCAAATGGGACGGGAAGGACAAAAGAGTTATTAGCACCCATTTGGGTTGTTCAAAAGTGTGAATCTCCCAATCCGGTCAAACCACCTTTGGTTGACCCATGTCTCACATTTAGCACTTTGCATTGAAAATTTCTGTTAACCACCCAAAAAGGTAGAGGTCCAAAGAAGAATTTTCCCTCCCTACCAAAACTTCTTGGAGTAGAAGGATACTACTAGAAGAGCATCGGCCCAACCCCTGATAGAACCAGGATTGGCACACCTATGGTGACCATGTATGAACCAGGACCGCAACCAAGGTCAACTCAATTACCTCGTATCAAGACATATTGGTGCCACAGTAAAGAGAGCCCCGATGTCAGGATACACCTGTTCCATGATGTCAAAGAGCACCGGTACCGTGGCCCGTGTTTTCAGATACCCCAATATCGCGGTACCTATCCTGAACAGGTCTAAGAAGCACTTCCCACCCATCCGGCGTGGGAAACAATAACGGGAAAGTTCCAACACATCTAGAGAAAGACCACCCAGAAAAAAGGACCGGTATACCAATGAGCCAACCCAGAACAAGACCATGTCCAAAGGAACAAAGCTAGTAGTATCCTCTAACCAGAAGAGGAGAAAGTTGTCTTCTTCTACCATTCACAAGCCCCATTAATCGAAACATTCAACTTCATCAAATCTTACCAAAATGGAAGTTATTTACTTGATTCAAGGGACAATTCCCGGACTTAAATACAGCCTTCATCAACGTCAAATTAGTGTTGCTATAATTGCTAAATTGATTAACCAAATTATGAGGGATGGACAGCAAGAATTGGAACCTAAAAATATGGCGAACAAAGAATCAATGGAATTATAATTAACGTTATGAAACCAAGCATTGATTAAAATATATACCTAACTATCAAAAATACATGATATTAGAGATGAAAGTGTTTTATACTTAAAAACCAATAGAACCGAAAACCATAAACATTGAAGACCAATATTTGGAAATTAATAAAAACATCTTAAAATTATTCCATAATACAGGGTTTCATCGTCTATCCTAGTACAAAGAAAATTAGGAAGACATTAAAATTAAAATAGCAATAGAACTTGAAAGATGCATTGAAGCTCTGCGTCTGTCACACACGAAACAAGCTCTTCGCATGAACCAAAGTCACAGCTCCCAGTCACACCTCCACCAAACGACTACTCCCTCTCAATTTGTGCGCAAGAAAGGGCTTTATAACTCTCTCACTCTTCAGGTCGGTTTCCCAAATCAAATAGGAAAGTCAAATTCCACTTGAACACCATTGGTCCATGTGACTTACTTGTGGTCTAACTATAGTCCACACATGAGTCCAATTTCTTTTTATCTTTTTCATTGTTTTAATTTTTGCCTTGGGCTTACCTTGGGTTTTACTTGACTTTGCTTTAACTTGAACTTGATTTTGGCTAATATGAGACTCAGGCTTTGGTTTTGGGCTTGAATCTTCAAATATTCTGTTGACGGTGATTTTTGGATTACGTAAAGTCGATCACGCGTCACACAAGATGTGTAGAGTTTGCAATCGTATAATCAAATCAAGAAGAGATAAAAGATATCATGCAAGCAAGATTTTACGTGGAAAACCCGAGAGGGAAAAAACCATGGTTGCCGGTGACGGTGAGAAGGAAAAATCACTATAATAATATGATTACACACTCAATCTTACTTGCTCTCTTGAATACCTAATGATTCGTAACCCCTGTTGGGTATTTTTTAGGTCTATTTTTACATCTATAGAACCCTAGTTCTTGGAGTACAAATAAAAGAAAGGTAGTAGTGATTTAATAAAACTCCGACTTGTTGGAGTCGTTGTAATCATATCAGAACTTTTGCTTATTTTGGATTCTGACAACTCTAAGGAAATTTGTTTCCTCATCAGGGTATGCTTCTTGAGAACTTATTGGAAGAGGATTCTTCTTTACGTGTTTAAGTCGTAATTGTGTTATCAATACGCCAAGCATCTGATCGTATTTGGACATTGTCCACGTGTTGCTTAGCCGATCGTCTTCCAAACCCGACCAGATCTCTTTTACCCCCGACCAAGAATCTTCACCCGATCAAGTAGCTAAACCTGATCATTTAGTTTTCCCCCGATCGTTATCATGATAACACGATCAATCAAATTACCTTGGTCGGGTATTCATAACCCGACCATCTAAGTAACTCTGATCAATGTTGTAGGGTTATTTTCCAATCATTTTAGGTTGGTTCAATTTGGTTGACATTTGTTGACACGTCACTAGTTGTCCCCATGTAACACGATGTTTATGATGACGTGTTATCTCTCCAAATTATACCAATAACATATTCAAATAATTAAAATAAGGCCATATCTTAATGATTATTTTCCAAGTTCCATGCTATTTTGCCTGAAACAAAAAAATAACTCAAATGAAATAAAAATAGATAAATCAAGTAGCTAACAAATCCAAATTAAGGGATATAAATATGATATAAAATATACCCATCAAATACCCTCAAACCTAGATTTTACTAGTCCTCGAGCAAAATAAGAAACAAAAACTAAAAACTAAAAATTATAACGAAACCTACAATCTAAAAACGAAAACCTAAGCTAAGCCACAAACATATTTCAAACCAATTAGATCAAGATGCAACTCAAGATACCAACAAAGACAAATGCATGCTAAAGCCACTGAATAAAGACTAAAATTATGTCACTTATTTGAATGCATCACTAGTTTGATGAAAAGCCCATACTCAAGATGCTCTAGCTTCAAAAACACCATCGTCAAATGCCATAGATGTAATTCGCCTCGACTCTAATTCTTACAAGATGTCACTCATATTTCACACAGAACCTAGGCAAATACACTCATCAAGCATATGCGAATGGAGTTTATGCACAAGAAATTTCAAATTATTATCGCATATGAATATATAATATAGAAAAATGCTTGAATTTATGCAAAGTATCTCATGAACGGAATCAGACATTAAGAACAAGATAGAGCACTTGTTTCCTTTACTCTTAACCTAGCATTCCTAAAAGATCAATTAGGACTTTAATTTGGTTGTAATGAGGCCATGGGGTGAAGGTTAAGAACAATGGGAAAAAGGGTAAGCAATAAAACTTGGGACCATATCTAGAAATTCTTCTGAAAATCTTCAATACTCTGTTGAATTTCTTCGAACTCTGTCTTCATTTAACTTGCATCCGGGTTTCTTGAAACTTTCACGAACATACTCCTTCCCTTTTTCACTTTCATTTGATTCATCATCTCATTCATTCATTTTTTTTATAATAAAAATTTTTTTGAATTCATTTTTTTTTTGAATGAGATGAGAATTTATACATCAATTTCATAATTTCCAACACCTCTCATACATTTCTTACGTATAGCTTCTTTCTTTTGCCCTATATGTACATTTCACGATCCACCAATTTTTTTTTAATTCATGTGTCTTCCAACCCTCTTCACTCTTCTTCATCACTTCCTCAATATAATCCCAAGCTATAAGGTATGGTTAAATATTAGAGCTTATGGGTTTCCAGTTAATGTGGGTGATGAAAGAAAAAGGCTTATAGTGTTTGGCTTCAAAATTGGCTATGGAGCACACACACAAGGTAGGAAATATTTAAGGCCTTTTAAAGTGAGTTTAAGCACACATTTCCTATGTCACTTCTAATGGTTCAACAAAATCAAGAGCAATTCCACATGTGATATCTTTTATGATGAATGTTCTTTAATATCCAATGCATAACCTATTGAGATCAATTTCTAATTATAAGAACCTGATAAGTGTCTAGGAGTAGAAACAAACAAACCCTCTATTATGTACGCTTTCTGGCTTAGTAAACTCACAAGGGTAGTCTCCACTATTAATCATGGCAATCCAACTAAGCATCATATCCACCATCACATCAAGAGCATTTCATAATTTTGTAAAAATGCAATGCAATACTCTAAGTGGTAAGACGTTAGTCTAAACTTAGTGATTAAAGCATACACTTACGTCTCGAAAGGCAAACCTAAGAGCATCTCGAACTTGGTTATTTTGTAGAAGACAGACTAAAAAAAATGACTCTTTTTTTCCCACCCTCAAACCAATTGTAAACATTGTCCTCAATGTTTCCTCAACATAGTAACCACAAATGCACAAGCAAATATCAAAAAGATATAGGAAAAATAAAAGACAACATCAAATAGTAAGGGAGAGATCACACCTGGTTGGTTCCGTACTGCATTCTAACAAAAAAAATGAAATCAAGAACACACGTTAGAGAAAAAATAAGCACTGAAAAATATATATAAATAAAAAAAAACAAAACTATGAAATTGACCACTGACCCCACTTTTTTTTTTTTTTGCTTTAAATCTAACAACCTAGGACACAAAAAATAAAGAAAAAAAAATCCTAAGAAACTAAAAAAAAATGACAATACAATGGATCAACCATAATCATCCAAAAGAATCTCTTCCACTTTCGAGTCTAACTGTGAAGTTTTCCCTACAAATAGCAAAGGTGTAGACTCAAGAGATGAAAAAGAATTTGTCACAACATTTTGTCCATCACTCACACAATCTCCCATAATTCCTATGTCAAACCGAGTTAATTTCTTTTGCACTTGACCATCATCAAAATATTCTAAGAATGGATCATGATATGCATGGTCAATCATGTTAATCTCACTTACCTCTTCTTGCTCTTGAAGTTGTTGACTAACATTAAAAACATTAAGCTCTGCAATCATATTCCAAAAAGACAACTTCAACACACCATTACGACAATTAATTATTGCATTAGATGTAGCCAAGAAAGGACGGCCCAAAATCACATGAATTTGCCCACTAGTGTTTGAAAATACTATTAAAGTGTCTGTCTACAACCTAGAGTGGGGGTGAATGTGTTGTTAATCGATTATTACCAATTTTTCGATTAGTCAATATTAAACATATAACCCAATTAAAACAAATACAGAAAATCAAGTAGAAGTGCGGAAATATAAATAACACTTGATTTTGACGTGGAAACCCTTTGACAAGGGAAAAACCACGGGCTATCCTTCTAGCCACAGACGATCACAGAAATCCACTATATGAGTAAAAAGTTACACCCTCAAGTGATACTCGGACTCTCACTCTTGACAACCTTAGGCTATGGACACTACCACTCGCCACTCTTGGTTCAGTCCCTAGTGATATCCCCTGATACACTACTCTTGGCGTGAGCACCTCATACTCTACCCTGCGGGCCTTTTATAGCGGCTCTTGACCGATGCTTGCCAACCACACCTTGGTTGCAAGACTTCAATGCTTGTGCAACTTTACCCCGAAGCCATAAGACTTTGACTCAAGAAGAGTATAAAAGTCTAAGTGTGTACATGACAATATACTCAATGCAATAATGTGCAAGACTAAACACAAAATGCTTAACTAGATGTTATAATGCAATTGAACACCCTAGTTATCAAACAATGCCTACATGCCCATACATAATGACTCAATAAGATGCAAAGGGATTCTAGCAACCTAATTGTCAAACAAGTCCAACCAACACAAGTTGTCACAATAAATAACAAGGGCAATAAATGTGCAATCAAGAAATGCAATCAATGAGGCATAAACAATAATGTCTAAATGCAAAACATAAAGACTTAGCTAGAAGGGCAATGTGGTCCCAAAATTCTAGCTATCAATAAGAAACTCAATTAGTTGTGTAGAGATTTTCCAACAACCTAATTGTCAATTAAATCCACATGAACATTCAATAAAGTTTGACTAGATAAATAAACATTAATCTATCAACCTAATCATCAACCAATATCACAAGAATGTTCTAGGGTTAGCTATTTAGGGAAAATCAACCTAATCATGTAAGCTACCACAAACAAACCCAATTATGTTATAAAGACTCATAAATATATGCAATAAGTAGAGTCTAGGTATTTAATCATGCAATAAATACCTAATCTAGAGTAAGAAGAACAATAAATGATATTCAAAGAAGTTCTTGCTTATCTAGTCATGAAACAATGAAGACCCATGCTCAAATAATGTTGAATGATGCAAGATGGAGATGGGTTTTGGGTTTGGAGAGTCAAAGATGTTTTCTTGAAGCTTTCTCTCTCTAGGAGCTCTAACCTCTCTCTAAAAATGATTTTCCGATCTCTTTTTCGGCCAAGAAGAGAAGAGGAAGAATATATATGAAGCCCTAGTTAAAAATACGTCGTTTTTAACTTGGGAAACAGAATCCCGTCAAAACCGCTATGCGTACCGCGTTTCAGCCATGTGTCCAGACCGCGGTACATACATCAGTGCACCGTCTGGACAACACCGCGGTTGGGACCGGTGTGCGTGCAAGTGCACATGGAGTGGTCCACGCCATGTATGACGCACTGGAGAATACCGCTCCGTGCGCCGCGGTGCGAGCAGAGCCTGCCAAGCGGTCTAGGCCGCGCTAAAGGGAAAAATCCATTTTTAACACTCAAGAAAAATGCATATCTTACAGGAATGTTGTGCAAGTGTGAAGTGAGTGAAATGCACACAAAATGAGGCACTTTTAACATGCAAGACATGTTAGCAATTTAGATACAATGTAAGATATGATATCTAATGCAAGCTAGTGAGTGTGTTTGAAAAGGATGCACACATATAAACAATAAGGAACACAAATGCAAGATAAACAAAACATGCATGAAGTGTGTGTGTGCACTTAAACTCTTCAAGAGACAAAAGTCAAGTGAGTATACCTTTTGCTCTTGAAGTCATGGAGATGCTTGGAAGCTTGCCAACACGGACCTAAGCTACCCATTACACAATCATCCCCAATGTGGTGTGGTTTGTCATGAAATAAGCCAATCATAAAATCGAGGTCCTTACAATCTCCCCCTTTGGCTATTTCATGACAAAACAACCACTCACAAACAATCCTCACTAAAATAAAACAAAGCTATTGTCCATAATCACTTCTACATTACAAAAGAGATACCTAGAATCTAAATCTTCAATATCTTCAATCTCTTTGTAGAATTATCAATGTACCTACACACAATAGCAAGAAGCACTTTCCAAGAACAAGTGCAAGTGAGGTGAACAAATAAAAACAAGCATTGCACTTAAATACAAATAAAGCAATACAAAGAATGCATGTGCAATGCTCCCCCTAAAAGGTTACTCTCTCTCTAGGCTTCTCCCCCAAAGCACAAACATGCTCCCTCATGCTCCCCCCATATTTCTCAAGACTTCTCCCCCTTTTTGTCATGAGATAGGCAAAGGAGCTCCCCCTATAGGGTTGCTTTAGCAAAGAGAGATATTTGCACAAAAGATGGTTGCATAATCATATACATAAACTTTATGCAACTTAAATAATTGAGAGAGATTCAAGGAGTTTTATTTAACAAAAAAAACGTGTGAATTTGTTGCTTTGCATGCAAGACATATAGCATTCAAGTTCAAGAAGTGGTATTTGGCAAAGCAAACATCAAAAGGGTTTCCAAAAGAATTCAAACCAATTTGTACCCTTTTGTCAAGAGCAAACAAGATATAGTTTTTCAACATGAATTTCAATTTAAAGAGCAACTATATCAAACTTTATAAGCGAAACAAGACATGAGTGACTTTTGCACCCTTTTTGATTTTTCCGGATAGGATACCCGTATGATAGTAGCCTTGTTCAACTAATAAAGAGAGAGAGAAGACTAAATTTGGATGAGACATCCTTATTTATTGCATGGATACAAGATCCTTATTGAGTTTAGTCTTCTCAGTTGCTTTCACACATATTTTGCACTAACGCAATCAAAAACATTTCATGCATATCATTTTAAGCATGTCATTAAAAGTTCTCATGTCATGGAGATAAATTATGGGTCATCCAAATGTACTTTCCCAATCAAATCTCCTAGTCCAAAAATGCATTGTTGAACTAAAATATGACATCGATTGCAAGTAAAGCAATGTTGCACACTTATTAAGAAAATAACATATAAGCATATATGTGCAACCAAGAATCTCAAGCAATTATCAAAAGAGCATAAAATAAATCAACTTTTTGCACATAATAAATCATGCAAGTTCACTCTCTTTGCTTGAGCTCCCCACATGGGGTCAAATCCAACCAAGTCATTGGGAGACATGTCCTCCTATAGACTTACCAAGTCCAATGGACCTAGTTGCATCTAAGGGAGTCATATGGGCACTTAGGCAAGCGGGTTCATTCTTTCTAACCCACCTAGGTTCCACCTTATCATTTCTAGTGGTCATTGACATGTTTATAAATTCCCTAGGTTCATGCAAACTTGCCTTCTTTTTCAACCGTTTTTCTTTCATGCTTTCTAACCTGCACCTCTTAATGTATTTAAAGCAATTTGGTCTTAAGTGACCAATCATACCACAAAAATGACAAGTAGGTATAAAAGAAGAGTTTATACCATTACATTGAGATCTCATCGAGGCATCACCATGTTGATGAGGTTGTCTTTGATAGTGCTTCGGTTTGCTTCTCCTTAGAGCTTGAACCGATTGGTGGCACCTTTGTGGTCTAGCTTTTTGAGGTGGTTGAGGCGGTTGATCATGCCCTCTTGGTTGAGCAAGCCATTTATGGTCACCTCCTTTCTTGATAGTTGACTTGTTGGGGGAGGCGGTTGGCTTCTCAAGGACTCGTCCTTTCTTCTTGGATTGCCTAGGCTTTGGTTGACTTGCCAAGGCTTGTGTGGACTTTCCTTGAGTAGAAGATTGCTTGGATGAAGCTTTGCTCTTGCCTTGAGCTTGAGGTTGCTTGATCTTGGCCTTGTTTAATTCTTCAAGGCGCCTCATCTCTCTATCCTTGAAAATCTTCAATGTGATGTCTTTATTGGCAAGTTCAGCTTTCATTGCCTTCATCCTTTGGTGGCAATCTTCAATCTCCTTCTCATACTTGGACACATCAATCTTGTCCATTATCAAGGAGTCATCAATGGAGGTCTCCTTCTCCATGGTCTTCAATTTTGAGACAAGAATGGAGATGTCTTCCATTTGCTCATCTGTGATCTCTTTGTACCGTTGAAGTTGATTTTGACAATTTTGCTTGTTTTCTTCAAGGGTACGGATCTTTTCCTCCGAGGAAATCTTCCACATTCTCAAAGTCTCATTCTCCTTGGACAGCTCTTTATTTTGCTTCAAAACTTTGAGAAGGATCACTTGCCACTCCTCAATTGAGTCAATTCTCTCATCAAGGCCTTTGCCTTGGTCACTTGTTGCCACACCAACACTTTCCTCTATATTAGAGTCAAGATTCAAGGCCATGTTGCCTTCATCCGAAACTTTCACATAGGAAGCACCATAGGCCATGAAGTTAAGCACATGCTCTTCACCATTGGAACAGTCGTCGTCACGCATTTTGACCAAATTCTTCTTCTTGAAGTCATTTCTTCATGAGTTATTCTTTTTCTTCTCAAGCTTCAAAAATCTTCTAAACTTCATTGCCGTGAGGGCCATCTCCTTATCGGAGTCACTATATGAAGTAGAAGCAAGGATGTTGGAGCGAGTGCTCATAGAACCTCTAAAGGTTGAAGCATCCTCAACATCAATGGAGAGGCAAACATTCCTTTCTTCGAAAATTTCCTCTCTATGTGTTTCACTCTCACACATAGTGTTTAGTGAATGAATGAATGCAATGATCAAAATGCACACAAATGCAACACACACAAACAAGAGTAAGGATCACCTAAGTATGTCTAGGAACCCGCTCTGATACCAATTGAAAATACTATTAAAGCGTGTGTCTACAACCTAGAGGGGGGGGGGGGGGGGGGGGTGAATGGGTTGTTAATCGATTATTACCAATTTTCGATTAGTCAATATTAAACATATAACCCAATTAAAACAAACATAGAAAATCAAGTAAAAGTGCGGCAATATAAAGAACACTTGATTTTGACGTGGAAACCCTTCGACAAGGGAAAAACCACGGGCTATCCTTCTAGCCACAAACGATCACAGAAATCCACTATATGAGTAAAAAGTTACACCCTCAAGTGATACTCGGACTCTCACTCTCGACAACCTTAGGTTATGGATACTACCACTCGCCACTCTTGGTTCAGTCCCTAGTGATATCCCCTGATACACTACTCTTGGCGTGAACACCTCATACTCTACCCAGCGGGCCTTTTATAGCGGCTCTTGACCGATGCTTGCCAACCACACCTTGGTTGCAAGACTTCAATGCTTGTGTAACTTCACCCCGAAGCCACAAGACTTTGACTCAAGAAGAGTATAAAAGTCTAAGTGTGTATATGACAATATACTCAATGCAATAATGTGCAAGACTAAACACAAAATGCTAATTAGATGTTATAATGCAATTGAACACCCTAGTTATCAAACAATGCCTACATGCCCATACATAAGGACTCAATAAGATGCAAAAGGATTCTAGCAACCTAATTGTCAAACAAGTCCAACCAACACAAGTTGTCACAATAAATAACAAGGGCAATAAATGTACAATCAAGAAATGCAATCAATGAGGCATAAACAACAATGTCTAAATGCAAAACATAAAGACTTAGCTAGAAGGGAAATGTGGTCCCAAAATTCTAGCTATCAATAAGAAACTCAATTAGTTGTGTAGAGATTTTTCAACAACCTAATTGTCAATTAAATCCACATGAACATTCAATAAAGTTTGACTAGATAAATAAACATTAATCTATCAACCTAATCATCAACCAATATCACAAGAATGTTCTAGGGTTAGCTATTTAGGGAAAATCAACCTAATCATGTAAGCTACCACAAACAAACCCAATCATGTTATAAAGACTCATAAATATATGCAATAAGTAGAGTCTAGGTATTTAATCATGCAATAAATACCTAATCTAGAGTAAGAAGAACAATAAATGATAATTCAAAGAAGTTCTTGCTTACCTAGTCATGAAACAATGAAGACCCATGCTTAAATGATGTTGAATGATGCAAGATGGAGATGGGTTTTGGGTTTGGAGAGTCAAAGATGCTTTCTTGAAGCTTTCTCTCTCTAGGAGCTCTAACCTCTCTCTAAAAATGATTTTCTGATCTCTTTTTCGGCCAAGAAGAGAAGAGGAAGAATATATATGAAGCCCTAGTTAAAACTACGTCGTTTTGAACTTGGGAAACAGAATCCCGTCAAAACCGCTATACGTACGGCGTTTCAGGCATGTGTCCAGACCGCGGTACATACAGCAGTGCACCGTCTGGACAACACCGCGGTTGGGACCGGTGTGCGTGTAAGTGCACAGGGAGGGGTCCACGCCGCATATGACGCACTGGAGAATACCGCTCCGTGCGCCGCGGTGCGAGCAGAGCCTGCCAAGCGGTCTAGGCCGCGCTAAAGGGAAAAATCCATTTTTAACACTCAAGAAAAATGCCTATCTTACAGGAATGTTGTGCAAGTGTGAAGTGAGTGAAATGCACACAAAATGAAGCACTTTTAACATGCAAGACATGTTAGCAATTTAGATACAATGTAAGATATGATATCTAATGCAAGCTAGTGAGTGTGTTTGAAAAGGATGCACACATATAAACAATAAGGAACACAAATGCAAGATAAACAAAACATGCATGAAGTGCATGTGTGCACCTAAACTCTTCAAGAGACAAAGTCAAGTGAGTATACCTTTTGCTCTTGAAGTCATGGAGATGCTTGGAAGCTTGCCAACTCGGACCTAAGCTACCTATTACACAATCATCCCCAATGTGGTGTGGTTTGTCATGAAATAAGCCAATCATAAAATCGAGGTCCTTACAGTGTTCATTACAGGTTGAGTATCAATAACAATGAAGTCCATAGGAAAATAAAATTTATCAACCTTTATCAGAACATCCTCTATGATTCCCCTAGGAATTTTAATAGACCTATCAGCTAACTAGAGTCTCACAAAAGTGGGTTTCAGCTTCCCTAATCCCAATTGCACATACACAGAATATGGAAAAAAATTAACACTCACCCCTAAATCAAGTAAGGCCCTATCAATCATATGATCACCTATAACACAAGAAGTGGTAGGACATACAGGATCCTTAAACTTGATAGGAGTTTTTATTTGGATTATGGAACTAATATGCTCTGTCAAAAATGCCTCTGTTGGAACATTTGTTTTTCTTTTCACAGCACAGAGATCTTTCAAAATTTGGCATATGCAGGCACTTGCTGAATAGCATCAAGGAATGGGATGTTTATGCGAACTTGTTTAAACACCTCCAAAATATCATTATGTGGTGTGCCTTTCTTTAATGGAACAAGTCTCTGTGGAAATGAAGCTCTAGGAATATATGGTGTAGTAGCTAAATCTGGCTCTAGTGACTCTCTAGAAGTGGGTTTCTCAACTATGATCTCTTCACTAGGCTAATGACTAGGCCTCTCAGTTTCTTTCCTCTCTCTAGGTACAGTCACATGATTATCAATTATCTTACCAGACTTAAGAGTGGTGATAGATTGAGCTTCTTCATGATGAACATTAGAGACAGGTGACAATCCTACCTCACATTGACCCTTTGGATTAGGAACTGGTTGACTCGGGAGTTTTCCTCTTTCTCTCTCTCTTATGACAGTGGCTAACTGACCTGCTTGAGTTTCAATCTTCAAGATAGCTTGCTGGGTAGTTTGCATAAATTGCTGCAAAGTGTCATCTAAGGAAGGTTTCCTTTGAGGGACAATAAAATAGGGAGTAGACTGAAAACTAGGAGGATGTGATGGAGGAGCAAATTGTTGCCCTCCATGACTCATTGGTGGCTGGTTTTGCCTCCAAGGAAAATTTGGGTGATTGCCATAAGAATTGAGTGCATTTGCGTGCTCAACATAGCTCTCAGAACAAGTATAGGATGGGTTAGCACATGAAGCACACACCTCACTCCTAACACTATTGGTTGTGTTCATCTTTTGACTCAAAGCTAATGCTTCTACTTTCCTATTAAGACTCGATAAAGCATTCATTACATGTACATCATCACTCATCTCATACAACCCCGCTTACTTAGGTACTTGTATTGACCTCTCCCATTGGGTAGAAAAATCCCACTGTTGAGAAATTTCAGACAATGTCTCTAGGAATTCCCATGCATCCTTCTCCCTAAGGTTTAAAAATGCTCCACCATTCATAGACTCGATCATGTGTCGATTTGACATGGTCAAACCATTGTAAAAATATTGCACAAGTCTCCAAACTTCAAAACCATGGTGGGAACATTTTAAAAGCAAGTCTTTAAATCTTTCCCAACACTCATAAAATTTTTCACCCTCTTTTTGACAAAAATTAGAAATTTCTCTCCTAAGGGTATTATTTTTCGCCATGGGGAAAAACTTAGTTAAAAACTTGTTAACTAATGACAGATCTAGGAACTAGGGCGTTCAACCATGCTTTTCCCCTATCTTTCAATGAAAAGGGAAAGAGACGAAGCCTAACTTACTCATCTGAAAAATTCTGGAAACGGAATGTAGAACAGATGTCAAGAAATTTCTTAACATGCATGTAGAGATCCTCTCTATCTAACCCATAAAAGGATGGAAGAAGCTGAATTACAGCTGGCTTAAGCTCTAAGTGTGTAGCCACAGTATCCAGCAACACTATGCAAGATGTATGATTAGCTGTAACAGGTGAAAAGTACTCCCTCTGAGTTTTCTCATTAGGTTCTACGATCTCTGTCATGTCAAAACTAATTGGAAAAACCTAAAAAAATCTAGAATTATGTTGTCAGATGCAAAAAATAAAAAATTAATAAAATATAATAAAAAAATAACGAAAACAAAATGATAAAAGAAAATAACAAAAACTATAAAAACAAACAATAGACCTGACACAATAAAAACTAAAACAACACAAAGCAATTAAAAAAATTTAAAACACAACTCTAAAAAAATAAAATAAATAAACACTCCTCACACAAAATAAAAAAAAAATTTCTAAAACCAACCAACAAAACTAATCACAGTGCAAACAGTCCTAATTCTTTTTTCCTTTTTTTTTAATATTCAAACAATAAAATAGAACCTAAACTATAACTGGTGGAAGAATTAAATAAATCTAGATTAAACTAATCTTTCAAGCAATCCCCGGCAACGGCGCCAAAAACTTGTTGTGCTAAATTTTAAAAATAAATACTCGCAAGTGCACGAGTCTATTGTAGAATAAATAATGCAAGTACGAGGTCGTTCCCACGAGGGTTGTGAAAAACTAATCGAATCTAAATTTAATCTAATCATATCCTAGTTAGCTGAATGTGATGAATTAAAACTAAAATTAAACTAAACTAAAGCAAATAAGGTCAAAAGCAATTAATTAAAGAATTCTAAAGTATTCGAATCCACCACTATGTAATTTCATAGCTTCTAGACAATTTATTGATTCTCCAAATTAGAGTGACAATTAAAAATCCATTTATTGTCTACCCATGAATTTAACAATAAGCACATTTAATGAAAATCTTAAGTTGGTTTTCCTTCGCTTCAAAATACAATCCTCGAGCATTCTATGTATCCAAATTAATGAAAAACAAAGAATGAAAGGAATTATAATTAACGTTACAAAACCAAGCATTGATTAAAATATATACCTAGCTATAAAAAATACATGATATTAGAGATGAAAGGGTTTTATATTTAAAAATCAATAGAAGCGAAAACCATAAACATTGAAGAACAATATTTGGGAATTAATAAAAATATCTTAAAATTATTCCACAATACAGGGTTTCATCATCTACCCTATTACAAAGAAAATTAGGAAGACATTAAAATTAAAATAGCAATAGAACTTGAAAGATGCGTTAAAGCTTCGTGTCTGTCACACACAAAACAAGCTCTTCGAACGAACCAAAGTCACAGCTCCCAGTCGCACCTCCACCAAACGACCACTCCCTCTCAATTCGTGCGCAAGAAAGGGCTTTATAACTCTCTCACTCTTCAGGTCGGTTTCCCAAATCAAATAGGAAAGTCAAATTTCACTTGAACACCATTGGTCCATGTGACTCACTTGTGGTCTAACTATAGTCCAAGCATGAGTCCACTTTCTTTTATCTTTTTCATTGTCTTAATTTTTGCCTTGGGCTTTACTTGACTTTACTTTAACTTGAACTTGATTTTGGCTAATATGAGACTTGGGCTTTGGTTTTGGGCTTGAATCTTCAAATATTCAAATAATTAAAATAAGGCCACATCTTAATGATTATTTTCCAAGTTCCATGCTATTTTACCTAAAACACAAAAATAACTGAAATTAAATAAAAATAGATAAATCAAGTAGCTAACAAATCCAAATTAAGGGATATAAATATGATATAAAATATGTCCATCATATATATAGAAGCCCTAAATGAAACTATGTCGTTTTGGCAAAAATAGGCACAAAACGGACTAAGTGCACTGGTAACTACACGGGTAAGGGACCCGTGCACAACCCCTGCAAATGACAAACCAAAGAGCATCCTACCTCAGTGCACAGGTAACTGCATGGGTAACTGCACAAGTAGAAGACCCGTGCTCAACCCGTGCTGTCATACAAACCCGTAGCCCTCAACCTCAGTCCATGGGTAACTGCACGGGTAAGACCCATACACAACCCGTGCAGAATTGAGACCCGAGGATACCATCCTTAGTGCACAGGTAACTGCATGGGTAGGTAACCTGCATACTACCCGTGCAAAAGAGACCTCCAACCGGGAAGGTCACTCATCACGCTAAGAAAAAGCACATCAACGTACGGGCGCAGACGTTTCTGAACACACATCGAAAAACGAATTTCAAAGACCACAACCACACTTAGATATAAAACCAAGGTGCATGTGTGAGAAGTGTAATGAAGAACACACACAAGCAATAAGGAACACATGCATGACATCACAAATGCATGTAAGTGTGTGTGTGCAACAACAAATTCATGTCAATACAAATGCATAAGATGTGAATGTGTGCAACTAAATCTCTTCAAAGAGAATTAAGCTCAAGTGAACTACTACCTCTTGAAACTCATGAGATTATCGGAAGCATGTCTTCGTGAAAACTACACTTGAAGAACCTATGCTACCCGTTACACAAACATCTCCGATGTGATTTGTCATGAAATAAGCCATAAAAAATGAGGTTCTTACATTTTGATTAGTTTAAGAGTGTGGTTGCATTGTGATAAAGGGATAGGATGTCATTGTACATATATGATAGTAATGTTTTTGTTGTTCGTACAACCAAACTTTCGAACTCTTTCCTATTATCTTTGTTGTTTAAAACATTGATCGCACTAAAATTGTTATACATTTTGGCCATCAATTCCATATCCTTTAGCTTGTTTTCAAGTGTGTTTTTGTGTCTAATGGTTCTATTCTTGTTAATGCAAGCATTTTTCGGCCAAAAGAAGTTTGGGAGGCAAAAATTAGCAAAAAGTGAAATTTGATAGAAAAATGGGCAGAAATTGTGAAAAGCTTGTGCAGCACATCTAACTTTAGAGAGCCATTTCTCCCTCCTTAGATGGAACCATGTTTCAGATTACATATATTTGGAAAGCCCCAAGAGTCTAGGTTCTAGTAGTTTTTACGGATTTTGATTCCGAGTCTTCTAGAGGAAGTTATAGCCATTTTAGTGTCTATTGCGCCTCAGTGCATGGGTATTACCCGTGCACTACCCGTGCAATTCACCGAAAACCCGAAAGTTGATCACTCGGGCATGAGCCAACTGCACGGGTAATGCACGAGTACCTTACCCGTGAAGTTACCCATGCACTGCACTTTCTAGCTTAAAAAATGACGGGTTTTAAGCAATTTTAGAGGGGCAATGATGTCTTTTCAAGTCAGATGGTGCCCTAACCTCCAAAGCCTATAAATACACTATTTTCTTATTGAAAATAGTCTTTTACACACTTCAAATCTTCCACCCTCTTCTAAGAACGAAATTTCTCCCATTTTTAAACCCTAACCACTAACCTAGATTTAGGAATCATTCCTCACCAAATCTAACCATCATCCTCAACATCTCTACTCAAAGAGGCTACTATGAGGTTGGATTCAAGCTTCAAAGAAGGAGGAGTTCTTCATGGGTCTTCTCTATCTCTCATCTTTTAGTATTTATTTTGTATCTAGCATGAATAGTTAATCCATTTGTGGGAGTTGATGTAATTAAACTTGAATTTGGGCTTTCCAACATATTATGAATATTTGATCTATTTTAGTTCCATTCAATTATTCTTAATGTATTTAAAATCTCTTTGAATTAAGTAGGAATTCCAACTCTTGGTTTATTGATTGATGTTGAATTTCTTGAATGTTTATTAATTTGAATTTGGTATCTCCTTGATTAGGTAGGCACTCCAACTCTCAATTCAAGTTTGTATTGGATTAATGATCTCCTTGGGTTGAGTAGGCATTCCAACTCTCAATCTAAGTTGAGATACACACATTTAGGTGACTAAACAAGCTAATTTGAATTGGAGGGATGTGTTGTGAGCACACCAATCCGACACATCCCGCTGAAAGTGTGGAAGGGGTGGATTGTGAGCATTCCAATCCAAGCAATCCCGACTACCTTAATCAATCTAGGCTTCATGAGAAATCCTCTCTACACTCAATAGAGTACACCAATCATTGTTGTTTGGGGAGAGTTGAGTGATCTTAGAATCATGCCTAAAGGTTGATTTAGCCCAAATAGATTAAATCGGTTCTTAATTGATTGATGGGAATGCCCACTATGTATGATTGCATTGACTCCCACTCATCTCACTATCATTAATTTGCATTCATTCTAACCTAGTTGCATTTATTATAACCTAGTTTAATTGCAGTTAAGTTGTTAACCTCTTCAAACCACCATGACATTTTACTTTTATGCATTCTAGTATTATTATTCCTAATCTAATCATATACTCCCTCAATCCCTGAGGAACGATACCCTTACTTGCCATTGCACTTGTTTTGTAAATAATTTGAGGCAATTGAGGTTTTTATAAATTACTTTTGATGGGTATTTTCTAACGACAAAAATGCACTCGTCAAACATTGAGGGCAATGTTGAGTTTAGGTTTTGGGGTGTGGGCATAGTGTTTCGATTTGAGCCTGTCTTGAACAAAAATTAAATTTTGAATGTGATGTTTGAGTATTGAGGAGTATCGTCCATTGCACTAGTTCTTAGTTTGGAATAACTTTTTATCAATCTATGATTGATCACACAAATTGAGTTAGTCAATTTTCTCTTTATGACTTAGTGAAAGAGATTTTGCACGAAAATGTTAGGAGCAATAGTAGAGACTACCAAAGTTAGAATTTGTGCCTAAATTTCTTATTTTTGAGGGTTTAATTTTATTCTTACAATCTATGTTTTAAAATGTTCTATGCTTATGTTGATCTCATTAAGCATTATACATATTGAATGCCAATGAACATGCATGTGAACTACTTACTAAAATTTGTATTCCCATGTTAGATATACTTTTGAATATGATTTTAGGCAGTGTGTGCTCTTAATTTCCACATATTCCAAACACATACCCCAAAGCAAAGAAAATTGCGAAGGTCAAAACACAAGCCATACCCACTAAATTTTTAAACACAGTCCTATATTACAAAATGTGAGGAATAGCGTGTACTCAGGCATCCTATGAAATTGTGCAAAGAAGGGTAGTGTCAAAAGAAGAAAAGAAATAATTAAGCACTTGAAACCCTAGTTCCATCATATATATATATATATATATATATATGTCACTCAAAACATAAGTGACATCTTAGCACAAGAAAAAGGAAGTATAGCCTAGACGTTAAATTTGAAAAGTGTTAGAGTCATAATAGAGATACTAGAAATTGCCAAAGTACCACAATATAAAAACTTAGTATGGGCAATGACCAATATCACAAATTTTCATTTACTAGTTGAAATCTAGAGAAGTCCTAATTGATATTTAGGATGTCTAACTTGTGAATACTCATCAATGCATGCCGTTTCCATGTTCTTGGTTTTTCAACTCGTTCATGAGATCCATTTTATTAGACATATGCTTCCAAGAAAAATATATCTTATGCGAATACATTCACACATATATTCAATTTCGCATATGTTGATAAAGAGTGAGCCTAGGATTCTGAGAGAAAAATTGACTGAAATCCAGCGAGGATTAGAGTCAAGGCGAATTGTATCCATACATTCCAGTTCAGAGTCTTTGACTCTTCGAAATTAGAGTGTGAGATTCAATTGGGTGAAATTTTATATTGAATGATATCTTGTTAGTTTCTACTCAGTACTTTTTCGCTTGATCTCTTCATTCACATGTATCACAGTAAAAATCTTTGAAACATTGGCTCTCGTAACATTTTAGGAGTATATTTTTGTTAAATATTTACTAGTTTTGCTTGAGGGCGAGCAAAGGTTAGGTTTGGGGGTTTTTATCGCTCTAAATTTGTATAGATTTTGAGCGTATAATTCACCTATTTTGTGTCCGTTTATCAGACATTTGTATGTTTTAATTATCTCTATGAGTTCGTTGCATGTATTTATGTTATTCAGGTGAAATTTAGGACTTGATGAAGATTATGGGAAAAATCAAAGTAAATTTGCATTTTTGGAGACATCTACGAGTTACACCTCGCAGAACCAAGTGTTAGATCATGTCCAGAAGACCCTTCCATCTAGAGCTATGAGATTGGCCTAGCAGGAAGAAACTGTGAGCTACCTCTACGAGTTACAACTCGCAGATCCAGGCAGCAGAGCATAAGCTGAGAGTACTGCGAGAGCAGACTGCGAGATCTACCTAGCAAAAGGACGTAGCAGCCAAACCAGATATTTTCCTATGATAACCTACTGCGAGTTCCACCTAGCAGTTCAGTTCCATAAAAGATTGTGAGAGTAGACTGCGAGTTCATCCTCGCAGAAACATCACGTAGAACAGCACCAGAAGAAACTGCGAGCATAGACTGCGACGTCCAAGTTGCAGATTCAAGTCGCAAAGAAAGCAATAAAGAAGATATGTGAGATACAACCTGCAGTAAGGCAGAGCAGATGCTGAGCCGACTTAACTATGAGTTGACACTGCGAGATCCAAGTCGTAGTTCAAGGTCGCAGAAGACTTTACATGTCACTCTGCAAGTGGGTTTCATCCAAAAGTTTTTCCCATTATATAAACATCTTTTTCTTTCTAGAAAAGTGTGTGTGAAAAGTGTTAGAGAAAGTTTTAGTATAAGAACTTTGTAGCTACAGTTAAAAACACCATTTTCAAGAATCACTCACTTGTGCTTTAGATTAAATATTTTAGTTTACTTAATTTAGAAGTAGAGTTTTCTACTACTCTTTGTCATTCAAGCAAGGTTTTATTGAGCAAGCAAGAGGAGAGCATAAGGAACACCATGAGTTTTCTTTGTCTTTCTCTTTTCTTTACCTGTATTTATTCGATAACGTGTGGCTAAATCCTATTTGTTGAGGATTTAGTGATTGTATATATGTGAACACTTTTAGTAATGATCTATTCTATCTTGTATCTATTTCGAGTTTGCACTTATGCTTAATATATTCAAATGTTAGTTATTGGGTATGAACTTTACTTAATATCTAAGCGTGATTTGTTGTGCATGAAAGGTAGATCTATCTCTTGGCTGACCAATCTTGAGTAGTTTATACTTGAAACTCTTGCATATAGATTTTTAGTGATAGGAAATTGGTCATGAACTTTATTAGCATATTGCATCATTATCTCTTCAGCATATCTTTAGAATCTTTAAATTAAGCAAATTACAAACAAATTCTCATTAGATTAATTTTAGGTGAATTATACTAGATCCATCACAGTAGAATAAGTTTCAAGTTCCTTGTGGGAACGAAACCCTTACTTGTGTCAGCTATACTCATCAGCAATTCATACACTTGTGAAGGGTTATTTAGACTCGTGCATTCCATTTTAATTAAATTTAGTTTTGAGAGTACCATTAGTTTAGAGGTACGCTCGGAGTGCGTCAACACACCAAACCCCTTCTTCATCTTCTTCATTTCATAAGAGAGAGATGAGCTTCCAAGAACATCCATTGAGGTTTTCCTCTATGGATGTCTCTTCACCACCATTTCTACATATCTTCCACCACTTTTGAGAGTTGATTACAAGGAGATAGAAGTGGTCTATGACCAATTTCGAGCTAGGGATTCATGGAGCACTTGGAGGGATTTCTTCAAGGGTTGTCTCCTTTAAACTCATTCTCTTTGTATTTCATGTTTTCTTGATTGTGTAATCTCCACTTGGGAATATTTGTAAACCTATTTTGAGCTCAATATATGTGATGTTTGTTTTTATATTCATTTGGGTTTTGATTCATTCTTTCTATTATTGAATAATCTCTTATCTAGATATGCATGTGCGTGGAGATTGGAAATTGATATGTATTCATGGATAGGATTAAGAGTATATTAACCTAATTGTAGGAATAGGTGTAATCAAATATCCCATTTGTGTGTGTATGTCTTTAGAAGGTTGAAATGCCTTGTTTTGATGGATTTAGGTGTATGCGGGTTTCGGTTGTGCCTCTATGAAGGACCAATCTGGGTATAACCTTGATCATTTAGCTCTAAAGAATGGGTGAAACTTGTTCTATGCATGACCCTTGCTAGAGTAAGTTTTGGCTATATGTTCATGTGCTTAATGGTAGGGACTACAGGCACACTTGCTCTATCTATGACCTTTTGGGAGTGAGAAGTGTTTTCAGATCCCTTAATTAAGGCAAGAGGCATAATTGCTCTATTCATGACCTTTGGGGAGTGATTTGTGTCTAGAATCTCTTAATTAAGAGAACACGCCCTTAACTTGAATTAAAATTTCTTAATGCCTTATGTTGGCGCTATGTTCATGTGCTTAATGGGTTTTTGACCTTAAGACACAATTGCTCCATCCATAACCTTTGGGGAGTGATGATTTGATTTCGGTATTCCTTAATCAATGAATGATTTTTAACAAGAGATGATTTGGTTTCGGAACTCTTAATCGTGAGAACGAGCCCTTGACTAATAGGATGTCCTTAATGCCTAACAACCACTATTTGTGCACTTATGTATGGTGAACTTATGGAACCTTGTGTGATCATTCTCATGCATCTCTCTTATTCACCCTTTTATTATTTGTCACCTTAAATACCATTCTCACCTATCCGCATTCTATTTACATTGCTTTCAATAAACTCTAGAACATGAGACGGTCGACGGATAACTCCTCCCTATGGATGATACCTTTGCTTGCTGCTACAATAGTTACTAGTCACTAGCACCCTCGAGGTTGAACTTATAAATATTTTTGACATACGCAAATGACCCTATGTCAACCCCTTCCTTTGCAGCTGTGTAATCGGACCATATATATACCTATTTGATGTCCCCATTTCCTAGCTTTTGTTCTCGTTTTCGAGCGTATTTTTGTATATAAGTGTTTGTTGAGCCGTGTGTAGGTACAAATTCCCTAAAATAAGGTTTTGAGCTTAAAGATCAGCTTGGGAGGCAATTATGAACTTAAATAGAACAATTAGAAGTATTCAGAGTTATCGCGGCCTCGCCGTTGACCCAAACCGCGGTGTGATTCATGGTCAACCATGGTAAGCAAACCATTGTTTCACGGTGGATCCGCTGTTGAGCTAGAACGCGACACAGAGACAGCGGCCCAGGTCAACTCTGTTTTCCAAAGCTAATGGGCTGAAATTGTACAGGCTTGTGCAGAATGTCTAACTTGCAGAGGCCATAACACCCTCCTTAGATCGAACCACGATGATTTCTACATATATTTGGAAAGCCCTAGAAGTCTACTTTCTAGAGGTTTTTACGGATCGTAATTCCGGGTTTTCTAGATGGAGATATGTGCACTTTCGTAACGATGCGAGAAGCTGAAATTCCATACTAGTGTGCGAGGCGACCAACCCTCACTTGCCTCACCACTCACCTCAACCTCTGCCCAAACATCACAGAAGGCGAGGTGACATTCGAGGTGACCATTCCACTCGCCTCGAAGCCTGGAAAGGCCAAAATAGTCATTTCATGCCCAACTTTCATCCCTAAACTCACCCTAACTATATAAACACCTCTTCTCTTCTTCTCTTCACACAAGAACACCAGCAACCCTTCATTTTCTTCATCTTCTTCATCAATCAAGAGAGAGAAGCTTCCAAGAGCATCCATGGAGGTTTTCCTCCATGGATGTCTCTCCACCACCATTTCTACCCATCATCCACCACATATATGAGTAGATAGCAAGGAGAAGGAGTTGTATTTGACCAAATTCGAACTAGACAAATGAATGAGCTCTTGGAAGGATTTCTTCAAGGGTTGTATTCTTATTTACTCATCTCTTTGTTTTTCTTGTTTTCTAGATGTGTAATCCCCACTTGGGAATAATTGTAAACCTAATTTGTGCTCAATATATGTGATATTTGTTATTAAATTCATTTGGGTTTTGATTTGTTCTTGTTATTATTGATAATCTCTTATCTTGATTAGCATTTGTATGGAGATTGGAAATTGATATGTGTTCACGGATGGGACTAGGAGTAGATTAACTTAATTGTATGAGTAGTTGTAATCAAATATCCCATTTGTATGTGTATGTCTTAAGAAGGTCGAAATTAACTTGTATGGATGGGTTTGAGTGTTTGTGGGTTTCAGTTGTACCTCTATAGATGACCAATCCGGGTATAACTGTAATCACTTTGCTCTAAAGAATGGGTGAACCTTGTTCTATGCATGGTGAAAATATAGCTCAAGCGTGTGTCTAATAACCTAAAGGAGGGGGAGGGGGAGGGGGAGAATATGTTTTAATCAAGTTAATTACCAATTTTTCTCGATTAGTCAATATTAGAGATTCACCCCATAAACAAACATACAAAATCAAGTATAAAATGCGGAAATTAAAACAATTAATTTTTACGTGAAAACTCTTCAACAAGGAAAAAACCACGGGCTAACCACTTAGCCATCTCCGATCCTCAAATCAATTATTGTAATGATGTTTACAACCTATGGTGAATATTCGGCATATCGTTTCCGCGATCATCGGTTCAAATCCCTAACAACGAAATCTTTATAAAATATATTTATTATTTCAAGACATAAGAAATAGTACATTAGTGTATTACAAGAAATTTTTTTTATATATATTTTTATTCGGTTTTCAATTTTTCTTTAATCTCTAACAAATTTTAAAAAGCATATAAAATAGAAGGGACATACTAAATCTACTCAATCTTATATGTTTTTTTTTTGAAATATTACGATAATTCGTAGTTTTGGGACGGGACATGACTTGAACCCACAATCACTGTATAGGTGTGAGGTGCATATCACATAGCAAACCTTTTCTTGTCCGGTATGCCTATATCTTGTATGTTGAAAAAAAAATTCTTATGAAACATTGACATTAAAAATCTTAATTTCTTAATGTGTATTCGTACCATTATATATTTGAATGTTTTGTATATTGTACGTGTTATAAAATTGTACATAAAGGTACAAGGAGTAGATTTGAATTGTAGTAAAGAGACTCATCAGCAGACATATTCTGATATGTGCAGGCGAGCAATGGGAATTTCAGGCAGTAGTACCGCGATTTGCTTTTTGGAATCAAAGGACTCTCTGCATATCTGCATGTATACAATTTTAAAATTTTAGATACAACAAGCAAAGGGGGATTTACAATTTTAAAATTGTAGGATATTAACAATTTTGTCCCTAAATTGTCAGAAAATTTCCCTTTTTTCATTGACATTGATATATTAACTTCTTTTATCCTTAACTTTTCAGAAATGCATCGAAATAGTCATTCCTGTTAGTCAAAGATAACGAATCTAGGGGTGCGTTTGGTGCGCAGGATATGATTGGACTATTTTTAAAACATGGGATTGGATTGGATTGGATTGGATTAGATTAATTATAGTGTTTCCCGTGTTTAGTATAACATGAAATTGGATTAAAAATAATCCAATCATACCTTTGGCTAAGTAATGGGATTGGACAAAAAAAAAATTATCTAATAAAAATAAAAAACCCAATCACATCCACCAACCCACATCCACTATCAACCCACATCCACACTCTTACATCAACGATCTCTCTCTTCTCCTCTTTTTCTATGCTTTCTTTTTTCTTTCTTCTTCTTTCTCGTTCTCTGTTTTCTTTCTTTCTTTTTTTCACACAACTTCAATCAACAATTTTCATTCACAAAATCCAACAATCAACTCCATCTCCATCTTTATCTCCATCCAATTTCTCATTTAAAAACACACATCTCTCCTCCAACCTCTTCTCTCTTCTCTCTTCTCTATTCTTTTTTAGATCTACTACGGTGGTAGCGATGGCGGTTAAAGCAACAGCAATGAGAGGCGCGGCCGCCAGCGGAAGTTGGAGGTGTGTACAAATCTTGTGGTGGTCGTTGACGGCGAGAGGAGTCGTGCGGCGTTGGTGAAGGAGGGGATTATTTTATCCCGTTGATTTGGAGGGGATAATTTTATCCTCCTCTAACAGAATTAAAATGATTTTGGGATAAAAATAATTCCAACTGTTTAAACTCACCTAACATGGGATTGAACAAAAAATAGTTCAATCCCAGTCCTATCCTGTGCAACAAACGCATCCTAGAAGTAATGACATCTTTCTTGCAGCAAACCCTTCAAAGTAACACGTGGCTTTTGATTTATGTTAAAATTAAAAATAAATAAATAAATAAAACAAAAGAGATTGATAAAAGGGAAATAGGTGAAAATAGCCAAAACAAAATTAGTTTTTCTATTTTTATCCACCTCTCAAACTTTTATTGTTCTTGTCAAATTTAGTCATTGAAATGATAAAAATATCCCACTTAAAATTTTCTCATTCTGTCTCTCTATATATAAAATAATGTTGATTTTTTATTGTTTTTTCTAAATGAAGGTCCAGATACAAACCTAGCTCCATTGTTGGAGATCGAAGGTCTGTGCACAGACCTCCAACAGGGGCAAACCTCATAGAGGTAACAGACTGACCTCCATTGTAGGTACAACAAATATACAACGGAGGCCAGTACAAAAACCTCCAACAATGGAGGTCTATGATCTAAAAAAATGTTGTGTTCTAATTATTTTTGGCGTGTTTAATCCAAATTTAGGATTATAAATGCTAACAAATTTTTTTTGGCATGTATAATTCAAAAACGTTTAGATTAAACACGCTCAAGAGGAAAAAGAGAAGAGAAAAAGGTTGATATTTAATAGAACTCCAATTATTTTGTTATGATATTATACACATTAAAAAAAGGGTATGATCGTAAATAAAATTATAAAAAGGAAATTATACACTAACAATTTTTTTGGCTTGTATAATCCAATACATGCTAAAAAAACTTGCTAGTTTTGTTTTAATCACAAACTTCGACGGTCGGATATATAACAAAATTTGTCATTAACATGAGAAGCATTATTATTTTAAGGCCTATATGCTACAGTTTTAATTGCGTATATTGATGGAACGTGAACGGATTAATTAAACTCCCTTATGTACATTGTTTAGTGGTTTATATTTTTTTATGAGTAATGTTAACCTATACCCTTAGGGTGCGTTTGGTGCGAGGGATATGATTGGACTATTTTTAAGACATGGGATTAGATGGATTGGATTGGATTTGATTGAAATTATAGTGTTTCCTGTGTTTGGTGCAACATTGGATTGGACTAAAAATAGTCCAATCATGTGTTTGTTATATGATGGGATTGGACAAAAAAAGTGGCACCCATTTAACTCACCTCCCATCAGATTTTTTCTCTCCACTCTCTCTTCCGTTGACCCACTCCATACTTATCTCATTTTCTTCTCTCTTTCTCTCCTCTGTTACCAGACTCCTCTCTTACCAGATTCCTCTATTTCTCTTCTCTCTTTCTCTCCTCTCTTTCACTTCTCTCTTCTCACTTCTCTCTCCTCCCACCTCTTTCTCTCTTTTGTGGTGGAAAAACATGGGAGAGCAACTCCAAAAACCACATACGAAGAAGATTAGACAGATCTTGGACCACCTTAGCCAATCTCAGTCCGGCGACACCACGAAGACCAGTGATTGAGCCATGTTAGTTTCATTTTTTTTCTAGAAACAGATTTGTATTTCATTAGGTTTTTATTTTTCAATTAATTTTGTTTCGGTTTGTTTTGAAACTCAATCATTATAAATTTCTTTCTTAATGTGTTGTGAAATCGTATTTGCATTTGAGTGGATTAAGTTGATTTGTGAATCTAGAATTGGTAACAGAGTTGAATCTAGAATTGACGATGAAATTGGTTGGTGAAGAAGTTGAATCAGTGATGATGGGATAAAAATAATCCCGTTGATTTGGAGAGGATAATTTTATCCCCCTCTGATGGTATAAAATTAAAATTGAGGATAAAAATAGTCCGGTTGTCTGGACTCACCAAACATGGGATTGGACTAAAAATAGTCCAATCCCAATCCAATCCCGTCAAACAAACACAGAGCACGAGTTAACAACTAAAAACCAACTAAAACAAGAAAGTCATTAAATATAAAAGTAGAAATAAGACAATTAATGCAATGATAGTATATTTATAACATTTCCTGCTTTAATAAGTTTTTAATTGTTAGGGTACAAGTTAATGCTACCCATTTTTAATTTATAAGTACCTCTTAAATTTATTTATTTATTATGTCTCGGTAAGCCACGAACTCTTTAATAAGGTTGACTTATCTAATTCTTCTTGTATTCTTTTGATTGTCGTTTGTTCCTTGAATCCCAGACTCTGATGAAACAACCAAGTAAATAACATTATATATATCAAATAGATTGCTCAATACTACTCTTGTCAAATCAAATTCTCGATGAACTTCTATTGATTAAATAGTAAGTGTTTGTTAAGACCAATCTTATCCTAATTTGACGCATGTTTGAGTGATCCAATTAATCTTAATTACCATCCATTTGTTAAGTTTCTATTGCTTATTTGTTTATTTAAAGGAACGATCTTTTACTTGTATATTAGTACTATACATAGTGGTGGCAATTTGGGCCAGGCCCAAACGGGCCGCCCAGCCCGGCTCGGTTTTTTGGCGGGCTCGGCCCGCCAGCTAAACGGGCCAGACCCAAGCCCGTTTAGCTGGCAGGCCAGGCCGGGCCCCCATTTCAGAAAACCGGGCCGGGCCCATGTAGGCCCGCGAAGCCCTCGGCCTAAAAAAAAAATTTTGAATTTTTTTTAATTGTTTTTTAAAAATTTGAATTGAAGGGTACCTTTTGTAATTAGCCAGGTTACCATTGGTGACCGTTAGGGTGGGGGGAAATATTGAATTATTAAAAAAAAAAATTTGAAAGCCCGACGGGCCTTTAACGGGCCGGCCCGGCCCGGCCCGTTTACCACATGGGCCTAACGGGCCCGGGCCGGGCCGGCCCGAATTGCCACCATTAACTATACATACAATGCTCAATTGCTTTTTAAGAAAGTGAAGTACTATATTTTTTTCTCTAATGCTTTGTGAAATATCATAGAGGACATTACATTTGCAGTCCAAAGATAGTACGTTTTCGAAATTTAGTATACAAATTTTGAGTTTTAAAAAATGATATGATATATGTATTGCATCTTAACAGATCTAGCTAGTAGTGCACATCTCATTCAAAGTTAGTGATGGGATTTGAGTCGTATAATACTTATGGTGTGTTTAGTATGACTTTTCAAATAGAGTTTTTTAAGTAGATCTTTTATTAATAGAACTTTCATTAAGTAGAGATTTTGACAAAATAAACTTTTGGTAGTATAAATTATAAAAAAGTGTTGACAATGTATTTTTAAAAAATGATGCTATTGACAATCATCTAAATATCTTTCTACACTCCATTTTAATATTTTTTTGATTAAATGTCAATTTTAGCCTAATTAAAATTACTAGAGAAGACTAAAAATTCTGAACACACTACAAACCAATTTTTATAAACTCCAATGTTATTTTTATTTAATTTAATTTTTTATTTGCTTTTCACAAACTCTAAAACATTTTTTTATTTGATTCCGAAGTGGTGGGAATGATTAACCACAAAAATCAAACAATTGATTCATTTATATTGAATAGAACTTCAGTAGAACCATAAGCTTATCGAAAAGAAATGGTATTGATTTAAAAGAATTGTGTTTCGGTGGAGATTTTATTAGGTTGAGAATTATATTTTTATTTTCTAATGCGATATTTTTATTTGAGTGTACGAATTCAATTCTGTGACCACATAAGGAATTAGCTATTTTGTGTTCTTTTTGCTAGTGAAATTTTGTTAATTATCTGAGTTCAATGGAGTGAGTGTTTGATTTGATCATATAATAATAATGAATTTATTCTTTTTTAATTGATAGGAGTAATCTGAAATGAACGAATAAATATATGATTTTGAAGCATCTCTAGCATTTTTTAAAATTAGGATTTTAGGATCAAGTGTTTAAAAATAATTGAGTGTCAGAAGATAAAAGGATAATTTTAGAATTAAATGGATTGTCTAGATGAAATGTCTTTAGAAAAGGAGTGTGAAAAGATAAAATTGGATTATAAGAAGAAAATCTCTTTTAAAAATAGCTTTTGGTTGTATAAATTACAAAAAAATATTGACAATATATTTATAATATAAGAGTTGCATGGTGGAATATCTAAAATTTATAAATGGTGGTTGAGACAATCCATATACTTTAAAAATGCTCAATAGCTTTTATAAAGGGTAGTTGAGACAATTCATATATTAAAAAAACTGTTTTGAGTTTTACCAAAAAAAATAATTCAAAACAATTTCTAACATTAAAAAAACGATTTTGACCCTTACAAAAGCCATATCGAACACACAATTAAGCATGTCTAATAAATTTTCTTTAAATTCTACTTTTTATATTTTGAACATACAATTTTGTGTTTGATAAAAAACAACATTTTAATTTCAGGATTTTTGTATATATATTCAAATGAAATATTGAACATACCGCCTTTAAACTCTTTGACTACTATTTCACCCTTAGTGCCACTCTACAGAACCGTACATGAGATTTTCGCCTCATACGGCTCCTCGTTCAATTCTTTCGAAGTCATCGGGTCCTTTTCTTGAATGAAAAGGCAAGCATGAGAGTCAAGAAATGAATCTTGCCTAAACGCTTATCTTTAAATATTGAAATACGATTAATTGCAAAGCTTTGCACGCAATCAGATAATATATGGCACCAAGCCACTAATAAGTGACTGAGAAAATATGTTATCACTAGCGTAGTTTTCATACTTCCGGATAGTTTGTTTTTTACACTTAAAACTTAATGGATCTAATTGAAATTATTAAATTATATTGTTTGTTTATTTTACGTGGTTAAATAACTTAAAAATACCAAAAAACAACTTAAAATAAATAGTAAAAAATTATGACTTTTAACTTAATTCTAAATCACTGGATTGTATTTAATATATTTTCTTTCAAGATTATCCTCCAAAAAATAACATTTTCCAATTTTATCATAATTTTATATTATATAAATTTATTTCTTTTAACCTATTAATTACTTATGATAAACCGCTTTAAAAAAAACATTAATCACATTGTCACTTTCAAAACCATCGTTGAACCTTTAATTTATTTATTTTATGTAAAACAAAATCATTATTTATCATATTTTTAAAAAATAACAATTATATATCATATCTTCATCATAAATAATATCTTATCTTTATTATATAAAAATGATTTAGGATTTGTTAAATTATTTTTATTTTGTTGTTTGTATCATATAAAATAAAAATACATAACATGTGCTTATTTCATGTCTTAGTGTGTTTTGTGCTTTTTTCTTTCTGTCTCCCCATGTGCCTCTGGCCCTTGTTGGCGCTGTCTTGGTTGGGACTTGGCTCCCTCTTGCATATTGTATTCCTTCTTTGCCTTTGGGTTTGTAGTTTTTCTCGCGTTGGTTTTTGGTAATAAAATTTTGGAATTGTTAAAAAAAAATAAAAATTAATAGTAATAAGGGTATAAATGTTAAATTATTTGGTTTTATATCATTTTATCTTAAAAAATAAACAAATTAACACACTATTCAGATGTGACAAAAATAAAAAACAAACAAGTCATTCTGTTTTGAGTTTCAGTAGCTATTCAGATTTTAGTAAAGTTCATGACTTTTCAGTTTTCTAACACCAAAAAAAAAAAACGTCCCATAACTATTATTCATTAGTACTTGAATCAGAAGAATCTAACTCCAATAAGTACTGATACAACTCGTATGAGAAAGAATTTGTTTAATAGAGAATCGTAAAAAGAATTTGTCTTTTTGATGAAATTTCAAATCCAAAAAATCTGATTTAAAAGATCAACAAAAAACATTGATGTTAGTTGACTTTGTTTAAATTTAACAAAATATGATTATTTATAAATTCTTTATTATATAACTGAATAAAAAAGGAAAATAAAAAAATATGTATACTAATAAAAATAAAATTAACTTCTTACAAAATTATAAAAAAAATATTACATTAAAAAATAAAATAAAAACCAAATAATATTTAATATTGTAGGGAAAAATAACAGTTTTGAAAATAAATGTATTTACGGAACTTTAAAAAAAAATCAAAACATCGCCGGATCATATTCTAAATATAATGCATATTGAATTATTTTAGAGATTACCTTTGTAGTTTAGTTTCCGAAAACCGTCCGCACTTAGCACAAGATCAAATCACCGAGGAGTGTGGACTACTTTTTCTTTGAATCAAGGTGTAAATCTACCTACAAGACTTAAATATAATAAAAATTAAAAGCTTAAATCGAAATTGAAACTTATAACTTACTTTCAAGCGTGTGCCAAAGCTAACGAGAAAGACAAGCTTTGTGTAAAAATTATTTTTTCTCTTAAGCGACCTATTTATAGGTTAAGAAAATAATAGTTTGTTTTCTCATATGACACAAGAATCACAAATCCTATTGTGATTTAGTAAGTCTAATCTTATTAGAAGTCTTTTCCTTTTTATTTTATTTTATTTACTTTTCCATCAAAATCTTTTTTGATTTGTTTTCCATTCCTAATGGGAAATAAAATAAAAGAAGTAAGATGAGTTTTTTTTTTCTTGGAACCCAACATTTGAGCCCAATAGATTCCTTTTAGATGATCCAATTTAAAGTTTTGGAGATCCACGGGTTATTTCAATTACAAGCTCCAATATATTTAGCTCAAGTACCAATTAACTCTTAATTAATTGAGCTCAAATATATTAATTTCAGTTTAGTCCATTAAAAAACTAAAATTGCACTCTTGAATTAAAATCTATATTAAATATTTTTACCCTAAGCAATTGTGCAAAATATGTCTCCTCATGAAAAATACCAATAAATAAAATGCCTTTTGACCGTTGTATTATTAATTATTTTATTTCTTGGGACCAACCTTACGTCTAATGGACAATTTTGATTTATCATAAATCATGATTCAATAACTCCTTATTGAATACTCAGTACCAAGATTTATTATCCAATTAAGTCTTTGTAAGACCTATAACTTATTTGATTATACGAGTTATAATGTCCATATCTATAAATATATGTTCGCTATGACATATGAATCAATAATATCAAACTATCAGGATTAAACCGTTATTCTGTGGTCATACTCATCGATAGTTCAAACGTTACAACTCACAATGCATATGATACATTATTTATCTCAAGATTAAGATAGATATTTCAATTGCTCTATTGTTGATCGGACGATTTATGTACCTATTTGAGGTCCTCATTTCCTATCGTTTGTTCTCGTTTTCGAGCATATTTTTGTATATAAGTGTTTGTTGAGCCTTGTGTAGGTGCATATTCCCTATTTCAAGGTTTTGAGCTTAAAGTAAAGTTTGGGAAGCCAAAATGAGCTAAAAAGTCAAGATTGGAAAGTATTCAGAGTTGTCGTGGCCTCGCCGTCGACCGAAACGCCGGCGTGATTCATGGTCAACCACGGTAAGAAAACCATTGTTCCATGGTGGATCCTCCATTGAGCTAGAACGCGACATAGAGACTGCGGCATAGGTCAACTCTGTTTTCCAAAAGTTGATGGGCTGAAAGTGTAAAATGCCCATGCAGAACACTCAACTTTCGGGGGCCATATCTCTCTCCTCAAATAGAATCACGATGAGTTCTTTATATATTTGGAAATATCCAGAAGTCTACTTTCCAACGGTTTTTATGGATTGCAATTATGACTTTTCTAGAGGGAGATATTCGTGTTTTCGTAACGGTACGCGAGGCTGGAAACACTGTCGCGGCCGCGACGCCGTCTTGATAGACAGCGACACTTAAACCGCGAAAATTGCTGTCGCGTGGTATGCCGTCTTGCATGACCGCGGCACACCTGATCCAAGACCAGGGCACGACAATTTTGAGGGGCAAATGTGTCTTTTCGCACCCCAATCCGTCCCCCATCTTTCCCTTACTATAAATACATATTTTTCCTCTCTTCTCTTCAGACCAGACAGCAGCTGCAAACTTCATCTTCTTCATTTCCTAAGAGAGAGAGAGAAGCTTTCAAGCTTCCATGGAGGTTTTCCTCCATGGAAAGCTTCCCATTTCCATTTCTAACCACCACCCACCACATTTGAGAGTAGATTGCAGAGATTAGGAGTGGTCCTTAGACCAATTTCGGGCAAGCAATGGATGGGGCTCTTGGAGGGATTCTTCAAGGGTTGTATCTATTAACTCAATCTCTTGTATTTCTTGTTTTCCTTATGTGTAACCCCCATTTGGGTAATATTGTAAACTTACATTAGTGCTCAATATATGTATTGTTGTTTTATATTCATTTGAGTTGTGATTTATTCTTGATATTATTGAGTAATCTCTTGTCTTGAAATGCATGTGTGTGGAGATTGGAAATTGATATGTGCTTATGGATGGGATTAGGAGTAGATTAATTTAATTATAGGAGTCGTTGTAATTAAATATCCCATTTGTGTGTATATGTCTTTGGAATGTCAAAATGCATTGTATAGATGAATTTGAGTGTTTGTGGGTTTCTGTTGTGCCTAGGAGGACCAATCCGGGTATGATCGGAATCACTCAGCTCTGAAGAATAGATGAAACTTGTTTTATGCATGACCGTGCTAGAATAGGTTTTGGCTTTATGTTCATGTCCATAATGGTAGGGATTAGAGGCACACTTGCTCTAGCCATGATCTTTGGGGACTGATTTGTGTCTCGAATCTCTCAATAGAGTGACCAAGCCCTTAACTTGGATTGAATGTGCTTAATGTTACCAATACATGCACTTATGTATGGTGAGCTTATGCCCTTGTGTGATCATATTCTACATCTCTCATATCCACCATTTTATTGGTCACTTTAATCACCATTCTCACCTCTCCATATTCCCTTTATTTTTATTTACTTTCATTTCCTTTGCACTCGCACACACACAACCGTACTAAGCTTTCACCTCACACACACACCACTCTCACCATTTTCGTATTCTATTTACATGCTTTCAACAAACACTAGAACATGATTCAGATGACGGATAACACCTCCCTGCAGAACGATACCATCGCTTACCGCTTTACTAGTCTTTTGCTAGTTTAGAGCACATTGCGTAGGAACCTTTAGTATAGAAATATTTTGATGTGCGCAATTTGGAAACGACACAAAAAGCGAGTCATCAATTGTGAATGTATTATTCCATTAACGGTAAAATCGAAATATACTATTCAATTGATCCGTTCAATACATCATATGTTCTAAGCCTTTTGTTCAAAGTCTTTCATTTGGTGATTCTAGACTCATCACTTTCTAATTGAAAACAAAAGACTCACAACTTTAATCAAGATAAGGTGTCCAGCTTATATCTTTAGTTCTGAACATTTTTAGGCTAAATAAAGAATTATGCCAGCTACACGTAAACTTTTTTATATGAATAATTCTTTATGTTTCTTTTAGTCTTGGATCCTTAGAATATTTTGCTTTTGACATATATAACAAACGATTTATACATACTACATAATTTATTTGTAAGCAAAAGACTTTTACTGATATCAAATGATTTGTTACAGAAAAACCCTTGCTTTAAGGTATACTTTCTAACAAATATAGAATCAAAAACTATAGAGAACACATGCACGTTACCAATATGAATATGTGTATGTGAGCATCTCGTTTCAAATAATTTACTTTTATTTTTATTTTTTATGATATTATTATTTAGTTATAGTATATTTTTAAATATTTTAAGTTTCTTTTAATAAAAACTCGGCATATTGTTTTTAAATTTTTTTTACACTTATTTTTTTTATTTTTTTATTTTAGTTATATAGAAAATCACTTAAATAATTATATTTTATTAAATATAATCAAAGTCAATAATGGTCAACAAATAGTCATCCAATTATCGGGTTATTTTTTCTGATTGTTCAAGTTAGAGAGTTTGATTTGGCATTTTACAAAAGTTTGGGGTAATTTTAAATTTCCCCTTTGTTTAAATTTCATGAACTTGGATTCGGATCCGGTAATTAATAAAATGTCATAATCAATTAAAACAAAAAAAACCTTACTAGTTCTTTCTTTTATTATTAATATTCACATTTACATAATTCCAAACTCACAAAATTGTTTTATGAAATTAGTGGTACCTTCAATGACTTTCAATTAATTCTCCTTATAATTTTTTTTTTTCAACATTTCTCTAGAGTGGAAATTGTTTGTGTTTGGAATTACAGTAGAAAGCTATAGGGAAAGTGTGCATATGCATGAATATGAATATGGTGCCGATATTGACACTCATAAAACTTATTAGTACACCCATATTTTACAAAAAAAAAATGTAGGCCATGTTTGATTTTTTGTCTGAAAACTGAACAGTGCTGAATGTTACTGAAGACTGAATAGTGACTGAAAACCAAAAACTGAAAAACATGTTTATTTGTTTTCACTGAAAACTGAATATAAGTGATAAGTTGTTTGTTTTTTAAGTTACAAATATCTAAAAATAAATATTTTTAAATCTATACCCTTTTAACTATTATTTATTATACATTTACATTTTAATGTATTAAGGACAACTATAACAAGTTATTTAATAATTATAAAACAAAATTATTTATTTATTAATAATATTTCAATTTATACATACAATTAAACAAAACTTTTTGTTTAGCTCTATTACAAAAGGAAGACCTTAGTTTTTTTTTAGGAACGTACAAGATGAGGTACATTGATCTTATTGAACACTATATTATTTTCCCTCGAAACAATCTATATTTTTATCATAATGATGACATGACGTGCTCGGATGAAAATAAAGTTATTGTCAACATTGGAATTAATTGATTGTAAACACGATTGAATTGCATTCCATGATACGAAGTTGTAATAATCCTATTATGATGTAATTTTGTAAAGAGAAGTCTACTGTACGTAATCTGTTTTACTTTTTTTTTTCTATTTTGTTGAAATAATATTAATTTTGTTGGTGGGGAACTAGGGACTCAATAGAATTACCCTATGTAAGTAAGAAATCACTCAAAATTTGTATTCTAATGGAGTTGTTTTATATAAATAATTAAAAAAATAAATCAAAAACTGTATTCCAATGGAGTTGTTTGTGTTTTGAAGCAAATAGATTTTGTAATGCTAAAGTTTTTTACGGTGATAAGAAAAAAAAAGTATTAATACGGTTAGGTTTTAGAAGGAAGATAAAATTGGAAATAAATTAGATTAGTGAGGATAGTTTTGGAAGTAAAAAATTGTTTTGAAATCATGTGGTTTTTTGTTAAGTGAAAAGTGAAAAATTTTCACTTTTATAAACAAGTGAATTAAAGGATACTTTATGTGATTTTATCACTTAAAATATCAAACAAAACATCTAAATGGAGAATATTAAGTGTCATTAAATCTTAAGTGAAAAAATCAAACAGAGCCTTAGTTATAAAAATATCGCAATAGAAATTTACCAATAAGGACAAATTAACTTTAATTAAAATAAATTAAATAATATATATACTCATTAATTAAACCCATATCTTCAACTATATTTATTCATTAAAAAAACTTACCTTATAAAAAAAAACTTATGTTAAACTCTAATTTTTATGATAAACCCTATTTCAACTCTAATTTTATTTCAAATATCAATTTTTCTCTTCATCACATGATTATCATATTGTTTTTATCTTTCTTTTATATATAGTTATGAACTCTATCAATAAACAAAATATTTTTTTTAACAATAGCTATAGATATCAACAATTTTTTTTTAAGATAGCCGTAGATATCAATAAGTTTTTTTTTAAGATAGCTGTATAAATAAGAGAATTCCAAATTGAAAATCTCTTGACCCCATATATTGTTCCACATATTCCTTTTTATAAGGCTTATACATTCGAGATATTTTCAAAAGTAAATTGGAACATCATTAAAAGATGATCTGATTCCAAAAATAATATGATATTTTTTTTATAAATTGGGTGTGATAATAATTTAAGATCAATATTTATAAATAATATGTATTAAAATGAATGTATTTATTTCAATGAGGGTATTATTGGCATCAGGATCAGTGTTTATAGTAATATTTATTTTTTGAAATTTTAGACATATTTGTCCTTATAAAAATCGATGTATTAATAAGTTTCATGAGTGTCAATATCCGTACCCATATAAATATGATATATACTATACAACCATGGCCGGCCACTTAGTTCATGTATACCAAACTCAAACTCCACAATGCCTTAGCTGGCCGGCCACATATAATTATGTCTTATTTCTCAAATTTCAAACTTGCTGATGCTAATCGCTTGGCCAAATAAATTGTTCCTAAGAAACTTTGACTTCCAATAAACTCATTAAATTACCAAAGAAACAAGCACATCCTTAATGAGTTATTCCTAAATTTAAACAAATTATGACTTTCAAAAGTATAAAGAAATCTTCGAAATCTCTTCTATGTACACTTAAAAAAAGTAGTATGAGGAGTTTTCTCCACCGTTTTTGTGGAATTTTCTTGACTACTTTTATTTGATCAGGACAGTCATAATACATCCCTATCTAGTTCGGTTTCAAATTTTTTAAAAAGTATATAGTGTGAAAAGATATGACTCATAAATGTGATCTGCTGTCATTGATGTAAATCAGATTCTTGATTTTGTCATTGCTATAAAAATCGGATCTAGATCATCTCTTCACCTTAATTGTCCTCACCTTGTCATCACATCTTTAATCTATAAACACGTATCAAATATAACAAATTAATGACGTGAATTATTTCAATTAATTTTTATATCAAGAGAATAGACAAATCTATCATAATTTTGAAACTGGAATTCATTTTTAACCTTGTTTTCAAAGTAAAACTATATTCAACCAAAAGTTCCAAAGGATTTTCAAAACTAACCTATTTTTGATGAAAATACCCTTATGATTATTTTCTTCTTCTCTCTCTTTCTCTCTCCTAGTTGTTCACTTAGGGGTTGTTTGCTTTTTTGTCTGAAGACTGAACAGTCCTGAATTTTTCTGAAGACTGAATAGAGACTGAAATTTGAACCTGAATGACATGTTTTTTTTGTTCTCACATCTGAATGTACTGTTAACATGTTTGTTTTTTAAAAATAAAATTGTCCGAACGTAATTTTACATTTATACCTATACTAATTAAAAGAATTAATTTAACATGCACTATTCTTTATAACATTTTGTATTTTTTTTTTGCAAACAAAGTTCAATTTAACAAAATAAAAAATTAATCAAAGAATATAATTTTGCATGTTCTATAAACAAAGTTTAAGTTAAATTTATTGTCAAAAAGAAGTTCAAGTTCAAGTTCAAGTTTAATTTTTATATTGTCCACGTTTCCAGTGAATATAATCCATGAAACCATTTTTGTTTTTTTTGGTTTCCTGGATCATATGCACCGGAAACAAAATAAAAAAAGTTCTTGAATTTTTCAGATACAATAATTCTACAACATCTTCAAGCCACGAAATCTACTCAATATGATAGACAAATTTATTGAGCACTATACGAATAGTTAGATAAAAAAAAGAGTTCTTACCAGTATTTGGCAAGAGAGAAATTCAATTGTTCAATCTTTGAAAAATTTCATTATGAAAAGTAATTAGGGTTTTTTTTTCTTTTCTAAAACTTGTTTAAATAAGAAATATGTTAAAAGAAATTTTTTTACACCATATCAAATTAAGTTAAATTTGGAAATATATCTTTTTCTAGAGGATAGACTTGGAAGAGAATATTTTAATTGTAATCCAGTGATTTGGAATTAAGTTAAAAGTCAGGATTTCTTACTTTTTATTTTAAGTTGTTTTTTGATATTTTTAAGTTGTTTGACCACTTAAAAAAAACAAATAAAACAACTTAATGAGTTCAATTCAGACCCATTAAGTTTTAAGTGAAAAAAACAAACGACCTCTTACTCTCTCTCACCGACATCTCTGTAATCTCGCAGACATCTCTTGTCTTCAATCTTAGAAAACAATGTAGATGTCACCACAAAACTTGATATCATTACCCTAGATTGGCTCACAAACTCAAGTAGGAGCTGCACAAAGATGCATTTGAAGTTTATAAGGTGGAAATATTTGTTTTGGAAACTTGAATCTTCTTGAGCTCACTTCTTAAACCATACGATGAGTTTTAAATGCTTTGATCAACTTATAATTGTTTTAATGGTGTATATTTCATGGGTTTTAATACATTTTTTTGATTATGTCATGGTTTGAAAATCAATGTTGAATTTTTCAAAAGTTTTAGGTTTATGTTGAAATTTACATGATGGACTGTCCAGATAAGGCATGATGCATAACAATCTCTCATATATGGCATGTTGAACAATAAGATACCCAGAAATAGCATGATGGACTACGTAGGAATGACATGATGGAGTGTATAGATATGTTATGATGGACAATAATCTATTCAAAAATGACATGATGGATTGTTCAGCTATAACATGATGAACAATAATCTACCTAGATATGACATGATGGACTACCCAGATATGACATGATATTGTAATTTTATATCATGATATTGTAAAATCTTTAATATTTAACTCATCATGTAACATTTTAATCAATGTATCATGTAATCCTAACCATTTCATATTTTGTAACTCTATGCTGGATTCCAATACATGACGGCCAACATAATATCCTGGACAAATAAGCCCATGGCATAGATACCAGAAGAAGAGTTAATTAATTTATGACAATATGGATAAATTAACCTCTTAATCAACTATTCAATTGAGAGGAAAATGATCCGAAAAAGTGGTTAATTTATCAATTCATAAGTAATAATAAAAACTCTACTATAGATGAAAAAAAAAACATTTTCCAGCAAAATTTGTAGAATCTTTAGCTCACTCGGCCCATAAAAAATACGAACCAGATAGCCATAGATCTAAACAAACATGAGAGAATGGAGAAGGCGGCAGATCAGAGTCGTACCCAAACTCTGACTTCGGCAGCAAATCGGGCACTACCAGAGTAGCAAGAAGATGGTGAGCTTGAAAATGATGCTTTTGGAATTGTGTTTGCAGTCTTCCATTCATTAACAACACAGAGAAAACCAACAAGTGTGGCCAAGCAGCTAGCAGAGCGACAAGAAAAGGACAAATCTCGTCGCCGAATAGAAGAGGGAGAGAGGGAGAGAGAGAGAGAGAGAGAGAGAGAGAGAGAGAGAGAGAGAGAGAAGCTGATTGTGAGGGCCGCCTAGTTTTGTGACGGCATCGACAAAACGATCGTGAAGATCAGTCATCCATCTCAGCCTTGGCAATAGCCGATGGCTTGGCTTTAACACAACACAAAAGTAGTCTTGTTTCAGATCTATATCAGATCCCAATGAGGCATAGAACCACCACCTTGTGCTGCTAAAAAGCATGGATGCTGCTCTGCTCTACTCTTTCCAAGGCTGTGAGTGCTGGAGCCGTTGCCGACGGTGAGATCATGGATGTGCGGCGCTCGTTCACCTCTCTCTCTCTCTCTCTCTCTCTCTCTCTCTCTCTCCGTTTCAAATTTCAAGTTTTGGAAAATGAGGAAAATCTGATTAGGGTTAAACACTTAATTAAGGACAATTTGGTATATTTACATTTCATGTTGGTTAAAAACGAATTTTTACCTCAACTTGGTTAGAAAGGAATTTCATAAATTTCATTTGGTTAAAAAAACGCCTCTATTATATGTTAACTCTATTAAAAGATATAATTAATGAAGACCATTGATTTAAGTGAGTGGAGGAAATTAGGTTCTTGATTTTGTAATTGATGTATGATAGGATATGTCCATATTATGATAGATCTGTACATTCCTTAAATAGATTATGTTGTACCATAAATTAGGCCATTAATTAAGGCAATTGTACAAGATAATTAAGAAGAGCATTCACAATGTAAGGCAGATTGACTGAATATAAATTTGGCTGACATTTTGAAAATTTTGGTCCTATGTCACTTGCTGACTTGCCCTACCTAACATTACCCTCACGCCTCTCCTATATATAAACACCTCATCACCACACCAATTCGCCATACAAAAAAGTTTCAACAATATTATAATTTATACACATCTTCTTTGCCTAAATTTACTCTCTACTCTACTCTACTCTACTCTACTCTAATGGCGCGCGTAAACTTTGTTTCGCTTGTTTTCTTTATTGCTCTAATCTGCCATGCATCGTTTTCAGATGGGTGCAGTAGGAAGCTCTTGAGCGTGGAGAAGAAAGAGGTTGCTTCAATATCCTTCAAGGAAAGCCCGAATCAAGAGCGAGTCTTTTCTGTTCATTTGACCAACATTGATCGAATTTTGCAGTCCATTCCGAGTCCAGGTGTCGGTCATTAGACACAATCATTTTCTGCCGGAGATCAGCTTTGGATTATTTCTTCCTATATTTTGATATATTTTATATATAGGGTCTCGCGTGTTTATATACTCAAAAAGTCAAGTATATATATATATATATATATATATATATATATATATATATATATATAAAATGATCACTTGAGTTGTATGTGATTATAAAATTTTATTAAATGATCACTTGAGTTGTATGCCATGACTTATGAATTGAAGTGATTATGCGAATAAAAAAACATGATCAAGGTATTTATACTTAATAGATATTTATTCATTATATGGGCATGGGATAAGAGATATTGGTTTGTAAACTTTGTATTACTGATTATAGACAAGCAATTAAATATAATTTTTTTTTTCTAGCACATAAGCATTTTATCAAAGGAATTAGAAGGAATGTTTATATATATATATATATATATATATATATATATATATTATCACTAATTTTTCCATTAAAAGTAGGAACTTCGATTGTCTACTAATGTGAGTTCGTATTAGGAGAGAATTGAAGTTCATATACTAGATTACTAGACATATCCCAAATTATATCCAAACCTTTTATATGATAATGTATTTCATATGTTATGAGGAATGTGAAATAAATCATTATTATTAATGTGTATTCATTTATCTCCCCCTTCCCTGTCAAACCACAAATTATTGTAATAGTTTATAAAAATATATACATTTTTTTGTTTACAAAGCACATCTTTATTGCAAGAAGAAATCAAACACAATCTGGAACATCATTCTGTAAAAACTTTCGAACACAAGATAAAACTCCTCCATCCAAAACGGGTCTTCATCACTAGATAAGGCCAATTTAATTAGCTAAGTTACGGACAATAAAATTTTCCTTTCTCGGAACATACTTCAAGTACAGACTGTCGTATTCTGCATAAGCAACCGTATTCCATCAATAACCAAAGTACCAAACCCACATCTGAAGTGTGATAACGCATATCATTTACAAAACCAACAACAACCGCAGCATCCGACTCCACCTCTAAATGCACCAAACCTGTCTCGCAAGCCAACTTAATACCCCTAAAAATTGCTACAGCCTCCACCACGTGAGAACTGTAAGTACATTTAACCATTCATTTTCAATAAAGTTGATGTCGAAAAGATCCTTAAGAACTCATTAAAAGATTAAAGGACATCTATTATAGTGGGTCATAAGTCTTAACCAACGTGTCAGTATTTAATTAATGCATATGGTTAAAAGTAAAAATCAATAATTTTAGAGGGTTATTTCCTCTTTTCTTGTCATTGATTTGTATTTGTCATAAATTTACACAGTGACCAAAACATTTGTTACTAAACACGTAATTCATTTGATCCTGCTGATATATACTATGGGTTGAAATGTTAAATGGATTTAATTTACTTTAAATAAGTGCCTTTCTCAACCGTTGTTCATAGTCAATTTAAGCAAAAGAGCTCCACAAGTGCAAGAAATCGCTGAAAAGGGCAGCCTCCTAACCGAACTATTTAAGTGCATATATTTTCTTCATTTTTCAAAGATTTGCATCCTAACTTGTTTATCTTCTGGAGGAAAAGTAAACGAAACAGTATAGCCCACCATGGATGAATTTAAGTGACCTTTATTCCACCTGAGTTCAGCTGAAATACCAAAAAAAATAAATTCAACTATAATACATGTCATTATTCATTGAATATTACAGTTACTTAATTGTACCACTAAAAGTTACATTGAATTTTTATTTATATATTTTTTTACATACCATATGTGGTGTGACAACTCAAGTTTGATAAATTATCAGACTAGTCAATGAGAGCCTTTTACTGCTAAACCAAATTGGGCAGTGGTACAATAAAATATAATTGAAGGACTTAATAATTAGAAAAATAAATTTGAAAAAGTGGAGATATTCTAGCCATGTACAGTAGTTGACATTTATTTGGTCAGACATGGGTATATAGTAGACTAATTCATTAACACAGCCGGCTGTATTTGTGAATTGAATCAGCTTAATATATGTCATAAATCGGCAGTCATAGAATCAAATTGTCCATATCGTTCCCAACAACGAAAAAGCATTTAGTAATTAATGCTAAATATAGAGAATCTTACTTACACAATCGATTAATATATACATTAATAATGTTCTTTTGTCTGGTTTTGATTGTCTTATTTTGATGGAAACTCATGAACATACAAAAATCTGGTATTACTAGATTGTATATATAACACTTGTGTCATATCAAAATTATTCTCTACTTAATTTCATCTTAATTTTGATATAATCAATATAATTATTATTGGATACAAGGTTTTCCCAATATAGTTTAATTTTCTCTGAAAACGAAATGAAAAGACAAGAAAAAGATCGGTCTGGCATCATACAATATAGCTTTATACGCAACCAAAATGATGCCAAAAAATTTAAATGGAAACGACTAGCTTAAACATCCCAAATGACATTCTATTCAAAATAACATATATTGTAATAACATGGTTAATTTATATACCTAAACCCATTCGTACGTGCGTTTGTACATATGCCCAAATAGCATAATCGCTAGTCCACTGTCCACAGAGACATTTGTCTCTCATGGTCCAAAATCAAATGAGAACACTAAAGGTGGCATTTTCAGAAGCTTGACCAAAAATTTGGAGCTACATGCCTACATAGGCAGAGAAAATACACTAAACAGAAATTAACAAAAGCGAAGCCGGCAGATTAATTCATCGGTCCATATTTGATAATTGATATTTGTACCTAACCAAAACATCAAAATACACGCTTAACAGGAATTACCCAATCATGATTAGTTGTACATTTCCAAACAGTACAGTTGACTTAGCCAAATTATTACTTTTAATTAAAATTTGTCTAGTGTTCTTTTCAAAAAATAAAAAACAAAAATTAGAGTGTTATAAATATGCACTTCTATTCTCTATCCCTCCCATTACTCTCATAAGTCAAAAGCCTCCATTTAGAGTTTCAGAAGCTGCTGCAATTTCTACATCTTTTGTCTTAACATTTCTAAAAATGCTTATTCGCACAAGCACTACTTTTTTGTTTATTTTCCACTTTGTTTTAGTCTGCAATGTGGCAATAATATCTTTGGTGGAAGCCAGAAAACTCTCAACAATAAGCTTAAAAAAGAGAGAAATTCCTTCTTTGAAAAGCAGCTTTCTTCTAAGTGCTTTTATTAAAGGCCCCACACCTCCTGCTCCAAGCGATGAGGATTATGCAACAATGGCTAATTATAATCAAAGGCTTTTCTCTGTTGATCTCGTGGGAACCGATCGAATACGAATTCTGGAGGAGTCTGTGCCAAGTCCTGGTATTGGCCATTAGCGACCTTTTTAGTATATATATATATACATAAATTTAATAATAATTTGTATTTTATTTATTCTTTTTGATTTTTTACTTTCGTTTGACTATTATTTATTCCATTGGATAATTTCTTGATGAGAAGGAGAGTTTCCCTTTACATTGTAATGTATTTGAGATGGTGCTACCGGCAGTTATTAGTTCGGCTGTTAGCACAATCGTTATACTAATTCGATGAATAATATGCAAGTAATAATTAATATATATAGTGATTGTTTTATTTGTGACTGATTCAAGCATTTGTTTTTTGGACAATGAATGGCGGCCCGGTTGTTTAGCTATTGGCCTATTGCGAGAATATATGAAAAATTGCAGCTATGAAATATAGCAACGTGATGCAGCGGGTCCCCTACAACTCAGAGGCAGCGTATTGCATAGAAGGGGGCTGGCAACCCAATCCGGCTCAGAGACGGCGCACCGTATGGCCTGAGCCTAGACCGCACCACAAGGCCTGCAGACCAGGCTCCCGAACCAAATTATGTGTGCATTTCCATACACACATAGGTTGTTCATACCAAGGTTTGCGGTCTAGGCCCAGGCCATGCGGTGCGCCGCCTCTGAGCCGGATTGGGTTGACAGCCCTCTTCCATACAGTGCGCTGCCTCTGAGTTGTGGGGGACCCGCTACATCACAACGTCTCTTGCAAATTGCTATGCATAAAATATATACATATATATTTTTTTCAAGTTCTAGCTGTTGACAATAATAATTAAAACAATAGAATTTTGTAGAGAAATTAAATCAATAAACTTAACAGGTTCTCCTTATGTTTCAGTTACCAGGTTTACATATATAAGCTCAAACTTTGCACATATATATATATAGAGACAAATACAATCATGTACTGAGGGAGGTTGAATCCAAAATCTCTTTACAGAACCAACTTCAATAACAAACTGTCAACTAAGTGATGTAATAATACATAAATGACTCGTTTGATGCACGGGGATATGATAGAATTATTTTCATAAGATTGAATTGAATTGGACTAAAATTAGTGCTGTGATGTGTTCGGTGTTGTAGGAGATTGGATTAAAATAATCCTATCTCTTGTTTGGTATAGTATGAGTTTGGATAAAAAAAAGATTATCATATATTTAATACAATAAAAATTAAACAAAATTATTTTTAATATTTAATTAATTCAAAAAAATTTTGTTTATAATTTATATATATATATAATTTATTCTTACAATTTACTAAGATTTATATGCTTTTAAAATGATATTATATATTTTTTTCCTTTTTAGATTACTGTTTTCAATTATATTTTTTTTTCCTGTTCTGTGTTTTCAATTATTTCTATTAGATATGTTTTTAGAATTTGTCGGCTTCTAAAAATGGGAAAATCAATTCTTATTTTCAAATGAAAATAAATTAAACAAAAAACAAAAAATAAATACATTACCGAATAAACCTTTGATTTGTATATCTTCAATATTTTGAAATTTATGTCTTATGTTTAGGAATTTGGATCCTCTGCTTATCTGATCTTTTTTATGACCCCCACCTAATCTCATGCCATATAAGCATTGTAATTGATGGATGTGCGGTTAAGATGTGATTGGTTTCCACAACCACTTTTAAAACAACCAATCACATACTTTAAATAAGTCAGGAAAAAGATCAGATCAATAAATGATTCAAATCCTATGTTTCCATATCAATAAATAAACTCGGGTATTATATACATTCCAACCGCATTTTTGTAGCTTAGCATTTTGTACCCCACCACTCACCGGAAGCTTCAATTCTCTAGATTAATGGATTTCCGGATCGTTGTACCTCTCCAAGCCTGAGCAAGCCATGCACAATGCTCGCCTTTCCAGTGAATTCAGATTTTTATTTATATCTTGCATTTATATATGGAAGTTAAAAAAATACGGAAGTTAACAAAAACATTATCTTGCATTTAAACACAATGCTTGCATTTATATATAGAAGTTATAGAAATTTCATACCTATAGTAGTTTGCAGATAATTGTATTTTATTTTGATAATATTGTGTTAAATACTACAAAATAAATAGTTTCATAAAGAGTTTTGGTTTCAGAAAGGTAAACAAAATATTTGTGTATTCAGATTTGTTTAGCTATAGTTTTTAGTAAAGTTTATATTTAGAAAGTTATTGTTAGAAAAATTTGTATTCACTAATTTAGTGCTAGCCCTTACTTTTTTATTCTAAACTATTTTTCCCGGACGATTTTCCTTTTTGTGTAGATTATTAAGTATCATGAGACATGCCACATGACGAAATTGATAGTTTAGAAGCCACTCTGGGATAATTCATACGAAGTAAAGTTTTCAAGGACATTTAAGGGGCCATTCGGTAAATTTTTGTTTTATAAATTTAAGTTTGAAAACGTGAAATTGATTTTAATGTTTTCAGAGGTTAAAAATGCTGAAAATATGTCTGATAGAAATAATTGAAAATGGTATTCTGAAAATGAAAATATTGAAAATGCATCTGGTAGAAATAATTGAAAACAGAAAAACATATAACATATATTTTAAAAATATATATTTTCAATACATTATAATAGTAAAAATAATATTGTATTTAGTTAAATGCCTTTATATTTTATTTGAAAAAAAAATCCTATTTTCTCTTAAAATAATCAATTTTAAACTATTAAATAATATATATAATTTAAAAAAAAAATATTATAATAATTCAGAATTTGAGAACAAACATAAACTTAAACCCATAACAACATAATTTAGTTAATAATTTATAATTATTAAATGGTTAAAAATTACATAATATTTATCCACTTCCTGATTGACATATCAACGGGATACAAAAGATTTAAGGAGTAACAATTTTAATGGTATAAACGATATTTAATTATTATTGTTGCCGTTGTTGTGGCATGTGTACAATATTAGTGGCTAAATATAAATATAAATATAGCATTAATCTTTTAGTTGGTGGGCCATGACAAATGAAACCATGGAAACATGAATTCGTTGTTCTCGTTGTTCTTGGAAGCCAGTGCTTTAAAGTAACAAACTGATCCGGGCTACCCAAGGATTACACAGGTAAGAACACTGTGGGGACGGTGCAGCACCTGAATTTTTGAAAATAATTTTGTACGATTATATTAATTCAAATTTATCTTTCAATACATATAGCAATATAAATATTTTTCCGATGTTCTTTATTTTTTTTTGGACATCAACCATTTTATCATTTTTCGCATTCTTTTTTTTTTCTTAATTTTTATTCTTACATTTTAATCTGCTTATTTATGTATTTGTAAGATAAGTGAGTTTACCTTTTTTTTTTTAATGAAAATTAATATATCCTGAATGCTTTAAATTTTGGATTTTTAATTAAAATAAATCAAAATCCAAAAATCCCAAATTCAAATTTCTTCAATCAAAATCAGCAATCTAAAATTATGATTTAACTTTTTTTTATTTGTTTTAATAGTTTTACTTCTTTCAAATTTATAACAATTTAATATCATGACCTATACTCTAGTATCTTTGTAAATTTATCGTGGCTTTGTTACAACAGCAAAAAACAAATGTTTTTAAAAAAAAAATTATATTATAATTTATAATTATGATATTTAATCTATAAATATTGTTTATGTTGTGTGGAAATTTATAATCTTTATTTCTACTAAAACCAACTGGACGACCAACAAACCATTTTATTTTTATATATAATCATACTGATTTTATCGTAAATATTAATATTTTAATATTATTTGTGATGATTATTTAATAGAAAAATAGTGAATAATATAATTAAAAATAAATATCATATATATTTTTTTACTTCGTAGCATATTTGAGATTGGAATCTCCACTCCATCAATGAGAAGTGTGGTTACCATTTACCAATAGGTAATAGCTTTGGACCGTAAAGACAGTTTAAAAGAAAATATTATCGTTTGTATTGCTCTTATTATTTTGTTAAGTGCCCTACCTAACATAAAATTCTGGTTCCGCCAATGTGGGCGGCTTATGTCAGCAAATATTACATTTTCTTGCAGTGGTTTTTAGACAAAAAAATTAGGTTTTAGCAGCCATGCTCACTGTTTTTATAAAACCAATAAGGGAAGAATGAGATGGACAGACACTCATATAAGTAATAATGGTTTTGGCCCCATATCGCTCAAGTTTGAAGTGATCAGGAACTTTTCTGCATTATGTAAATCAATGTACGCAACCGACATAATTATACATTTCCAAAAGCACTTGTGTCTTTGAAGTCCGTTCATTGAACTAGAAATGAGCCCCTACTCAACTTATACAGTTGAAGGAATTTGCGTAGTCACTTGAAACTTTGCACGGATAACGTCAATTATGGTAGAAAGAATATACCAGCTGGGTGTATAGTAAGGATAAGAATCTAGCTAGCTAGGTGAATTAATTGATTCTCATAATGGCATACACATGCATGTCAATATATAGGAGCTAGGAATCAATATTATAAATCTCCATTTAGTTGTTTGCAATTTTGAATAGAGATCTATAATTTATCCTTCCAACTTTTAGAACAAATTATAAATAATACTGTGATCGGAGACTGTATTCATGAGTCTGTGTTTCTAAAATATACCAAAGAAACACAAAGAATTTGATATCAAACAAAGTTTCACAATCTAAATTCTCTGCATGATTAACGTTTAATAATTTATGCTTATAAAAAACTCATGAGTTTGTGTTCCTAATATACCAATACTATCTTGATATTTGAGGCAAGCAAATGAAAGTACAAAGAATAAAGCTAGGCTGCCGCGCTTATTAGTCCAGATGTACCTAACCCAACATCGATCCACCATGACAAAACTAGAAAAAAACTTGCAAGACATTACTTCCACAATTTCAATCATGCACATCAAATTACACTGACAGTAGCCAAACTAGTTTGACCAAACCAGGCCTCTCCCACCCTCTCTCTCTATATATATATATATATTGCATTTAATAGTTTATAATCAAAACTAATATCCCTTAGCTTTATAATTAAGACCTCTCATTACTATACATCCTCTTCCTCTCTCCAGCAATTTACATGGCTTTGTTTTGCAAAATTGCACTTATTTTTGTTCTTGTGACAGTCTTCCATATACCTTCTTTGGAGGGTAGAAAGGTCTTGAACATGGAGAATAAGAAGGACCGCCCTCTTGTGCCAGAGCACAATTTGGTTCCAAGTCATGTCCTTCAAAATGGCCCTACACCAACACCTTCTCCAAGTTCTAAATCAGTTCCAAATGCTCAAAACGGCCGAATATTGGTTACCTTGCACAATGCAGCCATTGACCGACTCTTGGAATCGGTTCCAAGTCCTGGAATTGGACATAAGACACGATAATTCCTCTGAGAAAAGATTTCTATAGAATATGTTTATTGAGTTATATTGGTTGGTTAAGTGTTTCTATAGATTATGGTACGAAAGGATGTTTCCATTGATCAAGTCATCAAATGTAGTTATGTTCAGTCATCCCTGTCCTGTTAGGGTTATTAATTCTCTTACATACTTTACTGCATTTGTTTGCTTATGTTTGTTTTTGTCATTGTCGTTACATTGTAAATTATAAACAAATGCATATTGATAACCATTAATAAAGTTCGTGCACCTTACCTTAGAAATATTTTGTCAAACAATCTACTAATGTAAAAACGTTTTTTTTAATTGAATACCAAACAACATACCGTTTTTTGTTAAAAACTCTACTTGTAAAAGATTTATTTCAGAAGCTCTACTTGAAATGTCATCCCAAACACACCCTTAGTTTGTTTTCTTCTGGGTTATGACAGTTATAGTTCGAGCTAATTGAAGATGAAATTCTTCAAGCTCTCAACAATGGAGTCTTCCAGAAACTAAAACGGATCAGAAAAGATGGAGGGAAAAATCAAACTCATTAATTAGTAAATGAATTACATTACACTTTTTATATATATATATATATATATATATATATATATATATAGCGCTTAGCCTTTCAAATATCAGCCATTGATCTGATGAAAACCCTCCTGATGATGATCAGACTTCTGAGTCTGTTTCTGACATTTGCTAACTAACTAACTTCGAATTAAGAAAATATTCATTGCATCCGGTGTACCTAAGATTTTCTTATTCTAATTAATCTCCAGCTGTCATGAGTTGATGTCAGCAACTACTAGACTACCTTTCTTCATCAACCAACTCTACTAATGATGACGATAGAGTTCTGTTTACATGAGCTAATTTACTGCATTGCGAGGTAGGTAGTGTTTCCAATTTGATTGAGCTGAAATGATGTTAATAGCTTGACTATGATCATTGATCAAGTTGCGTGACTTGATAACAAATTGAGCTAGTGATGTTGACTTGATGTTGATCAACTACGTTTTGATGATCTAGACATGTTGTGCTCATCAGCTTGATGATTAGGATTCCTTATAGTGGTATTAGGGCTCGTTTGGTACGCGAGATATCATTATGTGATTGGATTGGATTGTATTAGATTGAATGATATAAGATTGGACTAAAATTAGTGTTGTGATGTGTTTGGTGTTATATGAGATTGAATTAAAATAGTTCTATCTCGTGTTTGGTGTGACATGAGATTAGATAAAAATATAATTTTATAATATATTTAATACAGTGTGAAATTGATTAATATTAAATTAAATTAAATAATTAATTTTTTTAATTTTTTTTAAATATTTATAATTAATATAAAAGAAAATAACATTTTAATTAATATTTAATATTTTTAAGTATTATTATAAGACATATTAAATAAATATAAAATTTTATAATTAAATAAAAAATAAAGAAGAATTTTTCAAAAATATGGGACTAAAATAGGCTCACCTAATCTGGATAAAATGGTTGCATATAATTGGGTTGATTAAAATAATTATTTAAATTAAATGTTGAGAAAAAAATTTAAATATTTTTAAATAATTCAAATATTTTAAAATAATTTAAAAAATTAAAACCAATTTTAAATAATGTAATATTTATTTTTATTTGTTAAAATTGAAAATTATTATTTTTAAAATGTTGAGAATAAAATATTTTATTAATTATTAGAATAGATTTATTTTTTAATTACATACAAAATAAAACAAATTAAAATAAGAAAAATAAATAAAAGTATAAAACGGTGGTACTAATTAGTCCCATATTGGTGAGATAATAATTAGTTGCTTTCATGAGATTAAATAATCTCATCCCATGCAAGCAACAAACATGGGAAATGAGACTAAAATTAAATCCTATCTCATCCCATCACATGCACCAAACACGCCCTTAGTGTTACCGTTAGAAAACCTTAGTTTTTTTCTGGTAGGCACATCTTGTAGTCATAACTATAGCACACTTATACATCTCATCACCATTTTTCCATGTAACCATAAGAACTTTTCTATCCTAAGCATACACTTTGAGCATATCTTAAGTATTAATACACATCACCACACTTTTGCCATGTGTATAATTATAATTGAAGTTCAGTTGCTAACGTGGCAAAAGTGTAGTGATGTGTATTAGTATGCTCAAGATATGCTCACAATGTGTGCTCATAAGAGAAAACTCGTAACCATAACTTAAATCGTTGATCTATTTGACCCAAATCCATTTGACCAATATTTATTTAACATATTTTCATATAAACCCAATTTACTCCGATCTCACGATTTCAAACACCGTTTGAGAAAAAAAAAACTTCCATATCTATACTTTTAAAAAAGTTCACGATCGACTAGAAATCAAAAGGATGGCAAGTCAGCAATGGGTTAGTACAACATTTAAGTAATTTTCTTTATGTATTTTTTGTTTCTCCATTGAAATGCTCAACTTGTTCTTATTTTTAGGTTTTCAAATCAATTTGTAGATTTGATAAACAATTTTTCAGAAATTGACAAAGGTCGTTGTGGTGTATGAAATCATTTGTCAAAAGAAAATTATAAAATCCTAACAATGCCTCAAAAAAATTTCAAAACAAGTATAATGGAGTGAGGTATTGTCCACGTGGATTGAAAGATAATTGTGATCAAATTGATGTTCTAATACTAGAAGTGCTTAAAAAAGTAAAATGAGATGATTTGCTTTTGGAATTATCAACTAAAATGCAATTAACAATTAAGCTAAACTAAAATTAAACTAAGTTAGCAAGAAATGTGTGTGTGAAAGATATGAGATGAAATGTGGGAGTCAATGCAATCACAACACAAATAGTGGGCAATCCATTTATCAATTTAAAAACAGATTCGATCATTTAGAGCTAAATCTACCTTTAGATGTGACTCAACTCTCACTATATAACAACGATTGGTGTGCTCAATTGAGTGTAGAGAGGGTTTCTCATTAAACATATATAGATTTAAGGTTGTCGGGATGGCTTGGATTGGTATGCTGACAATCCACCCATTTCCACTCTTAGCCGGGATAAGTTGGATTGGTATGCTCACAACACATCCCTTCCATTCAAGATAGCTAGTTTTAATCACCAAAATGTGGGTATCTCGACTTGAATTGAGAGTTGGTATGCCTACTCAATCCAATGAGATATTTATTCCAATTATTTAAAATATTCAATCAATTTAACATCAAACAATGAATCAAGAGTTGATATGTCTATTTAATCCAAAGAGATGCCAAATACATTAAGAACAATGAATGAAACTAAGAGATCAAATACAAGATAAATGGTGGATTACCCATAACTGATGTTAAATTACATCAACTCCCACAAGGGGGTTTAGTTACTCATAATAAAGATACAAAGAAGAATGAAAGAAGCAAGAGATAAGAGGAAACCCATTGGTATGCTGAAATTTCCTTAGTCTTCAAGCTCCTCTCCTCCTCCTAAGTGTAGAATTTGAGCTCCTTAAGTGGGTATTGGGTTTAAAGTGAAATTAGAGTGAAAAGAGAGGTATAAGAAGTGATTTGGTGAGGAATTTGGGTAGGAAATGGTGTAGGATGGTTTGTATTTATGGCAGATGATTCTTTGATCTAGATGAGGTAAGAAATGGTGAGAGTTCGTGTCTAGCCTTGTCAAGGCGTGTGTGTGGAATCAGAAAAGTATATATTTATATGGTTATCAAAAACAGGTCAGAAAATGCTGATGTAAGCAAATCTGGTGTAGTTCGCTGCTTGATGTGAGCCGGGCTGGACTCGCCAAGTAGACTTGAGAAGTGGAGATGAGCTTTTCTGCCTCTCGATCCGCGGGTAGGGACCTGCGAACTGGGAAATTCTGGCAAAAGTCTGGTTCTCGGTCCGCGGGTCACGTGGCTGGTGTGGACCAGTGAAGTACCCGCGAACCGGGAGTTCTTAGTCTTCTGGAGGAGTTTGTGGCTCTCGGGTCGTGTGTCACTAAGTTGGTGTGGACCAACTAATTGTGCCTTGAAGTCTTCTAGAGGCAACTTCGCTGATGAGACTGCACGGGTAGGGACCCATGCAGTACCCGCCATCTGTCACTTTAAAATCTTCTGAGTCTCGGTCTGTGGGTGGCCTTACTGCCTTGCGCATGTATAGACCGGCGAAGAGGCCAACGAACTGGGTTCGTTTCATTGAAATTCGACTTGTTCTGCACCCGAAAGTTCTTGTTTACATCTCCAACACCTGAAACACATTGAATGCATGCATTGACTAGAAAATAGCCATTAGACACAAAAACACGCTCGGAAATAAGCCAAAAGATATGGATTTGAGGGCGAAAATATAGCACAATTTTGGCATGATCAAATACCCCCATACCAAACCTTTGCTCGTCCTCAAGCAACTCAAAATGAAACAAACAAAATACACAAGACACACAAACAGAAAACCATATAAAAATTTCCTAGACACAATAATTAACAAAACAAATAAGCCGCAATGCCAACTAATGGTGAGATACAAAGAAGTGCGAAAATAAGGAGTAGGCTCATGCAAACATTCTGAAGCAACTCAAAGGCACTCCAAGGGAAACTCGAACAATCACGAATCTCATGCTTAAAAGCACCCTTGCATCGGGAACTACTCACTCTCACACCTCGAGCGTAATTCGTTTCGATTCTAAGTCCTCATGTGGATTCTCTCTTTTCTTTCCACTCAGAATCCTAAGTTCACACTCATGCAATGTATACGAAGATCGAATTTTACGTAAAGGAGTCCAATGCATTGCATAGAATTGATCATTGAAAAACCGCTTATTCATTTAATGAACTATCCTAAGAAATAATCATATGCAATAAACATGGAAAGAACATGTTTCAACAAACATTCCCAAGCTAGATTTCTTCGGAGATCAAACAGGTCTTTCCCTTTTGGTTGTAATGGGGTCGTGGGATGAGATGTGGTGAAAGAAAGAAATGAATGGAATTCAAAAGTTACCAATCATGTTAAGAATCATTACATTGCACACCACTAATCTAGCTCTACTAGCTTGCAACTACTTGAACAATGAGTGTCTAGGCTTAACCTTCAATTACAATTATTGTGCTTCTTATCTTGTACTCTACTTTGTTTGAGTACTTTACCTTAAAATCTCAAGGCTTATTGTGCTTCTCTATTTTCTTTTCTTTTTCTTTTTTTTTTCATTGTTTTTATTTTTTTTCATTTTAAGCACATTTTTCATTTGGACACTTCTAAGTGCGTATTATTAGCACTTTTACAATTTTAAGCCCTTGCTTTGCACATTTACACAATTTATACCTAAGTACACACTATTTTACATATGAGAGCATTTCCTTTCAATACCACACTACACATCCTAACATGATTGACAATGAAGGTAAGGCATGTGTTTATGCTATATGGCTATATGGTTAAGTTGTGGGTATGAAATGAAAGGTTTGTGTGTGGCCTCAAATTTGGTTATGGAGCATACACATTAGAGACAAGGAAAAGTGTTTAGGCTAATTTTTAAATAGTCAATGCACACATTGCCTAAAATCATATCAACAAATCCGTCTATCAGGGGAATGCAAGTCTCCATCAAGCAGTCCACTAATTATGATTCGGGTTCTATGACAAATGATGCACATGACGAGAAATATGTTTAAGATTTGAAATTTTTTGCATTCATAAGTACGCTATTTAAGGTCTTATGTTTGTGAACTCACAAGGCGATCTCCACTATAAGAATAAGACGCTTAAGCACCGAGTCCCCTCAACTTAGGTACCAAAAAGATGAGACTAATCTATAAAGTGAAAGTGAGACCTCTAGAGTGATGAAGAATTACATAACTCAGTTCATTAAGCATAAACAAACTCACCACAAACACTCGGTCAAGGCATCACACCAAGCTTTTTTAAGGCTCAAAAATTGGCCATGTAGAAAATTTGAAAATTTTAGACACAAAAACAACTCAAAGACACAAATGACGACTCAAATAAAGGCTTCTACACCCACAAACCAAAACTCAACATTGTCCTCAATGTTAGACAAGAGAGCCTGGCCTAAGCGGTGCGCACCTAACAACACACAAAAGACACAAAACCTAAGCATTAATCATGCACAAACAATGCCCACAAAGAAAAACAAACAAACTAGGGCTCAAGATATTAAAAGGCAATACAATGCATAATTTCAATTACAAAGAAAAACAAACAAACTAAGGCTCAAGATATTAAAAGGCAATACAATGCATAATTTCAATTAAGCTCATGGCACACAATTTCCATAAAGTAAAAATTTGACATCAAGCATTTGCAAAACTGACGGAATGAGGGCACAACCACCCCCAAACCAAATCAAACAATATAAAGCACCAAAGCTTGTACAAACACATGAAAGCCACCAAAACCCCCCAAACCAATTTGGGCAATATATGGCAAATAAAACCTGTACAATCACACACACATTCATGCACAAGAGCCTTTGGCTCACTAATCATCCAGAATAATCAATAATCACATCAAAATATCAACATCCACCATCCATAAAATATCCAACACAAAATCATCCATAAGTTATTCAACAAAGGAAACAAAATCTAAAGCAAGTAAATAGTTCAGAATTTAAACGTATGGGTAAAAGAGTTTAAAGCAGTTCAATACGAATGTAATAGCAATAAGGTAAGACAAGGCAATGATCTCAGTCATCATCCTCTGACTCTTTTTCTTGATCAACCATCTGTCCCTTTCCTTTCGGATCCAACTCCGCTCTTGCTTTTTCCTCGGCTTCTCTTCTAGATAACTCACAAGCTGCTTGAAGTCCAGCTGCATTATCGACAATGGTAGGGCCTGAAGAAAATGATGCTGGTGCTCTTCTCTCCTTCATCACATAAGGGATGACACCAAACTCTTTCCTCATCTCTGTGATATTCATCCAGAGCTCATCGTAGTACCCTGTGTTCTCCTTACAGACTTCTTAAAGCATCTTTCTATTCTCTTAGACATCATGTGTCAGATCAGAGCCCCAGTCATTCATGGTCTCTCTAATGTCCTTCATCCCTGTAAAGATCCTCTCCCAAGGCAACCTACTCTCATCATCCTCTAACAGAAAAGGTCCATTATCATTTACATCCATCTGCTCTGGATCACCCTATAGATGTTTACTGAGACCACCCTCTAAGCCTGTCTTCTTTTTCACGCTGGAGGGATTTCACTCTACCACCAAACCATTCCAGGTGACTATCCTTGTATCTGCTGGTGGCAGACTATGCTCGTTATCTGACATGTCAACCCCTGCCTGCCTACAGAGCTAGATGATAAGGCACGGGAAGAGAAAATGATGTGTATCATTCCTCATCTGTCCAACTGTCAGGATATCACCCTTCACCCAATATCTCACATCAATAAGCTTATCATGCTGATTGTAGTATAAGATCTATGCCACCTCAAACGCTACCATTGTCTTGTGGTTTCATGGCCTCAAAGAGTATGTGATGAATATGTGCCAGAAAGCCAACTCAGCCTTCAAATTTGCATGTGCTAGAGCATAGTTAGGAGTCACCCAGAAGGTTATCGGTTTTATGACCAGGGCTTTTGTAAGATTTACATGCTACCAGACGAAGAGTTCATTCCATGTCACACCCTTCCTCTTTCTCTTTAGCAATGTGGGATCATCCGTGAGCTCTGTTCTATAGTACATGTTGATGTCTACCATATCAACTCTGAACTCTCTCCCCATGACCATCATTGGGCTACCTCTCTTGTAATCATCGGGGTTTATCCCAGCATAGAACTCTTTCACAATGCTCCTGCAATACTTGAGAGGGTTGCTTGTATATGTGGCCCACCTCCTCCTATTCACCATTGCTGGTATGGAAGTGGTACCCATCTCTCGCAAAGCCATTCCTTTCTCTACAATTATCTCACGTTCAGTGAGAAATTCCAAGCGATCTCTAAAATGCTTATTAAGGGTGCATCATGGTGGAGGGAGGTTCTTGTCTGACTTCTTTGACTTCTTGGTTGAACCTTGCCTGATCTTCTTGCCCTTGTTTTTGATAGGCATGATGTTTCAAATCATGTAAGAAACGTTAAGGCACATATGCACAATTGCAATGAAATCAAATTATCAATCATATAAAACTCACAATATGTAAAATTTGTCTTCAAGGTAAAATCTCTACACCATAGATAACAAATGAAATAACAAGTAGGGAGAACTCAAAATTCACTTAAAGAATATACAATCCTTTTCAAAGCATAAAACTAAATTTTCACCAAAACTCCATATAAACTCTAGATTACAAAATTGATCAATGTGAGTACGCATTCTCATCTAGATTCAATAAATCACCACAAACAACGTCACCACACTCAAGAGATATTCACGTTCGAACTTGGTATGAAATCACTCAAAATCTTAAAACCTAGACTAGAGATTTGATCAATGAGTAAGTCGAACATACAATTAATGCTTTCTAAGCCCTTACAATTATCAATATCCACACACAAAAATTTCATACTTATCAATTTTGAAATTTTGCCAAGACATCAAAATCCCCAAATTTGATAGACTCAATTCACCATACAAATCCTATATCGCAACTCAATCAATGTGGACACAATTCATGCAATCAAGGCTTGGCAATTCATCTCAATCATTGAAAATAACATATATGATGCATCAATTTCAAATTTGGGCACAAAATATTACAATCAATGCAAAGAAACCTTAAATTTTGAATTAGCATGCATATATGTGCAATTAACACTCATTCCAACTCTAATCACTTCACATGCATCGATTGAACAAAACCCAACATCAGTTTATGCAAATAAACTCAATATTAGGTCAAAAATTTATGGGTCCATTCATAGAGCACATAAAACTCATTCTTTGCCAAATTTAAGAAGAGAAAAGAGACAAACATTGACTTACTAATGAACTTGATAAAGAATGGAGAAGAAAAACATACATTCTTTGATGATTTATCGTTCTTACGTGGATAAGAAGCAAGAAGTACCTTGTTTAAGTGAGAGATGGAAAAGAAATTTTGATTGATTTGAGTTGTGGTGCCTTACCACGAAAACGACATGAATTTATAGGCACTAGTTCGCGGCCTGATATTCTCGGGTCTAGACCTGTGAACTCTGAAATGTTGTTGTTTCGCTTACTGATTTTCTTCCTAGTTCACTGGACTTCACCAGCGAAGTACCCGCGAAGTCTTGGCAGAATATCTTTCTCTTGAACTTCGCTGGTCCTTATCAATGAAATTATTAACGGAAAAACCCACTCGGGGAGTGAAATTTTGGTTAGAACCCTCACCCATTATCGGTAGCAGTAGAGATATAGGTACCTTCGGGTCCCTTTTTATAATCGAAAGCAAGAAATAATATGATGGAGAAGAAACAAAAAGGACCAGGAGATATAGAAAGATACTGTTGTATTATCAAATAACACTATAACAGAATTACAATGCATATACTTTTCTCTCGTTTCTCACTCTTTTACACAAGGTGGTGGTGGAGAAAACTTTTATGTCGATAAATGGATATGTTCTCCCAATGATCGTTAAAGAACTTTCACTGGCTTTGGAGAATTTCAGAGGAAATTCTACCAGGCATAAATCTCTCCTTCTTAGGCTATAAAAAACACTCGAATCCCAATTTTTTTACCCTTCAAGACCTTATATATAGTTCTCCCAAGAATCCCTTCAAAATCCGGTCATATTAATGAGGATTACTGAGAGTCCTATTTTAGGCGTTGAAAGGCATTGTGTGGGGCTGAAGGTACGAGATTTGATCCAGTTAATTACTGCCGTATTCAAGTTCTGATTTGGTTGACCATTAGGTCTCATTAATGGTGCTTTATTTTGGGGATGGAGTCAACTTTCCTTCTTCGTGGAGCTTGGAGTGAAATTCTGGACTCTGGCTGAATGAGGTGTTAGTATATCAGTCTGGTGGAGCTTGTTCTATTTCTTGATGAAATGGTGCTTGTGTCTTCACGATCTTCTTCGTATTGCTTGGCAGGTAAGGTATCTGCCTTGGAGGGGCTCTGGATATACATCGAGGTACTAGGTACCAGGTGGAAGTCGAGGCAGTACCAATGTGGGTATCGAGGTACTGGGTGCCTTGATTGATGTCGGGGAGCTTGCGGGGTGCTGGTCGTGCAAGTTTATCATCATGCTAGTCTTAAGTCGGTATTAAGAGATTCAGTAGGATGAGTTACATGCCTTCATTAGCTCACAGAGCTGATGTCCTATCTTGATAGATAGGTAGTCAAGGTGCCGACCTTGTCAAGTATCGGTTCTGTGTAGGTAGTGGTACAAATCTCGTTGGTTACTTAGAATATCTGGATGAATCGTCTTAGGTAGCCCATTGTTGGAAAATTCTCCTTTGGTCCCTTGCCAAAAAACCATGTTAACAGAAATCCCTCCTGACTTGAACACCGGTATCAGGTCGAGGTTGGAGTCAGGATAGATTGCACCTAGAGAATTTTTTGCAACCGTCTTGTAGGAGGGAATCTTCTTGATCGTGGTTTTACGGTTCCAAAAATACCACTCTTAGGATACACAAATCGAATGAGATGTATAATGGCAAGCGGGATCGTTTCTCAGGGAAAGGGAGGATATTCGGCTATATTTAGGGTATGTACTCTAAGCTAAACTACGTACGAGAAAGTAAAATTCATTTTTGGTTTGAAAGTGTGATTTGAAACTAATTTAAACTAAATTAAACTAAGCGAATATGAAAGCAAATAGCTAAGGCTGAGTAGGTGTAAATGTATAGAAATGGGTATTGGGGAATTGATTTAACAACCAACTGATTTCCTAATGTAATGAACTAGTCCAATTAAGTGCTCTAATCCAACCCTAGGAGTGTTCTAAATTTGATGCAAATCATTTATAGTCCAAATTCAAACTTTAACTCAAGTAAGCCCTACTATGAGTCTTGGTAAGAATATCAAATAAAGCTCCTACTCAAGTGAGCCCCACTATGAGTATTCACTAGATAAATTCTCAAGAACACATTCAAAGTCTCATACCATATAAAACATTCAAATCATATATTTCAATTCATAAATGCTCAAAGTTGGAGAATAAGTTGAAAGCCATTCAAACCCTAAATCACAACCTTCATATGTGAACCACATTTACAAGCAAAACTAAATTGTGCCCCAATGTTAGCTTAGTCATGTAAAATGGCAACTTCAAAGCAATGAAAATGAAATTATCCTAAAGAGGATTTATGATTACATATTACTAGTTCAAATACAAGAAATATAATTTAAGTTGTCTTATCAATTCCCCAATATGAAGGTTTAGTTACACATATTAGAAATACAAATAAAGGGAGCAAAGTTATAGAAAAGACCCATGAAAGCCTTCAAGAGATCTTCTTGTTCTTTTGATGCTTGAGATTCCCCCTTTTCCTTGGTAGAACTCCTCTACTCCCTTCAATGAATCTCCTAAGATGTGGATGGGTTGGTGGTTTTGGAGGGAAAAGTAGGTATTTGGTGGTTTGAAGTGAATGAATGAGTGTGGGAAAGGGAAAGGTGAAGTCTTTTGTGATTGGTGGAGATTTTGTTAATGGTGGAGTTAAAAGAGTGTTTTGGGATTTGTAGAGTGGTGGGGATCTGATTTGAAGAAAGTATATGGGCTTATTTATAGGGGAAACACAAAATATTAGGGTTAAATCCCGATTGCTGATGTGGAGTGAAACGGCGGTTGAAACGGCAGTCAGGTGATGACCGCCGAATTAGAGTGCTCATTCTATCTGTTAGGATTATACTCAATGGCAAGAGTGTAATATTGTAATTGACAATCTTCTCATATTAATAAAGTGAATTCTGATTCTTACAATTACTTATAGCATTTATTATTATAATTGCCAAGGTAAATAATCATAAGGTCAAAAGACTATGAGACATGAAGAATTGTTCATACATCCGGATATATATGAGGTAGACACAATTCTTTAGTTAGTCTTGAATAACGTTCACAACTTAAGTTAAAGGTTGGGCACCTCTATCTTGTTAAAGTTGTAGAATTCTTTTACTAGCATTTGAGTGGGATCAAATGAATATGATGAGTCTAAAATCATCGAAAGGTTTTCGAGTAAAAGAATCTAGTGCACTAGGTGCATTGAACTGGATCACAATGAAATACTTTATCTAGAACCGTCACTAGATATAAGTCTTTTCATTAAAGAGGACAATCGGAGAGTCTATCTTAATCCTGAGATAAATGATGGACTTATGGTTGCAAGTGTTATCATTAGAGCTATCAATGCGTACGATTATATAGCATAGTCTATCCTCGATAGTTTGTTGGTATACATTTGTTAATCGATAGAGGACTTCATTTATAGATATGGACATCGTGACTCCATTTATTAAATGAGAGTATAATATCATCATATGGATGTTTTCAGGTATTGGATATTAAATCTCAACGTTGAGTTTTCAATAATGATTATTGAAAACATGGCTTCTGGACAAGTCAAAGTATCCAAGTTCGAAATGTGGTCATATGAGGAAATATGGTAACTTGGAGAGCTATAGGCGGTCTATGAGCTCTTGGCGATTACTGATATTATTCACGAAGATACACCATCTCCTATAAGATTGTCTAGGGTATGAATGAGAAACATCTCCTTATTCTATCTTTATTTAAGAGTTCAATTTTAGCTCTTTAGTGGAATGAGTTAAAATTAATAGATTGGACCTAAGTGAATCATTTATTGATTGTGATTAGGTTGTGTCTATTGAAGTTTAAATTTAGATAGCCCGCCAAGATCCCCAATCCACACGTATTTGCATGGATCACTTGATATATTCTACCGGGCCGATTTAAGGGTCCATCTAGAATTGTTTTTAATATATCAAGAATATAATATGTCTATTATTTAATTAATGGGCTGCACTATTATATTAATATATTAAAAGGAGACATGTGGGTTTGTTTCTTTTAGTAAGAATGAGTCTGGTTCACATGTGGGCTTTTATTTAAAGTCCAATGGATTAAATGAAATAAGAAAATAATATATGGCCCATTTATATAAGTGGGGCGGCAAGGTGTATATATATTAACCTAATATATTATTTTGTTTCATTGTTTTAATTAAATAAGAATTAGTTAATTTATTAATTAATTGTTTAATTAAGAAACAAATCTTTTTCTGATCAGGAAATATATTTCCTAAAGTTATACTATTGGTAGTAGTATATTAAAAGTAAAAGACTTGTTTGATAAGAAAATAAATAATTAATTTTATTTATTTAATCAAATAAGAAGTCTTTTTATTTAGTCAATAAAAGAATAAAAATATCTATGAGTTGGATTAGGTTTTGAAGTCTAAAGGTTGATGGAAATTAGGGTGCAACACAAACTCTTTTTGGTATGTGATTTGCGGCAACCCTAGTCCATTTAGAGGAAGATTTCGGCAATCCTAAATAGAAGAGGAAGCAAAATTTCGGTCACCTATATAATACCACATATAGAATTCGGCCACCATAGTTGATTGAATGATTCAATTTTTCTTCTTCTTCTCAATTCATAGAAAATGATAATTTTTATTCTACTAAACATAAAAGAGAGAAGAGATTATTCTTTGATAGTACACTGATTGCTTGTTCATCAATAAGCTTGTGTGTACAACATCGAATTAGGTTCACGCGAGTTTCGATCATTAGATTGAGAACTCAAAAGTGACCGGAATAATCTTTGTCTTCTTTTGATTGTTTTATGACTAACAAATGTAAAAGAAAACTTTGTTCATCCATTCTCAGGTTTGCAATTCAAAGAAAAAGGGAGACCACGCTCCTAGGTGATTCACGTACGTGTTTGGATTGGAAGATCTCGCGGTACTGTTCACGATCACTGTTCACGGCGGGGGTACTGTTCACGATCACTGTTCACGCGGGTACTGTTCACGGGCATCGGAAAAGATTTTGCGGATTACCAATCGACGTAAGTCAATCGGATTACGCGTCAAGAGGTATTTAACTCTAACCGTATATATCTGAGTTTAATTAATTAAATGGTTAAGGTTCAACTTTGTGCAAAATTTTAAAACCATACGAAATCTATTTTTCGTTTCTTCCGCTGCGTTTTATATCGATTTTTCCCTACAATTGGTATCGGAGCCTTGGTTGTACCTTTTAATTAATTAACGTATATATACGTGAATCTATTTCTTTTTTATTGTGATTATACATGTTTTAGAAAGAGACGGCACTCTAGGTATTCGCATATATAATTACATGTTGAATGTATGGATTTATATATGTTTTATAAAGTGAATTGTTATTGCTCGATTTCGGTCCTAGAATTTCAATATAATTTTTGTTTCGGATTTGTAACAAGAAGGGTGGTCTATTATCGCCATAACTTCTCCTTGGTAGTTGCTAGGGCTTTATTTTCTTTTATATGTAAAATAAGTGCAGTATTTTTTTGTAATCAGGTGCAGTATTTTTTTTGTAAATCTTACTGCAGTATAATAATAAAAAAAAAATTTGCTGCAGTAATTTATTCGTAATATGATGTAATGTATTCGGGTATTGAAAATTCGAAGACACGAAGAAAAACAAAGCAACCGGAACCGAGAACGAGCACCGTGCGCACCCTAGGAGTGGATAGGGCTGCGCATGGCAAGCCCAATCCTTGGTGGGCTGCGCACGGCAGCCTTGTGTGGCCTTATGGGCTGCGCAAGGCAGCCCCTTTGTGGGGTTGTGGGCTGTGCATGTCCATAGGAGGAGGCCGAGGGATGAGCATATGGTTGATGGCCACCTGAAGATCTTGTATTCCTAACAATTGTAATTTTACTTGCTTTTCTAGGATGGGCCAAAATTGTTGCTATTTAATTTTTGCTTAAATATTACAATATTTGTTGTTGTATGATAACATGGCATTTTAGAATAGGAGTGCCACTCATATATCTCTTTTGGTATGAACATGCATTGAATGATTTAGGTATCTAATTGGCATCTAGATAACTTGGTAAAAATCATTCTTTGGGATTTAATCACACACCTTAAATAATTGAGTGGGAGAAGGTGTGCAAGAACGCCTATGGCCTCCAAGATTAGTTGAGTTTTATTATTTTTGGTAATCCCCCCAAGGGGTGTCCATAAATGGAATTTAACAATATACTTCCTTACAAGGATAGACTAGACAATTGACTTAAACGAAATCTACTTCCCAATGAGGGATTTTCGTGAGAGAAAATTGAGGGTCGATATCTTGGTAACACACTCAATGTAATTTTATTAATATCCTCCCAAGAGTTCTCGTTAATAAAAATTACAAGGCTAAAATTTAAAATGCTGGTTGTTATGTTAACAATTAGGTGGGACCTAGTCTAACTAGTAAATAGTGCGAACTCCCAAAGGAGGCGTAATATTTATGGGTGTTGGATCACCGTTGAATTTTTATGATTGAATTATTTATTTTAATTCAAGATAAATTTTTAAAAGTGCTATTATCATGATTATTTACTTATATATGTTTTTGTTTTAATCAGAAATCATGACCCCATCACTTATGAACATCCTGAAAGATAACACCTTAACTGGAGATAACTACGTAACATGGAAAAGGAAAATTGGGTTGTTGTAGCAAAGTGAAAAATATAAGTTTGTTCTGACCACTCCTAAACCACCCCTTCCTAATAATGAATCTAATATGATGCAAAGAGATGAGTATGAGCAGTGGAAGACTTCTGATGATATGGCAAAATGTTACATTATGGCCACTATCTCTGACGTGTTGCAACAGCAACATGAAGGAATGGAGTCCGCTGCTGATATAATGATGTCTCTAGAGGAAATGTTTGCTATGAGGTCTAGGACGACTAAGAGAGAGGCATTGACTGCTTTTATGAATCTTACAATGAAACCTGGACAATCTGTGAAAGATCACATGATGAAAGTCATAGCACATCTCAATATTGCTGAACTAAATGGTGCTGAGATTGATGGTGAGACCAAAATTGATATGGTAGTTAACTCACTGTCAGATTCCTTTGATCAGTTCAAGTTGGACTACACCTTGAACAAAAAGGAATACACCTTGCAGGGCCTGATGCAAGATGTTCAAAGGGCTGAAAAAATCCTTGTGAAAAACAAAGGTCAAGAGATTCATTTGGTTGGTAAAGTTGCTACTGTTAAGATCCGTAAGAAGGTCAAGAAACAACAGAAGAAAAAGCAACTTAGGCCTACTAAGAAGGAAACCAAGAAAGCAACCAAGATCAAAGGGAAATGCTTCTTTTGTGGTGAAAAGGGACATTGGAAAAGAGATTGCCCAAAGTCCCAGAAAAAGAAGGAAGAAGGTAATGTTAATTATCTAGAAACATGTTTTCTGGCAGATTCTACTGATTCTTGAATCATAGACTCTGGAGCCACTAATCATGTTTGTTATTCCTTGCAGGGGTTTCAGGAAAAGAGAAGGTTGAATGAAGATGAAGTCAATTTGCGCTTGGGCAATGGAACGTTAGTGTCTGCAAGTGCAGTGGGAGATATTAGAGTTATTTTAGATTCTAGTAGGCATTTAGATTTAATAGACGTTTATTATGTACCTCAATTCAAGAGGAATTTAATTTCAGTTTCTTGTTTAAATAAGTTTGGATATTCGGTTACTTTTAATAAAACTTTTATTATTAGTAAGAATGACAAAGTTGTTTGCAAAGGTACATTGGATCAGGTTTATTCTTTTTGCATAGAAATATCTCTCACTCGTTAGACACAGAAATAACGGAACCTAATCATAAAAGAGTAAAATTATCAAAAGATGAAACCTATCTTTGGCATTTACGCCTAGGTCACATTAACCTTAATAGGATTAAAAGAGTGGTATGTGACGGACCTTTAAGTGACTTAAAGGTTGATGATCTACCAACTTATGAATCTTGTTTGGAAGGTAAAATAACCAAAAGGCCGTTCAATACCAAAGGTGCAAGAGCCACTGAATGTTTAGGACTAGTACACACTGATGTATGTGGTCCTATGAGCATTCAAGCTAGAGGTGGATATGAGTACTTCATCACCTTCACAGATGATTACTCAATATTTGGTTATGTGTATCTCATGAGACATAAGTCGGATGCATTTGATATGTTCAAAGCATTCAAAGCTGAAGTAGAAAATCAGCTTGAGAAACATATAAAAATCTTGAGATCTGATCGTGGTGGAGAATATCTATCTGGAGAGTTTCAGCAATATCTTATTGATAATGGGATAGTTTCTCAGCTTTCTGCACCAGGTACACCTCAACAAAATGGGGTAGCAGAAAGGAGAAATAGGACTCTTTTAGAGATGGTTAGATCAATGTTGAGTTATTCAACACTTCCTATTTCTTTTGGGGATATGCTCTACAAACAGCAATATATATTCTAAACGATGTACCATCTAAATCTGTCCCTAAAACTCCACATGAATTGTGGACTGGGCGAAAGCCTAGTTTACAACACATGAGGATATTTGGTTGTCTTGCACATGTGTTAAAAGGAAAGACAGAAAAGATGGAGTCCCGTTCGGAAACATGTATATTTGTGGGGTATCCAAAAGGAACTAAAGGATATTATTTCTATAGTCCTTCTGATCTAAAAGAATTTGTTTCAACAAATGCTTCATTTCTAGAAAAGGACTATATGAATAATTTTGTGCCCAAAAGTAGAATTGTCCTGAATGAGATGTCAGCAGATACAATTCCACAAGGGGTTTCACAACCCAGCCCAATTGTAAGTTCCACTCCAACACAAGATCAACAACCTACCATTCCTCGTCATAGTGGGAGGGTTAGAACACAACCCGAAAGATACATCGGTCTAGGAGAATCTGTTGAGATCTCCCGGACGACGATGATCCCTACATGTACAAGGAAGCTATGGAGGATGTTGATTGTCGTCATTGGCAAAAGGCAATGCAATCCGAGATTGAATCGATGTTCAATAACAAAGTCTGGTCCCTTGTAGACTTACCTAAAGGGATAAAACCCATTGGGTGCAAGTGGGTATACAAGAGGAAAAGGGGTATGGATGGTAAGGTGGAAACCTTTAAAGCTAGACTAGTAGCTAAAGGTTATACACAGAAAGAAGGTATCGATTATGAGGAAACCTTCTTGCCTGTGGCCATGCTTAAATCCATTAGGATACTCTTATCCATTGCAGCATCTCTAGACCTAGAGATTTGGCAAATGGACGTCAAGACAGCTTTCCTTAATGGAAGTCTTGACGAGAGCATTTACATGATGCAACCAGAGTGATTCATTGAAAAAGGCCAAGAAGAAAGAGTATGCAAGTTGCAAAAGTCCATATATGGACTAAAGCAAGCATCCAGATCCTGGAACATAAGATTCGATCAAGCTGTAAAGGGTTTTGGATTTATTCAAAATCCTGACGAACCTTATGTATACAAGAGGATCAAATGCGACAAGTTGGTTTTCCTCATTCTTTATGTTGATGATATACTACTCATTGGAAATGATGTAGGTGTATTGACATCAGTGAAAGAATGGTTAGCAAAACAATTTGATATGAAGAACTTAGGAGAAGCAAGTTATATTCTTGGTATCCAAGTAATAAGGGATAGAAAGAATAGAACGATTGCATTATCCCAAGCTTCATACATTGATAAAATCTTGTCTAGATTCACCATGCAAGATTCCAAGAAAGGTATGTTACCTTTTAGACATGGAATCAAACTTTCTAAGGGTCAAGCACCTAAGAATGAGCATGAAGAGCAATTCATGAGTAGAGTTCCATATGCCTCGGCAGTTGGAAGTCTCATGTATGCAATGCTCTGTACTAGACCATATATTTGTTTTGCTGTTGGCATAGTTAGCAGGTTTCAATTGAAACCTGGTCCTGATCATTGGACGGCAGTCAAGCATATTTTCAAGTATCTCAAGAGAACTAGAGATTATATGCTTGTATACTCTGGAGGGGATTTAATTCTCGTTGGGTATACAGATTCTGATTTCCAGTCGGATTCTGACTCCAGAAAATCCATATCAGGATCTGTGTTTACCATTGGAGGAGGAGCAGTCATATGGAGAAGTATCAAGCAATCTTGTATTGCTGATTCCACCATGGAAGCTGAGTATGTTACTGCATGCGAAGCTGCCAAAGAGGCTGTTTGGCTCCGCCAATTCTTGATTGACTTAGAAGTGGTTCCTAGTGTGAATAAGCAGATCACTATACACTGTGACAACAGTGGTGCAGTGGCTAATTCGAAAGAACCAAGAAGTCATAAGAGAGGTAAACACATTGAAAGGAAGTATCACCTTTTGAGGGAAATTTTTCATAGGGGAGACGTGACGATCACCAAAATCGCGTCAGTAGAAAATCTAGCGGATCCTTTCACAAAGGCTCTACCTCAGAAGAGCTTTGATGGACATTTAGAGAACATGGGAATTAGAGATATGACACACTTGCTATAGAGCAAGTGGGAGATTGTTAGGATTATGCTCAATGGCAAGAGTGTAATATTGTAATTGACAATCTTCTCATATTAATAAAGTGAATTCTGATTCTTACAATTACTTATAGCATTTATTATTATAATTGTCAAGGTAAATAATCATAAGGTCAAAAGACTATGAGACATGAAGAATTGTTCATACATCCGGATATGTATGAGGTAGACACAATTCTTTAGTTAGTCTTGAATAACGTTCACAACTTAAGTTAAAGGTTGGGCACCTCTATCTTGTTAAAGTTGTAGAATTCTTTTACTAGCATTTGAGTGGGATCAAATGAATATGATGAGTCTAAAATCATCGAAAGGTTTTCGAGTAAAAGAATCTAGTGCACTAGGTGCATTGAACTGGATCACAATGAAATACTTTATCTAGAACCGTCACTAGATATAAGTCTTTTCATTAAAGAGGACAATCGGAGAGTCTATCTTAATCCTAAGATAAATGATGGACTTATGGTTGCAAGTGTTATCATTAGAGCTATCAATGAGTACGAATATATAGCATAGTCTATCCTCGATAGTTTGGTGGTATACATTTGTTAATCGATAGAGGACTTCATTTATAGATATGGACATCGTGGCTCCATTTATTAAATGAGAGTATAATATCATCATATGGATGTTTTGAGGTATTGGATATTAAATCTCAACGTTGAGTTTTCAATAATGATTATTGAAAACATGGCTTCTGGACAAGTCAAAGTATCCAAGTTCGAAATGTGGTCATATGAGGAAATATGGTAACTTGGAGAGCTATAGGCGGTCTATGAGCTCTTGGCGATAACTGATATTATTCACGAGGATACACCATCTCCTATAAGATTGTCTAGGGTATGAATGAGAAACATCTTCTTATTCTATCTTTATTTAAGAGTTCAATTTTAGCTCTTTAGTGGAATGAGTTAAAATTAATAGATTGGACCTAAGTGAATCATTTGTTGACTGTGATTAGGTTATGTCTATTGAAGCTTAAATTTAGATAGCCCGCCAAGATCCCCAATCCACACGTATTTGCATGGATCACTTGATATATTCTACCGGGCCGATTTAAGGGTCCATCTAGAATTGTTTTTAATATATCAAGAATATAATATGTCTATTATTTAATTAATGGGCTGCACTATTATATTAATATATTAAAAGGAGACATGTGGGCTTGTTTCTTTTAGTAAGAATGGGTCTGGTTCACATGTGGGCTTTTATTTAAAGTTCAATGGATTAAATGAAATAAGAAAATAATATACGGCCCATTTATATAAGTGGGGCGGCAAGGTGTATATATTAACCTAATATATTATTTTGTTTCATTGTTTTAATTATATAAGAATTAGTTAATTTATTAATTAATTGTTTAATTAAGAAACAAATCTTTTTCTGATCAGGAAATATATTTCCTAAAGTTATACTATTGGTAGTAGTATATTAAAAGTAAAAGACTTGTTTTATAAGAAAATAAATAATTAATTTTATTTATTTAATCAAATAAGAAGTCTTTTTATTTCGTTAATAAAAGAATAAAAATATCTATGAGTTGGATTAGGTTTTGAAGTCTACAGGTTGATGGAAATTAGGGTGCAACACAAACTCTTTTTGGTATGTCATTTGCGGCAACCCTAGTCCATTTAGAGGAAGATTTCGGCAATCCTAAATAGAAGAGGAAGCAAAATTTCGGTCACCTATATAATACCACATATAGAATTCGGCCACCATAGTTGATTGAATGATTCAATTTTTCTTCTTCTTCTCAATTCATAGAAAATGATAATTTTTATTCTACTAAACATAAAAGAGAGAAGAGATTATTCTTTGATAGTACATTGATTGCTTGTTCATCAATAAGCTTGTGTGTACAACATCGAATTATGTTCACGCGAGTTTCGATCATTAGATTGAGAACTCAAAAGTGACCGGAATAATCTTTGTCTTCTTTTGATTGTTTTGTGACTAACAAAAGTAAAAGAAAACTTTGTTCATCCATTCTCAGGTTTGCAATTAAAAGAAAAAGGGAGACCACGCTCCTAGGTGATTCACGTACATGTTCGGATTGGAAGATCTCGCGGTATTGTTCACGATCACTGTTCACGGGGGGGGGGGGGGGGGGGGGGGGGGGGGGGTACTGTTCACGATCACTGTTCACGCGGGTACTGTTCACGGGCATCGGAAAAGATTTTACGGATTACCAATCGACGTAAGTCAATCGGATCACGCGTCAAGTGGTTTTTAACTCTAACCGTATATATCTGAGTTTAATTAATTAAAAGGTTAAGGTTCAACTTTGAGAAAAATTTTAAAACCATACGAAATCTATTTTTCGTTTCTTCCGCTGCTTTGTTTATCGATTTTTCCCTACACTGTCCCTATTGTGCGGTTGGAAAGGCGGTTGACACGTGACCGTTGAACTGACCACCGAATTGGAGTGCTCATTCTGTCCCTATTGTGCGGTTGGAAAGGCGGTTGACGGACTGCCGAACTGACCGCCGAATCGCACATGGTCATTTTCTGATTCTGTGTTGAACGGCGGTTGAAACGGCGGTCAGGTTGACCGCCGAATTGACCGCCGAATTGACCCTAGCTTTGGCTTCACATTTTCGTCCTAAGAGTTCTCCATTTACCACTTTCAGCTCAAAATTGCTTGCTCTTCACTAATTACCCCTTGTTTCCAAAAGTACCTGCACAATACAAAATCGAGCCATAAAATACACAAGTTTACTCGAAAACCTAGATGTAAGCATTGGAAATGAGGGTGCATATATATATATATATATATATATAATGGCTTGATCACTTCTCTTTGCACGCTGATTTAAATGAGTCTTCCACATGGCTGACCAGGGTAGGCCAAATTCAAAAAAGGAAATTTTTTAGGGTGCACGTTTCTCGAAACCGTTCCCTCCACATCACCGATTGTCCTGCGATATTGATTACCTTCTCCGACAATTACAAGTAACTATCCCTACATAAACTCGGCTTCTTCATATTATGTTCACTTAAGCAAACTTTCCCGAACAATTGTTTCAAGAAAAACCTAGCTTCAATCTTCAAAACTTCAACTCTCCCTTTTTTGAGTGACTAAACCTCGAATCTGTGAACATGTCTTCACCTTGCGGCGACAATATTGAGCAGCTGTTTGACGGTGACGCGGTGGCCGGCAGGAGCCTCGCCCTTAGAAAAAGGGCACGCGTTGACAGCGATAGCGGGGACGATGTTCCTTTTCAGCGTCTGTGTTCAAACCGTAACGTTGCAATCGGGATGGGCTTTTGGAACAATCCCAATGCTCCGGTTGATGTTGACCGGGAGTCGAGTGGAGAAACAGGAGTTGCCATCGAGGTAGGTAGGGACCGAGCCGGTAAAGTCACAGACACCGTGGGGAGGGTACTTGCCATTCCTTACGAGTATAAATGCATTCCTGACTCGACTAGCTCCTTGGATACTGTGGGGCTCTTGCGATGGGATTTTAAGATCCCTAAGGATATCTCGATTGTCATTCCCCCACCTAGGTATGATGTGTATACTCCCAATCCTGGTGAAATCCCGATTCATACGGCAGCCTTCGACATCGGAGTCAGGCTACCTCTCCATCCTACCTTGCGTAGGGCGTTGTATGCTTTGCAGCTTGCCCCTCTTAAACTAACGTTGGGTTTCTGGAGGCACCTGGTGGGGTTCTTGGTACTGTGGAGAGAGCAGTGCGATAGAGATAACATTGACCGGGAGCCTGGGTCGGGCGAGCTCGGGTACGTGTTCCAGATTGCTGCCAACGCCCTGGGTCCAAAGGGGCAATTTTATGCTCGTGCCAAGAATAGTCTGCAGTTCGTGGTGCAAGGGGCCACGAAGAAGGATACCTCCTAGAAGGAGGAGTGGGTCATCGTCAGAGGTGAGTGGGGTAATTCGGTCCACATTGGAGGAACTGAGTTCAAGGTTCCTACTTGCTTTAGCGGGAAACCCGCGTTGGAGAAGAGCAAGCTCTCCACTGGATCGGAGAAAATCTTGAAGGCCATCATGGCCCGGAATTATATTAATATGGAATATCCTATCACGGAGGCCTTTGAAGCAAAGAGGGTTGATCGCTACCTCCGCATTTCTGGTGCTTTCCCAGGTAATAGAATCTCTGACTTTTCTTCTACTATATTGCTTCATTGATTCTGTAGATATTGACTCTAGCTATCTTTACAGTTTCAACAGTATCTCCATCGGTTCCTGAGGTGGAGCTCAGCCAAGCTGGTGGTACCGTTGATTCCCCTCCAATTTCCCATGTCAGGCTTCCACCTAGTTCTGGTCTTGATGCATGGGTTGGCATATCTGCTGGATCTGGTAAGACCCCGGTCGGGGTATCCGGATCACAGACTCCCCTTCCTCCGATCTCAGCTAGGTCGTTGGAGGCTTTTACAGCCAGAGTGGGGAGGTACTGAGGTACTCCTTGTCTGGTACAGGATACGTCACCCATCGAGCCAGTTAATGTTGCAGTAGTTACTGATGCTGATGCTTCAGCCCCCTCTGCCTCCCCCGTTGTGGCTACTGGTCACTCTAACCCGGTCGAGAAGAGTTCTGAGCCTGCTATGGCTAGCCGGGGGGGCTAGGGATAGGCCACGATTGAGGTCGAAGGATAGCAGCCAGGATGAAGTCTTAGCCCACTATGTTACATCCTGCCCATGTGGGAGCTTAGATGTCATGAAGGCCATGCTTACTGAGTTTTTAATTAGAAGGGGATCTGCTCTTCTGGCTGAGGTAAGCTGTCTCATTTTAGTATTCTATCCCGGTCAAGTATTGGAGATATCCTGACTAATGTTTTATTCTTGGCAGACGTTTAAGTTTAATGTGGCATTGAGTCAGCAGGTCGGTTTTCTCTTGGAGCAAGTTAGAGGTGCTACTACTAAGCTTGAGAGGTCCAGAGAAGAGTTTGCCAAGGCTGCTAGAGGAGTGGAAGCTTTGAACCAGTCTCTGGATAATGCTAAGAAGGAGGTGGATGAGGTGAAAGCTGACAGGGAGCGGATGCAGCATGCCTTGGATACTGAAATACTCAAGTCCCTTCGCCGTAAGGATGAGAGGGAGATTGCGAAGGATAGAGCAGTGAAGCTGGATAAGGAGGTTCAGTCCCTTTGTGATAGCATGGCCAACCTCGATGCTCAAGTAAACACCACCTTTGGGGATGGCTACTTCTTTGCTGGCTACCAGGTAGCTTTAGCCTTCCCTCATTCGTTCTACCTGAGCGTTATCGCGGGGTGGAACCGGGGGGAAATTATGGCGAAGGCTGCTGAATTGGCTGGGGCAATGCCCTCCGATGTGGCTGGACCTTCCAGGTTGCTGGGGCCAGTGAAATGGCAGGAGGTGAAGACCAGAGTTCTATCTCCCTTCCTCCACCAAGCAATGTTGGAGCAAATCCCCATTTGAAGGCTCCTGAAGCTGGAGTAGCTCAAGCTGAAGGAGGAGTTTCTGCCCCTTCTGCTTCTCCGTAAGAGTTCATCAAGGAGGTAAGGGATCAGCCTGTTACCGATGATGGGGGGTCTACCTTGCCTATCTCATCCTCTGACCCTGCGCAGGTAGAGGAGGGTCAGGCTGCTTCGACCAAGGAAGTTGGAGGAAATTCTGACCAAGCAGCAATAGGGGAACTTCAGGGCGATCTGTCTCAGGTGGAGATTCTGGTTACGGTGGGTACCCAGGAAGCAGGCAGGGTTCCATCTGGTGCTTAAGAAGGAGAAGCTCTAACTGGCGGAGCTGGAGAGAAGATGGCCAATCAGGAGCAGAAGGATGCATGATCCAGTTTGATCCCTTACCCAGTTATACCCAGTCAACCTTATCTTCTTGTAGCCCGTGATCGGGGAATGGGCTCCCCAGTTTTAGTAATGAGAACTTTCTTTTTTATTTTTCCTTAGCTTCATGCATGTGTAGTTTATTAAACCCTTGGTTGAACTTCGCCTTAATCTGGAGTAGAGTCCCCAATGCAATTTCGATTCCATAAATACTTGTCCTCGGATGAATCCTGGTACCTAGGTGTAGATTCGGCGATCCACCCTCTATTAGGCCCGATTTAGTGTAGTTGATAACGTGTTTGGTCCGGGTAGGGTACCAAGGCATCAACTGAATATGGACCGTGGTACCTGGTAATCAAGATTGCCCCGGTCCATGCTATCTTTTTGGTTACTCTGATCAAAAACCTTCTATTTTTTTAGGAATTCCCGCGTAGGAATTATTGGTTTGATTTCTATATTCAAAGGTTCTTCTACATGTCAGTCTGAGACAGGTTCGATTGTCTTATTCATTGAACTTTGGAGGTGCACGCTTTGCGAAGCTGTCCTTTCCCATACACCGGATGTCGTGTCTCTTTAATGACTTTATCCTCTCGTTCCCGACACTCAATCTCTCCTTCTATAAATACTTCTATCTGCTTGACAATTCTTCATACTATCTCTTTACCCTTTTAGTGGAGCAGCAAATCCCAGCGTATCGAATAATGATCGCTGTGTTAGTTAACATTGTGGGAGGAGGAGGAGATGTAACCTCTGTGACTAGCAGGATGCTTGGTATTGTGGAAGGAGCTGTGCTCGGTGGACTAAACTACCAGAGGAACAGGAGTGGTGGCGATTCCTAGGATTATGATGATTGGTGGGCTCTGGTGCTGCAGCCTTGCCAATGGTGTAAACATTACCCGGGTGAGTTGCACCTTCGTGCCCCGTTGCATCTTGGACGTGGGGGGTTTCAGGACTGTCTTTATGCCTCCCTTATTTGTACTGACTCCAACACAGCCTCTGTTCCTATCTCTGGGGTTCCTGGCAGCATCGTCAACATAAGTTCTAATTAAGATTAATGTCGCTAGGTAGGTAGATCAAGAAAGTAGGCGAGAAGTTAAAGAGGAAGCTGGCGCTTCTGAACTTCCAGTTTATTTTCTTGTCATTTTCTCTCTTGTATCTTGTATGTAGCTTAAAATAAGGGATGAGTCCCCTGATTTGATCAATGAAACGGAAACCCATTTCCACCTATATCATTTGACTGAATTCTGTTGCACGCTTCTGATTGTAGCATAAATTCGAACAATAGTCCCCAGCATAAACTTAACTTAATCAATACTTGGTAACGCGAGGAACCTCATAAGAGTAAAAGTAGAGAAACGGTAGCTGACCGGTACCATGGTACCTAGTCAAAAAATCTCAAGACTCTTGGTAGCTTGGCAGAAATTTAGTTGAAAGTAGTCTGGGTGCTGGAGATCCTCATTTTTCTGAGGATCCTGGTACTTTAGAGGAGAAATCTGTAAAATTTAGGTACCTCGCACTCCAGTTCTAGGAATCTTGGTTCCTTGATGTTGGTGAACGTACCTGCGAATAATCTTGCATTCTAGGTACCTTGCATCCCTATTTTAGGAATCTTGGTACCATGGCGAATATTCTGGCGAAACTAGATACCTTGCACTCCCGTTCTAAGAATATTGGTATCGTAGCGAATAGACCTGGCAAATCTAGGTACCTCACATTCCTGTTTGTAGGGATCTTGGTACCTCGATGAATAACCTGATACCTAGCCTTCCTGTTTCAAGGAACCTAGGTCTCTAGATGAAATATTCTGGCAAAACCGGGCAACTTGCATTCCTGTTCGTAGGAATCTTGGTGCCTTGGCTAGAAAATTTGGCGAATCAGGGTACCTTGCATTCCTGCTCTAGGAATCTTGGTACCATGTCTAACATGAGGGAGAACGTGTTGGCAGCAAGATCCTGGTAGGCGACTAAGGCCCTTTTAGTACCAGATGTTTCTTAGCGGGGGGTAGCGCTCGGCCAAGGCCTTTATCTGGCAGACGACTATGTCCTTACTAACCAGACTCTTCCCAGCGGGGGGTGGCACCCAACCAAGGCAGCAGGAAGGCCATACGGTCCTTTCTGGTCTTGAGGCGATCATTGGCGAAAATAAGGCGATCATACTAGCAACAAAATCTTGGTAGGTGACTAAGGCCACTTTAGCACCAAGTCTTTCTTAACGGGGGGTGGTGCCCGACCAAGGCCTTGATCTGGCTGGCAACTATGAACTTATTATCTAGACCCATCTCAACGGGGGGTGGTACCCGGCCGTTTTCTGATCCGTCGGGCAACTATGCACTTACATACCGGATCCTTCCTAGCGGGGGGTGGTACCCAGCCAAGGCATCGGGAATGCCATGCTGCTTATCTTGGTCTCGAGGAGATCTGCCCAGAGGGGTTAATCCAGTCCAGGGCATTAGAAGTGCTATATAGCTCTTCTTGTTTTAAGGCGATCCTCCTGGAGGGTTTTGTCCGGTCTAGGGCATCAGGAGTGCTATGTAGCTCTCCTGGTCTAAAGGCGGTGATCATGGCGGATTCAATTGGTGATATAAAGCAGATAGATGTAGATAAATGCAGACAAAAGTAGATAGAGAAAGAATCCTTCTTTATTGATGATCAAAAAAGAGAATACAAGCACTCACGATTACTAACATCTTCTAACATTCGTTTCAGGGTGATCCTGGCTGATTTCCACTGCATGACTTATGGGTAAAATCTCTTGAGGTGATCAGCATTCTAAGTGTGGTCTACAGGATATCCATTCATGTCGTCCAACTTGTAGGCCCCACCTTGGATCACCATTCTGATTAGGTAGGGACCTTCCCAATTAGGTGACAGTACTCCGTCCGACCTCTTCCAGGTATTCTGAGTAACCTTTCTGAGAACCAAGTCCCCTTCTTTGAAGCTTCGGGCTCTTACTTTCCTGTTGAAGTAACGAGCAATCCGGTTCTGGTAAATTGCTACCCTTTCTGCAACCTTGTCTTGTTTCTCCTCTAGGAGGTCCAGGTTGGCCCTCAACTTGTCTTCATTCCCATTGGGGGCGAAATGCTGAACTCGGAAAAAAGTTAGCTTATGCTCTATAGGAAGGACAACTTCTACCCTGAAAGCTAGTTAGTAGGGGGTCTCTCCAGTAGCAGTCCATTTGGTGGTGCGGTAAGCCCATAGCACGTCTGGGAGTTTATCTGCCCATCTCCCTTTCTTCTGTTGAAGTTTCATCTTCAGGAGCCTCTTGATAGTCTAATTTATGGCTTCTACCAGGCCATTAGTCTGAGGGTGTGCTACAGATGCGAAGCTAAGTTTAATCCCCAGACTCTCGTAGAATTCCCAGAATCTGGCGTTATCAAACTGCTTAACCAGATCTGTGATAATGACCATCGGGGTACCAAACCGGAAACCACATTTTTCTTGATGAATTCTGTTGTATTTGCTTCAGTAATTCCGGAGAGAGGTTCTGCTTCCACCCACCTGGTGAAGTAATCAATAGCCACAATTGTATGCTTCTGTTGACCTGGAGCGGTTGGGAGAGGTCGATCAGATCTACTCCCCAGAAGGCAAACAGATATGGCGAGCTGATGGTAGATAATCTTTGTGGAGGTAGGTGATGCAAGTTGGCCATTTTCTTACATGGTTCACAGGACTGTACGAACTGCCTTGCATCATGGAGCAAGGTTGGCCAAAAATATCCCATGCGTAGCACCTGGTAAGCCAGTGCTTCTCCCCCGACATGATTTCCACAGTTTTCAGAATGCACTTCTCTTAAAGCCCAGTTGGCATCATCGGGATGTAGGAATCTAAGCAAGGGGAGTGACCTACCTCTGCAGTAAAGGTGCTCCTCTACTAAGCAGTATCGGACCGAAGTTCTCTTGATCTTGCGAGCTTGATCAGGGTTTTCAGGGAGCTTTCCTAACTGAAGATAATCCGCGATGGGATCCATCCAGCATGGAAGTCGTTCCATGAGGTTGACTTCCTTACCTTCAGCTATGGTTGATGTAGTGATTACCTGGAGTGGTACTCCTTTCGGCAGTGCTTGTCCTCCACTTGCAGCTATCTTGGCTAGGATGTCAGCTCGATGATTCTGCTGTCTAGGTATCTACTCAATCCTGAAGCCTTTGTAGCGGGGTAACAACTCCTGGACTGGCCTGGCCTGGTATAGACCTGTTATTTGATTAACTACTAGCTGCGAGTCACATTTGTCAAGGAGGTAATCAACCCCTAGCTCTACTGCTGTTCTCATTCCTGCTAACAAGGCTTCATATTCAGACTCATTGTTGGTGGTACTAAACTCGAATCTGAAACAGTGACAACACTCGACTTTTCTTGGGTCGGTTAGAATAATCCCACCTCCGCTTCCTTCTTGATTGGATGCCCCATTAGTATCTAAGATCCATATTTCTTGATTGGTAGGCCAATCTGCAGGCTATTGCTCCTTTTGAGGAGCTTAATTCAGGCTTGGGGTAGTATCCTGATCATGAATTGCACTGAATTCTACCACGAAATCCACCAAAGCCTGGGCCTTAATGGTAGTCCGGGCTTTATACTTAATGTCGAACTGGGTGAGCTCGAGGGCTCACAACACAAGTTTTCTCGATACATCCGGCCTTTGAAGAAATTGACGCAGAGGTTGATAGGTGACTACCACGACCGTGTGAGCAAGGAAATAAGGGCGGAGCTTCCTGGCAGCAACTACTAATGAGAAGGCGAGCTTCTCCAACAGAATGTAGTTCTTTTCTGATTTGGTTAGGGTGCGGCTCACATAGTAAACAGGGCGCTGGACCCCATCTCCATATTCTTTAACTAATGCTCCGCTGATAGCGGTTTCAGATACCGCCAGGTATAACTGTAATTCTTCTCCTAGTACCAGGCTAGCTAGCAGGGGTAGGCTAGCGAGGTACCTCTTCAATGATTGGAAAGCCAGCTCGCTGTCCAGGTCCTATTTCATGTTCTTCCCTTGTTTGATTGCCTTGAAGAATGGGATACACTTGTTAGTGGATCGTGATATAAAGCGGTTCATAGCTGCAATTCGTCCAGTCAAACCTTGCACTTGCTTGAGTGAGGTGGGAGACTCAAGATCTAGGATGACTTTGATCTTCTCAGGATTAGCTTCAATCCCTCTCTTATGGACCATGAACCTGAGAAATTTCCCGGCTGCAACTCCAAAGGTACATTTAGCAGGATTCAACTGCATCTGATTTTTTCTGACTATCTGGAAAGTCTGGCAGAGGTGGTTCTGGTGATGTTCAGCTACCTGAGACTTCGTGATCATATCATCGATGTATACCTCCATTGACATTCCTATCAATCCCCTGAATAAACAGTTGACCAGGCGCTGGTAGGTTGCCTCAGCGTTTTTGAGCCCGAAGGGCATGACCTTGTAGCAGTACAGGCCTTGCCCGGTTATGAAACTGGTTTTATCCTGGTCAGCCGGGTGCATCATAATTTGGTTGTATCCTGAAAAGGCATCCATAAAGCTAAAGAGCTTGTTACCTGTGGTTGAATATACCAGTTGGTCGATTTTCGGTAGTGGGAAGCTGTCCTTCGAGCAGGCGCGATTGAGATCCGTGTAGTCAACGCACATGTGCCACTTCCCGATTGCTTTGGTCACCATGACTACGTTGGCAATCCATTCGGGGTACCGAGACTCCCTGATGAATTCTGCCTTTAGCAGTTTGTTTACCTCCTCTTGTATCGCATCATTTCTTACATGGTTGAAATGCCTTCTCTTCTGTTTGACTGGCTTGAAGGTGGGATCTACCGCTAACTTATGAGCTGCTAAGGTAACAGGTATCCCTTTCATCTCCTCATGACTCCATGCAAACATATCATTATATTCTTGTATGAGCTTTATTAGATCTTCCTTTACCTCCGCCTTCAATGTTAAACCTATCCTGACTACCTTAGAATGATCGTCCTTCCTGATAGGTATCTCTTCTAACTCTTCTACAGGACAGCCACCGGCCCATCCATTCTCTTCCTCCTCTCTGATCTCTAAGTCGGGGAGCTCTGGCGTGGATCGCTTCCCGATTGAGTTTGTTTCATCTTCAAAATCTTCCTTTGAGGACTGGTGATCTTGATTAATGGTTATCTGTACACATTGCTTGGCCAGCACTGCTAGGTTGGTTGACAATGCATAGCACTTACATGCAGCCTGCTGATCCCCTCGTACTTCTCCCACCTTGTCTCCTACTGAGAATTTCAGGACGTTATGGTATTTTGACAGGACCCCTTTGAGGGCAGACAAGTAGGGTCTTCCCAGGATAGCGTTGTAGGTGGACGGAGTGTCTACCACAACGAAGTCTATCATCAAGTTCTGCTAGAGTAGCGCTGTTCCTACTATTAATGGTAGGATCATAGACCTAGTGGGAATCGACGAATCTCCCTTGAACCCGTATAATGGGGTAGTGCATCTGTTGTAACAATGTCTCTTTAGGTTGAATTGCTCCAAAGCACTCTTGAAGAGAATATCAATGCTGCTACCTATGTCAATCAAGACACGGTGGACCAAGTTGTTGGCTATTTGAACAGTAATGACTATAGGATCATCATGAGGCTGCACGGTGTTGAATACACCCTCTTCTGTGAAAATGATCTGTGTAGCAGGAGAAGACCGAAGTGATCCTCTAGTAACCTTGAAAAGATTCTGGCCCACTTCTACTCTGGGAACTTTCCTGGCATGGTTCTTTCTAGCATTGTTGGAGGTTCCTGCCAAGGTGGGACCCCCACTGATAGTGTTGACAAGGTGCATCTGCTCCATCAGATCCTTCCCTTTTGCTTTCCTTCCTTCTTCATATGCTTTAATATCTGCCTGCACCTCCTTCCCGATTTATTGTTGTCGCGTACCTGTTGGAGGAATTCCTCCAAGCAACCTCCCATAATCAAGGCTTCAATCTGGTTCTGCAGACTATATCATTCCGAGGTATTATGACCTACATCCTCGTGGAAGTCATAATACTTGTAGCGGTTCAATTGATCGACTGAGGCCTTTATTGGACCCGACTTCCTGAGCCGTCCTTTATCGCGGATGGCAAGGTAAATAGTCTCACGAGATGTGTTCATGGGTTATAGTGGGAATACCCCCTTTCCTCTTTGTCTATCCGTGCTACCCCGTTTGGTGGAGGTGTCGCTCTAGGCGAAGTCCGCCGACCTTGATACTGGTTCCGCAGAGGCTGGTGGGGTGGCGACCGATACGTAGATTTATTGGGAGGTCTGTTCTGATTTTTCTGAACCGGCGCAGGCTTGGATGCCTCCTTCTTTTGGCGCTTGGCAGTTCTCATATCATCGTGCTCCATCTTAACTCAGAGCTGTTCATCTATCTCGACCTGCTCTAGAGCTCTATAGTAGGCCTCCTGGTAGGTCTCCGGGGGATGCTTAGCGAAGGATCAGAACAGTCTACCTGCCTAAAGATTTCTTCTGAAATTGGCCAAGGTCTCCTTCTCCGCGAAGACCCCCATATGGATTACTTCTTTATGGAATCTCTCCACGTAGGCTCTGAGTGATTCACCCCGCTCCTGGATCACATATTGGAGGTGAATGGGACCCTTAGGGCGAGGTTTGATGCCCTGAAACTGGGCATAGAAGTCAGTAGTCAATTTGGTGAATGAGTCAACGCTCTCTGCTAGTAACTTCCTAAACATGTCTTGGCATAGTCCGTTAGCGTGGTTGGGAACATTCTGCATATAGCGGCCCTGGTAGCTTTCTGGACTTCCATCTGGTGAACAAAACTTTCTAGATGGCTCAGGGGATCCTCGGTCCCAGAATATTTGTCGGTAGGCATCTTAAATTTGGGAGGTAGTTCTGCCTACTTGATCCTTATAGAGAAGGGAGCATTCATCTCTCCCAAGGGGTCTTTTCGGTTTTCCCGGTGCTTGCCATTCTTCAACTCTTGGATTTCTTTCGCCATTCTGGCAACCTGGTCCCTGAGACGTTTGTTACCATCATTCCCAGACACCACCTCAGAGTCCATGTCGTCAGGCCCCTCCGATGTCGTAGAAGTTTCATCCTGATTCTCTCTCTGGGGAGGGTCTTCTCCGGCGCTCCTGTTACTACCTCCTGCCACTAAATGAAGGCATCCCTTGGTCGCTTCCTATTGAGGCTGAATAAGCTTCTGGTTGGACCAAGTGGTAGCGCTCTCTAGGCGAGAGATCGATGACGGATCTCACACGCCGGGGTTGATAACCTGTAGGTTACCCTAGAACCGGGGGCATGGGCCCGAGTCTGTTATGGACCGATGGTACTGGGGGCATGGGCCCGAGTCTATCATGGACCGGTATGGGAGGTGATAGTCCCAACCTGTCGAAGGGAGGTACCCTGGTTCTTTGCCGATTGGCATCTCCCCTGGGATCTGGTACCGCGGGCTGACTGGTACTACCTTCAGCGACCATTCGGAGACGAATGCTCTCTATAAAGGCTGCGACCTCCTGGTCTAAATTGGTAGGTCCAGCTGCCGGGGTAGTAGGTACCAGGGTAATCCAAGCGGTAGCTGACGGCTTCGAGGTGGGTTTGCGACCTTTTCCCCCTTCTTCGGCTTCCGACCCTTTCGGGTTGAAGCGTTTGACTGATGTCCCGACGAATCAGGATGATCCTGAGAGGATCAGAGCTTCATTTTGATGGTATAGCAGGAAAACAAGGCACACTGGCTTTCTTTTGAGGGTGTGGTGTTCCCCACAGACGGCGTTAAAAGTGTTAACGGAAAAATCCACTCGGGGAGTGAAATTTCGGTTAGCACCCTCACCCACTACCGGTAGCAGTAGCGGGATAGGTACCTTCGGTACCGGGGTCCCTTTTTATAATCGAAAGCAAGAAATAATATGATGGAGAAGAAACAAAAAAGACCAGGAGATATAGAAAGATACTGTTGTATTATCAAATAACACTATAACAGAATTACAATACATATACTCTTCTCTCGTTTCTCACTCTTTTACACAGGGTGGTGGTGGAGAAAACGTTTATGTCGATAAGTGGATATGTTCTCCCAATGATCGTTAATGAACTTTCACTGGCTTCGGAGAATTTCAGAGGAAATTCTACAGGGCATAAATCTCTCTTTCTTAGGCTATAAAAAACACTCGAATCCCCTTTTTTTACCCTTCAAGACCTTATATATAGTTATCCCAAGAATCCCTTCAAAATCCGATCGTATTAATGAGGATTACTGAAAGTCCTATTTTAGGCGTTGAAAGGCATTGTATGGGGCAGAAGGTGCGGGATTTGATCCTGTTAATTATTGTCGTATTCAAGTTCTGATTTGGTTGACCATTAAGTCTCATTAATGGCGCTTTATTTTGGTGATGGAGTCAACTTTCCTTCTTCGTGGATCTTGGAGGGAAATTCGGGACTCTGGCTGAATGAGGTGCTAGTATATCAGTCTGGTGGAGCTTGTTCTATTTCTTGATGGAATGGTGCTTGTGTCTTCACGATCTTCTTCGTATTGCTTGGTAGGTAAGGTATCTGCCTTGGAGGGGCTCCGGATATACATCGAGGTACTAGGTACCAGGTGGAAGTCGATGCAGTACCAAGGCAGGTATCGAGGTACTGGGTGCCTTGATTGATGTCGGGGTGCTTGCGGGGTGCTGGTCGTGCAAGTTTATCATCGTGCTGGTCTTAAGTCGGTATTAGGAGATTCAGTATGACGAGGTACATGCCTTTGTTAGCTCGTAGAGCTGATGTCCTATCTAGATAGATAGGTAGTCGAGGTCCCGACCTTGTCAAGTATTGGCTCCGTCTAGGTAGTGGTACCGATCTCGTTGGTTACCTGGAATATCTAGGTGAATCGTCCTAGGTAGCTCCTTGTTGTAAAATTCTCTTTTGGTCCCTTACCAAAAAACCCTATTAACAGAAGTGTTACCCACGAAACTATATTTGGCTTCCTTGATTTTACGGGCCAGACCAGCGAACATGCATACGCGAAAAGATTCCTAGTTGAGAGCTTTGATATGCCTTTGATCTGCATGGATTTCAACAAAAAAATCAATTTACCTTGCCTTATTTCCTTTATTATTAACACTAAACAAAATTGAAAATCAAGACAAACACTCAAAAGAAATTCCACGATAAATTTTCTCCTATAAACCTAGCTCTTCCCATACAATTTCAAGCACATGACAACAAAATAACTTAGTCTATAAGAGAAAATGAATTGTGCAGTCTAACATGCAACAATATATTCAATATAAGGCATTCAAAATGGGACTTGGTTCAACTAAGGGTGGCTTAGTTAAGTTTGGAAATTCACTCCCCTTTACCACCCAAATGGGTGTGGATGACTTTAACTTCCCATTTGTTCTAGCTTCACTAACTAGGTCTTTTCTCACCCAAATCTTTTTAACTTGTGTTGGGTGTTTCCTAGCCCTACCTTGTTTCATTTTTTTTTATACCTTTGGTACTTGATACAATGAGCTTTGATGTGCCCTTTTTATGAGCAAAAATAACAAGTAGGAGGATGATAAAGAAAACTCCCTCTTGGCAAGTGACTATGTGGCCTTTGGTATTGCCTCACTTGAAGTGATTTGACCACCTTCTCGGCTTTGTCTAGTTCAACAATGTAGTTGCACTCTTTCACATTCATTATCTTGAGGGCTTCTTCCTTCCTACTAAGTGCTTTCTTTCTTCCAAAGCATTTGGTCTCTGCTCCACTTCCATAAACAACTTCCTTGTTTTCCTTGCATACTCTTCTTCAAATTCTTCCGAAATTTTTGCAAGGTCTTCCATATCTTTTGTTGTCAAATTCTTCTCTACTTCAAGGTTCTTGACTGGTTCTCCCAATTCCTTGTTGATGGATGAGAACACTTGCACCTTTTTTCTAAGCAAACCATTCTCCGCATTGAGTAGCTTCACCTCAAACATGAGCTTCTTGTTTTCTTTTTCAACTTCATCGACTCTCTCAAGCACTTGTCGATCAAAAACCATATCTTCAAACTTCATTGCTTCTTACTCTTCTAGGCTATCTTGTTGCCCTTCTTCCATTTTCGAAGCCTTCTCAAATGCTTGGACAAGATCAGAAACACGGTTCTTCTTCTTTCCTCTTTTGGGCACTTCAATCACAAAACACCCTTCTTGATCAACTATTTCTTCATGATTGTGGACAAAGAACTCCACAATTTTGTCACAATAACTAAATGATAGCCTTCTTGTAACAATATCTACTTTCAGGCATGCCGTGGCCATGAAGGATCTTCTAAGGAGTAGCTTCCAATCTCTCTCATAAGGTGACTCCTCCTCAACATCCATAACCATAAAATCGGTTAGAATCCCAAGACAATTAACATTCATCTGAATGTCTTCCATTACCCCGTATGGAAAATTTGGAGAATTATCCGCCATCAGGAGAGTCATCTTTGTTGGCTTGATTGAGCAAAACTTCAACTGCTTATACAACTTGAAAGGCATCATGTTCATGCTTGCTCCCATATCTAACACTGCTCTCATCTTCAATGAATCTCCCATTATGACTGAAATAATGAACCTTCTGAGATCTTCAAGCTTGGGAGGAACAATCTCCCTCACCATTCGATCAACTCCCCCTAATTGCTTCATTACTTTCTCCTTATTTTGCTTGTCATCTACATTCTCCTCTTCACATACCTCAACTGACTCCGATGAGTTTTTCTCTTCCTCCCAACGCTCACACTCCTCTCTATAGATAGCATCAATCAACTTTGCTTGTTTATTGTTGCTTGGGGACTTCCCCTTGTCTTACTTATGGAAAACATCAGTAATTTGTCCCCACTGTGTCTCGAGCTTCCTAGTGGATGCATCCAATCCACTTTATCTCTAGTCATTGGATTAGATGTAACTGTTCAGAATCTGATCGGTTGACCTTTGGGAGTTCATGATGGCATGAGATGCATGTTGAGCTGTCTGGATGAACTCTCTCATTTCTTCTTCAAAGGTTTTGCTTCTTAGTTGGTATAAACTTGATTGGTTGTTGTTGAAGTTTCCGATCTGATTGTTATTGCTTCCACTTGCTTGGTTGTAACCCCGGTTGTTGTTGTACCCTTGGTTAGCAAATCCTTAGGTGTTGCTTGTGTTGTTGTTTGACCAACAGAAGATTGGGTGATTACTCCACCCTGGGTTGTAGGAGTTAGAGAATGGGTCATTTCTTTGTCTCTGAAATCCCCATAGAACTTGGGCTTCTTTTTGCTGCCCCAAAAATCCTTCTTCCCCGCTCATTCCCTCTTTAGTCACTTGATTAACACTAGGTTCTTGCTTTATCATTGACTTCATATAAGCCTTCATGGATTGAAGTTCCATGGCCATTTTTGACATTTCAATTGCCATTCCAGTGCCTCCATTTATCTCAAATTTACACCTTTCATAGTACTTGAAGTTTTTTGCTGCTATTCTATGCTAGCTTCTCAAGAATCTCATAGGCTTCGGCAGCTCTCTTATCCATAATGATCCCACCACAAGCATTATCCACTAGCATCAAAGTGATAGCACTTAGGCCACTATAGAATGAGGTCACCTTTAATTCTTCAGGATAGGTGTGAGGTGAAATATGTACAAGTAGGATCTGGAACCTCTCCCACACCTTGTGAAAGGGTTCACCATCTTCCTCACAGAAGGTTACAATTTTTACCCTCAAATCCTTGGCCTTGGCTGTTGGGAAGAATTTGTTGTAAAAAGTCTTGCACACTTGAGCCCATGTGGTAAGTGATCCGGCTCTCAAAGCCATGTACCACTGCTTTGCTCGATCTTTAAGGCAATATTGGAAACACCTAAAATGTAGTTGCTCTTTGGTTAGGACTGCAATGTGGGCCACAATAGGAAAGGTTTCAAGTACTGCACTGTACCCCTTCATGAACTATAGACAATCTTCAGAAGGCAATCCGTAGAAGGATGGCAACATATTGATGTGCATTCCCTTAAGCTCATATTATCGAGGTACTTCATCGAGTACAATTGTAGTAGGCTGATTGCCAATGAGGTAGTGTGTACTCTCATACCGTTAAGCTCAAGTCTTGTTTTTCCGGAGCCACTGGTACAAGGGCTTCACGCCTTGGAGAACCTGGTTTGGGTAAGTCTGCCATATTTTCCTCAAGTTGATTTCTCTTGAATTGACAAACTAATCTTCCCACACAATGAAGGTTCTCGTTAATTGGAAACAACACACCTATCAACGAGCGTCGACCATGCATAAACATAAGAGCCTGAAAAAAGCAAAAACAAAAATACCAAACGACATAAAAGACAATAAATGAACTAAAAATGACAAAGAAAATAATATTAAAACTAATCTAATCACTACTACGCTTGCCGATCCCCGGCAGCAGCGCCATTTTGACAAAGGTCGTTTTCATGCATGAAATCGTTTGTCAAAAGAAATTTATAAAATCCTAACAATGCCTCAAAATGTTTTCAAAACAAGTATAATGGAAAGTGAGGTATTGTCCACATGGATCGAAAGATAATAGTGATCAAATTGATGTTCTAATACTAGAAGTGCTTTAAAAAGTAAAATGAGATGATTTGCTTTTAGAATTATCAACTAAAATGCAATTAACAATTAAGTTAAACTAAAATTAAACTAGGTTAGCAAGAAATGTGTGTGAAAGATATGAGATGAAATGAGGGAGTCAATGCTGAGATTCCTTAGTCACTTATAGTGTAGGTATAGACTCAAATTCTATCACTTCTTTTAAAGCACAAACAATTTAATGAACTCAGAAATTCTTACAAGTAAATTGCTTCAACAAATCAATATGAAATCAATAAAGCAAGGAATAAAGAAATACAAGCCAAAGTAAGTAAATGAATTAAAATGCTAAAATCAACACAAGAGATTTTTTAACGTGGTAAGCCTCATATGAGGAAACATCCACCGGTTGATACCACAACCACCAGCAAACTATAATTCACTATGTCAAATAGGAGATACATACTCAAAAAGCAATCAACACATGATACACTCTCCAAGCTATCAACTCCTACTCAACCCTTGGGCCTAGTGAATCACTTTGCCTACTTCCTATCCAAGATGTGACTATCACACCTTTAGGAAGTAACTTCCTATCCCATGCACTCTTGCCTCTAAGATGATTCCTTGCTTGCTTATCCGGATCCACCCGATCCTAGAGAAGACTCCTTGCTTAGCTATCCGGATCAATATCCAAGCCAAGTCTCCTTGCTCAAGTTATCACTCACTTTAACAAGAAACTTCAACTTTTTGCAAGGCAATGATCTAAGTGAAGTACACACCTGCAACCATGATGCAATCACAAGCAAATAGAGCAAGTAGATCAAACAAACTCTATGAACATGCAATTAGAGAACTAGATTAAGCTTTCAAAAATCAATCACAAATATATCTAGAAATCTAAGCATGTTTATCAAACAAGAACTAGAATAGAATAATGGAAAACACAATAAAAAAATATCCTAGTTCTTAAAACATGTAACTAAACCTAGAAATCAACAATCAAGCTTAAGAATTCAAAATATGTCTAGAATCAAGTTCATGCTTATCAAGTTTTAGCTAAAATATATTCAATCAAAAATCACACAAGCTAAACTCGAAAATCACTCAAAAAATCAAAACTTTGAATCAAAATCATTCTAGACATTTTTATTAATCAAATAAGAACATACATGAAGATGATCATAAAAGAAAAATGAAAAGAAAATGATTCACTTACAAATGATGAACTCACGAACAGAAATCAGATAACTTTGAAAAATCAAGATAACATTTGACTCTGAAAATACTTAGGGTTTGTTCCTCTCCTCAAGACCAACAATTTCGGCTTTGGAATCAAACAAATCGGAGTTGAATTGAGAGAGATATCAACAACACAAAATTAAAAAATACTTAGAGAAATTTCTGCACTTGTTCTTCACATATGAAAAATGAGAGGGAAAGTAGTTTTAAAGGAGAAGAAGATGATGTGGAGAGAATGAAGTTGTAAGAACCTAAATTTTATGATTGACTTATTTCATGACAAACCACATTGGGGTTTTAATTTGTAAGGGTAGACTAGGCCTTCAATGTGCATGATTAAGCTTCAAAGGCATTCTCAAGACCTCAAGCTCAAGAGCACTTCAAAGGTATATTACTTATGCTTAACTCTTTGAAGAGATTTAGTTGCATACACACACACACACTCACTATGAATGTATGTTTTAATCATCTTGCATTTGTGTTCATTGCTACTATGTGTGCATCCATTACATATCTCACACGAGCACTTTGTTTGTCTTAACGTGTGATTGTTGCGTTTTATGTTTTCCATTGTGTGTTCGGAAACATCCGCGCTTGCAAGTTGGTGTGCTTGAGTTTTTAGCACATTGAGTGACCATTTGATAAGGTCTCATTCTTCTCTTAGTTTGGTCTTTTGTCACATGGTTTTAATCCATGAGTTTGGGCATTCTTGTTATTGTCCAAATCTGACCTTTGGTCACTCATTTGACCTTAACTCTTTCTACAGACATCAAAATCATGTTTTATAAATTGGAGTAGAAAGAAGACTTCCATACCTTTCGAACGGTATATTATACAAAAGGTTTCGATATCGTTTGGTCATGGTTTAGGGTGCTCGAATATCAAGCTGATGCGCTGTCTTGTGCAATTTTTGTTGTTTTATATTCTAGTAAGTCAGCGTTGTACAGTCGCCCTACGAAGAGCAACCTGTATAGCAACTTTGCCCAGATTTTTTTTTAACATTTCCAAAACGTCTTAGTTTTATCTAGGGCTTATATATAAAACCCATCTTCTTCCCCATTCGTTTTATAGCTCTGAAATTCATATCTTTAGTGAGAGAAATTGACTCCAAGAGAGAGAGAGAGTTCCAGGAACTCATCTTTACTCAACCAAACACTTTCCCATGAGCATTTAGCATCATCCTAGCATCTTCCAAGCATGAGTCTTCTTGTGTTCTTTGACTAGGTAATTTCTACATGCCCTAGAATCTCTTGTTTCATTCTTATGACATGTTTGCCTAGGATTATTATTTGTTGATTAAATGCATGTCTCCTTCATTAATGTTGTTTCTAACATGTTTGAGACATTGAATGTTGGTTGAGTTTAATTTTCATTGATAGCTAGCATTTATGACCATTTTGCCCTCTAGCTAAGTTTCTATGCATTGCATTTAGACATTGTTGATTAGGACTCATTGATCGCATTCATTAATTGTATATTTATTTTCCTTGTCATTTGGTGTGACAGCTTGTTTTGATGTGGCTTTGTTTGATGACTAGATTTTAGATTCTCACATCTTTATCTAGTTAGGTCTTTATGAGCATTCATATAGACATTGATATGTAGGATTGAATCTATTTCCATCATTTAATCTCTAGATAAGCATTTAGTATTGCCTAGCATTAATTGCATTTAGAATATATTCATATATTCACAAAGATAGTTGATCTCTTCTTTGAGAGTTAAGTCTTTTGACTACGGGTGTGTAGTGCACAAGCAAAGTGGTCAAGAATCACGATAAAAGGCAAGCTATGTAGTAGTGGTGGGTTAGTGACCGAGAATGGTGTGACTAGAGGTCAACCTAGGTTGTAAACATCATTACATATAATGGATTTGATGACCATATGTGGCTAGATGGATAGCCCGTGAGTTTTACCCAGTTGGAGGGTTTCTCACGTAAATTAATCGATGTGTGATTTAATGTTTTCCACACTTTAAATTGTCGATTGATTGCTTGTTTTATTTGGGTAATTTTTAATATTGACTAATCAAGAAAAAATGGTAATTAACTTGATTAAAACCTATTCACACCCCTTCTAGGTTAGGTTAGACACACTTTTATGTATTTTTAGAGGTCTCGGGTGGCAAAGGGCACCACGCCACCTCACTACTCTGAGAAGGCGCGTGGGCATCTCGGGGGTAAGAGGCCCTCCTCCCTAAGATGGCCACGCGGAGGCTTGATGGCCTTTTGCCATTGTCACTCTCCTTTGCTCTCCCTTCGCGTTCTTCGACCGTTCTATGGCCTCCAAACTTCGAATTCGAATCTGTTTGCGGATTACAAATCATAACTCCCTTACACACATGAAAGACTGCAAAAATTTGGCTAGAAATAAAGAATTTGACTCGATACATATAGACGAAGACAATGTATGGTAAGTGACCGGAAAGTTTCGTAACTTTTTACTTGGAACTTGAAAATATAATGAATGAGTAACCAAAATGAATGAAACTTAAAAAGGAATAATATAAGATTGAATTCAAGTCTGAAGTCCATAAAACATAAGCAAACAAACACAAGAACGCACAAGTATGCCATTTCCTAGAGATAAAGGTAGAACATGCGATTTTACAAAATTGTCAAATTAAATCTAATACATGTTCATACTTCAACAAGTGTGTGAATGTGTTATACCAATTAAGCACAACGATGCAGGGACACAAATGAATGCAATGTGTTTCCTTAGCATCTTGCAAGAGGAAGAAGAATCTTGATACCTTAGCATCCGATTAAGCACCAATCCTCTTGAAGATGAACTTTGCATGAGAAGTTGCTTTTCTTCTTTGAAGCTCATATGAACCACGAACCACCTAAGCAATTAGATATTACAAAGAAAGAGAGTTTTGTTGTGGAATCAAGCCAACACAAATCTAAAAACTAACAATCGCCCCATTTGGCTATTCCATGGCAAAACCTCAACCTCACCATACAATGATCACTAAACAAAAACTCATGGTTGATTGCATTCTCACATTCTCATACTACAAAGAGATCCCTAAACTAAAAGGTCTCATGCCTTCACGATTTTTCAAGAACCTCCTCATTAAACATCAAAGCACCTGTAAGACAAGCACAACCAAACAAACAAGAAATCTTCTACCAAGAAGATTGGTGAGATATATTCACAAGAAGTATCAAGAAACAAGACTCCCCCTATCTCATATAAACAAGAATTATTTTTCTCCCCCTTACTAAAAGAATTCTCCCCTTTATGACAATAAATTGAAAATACTCCACAAAGAGGTACATCGTGATCCATTTCTCCCACACATGGTGAGGAATACATCCCCCCCCCCCCCCCCCCCTGTCAAGGAATAGAAAAGAGATGCATGATAGAAATATTAGATATTATGCTGAAAAATACAAACACTGTTAATTTGGGGAGGGGGGAGTGGGTGTGAATAAGTTACTACACCTTTTTCATTCCCTTGAAATAAACAAAAGTTTGTCCCTCTAAGTAGCTTGTATCACACTTTAAAAATAAGGACAAGCATTATCAATTACAAAGTTATCAAACAAGATATATATAAACACTAAGTAAGATATATATCAACCCATACATAAATATCAAGAGATAATGATCGAGCCAAAAATGTCATACATTTTGGCCCTCATATCTTTTCCATTTGTCTCGTTCTTGGGTGTTTTTATGTGTATTTATGGCTATTTGGTTGTTATTACAGGCATTAGGTGAAACATCTAGAAGAGGGATAAAAAGGAGACAAGTGTGCAAAAATGGTGTAGTGAAGGCCAAAGTGCCCGGGTAGATACCCGTGCACCGGAAGAGGAATTGTGAGAAGGCCACAGTGCAAGGTAACTACACGGGTATCACCCATGCACTACTCGTGCAACACACTGAACCAGGGAGCAGACCCTTGAGCAAGAGCCAACTGCACGGGTACTGCATGCATCTCCCACCCATGCACAACCCGTGCATATTGCACAAAAATGGTAGCAAAATAAAGACTGCACGGGTTCTACATGGGTCCCTTAACCATGTTATAAGAGCGACAGTTTCAGCCATTTCAGCAAAATCAGATTAGAAGCATATATAAAGAATCATATGTTAGGTCATAGAGAAAACCATATACCCATTTTATTCATATCTTTCTCCCTCTAAATCTAAAAACCATCATCTCCCAAAATCATCCAAATCCACACATCAAACTCATTAATTTCTACTCAATAAGGGCATTGGAGGTGGATTTGAACTTGAAGAAAGAAGGTATCACATGGGTCCTTTCTATTTCTCCTTTTTTTATCATTTAATTTCATTTTTCATGAGTAGCTAAATCCTATTAAGGGGTTGATGTGATTCACATGTAAATGTGGGTATTTGTAATGAACTCAATTTCTTTTAGTAAATCTATCTAATATGTTCTATTCATTGGTTTTAATTGATTTCAAGAGCAAATTGTTTTGGATTGTACATGACTCTCTTTACAAGTTGTTTTAGAAATGATATGTGTAGAGAATTGAGTATACATGATAATTGACTCTCTAAGCTCACTTGAATAGAAGAATTCAACCAGAGTACATGACTCAAATAAAATCTGAACTGATTAATCTCATCTATATCTAATACCACATGTGGGTGGCCAATACTATACATGATAGATTGGACACTCATAAGTGGTAGATAACCAATCCTATACATCATAGGGTGGTTACATTAGTTAATGATCGTTAATGTGAATTCATTCTTTGCCCATCGTTTGCTAATTGAATCCATCAACTCCTTACTCTACACATCATCCATTTACACCTTTTAAATTAATGCATTTTAGTTAGTTTAAGCTTAGTCTAAAGTTTACTTTAATTTCTTCTCTAAATCCATATCAATTACCTTTCCTTGCATTTATACTAAAGTATTAGTTTAATCATAGTTGTAGCTCGATCTCTGTGAAACGATACCCCTATTTGCCATATACTTGGTTTATTCTTGTTGAGTGCATCTTGGGATTTTAAATTTGTTTGAATATTGCATACACGGCAAAATGCACTTTTAGATAAGGATAGAGAAAATCAACACATGATTTTTACGTGGTAAAACCTTCAAAGAGGAAACATCCACAGGTTGATTCCACAACCACCGGCAAACACCTTTCACTAGTAAGATAAAAAGATACAATATCTCAAGTGACCACTTCACCTAGAAATCTACCCTTCAACCCTACACAATGAAAGAGACACCTCCTTGCTTAACTATCCGGATCACCCCGATCCTAGTCAAGATTTCCATGCACAAACGAAGAATCACTCTCCAAAATGCGGCTTCCACGCTCAAATAGAAGAATCACTCTCCAATATGACAATTCCGCGCTTAGCTATCCGGATCACCCCAATCCTAGCCAAGACTTCCAATGCTTAGCTATCCAAGACCTCACGTCTGTAGTCAAGACTTCCAATACTTAGCTATCCAAGACTTCACATCTCTAACCAAGACTTCCAATGCTCAAATCAAAGAATCACTCTAAGAAATGAGACTTCCAACCTCTTCACAAGCCATGTGATCTAAGTGAATGCAAATGATGCAAACACACAAAACATAGTATATATGATCAATATATCTTACTGAAACTAGAATTGAATCAATATGCGCATGCCATATGTAATATAGTTTGCAATCCTAAAAATAATTCATTCACACTAATGATGCATGTACATATGAAGTGTGTCGATTAGGCACAAAACATGAAGAACTATATTTTTAGCAATAAATGCACAAATCAAATTTTATCTAGAACTTATAATATGAACAAACAATCTAGAGTATGTGAAACACCTAACACACACAAAAACCTAGATTATGTTCAATCACATAAAAATGCTAGAATCAACTTGATAAATTCGAAAATGAATTTATAGCAAAATATTAGATCTCAGAATCACAAGATAATCACTTAGATTCAATCAAGCCCTAAATCATCAATCAAATATGCTATTTCAAAAAATATTCAATTAAAGTGACCTAGAATATGAGAGGACTATTAATCATAGAGAAGATGTCAATAAACACACAAAATAGTCCTAGATTTGAAGCTAGCACAATAAAACTCCACAAACATGTGAAAACATAGATTTGAAAAAATCTAACTCAACATGTAAGTCAATTGAAGCTCAATCTAGCTTTATTAGAGTTCATTACTCTAATCAATGGTTACACATCAAACATACATATATGGAAGAAGAAAACCCAAGGTGATTGAAGACTTGAAGATCAAAATCAAAAGAGAAATCAATACCTTAAGTGAAAAACGTGCAGCTTCATTTTTGTGAGTGAATCTACCAGAAAACTCAATCTATTGACTCCAAAATCTTGTGGAAATGATATAGGACTGGTCGATGAAGAATATCAAATTCGAATCACTCAATTTGGACTCCGAATGAGCAAGTTATGGTGTTTAGAAAATAGGAAAATTGGAGAGAAAAATTTCTGCACTTATTTTTCAAGTTTCTTCTTCTTGGAATGGAATGAGAGGGAAACAAAATATTTAAGGAGAGGGAACATGAATTAATTTGAAGAGACAATAGGGAGCATCCATCTCTGCATCCCATGGAGGCATGTGGCCTCCACGGGGGTAGAAGGCAGCTCTTCCCGTGGAGGCCACTCGCCTCCACGGGGAGAGGTGCAAGGCTTCCCCTGTTTGCCCTTTAACTCCCCTGCGTGCACTCTTGTGTTCTTCGACCATTCTCTGGCATCCGAACTCCGAATTCGAATCCGTTTTCAGATTATGAATCTAGAATACCTCACGCACAAGGAAGTCACAAAAACTTTCATAAAATTATGGAATTCAACTTGAAACTCAATGATGAAAACCAAGCACGATTAAGACACAGAAAGTTTTGTAACTTCCTATTTTGAACTTGAAACTCAATGAATGAGTAACCGAAAAGTCCGAAACTCAATGAGGAATAATGCAAGCTCATATCCAAGTTCAATATCACACAAACATAAACATATAAACTCAAGAACACACGAGTATGCAATTTACAAAAGTTGTCAACTTTAAATCTAATGCATGTGCATACATGTATAAGTGTGTGTATTGTGTTATACCAAATTTTGCACAACAATGCAGGGACACATATGAATGCAATATATGTGTGTGCCTAGGCCTTGCAAGAGGAAAGAGGTCTAGATATACCTTTTGCTAAGCAATTTAGCTTTGTTCCTATTGTAGCCATCACTTTGCTTGAATGTTGTCTAATCTTCCATGAAGCTTGATCATCCACAAATCCTAGACAACTAATCAATACAAAGTGAATGTCGTTTTGATATAGAATTATACCAATACTAATCTCAAAAACCTAACATATGAAACAAGTCGTATAGAGAACTAAGTTAAACAGAACTAAGCTCCCCATTAACATATGCTCCACATTATGATCAACAAGTAGACTTGCTCACAAAGGAATCACACAATCACACGTTATCAAGCAATAAGAGAAATTATATCATAACTTTTCAAGGTCAAAGAGAGAATTGTAGATTTTCATTAATCTTTCAAAAATAGTCTCTCACTGATAATGAATCAAGCACATTAAGCAAAATATGTGTGTGTGTGTGTGTGTGGAATGCTTTTACCATATGTAAAAGGAACAATTGTGATATCAACATGCAAACCATTTCAACAGCTATCCATCTAAAACATTTCCAATCTAGGTCAAACCGATTATCATCCGGAATTTTTGCTTTAAAGAGAATAGATTTCAACATATGAGCGTGTGTGTGCATGTGGCTCACTTTCCCATTTCTATTTGTCAACCCGAACAATCACAATTTTCAACGATACTCCTATAAGCCCTTTTTTTAATTTTATTTTTTATTTTATATTTTTTTCTAGGCCTTGAATCAAAGAAACTTTTTTTTATTGATTCTTTTCAACACTTCTTTAAATTTTCTAATATAAACATATACTCTTCATGACTGCTTTTGATCGCCAGAAAAGTTCAACGGCCCAGTTCGCTGGTACTGCGTGGGGTACATACCAGCGCAGTTACCATCGACCAGAAGATGGAAATTGTTGGAGAGTATGTGCATGGGTCACTGCACGGGTACCCTACCCATGAACATATATCTGCACACTACGTACGTTTTGAAGACCACATCAGCAATCAGATCTACTTTTGGGAAAGCTATATAAAGAATTACTTCTGATTTCATACACACGCCCATACACCATCTTAAATCACATTTTCTCTCTATAGATCTAGGAATCATTCTCTCCCTTCACATCCAAAACCCACACATCATTTCTCAATTTTATACTCAACAAAAGGAAGCAAGGAGATCATTTTGGAGTTTAAAGAAGGAGGATTCCTCTATGGGATTACTTCTATCCTTTTTTTCTTGCTTATTTCTTGCAATTGACACGAGTAGCTAAATCCTCACTAAGATATTGATGTGAATCATTTGTGAACCTTGGAGATTGTAATGAACTCTAATTCTTTATGTTAATCTATCAAATATATTTCATTCATTGTTTTAATTGATTTCAAAGATAATTTGTTTTAGATTGTACACTCCTCTCTTTAAAAATTGTTTGAGAAATTACTTGAGTAGAGAATTGGGGATACACTTTATTTAATTTTCTTAAGTTCAATTGAATGGAAGGATTGAACAAGAGTACCCTCCTCAAGTAAAATCCGGATTTATTAATCTCAATCTCTATCTAATCTTAAATGGGTAATCAATACTATACACTCTAAGTTGGTTGCTTATATGAGGTTAAGCATAAATTCTGTACCTTCTAGGATTGGTGATTTTTTTAAGAGATAAATCCCTTATTTGATAGATGCACATTCATTGAACAATCACTTATGGGTGGCCGATACTATACATCTAGATTGGAAACTCATAAGGGATATACAACCAATACTATACACTCTAGATTGGTTACATTTGTCTAATGTTCATTATTATGAGTTCATCTTTGCCCATTGTTTGCTCTATGGATCCATCAATTCCTTCGTCCATCTATCATTCATTTTTATCTACTAACTTAGTTGCATTTTAATTCATTTAAATATAGTTTGCATATTAGTTAATTTCCAAATCAACAACCATTTCAAATTGCTTTTATTGCATTTATTACTAGAGTAAAGATTTGATCATAACTATATCTCGATATCTACTACTTGTTTAATACATTTGAGTGCATAGTTGCGGTTTTATATATTTTGTTTTGATATTGCATATACGACAGATACATGTCAAAAATGGTTCGCTGCCGGGGATCGACGTATATAGTTGTGTTTAGGTTTAGCTCTAGTTTAGTTTATTTATTATTTAGTTTTCTTTTGTTTCTTTTTATTTCGTTTGGTAATTTTGTTTTTGTTTGTTTCACAACTCTATGGAGTTTTATATGCAAAATTCAAGGCCATGCTACCAGCCAATGAGCAGATCATTCAAAGATGAGTTAAGACAGCTCATGCGAGATTCTTGTCATACAAATGAGCTAATTATAGTTTCTCAGCAGGCAACTGAGCAGAATTTCAACATCTATGAGTTAACGAGCTGGCCAGACCAAGTAATAGAATCCAATTATGAAGATAATCTCAACAACTCCATCAGAGCAGCAAATCAAACCTTTAAGGAGCTCTCGCTTGAATTAAAGAAAGAAGAGCACTTTATACCCAAAAACGCAACAAATGAGTATTGTATTCATCATGGAGTACCCGAATCGGTGCAACCCTCAAATCTTGAGGAAGAACGAAGTACAATGATGGAAGAGATATGTAGAGAGATGATGGGTGCCAGAAAAGAGTTAATGGAGATAATAGAGTTGTTGAAAAAAGAGAATGAAACACTTCAATGGAAATAGAGAAAACTTTCCAAGAAAAAGAATATATGAGGGAAGAATTTGAGAAGAAATTGCAGCTCACAAAGAAGGTGTTAGAAGGCAAGGAAGCCTTATAAATAACAAAGAAGAATGAGCTTCAAGAGCTAAACAAGAAACTCTTACTTGAAGTAAAGATGCCTCGAGTGGAAAATAGTACACTCAAGAAGAAGAATGGTGAAGTCTCTAACAAAAACAAAGAATTGGAAGCGCAAATTGAGAGACTTAAAGCTAAAAAGAATATGGCATTGAAAGACTTTGTGGACTTAACGAGTATATCGAAGGAATTTGAAGATGACATAGCTTGCAAGTCAAAGAAGATACAAAAGGAAGTTGTACAAAAAGGCAATGCCCCCGAGGAAGTGAAAAATGCACTTAGAAAGAAAGAGGAGGTCCTTACGATAGCGCAAGTGAAAGAGTGCAACTTCATCGCTCAACTAGACAAGGTCGAGAAGGTGGTCAAGTCGCTACAACTTAAGCAAATCCAAAGACCTCAAAGTCACTCAACAAAAGAGAGTTCCTCTAACTCAAATCCTATTTGCTATGTTAGTTCAAGGAGAGATCATGTTAAGAGTGAATACTATAAGTCTAATAGACATAGGAAAATGAGAGGTCCTAGGAATAGGAAAAGCTCACCTAAGATAAAGAAAATATGGGTAAGGAAAGATTTGATTAACCAAGTAAGAATCATGGGGATTGAAACAAATGGAAACTTACCTAAATTTGTTTGGATTGCAAAGAAGAAAGAGTTTCCCAACTTGGTTAAGCCACCCGTAGTATCACATTGAACATTTTTGATGCATGGTAGAAATTGCACAATCTATTTTCTTTTTGATTTTGTGTTGCCGTTGTATTTTTGATTTTATTATGCTAGTCATTGTTTGGGTGGATACAAGTTGAGAAGAAAATAAATTGTGGGATTTCTTTAAATAATTTTTGGTTTTGTTTTAATGATATTTTTGTTGCTAATAATATTATAAGGCAAGTTGAGATGGTATTTTTGAGAGTGTGCAGGCCAGGAGACGGAAAACAAAAGAAGACAGAAATTTGATGTTGAAGGACCAGAACAAAGAGTTGCACAGGGCTTCTATACGATGGTGCATACCAGCGCAATGACCAGCGCACCAGCAAGGAAAACTAAACCAGAAGCTTCATGCAGGGGTCCCACTGCCCGGGTGCACACCAGCGCATGACCAGTGAATTATCAGAAGTGCGCGAAGCTTCGCATGTGGAAGCCATCAGTGCACAACAATTCAACAAACATAGGAGCATGTGCACGGGTCAAACTGTGCGGGTGTATACCCATGCACATAGGGCAAGACCTACGCACTGGGCATGAGTATGTATAGATTCTGCCACTTTCAGTAGGGCTCCACCACACACTTTTTCAAACCCAAATTTCCCTCTCTCCCTCTCAAGGTATTTTTGTTAGGTTTTAGATTTGTGTTGGCTTGATTCCATAACAAAAATATCTTTATTTATATTGTCTAGTTGCTTAAGTGGTTTGTGATTGAATCAAGCTTCAAAGAAGAAAAGCAACTTCACATGCAAAGCTCGTCTTCAAGAGGAAAAGTGCTTGCTTGGATACTAAGGTATTGAGATCTTTCTTCCTCTTGCAAGGCATTAGCATACACACACACATTCCATTAATTTGTGTCCTTGCATCGTTGTGCTAATTTTTTATAATACATTCACACACATATTGTTGTATGCACATGCATTAGACTTAATTTCACAATTTTTGTAAAGTTGCATGTTCTAGGACTGTTTCTAGGAAATGACATACCTGTGTGTTCTTGTGTTAATTTGTTAGTGTTTTTACATTATTGAACTTGAATTTTAGCTTATATTATGTCTCATTGAGTTCTGGTTGTTTTGGTTACTCATTCATTAAATTTCGGGTTCAAAATAGGAAGTTAAGAAACTTTCCAAGATTTTATCGTACATGGTTTTCATCATTGATTTTGAAGTTGAATTCCATATTTTTTGTGAAGATTGTCTTGATGTATTTTGTATATGAGAAAGTTTTGGTTTGTAATCCGAAAACAAATTCAAATTCGGAGTTCGGAGGCCGAAAGAACGGTCGAAAAGCATTTCAATGAGAGATAAGGAGCAAAGGGGAAGTGAGATGGCAAAGCCAAAAACCATCCCACACCGTGGAGGCGTGTGACTCCCACGGGAAGCCATTGTTCTGCTCCCATGGAGGCCATGCGCCTCCAAAGAGAGCTGATGTGGCAAGTGTTGATTGGTGGTCTTACCTCTCTCTCTCTACATATCAATTTCCCTCCATATATATTCAAATTTCGTGCAGAAATATTTCATAACTTGTCCAATTTTGTTTTTGTGATATCTCTATCAAATCAACTCCGATTTTAGATTTTCAAAAGCCGAAATTGTTGGTCTTAAAGAGAGGAACACGTTCCAAGAATTTTCAGAGTCAAATTATTTCCAGGGTTTTCACGGTGATCTGATCTCAGTTCGTGTGTTCATCATTTGTAAGTGAATCATCTTCTTTCCATTATTCTTTTGTGATCAACTTGATGAATCATCTTATTTGATTAAAGAAAAATGTTTAGAATGATTTTGATTCTGATTTTAGACTTTTTTGGATGAGTTTCGAAATTAGCTTTTGTATTTTTGATTGAATATCATTTTAGCTAATTTTGAAAAACATGAACTTGAATCTATAATATTTTTGTGATTTGATCTTGATTGTTGATTTCTAGGTTTTAGTCACATATTCTAAGAACTAGGATATTTCGATTGTAATTTCTTTCATCTAAATCTAGTTCATGTTTTGTTGAATATGTTGTGGATTTCAAGTGTTAACTTAATCACTTGATTTCAAAGCTAGTTTTGTGATTTCTATTGAAAACTAGTTGTTCTAGCTTTGATTGACATGTTTAGGTTTCTAGATATTTTTGTGGATGATTTTGAATGCCTAATCTAGATCTCTAATCACATGTTCATAAGAATTAGTTACATTTGCTTGTGAGCTTGATTTGTGCTAAACTAATTCTTCATAGAGTGTGTTTGATCGACTTGCTCCATTTGCTTGTGTTTGCATCATTTGCATCCACTTAGATCATTTGCCTTGTAAAGAGGTTGGAAGTCTCATTCTTTAGAGTGATTCTTTGGATTGAGCATTGGAAGTCACATTTTGGAGAGGGGATCTTCAATTTGTGCATTGGACGTCTTGGCTAGGATCAGGGTGATCCGGATAGCTAAGCAAAGAAGTCTTGTCTAGAGTCGGGGTGACTTGGATAGGCAAGCAAGGTGCCTTCCAAATGACTTGAGGTCTTGGATAGGAAGTTGGCATAGTAAGTTCACTAGCCTGAGGGTAAAATAGGTGTTGATAGCTTAGAGAGTGAATCTTGTGTTGATTGTCTCTTAAGTTTGTAACTCCTATTTGTCATAGTGAATTGCTTTTGAGGGTGGTTGTGTGAAAATACTACTCTAAGCGTGTGTCTATAACCTAGAGGGGGGGGGGGGGGGGGGTGAATAGGTTTTAATCAAGTTATTTATCAATTTTTCTTGATTAGTCAATATTAAAAATTCACTTCATAAACAAACATACAAAATCAAGTGTAAAGTGCGGAATAATAAATAACACTTGATTTTTACGTGGAAACCCTTAAACAAAGGGAAAAAACCACGGGCTATCCTTCTAGCCACACATGATCCTCAAATCCACTATTGTAATGATGTTTACAACCTAGGTTGACCTCTAGTCACACCATTCTCGGTGACTAACCCACCACTACTACCCAACGGGCCTTTATAGTGAATCCTTGATCACTTTGCTTGCCAACCACACCTTGGTTGCAAGACTTCACTTGCTTGTGCACTACATCTTGTAGTCACAAGACTTAACTCTCAAGATGAGATTTACAACCTAAGTGAATATATGAATACTCAAAATGCAAATAATGCTAGGCAGCACTAAATGCTTATCTAGGGATTAAATATGACACTAAGTACAAATCCTAGATATCAATGTCTATATGAATGCTCATAAAGACCTAACTAGATATAGATATGCAAGTCTAAACTCTAGTCATCAAACAAAGCCATATCAACACATGTTGTCACATAAAATGGCAAGGACAATAAATGCAATTAACAAATGCAATCAATGAATCCTAATTAGCTAGAGGGCAAATATGTCCTAAATATTAGCTATCACAATACAAACCCAATCATACAAAGGAACTCATAGATAGATGTATTAAATAGAGTCCTAGCATTTAATCAACTAATAAATGCAATAAAAACACAATCTTGGAAAGTATGAACAAATGATAAAGATGGGGTTTTTGTTCAACTTACCAAGTCAACTAATGATGAAGACTCATGCCTTAAAGATGCTTAGAAATGCATGAAGATGATGGGTTTTGAGTTTGGAGAGTCAAGGAACAAAGCTTGAAGCTTTCTCTCTCTAAGGGTTGTTCTCTCTCATAGAAATGGGTTTTTGAAGCTCTCTATCACGAGTTGGGGAAGAAGAGAACATATATATAGAAACCCTAGACAAAACTGCGTCGTTTTGGGCTTGGGAAACAAAATCCCGTAAATACTGCTTGCTGGACCGCGGCTCGGGTAAGTGCCCTGACCGCGGTACACGCAGCAGTGTGCCTACTGGACAACATTGCAGTTGGGACCGCTATGCGTGCAGTGCACAGGCCGCGGTCAAGGCAGCAAGGGCCTACTGAAGTATACCGCGGTATGGACCGCTGCGCATACAGGTGCACAGACCGCGGTCTTTAACGCATCACCTTCTGTAACCAACCGCTGTTGGGACCGTGACGGAGGCAGGTGCCCAGCAAGTGAGCTGCACCGCTGTAAAGAGGAAAATCCTCTTTTCCAGGCAGACTCAACACACTAATTTAATATGCAAAAATGTGCAAGTGTGGAGTGTGATGAATGGCATACAATGCATCATCCAATTATATGTAAACAAGAATATAATGCATGCAAGTGAGTGTGTGCAACTAAAATCTCTTCAAAAGAGTTAAGGACAAGTGAACTACCTCTCTTGAATCTCTTTGGGATAACCAGAAGCACGTCTTCGAGAAAACCACACTTGGAGAACCAATGCTACCCGTTACATAAATATTCCCAATGTGATTTGTCATGAAATAAGCCAATCATAAAAATGAGGTTCTTACATTGTGGTATCAACCCGTGGATGTCTCCTCATTTTGAAGTTTTACCACGTAAAAATCCTTTGTGTTGATTTTTTGTTTTATTAGCTTTACTTACTTTGAATTTGTATTGATTCATCTATTGCTTAATTGTATCCATATTATCTTGTTGAATTAATATAATTGTTAAAGCTTCCTTGTAAAATTGTATATCTTGTGAAGAAAAAGAAGTTGCAAGAATTTTGAGACTTTATCTATTCCCCCCCCCCCCCCCCTCTCCTCTAAGTATATTTGACAGTATAATATTAAGGGAATTTCAGTTGGTATCAAAGAGGTTAGATAGATTCTTTTTATAGTGTTTGTATTTGTTTGTGCTATGGGTGATTCTATGCTGGAAAGTGCTTCTAGTGCTAGGCCTCCACTCTTGAAGAGTGGTGGAAAAGTATGATAAAATCTTATATTAGATCCATGAGTGATGTAGAAGAGGAAGAGGAGTCCTCAGATGACCGTGAATATATTAGCGATTACATTGCTCACTCAGCCATATATGAAGGGATATTTAAGGATAGTAGTGAAGGCTCCTCAAGTGATGAGGTAAGTGAATACTCTTCAAGTAGGGAAGATAGTGAAGTCTCCTTCAATCATGAAGAGATCGAAGTTTCCTCAAATCGTGATGAAACGAGCTTAAATGACAAGATCCTTCAACTAACTAGTGAAAATGTCAAGAAGAATGATGAGAACAACAAGTTGAAGTTGATCAATGCCAATTTAGTAGTAATAATTAAAGCTCTTGACAATGAAAAGAATATTTCTTTGAAGAAGATGAGTGATCGAGCCAAAAATTTCATACATTTTGGCCCTCATATCCTTTCTCTTTGTTTTGTTCCTGAGCGTTTATATGTGTATTTATAGCTCTTTCGGTCGTTATTGCAGGCATTAGGTAAAAGGCATGACGAGGGGCAAACATGACTAATTGGTGCACAAAAGAGATGATGAAGGCAATAGTGCACTGGTAGCACACCCGTGCACCAGAAGATAGAATTTTGGAAGATCTTAGTGCACGGGTAACACCCGTGCAATCCACCAGACCAGGGGGCAAAGCTTCGGGCAAAGATCAACTGCACGGGTAATGCACGGGTCACCTACCCGTGCACTAACCCATGCACATTGCACAAGTCAGGAAGGAAATGAAGATTGCATGGGTAACTGCATGGGGTACCTCACCCGTGTTATACCCCTGCTATACGGGATTCTCAGCTCGTCACATCAGCATTTTGGCCTAATTTTTTAAGGAAGTATAAATAGTTTCATATCTGATTTTTCAAGGGAGAGACCCACGGCCATACACCCATTCCATTCATTCTTTCTCTCTCAAAATCTCAAAAACATTTTCTCTCTCAATCTTTCACCAAAAACCCATCATCATCTTCATAGATTGCTACTCACAAGGACATTGGAGGGGGATCTGAGTTTTAAGAAAGAAGGTTCTACATGGGTCTTTTCTATTTCCCTCATTTTTATTCTTGTATCTTATTTGTTATGAGTAGCTAAATCCCATTAAGGGATTGATGTGATTCACTTGTAAATATGGGTATTTGTAATGAACTCAATTTCTTTTATTGAAATCTATCTAAGTTGTTCTATTCAATGTTTTATTTGATTTCGAAAACAATTTGTGTTTGATTGTACATGACTCTCTACATGAGTTGTTTGAGAAATTATATGTGTAGAGAATTAAGTATACACGATGCTTGGTTCTTTAAGCTCAATTGAATAGGAGGATCAAACAAGGGTGCATGAGCCAAGTGAGATTCAGACTTATTAATCTCACCTAATTCTAATCTTTCATGGGAATCAAGACTATACATTCTAGGATTGTTTACATGTTATAGATTAAGCATCAACACTATACATGATAGGTTGGTGATTTTAACAAAGAGATTTGTCCCTTATGTGATAGATGGTCTCTCATTGTATAACCTATTGTGGGTGGCCAATGCTATACATGATGGTTTGGGCACTCACAAGTGGTAAATAACCACTCCTATACATCCTAGGGGGGTTACATTAGATTATGACCTTTAATGTGAGTTCATTATTTACCCATTGTTTGATAGTTGAATTCATCAATTCCTTAATCCACATACCATATATCATACCTTTTTTTTAGGATAGTACATTTTAGTTAGCTTTAGCTTAGCTTGCATCTTAGTTTTATTTCCCTTGAAAACCAAATCAATTTACTTTTCTTGCATTTTTACTTAAGCATTAGTTTAATCATAACTATCGCTCGATCTCTACGGAATGATCCTCATACTTGCCATATGCTTGTTTTATACTTGTTTGACTACATCTTGGGATTTTATAAATTTGTTTGAATATTGCATACCACGGCAAAATGCACGTTCAATGAGCAAGAAAAGTGAAGTCATCAATGAGCATGAAAAGACCATTGAAAAGTATTTTTCAAAGTTGGAGGAAAGTGCTCAAGAGCTAGATGATTTAAAAGAAGACTTTACTATGAAGTTGTTTGCCATTGAGGGAGAGATTACGCAAAAAGAGAACACTTTGACTATCTTGAAGACAAATGAGTGTGAGCTTAGAGATGAAGTCAAAGCTCTCAAATAGTTTATTAATGGCATGAAAATTGGAGCCATTAAGCTTGATGAAGTAATAAAACTTGGAAAGCATCATGGAGATATGAATGGTTTGGGTTATGTAGAAGAAGTTAAGAAGACTCCTACAACCAAGAACAAGTCAAGAAAGTCCAAGAAGAAGAAAGACTCAACTATTCTTCCTTCCAAAATCAAAGACAAAGACAAGAAGAGTTATGGAACTTCTCAACCAAAGCATGCACACCAAAAAGGTAATTTTTCTAAATTCATTCCGGTTTGTCATTATTGTAATGTGGTTGGTCACATTAGGCCTAGATATTATGAATATATTAGGCAATGCAAACTAGAAAATGTGAAACATGATAAAAATGTGCAAAAATTACCTAATCATTCTCCTAAGCATGAGTTTAAGTCTAGAGTTAGACATAACATCTCTAAGTTTGTCCCGGTTTGTCATTTTTGTAATGTTGTAAAGCATATCAAACCTAAATGCTACAAGTATATTAGATAATGCAAACTAGGGAATGAGATGCATGCTAGTGAGATGAAAAGACTTCCTTTGGTTGTTTCTAAATGTTAGGGCATTAGTGACTATGCATGATGAACATGTGAATAAAAATAAATCAACAAAGAAAGTTTGGGTTAAGAAGAATAATGTGCATACTTGTGATGTGGATAAATCTTCTTTGAAAGATTCTAAACATGATAATAGTTTTGATGCTTTGAAAAATGTGCATATTGATTATGATCATGTGAAGAAACTTACTAGGAAAGTTTGGATTAAGAAACATGATGTGAAAAAGGTTCCTAGTCATTCTTCTAAACTTGTTGATATTGATAAGTTTTTGAATGTTGTGCATAATATTGATAAACATGTGAAGAAGAATGTGAAAAAGCATGATCGTCATATACCTTGTCTTGATGAAATATTTGTGCATGGCAACAATGATGAGTTTAATACTAGTGTTATTTTCATGAAGAAGATAGTTGATGATTTATCTTCTAGATTTCATATTGCCATGTGTAATGATCATGATGTTGTTTGTGTTGGTTCACCTAAGACCAATATGGTCAAAGGTGAGTGCTCTCATACTTGATTGAGTAGAACATATGGGAATATTTTTTTGTTCTTGTTTGATAAGAGTTCTAAGTTTGATACTTGACTAAGCTATTTGTAATATGCTAGGTCTAGTATTCAAACTTGGTGTCTTTAGTCAATACATGAACTTAATTTTCTCATACTTTCACTATGATTGTCAAAATTTGTTGATTGACTTTTAAGAAGTCTATTTTTGAAATCTATTTGGTGTGATTAGTTAAGACTTTTGGAGAAAGTCATTTTATATGTTTGTTTAAGTTGAGATGTTTAGTCTTTATTCTCTTGGGAAGACACACCAACAACTTGTTGTCATGAGGACAAACAAGCCAAGAGAGCTCATAAAAAGGGAAAAGGCTTTACATTGATGAATAAACATGCTAATGTATATCTCTACTCTAAAGCTTGCTTTCTTGTTTCATCTTTTCAACTCTGTGTGTGCATGACATCATGTGGCATGTTATTTTAGAGAACTTTGTTAGGATACATATGTTTCTCTTTAAATAATTGCCATCTAGAGAACATTTAGTGAAATCATTCACAAAGATCTATTACATGATGTATGTGTTATATCTTATACTTGTTTGATTGATGAGTGGCATATTTTTGAAAAATATAAGCTTCATATTCAATGAAAAATATGAGCTTGAGAAGTAATGATCTTAAGTAAGTCTCTTTGTATTGCTTTTAGATCTTGCACTTTTAAGCCTTAAAACTTGGTTTTCAAAAGTGCACAATTTGCTTCTCTCATATGTTTAGTTTGAGTAAGTTGAGTTTGAAGATATGTGATTTATGGATGCACCTTGAAGTCTTTTGACTAGTACATTAAAGATGACCTATGGTTAGTATCGATTTTGCTTCGGCAACTACATAGAACTCAACGAACACCTTCATGAAAAGGACTACACATTTTGGTTGTGCATCCGCCCAATGTAGGAAAGGGCTACACCATTATGATGAGTGAAAGCCATCATGAAGTGTATATGTTTATGTTAGAAAAATCAAAGAAGTGTTGAAAAGAATCAATAAAAAAAATCTTTGATTCAATTCCTAAATAAATAAAAGAGACTAAAAGGAGTATAGTTGAAAATTGTGATTGCTCAGGTTGAAAAATAGAAATGGGATGACGAGCAACATGCACACACACGCTCATATGTTGAAATCTATTCTCTTAAAAGCAAAAATTCCAGATGATAATCGGTTTGACCTTTAATGGAAAAGCTTAAGATGAATATTTGTTGATATGGTTTGCATGTTGATGATCCAATTACTCTTTTATATATGTTTGAAGCAAATCGACACACACACACACACACACTTGTTTTACTTTCAAGTGAATTTGATATGCTTGCAATTTTAGAAGAATTATGAGAGAGATTGAAAATCTTGGTGTATCTCTGATAGTTTGTGGAGCTTATTTTGTTGAATTTCTTTAAAAATTGCTTGATTATGTGATTGTGTGGATATCATTGTGAACAATATCCTATCTTGATCGTAGATAGAGCACTTATCAAGGGGGAGTATTGTATGCTAGACTTTATTCTCTTTTATGATATGTTCAAAATTTATTTTGTTAAAAAGATGACATAATTGAACATTGAAAATGCATGTTACTTATCTCATATATTTACAAATTTTCCCTTGATTATCCTTTGTTTATTTCTTTGACTATTCCTTGACAAAAGGCGGGAGAAATGTATACCTCACCATGTGTGGGAGAAATGTACCTCATATAGGAGAATGTTTCTCTTTAAGGATTATTGACCTTCTTGTATTAAGGGGGAGAATTCTTTTCTTAAGGGAGAGTAAAGAATTCTTGTATGTTGAGGTTATGTGAGATAGGGGGAGTCTTCTTTGTTTTTGTGGATATATCTCACCAATCTTCTTTGTAAAAGATTTCTTGTTTGTTTGGTTGTGTGTTTCTCACAGGTGACTTTATGATTAAAGAGGAGAATCTTGACGACTCATGAAGACTTGAAGATATTTTAGTTTAGGGTTCTCTTTGAATGTGAGGATGTGAGAATGCAATCAACTATGAGTTTGTTTGAGTGATCATTGTATGGTGAAGTTAAGGTTTTGTCATAGAATAGCCAAAGAGGGAGATTGTTAGGTTTTAGATTTGTGTTAGCTTCATTCCATAACAAAACTCTCTTTCTATGTAATGTCTTATTGCTTAGGTGGTTTGTGATCGATTCAAGCTTCAAAGAAGAAAATCAACTTCACATGCAAAACTCGTCTTTAAGAGGAAAAGTGCTTGCTTGGATACTAAGGTATTGAGATCTTTCTTCCACTTGCAAGCGTTAGTGCACACACACACATTGCATTCATTTGTGTCCCTGCATCATTGTGCTAATTTTGTATAACACATTCACACACATTGTTGTATGCACATGCATTAGACTTAATTTCACAATTTTTGTAAAGTTGCATGTTCTAGTACTATTTCTAGGAAATGACATACTTGTGTGTTATTGTGTTTATTTGTTTGTGTTTTTATGTTATTGAACTTGAATTTGAGCTTATATTATGTCTCATTGAGTTCTGGTTCTTTTTTGGTTACTCATTCATTAAATTTCGGGTTCAAAATAGGAAGCTAAAAAACTTTCCGTGATTTTATCGTACATGGTTTTCGTCCCTATTTTTGAAGTAGAATTCTATATTTTTTATGAATGTTGTCCTTAAATCTTTTGTACGTGAGGGAGTTCCGGTTCATAATCCAAAAACGGATTCGAATTCGGAGTTTGGAGGCTAGAGAACAGTCGAAAAGCATTTCAGTGCACGATAGGGAGCAAAGGGGAGTGGGATGGCAAAGCCGAAAACCACCCCACCCCATTGAGGCGTGTGGCTCCCATAGGAAGGCCATTATTCTGCTCCCATGGAGGCCATGCGCACTTGGTAAGCAAAACTTCATCTTTATCTATTTTCATGTTCTTGTTTATCAAGAAACCTCTTTTATGACTTGTTTGCATTAAGATTAGGATTCTAATTACAAGTTGAGTTTTTTTTTTTTTTGCATGTTGTTTTGTAAGGTTGTTGTATTGTGATAGCAATTGCATCTAGGGTTGCATATATTTCATATAGCTAAGTTATATGTATGTCATATAGCAACATGATATCTAGGTTTGGTTTAATTGACATCATTAATTCCTAGATAAGCATTAAATGTCTTGACCTAGCATTTGTGCATTTTGAATATTGTTTATATTCACTTTAGGTTGCATATCTCTTCTTTTGAGAGTGAAGTCTTGTATGTACCATTGGTAGTATGCAAGCAAGAACCGATTATCACTATTAAAGGTATACGGGTAGTAAAAGTGGATCAGTAACCATATAGGTGTGATGCGGTCAACCTAGGTTGTAATCGTTTTGCAAATAGTGGATTTAAGGGTTCGAATGGCTTTAGGCTCGTGAGTTTTTACCCTTTTGGGGTTTTCTCACGTAAAACAAATCATTGTGTTTTAATTTATTTTCGCACATTGTTACAATGATTGTTTATTAGGGGTCGGTGTTTTTAATGTTGACTAACCGAAAAGTTGGTAACTAATTTGGTTAAAACCTATTCACCCCCCCCCCCCCCTTCTAGGTTAGTTTATCACTCCTAGAGTCATTTTCACCTCCGTTCTTTTTTCCACATTTTCCCTCTTACATCACTAACCACTAACCTTAGATCTAGAAATCATTTCTCACGAAATCCGAACAATCTTACATCATCTCCATCATCATCATCCTTTCTACTCAAAGAGGCTACTAGGAAATTGGATTCAAGCTTCAAGAAGAAGGATTATCTACATGGGTCTTCTCTTACTCTCACCTCTTAGATTTTATGTTGTAACTAGCATGAGTAGCTAAACCCCTTGTGGAAGGTGATGTAATAATTCATGGATTGTGGTGTTTTCACCATATTCTTAGTATTTGATTTATCTAGTTTTATTCGTTGTGTTTAATTGTGTTTTATGCTCCTCTTGGATTAAGTAGGAACACCAACTCTTAGTTCATTTAGAGGTTGATTTTGAGCTTATAATGCATTTGATATTCTTCTTGGATTTAGTAGGCACACCAACTCTCAATTCATGCTAGATGTTAAATTGTGATGTCTTGTTGGGTTGAGTAGGCACTCAAACTCTCTGCCCATGTTAGATGTTAATTAATGATTTTTAACCATACAAACTCAAGGTGATTTTAAACAAGCTCACTTGAATGGAAGGGATGTACTGTGAGCATACCAATCCAACATATCTTGGCTACAGAGTGGAAGGGGCAGATTATGAGCATACCAATCCAAGCCATCCCAACTACCTTAAGTCTATCTAGACTTAAAAAGGAAACTCTCTCATAATCCAACCTAGTAGTTGTGTAGTAGAGAGTTTAGTGATGAGAAACTCTATCCCTTCAAATTCAACCAAATAGTTATGAGTGAGAGTTGATGAGTCTCAAATCACACTTAAAGATAGATTTCACCCTAAATGATCAAATCAGTTTTTAAAGGATTCAATGGATTGCCCTTAGTCGTGTATGAACTGTATCAACTCCCGTATTCACATCATATATCTTCTCTTACCTTTTCACATTCTTGCTAACTTAGTTGCATTCTAGTTTTTAGTTTAATTGTTAATTGCATTTAGTTTATAATTTAAAAACTAATCATCACATTTTTCCTTTTCTGCTTACTAGTATTAGCTATTGATTTGATCACTATTACCCATTCAATTTCTGTGGAACGATACCTCACTTGCCACCATACTTATTCTTTGAAAACTTTTTGAGCACAATTGAGGGTTTTTATAAATTTCATTTGGACTTGTACTTTCTATTGACGACGTAGCAAAAAGCACATTCAAAATGGCGCTGTTGCTGAGGATCAGTGTGCATAGTAGTGATTAGATTAGTGTTTCATATATATTAGTTTCTTTGGTAGTTTTTGTTTTCTTTTGTTTCAGGTTCTATAGATTACTTCAGGAAAACACAGGGCCAAGTTACATTCTTTATGATAATCCATACAACTAGAATTGGAGGCCTCAAAAAGATTCCTCATGGGGCTATAATGATGTCAGTACCTTTAAGTAGTCTCTCTCATCATACCAACCAATAACCAAATCACTTGAGGATGAGATGAGAGAACTCATGCGAGATTTTCATCAGAAAAATGAGCAAATTAAAGCAGAGCCTTCTAGACTCCATAACTCAACCAATCTGTATTGCTTCAAACTGGTGGAATCCTTAAATAGCACACAGTATGACATGGATAAAATCTGCAGAGATTTTGAAGTAGAGCGAAACAAGAAAATGAAAGAGATGGAAGAGTTGATCAAGGTGAGCAAAGAGTTTATGAGTATCAATAGGGACTTAATGTCGGATATAGCTCTGGTAAAAAAGGAGAAGAATGCACTTCAAGAGAAGTTAGTGGAAATTTCCTGACAAAAAGAAGAAATGAGGGAAGATTTTGAAAAGAAGTTGCAGCTCACGAAAAGGAATTTGAAGGCAAGGATAATGCCTTGGGAAGGGTGAAAGTTGATGAGCTTGAAAAGGAAAACATGAAGCTCACACTTGAAATTAAATCGCTCAAGGAGGAGAATAGCATACTCTGACAAAAGATAAAGGAAGTTTCTGACAAGAACAAGGAGTTAGAAAAGCAAATACAGAGCCTTCAAGCTGAAAATAGTATACCCTTGAAGGATTTTGACGAGATCAAGAAGGATTTTGCAAAAAGAATGCGGCTAATGCAAACCAAAATCGAAACAAGGGACAAGGCTTTAGAGATACTGAAGAAGAAGGGACTTGACCACCTTGCAGAACTTGAAAATGATAAGCAAGAGATTGATGCAATGATTAAGGAAATGACTTCACTTCCAAAAGAAAAGAGGATTAAGATGAGTTAAGGGAATTCAAGTACCGAGGTTAAAAAGCAAAATCCTAACAAAGCAAAGAAGTAGAAAGCCATCAAGGTAACAATCCTAACCTTATCCCGGTGTGCCACCATTGCCATAAGAGAGGTCACATCAGACCCCTATGCCATGAATATGCAAGGCAAGGCATATAAGGGAATTTAAAAGAAGGAAAGAATTATATGCATCTTAAGAAGGTATAGGTTGAGAAATCCAAGCTTAAGGAGATTCCATAAAGTGGAACACTGTGCATTTATCATTATTAGCATGAAATTCCTAATATGTTTTGTGAGCGTGTATATCATCTAGAGCTTCTTGAGGAAGAAAAATTTTGTAGCTTGGGCGATAATGTTAGGTTCTTAATCTCTTAAGGAGAAGACAACGACAACTTGCGAGTCTTGGAGAAACAAACAAGCCAAGAGTGCTCATAAAAATAGCAAAAGCCTTATCTTCATAAAGAAAAGCAACAAATTGGAGTTCAGAGATCCGAAACGCGAAGACAACATGTTTCCCAGAAGATAAATAGAGCATTTGTGGGAGGCAACTGATCGGTACATTTATTTACCTATTTTAGTCTCTATATTCCTTACGTTTATGCTGGCTTTTGAGCGTTTTTGTGTATATAATGTGTGTGAGCCTTGTGTAGGTTCATTTGCCCATACGCTACATGTTTGAGCTTAAAGTGAAGGTTTGAAGGCAAAGAGGAGGAAAAAGAGCTGAAATTGAGATGGCTTGTGTAGAATGTCTAACTTACGGATGCCATATCTCCCTCATCAGAATGAAATGAGTGTCTTACCATACATTTTCAGAAAGCCCCAGAAGTCTAGTTTTCAGTGAACTTTATGGATCACAATTTTAGATTTTCTAGAAGAGGTTATGCCTATTTAAGCGAGTGCTGCGCGAAGCAAAAAAATCCGCTAGATGAATCTGCGAGTTAGAAGTAGAAGAAAAATCTGCTGGATGGATCTGCGAGTTAGACCTAGCAAAATGAAGTAGCAGATTTGTTCAGAGCCTTCCGCTATATGAATTTACGGGTTAAACCTAGGAGAATGAAGTTGCAGATATGCTGCGAGTTGGAACTATGAGATTGAAGTCGTAGATTTTGGTCGCAAAAGTTTCCCAAAACCTTCTGTCATCTAGATCTGCGAATTGTGACCAACAAAATCAATCTGTGAGTTCCAACTTGCAGATTTGTGTCGGTAGAAATTTATCCACTTGCAGATCAGGTGATTTTTAAGGGAAAACTTGACTTTTCACACCCAATTAATGCCCTAACCTTCAAACACTATAAATACCCCGCCTTGTTGGGCTTTAACAATATCTCTCATATATCCAATCTTAGATAGACACCAAAACCTTCTCTTGTTCTTCAACACCACAAAAGAGAGAGAGAAAAGCTTCAAAGGCTTCCATGAAGGTTTTCCTCCATGGATGTCTCACCACCACCACCTCTAAACTTCTTCCATCCATCTTTGAAGTAGATCCAAGGAGAAAGGAGAGCAAAATGAAATAGAGATCTTGGTAACACTTGAGCTTGTTATATATGGTATTTACTTAGATTCAGCTAGGATCTTGACTCTATTCTTTGAGCTTATTACTACATCTCTCTTTTCTTGACCTGTATGTTGGTGAATGAGTAGAAATTGATATGTTTGCATAAGTGAGATTAAAACAATAATGTAGTGTAAAAGTAGAGTCTCACTCTTGTTTGCATGTTGGTGACAAAAGGGAATCGATAAGTAAGGATTGATTCGAGTGAAAGAGCACATCCGTGTTCCGGTAGATTAAACTGTGAATGGATCTTTATTGTTTACTCTTGAATAGAGGGAATTTGATTTATGCATGCCTATGCTAGATTAGGTTGTTTGGTGTATTGTTCTTGTGCTTAATGGGTCTAGACCTAGACACAGTTGCTCATTCCATGCCTTTGGTTGAGTGATGAGAATTGATTTCGGTATTCCTTAATCGACAAATGATTCGTAATAATAGATGATTTGGTTTCAGAATCCTTAATCAAGAGAACTAGCCCTTGAATCCGTTTATAATGGTGCTTGAATGTTTATAATCAACATGACTAGCTTATGTGTTTGGTGAACTTATGTACCTATTGTAATCACTATCTTGAATCTCTCTAAGCCACATTTATTTTCGTAGCTAGGGTGCCTTGCCTTTAGGAGTAGACTAATTTATATTGCTTTGTAGTGTAATTGATTTCCATATAGTTAGATTTAGAAAGGCAAGCACCATATTACATTTCATCCTTAGTGTAATTTAATTTAGTTTAGTTTATTCACACCTCACACACCATCTGTAGTATGCATACACTTCACACACACCATTCTCACCACTTCCATATTCTATTTGCATCGCTTTTAATAATGCTTTAGCTAGAGACAGTTAGACGGATACCACCTCTCTGTGGGAACAACCCTTGCTTACTGCTATACTAGTCCTTTGACTCATTGCATTTACGAGATAGATTAAATTATAAATATCTTTTTGGTAGGCACAACGACGACCTCATCAGCAATCCACCTCGGTTTTGATTTCTTAAGCTCGTTTTTAAATTCTGAACTTTTCCTACTTTTTGTGTTATTTTGTTAATTGAATAATTTGTGGATGTTGTGGATTTTCGTGTTGGGATGATTTTCATATGTTGATGGATATATTTTGTGGATGATATTGTGATTCCTTTGGTGGATAATTCCATTTTCGATATGATTGATTATTTTTGGATGAAGAATGAGTCAAAGGCTCTTGTGAATGACGTATGTGAGTGTACATGTTTTATTTACATATATATTTCCCAACTCAGTTAGGGGCTTTTATTGCTTACATGTGTGTACAGGTTTTGAGCTTATAGTTAGACTCGGTTTGGGGGTTGTTTTGCCCCCATTCTGTCAATTTTGGTAAATACTTGATGTCAAGTTTTGATTTGAAAATTTGGTGCTTTTTGCATAATTGAAATATTGCATTGTTTTGCCTTTTCATACTTGAGCCTTTGTTTGTTTATTTTTTATTTTTTAGGCATTGATTGTGCATGATTAGTGCCTAGGTTTGTTTTGCGTCTTGTTAGGTGTGCGCCTCTAGGCCAGGCTTTATTGTCTCCAACATTGGAGACAATGTTGAGTTTTGGTTTGGGGGTGTAGACGTCTTTGTCTTGAGTCATCTTTTGTGTTGTTTGAGTCGTTTTGTGTCATAATTTTTCAAAATGACTACTTTGGCCAAAATATTTGAGCTGAATTTAGCTTGGTGAAATACCTTGAGCAAAGTGTTTGTGGCAAATGTGTGTATGCTTAGTGTGCTAGTTCAAGTAGCTCTTAGTCACTTTAGGGGTCTCACTTGCACATCATTGGCTAGTCCTATATTTTATTGTATAAGTTGAGGGGGATCGGGGCTCAAACGTCTTGTTCTAATAGTGGAGATTTCCCTTGTAAGTTCACAAACACAAGCCAAAAATCGTGTCAATTGATGAAAAATATTTTTTAAATCTTTAAACACTATTCAAATACCATTCATAGTCTCATTACACAAACATCAACATATGCCATAGAATATGCATCATATAAGTGGACTGCTTGACGGAAACTTTTTACACTTGATAGATAAAATCTTTGAAGTGATATTAGGCAATGTGTGTTTTAGCCACTTAAAAGCCCAAATACTTCCCATTCCTATAATGTTTGTGCTCCAAAGCCAACTTTGAAGCCAAACACATTTAGACTTGTCATTCTATTAGACTTGTCATTCTATCACTTCATTATCCAGAACCCAAGCAACCTAGCTGTAAGAACCTCATTTTTATGATTGGCTTATTTCATGACAAATCATATTGGGGATGTTTATGTAACGGGTAGCATAGGTTCTCCAAGTGTGGTTTTCTAGAAGACATGCTTCCGGTCATCCCAAAGAGCTTCAAGAGAGGTAGTTCACTTGTTCTTAACTCTTAAAGAGATTTAGTTGCACACACTCATATCTCTTGGATTTGTATTGACATGCATTGATTGTTGCACACTCACACACTTACGTGCATTTGAAGTGTTATGCATTTGTTACATGATTGCTCATGTGTGCATTCTTTCACACTCCACACTTGCATATATTGCACATTACTTAGTGTGTTAAGTCTGCCTGGAAAAGAGAATTTCTTCTCTTACCGCGGCCTAGACCGCTTGGCAGGCGTTGCTTGCAACGCGGCATACAGAGCGGTAAACATCAGTTGGCCCATGCTGCCTTGACCGCGTCCTGTACATGTACGCCCAGCGGTCCCTGACGAGGTAAACTTCAGTAGGCCCCTGCTGCCCTGACCGCGGCCTGTGCACTGCATGCATAGCCGTCCCAACCGCAATGTTGTCCAGTAGGCACACTGTTGCGTATACCGCGGTCTGGGCACTTACCAGAGCCGTGGTCCAGCAAGCGGTATTGACGGGATTTTGTTTCCCAAGCCCAAAACGACGCAGTTTTGTCTAGGGTTTCTATATATGTTCTCTTCTTCCCCAACTCGTCTTAAAGCTTCATGAACCCATTTTTATGAGAGAGAACAACCCTTAGAGAGAGAAAGCTTCAAGCTTTGTTCCTTGACTCTCCAAACCCAAAACCCATCATCTTCATGCATTTCTAAGCATCTTTAAGGCATAGGTCTTCATCATTAGTTGACTTGGTAAGTTGAACAAAAACCCCACCTTTATCATTTGTTCATACTTTCCAAGCTTGTGTTTTTATTGCATTTATTAGTTGATTAAATGCTAGGACTCTATTTAATGCATCTATCTATGAGTTCCTTTGTATGATTGGGTTTGTATTGTGATAGCTAATATTTATGATATATTTGCCCTCTAGCTAATTAGGATTCATTGATTGCATTTGTTAATTGCATTTATTGTCCTTGCCATTTTATGTGACAACATGTGTTGATATGGCTTTGTTTGATGACTAGAGTTTAGACTTGCATATCTATATCTAGTTAGGTCTTTATGAGCATTCATATAGACATTGATATCTAGGATTTGTACTTAGTGGCATATTTAATCCCTAGATAAGCATTTAGAGTTGCCTAGCATTATTTGCATTTTGAGTATTCATATATTCACTTAGGTTGTTAATCTCATCTTAAGAGTTAAGTCTTATGACTACAAGGTGTAGTGCACAAGCAAGTGAAGTCTTGCAACCAAGGTGTGGTTGGCAAGCAAAGTGATCAAGGATTCACTATAAAGGCCCGTTGGGTAGTAGTGGTGGCTTAGTGACCGAGAATGGTGTGACTAGAGGTCAACCTAGGTTGTAAACATCATTACAATAGTGGATTTGAGGATCGTGTGTGGCTAGAAGGATAGCCCGTGGTTTTTCCTTTTGTTTAAGGGTTTTCACGTAAAAATCAAGTGTTATTTATTATTCCACACTTTACACTTGATTTTGTATGTTTGTTTATGAAGTGAATTTTTAATATTGACTAATCAAGAAAAATTGGTACTTGATTAAAACCTATTCACCCCCCCTCTAAGTTGTAGACACACGCTTTAATAGTATTTTCAATTGGTATCAAAGCAGGTTCCTAGACATACTTAGGTGATCCTTGCTCTTGATTGTGTGTGTCTTACATTTGTGTGCATTTTATTGGTTGCATTCACTTGCATTCATATTACCCAAACACTATGAGTGACTTTGGGATGAGTAATGAGGGAGCATCAAGCATACGACCTCCTTTGCTCAAGGGTGACAATTATGCCTCATGGAAAGGCAAGATGGAGTCCTATATTTGCCAAATAAGTGACCGAGCTTGGATGGCATTTGAAGATGGCTACACTCCTCCAACAATGACCACCGAAGATGGAAGTGAAGTCTCCAAGCCTAAGTCTCAATGGAGCACACAAGAATTTGAAGCTTTAAAGTGGAACAACAAAGCAATGCATGCTTTGTTTTGTGCAATGGATGAGAGCCAATACAAACTTATCCAAATCACCAAAAATGCACATGAAGCTTGGAAGATCCTAGAGACAGCGCATGAGGAAACCGAAGTGGTTAAGGATTCCAAGCTCCAATTTCTTCAAGCACAATTTGAGACGATCAAGATGGATGAGCATGAATGCTTTAATGACTTCCAAGTGAAGTTAATGGACATTGTGAATCAAAGCCATCAACTAGGTGACCCGTATTCAGATAGGAGGATCAAGCAAAAGATCATGAGGTCACTTCCCGCTAGATTCGAATCTAAAGTGACAGCTCTTGAAGAAAACAAGGACTTCAAGACTATGAAGCCAAGTGAAGTGAATGGAAGGCTACTTGCCTATGAGTCTAGACGGGGTCCTACCTCCACACCTCCCAAGAGGCAAAAGGGGTTAGTCTTGAAGACCTCCAAGATTGGGAAGGGGGATGATGACTCGGATGAAGACATGGCTCTAATGGTGAAGAGATTCAAGAAATTCTTGAAGCTACAAAAGAGTGGCCATAGCTCTAAGGGAAATGACTTCAAGAAGAAAACCCACTTCAAGAAGATTGAGCCAAGTCAAGAGAAGCCTTCAAGAAAGGGGATTCAATGCTTTGAATGTGAAGGATTCAGGGCATATCTCTAAGGATTGTAGCAACTTGAAGGACAAGAGAAGAGGAAAGGCGATGGCTATCTTATCAAGTGATAGTGAGAGTGTAGAAGATTCCTCAGATGATGAAGAACTTGCCATTAACTACACGGCCTTTGGAGCCTCCTATGTGGAAGTAGAAGAAGGCTAGAGTGCCTTGTCTTGTGACTAAGGCGAAAGTCTTGATGAGGAAGTTGACTCATTTGATGAGAGGCAAAGTGAAAAGAGTGTTTCATTCTCTAGTGTAGGAAGTGACTCTAGTGATGAGAAGTCTTCTCCTCACTCTAGAGGAATTTGTGAAGGCATGGACCTTGAAGGCTTCATCAAACACTTTGAAGTCTCTAGGTTGAAAAAGAAAAAAAGATTCAAAAATTAAAGGAGGAGAATCTCAAGCTTTCAACCAAGGTAAGTCACTTGAATGAAGAAGTGATGAGAGTCAACGAAAGTGAAGACAAGATGAAGAAGGAGCTTGAGGAAACTAAGGAGTTGCTTGCCAAAATGACCTCCGGCACCGAAAAGCTTGACCATATGCTGGGCATTGGAAAGAAGTCCAATGATAAGAGGGGCCTTGGATATGTTCATGACAAGGAAACTCCCTCCATAGGCAAGACGGTGTTTGTCAAGGGAAATAGCGTGAAGGAAGCCTCACCTCCACAACATCCAAGGAGGAAGATTGAGCTTGGAGAGTCATCCAAGAGTGGCCAAGTGAAGATGCCAACAAAGAATGGTGCTCAATCTCAACATTCTCATCATGACCAACCAAGAAGGCAAGCCATGCAACCTCAATCAAAGAGACATCCCAACCCGGTTCAACAATAAAGAAGGAAATAACCGGTTCAACACCAAAGGCCACATCAAATGCTTGACAAGTCTCCAATGACCTTACAAGGATATGGTATGACTCCTCACTTTATACCTACTTGTCATTTTTGTGGTGTTGATGGGCATATTAGGCCTAATTTCCATAGGTACATTAAGAAATGTAGGGTTGAGAGCATGAGGGAGAGGAATAGACTTAAAAAGGCCAATATGCATGTGCCTGTGAAAGCTAGAGAAAATGATCCTAAGAAGTCTAGCAATATGTTGACTAAGACCACTAGGAATGAAAGTATATCACCTAAGTGGATTAGAAAAGATGAACCCGTATGTTATTGTGCTAATATGTCACCCATAGACTCAACTAGGTCTAAAGGGCTTGGTAGGTCTATAGAGGCTCTTGCCTCCCATTGACTTGGTTGGAATTGACCCCATTTGGGGAGCTCAAGCAAAGAGAGCAACCTTGCATTTTTGAATTGTGCAAAAATTTGATATACTTTATGCTTATTTATTAATTGCTTGAGATACTAGGTTGTACATATATGCTTATATGGTATTTTTATTCAATAAGTGGGTAACCTTGCTTTGTTTGCAATCCATGTCATATTTATGTTCAAACATGCATTTTTGGACTAGGAGATTTGATTGGGAAAGTACACTTGAATGACCTATAATTTATCTTCATGACATGTGAACTTGATTATGACATGCTCAAAATGATATGCATGAAATATGTTTTGATTGCTTTAATGCAAATGTGTGTGAATGCAAATGAGAAGACTAATCAATAAGGATCTTGTATCTATGTAATCAATAAAGATTTCATATCCAAATTAGTCTTCTCTCTCTTTTTAATTGTTAATCAAGACTACTATCATATGGATAATTATCCGGAAAAATCTAAAAGGATCTCTTGATCCAATGTCTTGATTTGCTTTTAAGGATTGATATAGTTTTGTGTGTGTTGAAAATTTCTTTTCGAAATACTATATCATGTTTTGCTTATGACAAAAGGGTGCAAATTGGTTTGAATTCTTATGGAAACCCTTTTGATGTTTGCTTTGCCAAATACTATTGTTTTTGAACTTTGATGTTATATGTCTTGCATGCAAAGCAACAACGTCACACATTCTCTTTAAAATAAAACTCCTTGAATCTCTCTTACTTAATTGAGTTGCATAAAGTTTATGTACATGATTATGCAATCATCTTTTGTGCAAATATCTCTCTTTGCTAGACAAGCACCACAAATGATTAGTTGCATATCTATTCATTTCACAAAATAAGATAAGAAGCACCACAAAATGACTTTCAAATGCATTCAACAAAAAAAAAAACAGACAACATACCTTCTTCCTCCTGAAACAACACCTGAAGAAAAAACCTATGAATGGATCCAAATCAATCACGGGGTGCATATCTATTCATTTCACAAAATTGTTACATTCTTCAAAATTGAAACCGAATGCAAGAGAAACACCACAAATGACTTTCAAATTCATTCAACAATTTTTTTTTTAAAAAGACACCATACCTTCTTCCTTCTGAAACAACATTCGAAGACAAAACCCATGAATGGATCCAGATCAATTAGCATCAGAGTGGAAAGGAAATGAGCCAAGCTGTTGATGGAATAGTGTGGTGCTAATGGATGACGGGAAATGGCGCAGCAGATATGGGCGACGGAGAAGGGTGTGCCGACGACGGGCAAACAGTGCGGCGCCGATGGACGGTGGACAAGGGTGCGACGGCGACGGACAAAGAGTGCGGCCGAAACCCCATTTTCTCTTTTTCTTTTCTCTTTCTTTTGCTCATATCCAGAGTTAAAATCCCTTTTTCATTTACTTTTTAATTTCAATTCTACTAGGGGTAATTTTGTCCAAAACGGCTCAAAAATGATGAAAACAATCCAAAAAAAATTGTTGGCTAAAAACAGTAAATCAATAAATATTTTGACTCTTTATGAATTCACCCCTATATTTATATGTATTGAAGGATCGGCCACTAGATCCAGATAGTTAGAGCCTCCCTCTCTTTGCTAATAGGGTTGCCACGAAGAATATTAAAAAAATAACACATCACTTGTTAAAAATAAAAAAGTAATGACCGATTCACTTTTGGCATACTACTAAATTCGATAGATATCTATCATTTATTTGAGAAGAAAATTAAACTAAAAACTAGATAGAACCTGATTCTTAGTTCTCTAAATAATGATGCAAAACCAAAACCATATATCTGCCGTCACCAATAGCAGTTGGGGTGTTGTAATATTAGCCCAAGTGGCAAGAAACTAGTGCAACAAGATCACCATAAATGACTGAGTGACTGACTGAATCAATTTGTAGGCCGGCAAGTCATAGAATTTGCAAAAGACTTCTGTGGAAATAATTAAATAAACTATTCAAAGTTGTTAGCCTCTCTCTCTCTATATATAAATATATATATTCATTTTCTTCTCGGTACACATTGATAAAATACTTCTGTAGAAATAATTAAATAAACTATTCAAAAATGAATTGTACACACTAAAATTTAAGCGTTTCATCAAATGGTTAGATTTGATTCTTTAAAATATATATTTATACATAAAAAAAAGATATACATTAGAGAAAGAGAATGTCTTTAAAAATTATTTTTTACATTATCAACAAAAAATTTCTAAAAAAAATACTTTTGATGAATCAATAAATATACTAATCAAACAAATGAAGATCATGAACAATTCAAATTTCTATTAAATGATTTTTTTTTTCTGAAATGCATATATAATTTTATATATTCTAAAGAGATTAATAGATGTATCTGATTGCAAATTCACATCTTAAGTCCACCATACTGTTTTTTTTTCAACAGCAACAAAATGTCCACCATACTATTATATTTAATATCATAGTTTTTGGAAACTATTACCCTTTTCCTTCCTATCCGGAAAATATCATATTAAATTTTCTTTTATATATTTGTGTTTTTTTTATCATCAATCAGTCATGTTTTGTCTCCAAACTTGATTGGTTCATCAAATTTTTGTCAATTTATTTTTTTAGTTTGGTGTAGAAAAAATTTATATTGATGTTCATGAGCTTCATTTGCTTGATTAATTTATTCATTGGTTCATCAAAGTTTTGTTATTATTATTATTTTTTTCTGTTTGATCTAGAAGAAAATTGATGTGGAGAGAGAAGAAAATACTTAAGTAACTTTTTCTTTAGGCTAATTGGCAATGATGCCCCCTAAACTCTTCAGAAATTTGCACTATGCCCCCTGTATATTTATTTTCGGCACTAAACCCCCTGAACTCTTGTTTTATTAGAAAACACTTGGGTTTATTGCCCCCTGTGAGGGAGCATCTACAGTCGGCTTCTACCAATAAAATGAGAGTTCAGGGGGTTAAGTGCCGAAAAAAATATACAGCGGGCATAGTGCAAATTTTTGAAGAGTTTAGGGGGGCATCAGTGCCAATTAGTCTTTTCCATAATGTATATATATATTTTTATAAATATATATATTTTAAAGAACCAAATCTTAACCATTGGATAAAACCAACGCTTAGATTTGGATGTCCTAAGATTTCTTTCCATTAGTGCGCACTAAGAAAAAAAGAACACTATATATATAGGAAACTTTTCAACTCAGTGCGCACTGATAAATATTTATCAGTGCATTGCATGTGGACCATTATATTCAATTGCTTTGACCTAGTCTGTATGCACTTGTCAGTGCATATCCATAATCTATGGCCCATATGCAATGCACTGATGTATTTTATATCAGAGTGCGCTGAGGAGAAAAATGACTATATATATGACTTCTCACCTACAAACCTCTGATATAGGCCTTATATACAAATCAAGTTTTCAGTCATTTGATCAAAACCCAAAGGGTGTTATGTATTCTCTTTTGTCCCCACCACTTACTTTTGTCTCCACTCACAATTTTAAGAATACATAACAGCCCTTGGATTTTTATTCAAGTATTGAAAATTTAGTTTGTATATAAGGCTTATATTAGGGGATTTGTATATGAGAAGTATTGTATGTATATATATGGGTTAGGCTATAGAGTACCGGTGTACACATACACCGTGTAGGAAATATTGTGATCGTAATTTGAAAAAAGTGTGATCCAACCTTCGATTGCAATATTTTCTACACGATGTACGGGTACACAGGTGTTCTATAGGTTGTCCCCATATATATATACACCACATCTCATAATTAAACATATAAATAATTAGCAGTATAAAAATTTAACATAGTATCTGAGCTTTCAACTAATGTTTGTTAACAATAATAACAATCGCTACGCTACGCTAGGGGGGGGGGGGGGGGGGGGGGGAAGCGTTGCTGGATAGCCACAAACAAACACAGTAATGTCAGTGGAAGAAAAAGATAAGATGGAGGAAATAAACAAATCCAATCATATAACACAAGGATTTTAACGTGGAAACCCAAGAATAGGGAAAAAACCACAGCCGTCAGGACGGTAAGAAAAAGCTCCACTATATAGTAAATTGTTACAATCACACACTCACAATTCTCTCTCTACAAACCCAAACCCAATTACATCTCAATGCCTATTCACTGAGATCTCTCAGGTGTTTGCTCCACTTAACACACATAATAACCTAGTTATTGTGATCTATTTATACTAGTGATTGTCCCAAAATTGTGTTACATTTTGGCCCTCATTTCCATGTCCTTTGCCTCGCTTTTGAGCCTATTTTCATGTCTAATAGGCTCTTTTGTAGTCATTGCAGGCATTCGATGTATTTCAGTCGTTGGAGATACAAAGTGGGATTTTTTGGTGCAAGACAGTCACAGTTCAAGAAACGAAAACCTAGTTCACTTGTGACATTGTGGGTCCGTGCCCACACAAGAAGACCACAGTGCACGGGTAAGAATCCGCACACCACCCGTCGTCTGAGACCACCAAAATGAAGAATATCCAGTATGCAGGTAAGGACCCGCGTACCACCAATGGTCTGAAATGAAGAATTCAAGAAGGAAGCCCAGTGCGCGGGTAAGGACCCGTGCACTACTAGCGAACCATGGCTCAGCAGACCCCTACAATGTGCGCTGGTTATATCAAGGGTATACACCCGCTCACATATGGAATGCATACCCCCGTACTTCACCAGAATTCTTGCTTACATCAACTTTCAGACCTATTTTTAGGAACCTTATATATACATCCCTACCTTAGGTCAGCCACAAGCCCTCTTTAACCCACAGCCTCATTTTTACTCTTTTTAGATCCAAGAATATGCTCCCATAAATCCAAACCATTCCTCCACCAAATAACTTCCATTTCATCTATTTTCACCCAAACTTCACTCTAAACCCACAGACCACTCAATGAGCACATATTTCTACACTTATGAGGAGAAGAGGAGCTTGAAGACAAGAAGATCTCAGCATACCAATGGGTCACTTCTCATCTCTAGTCCTCTTTATTTTTCTTTGTGTAATTTCCATGGGTAGCTAAACCTCTTGAAGGAGTTAATGTAATTTGACATGGATTGTGGGCTTTCCACTACTTATCTTTAATTTGATATATTATTCCAATTCATTGATCTTAATAATTTAATATATCTTTAGATTAAGTAGGCATACTAACTCTTGGTTCATTGTTTGATGTTGAGTTTGTTGAATGTTTCTAAAATTGGTTTAAACATCTCTTTGGATTGGGTGGGCATCCCAACTCTCAATCTAAGTAGAGATACACACATTTAGGTGACAAATTAGATATCTTAGATGGAAGAGATGTGTTGTAAGCATACCAATCAAATATATCCCGGCAAAAGAGTGGAAGTAATGGATTGTGAGCATGCCAATCCAAGCCATCCCAACTACCCTAAATCTACCTAGGCTTAATTAGAAACCCTCTATTTACTCAATAGAGCATACAAATCATTGATGTGTGAGAGAGTTCAGTGATCTTAGAATCACATCTAAAGGTAGATTTGTCATAATAAATCGAATTAGTTCTTAATTGATCATGGATTGCATATCATTTGTGTGAAGATTGCATGAATCCCCACATCACCCTATCATTTATCTATCTTATCATTTCGCAATTGTTAGTTTTTAGATTTGTGTTGGCTTGATTCCATAACAAAACTCTCTTTCTTTGTAATGTCTAGTTGCTTAGGTGGTTCATGGTTCATATGAGCTTCAAAGAAGAAAAGCAACTTCTCATGCAAAGTTTATCTTCAAGAGGATCAGTGTTTACTTGGATGCTAAGGTATCAAAATTCTTCTTCCTCTTGCAAGGCGTAAGCGCACACACACACACACACATCGCATACATTTGTGTCCCTGCATTGTTGCACTGAATTGGTATAACACATTCACACACTTGTTGAAGTATGCACATGCATTAGATTTAATTTAACAACTTTTGTAAAATTGCATGTTCTAGGACTATCTCTAGGAAATGGCATACTTGTGTGTGCTTGTATTTTTTTTGTTTATATTTTATGGAATTCAGAATTGAATTTGATCTTATTTTATTCCTTATTGAGTTCCGGTTGTTTCGGCTACTCATTCATTAGTTTTCAAGTTCCAAGTAAAAAGTTACAAAACTTTCCGGTCATTTACCATGAATTGTCTTCATCTTCATGTATTGAGTCAAATTCTTAAGGTCAAAGTTTTGTAGTTGTCCATGTGTGTAAGGGAGGAGTTAGGGTTTATAATCCACAAACGGATTTGAATTTGGAGTTTGGAGGCCGGAGAAGGGTCGAAGAATGTGAAGGGAGCGCGACGGGAAGTGACGATGGCCAAAGGCCATCAAGCCACCTTTCCCCGAGGAGGCGTGTGGCCATCTCGGGGAGGAAGGCCTCCTGCCTCCGAGATGCCCACGCACCTTCTCGGAGTGTTGGGGTGGAGAGGTGGCCTTTGCCACTCAAGATGCTCTCCTCTCCATATCATCCTCCCTCCCTTTAAAACTACTTTCCCTCATATTTTTCAAGTGTAAAGAAATTGTGCGAAATTTTTCAAAGTATTTTTTATTTTTGTTTTGGTGATATCTCTCTCAATTCAAATCTGATTTGATTGATTCAAAATCTAAAATTGTTGGTCTTGAAGAGATGAACAAACCCCAAGCCTTTTTAGAGCTAAATGATGTCTCAATGTTTCACAGTGATCTGATTTCTATTCATGTGTTCATCATTTGTAAGTGAATCATTTTCTCTTCATTTGTCTTTTATGATCATCTTCATGAATGTTCTTATTTGACTAAGAAAAATGTCTAGAATGATTTTGATTCAACTTTGTGGTTTGTTTGAGTGATTTTCGAGTTTATCTTGTGTGATTTTTGATTGAATATCATTTAGCTAAAACATGATGAGCATGAACTTGATTCTAGAAATATTTTTGTATTCTTGAGTTTGATTGTTGATTTCTAGATTTATTCACATGTTCTAAGAACTAGGATAATTTTTATTGTGATTTCCATTATTCTAATCTAGTTCTCATTTGATAAACATGCTTAGATTTTGTTAACAGAAATCTTGCTCGGGGAAATAAATCTCAGTTAGCACGCTCAAGATCATTACCACGTAGGTGATGACTAATTGTAAAATATATATGTGTATAAAACAATGCCTAATGAAATAACATGGAGATAACGAATTCGTTAGCTACTCAAAAGAAATAAAAATCTTTCTTTATTGATAACATATGATATATATCTCTCTATCTTTCTTTCGAATTGCTCTCACTTTTTTTCTGGGAGATAGTTGGGTGTTTTTTGTATACCTGTCGAATAGTAGTCTCCTCTTCCTGAAAGAGGAAGTCCCTCCTTTATACAATGTCTTCAAAGGTTTAAACTCATTAATTTCCCCTTGATTTTCTCATCCCCCTCTTATCGGACGGGATTTTTACCTTTAAGTGTCGTTGACTTTGAGTTAATTGCTCAGTTGAGGGTATCTTGGTAGAAATCAATTTGTTTCCCATTTAGACTCTATTACTTGTTATGCACGTGTATAATGTCTGTAGATGTGATACTGTGTATCTTCGGGTCTGGCATGATTCCCATAGGGGTCGTTGAATGTATCATGGTGTGGTGCATCAATTAGAGAGGTCGATCAGTGTTCCGACCTCGATATCTGAAAAGTTTCGTCCAGCTAGGAGCCAGGTCTGGCTTCCCTTGACCTTTCAAAGCTAGGTTCGGCCTCCTATGGACATCCCCCTGTATCAGCAAGGTATAGGTGAGTTTCTGGAGAAATTACGAGGCAACCTTGACTTTGGAGAATTTCCTGTTTTCAGATTTAGTGATGCGGGCTTAGATCTGATCATTCCGGGCTCTATTCCGAATGTTTATGGAGCCCGTCCTTGTTCCTGCGGGGCGGTATCGTAGCTCTGCTTTGGGTAGAATGATCTCCCGGTGGAAACTCTCGGGCATGGAGCCAGGTCTGGAAGGTGGAAAATTTCCCTTTGGTCCTTAGCCAATTTTGGCTATTAACAGAAGTCCCCTCTGACTTGAACACCAGACGTCGAGCTTGAGGTTGGGGTCAGATTTTTACTTTATTTGGGAAATCTTTCCTTTTTTACCGTTACCTGAATATTGGGGAAATCTCCTCATTAAATGCGTAAGCAACGTGGCGAGAACTGACTAATTTATCTCCGAATTAGTCTGATTGCGTTACGGCAGTCCCCGAGATTTTTTACCGTTACCAGAATCTTAGGGAGATCTCCTTCTTAACTGCGTAACTGACATGGCGTGAGCTGACTAGCTTGTTTTTGAGTTAATCCAGTTACGTTACGGTAGTCCTCAAGATTCTTAGCCATCTCAACCGAGGATCTCGACAGCTCGTGCTGTTGCCCTCTTGCCTATATATATATATCTATTTATCTCCACGTCTTCCTCACATCTTTCGAAATAAAATTTTTTCTAAGAAATATTTTCTCTCATAACCTTTCTTTCAAGCTTGTCTTTTTCTTCATTCTTATCTTTCTCTTAATTCTTCATCCTTACTGATTTCACCATGTCGAAAACCAGTTATGATTCAGTTGACTCCATAGTTGACGGCGAGGAGGTCGTTAGTCTTGCCCTGGGGAAATGGGCTAGGAGGAGTTTAGACAGCGACGATTCCTCGCCCAACCCGTAACGTCAGCGGTCAAATAGGAATGTGTCCAATGGGATTGGGTTCTCCAACCATCCTGACCATCCTTTGGATATCACCAACGAAGATTCCGATAAAGAAGTAGGCGGTGACGCCGCGGGAGAACATTGGGTCTCGACTTCTGGCCCCCTTTTGGAGAGGCTCCCTTCTTATGACTTCAGGGTTGTCCCTGACTCTATCGTCGATCCAGTCTGGATTGATCGAAATTTGGCATTCCCGATAGCGTTTCCATCTCGGTGCCCCCTAAGGGTTACGAGTTCTTTAACCCCCCTAAAGGCGTGTTTCCAGTTCATGTGGTGGCTCTCAAAAATGGGGTTAGGCTTCCCCTTCATCCGACTCTTCGGCGGGCTCTTAACGCCATCCAGCTCGCTCCCCTCCAGTTGACGCCTGGCTTCTGGAGGCATTTGATTGGTTTCCTCGTACTATGGAGGGAACAATGTCAGTTGAGTAAGGTGACGAGAGAGCCATGAGCAGAAGAGCTGGCCTATCTTTTCCAGATTGGGAGCTTGTCTGGCGCTCCTCGAGGCCAGTTTTATGCTAAGGCCAAGAACAAGCTCAACTTTGTTATTCCTGGCGCTTCGAAGAAGGACCCCGCCTGGAAGGAAGAATGGATTCTTGCGGGGGATGATTGGGGGAGCTCAATTTTCATTGGAGGGCATGAATTCGAGGTTCCCACAGCTTTCAGTGACAAACCCTCGTGAGACCGGGACTCCCTGCCTTCTGAGTCTGAAGCCATTTTGTAGGCTATTTTAGCCAGGAATTACATGAACCTGAAGTTTCCCACTGCTGAAGCCTTCGATCCTCATAGGGTGAACCAGTACTTGCGGATCTCAGATGCTACTCCTCGTAAGTGTCATTGAATTGCCTTGCCTTGCCTTGCCTTGTTGCTCAGCTTGGTTCTAACATTTTCCTTTTTAATTTGTTTATTCACAGTTTTTGTCGTTGAACCAGCTACCCGCCACGTCTCACGCTATCCTCAAGCTAGAATTTCTCTTCCCTTCGCTGGGGTCGAACCTGCTCTTGCTTCATCTACCTCCCCAGCTGGGTCCAAGATGGCCAATCTTGTTTCACTGGCTTTTCTAGCTTTAAGGTAAAGCTCCTCAGGTTGTTGGTCCGACTGCTTCTGTCCCTTCTGCTGTGGTTACTAAAGTTTCTACCCCCTCGATTCGACCTCCTGATTTCACTACGCTTCCAACACCCCAAGCTTCGGAGGATTCTGGGAAGGGTGTCGCAAGGGTTCCTTCCAGCCGTTCCCGGCCTTAGTCGAGCTCGACAGGGCAGGACGAAGTCCTGGAACAATTCATCACATCTTATCCGGGCAGTGGGATCTCTAGGATAGCTTCCATGCCTGTGGATGTCCTGATTACCAAGGGGTCTGCTATTTTAGCTGAGGTAATTGCATTTCCTTCGTCCTACTCTTGCTAATTTGTTCAGTTTCTAACTCTAGTTCTGTATTTTGTAGGCCTTCAAATTTAATGTAGCGATGGGCCAGCAAGTAGCCCTCCCTCACGACCGGGCTGCAAAAGCCGAAGCTGAAGCCGAGAAAGCCAGGGAATTGCTCAAGCAGGATCAGTCTTTAGTGGAAGAGATGACCTCCAATCAGGGAAAGGTTGAGATCGAGATGGCTGAGCTTCGCTGTGACCATGAGAGGACGAAGCAATCTTATGATCAAGAGCATCTTCAGTCTATCCAGCGGGCTAGACAGAGGGATTCTTGGAGATCTGAGGCTAAAAAGTTGGACCTTGAGAATCAGTCTTTGATTGCTCAGGTGACCAAGCTGCAAGTTGATGCGGAGACCTCCTTCAACGATGGATATTTCTACGTTTCCTTTCAGGCCGCAGAAGCTCTCCCTCTTCCCTTTGACTTGTCATCTATTGCCGGCTGGGATAGACAGGAAATAATGATTAAGGCTGCTGAGCTATCTCGCCCTAATGGCGACGAGGTGGTTCCTTCGAGCCAAGCAGAAGTTGGAAAACAGCCCGGCCAGACAGATCCTACATTTCCTCCTCCTACCTTTACTACCTCAGGTCCCGGGGAGTCTTCCCGTAAAGTTTTGTCTTCTCAATCCGAGGAGGACCAGTTAGGAGCTAGAGAAGAGGTTAGGAGCCCGTCTGAGGAACCCCCCATAATGGAGATGAAGGTCGACAAGAGCCAGACGGGGTCCATGACTGCCCTTCTTGATGTGGCTATCCCGCCTGAGGTTATAGAAGTGATTAATGAGGTCTTGGAGGAAGATCCTGCTGACCAACAGGTAGAGCCTCTAAATGGAGGGGTGATTAGTGAGGATAACCGAGGTGGACAACTACCTGAAGGGGGGGTTGATGGCGAAGATCAGTATGAATGAGGAGGATCGACGGAGGAGAACCAAGAGAGTCCCAAAGCTTGAAGCAGTTCTTTCATGGCTTGTTTCGATTGCTCGAAAAAGGGGGTGGGCACCTTGTTTTACGCTTATTTAGCATAGCTTTCCTTTTTGTTTTTTTAATAGCCCGAGCTCGGGGGTTGGGCTCCCCGTTGGATAGATGTAGCCTTACCGGGGGATAGGCTCATCTTATCTTTAATGAGAAATCGAATTGCTTTTGAGAACTCTTGTTTCATTTCTAGTCTTGAATAGGAACCAGAGTTGCATTCGTAGCAACAATTTGTTCATACTTCATTAAAACTTTGGTAGGGAATTATGATGATCTTGATCCTGCACACGAAAACAAACATTTTATTTATTTATTTTTTTGTCTTGGGGGTGGTAGCCCGATCAAGGCATCAGGAGGGCTGTTTAGCTATTTCCTGATCTCGAGATCTGGATAGCAACTATGCTTTTACACTCAGATCCTTCTTGGGGGTGGAAACCCGACCAAGGCATTAGGAGGGCTCTTTAGCTATTTCATGGTCTCGAGATCTGGATGGCAACTATGCTCTTACACTCAGACCCTTCTTGGGGGTGGTAGCCCGACCAAGGCATCAGGAGGGCTATTTAGTTATTTCCTGGTCTCGAGATCTGGATGGCAACTATGCTCTTACAATCAGACCCTTCTTGCGGGTGGTAGCCTGACCAAGGCATCAGGAGGGCTATTTAGTTATTTCCTGGTCTCGAGATCTAGATGGCAACTATGCTCTTACACTTAGACTTGGCTTATTTCATGACAAATCACATTGGGGATATTTATGTAACGGGTAGCATAGGTTCTCCAAGTGTGGTTTTCTCGAAGACATGCTTCCGGTTATCCCAAAGAGCTTCAAGAGAGGTAGTTCACTTGTCCTTAACTCTTTTGAAGAGATTTTAGTTGCACACACTCACTTGCATGCATTATATTCTTGTTTACATATAATTGGATGATGCATTGTATGCCATTCATCACACTCCACACTTGCCCATTTTTGCATATTAAATTAGTGTGTTGAGTCTGCCTGGAAAAGAGGATTTTCCTCTTTACCGCGGTGCAGGTCGCTTGCTGGACACCTGCCTCCGTCGCGGTCCCAACAGCGGTTGGTTCCAGAAGGTGCATGCGTTAAAGACCGCGGTCTGTGCACCTGTATGCGCAGCGGTCCACACCGCGGTATACTTCAGTAGGCCCCTGCTGCCTTGACCGCGGCCTGTGCACTGCACGCATAGCGGTCCCAACCGCGATGTTGTCCAGTAGGCAAACTGCTGCGTGTACCGCGGTCTTGGCACTTACCCGAGCTGCGGTCCAGCAAGCGGTATTGACGGGATTTTGTTTCCCAAGCCCAAAACGACGCAGTTTTGTCTAGGGTTTCTATATATATGTTCTCTTCTTCCCCAACTCGTGATAGAGAGCTTCAAAAACCCATTTCTATGAGAGAGAACAACCCTTAGAGAGAGAAAGCTTCAAGCTTTGTTCCTTGACTCTCCAAACTCAAAACCCATCATCTTTATGCATTTCTAAGCATCTTTAAGGCATGAGTCTTCTGTTGGAACCTAGGGTTACAGATTGCGCAGCGGAAGGTTTTAAAATTTTTTAATGCAATCATTAATCTAACCCATTTGTACAGTAATAATCAAATACAATAATAAAGTGAAGAAATTTATTTTTCATACCTACGTAGGAGGCTCCTTCACTTTGATACGAACTGCTCCTGATTTGAACCACGTGATCTTCCTCGCTATCTCCCGGAACTGGTAACTGCGTGTGGGCGCGTCACGATATTCAGGACCTAGTATGGAGGAAAAAGAGAAGAACACACACAAATAGAAGTGCAGCACTTGTGGTCTCACCACACACTAACTTTTTCTTTTCTATTTGTGTTGTTTGCTGTTCACGAAGACTTTGCTCTTCTTCTCTTTTTGCTGTGTGTTTTGCTTATACATTCGGTTGTTCTTAATTTTTTTTTATTAAATATATATCTCATATATATTCAAAAATTAAACAAACCAAAATCTTATTTGATTTTTAAAACTTTTCAAAAAATATCTCATATCTTTCAAAAAGATAATTAAATATTTAATATTCGAATTCAAACATTTTAAATTCAATTTCAAATATTTAATTTAATAAAATAAAATAATCATATTATCTTATTTTATTCAAAATCAAATATCAACTAACACCCTCCATTTAGTGATTAACAACATAATTAAATAATCTTATTATTTAATTTATTTAATCACCATTATTCATTAATTAAATAATCTCATTATTCCATTAATTCCCGAATAAATACGTGTCACTTTCGTAACACAATTAATTGGACAATCCAATTAATTAACCGTGACCCTTGTTACCTAAATCGATCGGGCTAGCAAGGGGACCTAATGGACCCACAATATTTTAAGCTCCAATAATCCTTAGAAATTATTAATTAAACTCTTTAATTAATATTTCATGATTATTAACTTCGGTGTTATTCCACTAAAAACCCGAAGCTGCACTCTCTCAACTGTAGACGTTTTTACACAAACCAATAACTCTCGGTGTCCATCGATATAGCTATTACATATGGTATAATCCTCCACAAGTAGTTCATAATTAGAGCTGGGTCATAATGTCCGTTATACCCCTCTAATCATATCTTTCCATTAAGTACCATTGATTCTCTAATGAACAATAAATCCTACATTCCTTACGGAATTAGGAGAGCGCTCATATTGTTCAAGCCCCGAATCAACCCTTAAGGGAACTACCATCTACTTCTCACAAGAAGGAGTGGATTCCACTATTGTGTACAAACCTTCCCAGCCACAAGCCAAACCGCGATCCCAACATACGGAGTATATTGATCGAGAATGCAACTCCGACCTCACCCATGGTATATCAAAGACCACGATCTAACCTGAAGGAGTCGATAAGACACTCAGGATTAAGATCACCCACATATAGCCATCATTAGTTGATATATATATGAATCTCATCGTTAAACGGATCTTAGTGAGAGATTCATATAGATCATGGCCCAGTCCTATATGATCACATCATACAAGGTGCCTCCATTCTCATATCTACATATGAATGATCCAGGATAGGATCACCGTACACTACGAAATGGACCGCAGCTGTAGATTAACCACAAATAAAGTACCCAGCTTTATTTGCTATCTACGGACTCTTTAGATTGCTCGTTTCAAACTGAATCCATCTATATATGACACTCATATACTCAGTTCGAAATTACATCTGGCAATCTTGGATGTTAAGTGCACATGTTATATAAAGTATGACATAAAATGAATGAATATACTACTTCTTTTATTTATGTTCAAATTACATTTACATATTACAAGCTTTAGGGCAAAAACCCCAACATCTTCATCATTAGTTGACTTGGTAAGTTGAACAAAAACCCCATCTTTATCATTTGTTCATACTTTCCAAGATTGTGTTTTTATTGCATTTATTAGTTGATTAAATGCTAGGACTCTATTTAATGCATCTATCTATGAGTTCCTTTGTATGATTGGGTTTGTATTGTGATAGATAATATTTAGGACATATTTGCCCTCTAGTTAATTAGGATTCATTGATTGCATTTGTTAATTGCATTTATTGTCCTTGCCATTTTATGTGACAACATGTGTTGATATGGCTTTGTTTGATGACTAGAGTTTAGACTTGCATATCTATATCTAGTTAGGTCTTTATGAGCATTCATATAGACATTGATATCTAGGATTTGTACTTAGTGTCATATTTAATCCCTAGATAAGCATTTAGTGTTGCCTAGCATTATTTACATTTTGAGTATTCATATATTCACTTAGGTTGTTAATCTCATCTTGAGAGTTAAGTCTTGTGACTACAAGGTGTAGTGCACAAGCATGTGAAGTCTTGCAACCAAGGTGTGGTTGGCAAGCAAAGTGATCAAGGATTCACTATGAAGGCCCGTTGGGTAGTAGTGGTGGGTTAGTGACCGAGAATGGTGTGACTAGAGGTCAACCTAGGTTGTAAACATCATTACAATAGTGGATTTGAGGATCGTGTGTGGCTAGAAGGATAGCCCGTGGTTTTTTCCCTTTGTTTAAGGGTTTCCACGTAAAAATCAAGTGTTATTTATTATTCCGCACTTTACACTTGATTTTGTATGTTTGTTTATGAAGTGAATTTTTAATATTGACTAATCAAGAAAAATTGGTAATTAACTTGATTAAAACCTATTCACCCCCTCTAGGTTATAGACACACGCTTAGAGTAGTATTTTCACAACACCATCCACAAAAGCAATTCACTATGACAAATAGGAGTTACAAACTTAAGAGACAATCAACACAAGATTCACTCTCTAAGCTATCAACACCTATTTTACCCTTGGGCTAGCGAACTTACTATGCCAACTTCCTATCCAAGACCTCAAGTCATTTGGAAGGCACTTTGCTTGCCTATCCAAGTCACCCCGACTCTAGACAAGACTTCCTTGCTTAGCTATCCGGATCACCCTGATCCTAGTCAAGACGTCCAATGCACAAATTGAAGATCCCCTCTCCAAAATGTGACTTCCAATGCTCAATCCAAAGAATCACTCTAAAGAATGAGACTTCCAACCTCTTTACAAGACAAATGATCTAAGTAGATGCAAATGATGCAAACACAAGCAGAGCAAGTCGATCAAACACACTCTATGAAGAATTAGTTTAGCACAAATCAAGCTCACAAGCAAATGTAACTAATTCTTATGAACATGTGATTAGAGATCTAGATTAGGCATTCAAAATCATCCACAAAAATATCTAGAAACCTAAACATGTCAATCAAAGCTAGAACAACTAGTTTTCAATAGAAATCACAAAACTAGCTTTGAAATCAAGTGAACAAGTTAACACTTGAAATCCACAACATATTCAACAAAACATGAACTAGATTTAGATGAAAGAAATTACAATCAAAATATCCTAGTTCTTAGAATATGTGACTAAAACCTAGAAATCAACAATCAAGATCAAATCACAAAAATATTATAGATTCAAGTTCATGTTTTTCAAAATTAGCTAAAATGATATTCAATCAAAAATACAAAAGCTAATTTCGAAACTCATCCAAACAAGTCTAAAATTGGAATCAAAATCATTCTAAACATTTTTCTTTAATCAAATTAGATGATTCATCAAGTTGATCACAAAAGAATAATGGAAAGAAGTTGATTCACTTACAAATGATGAACACACGAACTGAGATCAGATCACCGTGAAAACCCTGGAAATAATTTGACTCTAAAAATTCTTGGAACGTGTTCCTCTCTTTAAGACCAACAATTTCGGCTTTTGAAAATCTAAAATCGGAATTGATTTGATAGAGATATCACAAAAACAAAATTGGACAAGTTATGAAATATTTCTGCACGAAATTTGAATATATGTGGAGGGAAATTGATGTGTAGAGAGAGAGAGAGGTAAGACCACCAATCAACACTTGCCACATCAGCTCTCTTTGGAGGCGCATAGCCTCCATGGGAGCAGAACAATGGCCTTCCCATGGGGGTCACACGCCTCCACGGTGTGGGATGGTTTTTGGCTCTGCCATCTCACTTCCCCTTTGCTCCCTATCTCGCACTGAAATGCTTTTCGACCGTTCTTCGGCCTCCGAACTCCGAATTTGAATCCGTTTTCGGATTACACACCAAAACTTGCTCATATACAAAATACATCAAGACAATCTTCACAAAAAATATGTAATTCAACTTCAAAATCAATGATGAAAACCATGTACGATAAAATCTTGGAAAGTTTCTTAACTTCCTATTTTGAACCCGAAATTTAATGAATGAGTAACCAAAACAACCAGAGCTCAATGAGACATAATATAAGCTAAAATTCAAGTTCAATAATGTAAAAACACTAACAAATTAACACAAGAACACACAAGTATGTCATTTCCTAGAAATAGTCCTAGAACATGAAACTTTACAAAAATTGTGAAATTAAGTCTAATGCATGTGCATACAACAATATGTGTGTGAATGTGTTATACAAAATTAGCACAACGATGCAAGGACACAAATTAATGCAATGTGTGTGTGTATGCTAATGCCTTGCAAGAGGAAGAAAGATCTCAATACCTTAGTATCCAAGCAAGCACTTTTCCTCTTGAAGACGAGCTTTGCACGTGAAGTTGCTTTTCATCTTAAAAGCTTGATTCAATCACAAACCACCTAAGCCACTAGAAAATATAAATAAAGAGATTTTTTTATGGAATCAAGCCAACACAAATCTAAAACCTAACAAAAATACCTTGAGAGGGAGAGAGGGAAATTTGGGTTTGAAAAAGTGTGTGGTGGAGCCCTATTGAAAGTGGCTGAATCTATACATACTCATGCCCAGTGCGTAGGTCTTGCCCTATGTGTGTGGGTATACACCCGCACAGTTTGACCCGTGCACATGCTCCTATGTTTGTTGAATTGTTGTGCACTGATGGCTTCCACATGCAAAGCTTCGCGCACTTCTGATAATTCACTGGTCATGCGCTGTTGTGCACCCGCGCAGTGGGACCCCTGCATGAAGCTTCTGGTTTAGTTTTCCTTGCTGGTGCGCTGACCATTATGCTGGTATGCACCAGCGCATGGACCATCGTACAGAAGCCCTGTGCAACTCTTTATTCTGGTCCTTCAACATCAAATTTCTGTCTTCTTTTGTTTTCCGTCTCCTGGCCTGCACACTCTCAAAAATACCATCTCAACTTGCCTTATAATATTATTAGAAACAAAAATATCATTAAAACAAAACCAAAAATTATTTAAAGAAATCCCACAATTTATTTTCTTCTCAACTTGTATCCACCCAAACAATGACTAGCATAATAAAATCAAAAATACAATGGCAACACAAAATCAAAAAGAAAATAGATTGTGCAATTTCTACCATGCATCAAAAATGTTCAATGTGATACTACGGGTGGCTTCACCAAGTTGGGAAACTCTTTATTCTTTGCAATCCAAACAAATTTAGGTAAGTTTCCATTTGTTTCAATCCCCATGATTCTTACTTGGTTAATCAAATCTTTCCTTACCCATATTTTCTTTATCTTAGGTGAGCTTTTCCTATTCCTAGGACCTCTCATTTTCCTATGTCTATTAGACTTATAGTATTCACTCTTAACATGATCTCTCCTTGAACAAACATAGCAAATAGGATTTGAGTTAGAGGAACTCTCTTTTGTTGAGTGACTTTGATGTCTTTGGATTTGCTTAAGTTGTAGCGACTTAACCTCCTTCTCAACCTTGTCTAGTTGAGCGATGAAGTTGCACTCTTTCACTTGCGCTATCGTAAGGACCTCCTCTTTCTTTCTAAGTGCCTTTTTCACTTCCTCGGGGGCATTGCCTTTTTGTACAACTTCCTTTTGTATCTCCTTTGACTTGCGAGCTATGTCATCTTCAAATTCCTTCGATATACTCATTAAGTCCACCAAGTCTTTCAATGCCATATTCGTTTTAGCTTCAAGTCTCTCAATTTGCGCTTCCAATTCTTTGTTTTTGTCAGAGACTTCACCATTCTTCTTCTTGAGTGTACTATTTTCCACTCGAGGCATCTTTACTTCAAGTAAGAGTTTCTTGTTTAGCTCTTGAAGCTCATTCTTCTTTGTTATTTACAAGGCTTCCTTGCCTTCTAACACCTTCTTTGTGAGCTGCAATTTCTTCTCAAATTCTTCCCTCATATATTCTTTTTCTTTGAAAGTTTTCTCTATTTTCCATTGAAGTGTTTCATTCTCTTTTTTCAACAACTCTATTATCTCCATTAACTCTTTTCCGGCACCCAACATCTCTCTACATATCTCTTCCAACATTGTACTTCGTTCTTCCTCAAGATTTGAGGGTTGCACCGATTCGGGTACTCCATGATGAAGACAATACTCATTTGTTACGTTTTTGGGTTTAGAGTGCTCTTCTTTCTTTAATTCAAGCGAGAGCTCCTTAAAGGTTTGATTTGGTGCTCTGATGGAGTTGTTGAGATTATCTTCGTAATTGGATTCTATTACTTGGTCTGGCCAGCTGGTTAACTCATAGATGTTGAAATTCTGCTCAGTTGCCTGCTGAGAAGATATAATTAGCTCATTTGTATGACAAGAATCTCGCATGAGCTGTCTTAACTCATCTTCGAATGATCTTCTCATTGGCTGGTAGCATGGCCTTGAATTTTGCATATAAAACTCCATAGAGTTGTGAAACAAACAAAAACAAAATTACCAAACGAAATAAAAAGAAACAAAAGAAAACTAAATAATAAATAAACTAAACTAGAGCTAAACCTAAACACAACTATATACGTCCATCCCCGGCAGCGAACCATTTTTGACACATATCTGTCGTATATGCAATATCAAAACAAAATATATAAAACCGCAACTATGCACTCAAATGTATTAAACAAGTAGTAGAGATCGAGATATAGTTATGATCAAATCTTTACTCTAGTAATAAATGCAATAAAAGCAATTTGAAATGGTTGTTGATTTGGAAATTAACTAATATGCAAACTATATTTAAATGAATTAAAATGCAACTAAGTTAGTAGATGAAAATGAATGACAGATGGACGAAGGAATTGATGGATCCATAGAGCAAACAATGGGCAAAGATGAACTCACAATAATGAACATTAGACAAATGTAACCAATCTAGAGTGTATAGTATTGGTTGTATATCCCTTATGAGTTTCCAATCTAGATGTATAGTATCGGCCACCCATAAGTGATTGTTCAATGAATGTGCATCTATCAAATAAAGGATTTATCTCTTTAAAAAATCACCAATCCTAGAAGGTATAGAATTGATGCTTAACCTCATATAAGCAACCAACTTAGAGTGTATAGTATTGATTACCCATTTAAGATTAGATAGAGATTGAGATTAATAAATCCGGATTTTACTTGAGGAGGGTACTCTTGTTCAATCCTTCCATTCAATTGAACTTAAGAAAATAAAATAAAGTGTATACCCAATTCTCTACTCAAGTAATTTCTCAAACAATTTTTAAAGAGAGGAGTGTACAGTCTAAAACAAATTATCTTTGAAATCAATTAAAACAATGAATGAAATATATTTGATAGATTAACATAAAGAATTAGAGTTCATTACAATCTCCAAGGTTCACAAATGATTCACATCAACACCTTAGTGGGGATTTAGCTACTCGTGTCAATTGCAAGAAATAAGTAAGAAAAAAAGGATAGAAGTAATCCCATAGAGGAATCCTCCTTCTTTAAACTCCAAAATGATCTCCTTGCTTCCTTTTGTTGAGTATAAAATTGAAAAATGATGTGTGGGTTTTGGATGTGAAAGGAGAGAATGATTCCTAGATCTAGAGAGAGAAAATGTGATTTAAGATGGTGTATGGGCGTGTGTATGAAATCAGAAGTAATTCTTTAAATAGCTTTCCCAAAAGTAGGTCTGATTGCTGATGTGGTCTTCAGAACGTACGTAGTGTGCGGATATATGTTCATGGGTAGGGTACCCGTGCAGTGACCCATGCACATACTCTCCAACAACTTCCATTTTCTGTTCGATGGTAACTGCGCTGGTATGTACCCCACGCAGTACCAGCGAACTAGGCCCTTGAACTTTGCTGGCGATCAAAAGCGGTCATGAAGAGTATATGTTTATATTAGAAAATTTAAAGAAGTGTTGAAAAGAATCAATAAAAAAAAGTTTCTTTGATTCAAAGCCTATAAAAAAAAAAATTAAAAAGCGTATAGGAGTATCTTTGAAAATTGTGATTGCTCGGGTTGACAAATAGAAATGGGAAAGTGAGCCACATGCACACACACGCTCATATGTTGAAATCTATTCTCTTTAAAGCAAAAATTCCGGATGATAATCGGTTTGACCTAGATTGGAAATGTTTTAGATGGATAGGTGTTGAAATGGTTTGCATGTTGATATCACAATTGTTCCTTTTACATATGCTAAAAGCATTCCACACACACACACACACACACACACACACACACACACACACACACACACACACACATATTTTGCTTAATGTGCTTGATTCATTAGCAGTGAGAGACTATTTTTGAAAGATTAATGAAAATCTATAATTCTCTCTTTGACCTTGAAAAGTTATGATATAATTTCTCTTATTGCTTGATAACGTGTGATTGTGTGATTCCTTTGTGAGCAAGTCTACTTGTTGATCATAATGTGGAGCATATGTTAAGGGGGAGCTTAGTTCTGTTTAACTTAGTTCTCTATACGACTTGTTTCATATGTTAGGTTTTTGAGATTAGTATTGGTATAAGTCTATATCAAAACGACATTCACTTTGTATTGATTAGTTATCTAGGATTTGTGGATGATCAAGCTTCATGGAAGATTAGACAACATTCAAGCAAAGTGATGGCTACAATAGGAACAAAGCTAAATTGCTTAGCAAAAGGTATATCGAGACCTCTTTCCTCTTGCAAGGCCTAGGCACACACATATATTGCATTCATATGTGTCCCTGCATTGTTGTGCAAAATTTGGTATAACACAATACACACACTTATACATGTATGCACATGCATTAGATTTAAAGTTGACAACTTTTGTAAATTGCATACTCGTGTGTTCTTGTGTTTATATGTTTATGTTTGTGTGATATTGAACTTGGATATGAGCTTGCATTATTCCTCATTGAGTTTCGGACTTTTCGGTTACTCATTCATTGAGTTTCAAGTTCAAAATAGGAAGTTACAAAACTTTCTGTGTCTTAATCGTGCTTGGTTTTCATCATTGAGTTTCAAGTTGAATTCCATAATTTTATGAAAGTTTTTGTGACTTCCTTGTGCGTGAGGTATTCTCAATTCATAATCTGAAAACAGATTCAAATTCAGAGTTCGGATGCCAGAGAATGGTCGAAGAACACAAGAGTGCACGCAGGGGAGTTAAAGGGCAAACAGGGGAAGCCTTGCACCTCTCCCCGTGGAGGCAAGTGGCCTCCACGGGAAGAGCTGCCTTCTGCTCCCGTGGAGGCCACATGCCTCCATGGGATGCAGAGATGGCTGCTCCCTATTGGCTCTTCAAATTAATTCATGTTCCCTCTCCTTAAATATTTTGTTTCCCTCTCATTCCATTCCAAGAAGAAGAAACTTGAAAATTAAGTGCAGAAATTTTTCTCTCCAATTTTCCTATTTTGTAATCACCATAACTTGCTCATTCGGAGTCCAAATTGAGTGATTCGAATTTGATATTCTTCATCGATCAGTCCTATATCATTTCCACAAGATTTTGGAGTCAATAGATTGAGTTTTCTGGTAGATTCACTCACAAAAATGAAGCTGCACGTTTTTCACTTAAGGTATTGATTTCTCTTTTGATTTTGATCTTCAAGTCTTCAATCACCTTGGGTTTTCTTCTTCCATATATGTATGTTTGATGTGTAACCATTGATTAGAGTAATGAACTCTAATAAAGCTAGATTGAGCTTCAATTGACTTACATGTTGAGTTAGATTTTTTCAAATCTATGTTTTCACATGTTTGTGGAGTTTTATTGTGCTAGCTTCAAATCTAGGACTATTTTGTGTGTTTATTGACATCTTCTCTATGATTAATAGTCCTCTCATATTCTAGGTCACTTTAATTGAATATTTGTTGAAATAGCATATTTGATTGATGATTTAGGGCTTGATTGAATCTAAGTGATTATCTTGTGATTCTGAGATCTAATATTTTGCTTTAAATTCATTTTCGAATTTATCAAGTTGATTCTAGCATTTTTATATGATTGAACATAATCTAGGTTTTTGTGTGTGTTAGGTGTTTCACATACTCTAGATTGTTTGTTCATATTATAAGTTCTAGATAAAATTTGATTTGTGCATTTATTGCTAAAAATCTAGTTCTTCTTGTTTTGTGCCTAATCGACACACTTCATATGTACATGCATCATTAGTGTGATTGAATAACTTTTAGGATTGCAAACTATATTACATATGGCATGTGCATATTGATTCAATTCTAGTTTCAGTAAGATATATTGATCATATATACTATGTTTTGTGTGTTTGCATCATTTGCATTCACTTAGATCACATGGCTTGTGAAGAGGTTAGAAGTCTCATTTCTTAGAGTGATTCTTTGATTTGAGCATTGGAAGTCTTGGTTAGAGATGTGAAGTCTTGGATAGCTAAGTATTAGAAGTCTTGACTACAGACGTGAGGTCTTGGATAGCTAAGCATTGGAAGTCATGGCTAGGATTGGGGTGATCCGGATAGCTAAGGGCGGAAGTGTCATATTGGAGAGTGATTCTTCTATTTGAGCGTGGAAGTCGCATTTTGGAGAGTGATTCTTCATTTGTGCATGGAAATCTTGACTAGGATCGGGGTGATCCGGATAGTTAAGCAAGGAGGCGTCTCTTTCATTGTGTAGGGTTGAAGGGTAGATTTCTAGGTGAAGTGGTCACTTGAAATATTGTATCTTTTTATCTTACTAGTGAAAGGTGTTTGCCGGTGGTTGTGGAATCAACCCGTGGATGTTTCCTCTTTGAAGGTTTTACCACGTAAAAATAATGTGTTGATTTTCTCTATCCTTATCTAAAAGTGCATTCTGCCGTGTATGCAATATTCAAACAAATTCAAAATCCCAAGATGCACTCAATAAGAATAAACCTAGTATATGGCAAATAGGGGTATCGTTTCACAGAGATCGAGCTACAACTATGATTAAACTAATACTTTAGTATAAATGCAAGGAAAGGTAATTGATATGGATTTAGAGAAGAAATTAAAGTAAACTTTAGACTAAGCTTAAACTAACTAAAATGCATTAATTTAAAAGGTGTAAATGGATGATGTGTAGAGTAAGGAGTTGATGGATTCAATTAGCAAACAATGGGTAAAGAATGAATTCACATTAACGATCATTAACTAATGTAACCACCCTAGGATGTATAGGATTGGTTATCTACCACTTATGAGTGTCCAATCTATCATGTATAGTATTGGCCACCCACATGTGGCATTAGATATAGATGAGATTAATCAGTCCGGATTTTATTTGAGTCATGTACTCTGGTTGAATCCTTCTATTCAAGTGATCTTAGAGAGTCAATTATCATGTATACTCAATTCTCTACACATATCATTTCTAAAACAACTTGTAAAGAGAGTCATGTACAATCCAAAACAATTTGTTCTTGAAATCAATTAAAACCAATGAATAGAACATATTAGATAGATTTACTTAAAGAAATTGAGTTCATTACAAATACCCACATTTACATGTGAATCACATCAACCCCTTAATGGGATTTAGCTACTCATGAAAAATGAAATTAAATGATAAAAAAAGGAGAAATAGAAAGGACCCATGTGATACCTTCTTTCTTCAAGTTCAAATCCACCTCCAATGCCCTTCTTGAGTAGAAATTGATGAGTTTGATGTGTGGATTTGGATGATTTTGGGAGATGATGGTTTTTAGATTTAGAGGGAGAAAGATATGAATAGAATGGGTATATGGTTTTCTCTATGACCTAACAAATGATTCTTTATAAATGCTTCTGATCTGATTTTGCTGATGTGGCTACAACTGTCGCTCGTATAACACGGGTAAGAGACCCATGTAGTACCCGTGCAGTCTTCATATTGCTACCAATTTTGTGCAATATGCACGGATTGTGCATGGGTGGGAGATGCATGCAGTACCCGTGCAGTTGGCTCTTGCTCAAGGGTCTGCTCTTTGGTTCAGTGTGTTACACGAGTAGTGCATGGGTGATACCCGTGTAGTTACCTTGCACTGTGGCCTTCTCACAATTCCTCTTCCGGTGCACGGGTAGTGCACGGGTATCTACCCGGGCACTTTAGCCTTCACTACACCATTTTTGCACACTTGTCTCCTTTTTATCCCTCTTCTAAATGTTTCACCTAATGCCTATAATAACAACAAAAAAGCCATAAATACACATAAAAACACCTAAGAACGAGACAAATGGAAAAGATATGAGGGCCAAAATGTATGACATTTTTGGCTCGATCATTATCTCTTGATATTTATGTATGGGTTGATATATATCTTACTTAGTGTTTATATATATATCTTGTTTGATAACTTTGTAATTGATAATGCTTGTCCTTGTTTTTAAAGTGTGATACAAGCTACTTAGAGGGACAAACTTTTGTTTATTTCAAGGGAATGAAAAAGGTGTAGTAACTTATTCACACCCACTCCCCCCTCCCTAAATTAACCGTGTTTGTATTTTTCAGCATAATATCTAATATTTCTATCATGCATCTCTATAGGGTGGCCAGAAGCCCGCACATTGGTTGTTTGGACCGAAGCTTAACTGCCATATCCAGATTTTCTCCTCTTTCTTGGGGCCTTTCGCGTAGGCCTCGCCGGGGGTTTGTCCGAAACTCTATGTTGGCATTGGGAAGAGCGGAGCCTCATAGTTCCTGTAAAACAACAAAAATGTAAATGCAAATAATTGATTAATTGGGTGTAAGGCCTTTCCCACAGATGGCGCCAGAAAGTGTTAACAGAAATCTTGCTCAGGGCAATAAATCTCAGTTAGCACCCTCAAGATCATTACCACGTAGGTGATGACCAATGGTAGAATATATATGTGTATAAAACAATGCCTAATGAAATGACATGGAGATAACGATTTCGTTAGGTACTCAATAGAAATAAAAATCTTTCTTTATTGATAACATATGATATACATATCTCTATCTTTCTTTTAAATTGCTCTCACTTTTTTCTGGGAGATAATTGGGTGTTTTTTGTATGCCTGTCGAATAGTAGTCTCCTCTTCCTGAAGGTGGAAGTCTCTCCTTTATACAATGTATTCATAGGTTTAAACTCATTGATTTCCCCTTGATTTTCTTATCCCCCTCTTATCGGACGGGATTTTTACCTTTAAATGTCGTTGACTTTGAGTTAATTGCTCAGTTGAGGTTATCTTGGTAGAAATCAATTTTTTTCCCATTTAGACTCTATTACTTATTCTGCACGTGTATAATGTCTGTAGATGTGATACTGTGTATCTTCGGGTCTGGCATGATTCCCATAGGGGTCGTTGAATGTATCATGGTGTGGGGCATCAATTAGAGAGGTCGATCAGTGTTCCGACCTCGATATCTGAGAGGTTTCGTCCAGCTAGGAGCCAGGTCTGGCTTCCCTTGACCTTTCGAAGTTAGGTGCGGCCTCCTATGGACATCCCCCTGTATCAGCGAGGTATAGGTGAGTTTCTGGAGAAATTACGAGCCGACCTCGACTTCAGGGAATTTCCTGTTTTCAGATTTGGTGATACGGGCTTAGATCTGATCATTCCGGGCTCTATTCTGGATGTTTCTGGAGCCCGTCCTTGTTCCTGTGGGTCGGTATCGTAGCTCGGCTTTGGGTAGAATGATCTCCTGGTGGAAACTCTCGGGCATGGAGCCAGGTCTGGAAGGTGGAAAATTTCCCTTTGGTCCTTAGCCAATTTTGGCTATTAACAGATTTCTTGATATCTTTGTGATTGTTTTTTTTAAAGCCTAATGATTGCATGTGTGCATAATGCTTACATGTGTGCACTTCACTTAGATCTTTGCCTTGTAAAAAGTTGAAGTCTCTTGTTAAAGTGAGTAAAGCTTTAACTTGAGCAATGAGACTTGGCTAGGATATTAATATGGATAGCTAAGCAAGGAGCCTTGTCTTGGATCGGGAGGATCTGGATAGGCAAGCAAGGAAACTTCTTGGAGGCAAGAGTTCCTTGGATAGGAAGTTGCTTCCTAGAGGTGTGATAGTCACATCTTGGATAGGAAGTAGGCAAAGTGATTCACTAGGCCCGAGGGTAAAGTAGGAATTGATAGCTAAGAGAGTGAATCATGTGTTGATTGCTTTTTGAGTGTGTATCTCTTATTCGACAAAGTGGATTGCGGTTTGCTGGTGATTTTGGTATCAACCCGTGGATGTTTCCTCATTTTGAGGTTTTACCACCTAAAAATCTCTTATGTTGATTTTAGCATTTTAATTCATTTACTTACTTTGGCTTGTATTGCTTTAACTCTTGCTTAATTGATTTCATATTGATATGTTGAAGCAATCTACTTGTAAGAATTTCTAAGTGTGATTAAATTGCTTATGTTTTTAAAAAATGCTAGAATTTGAGTATATACCTATTCAACCCCCCCCCCCCCCCCCCCCCCCCCCCCCTCTTCTAGGTATATTTTACACTACAAGTGACTATGAAATTTCAGCAGTATCGCTAGTTTTAGTTGCATGCTAGTTTAGTGTAGTCATAGTTTGCATTTTAGTTGTCAATTACAAATCAATCTCTACATTTTACTTTGTTTAATTTTGGTGTTATAGTCGAATTTGGTCATAGCTATCTGATCGATCCTTGTGGACAATACCCGACTTGCCGCCCATACTTGTCTTTTACACATTTTGAGCACAACTTAGGATTTTATAAATTCTTTTGGTAAACACTTTTCATATACAAAACGGCGTTTGTCAACTAGTTGCAAAAGTTTAAGTCTTAAAAGGAAACTCTTTTCTTTTACACATAAGACTTCCTATTTCACGCAAACTCCTACTCCTTTACACACAAGAACTTCCTTCTCCATGCAAAGTCTTTTTTTCCTTTATGCATTAGAACTTCCCAGAAGAAAACCTTTCTTGATCCACATAACTTTTCTGATCAGTGCAAAAAACACCATTACCATGGTTTAGGCTGTAGAATTGTCACTGGAAACGACCGCTCAGAATACCGCGGTCTACGTCTCTTGCCTCTGCCACAGTCTGCATCGTAATGTACTCACTGGAATAGTTTGCGGTCCTTACTTCAGTTGGTGCACTGATGCCTGCACAGTGGTCTACACCGCGGTTCCTTTCGAAATCCAATTCTTCAGTTCTTCTTTGGTCTTCAAACCTCCCTCAAACATGATCTTCTACTTCCAAACGCTTCCCACATCACCAGAAAGCTTCCGCATTGGTAACCATAGGAATATGAGCCATATCCAACAATCCTCCATTACGGGGAGAATTCCTATAATCATCGACCACAACCACGACTCTCAACACCGAGAAGCAACATACCCCACCACAAGGTATAACCATTTAGGAACGACCATCCTAAGATTTCGTCTGACACATGTCGAAATAACCTACTGAAATTATGGTACAACTCCTCACGTTAGGTTCTTAGGGAGTTCGTCAGCTATCGATATCTTTGTCCACCACACACCTTGCACTAACTCATAACTAATGCATATGCGCAAATTATGGACCCACTATCAGTAACACATCCTCTTCCATGGTAACTAGCGATCATGCCATAAGGATGTTCATGCCCCTTTAAAGGCCATCGCTTTAGTAGTCATACTCAAGAGAGGCAAATGCCGGACCCCTTCTCTTTGGATCCTTTAGCCACACTCGCCCTTTTAGTATTGTTACAATCTTTCCTTACATGTCTAGATAGCCTAAAGTTCTAGCAAGTGACTTTCTTCTTGGAGTTCCCCTTCTTCCTACTTTAAACCATAAGTGCACTAGTATCCGAAGGTTTACCTTCAATAGTCAGCCTTCTTTCCTTAGAGATCAATTTGTTTGCCGCATCTCCAAAACTTATGTTCGGACTCTTATGCATTAAAATTGGCTTTATATGCGCACAGGACAGTGTAAAAGACCAGATGAGTCTTAACCCTCTATCTTCCTCATCAATTTTAACTCCAATAGATTCTAATTCAGAAATTATCTCATTCAGCACTCCAAAGTGATCAGAAACCTTCGTACCTTCAGACATATGCAGTGCGTGAAAATGCTCCATCAGGTAGAACCGGTTGCAGATGCTCTTTGCTTGATATAATTCTTCAAGCCTATCCCAAAGTTCTTTCACAGAATATGTTCCTTCAATATTTGTTGTAAGGACCTCTATTTTGTGATTGGCTTATTTCATGACAAACCATATTGGGGATGATTTTGTAATGGGTAGCTTAGGCTCTCAATAACAGCTTTCAAGCATCTCCATGATTTCAAGAGCGAAAGGTATATTCACTTGACTTTGCCTCTTGAAGAGTTTAGGTGCACACACGCATACACTTCATGCATGCCTTGTTCATATTGCATTTGTGTTCTAACTATTTATAAGTGTGCATCCATTACACCCATCACACTTGCACTTCATTCTTAGACATAAGTGTGGTTTTTAATTGATGTAATTCATTTTCTGATGATTGATCGAAACATCTGATCATGCATGTTGGTGTGCTTGTCTTAGCGTGATGGGTGGCCATTTGAGAAGGTCTCATTATTCTCTTGGACAAGTGTTAGATTTGGTTTGGTTGTTTGGAGTAAAGTGTCTAGTTTCAAAAGTTTGGATTTCATTGATTTAAATGTTTTTCAAAACTGACCTTTGTATTGCCTTGTGACCATAAAGTTTTATACAAAAATTCAAAATGAGTTTTAAAAATTTCTATACAAACTAGACACCCATACCTTTCCAACGGTATATTATTTGTAATATTTCATGACGTTTGGATTGGTTCTGAAATCTCCAAAGTGACCACTAAAACTGGACAACTCTGTTGTTGTTCGTTTTTTGACATTTGTCACTCCAACGACCATAACTCTTTCTACAGAAATCAAAACCTCATTCTGTAAAAAGGAATAGAAATTAGACATCCATATCTTTCTAACGGTATATAAACTAAAGGTTTCGATGTCGTTTGGTCATATTTTGAGGCACTCAAAACTAGAGCTGATCCGTTGTCGCATGCCATTCCAGTCCAACCCACTGTACACTCGCCCTACGTACAGCAGGTGAACAATGATTTTTGGACAGTATGTCTCCACTGGTAAGTCTCCTGTGCGTCGCCATTCATATAGATTTTTTTCTAAAAATTTCCAGGTGACCTGATGTACTTATAGCGGGTGTACAACAGGCAAGGCAAAATTTTTGCAAACTTTTCCAAAACGATACCATTCCATTTAGTTGTTATATATACATTCTTTCATCCTCATTTCGTTTGAGAATGCAAAAATACAAACCTAAATGAGAGAAAGTGTTTCTTGAGAGAGAAAGCTTTATTTAAGTTTGTCTGACTCTCCAAACCCAAAACCCATGCATCCATTGTAGGGAAAAATACGAAAACCCAGCGGAAGCGTGACTAAAAATGAATTTAGTATAGTTTAAAAATTTTCTTATATTTGAACTTTAACCCTTTAATTAATTAAACATACATATATTCAAAAGATATCATACCTCTTGTCGCGTGATCCGATTGACTTAGCGTCGATGGTAATCCGCAAGATCTTCCAATCCGATCACGAACGTGAATCACCTAGGAGCGTGGTCTCCCTATTCTTTGAATTGCGTATTTAGGAATGGAAAAACGAAATATTCTTTCCTGATCGTTAACCACAAAAACTCTAAGAGCCTAGAAAGATCGTTTCGGTCACTTTTGAATCACAATCGTTATGATTAAAACTCGCGTGAACCTAAATCGAAAGTGTACACAAAACCTTTTTATGTAAAGGCTTGCAAGTGCACTATCGAATTTAGAACTATCTTTCTCTCTTCCTCTTGGCCGAAATTTCACCATGTTCTAGAATTGGAATTTTTTTTTATTCAAAAGCAAGAGAATAAAAAATTATCTCTCCAAAAAAAAAACTTTTTTTTCATCCTTTTGGCCCAATTTTCACTATGTTCTAGAGTTGAATTTTTTTTTTATTCAAAGGCAAGAGAATAGAAAATTTTGTCTCTAAAATAAAACTTTTTTTTTCTTCCTATCTCTATTAATTCGGAAATTAATAATATATACAGGTATACAAATCCTTTTGTTAATAGCCAAAATTTTCCACCTTCCAGACATGGCTCCATGCCCGAACAAGAACGGGCTCCGAAAACATCCGGGATAGAGCCCGGAACGATCAGATCTAGCCCGCATCACCAAAACTAAAAACACTTTCTTCCTCGAAGTCGAGGTCACCTCACAATTCCTCCAGAAACTTACCTATACCTCGCTGATACATGGGGATATCCCTAGGAAGCCGCACCTAGCTCCGAAAGGTCAGGGGAAGCCGCACCTAGCTTTGAAAGGTCAAGGGAAGCCAGATCTGGCTCCTATCTGCACGAAACTTCTCAGATATCAAGGTCGAAACACTGATCGACCTCATTAGTTGATGCACCACACCATGATACATTCAGCGACCCTTATGGAAATCATGCCAGACCCGAAGATACACAATATCACATCCACAGATATTATACACGTGCAGAACAAGTAATAGAGTTTGAATGGGAAACAAATTGATTTCCAAGATATCCTCAACGGGGCAATTAACTCAAAGTCAACTACCTTTAAAGGTAAAAATCCCGTCCGATAAAAGGGGGATGAGAAAATGAAGGGGAAATGAATGAGTTCAAACCTATGAAGACATTGTATAAAGGAGGGACTTCCTCCATCAGAAAGAAGAGACTACTATTCGACATGCATATGACAAAGACCCGACCATACCCTAGAGAGAATTGAGAGCAATTTGAGAGAAATTTGTATACTATACATGTTTTGTAAAGAAAATATTTTTTGCTTTCTTTTACAAATTGTATCAGTATTACTTGTCATTTTGAAAAGCATTGTTACACATACGATCAATCTTGGCCACCACCTACGTGGTAGTGGTTTCGAGGGTGTTAACTGAGGTTTCTCGTCTCGAGCAAAATTTCCATTAACACTTTCTGGCGCCGTCTGTGGGAAAGGGTCTTACACCCAATTAATCAATTACTTGCATTTACATATTTTGTTTTACAGGAACTATGAGGCTCCGCTCTTCCCAAGGCCAACATAGAGTTTTGGAGCAACCTCCGACGAGGCTAACACGAAAGGCCCCAAGAAAGGGGAGAAAATCTGGATATGCTAGTCAAGTTCCGGTCCAAACAACCAATGCGCGGGCTTCTGGCCACCTTATAGTGAGCCAGGCCGCACTCGACCAACAAGCGGCAGCCTTCATAGAAACCATCTGTTTTCCCCTGCTCGCTGAAGGCATCACAATCTAGCCAACCAACCTGAATGATCAGGGAGAGCCTAGCAGGCTCGGAGTTAGGCCACCTGCTTTCGATCGCCTAGGACCTCCTCTTCCAGAGCCAGCTCGAGAGAGGTCAGGGCCCCAACGTTCGATCCGGGATAGGCTGGGACCCATGCCCCCAGTTCCGAAAAGACCTTCACAATATCAACCCAAACGAGTTAAGTCTGCCGTGGATGCTTTTACCCGGAAGCCACGAGAGCTATCTCATCCGACTACATCTAGGAGGACCGCCCGAGCCCTAGAGGAGGAAAATAGACAAACTCCCCGAATGGATCCTATCCATGAGAAGGACCGGATAGACATTGCCAGTTCATCGGAAAGACTCCACAATGAAGAATCTGAGGTTAACTCGAAGAGACCTGGGAACAAGCGACTGAGGGATCAGCTGGCAAAGCTACAAAAAGAGGTCCAGCAGATAAGAAAGGGAAAGAATAAGGAGGAAAAAAAGGATCCCCTAAGCGAGATGAACTCTCCCTTCACTAGGAGGATCCGGGAAGCAGAGCTCCCCCTAAAATTCAAAATGCCAGTAGATAAGTTCTCCGGAACGGAAGATCCTCTAAGCCACCTAGAGAGTTTCGTTCAATAGATGGAGGTCCAAAACACTACCAGAGCAGCTATGTGCAGAATGTTTCCAACAACCCTAACCGACTATACGAAAACCTGGTTCAGGAAACTGCCCGTTGGCAGCGTGGATTCTTTCACAAAATTATCAACAGATTTTTGCTCGCAATTCCAAGGGGTCAAACCTCGTCCAAAAGATCATATACACCTCCAATATGTGATTCAGGAACAGAGTGAGACCCTTCGGTCGTACGTGGAACGTTTTCACAATGAGGTCATACAAATGGGTGTTTTCACCGAAAAAGAAACCCTCGCCAACTTCAGGCGTAACCTATGGGCGGGAAAGCTTTTCCGTTCCTTCGCCAAGAGACCTCCAGAGACCTACCAGGAGGCCTATGACCGGGCTCTTGAGCAGGTCGAGATCGACGAACAACTTAAGGTCAAGATGGAACACGACGACATGAGAACGGCAAAGCGTCTGAAAAAAGAAGCCCCCAAATTTGAGCCAGTACAGAAAACTCAGAATAAACCTCCCAACAGGTCTACCTACCGTATCCCTGCTCCTCAGCATAGGCCAGAAAGATATCCAGCAAAACGAACCCCTCCCCGGGCTTCGCCACCTCCCAGAACCGTGGCTCCCATAATGCAAGGGGAAAAAGGGTATGACTACTACAGCCCTTTGAATGCTTCCAGGGAAACGGTCTACCTTGCTATACGAGATAAAGGGTTGCTCCAAAAGCCCGCTCCCATGAAGGCCCCAGCTGACAGGAGAAACCTGTACAAGTACTGTGACTTCCACGAAGACGTGGGCCACAACTCCTCAGAGTGCTATAATTTGCACAACCAGATTGAAACCCTGATAAGGGGGGATGCTTGATTAAGTTCTTACAACAGGTCAGAGATAACATTTGGACTGGAAGGGAGGTACAAGCTGAAATCCGTGAAGACGCAGAAAAGAGGAAAGGGGAACAGGCTAACTTAATGCAACAGATCCAGGTGATACACACTATTAGCGGAGGTCCTACACTGGCTGGCGTTTCCAATAACTCCCGAAAAAGCCACGTAAGAAAGATTCCCCGCATCGGAGAAAGCCGAGGGATCTTCGAAGTCAGCCAGAGCCCGACAGAGCCCTCCTAGTCAGAGCAGATCATTTTTACTGAAGCAGATGTCTTCAACACCGTGCAACCTCATGATGATCCCATGGTAATCACGATACAGATCGCCAACTATCTAGTCCATCGCGTGCTCGTGGATACAGGTAGCAGTGTAGATATCCTCTTCAAGGATACCCTGGAAAAATTAAACCTGAAGCAACATTGTTACAATAGCTGTACCACTCCGCTTTATGGGTTCACTAGGGATTCGATCATACCAGTGGGGTCGATGATCCTCCCAATAATCATCAGAATCACTCCTCTCCAACAGAATGTTATGACCGATTTTATTGTTGTTCACACCCCATCGGCCTACAACGCCATCCTAGGGAGACCTTTTCTGTCCTCCTTGAAGGGAGTCTTGTCCATATACCACAACGTCTTGAAATTCCCGATTGGAACCAAAGTAGGAGAGGTACACGGGGACCAGCAGGCAGCCAGGAAATGCTACGCAATATCTGCCAATCCTACAGCCCTAGCAAAACAGTATGTACAGAAAACATGAATACATCCCAGATAATCCAGGATGAGAAGGAGCCTGCGGAACATCCTGGGCATTCGGAGAGCGAACCTATTATGCCTTACGAGGAAGAACGGAGTAAGGAGTGGGCCAGCGGGCAGCCCGTAGATAAACTAGAAGAGATACCCATCAGAAATGACGATCCCTCCAATGTCGTCAAGGTCGGGGCCACCCTTGATCCAGAAGTTAAAAGAGGACTAATTGACCTTCTCAGGGAGTTCAGCGACATCTTCGCTTGGAACCATGATGAAATGCCTGGAATCTCGGCGTCATTGGCCGCCCACCGACTAGCTGTAGATCCAACAGTCAAGCCCGTCAAGCAGAAGAGGCATCACTTCGACGCTGATAGGAACGCTGCGGTACAGGAAGAGGTTGATAAATTGATCAAGACAGGGTTTGTCAGAGAAGTACGCTACCCCGAATGGATCGCCAACGTGGTCATGGTCACGAAGGCAAATGGGAAGTGGCGTATGTGTGTCGATTACACCGACCTCAACCGGGCTTGTCTAAAAGACAGTTTTCCTTTACCAAAGATCGACCAGCTTGTTGACTCCACGTCCGAAAATAAACTTTTGAGTTTTATGGACGCATTCTCAGGATACAACCAAATTAAAATGCACCTGGCTGACCAAGATAAAACCAGTTTCATTACTGGGCAGTGCTTATACTGCTACAAGGTAATGCCGTTTGGTTTGAAGAATGCGGGGGCTACATACCAGCGGCTGGTTAACAAATTGTTCAAGCCCGAGATAGGAAGGACGATGGAAGTATATATTGACGACATGATCACTGAAATCCCCAACCGCAAAAGGACATCAAGAAGACCTTCGCAAAACCTTCCTCATACTGAGGGAAAACCAGATGCGGTTGAACCCCTCCAAATGTGCCTTTGGGGTAAAAGCGGGGAAGTTTCTGGGCTTCATGGTTCATGAGAGAGGCATAGAAGCCAACCCAGAAAAAATCAAGGCTATCTTGGACCTGGAATCTCCAACCTCACTCAAGCAAGTACAGATTCTAACTGGACGCGTGGCGGCACTCAACAGGTTTTTTTCTCGCTCCACCGATAAATGTCTCATTTTCTTCAAAGCCATCAAACAAGGGAAAAACATGAAGTGGAGCCAGGAGAGCGAACGGGCTTTCCAAGCTTTGAAAGAGTACCTAACAAGCCCCCCATTGTTAGTCAAGCCGGTTAACGGAGATGAGTTGCAGATCTACCTGGCCGTATCAGAAACTGCAATAAGCGGGGCTTTGGCCAAGGAGTGTAGCGACGGTTTTCAAAGACCCATATACTATGTGAGTCATGCTTTGACCAAATCAGAAAGGAATTACATTCTCCTGGAAAAGCTCACTTATGCTCTGGTAATCTCAGCGAGGAAGCTCCGTCCCTATTTTCAAGCTCACACAGTAGCAGTGGTGACAGACCAACCCCTCCGCCAATTCTTGCAAAGACCAAACGTATCTGGAAGGCTAGTCTTATGGGCCCTAGAGCTCACTCAGTTCGATTTAAAGTATAAGCCCCAGACTGTGATTAAGGCACACGCTTTGGCCGACTTCGTGGCAGAATTTTCAGCAATCCCATATCAAGATGACCCCTCAGTATCAAATGAGGTCACTGAAAGGATATCCGAGGTCGACAATTGGCCGGAAGGCTGCAGGCCATGGACCCTCTTTACAGATAGAGCATCCGGGCAAGCCGGGGGATGAGCTGGCATAGTTTTAATAGATCCAGAAGGGACTGAATTCTGTCACTGTTTTAGATTCGAGTTTAAAGCTACCAATAATGAAGCGGAGTATAAAGCTCTCCTAGCCGGGATGAAGGTAGCTATTGAACTAAATGCCGATTACCTACAAATCAAGAGCGATTCATTGCTTGTTGTAAATCAGGTGACTGGGGTCTACCGGGAAAATGGAGATAATATGGCTGCCTACCTAAAGCTAGCTCAGCTACTAAAAAGTAAATTTAAGGGGCTCAAGATCGATCAGGTGCCTCGACACCAAAACCATCGAGCAGATGTTCTGGCTAAAATAGCGGCGAACGGAGGCCAATCCCTACCACGGGGAATTCCCCTCCAAGTGATCACCCAACCCAGCACAGCCACAAATGGAGAAATCTGCTCCCTGGATCGCCTGCCTTGCTGGATGGACCCCATTGTTGCCTACCTCCTTGAAGAAGAGCTTCCCGAAGGGCCTGAACAAGCCTAAAGAATAAAAAGGCTCTCAGTCCAATACTGTATCGTGGACGAGTACCTCTACAGGAGGGGTAGATCCCTCCCCTTACTTAGATGCTTGCATCCCGATGATGCTAAATGGGCATTGAGAGAGGTCCACTCTGGGACTGTGGAAACCACATAGGTGGGGAAGCTCTAGCCTATCAGGTGCTTCGTATAGGGTACTTTTGGCAGACCATCCACCAAGACGCAAAGAGTTTTGTGCAATCTTGCGAGCCTTGTCAAAAAACTTCAAACTTGAACCAGCAGCCACCCGAGCAACTGTCGTCCCTCAGTTCACCTTACCCCTTTGCCATATGGGGAATCGACCTAATTGGGCCACTCCCGACCGCTCCCGGATAGATGAAACATGCTATCGTGGCTATCGACTACTTCATAAGGTGGGTCGAGGCAGGACCTCTTTCTCGGATATCAGAAAAGAAAATGACCAAGTTCATCAAGACCAACGTGGTATGCAGATTTAGGACCCCTCTCATTATTATAGCTGACCTAGGGAAGCAGTTCAACAACGCCCGGTTCAAAGACTTCTGCAAGGGATTGGGCTTCTACCTCAGGCTCGCTTCAGTAGCTCATCCCTAGACTAACGGGCTGGTAGAGTCCACCAATAAGACTATCAAGAAACTCCTAAAGAAAAAGCTACAACAGAGGAAAGGTAAAAGGGTGGAAGAGCTACTGGAAGTCCTCTGGGCATACCAGACTATAAAGAGAACAGCTACCAGGGAGACACCTTACTCCCTGGCTTTCGCGGTTGAAGCAGTCCTCCCCATCGAGCATAAATTGACCTCATTCAGGGTACATCACTTTAAGCCCGAAAGTAACGAAGTCAAGCTCCGGGCTAATCTTGACCTCTTAGAAGAAAAACAAGACCGGGTAGCAGAGAAAGTAGCGATCTACCAGAGCAAGATCGCTAGATACTTCAACCAAAAGGTCAGAGCCCAAAATTTCAAAGTAGGGGATCTGGTACTTAGGAAAGTGACCCTGAACACTGGAAAAGGTCGGATGGAGTCTGAAGTCCCAATTGGGAAGGGCCATATTTGATAAAGCTAGTTGTTCGCAATGGAGCTTATAAACTCGAAGACATGGACGGACGATCCATAGACCACACTTGAAATGCAGATCATTTGAGGAAATTCAACCTTTGAGAAGGAAATTCTCAAGCAGACTACCCCCATTTAGTTTTCATTACGGACCCTAATAAAGATGTACTACATCTCGATCATCAATAAAGCCATTTTCTTTTTTCTCTTCTGTCTTTATCTCCAACATTAGTAACTACACCCTTGTGTGGGAAACTCAACATAAACACTTCAAGGCTAGGAAATAGCTCAATAGCCCTCCTGATACCTTGGTCGGGCTACCACCCCCAAGAAGGGTCTGAGTGTAAGAGCATAGTTACCTTCCAGATCTCGAGACTAGGAAATAGCTCAATAGCCCTCCTGATGCCTTGGTCGGGCTACCACCCCCAAGAAGGGTCTGAGTGTAAGAGCATAGTTGCCTTCCAGATCTCGAGACCAGAAAATAGCTCAATAGCCCTCATGATGCCTTGGTCGGGCTACCACCCCCAAGAAGGGCCTGAGTGTAAGAGCATAGTTGCCTTCCAGATCTCGAGACTAGGAAATAGCTCAATAGCCCTCCTGATGCCTTGGTCGGGCTACCACCCCCAAGAAGGGTCTGAGTGTAAGAGCATAGTTGCCTTCTAGATCTCGAGACTAGGAAATAGCTCAATAGACCTCCTGATGCCTTGGTCGAGCTACCACCCCCAAGAAGGGTCTGAGTGTAAGAGCATAGTTGCCTTCCAGATCTCGAGACGAGGAAATAGCTAAATAGCCCTCCTGAAGCCTTGGTCGGGCTACCACACCCATGATAAAAGAAAATAAATAAATAAATAAATTGTTTGTTTTCGTGTGCAGAATCAAGATCATCATAATTCCCTACCCAAGTTTTAATTGCTACTACGGATGCAACTCTGGTTCCCATTCAAGACCAGAAGTGAAACAAGAATTCTCAAAGCAATTTGATTTCTCATTAAAGATAAAGGGAGCATATTCCACGGTAAGGCTACATCAGTCCAACGGGGAGCCCAACCCCCGAGCTCGAGCTAAAAAAAAAGGGAAAAAAGGTGAAGAAAGCTAATAAAGGCGAAACGAGGTGCCCACCCTCTTTTTTCCGGGCAATCAAAAACAAACCATGAACGAGCTGCTTCAAGCTTTGGTACTCTCTCGGTTCTCCTCCGCCGGTCCTCCTCCTTCTTGTTGATCTTCACCATCGCCCCCCTTTTCAGGTAGCTGTCCATCTTGGTTATCCTCGCCGACCGCTCCTCCATTTAGAGGCTCCATCTGCTGATCAGCAGGATCTTCCTCCAGGACTTCATTAATCACGTCCATAACCTCAGGCGGGATAACCGCATCAAGAAGGGCAGCCATGGACCCCATCTGGCTCCTGTCAACCTCCATCTCTATTAAGGGAGGCTCCTCAGACGGGCTCCTAACCTCTTCACCAACTCTCGACTGGTCCTCCTCAAATGTAGAGGACAAAACTTTACTGGAAGATTCCCCAGGACCTGAGGTAGTAAAGGTAGGAGGAGGGAATGGAGGATCTTTCTGGGCGGGATATTTTCCAGCTCCTGCTTAGCTCGAAGAAACCATCTCGTCGCCTTCAGGGCGAGATAACTCGGCAGCCTTAAGCATTATTTCCTGTCTATCCCAGCCGGTAATAGATGACAAATCAAAAGGAGGAGGAAGAGCTTCTGCTGCCTGAAAGGAAGAGTAGAAATATCCATCGCTGAAGGAGGTCTCTGCGTCAGCTTGCAGCTTGGTCACCTGAGTAATCAGAGACTGATTCTCGAGGTCCAACATTTTAGCCTCCGACCTCTAGGAATCCCTCTGTCTAGCCCGCCGGAGAGATTGAAGACGCTCCTGATCATAAGATTGCTTCATTCTCTCATGGTCACAGTGAAGCTCAGGCATCTCGACCTCGACCTTTTCCTAGTTAGAAGTCATCTCTTCCACTAAAGACTGAGCCTGCTTGAGCAATTCCCTGGCTTTCTCGGCTTCGGCTTCGGCTTTTGTAGCCCGGTCGCGGAGGAGGGCTACCTGCTCGCCCATCGCTACATTAAACTTGAAGGCCTACAAAGGACAGAACCTGAGTTAGAAACTGAACAAATTAACAAGAGTAGCACAAAGGAAATACAATTACCTCAGCTAAAATAGCAGACCCCTTGGTAATCAGGATGTCCACAGGCATGGAAGCCATCCTTGAGATCCCACCACCCGGACAAGACTAGATGAATTGTTCCAGGACTTCATCCCGCCCTATCGAGCTTGACTGAGGCCGGGAACGGCTGGAAGGAACCCTTGCGACACCATTCCCAGAAACCTCCAAAGCTTTGGTTGTTGGAAGCGCAGCGGAATCAGGAGGTTGAGTCGAGGGGGTAGCAACTTTAGCGACCTCAGCTGAAGGGACAGAAGCAGTCGGACCAACAACCTGGGGAGCTTTACCCAAAGCCCGGAAAGCACGCGAAGCAAGAGTGGCCATCTTGGACCCAGCTGGAGAAATAGACGAAGCAAGAGCAGTTTCGACCTCAATGGAGGGAAGAGAAACTCTACCTTGAAGAGAGCGCGAGACGTGGCGGGTAGCCGGTTCAACGACAGAAACTGTGAATAAGCAAATTAAAAAAGAAAATGTTAGAACCAAGATGAATAATAAGGCAAGGCAAGGCAACTCAATGACACTTACGACGAGTAGCGTCTGAGATCCGCAAGTATTGGTTCACCCTACGAGGATCGAAGGCTTTAGCAGTAGGGAACTTCAGGTTCAAATAATTCCGGGCTAAAATAGCCTTCAAGATGGCTTCGGACTCATAAAGCAAGGAGTCCGGTCCCATGAGGGTTTGTCACTGAAGGCCGTGGGAACCTCGAATTCATGCCCTCCAATGAAAATGGAGCTCCCCCAGTCCTTCCCCGCCAGGATCCATTCTTCTTTCCAAGCGGGGTCCTTCTTCAAAGCACCAGGAATGATGAAATTGAGCTTGTTCTTGACCTTAGCATAGAACTGGCCTCAAGGAGCGCCAGACAGACTCCCAATCTGGAAAAGATAGGCCAACTCCTCTACACCCGGCTCCCTCGTCACTTTGCTCAACTGACATTGTTCCCTCCATAGTACAAGGAGACCAATCAGATGCCTTCAGAAGCCAGGCGTCAACTGGAGGGGAGCGAGCTAGATGGCGTTAAGATCCCACCGAAGAGTCGGATGAAAGGGAAATCAAACCCCATTCTCGAGAGCTGCCACATGAATTGGAAGCACGCCTTCAAGAGGGTTGAAGAACTTGTAATTTTTGGGAGGCACCGAGATGGATACGCTGTCGGGGATGCCAAACTTCGACCTCAAGCGGTCAATCGAGACCGGATCGACGGTGGAATCTGGGACAACCCGGAAATCATAAGGAGGGAGCCTCTCCAAAAGGGGGACAGAAACCGAGACCTGATGTTCTCCCGCGGTGTCACCGCCCACTTCTTTGTCGGAATCTTCATCGGCGATATCCAAAGGATGGTCAGGATGGTTGGAAAACCCAGTCCTAATAGATACATTCCTACTTGACCATCGACGTTGCGGGTTAGGCGGGGAATCGTCGCCGTCTGAACTTCTCCTAGCCCGTTTCCCCAGTGCAAGACTGACGACCTCCTCGCCGTCAACTATGGAGTCATTTAAATCGCGACTGGTTTTCGACATAGTAAAAGTTAATAAGGATGAAGAATGAAGAAAAAGGCAAGCTTGGAAAAAAGGCTATGAGAGAAAATATTTCTTAGCAAAAAAATTTAGTTCGAGAGATGTGAGGAAGACGTGGAGATAAATAGATATATATATATATATATATATATATAGGCAAGAGGGCAACAACGCGAGCTATTGAGATCCTCGGGTGGTAACGGTAAAGAATCTCAGGAACTACCGTAACATAACCGGATTAACTCAAAGCAGGCTAATCAGCTCACGCCACGTCACTTACGCAGTTAAGAGGGAGATCTCCCTAAGATTCTAGTAACGGTAAAAAATCTCAGGGACTGCAGTAACGCAGTCAGATTAATTCAGAGATAAATTAGTTCACATCACGTCGCTTTAATGAGGAGATTTCTCCTATATTCTGGTATCGGTAAAAAATGGAAGATTTCCCAAATAAAGTAAAAATCTGACCCCAACCCCAAGCTCGACGTCTGGTGTTCAAGTCAGATGGGACTTCTGTTAATAGCCAAAACTGGCTAAGGACCAAAGGAAAATTTTCCACCTTCGAGACCTGGCTCCATGCCTAAAAGTTCCCGCCAGGAAACCATTCTACCCAAAGCCGAGCTACAACACCACCCCACAGGAACAAGGACAGGCTCCGGAAACATCCGGGATAGAGCCCGGAACTATCAGATCTAGCCTGCATCACCAAAACTGAAAACACTTTCTTCCCCGAAGCCGAGGTCACCTCACAATTCCTCTAGAAACTCACCTATACCTCGCTGATACAGGAGGATATCCCTAGGAAGCCGCACCTAGCTCTGAAAGGTCAGGGGAAGCCGCACCTAGCTTCGAAAGGTCAAGGGAAGCCAGATCTGGCTCCTAGCTGGATGAAACTTCTCAATATCAAGGTCGAAACATTGATCGACCTCATTAGTTGATGCACCACACCATGATACATTCAGCGACCCTTATGGAAATCATGCCAGACCCGAAGATACACAGTATCACATCCACAGATATTATACATGTGCAGAACAAGTAATAGAGTTTGAATGGGAAACAAATTGATTTCCAAGATATCCTCAACGGAGCAATTAACTCAAAGTCAACTACCTTTAAAGGTAAGAATCCCGTCCGATAAAAGGGGGATGAGAAAATGAAAGGGAAATGAATGAGTTCAAACCTATGAAGGCATTGTATAAAGGAGGGACTTCCTCCTTCAGAAAGAAGAGACTACTATTCGACAGGCATATGACAAAGACCCGACCATACCCTAGAGAGAATTGAGAGCAATTTGAGAGAAATTTGTATACCATACATGTTCAATAAAGAAAATATTTTTTGCTTTCTTTTGGGTGACAAATTGTATCAGTATTACTTGTCATTTTGAAAAGCATTGTTACACATACGATCAATCTTGGGCACCACCTACGTGGTAATGGTCTCGAGGGTGTTAACTGCGGTTTCTCGTCTCGAGCAAAATTTCGGTTAACACCTTCCCTAAAGAGGATTTACTTTGTGGGCAAGAATCATATCTCTAGGTGGATTTATTTAGTGACAAAGAATCCTTTTTCAAAAAAAAATTTATTTTCCACACCAAGACTCTTGATCCAACTCAAATAGTGTATTTGTGATTATATTAAAGACTTCCTTATTTGATTAGATAAATAAATTCTTTATTTATCTACTTACCAAATTAAGTCTTTTATATTTATTATACTACTATAATAGTATACTACTAGGAAACATAATTCCTAGTTAGAAAAAGATTTTGATTTTAATTAAATAATTAATTAATCAATTAATTAATTTCCATTTAATCAAACAATTAAATAAAATAATATTTTAGGCTATTATTATAGCCTTGCCGGCCATGCACAAAAAATATGGGCCAAATATTATTTTCTTATTTTATTTAATCCATTCATACTTTAAATAAAAGCCCACATGTGAACCAGACACATTCTTACTAAAAGAAACAAGCCCACATGCCTCTCATTAATATATTAATATAATTTGAGCAGCCCATTAAATAAATAATGTGCAAATTATATTCTTAATATATTAAATACAATTCTAGATGGACCCACAAATTAGTCCGGTAGAATATATCAAGTGGTCCATGCAAGTCCGTGTGGATTGGGGATCTTGTCGGGCTATCTAAATTTAAGCTTCAATAGACATAACCTAATCACAATCAACAAATGATTCACTTAAGTCCGATCTATTAATTTTAGCTCATTCCACAAATGATAGCTCAAATGATAACACTTGCAATCATATAAGTCCATCATTTATCTCAGGATTAAGATAGACTCTCCGATTGTCCTCATAATGAAAAGACTTGTATCTACTAACGATTCTAGATAAAATATTTCATTGTGATCCTGTTCAATACACCCAGTGCACTAGATTCTTTTACTCGAAGACCCTTTCGATGATTTTAGACTCATCATAACTCATTTGATCCCACTCAAATGCCAGCAAAAGAATTCTACAACTTTATCAAGATAAAGGTGCCCAAACTTTAATTTAAGTTGTGAACGTTTATTCAAGACTAACTAAAAAATTGTGTCTACCTCATACATATCCAGATGTACGAACAATTCTTCCTTTCTCATAATCTTTTGACCTTATGATTATTTACTTTGACAATTATCATTATGAATGCTATAAAATTTTGTAAAACCAGAAATCACTTTGAAAATACACTAAGAGTGATAAAACTAATCTAGAGGGGGGGTGAATAAGTTTTAGTTAAATTAAATGCCATATTTTTTATTAATCAAAATTAAACAACACAACCCCTAATCTCTAACACCATCAATCATTGCCATAATAAAAATGTGGAATAAACAAAATGACACAATGATATGATTTACGTGAGAAACCCTCCAACTGGGTAAAAACTCACGGGCCTAATCGCCAATCGAACCCTCAAATCCACTATTTGCAAAAACGATTACAACCTAGGTTGACCACATTACACCTAATCGGTTACTAATCCGTTCTTGCTACCCGCAGGCCTTTAATAGTGATTTTAGGCTCTTGCTTGTATACTACCAAAGGCAAATACAAGACTTAACTCTTAAATGAAGAGATATGAAACCTAAAGTGAATATGATGATGTTCTAAATGCACAAAATGCAAGGTCAACACATTTAATGCTTATCTAGTCATGAATGAATGCTTCAAACAATCCTAGATATCATGTTGCTATATGACACACATATAACCTAGCTATATGAAATCAAAGCATTCCTAGATGCAATAGCTATCACAATACAACAACCCAAACATCAACAAAAATCTCTATTTATAATGAAAAATTATAATCTAGATGCATTAAAACCATAAAAGAGATTTCTTGTTAAGCAAGAACACAAAGATGGATGAGAGTGATGTTCTACTTACCAAGTAAGCTATGTTGATGAAGACCCATGCTTAGAAACATCCTAGATGAAGCTAGATGATGATAGAACCATGAATGAATGATGGGTGATTGGGTTTTGGACAATAAAAATGGTTTCTTGCTACCTATTCTTGCAAGACACTCTTGAGCTCTAAAAGGAATGAAAGATAGTGGATTCTGAAGCTCTAAAGAGGCAAGGAAGAGGAAAGGGCATATATATAGAAGCCCTAGATGAAATGACACCGTTTTGAAAACAGTAACAAAATCCCGTCATTACCGCTGTGCGTACCGCGGCTCGGGCAAGTTGTCCAGACCACGGTACACGAAGCAGTGTGCCTACTGGACAGTATCGTGGTTGGGACCGCTGTGCATGTAGTGCACAGGCCGCGGTCAAGGCAGCAGGGGCCTACTGATGTGTATCGCGTTAGGGACCGCTGTGCGTGCAATGCACAGGCCGCGGTTAAGGCAGCAGGGGCCTACTTATGTGTACCGCGTTAGGGACCGCTGGGCGTAAATGTGTACAGGACGTAGTCAAGGCAGCATGGGCCAATTGATGTTTACCGCTCTGTATGCCGCTGTGCAAGCAGTGCCTGCCAAGCAGTCTAGGCCACGGTAAGAGAAGAAACTCTCTTTTCCAGGCAGACTCAACACACTAAATCATGTGCAATATGTGCAAGTGTGGAGTGCAATTACATGTAAACAAGAATAAAATGCATGCAAGTGAGTGTGTGCAACTATATCCCTTCAAGTAAAAGTAGAGTCAAGTAATCTATCTTCCTTGAAGCACTTCGAGTCCAATGGAAGATCTTCAATTCCTAATCTACCCTTTTACAATGATTAACCCCAATTGTTATTTTGTCAACGAAATAAGCCAATCATAAAGTGAGGCACTTACACACTTTATTAATATGAAAAGATTGTCAATTACAATATTACACTCTTGTTATTGAGCATAATCCTAACAATCTCCCACTTGCGCTATAGCAAATGTGTCATATCTCTCATTCCCATGTTCTCTAGGTGCCATCAAAACTCTTCTGAGGTACAGCCTTTGTGAAAAGATCAGTTAGATTTTCTATTGACGCGATTTTGGTAATTGTCACGTCACCCCTATGCACAATCTCCTTAAAAGATGATACTTCCTTTCAATGTGTTTACCTCTCTTATGACTTCTTGGTTCTCTCGAATTGGCCAATGCTCCACTGTTGTCACAGTAAATAGTGACCTGCTTATTCGCATTAGGAACTATTTCCAAGTCAATCAAGAATTGGCGGAGCCAAACAGCCTCTTTGGCAGCTTCGCATGCAACAACATACTCAGCTTCCATGGTGGAATCAGCAATACATGATTGCTTGATACTCCTCCATATGACTGCTCCTCCTCCTGTAGTAAACGCAGATCCTGATATGGATTTTTTGGAATCAGAATCCGACTGGAAATCAGAATCTGTATACCCAATGGGAATTAAATCCCCTCCAGAGTATACAAGCATATAATCTCTTGTTCTCTTGAGATACTTAAAAATTTGCTTGACTGCCATCCAGTGATCAGGACCAGGTTTCGATTGAAACCTGCTAACTATGCCAACAACAAAACAAATGTCTGGTCTAGTGCAGAGCATTGCATACATGAGACTTCCAGCTGCCGAAGCATATGGAACTCTACTCATGAATTGCTATTCATGCTGATTCTTAGGAACTTGTTCCTTAGAAAATTTGATTCCATGTCTGAAAGGTAACATACCTTTCTTGGAATCCTGCATGGAAAACCTAGACAATATTTTTTATATGTATGAAGCTTAGGATAATGCAATTGTTTTATTCTTTCTATCCCTTATTACTTGGATACCTAGAATAAAACTAGCTTCTCCTAAGTCCTTTATATTGAATTGTTTTGCTAACCATTCTTTTAATGAAGTCAATACACCTATATCGTTTCCAATGAGTAGTATATCATCAACATAAAGAATTAGGAAAACCAACTTGTCGCCCTTTATCCTTTTATATACACAAGGTTCATTAGGATTCTAAATAAATCTAAAACCTTTCACAGCTTGACCGAACCTTATGTTCCAGGATCTGGATGCCTGTTTTAATCCATATATAGATTTCTGCAACTTGCATACCTTTTCCATTTGGCCCTTTTCAATGAATCCTTCTGGTTGCATCATATAGATGCTTTCGTCAAGATTTCCATTAAGGAAAGATGTCTTGACGTCCATTTGCCAAATTTCTAGATCTAAAGATGCTGCAATGGATAAGAGTATCCTAATGGATTTAAGCATAGCCACATGAGATAAGGTTTCCTCGTACTCGATACCTTCTTTCTGTGTGTAACCTTTAGCTACCAATCTAGCTTTAAAAGTTTCCACCTTTCCATTCATACCTCTTTTCCTCTTGTATACCCACTTGCACCCAATGGGTTTTATTCCTTTAGGCAAGTCTACAAGGGACCAGACTTTGTTATCGAACATGGATTCAATCTCAGATTGCATTGCCTTTTGCCAATGACGACAATCAACATCCTTTATTGCTTCCTTATAAGTGTAGAGATCATCGTTGTCTGTGAGAATCTCCACTGATTCTCCCAGATCAATGTATCTCTCGGGTTGTTTACTAACCCTCCCACTAGGACGAGGAATGGTATGTTGTTGATTTTGTGTTGGAGTGGAACTTACAATTGGGCTAGGTTGTAAAACCTCTTGTGGAATTGTATCTCTTGACATCTCATTCAAGACAATTCTACTTTTGGGCATAAAATTATTCATATAGTCCTTTTCTAGAAATGAAGCATTTGTACAGATACTTTTAGATCTGAAGGACTATAGAAATAATATCATTTAGTTCCTTTTGGATACCCCATAAATATACATGTTTCCGAACGGGACTCCATCTTTTCTGTCTTTCCTTTTAACACATGTGCAGGACAACCAAATATCCGCAAGTGTTGTAAACTAGGCTTTCGCCCAGTCCACAACTCAAATGGTGTTTCAGGAACCGACTTAGATGGTACAGCGTTTAGAATGTATATTGCAGTTTGTAGAGCATATCCCCAAAAAGAAATAGGAAGCGTTGAATAACTCAACATTGACCTAACCATGTCTAAAAAAGTTCTATTTCTCCTTTCTGCCACCCCATTTTGTTGAGGTGTATCTAGTGCAGAAAACTGAGAAACTATCCCATTATCAATAAGATATTGCTAAAACTCACCAGATAGATATTCTCCACCAGGATCAAATCTCAAGATTTTTATGTGTTTCTCAAGTACATTTTCTACTTCAGCCTTGAATGCTTTGAATATGTTAAAAGCATCCAACTTATGTCTCATGAAATACACATAGCCAAATCTCGAGTAATCATCTGTGAAGATGATGAAGTACTCATATCCACCTCTAGCATGAATGCACATAGGACCACATACATCATTGTGTATTAATCCTAAGCATTAAGTGGCTCTTGTACCTTTGGTTGTGAACGACCTTTTGGTCATTTTACCTTCCAAACAAGATTCACAAGTTGGTAGATCATCGACCTTTAAGTCACTTAAAGGTCCATCACATACCAATCTTTTAATCCTATTAAGGTTAATATGACCTAGCCGTATATGACAAAGGTAGGTTTGATCTTTTGATAATTTTACTGTTTTATGATTAGGTTCCGTTAATTCTGTGTCTAACGAGTGAGAGATATTTCTATGCAAAAAGAATAGACCGTTTTCCAATGTACCTTTGCAAATAATTTTGTCAGTCTTACTAATAATAAAAGCTTTATTAAAAGTAACCGAATATCCAAATTTATTTAAACAAGAAACTGAAATTAAATTCCTCTTGAATTGAGGTACATAATAAACGTCTATTAAATCTAAATGCCTACTAGAATCTAAAATTACTCTAATATCTCCCACTGCACTTGCAGACACTAACGTTCAGTTGCCCAAGCGCAAGTTGATTTCATCTTTATTCAACCTTCTCCTTTCTTGGAACCCTTGTAAGGAATAACAAACATGATTAGTGGCTCCAGAGTCTATGATCCAAGAATCTATAGAATCTGCCAGAAAACATGTTTCAAGATAATTAATATTACCTTCTTCCTTCTTATTCCGGGACTTTGGGAAATTTCTTTTCCAATGTCCCTTTTCACCACAAAGGAAGCAGTTCCCTTTGATCTTTGTTACTTTCTAGGTTTCCTTCTTGGTAGGCCCAAGTTGCTTTTTCTTCTGTTGTTTCTTCACCATCTGACGGGTCTTAACAGTAGCAACTTTACCAACCGAATGAATTTCTTAACCTTTGTATTTCACAAGGATCTTTTCAGCGCTTTGAACATCTTGCATCAAGCCTTGCAAGGTGTATTCCTTATTGTTCAAGGTGTAGTCCAACTTGAACTGATCAAAGGAATCTGATAGTGAGTTGACAATCGTGTCAATTTTCGTCTCACCATCTATCTCAGCACCATTAAGTTCTACAACATTGAGATGTACTATGACTTTCATCATGTGATCTTTCACATCCTGTCCAGGTTTCATCCTAAGATTCATAAAAGCAGTCACTGCCTCTCTCTTAGTCGACCTAGACCTCATAGCAAACATCTATTCCAGAGACATCATTATATCAGCAGCAAACTCCATTCCTTCATGCTGCTGTTGCAACACGTCGGAGATAGTGGCAATAATGTAACATTTGGCCATATCATCTGAAGTCTTCCATTGCTCATACTCATCTCTTTGCAAAATATTAGATTCATTATTAGGAAGGGGTGGTTTAGGAGTAGTCAGAACAAACTTATGCTTTTCACTTTGCAGAAACAATCCAATTTTCCTTTTCCATGTGACATAATTATCTCCAGTTAAAGTGCTATCTTTCAGGATGTTCATAACTGATGGAGTCATGATTTCAGAATAAATCAAAATTATATATGAGCAAATAATCATGATAAAACACTTTTTAAATATTTATCTTGAATTAAATAAATAATTCAATCATAAAAATTCAAAGGTGATCCAACACCCATAAACGTTACGCCTCCTCTGGGAGTACGTAGCATATACCAGTTGGACTAGGTCCCACCTAATTTTTAACATAACAACCAGCGTTTTCAATTTTAGCCTTGCAATTTTATTAACAATAACTCTTGGGAGGATATTAATAAAATCACATTGAGTGTGTTACCAAGATATCGACCCTCAATTTTCTCTCTCGAAAATCCCTCCTCTGGGAGTAGATTTCATTTAAGTTAATTGTCTAGTCTATCCTTGTAAGGAAGTATTTTGCTAAATTCCATTTATGGACGCCCCTCGGGGGGATTACCAATAAATAATAAAGCTCAACTAACCTTGGAGGCCATAGGTGTTCTAACATACCTTCTCCCACTCAATTATTTAAGGCATGTGATTCAATTCCATAGAATGATTTTACCAAGTTATCTAGATGCCAATTAGATACCTAAATCATTCAATGCTTGTTCATACCAAAAAAGATATATGAGTGGCACTCCTATTCTATATGACATGTTATCATACAACAAAAAATATTGTAATATTTACGGAAATATAAATAGGTACAATTTTGGTCCATCCTAGAAAAGCAAGTAAATTACATTTGTTTGGAATACAAAATATTCTTTCTTGGCGAACAAGTCTTCAAGCGACCATCATCCACTTCCTCACCCCTCGGCTGCCACCTTTGGTTGTGCACACCCCTTGGGTCCATAAAGGGCCACCATGCGCAGCCCATTATGCCCAAAGGACTGTCATGCGCAGCCCATGACACATAAGTGGCTGCCGTGTGCAGCCCATGCACCTAACAAGCGTAGCTACGCGCTAACGTGCAAGCACGCTTGTTGCCATGGTGTGCACGGTACCAAGCTTGTTCCGATTGCTTCCTCTTCCGCTTCTAATTCTTCAACTCTTCGAATCTTTGAAACTTGAATGTATTACAGCATATTTTACACAATAAATTACTGCAGTATTTTTTTTTAATTCACTGCAGTAATTTTTACACAAGAAAAACTGCACTATTTTATACAAAAAAAAACTACAGTATTTTTTAATACAATAAAAAATAGAGAATCTAGCAACTACCAAAAAGGAACTTATGACAATAATAGGCCACCCTTCTTGTTACAATTCCGAAACAAAAATACATTGAAATTCTAAGACCAAAATCGAGTAATAACAATTCACTTTATAATAACATATATAAATCCATACATGCCACATGTAATTATATATGCGAATACCTAGAGTGTCATCTCTTTCTAAAACATGCATAATCACAATAAAAAGAAATATATTCATGTATATATACGTTAATTACTTAAAGGGTACAACCAGGCTCTGATACCAATTGTAGGGAAAAATACGAAAACGCAGCTGAAGCGTGACTAAACACGAATTTAGTATAGTTTAAAAATTTTCCAATATTTGAACCTTAACCCTTTAATTAATTAAACATACATATATTCAAAAGATATCATACCTCTTGTCGCGTGATCCAATTGACTTAGCGTCGATAGTAATCTGCAAGATCTTCCAATCCGATCAAGAACTTGAACACCTAGGAGCGTGGTCTCCCTATTCTTTGAATTGCGTACCTAAGAATGGAAAAACGAAATCTTCTTTCCTGATTGTTAATCACATAAACTCCAAGAGCCTAGAAAGATCATTCTGGTCACTTTTGAATCACAATCGTTATGATTGAAACTTGCGTGAACCTAAATCGAAAGTGTGCACAAAACCTTTTTATGTAAAGGCTTGCAAGTGCACTATCGAATTTAGAACTATCTTTCTCTCTTCCTCTTGGCCGAATTTTCACTATGTTCTAGAGTTGGAATTTTTTTTATTCAAAAGCAAGAGAATAAAAAATTCTCTGTCTAAAAAAAAGCTTTTTTTTCTTCCTTTTGGCCGAATTTTCACTATGTTCTAGAGTTGGAATTTTTTTTTATTCAAAAGCAAGAGAATAAAAAATTCTCTCTCTAAAAAAAAACTTTTTTTTTTCTTCCTATCACTATTAATTCTGAAATTAATAATATATATAGGTATACAAATCCTTTCCTAAAGAGGATTTACTTGGTGGGCAAGAATCCTATCTCTAGGTGGATTTACTTGGTGACAAAGAATCCTTTTTCAAAAAAAAAAATTTCTTTTCCACACCAAGACTCCTAATCCAACTCAAATAGTGTATTTGTGATTATATTAAAGACTTCCTTATTTGATTAGATAAATAAATTCTTTATTTATCAACTTACCAAATTAAGTCTTTTATATTTATTATACTACTATAATAGTATACTACTAGGAAACATAATTCCTAGTCAAAAAAAGATTTTGATTTTTAATTAAATAATTAATTAATCAATTAATTAATTTCCATTTAATCAAACAATAAAATAAAATAATATTTTAGGCTATTATTATACCTTTGCCGCCCACACACAAAAAATATGGGCCAAATATTATTTTCTTATTTTATTTAATCCATTCATACTTTAAATAAAAGCCCACATATGAACCAGACCCATTCTTACTAAAAGAAACAAGCCCACATGCCTCTCATTAATATATTAATATAATTTGAGCAGCCCATTAAATAAATAATGTGCAAATTATATTTTTAATATATTAAATACAATTCTAGATGGACCCATAAATTAGTCCGGTAGAATATATCAAGTGATCCATGCAAGTCCGTGTGGATTGGGGATCTTGGCAGGCTATCTAAATTTAAGCTCCAATAGACATAACCTAATCACAATCAACAAATGATTCACTTAGGTCTGATCTATTAATTTTAGCTCATTCCACTAAAGAGCTAAAATTGAACTCTTAAATAAAGATAGAATAAGAAGATGTTTCTCATTCATACCCTATACAATCTTATTGGAGATAGTATATCCTCGTATATAATATCAATAATCGCCAAGAGCTCATAGACCGCTTATAGCTCTCCTAGTTACCATATTTACTCATATGACCACGTTTTGCACTTGGATATTTTGACTTGTCCGGAAGCCATGTTTTCAATAGACATTATCGAAAACTCAACGTTGAGATTTAATATTCAATACCTCAAAATATCCATATGATAATATTATACTCTCATTCAATAAATTGAGCCACGATGTCCATATCTATAAATGAAGTCCTCTATCGATTAACAAATGAATACCACCAAACTATCGAGGATAGACTATGGTATATAAGCGTACTCATTGATAGCTCAAATGATAACACTTGCAATCATATAAGTCCATCATTTATCTCAGGATTAAAAAAGACTCTCTAATTGTCCTCATAAAGAAAAGACTTGTATCTACTGACGGTTCTAGATAAAATATTTCATTGTGATCCTGTTCAATGCACCCAGTGCACTAGATTCTTTTACTCGAAGACCCTTTCGATGATTTTAGACTCATCATAACTCATTTGAACCCACTCAAATGCGAACAAATGAATTCTACAACTTTATCAAGATAAAAGTGCCCAATCTTTAATTTAAGTTGTGAACGTTTATTGAAGACTGACTAAAAAATTGTGTCTACCTCATACATATCCAGATGTACGAACAATTCTTTCTTTCTCATAGTCTTTTGACCTTATGATTATTTACTTTGACAATTATCATTATAAATGCTATAAGATTTTGTAAAACCAGAAATCACTTTTTTCATATGAAAAGATTGTCAATTACAATATTACACTCTTGCTATTGAGCATAATCCTAACATCCATTGCATGAATCATTCATGGGTCTTCATCATTCATGACTTGATAAGTAAGAACAACATCTCATCTTTGTTTATTGTTCTTTAAGTCCAAGAATTCGTTTTTAATGCATAAGATTTATAGAAATCATTTATTGAATGCATTTATTGTTCTTTCATTCATTTTGAATGCATTCATTATTTATTTGGTATAAATATAATTTTAACTTATTTCTTTCTTGCACTTGGTTCCTAGGGTGTTTGATGAATTGCCTTGTCTCGACGAGCCTTGATTTTTTTAGATCATTTTTTTTTTCATTTGATCTCATTGTGCACCGGGGATGAACTTGGCATTATTTTTAGGGCTAATTACACTGAACCCCTTGAGGTTTGGACAAGTTACACTTAGATGGATAAATTCCTTTATTATACACTAACACCCCCAAAATTTAAATTTGACTTTAAAAATACCTAAAATGCCCTTAGTTATATTATTTTACACTTTATTTTTTTTTACCTTTTAATCAAACACTTTATAAACTTTAATAAAAAAAATTAAATAAAAGATATGATTCATTAAATAAATAAATAGTTTTTTTTAATTAATTAAATAAATAAATATTTTGAATAAATAAACAATTTTAAAATAGATAAATAAATGAATAGTTTTTAAAAATAAAATAAATAAATAGTTTTAAAAAATAAAATAAATAATTAGTTTTTAAAAAATAAATAAATAAATTTAAAATATAAATAAATAAGTGAAAAACTTAAAAACATTAATTTTTTTTAAGGATATTCATTCATATGGAGAAGAAAAACTCTAAATATCTAAACTTTTACTGTAAAGATGATGGTGAGAGAAGCTTCAAGGTTCCCAACACTCGTTAGATATTTAGAGCTTATATTGTCCCTATTAATAGATATTCTTAAAATAATTAATTTTTTTTTTAATTTTTTCACTGATTTTTTAAACTATTTATTTATTTATTTATATAAAACTATTTATTTATTTGATTTTTTTAAAACTTTTTTTATTTAATGTTTTAAATTATTTCTTTACTTAATTTTTGAAAAATTATTTATATATATAATTTTTTAATACTATTTATTTATTTAATTTTTAAAACTATTTATTTATTTTTAATGAATCATATCTTTTATTTAATTTTTTTATTTTATTAAAGTTTATAAAGTGTTTGATTAAAAGGTAAAAAAAATAAAGTGTAAAATAATATAACTAGGGGCATTTTAGGTATTTTGAAAGTCAAATTTAAATTTTGGGGGTGTTAGTGTATAATAAAGAAACTTATCCATCTAAATGTAACTTGTCCAAACCTCAAGGGGTTCAGTGTAATTTGCCCTTATTTTTATTGTAAAACTGAAGAGCCAAAGAGCTGAATTGACCCGCTAAGTTGAATAGCTACGACGAGCTGAGTTATTACCACATCGAGCTAAATCGGTTGACACCTAAGATTTGGTGCTCGGATACTGTTAAGTCTCTTTATTTTAATGTGGTCCCAACTTTTTGATACTTCACTCTGTCTTGTTAAAGCGATAAATTTTTTTTTTCCGCCCAGATAGAGTTTTTTTGTTACGAGTTGGGCTATGTCTAACTGCCTTGTATAGAATGAACATTTTTCTGTTTAACTAATTTTGACTTCACGCCATTTGCCTTTGTTTGACTTTTTTCTTTTTTTTTCTGGCTCATTCGGTCGAATATGAGACCCTCTTTAGCGTCGTTCAGCTTTGCTCGAATTCTTTTATATTTGAGCGGAACTTACTAACGCTCAGATCCTTCCTTGGCGGCGTACTGACTCTTTTCTCAGGTTAATTTTCGTCCATCTTGAATCTTTGCCTTTTAAGCACTTTACTTTTATTAATTTGCAGTTCAATCAACAAAAATTCCAAAGGATTCAAATTGCAAAGCCAAGAACAGTGTTCAAATCTTTTTAATCATCTTTGTTATCAAAGATAAACTAGCAGCTCAGACACCCGCCATGGTGGGTGAAGGTGCCTGAGAGACTGAGAAGCAAAGTCTTAGGACCTAACGCGCATGTCGAACTGACTGGATGCATATAAAGCACTGCCAGCAATTCGCCACCCCGAAGATGCCGGTTACACCGGGAAAACACTCGGGTACGCCAACAGGGAGAAGCATGGTGAGATGTGTTTGGTTGTGTTAGTACTTAACTAACGATTATGCAAACCCTTGTAAGCAGACAAAATCGGGAGACATCTTTGGTAATTTATTTACATGGAAAAACATGGTAAAATGGGATAAGGATTCCAAAACACTGTTTGGCCAGAATTATGACGGTCAGATATCAACCCGAGCAAAGAGCTGAGACACTGACCAATCCAGTTGCAAAGAGCAAGAAATCAAGGAATACAATATTTGAGCAAGATTATCAACATTTTCTGATCAAAATGAACTTCATCCATAAAGCCCAAAGAGGGCAAAGTTCAAGATGGTCGGAAATTAGGATCCATCTTTGAGTGGATATTACTAACGCTTGAATCCTTCCTTGGCGATGTCCTGACTGTTTGCTCGGGTTAATTTTTATCCATCTTGAATCTTCGGCTTTTAAGCACTTTACTTTTATTCTTCTATGATTGATTTGGTCAATGTCTTGGCTACTTGCTCAGGCTAATTTTCGACCATTGATCGGGCCAAATATGTACTATATTTAGGCCCTCAGATCCTTACCTTATGTTCTGTTTTCGTGTGTTTTTGTGTCTCTTATGGGTTGTTTTGTGCTTATTTGTAGGAAATGATTCAGAGGCAGGCTTGGAAGCACATTGTGGTGATTCCACCAGAAAAGGGGCGAAAGCAAAGGCAAAGAAGCACAAACACGTCTACAGTGCGGGTCACAACAGCACTCCAGCTGCACTCATGTGCATAGCCGGGGCAGAATGCAAGTACAGAGATAAAGTGCGGGTACAGTGTGGGTCAGCTAACCGCACTCCACCCGCACTAATGCCAAACCAGAGAAGCTGCTCTGACACCTGACATTAGAGTGCAGGTGCTGTGCGGGTCAGCAAACCGCACTCCACCCGCACTTTCACCAAGAACAGAAGAACAGAATCGCACCTGACACTAGAGTGCGGGCACCGTGCGGGTCATCAAACCGCACTCTACCCGCACTTGCATCAAGAACAGAAGAGCAGAATTGCACCTGACATTAGAGTGCAGGTACTGTGCGGGTCATCCAACCGCACTCTACCCGCACTGTTGCTCAAGACAGAAGGTAGATTTTGCACCTGAGAGGGAAGTGCGGTCACAGTGCGATGCCAAGTGTGGGCCAAATGCGGGTAATTCAACCGCACTCCACCCGCACTAATGTCTTGATCCGAGAACTGAAGTTGCAGGCAACCCATACAGTGCGGGTACAGTGCGGGTAAATCACCCGCACTCCGAGCGTGCCAGTCTGATTTTCAAAGCTTAAGTGACCTGTAAGTTCCTCATATTTTGATTGGCTTATTTCGTTGACAAACCACATTGGGGATTATTCTTTGTAAGGGTAATTTAGGCCTCTTGAGTGTGATCAAGCTTCAAGGACATCATCTCTCTCAAAGAGCACTTCAAAGGTATCTCACTAGTTTAACTTTCTTTGAAGAGATCTAGTTGCACACACTCACTTGCATGAATTATGTTTCTATCTTCATATAATTGAATGATGTTTTGTATGCCTCTTTTCACACTCCACACTTGCACATTTTGCACATCACTTAGTGTGTTGAGTTTGCCCAGAAAAGAGAATTTCTTCTCTTAGCGCGGCCTAGACCGCTTGGCAAGACTTGCTTGCACCGCGGCATACAGAGCGGTATACCTCATCAGAGTCATGCTTCATGTACCGCTTCCTGTACACTTGCACGCAAAGCGACCCAAGTCGCGGTGTTGTCCAGTAAGCCTCTGTTGCCCATACCGCGGCCTGTGCACCTGCATGCACAGCGCCCTGCACCGCGTTGTTGTCCAGACGGTGCACTGCTGTGTGTACCGCGGTCTGGACGCTTGCCTGCGACGCGGTCCATCTAGCGGTATTGACGGGATTTTATGCCCTAAGTTCAAAACGACGCTATTTCAACTAGGGCTCCCATATATATGCTCTATCTTCTTCCTTGCTCGTTTTTATGAGTTCAAGAAGCCATTTTTGATAGGCCAAGCTTTCCTTAGAGAGAGAAACTCCCAAGAACTCATCTTTACTCAACCAAACACAAATCCATATGCATCTAACCTCTCCAAGCATTATCTCATCATGGATTCTTCTTGCTTTCATTGACTAGGTAACTTGAACATACCCTAAATCTCTTTGTATTTATTTATGTTCTTGTTTGCCTAGGGTTAGCTCTTTTATGTGATTTTATTGCATATCTTTATGTTTATTGGAATTTATAACATGATTGAGTAGTTGTGTGTTGGTTGAGAGCCTTGTTCATTAATAGCTAGCATTTAGGACGATTTTACCCTTCTAGCTAAATCTTCATGCATTTGCATTTAGATATTGATATCTAGGATTTGCATTTATTGACATCTTTAAATCCTTAGATAAGCATTTATTGTTGCCTAGCATTAATTGCATGTTTGAATATCTTTACATATTCACATAGGTTGTTTAACCTCTTCATTGATTGTTAAGCTTTGTGACTAAGTGAGTTAGTGCACAAGCTTGTGGGCAAGAATCACTATTAAAGGCCCGTTGGGTAGAGTGAAAGGGTTAGTGACCAAGTAGGTGTGACTTGAGGTCAACCTAGGTTGTAAACTTTCGTTCAAATAGTGGATTTGAGGACCGTATGTGGCTAGAAGGATAGCCTGTGAGTTTTGCCCAGTTGGAGGGTTTCTCACGTAAATCAATCCTTGTGTTTTTATTGTTTTCCGCTTATTTATATTGGATTCATTGATTGCTAATATGGAGTAGAATTATTAAAATTGATTAAGTCGAAAAGTTGGTAATAAATCAACTAAAACCTATTCACCCCCCCTCTAGGTTGTATTAGACACACTTTGTGTATTTTCAATTGGTATCAGAGCGGGTTCCTAGATACACTTAGGTTATCCTTGCTCGTTGTGTGTCTTGCATTTTGTTTGTGTTTGTTGCATCATAAACATTCATCTCATTCATACCCAAACATTATGAGTGGGAACGGAAGTGGTAATGAGGGAGCCTCTAGCACAAGACCCCCTTTGCTCACCGGAATAAACTATGCCTCTTGGAAAGGCAAAATGGAGTCTTACATTTGCCAAATAAATGACCGAGCATGGATGGCAATTAAAGATGGCTACACTCTTTCAGGAAAAGACTCTTGAAGACGAAAGTGTAGTTCCCAAGCCAAAGTCGGAATGGTCGACTCAAGAGTTTGAAGCATCCAAGTGGAACAACAAGGCTATGCATGCTATTCTTTGTGCAATGGATGACAATCAGTACAAATTGATCCAAACAACAAGAATTGCAAAAGAGGCATGGGAGATTCTAGAGACGGCCCATGAGGGAACCGAGGTGGTCAAGGACTCCAAGCTTCAAGTCCTCCAAACACAATTCGAGCAAATTAGGATGGAGGAGGATGAGTGCTTCAACGACTTTCAAGTGAAGTTGATGGACATAGTCAATCAGAGCCATCAACTTGGTGATCCCTATTCGGATAGGAGGATCAATCAAAAAATTATGAGGTCGCTTCCAGCAAGATTTGAGTCAAAAGTGACGGCTCTTGAGGAGAATAGTGACTACAAGAATATGAAGCCAAGTGAAGTTATTGGAAGGCTTCTAGCATATGATTCTAGATGGACGCCCACACCTACACCTCAAAAGAAGCAAAAGAGCATTGCTCTGAAGACTTCTAAGGTTGAGAAGGAGGAAGAAGACTCAGACGAAGAAATGGCCCTCATGGTGAAAAGATTCAAGAAGTTCATCAATTTTGAGAAGGGGGGATTTGGATCCAAAGGAAAGGAGATAAAGAAGAAGACTCCTTTCAAGAAGTTTGAGTCAAGTGAAGACAAGCCCACAAGAAAAGGGATTCAATGCTTTGAATGTGGAGGTTTCGGACACATCTCCACGGATTGTGGAAATTTGAAAAATAAGAAGAAAGGAAAGGCCATGGCCGCCACGTGGAGCGATGGTGATGACTTGGAAGAAGAAGGAGAATCCTCAGATGATGAGGATCTTGTGGCAAACTTCATTGCCTTCGCATCTTCTCTCAAGAGTAAGGAAGCAATAGATGATGAAGAGGTAGAAAAATAAAGTGAAGATGACTCTAGCAATGGTGACTCTTCATCCCATTCAACAAATATGGATGTAGGAGGAATGGATCTTGAAGGCTTCATTGAGCATTTTCAAAGCTCAAGATTGAAGATGAAGAAAGAGATTCAAAGGCTAAAAGGAGAGAATCTCAAGCTATCCGCCGAAGCTACTCACTTAAATAAAGAAGTGAAGATAGCCAAAAGGAATGAGGAATTGATGGAAAAGGAGCTTGAAGAAGCTAGAGAGATCATTGCTAAGATGACTTCAAGCACGAATAAACTTGACCACATGTTGGGAGTTGGCAAAAGGCCAAGTGATAAGAAAGGTCTTGGCTATGAAGATGACAAGGAGACCTCATCCTCAAGCAAGATTGTGTTTGTCAGGAGTTTGGATAACAAAGAGCCTCCACCCCCACAATATCCTAGGAAGAAGATCGAACTAGGAGAGTGCTCTAAAGATCCTCAAGTCAAGGCTGCACAAGGGAAACAAGCTCAAGCTCAATCAACAAGGGTGCATCAAGCAAGTTTCCCTCAACCGAAATACCATCAAGTCAGAAAGCAATTCATGCAAGGTCAATCAAGGAAGCAATTCATTCCAACTCAAAAACAAAGAAGAAGAGAACCAATCCAACACCAAAGACAAGCTCATATGCGTGGGAAAGCCCCTTTGTACTCACAAGGGCATGGTATGTCTTCTTATTTTATTCCCACTTGTCACTTTTGTGGTGTTGATGGTCATATCAGACCAAATTGCTTCAAATACATTGAAATGTGTAGAATCAAGAGCATGATTGAAAGAAATAGAGCTAGAGCTAAAATGCATGTTCCTAGGAAATCTAGAGCAAATTTGCATGATCCTAGGAAATCTAGAGTCAATGTGACTAATACCACTAGGAATGAGAACATTACACCTAGGTGGATTAGAAGGGATAACTATTCTTGCTATGTGGCTCAAATTGCCTTGATGGCAAATGCCTCTAACACTTGGTATCTGGATAGTGGGTGTTCTAGGCATATGACGGGGAACAAGAGCTTCTTTAAATCCCTTGTCTTGGAAGATGGAGGATTTGTCACCTTTGGTGATGGATCTAGAAAGAAAGTCATAGGGAAAGGAACCATTTCCATTCCCGATTTACCCTCCTTGTCCAATGCTTTACTTGTTGATGGCTTGCAAGCCAATCTTATAAGCATTTCTCATCTTAATGATGATGGACTCTCTGTATTGTTTAACAAAAATGATTGCTCTATTTTAATGCCAAATGGACAAACCTTGCTAAAAGGAAAGAGATCTAGTGACAATTGCTATTGTCTCGAAGCTAGTGCTATCTCTTGCAATATGTCCAAATGTGAGGAAATTGAGTTATGGAATCAAAGACTTGGCCACATGAACTTTCGAGATTTGAGGATCTTAGATAAGTTCAAGGTTGTGCGTGGCCTCCCTAAGCTTGGGAAGAAAGTCGATGGAGTTTGTGGACCTTGTCAACAAGGGAAACAAACCAAAAGTATGCACAAGAAAGGCAAGTATCTCGCAACCAAAGAGCCATTAGAGCTTCTACATATGGACCTTATGGGTCCCATGCAAACCGAGAGTCTCGGCGGCAAGAGATACATTTTTGTTTGTGTTGATGATTTCTCTAGATTTACATGGACATATTTTCTTAGAGAAAAATCTGAAACTTTTGAAAAATTTAAAATGCTTTGCACTAAAATTCAAAATGAAAAGAACTCACACATTAAAAGCATTAAAAGAATTAGGAGTGACCATGGGAGGGAATTTGAAAATGCTTGCTTTGTAAGCTATTGCAATAGCTTAGGCATTTCCCATGAGTTTTCGGCTCCTAGAACTCCTCAACAAAATGGGGTTGTTGAGAGGAAGAATAGGGTCCTTCAAGAGATGGGCCGTGTGATGTTGCTTAGCAACAATGTCCCTAGGAACCTTTGGGCTGAGGCTGTCAATACGGCTTGCTACATAGGAAATAGAGTCTTCCTAAGGCCTGGTACTAGGCAAACCTCCTATGAATTATGGAAAGGTAGGAAGCCAAATATTAGCTATTTCCACTCATTTGGGAGCAAATGCTACATTCTAAATGACCGAGATCAACTTGGCAAGTTTGAAGCCAAGAGTGATGAGGGGATTTTTATTGGCTATGCCCTTAATAGTAAGGCCTATAGAGTTTTCAATTTAAAAACTCAGAGTGTCATGGAATCATCTAATGTCGTCATAGATGATTGTAGGCCTAAGACTAGAGACCATGATGAGGAGGTCATTGTGCTTGATGATCCTTTCTTGGAGAAGAATGTTGAGACTTCAATTGATGTGAAGTCAAGTCTTGATGAAGAGGTCATCCAACCTCTTGATAGAGATCCATCTTTGGACTCTAAAGAACCCGCTCCATGGGTTAGACATCTCCACAATAAGAATGACATTCTTGGAGATATGAATGAGGGTGTTAGGACTAGGCGTCAAATAGCTAATCAAATTAGCTACACTTGTTACACCTCTCAAATTGAACCCAAAAAGGTTGATGAAGCCTTGAATGATGAGTTTTGGGTTCTTGCCATGCAAGAAGAGCTAAACCAATTTGAAAGAAATGAGGTTTGGACTCTTGTTCCTAGACCCAAGGATACTAATGTCATAGGCACCAAATGGGTTTATAGGAATAAGTCGGATGAGAATGGCAACATTGTGCGCAACAAGGCTAGACTTGTAGCACAAGGATACTCTCAAATTGAGGGTATTGACTTTGAGGAGACTTTTGCTCCGGTTGCCGGTCTTGAGTCCATAAGGCTTCTTTTGTCCATATCATGTGTGCACAAGTTCAAATTGCATCAAATGGATGTTAAGAGTGCCTTCCTAAATGGTCTCTTGCATGAGGAAGTGTTTGTTGAGCAACCCAAGGGGTTTGTGGATCCACACCACCCCAATCATGTCTATAGCCTCAAGAAGGCTTTATATGGGTTGAAACAAACACCTAGGGCTTGGTATGAGCGCCTCACTCAATTTCTTGTTGGCAATGACTACACTAGGGGTAGTGTTGACAAAACCTTATTCATCAAGAGGAACAAAGATGAGCTTTTCATAGCTCAAATTTATGTTGATGATATTGTTTTTGGCTCCACCAACAAATCCAAAGTCCAAAAATTTGTTGATGTCATGTCTCATGAGTTTGAGATGAGTCTTGTTGGGGAGCTCAATTACTTCCTAGGTTTGCAAATCAAGCAATTGCATGATGGGATTTTCATATCCCAAGCTAAGTATGCTAAGAACCTAGTGAAGAAGTTTGGCCTTGAGAATGCCAAACATTGTGACACACCCATGAGTACCACCTTAAAACTAAGCAAGGATGCTACTGGCAAGAGTGTGGAACAAAGTCTTTATCGTGGTATGATTGGTAGCTTGCTTTACTTGACCGCAAGTAGACCCAATATAGCCTTTAGTGTGGGTGTGTGTGCTAGGTACCAAGCAGATCCCAAGGAATCCCATCTCTCCTCCGTGAAAAGAATCATTCGGTATATGAATGGGACATCCAACTATGGGATATGGTACTCTTTTGACACTAATGCTAGCTTAGTTGGCTTTAGTGATGCAGATTGGGCAGGAAATTGTGATGATAGGAAGAGTACATCGGGCGGTTGCTTCTTCCTAGGCAACAACTTGGTCTCATGGTTTTGCAAGAAGCAAAATTCCATCTCTCTATCCACAGCTGAAGCGGAATACATAGCCGCCGGGAGTGCTTGCACACAACTCCTTTGGATGAAACAAATGCTTGTGGATTATGGCTTCGATCAAGGTATTCTTACCCTTTATTGTGATAACATGAGTGCAATTAACATTTCAAAGAATCCTGTTCAGCACTCTAGGACAAAGCATATAGACATTAGGCATCATTTCATTAGGGAACTAATTGAAAACAAATGCATTGCACTTGAGCATGTGGGCACTAATGATCAACTAGCGGATTTATTTACAAAGCCCTTAGACTCAACTAGGTTCAAATCACTTAGTAGGTCTATTGGGATTTGTCATATGCCTTGATGTGTTTTGGTGTTTGACCCCTTATGGGGAACTCAAGCAAAGAGAGCAACCTTGCATGTTGGAATAAGCAAAAACTTGATCAACTTTATGCATCTTTATTAATTGCTTGAGTATTCTTGGTTGTGCTTATATATATTCTTATATGTTTTTTTTACTTAATAAGTGTGCCTTGCTTGATTTGTAATCCATGTCACCTATATGTTCAAAAAATACATTTTTGGACTAGGAGATTTTGATTGGGAAAGTACACTTGAATGACCCATAATTTAACTCCATGACATGAGAACCTTTAATGACATGCTTAAAATAATATGCATGATATGCTTTTGATTGCTCTAGTGCAAAATAATACTGATGTCTCATCCAAATTTAGTCTTCTCTCTCTCTTTATCAGTTGAACAAGACTACTATCATACGGGTATCCTACCCGGAAAAATCAAATAGGGTGCAAAAGTCACTCATGTCTTGTTTTGCTCATAAAGTTTGATATAGTTGCTCTTTAAATTGAAATTCATTTTGATAAACTATATCTTGTTTGCTTATAACAAAAGGGTATAAATTGGTTTGAATTCTTTTGGAAACCCTTTTGATGTTTGCTTTGCCAAATACCATTTGCTTGAACCATGATGTTACATGTCTTACATCCAAAGCAACTAAGTCACACATTTTCTTCTAAACAATAAAACCCTCAATGATTCTCTCTCAATTAATTGAGTTGCATAAAGTTGTTGTATATGATTATGCACTTATCTTGCTAATAGCTCTCTTTGCTAAAGTGACCCGCTTGGGGAATACTCCTTTGCCTATCTCATGACAAAAAGGGGGAGTAATGTGGTTTTATTTAAGGGGATTGCATATTTGGAGAGATTGTCCCATTGAGGGGGAGTAACCTATATAGGGGGAGAGCATTTGCATGTTGCATGTTGAAGTTTTCTTTTATTATGCAAATTGCTCTTATTTATCTATCTCTCTTGATCACCTCACATACACTTGTCTTGGAAAGTGTAGTCTCTTTGTTTTGTAGGGATGGCTATTCTACAAGAGCTTGAAGTTTTGAAGACCTAGTATCTAGGTATCTTTTTGTAATGTAGAATATCTCTTTGTTGACCTTTAGTTTTTATTTTTTGTGAGGATGATTTGTGAGTGGTGGTTTTGTCACGAAATAGCCAAAGGGGGAGATTGTAAGTTCCTCATATTTTGATTGGCTTATTTCGTTGACAAACCACATTGGGGATTATTCTTTGTAAGGGTAATTTAGGCCTCTTGAGTGTGATCAAGCTTCAAGGACATCATCTCTCTCAAAGAGCACTTCAAAGGTATCTCACTAGTTTAACTTTCTTTGAAGAGATCTAGTTGCACACACTCACTTGCTTGCATTATGTTTCTATCTTCATGTAATTGAATGATGTTTTGTATGCCTCTTTTCACACTCCACACTTGCACATTTTGCACATCACTTAGTGTGTTGAGTTTGCCTAGAAAAGAGAATTTCTTCTCTTAGCGCGGCCTAGACCGCTTGGCAAGACTTGCTTGCACCGCGGCATACAGAGCGGTATACCTCAGCAGAGTCATGCTTCATGTACCGCTTCCTGTACACTTGCACTGCAAAGCGACCCAAGTCGCGGTGTTGTCCAGTAAGCCTCTGTTGCCCATACCGCGGCCTGTGCACCTGCATGCACAGCGCCCTGCACCGCGTTGTTGTCCAGACGGTGCACTGCTATGTGTACCGCGGTCTGGAAGCTTGCCTATGACGCGGTCCATCTAGCGGTATTGACGGGATTTTGTGCCCTAAGTTCAAAACGACGCTATTTCAACTAGGGCTCCCATATATATGCTCTTTCTTCTTCCTTGCTCGTTTTTATGAGTTCAAGAAGCCATTTTTGATAGGCCAAGCTTTCCTTAGAGAGAGAAACTCCCAAGAACTCATCTTTACTCAACAAAACACAAATCCATGTGCATCTAACCTCTCCAAGCATTATCTCATCATGGATTCTTCTTGCTTTCATTGACTAGGTAACTTGAACATGCCCTAAATCTCTTTGTATTTATTTATGTTCTTGTTTGCCTAGGGTTAGCTCTTTTATGTGATTTTATTGCATATCTTTATGTTTATTGGCATTTATAACATGATTGAGTAGCTGTGTGTTGGTTGAGAGCCTTGTTCATTAATAGCTAGCATTTAGGACGATTTTACCCTTCTAGCTAAATCTTCATGCATTTGCATTTAGATATTGATATCTAGGATTTGCATTTATTGACATCTTTAAATCCTTAGATAAGCATTTATTGTTGCCTAGCATTAATTGCATGTTTGAATATCTTTACATATTCACATAGGTTGTTTAACCTCTTCATTGATTGTTAAGCTTTCTGACTAAGTGAGTTAGTGCACAAGCTTGTGGTCAAGAATCACTATTAAAGGCCCGTTGGGTAGAGTGAAAGGGTTAGTGACCAAGTAGGTGTGACTTGAGATCAACCTAGGTTGTAAACTTTCGTTCAAATAGTGGATTTGAGGACCGTATGTGGCTAGAAGGATAGCCCGTGAGTTTTGCCCAGTTGAAGGGTTTCTCACGTAAATCAATCCTTGTGTTTTTATTGTTTTCCGCTTATTTATATTGGATTGATTGATTGATAATATGGAGTAGAATTATTAAAATTGATTAAGTCGAAAAGTTGGTAATAAATCAACTAAAACCTATTCACCCCCCCTCTAGGTTGTATTAGACACACTTTGTGTATTTTCATGACCTATTTTTGTATTTAGTATAAATAGAAAAGTATAGAAACGTTTAAGGAGCTTTTTGACTCCGTTTAGGACAGATTTAGCATTCTTAGATCTAGTTTCTCTCTCTACCTCTCATCCTTACATTCTCTACTCAACTTCAAGGAAGTTAGGAGATTGGAGCCATTTCAAGGAAGGAGATGTTCTCCAAGGGTTATTTCTTTCTCCTCTCTACTGATTTCCTAGTTGTAATGAGTAGCTAAATCCCCTCTAAGGGGTTGATGGAGTAGTTAGTTTAATATTGGGCTTGTACATAAACTTGATATTATATTGATATTCATGTCTATCTTCCATTGATCTATTCTTGTTGTGAATGTTTATCATTGATTTCTTGTGTAGATACATGATCTTTGCAAGATGTCTTTGTATTATGTATGAGTATTGCATCTAGATATACATCCTATTTAGTTGTTTAATGCTCTAAAGAATAGACGGAAAGTCATGAATTCCGACTCTTGAACCGCGGTTTTAATCTAACCTCGATCGTGTTTCCGGCACTATACATCCTAGGTCGGAATCCGTGAGAGAGTTAGAAGTCATCACTATACATCCTAGGGTGACTATTTGTAATCGGTTGAGTCAATGTTAGGTAGACGAGCTTCATTTCTAGAATCCGGTAAACAATCAACTCTATACATCCTAGGTTGGTAGTTTACAAGGATTAATCCCTAATAGGTGGTCCGCACTATACATCCTAGGTTGGCCACCTTCTAGGGATAAATAACCGACTCTATACATCCTAGGTCGGTTACCTTGAAGAGCCGTGCTATTGGCAAGTTTGTTACATTGCCCAGTATTTGCTTTCGAATCCATTAACTCCTTAGTTTCCATCATCTATATATCCTTCACTCCATATTCCCCCTTCATTTTATTTACTTATTTAATTTAGTGTTATTTAGAGTTGGTTCACAATCTACATTTTCACCAATTCATGTTTTGCTATTATATATATATACATACCATTGCTTTAGCATTAACTAATTTGGCTAACTACGCTCCCTGTGGACGACACCCACTTGCCACTATATTAATGTTTGCAAACTGATTTAGGCTTTGTGAGGTTTCTTAAAATATTATTGACGGACTGATCTTTTAAAACGACATAAGGGAAAAAACGTCTCTGTCAAATGGCGCCGCTGCCGGGGAGCGGCATGTTAGTTTAATTAGTTTTGCATGAGTAAGGCTAGTCTAGTAATATTCCTGCTCTGCCCTATCTGTTTCTCGTTTACGTTGTGCTTTATTTATTGTGAAATTTCAGGATTTTAGGTATATGCACGGACGAAGATCGTTGAGAGGAACAGTGTTGCCAGTTATCGATAACATCAATCGGTTGGGTAGAATAATAGAGCAGTTAGAGGGAAATATGGACGATCATAATCAGCATGAGCAGCATGCTAGAGAGAAAAAGCAACAGGCTCGAGAGAATGAGGGAAGTGTACATGGGGATGAAGAGCTAGGCCTCACCATGGGCGAGTACACTCTCCCGTTTGTAGGGAATGTGCCCACTGCCATAGTACTGGATGATGTAACAAGGCAGTACGAGTTGAAAACTATGCACATCAGCCTCCTACCGTCGTTTAGTGGGTGAAGTACCGAGGATTGCCTCTAATTTATGAAACAATATGGAGCCACCCTAGAAACCTTCCCTGTAATGGCTCGCCAAGTAGTATTGACAAGGGAGCAGCTTCATCTGAGGTGTTTCCAATATTGTCTGAAAGATGCAGCCATGACTTGGTACATGAACTTGAGGCCGGGATCACTGGTGACATGGAGCCTAGTCTGCAAGGTTTTCTTCAACAAGTATTTTCCGTCACAGAAGGCTAAAGACCTAAGGTTGAAGATAGCTTCCTTTGTCGAAGAGGACGGTGAACCATTCCATGAGGCATGGGAGAGGTTCAACTTATTGTTAGCTCAAATGCCACCGCATACATACCATCCAGAACTGAAGGTTAACTCCTTCTATAGTGGACTTTCATCGATAACCCAAATGATGGTGGATAATGCATGCGGAGGTACCATTGCAGACAAGAGGGCAGTTGAAGCTTATGACATTCTGGAGAAGATTGCCTAGAACTCACAACAGAAGACATCACATGTGAGGAGGGGTGGAAGAATGGAAGTGGGTCAGGATACCCAAGTGCAAATCCAGATGTCCAGAATGAACAAGGAGCTTCAATCAATCAAGGAGCTGATAACCGAAAAACTAGGGTCCTCCCAAGGAGTTAGTCAAGTCATGAGGGAGATTGAAGAGGGAGAAGGGCATTTCAGTCAGGAAGAGCAAGCCCAAGCCCTTGGAGAATTTCCAGGGCAGCCTAGGAATGACCCATATTCGAATACATACAATCCAGGGTTGAGAAATCACCCAAACTTGTCTTGGTCCAACAACAACCATGTAGGAGCAACCACTCACCAAGGTGGCAACAACAATTACCAAGGTGGCAACACCAACTTCCAAGGTGGAAACAACAACCAAGGGTACCAAAACCGGGGGTACAATAGATACAATCAAGGAGGAAACAACAACAATCAATAGGGAGGTTCAAGTAGTAACCCACCATCCAACTTCAATTCCCACGCTTCCGCTACCCAACCAAAGGACAAGTCTCTAGAGGAGATAGTGAGTACAGTTATCAAAACTGTTGGTATCGGGTCGGAAGCCCTCAAGAACACCTTGCATGCCTCTGAGCAACGAATGTCAGCTTACATGCAGTCCAATGATCAGAGAGCCAACAGTTATAGAGCGTCAGTGAAGAAGATGGAAACTCAGTTGGCACAGATTTTTGATTCATTGATGAAGAACAAGGAGAAGGCATCAAGCTCCGATGAACATGTTAATGTGTTAGAGGTTGTCCAGTTGGGAAGTGAGGAAACCGAAGCAAGTATGGTAGAGGTCGCGGATAAGGAAGATAGGGGAAGTGACATAGACTCCCCCATTAAACTTGAAGACCCCGAGAGTTTCTTCATAGATGTACAAATTGAGGATTCACCAAAGATGGGAGCGGTCCTTGATATGGGGGCTAGCATCAATATGATGCCATTAGAGGTCTACAAACAGCTGAAGATTCAGTCAATCAAGCCCACCTCCCAGACTCTCATCATGGCTGACAATTCTCCCATCACCCCAGTTGGTATTGTGGAGGAAATTTATGTGAATGTACAAGGTTTGATGGTGCCGGCAGAATTTGTTGTGTTGGATTGCAAAAGAGGAGAATCCAGTGGTAGAGACTGGAAACTACTGTTGGGGAGGCCATTCATGGCCACAGCAAGTATGGTGATTGATATTTGTTCTAGGGACATTTCCTTCAGCTGTGGAGGGAAGAGTGTGAACTTCAAGGTAACATCCCCCGGAACAAGCCAAGTTAGAGATTGTTTAGTCTTTGAGGCACCAAATTCCAGAAAGAAAAGGAGCCGGGTGCTCACCCTTGTGCAAGCCTTTGAGGGTGTCAAGGAGATGGAATTGGGAAACCAAGACTGCATCAAGGAGAGGCAAGAATCAGAATTCGAAGAGGAGGAAGCAAATACTGAACTCTTCGATTAATTAGGTTAGCTTGAACAAGACAACACAAAGCTCAAACTGGAGGTTTATTTGCTGAAGACAGAGAATGTACAGTTGAAGACTAAATTGCATGATCTCTCATCAGTCAACAACGGGTTAACTGAGCAAGCAGTGGAGCTTGCCACCAAAAAGGAGTTAGTCTCCAAGAACTTAGATGCATTGGCAAAGCTCTCAGAAGAGTTTGAGGAAGACTATGGGAGAAGGACAAGGAAACTTTAACTAGGTGTGGAGGAGTCAGCAAAAGCGGTAAGGGAATTGCATGAACAATTGAGCACAAAAGATGATGAGTTGAAAGGGGCTAAGGTCAAGGAGGGGGATTTGATTGAGCAACTCGCCGTGATGGAAAACAATGTCAAATCCCTCAGATTCGGACAACAAAAAGTGGCCCACGCCAACGATCGAACAGGGAGTTTCCCTAACCGTCCTGTTACTTGCTACTTTTGTGCCAAAAAAGGGCACACTAAAGCTTATTGCTTTAGTTTCCAAAGATTAAAAGCAAGTAGAGTTAGATCTAGGATGAACCTACCAAAGGTTAAACAAATATGGGTTCGAAAGGACCTAGTGGGACAAATGAGGAGAGTGGGGAGAGATACAGTGCATAGGCATTTGGCACCGGTTTGGGTGGCCAAGTTGAACGTGCTCCCCATTCCGGTCAAACCTCCTTTGGTTGACCGGGTCCCACTTTGAGTGCATTGCACTCGTTTTTGAATTTATTTTATTGTTTTTATTTTTATTTTTACTTTTCGGATGGTTAGTTTTGTTATTGTAAACTTTTGAGACTGTTTGAGATTGTTTTGGTGTAGATACAGTTGCAGGCCAGAATTCAGGAGTCTGTTCAGAGGAACAGTGCGGTTAGAGTGCGGGTCAGTAACCCGCACTCATCCCGTACTCTGAGGGCATCAGGTAATAGAGTGCGGGTCAGTCACCCGCACTCCACCCGCACTTTTGTCGCGCAGTATATATATGCCTGTCGTTCTCTGGGGCTCCACTTGCCACAAAAGAACAAAACCAACTGCAAACTTCAAATTTTTCCCTCTTCCCAACTAAAGGTATTCCGTGTGTGCCACGTTTTCGATTTTTCGGCAACTAAGGTATGGATTCTTACTCTAATTTCATTTCACATATCTCTAATCCAAAACCCTAACCCTCTTTATCACAATTCTTTTGCCTCTTATGCATGAACTTCATTAGTTAGGGTTTTGACCCCTTGTTTTTGCTTTTGCTAATGTCTAAGAGAGTGGAATGATGGGTGTTATCTATTTTGCATGTGATGTATTCATTGTTAATTGATTTTCTATTGCAATTAGATTTTCAAACTATGAATTGGGTTTATATGGTTGAATGGAAGCCTATACATGAGTTAGAGTCATTTTGTTGTTGATTCGTTCGATGATGAACTGGAATTTTGAGATGTATACATGAATTGAACTCTGCATTTGCTGGTGTCTGGTGACGAGTTAGAGTGCGGGTACAGTGGGGGTCACTCACCCGCACTTCACCTGCACTTTATCCTCTTGGCAGATTTTTTTTGTCCTTTCAAATTCCTGCATCATAACCTCTTGTTTCTTTGATCCGAATATTGCCTTAAAACTGTGTTTAATGTGCAGATGTCAGGAAGACCCAGGAGAACGCCTAGGCAAAGCAGTCAGGTTTCCGAACGAAGACCGAGGAGAGGACCCCAAGTTCCACCACTATGCATCAGGCACCCGGATTTCGAGGAACGCTTAGAATATTTCAAGGAGCGAGACATAGTGGTGGAGAGGGGGATAGCGGTTGAAGAACTGGAAGGCACCCCAATTCCTCTAATGATTGAAGCAAGGGGATGGGAAACCTTTGTTAGCCCCCCCCCCCCCCCCCCCCCCCCCCCCCCGATGTATTGTCGACGTGTGGTCGAAGAGTTCTTTGCTGGGTTGGTACCTGCAACTTTTTAACGCTCTTCTTCGGTTCTGGTCCGTGGGGTAGAAGTCCAGATGACTATAGCGGACATTAACAGGTATTATAGGACTGAGCTTCCAGTTGATCCCGAAGCAGTCGGACGTCTAAGGCAAGGGGTGACTTGGTGCAAATTTTTTGTGACCCAAAATGTGGACTTTGCAAATCAGTTAGTGATCCATCCGATGGATTTTTGGGTGGCCCCTGATCACCGTATGAAGCACACCAACCTAAGGAGTGAGTTGGATTTCTGGCATGTATTCATCTCTCATTCCTTGATCCCTAGAAAGCACAGGACCTCAGTGAACTTCAATGCATCCATGATCCTGTACTGTATACTGCAGAATCAGTTGGTCGACATCGGCTTTCTGATCAAAAGAGAGATCCTTGAGATGGGAGGAGTCAGGGTGGACAAGCAGCCACTCATTTTCCCTAGCTTCATCACCGCATTCTGCAGAACCGCCAGAGTAGATTTTGGATCCGATCCTTTCGAATGCGGTTTGGGGCCAGTTGGGCGATTCACATGGAACGACCAGGTCAGAGAGCGGGACCCCTCTGGTGTCAGGGTCCAAACAGGGAGGAGAAAACCTGCTCGAGGGGGCAGCACGAGCAGGCAGTCGGAAGACATCCCGGAACCACCAGATGTGGAGCCGGTTTACATCGATTATGGTGATTATAGGCCCGCTGCTTCCTCACCCCCGCAGGAGACGTTTGGAGAGGTCCCTTGGCAGACTTTGCTTACAGGATTGGAGAACCTCAGGACCGAGGTCGCCGAAAATAGGAGGCAGATCACTGAGAGCAGGGCGGAAGCCAATGAGTATTTCACGGACATTTGGGGCAACCTCACGGACATGAGGGAGGCACTCAGTCTTCCAAGTTATCCGCAGAAGAAGAAGAGGCCAGCTGCCTTCTCACCTCCTTCAGGGGGGCCAGCCATTGACCCATATGGGGAAGAGCTCCGAGCTGCTATGGAGAGATCCAGGAGGGAGCATGAAGAGCGGATTAGATCAGAGATCGACCCCAAGGGCAAAGGGATCGCCAGTGAACCGGAGAAGGAGTTTTCCGACGATGATTGACCATCCATTCTTGTTCTTTATTATTGATCATAACTTTTATTGCTTGTATTTGTATTTGTATTTTCTTTTAAACGGCTTAGACTTATTTTTCTTTTCTTTTCGCATTTAATTTTCGTTAGTAGAGTTGTTGTGTGGTTTTAAGCTAGGTTGTGTATCTTTTGGGAAGCACACAACAACACGCATGGACATCGACCGATCTTCCTTCTAAAGGGAGTTTTCTACCTTCGGTTTTGTACTTAAAACTTTCAATGAATGCGATTTAGGTTTTTTTTTTTGTTATTATGAATGAGCATGTTTGAATGTATGTCTAGATTCGGTTTGGGGGTGTTGATCCCTCATTCTGCCATTTATTGTGATTTTGCTTGTTCTTTCCAACAGTGAGAGCATTGTTGAGTTTTGGTTTGGGGGTGCATCACGCCTCCGCCGTGTACAGTTTAGTGTCCAATTTTTCAATTTTGTCGCTTGTCCATTTTTCAAACTGTAATCCAGTAAGGGTATGATGCATCTAGAGTGTGCTTTTGGATGAGTTTCTTATATGCCCTGACCTTGTGATATAGTTTGGTGCCACTTGAGGCTTAGCTTGCACCATCATGGGTTAGTCCCACCCGTTGGTATGAAGTATTGGGGACTCATTGTTCCCATGTCTTGTTCTAATAGTGGAGATACCCGTGAGATCACAAACACAAGCATGAAAGTGCATTTTCTGAGTGCATTATTGATTATTCTTAAACACGCCTCTCGTCATGTATGTCATGTGCCATAGGACTTGCATTATTTTGTGAATGCATGATGGATGCTTTCATTCCCTTTTTAGATGGTTGTGGAAGTGATAGTAGGGAATGCATGTTTATTGAAGTACCTCTATAGCCTAAACACCACTTACCATATTGTGCATTCTAAAGCCGATTTGAGGCCAAACACTTACCCTTTCATTTGGTACCACATTCAACCATATACCCAATAGCCTAAACACATGCCTACCCTTGTACTAATCATGTTAGGATGGGAAATGGTAGTGAGAAAAGGGGTTAAAATGGTCCCACAGTGGGTAAAATGAGATAGATGTTGAAAATATGAAAGAAAAGGGTAAGTTATGCACTCTAAATGCCTAAGAAAGGGAAAATGGTAACAACTCAAATGGAGTACAACATTGTTATTTGGAAATTGTTAAAAGAAAAATTTAAAGAAATATTGTACTTGAAGTGCCATATTGAGAATGTTTTATGCTAAAAACGCCCAAACGGAATGCAAACGTTGAGGGCAAAATGTGAGTTAAATGGTTTCCTAGAGGGTTGCATTTAAAGCAAGAAAAGAACATGGTGTGGGAGTAGGGATATATTCTAGCATGATTGGTGAGTTTGAACTCCTAAATTTCCATATTTTTTTTGTGTAAACTCATTCAACCCCACAGCCACACTATAACCGGTTGAAAAGCCCTATATGATCCATGTAAGTCTAGTTTGGGAATGTAGGTTGAAGCACGATCTTTCGCATCCATGGCATGGTGACTCATTCCTAGGATAGTTCATTGCTTAAATCTTATGCAGAATCTTCTTTGCATACTTGTTGTGTGGAACTTAGGACTCTTGAGGAAAGAAAAGAGGGAATCCATGTGAGCTTTAGAATTGAAGCGAATTATGTTCAAGGTATGGGAGTAAGTGGTCCTAAATTCATGAATGCCTTTAGGTATGGGATTCGTGTTCGTACAAGCCTCCCTTGGGTGTCTCCAAATTGCTCTTGATCTTGTGCATATGTTTTTCTCCTCTCTATCACTTCTATTTGTATCATATCACACATGGGACTTGCGACATTGTTGATGTATTGTTTAGGTATATAGAAATTACTTTTAGTTGGCGTCTTACTGTTTTGAATAGATTTGCTCGAGGATGAGCAAAGGTTTGGTTTGGGGGTGTTTGATCGGGCCAAATATGTACTATATTTAGGCCCTCAGATCCTTACCTTATGTTCTGTTTTTGTGCGTTTTTGTGTCTCTTATGGGTTGTTTTGTGCTTATTTGTAGGAAATGATGCAGAGGCAGGCTTGGAAGCATATTGTGGTGATTCCACCAGAAAAGGGGCGAAAGCAAAGGCAAAGAAGCACAAACACGTCTACAGTGCGGGTCGCAACCGCACTCCAGCCGCACTCCAGCTGCACTCATATGCATAGCCGGGGCAAAATGCAAGTACAGAGATAAAGTGCGGGTACAGTGCGGGCCAGCTAACCGCACTCCACCCGTACTAATGCCAAACCAGAGAAGCTGCTCTGACACCTGACATTAGAGTGCGGGTGCTGTGAGGGTCAGCAAACCGCACTCCACCCGCACTTGCACCAAGAACTGAAGAACAGAATCGCACCTGACACTAGAGTGCGGGCACTGTGCGGGTCATCAAACCGCACTCTACCCGCACTTGCATCAAGAACAGAAGAGCAGAATTGCACCTGACATTAGAGTGCGGGTACTGTGCGCGTCATCCAACCGCACTCTACCCGCTACTGTTGCTCAAGACAGAAGGTAGATTTTGCACCTGAGAGGGAAGTGCGGTCACAGTGCGATGCCAAGTGCTGGCCAAGTGCGGGTAATTCAACCGCACTCCACCCGCACTAATGTCCTGATCCGAGAACTGAAGTTGCAGGCAACCCATACAGTGCGGGTACAGTGCGGGTAAATCACCCGCACTCCGAGCGTGCCAGTCTGATTTTCAAAGCTTAAGTGACCTATTTTTGTATTTAGTATAAATAGAAAAGTATAGAAACGTTTAAGAAGCTTTTTGACTCCGTTTAGGACAGATTTAGCATTCTTAGATCTAGTTTCTCTCTCTACCTCTCATCCTTACATTCTCTACTCAACTTCAAGGAAGTTAGGAGATTGGAGCCACTTCAAGGAAGGAGATGTTCTCCAAGGGTTATTTCTTCCTCCTCTCTACTGATTTCCTAGTTGTAATGAGTAGCTAAATCCCCTCTAAGGGGTTGATGGAGTAGTTAGTTTAATATTGGGCTTGTACATAAACTTGATATTATATTGATATTCATGTCTATCTTCCATTGATCTATTCTTGTTGTGAATGTTTATCATTGATTTCTTGTGTAGATACATGATCTTTGCAAGATGTCTTTGTATTATGTATGAGTATTGCATCTAGATATACATCCTATTTAGTTGTTTAATGCTCTAAAGAATAGACGGAAAGTCATGAATTCCGACTCTTGAACCGCGGTTTTAATCTAACCTCGATCGTGTTTCCTGCACTATACATCCTAGGTCGGAATCCGTGAGAGAGTTAGAAGTCATCACTATACATCCTAGGGTGACTATTTGTAATCGGTTGAGTCAATGTTAGGTAGACGAGCTTCATTTCTAGAATCCGGTAAACAATCAACTCTATACATCCTAGGTTGGTAGTTTACAAGGATTAATCCCTAATAGGTGGTCCGCACTATACATCCTAGGTTGGCCACCTTCTAGGGATAAATAACCGACTCTATACATCCTAGGTCGGTTACCTTGAAGAGCTGTGCTATTGGCAAGTTTGTTACATTGCCCAGTATTTGCTTTCGAATCCATTAACTCCTTAGTTTCCATCATCTATATATCCTTCACTCCATATTCCCCCTTCATTTTATTTACTTATTTAATTTAGTGTTATTTAGAGTTGGTTCACAATCTACATTTTCACCAATTCATGTTTTGCTATTATATATATATACATACCACTGCTTTAGCATTAACTAATTTGGCTAACTCCGCTCCCTGTGGACGACACCCACTTGCCGCTATATTTATGTTTGCAAACTGATTTAGGCTTTGTGAGGTTTCTTAAAATATTATTGACGGACTGATCTTTTAAAACGACATAAGGGAAAAAACGTCTCTATCAGCCATCTTGAACTTTGCTCTATTTGGGATTAATGAATGAAGTTCCATTTGATCAGAAACTGTTGATAATCTTGCTCGAATCTTGTATTCGTTGATTTCTTGCTCATTGCAACTGGATTGGTCGGTTTCTAAGATCCCTGTCCCAATTTACCATGTTTTCCCATGTAAATAAATCACCAGGGGCGTCTCCCGATTTTGTCTACTTACAAGGGTTTGCGGAATCGTTAGTGAAGTATTAACACCGTCAAACACATCTCACTATATATTTTCCCGATGGCGTACACGAGTGTTTCCTGGTGTAACCGGCATCTTCGGGGTGGTTGGATTGATGGCAGTGCTTTATATGCACCCTGAAATTACACAAAGTGTGTCTAATACAACCTAGAGGGGGATGAATAGGTTTTAGTTGATTTAGTACCAACTTTTTGACTTAATCAATTTTAATAGTCCTACCCCATATTAGCAATCAATCAATCCAATATAAATATGCGGAAAACAATAAAAACATAAGGATTGATTTACGTGAGAAACCCTCCAACTGGGCAAAACTCACGGGCTATCCTTCTAGCCACATACGGTCCTCAAATCCACTATTTGAATGAAAGTTTACAACCTAGGTTGACCTCAAGTCACACCTACTTGGTCACTAACCCTTTGACTCTACCCAACTGGCCTTTAATAGTGATTCTAGACCACAAGCTTGTGCACTAACCCACTTAGTCACAAAGCTTAACAATCATTGAAGAGGTTAAACAAATTATTTTAATATGTAAAAAATATTCAAACATGTAATTAATGCTAGGCAACACTAAATGCTTATCTAAGGATTTAAAGATGTCAATGAATGCAAATCCTAGATATCAATATCTAAATGCAAATGCATGAAGATTTAGCTAGAAGGGTAAAATCGTCATAAATGCTAGCTATCAATGAACAAAGCTCTCAACCAACAAACAACAACTCAAACATGTTATAAATGCCATTAAACATAAAAATATGCAATAAATTCATATAAAGGAGCTAACCCTAGGCAAACAAGAACATAAATAAATACAGAGATTTAGGGCATGTTCAAATTACCTAGTCAATGAAAGCAAGAAGAATCCATGATGAGATGATGCTTGTAAGATGTTAGATGCACATGGATTTGTGTTTGGTTGAGTAAATATGAGTTCTTGGGAGTTTCTCTCTTTAAAGGAAGCCTGGCCTCTCAAAAATGGCTTCTTGAACTCACCAAAAACGAGCAAGGAAGAAGAGAGAATATATATATGGGAGCCCTAGTCAAAACTGAGTCGTTTTGAACTTAGGGCAAAAAAACCCATCAATACCGCTTGATGGACCGTGTCGCAAGCAAGTGTCCAGACCGCGGTACACACAGCAGTGCACCGTCTGGAAAACAACGCGGTGTAGGGCGCTGTGCATGCAGGTGCACATGCCGCGGTATGGGCAATAGTGGCCTACTGGACAACATCGCGACTTGGATCGCTATGCGTGCAAGTGTACAGGAAGCGGTACAGGAAGCATGACCCTACTGAGGTATACCGCTCTGTATGCCGCGGTGCAAGCATGTCTTGCCAAGCGGTCTAGGCAGCGCTAAGAGAAGAAATTTTGTTTTCGGGGCTAACTCAACACACTAAGTGATGTGCAAAAAGTGCAAGTGTGGAGTGTGAAAAGTGGCATACAATACATCATTCAATTATATGAAGATAAGAACATAATGCATGCAAGTGAGTGTGTGCAACTAGATCTCTTCAAAGAAAGTTAAACAAGTGAGATACCTTTGAAGTGCTCTTGAGAGAGATGATGTCGTTGAAGCTTGATCACACCCAAGAGGCCTAATTTACCCTTACAAAAATAATCCCCAATGTGGTTTGTCAACGAAATAAGCCAATCAAAATATGAGGAACTTACAATCTCCCCCTTTGGCTATTTCTTGACAAAACCACCACTTACAAATCATCCTCACAAAAAAATAAAAACTAGAGGTCAACAAAAAGATATTCTACATTACAAATAGATACCTAGATACTAGGTCTTCAAAACTTCAAGCTCTTGTAGAATAGCCACCTTCCCTACAAAACAACGAGACTGCACTTTCCAAGACAAGTGTATGTGAGGTGATCAAGAGAGACAATAAATAAAAGCAATTTGCATAATAAAAGAAAACTGCAACATGCAACATACAACATGCAAATGCTCCCCCTAAATAGGTTAACTCCCCCTCAATGGGACAAGCCCTCCAAATATGCAACCCACTTAAATAAACCACATTACTCCCCTTTTTTGTCATGAGATAGGCAAAGGAGTATTCCCCAACCGGGTCACTTTAGCAAAGAGAGTTATTTGCAAGATAAGTGCATAATCATATACAACAACTTTATGCAACTTAATTAATTGAGAGAGAATCATTGAGGGTTTATTTTTAAGAAGAAAATGTGTGACTTAGTTGCTTTGGATGTAAGACATGTAACATCATAGTTCAAGCAAATGGCATTTGGCAAAGAGAACATCAAAAGGGTTCCAAAGGAATTCAAACCAATTTGCACCCTTTTGCCATAATTAAACAAGATATAGCGTTTAAAAGTTTGAGCACACACAAGCAACCATGTCAATCCTTAATGGTCAATCAAGACATGGATATAAAATCCTTATTAATTGAATGGATATAGAATTCTTATTGGTTGTTGTCTTGTTCAACCATTAAGAAAAGACCCAAAACTAAATTGGATGAGACATCCTTATTTACTGCATGGACACAAAGTCCTTATTGAGTTTAGCTTTGTCAAGGTGCTTCCACACACATTTGCACACACAATTCATGCATAATATTTTAGCATGTCAAAATCAAGTCACATGTCATGGAGATAAACTTTTGGTCATTCAAATGTACTTCCCAATCAATTCTCCTAATCCAAAAATTCATGTTTGAACATAGAGGTGACATGGATTACAAACCAAGCAAGGCACACTTATTGAATAAAAAGCCATATAAGAATATATATAAGCACAACCAAAAATACTCAAGTAATTAATAAAGAAGCATAAAGTTGATCAAGTTTTTTGCTTATTTCAACATGCAAGGTTGCTCTCTTTGCTTGAGCTCCCCATTAGGGGTCAATCACCAAAACTCATCAAGGCATATGACAAATTCCAATAGACCTACTAAGTGACTTGAACCTAGTTGAGTCAAAAGGCTTTGTAAATAAATCCGCTAGTTGATCATTAGTGCCCACATGCTCAAGTGTAATGCATTTGTTTTCAACTAGTTCTCTAATGAAATGATGTCTAATGTCAATATGCTTTGTCCTAGAGTGCTGAACCGGATTCTTTGAAATGTTAATTGCACTCATGTTATCACAATAAAGGGTTAGAATACCTTGATCAAAGCCATAATTCACGAGCATTTGCTTCATCCAAAGGAGTTGTGTGCAAGCACTCCCGGCGGCTATGTATTCCACTTCAGCTGTGGATAGAGAAATGGAATTTTGCTTCTTGCAAAACCATGAGACCAAGTTGTTGCCTAGGAAGAAGCAACCGCCTGATGTACTCTTCCTATCATCACAATTTCCTGCCCAATCTGCATCACTAAAGCCAACTAAGCTAGCATTAGTGTCAAAAGAGTACCATATCCCATAGTTGGATGTCCCATTCACATATCGAATGATTCTCTTCACGGAGGAGAGATGGGACTCCTTGGGATCCGCTTGGTACCTAGCACACACACCCACACTAAAGGCTATATCGGGCTTACTTGCGGTCAAGTAAAGCAAGCTACCAATCATGCCACAATAAAGACTTTGTTCCACACTCTTGCCACTAGCATCCTTACTTATTTTCAATGTGGTACTCATGGGTGTGTCACAATGTTTGGCATTCTCAAAGCCAAACTTCTTCACTAGGTTCTTAGCATACTTAGCTTGGGATATGAAAACCCCATCATGTAATTGCTTGATTTGCAAACCTAGGAAGTAATTGAGCTCTCCAACAAGACTCATCTCAAACTCATGGGACACGACATCAAAAAATTGTTGGACTTTGGATTTGTTGGTGGAGCCAAAAACAATATCATCAACATAAATTTGAGCTATGAAAAGCTCATCTTTGTTTCTCTTGATGAATAAAGTTTTGTCAACACTACCCCTAGTGTAGTCATTGTCAACATGAAATTGAGTGAGGCGCTCATACCAAGCCCTAGGTGCTTGTTTCAACCCATATAAAGCCTTCTTGAAGAGATAGACATGATTGGTGGTGTGGATCCACAAACCCCTTGGGTTGCTCAACAAACACTTCCTCATACAAGAAACCGTTGAGGAAGGCACTCTTAACATCCATTTGATACCATTTGAACTTGTGCACACATGATATGGATAAAAGAAGCCTTATGGACTCAAGACGGGCAACCGGAGCAAAAGTCTCCTCAAAGTCAATACCTTCAATTTGAGAGTATCCTTATGCTACAAGTCTAGCCTTGTTGCGCACAATGTTGCCATTCTCATCCGACTTGTTCCTATATACCCATTTGGTGCCTATGACATTAGTATCCTTGGGTCTAGGAACTAGAGTCCAAACCTCATTTCTTTCAAATTGGTTTAGCTCTTCTTGCATGGCAAGAACCCAAAACTCATCATTCAAGGCTTCATCAACCTTTTTGGGTTCAATTTGAGAGGTGTAACAAGTATAGCTAATTTGATTAGCTATTTGACGCCTAGTCCTAACACCCTCATTCATATCTCCAAGAATGTCATTCTTGTTGTGGAGATGTCTAACCCATGGAGCGGGTTCTTTAGAGTCCAATGATGGATCTCTATCAAGAGGTTGAATGACCTCTTTATCAAGACTTGACTTCACATCAATTGAAGTCTCACCATTCTTCTCCAAGGAAGAATCATCAAGCACAATGACCTCCTTATCATGGTCTCTAGTCTTAGGCCTACAATCATCTATGACAACATTAGATGATTCCATGACACTCCGAGTTTTTAAATTGAAAACTCTATAGGCCTTACTATTAAGGGCATAGCCAATGAAAATCCCCTCATCACTCTTGGCATCAAACTTGCCAAGTTGATTTCGGTCATTTAGAATGTAGCATTTGCTCCCAAATGAGTGGAAGTAGCTAACATTTGGCTTCCTACCCTTCCATAATTCATAGGAGGTTTGTCTAGTACCGGGCCTTAGGAAGACTCTATTTCCTATGTAGCAAGCCGTATTGGCGGCCTCGGCCCAAAGGTTCCTAGGGACATTATTGTTAAGCAACATCACACGGGCCATCTCTTGAAGGACCATATTCTTCCTCTCAACAACCCTATTTTGTTGAGGAGTTCTAGGAGCCGAAAACTCATGGGAAATGCCTAAGCTATTGCAATAGCTTTCAAAACAAGCATTTTCAAATTCCCTCCCATGGTCACTCCTAATCCTTTTAATGCTTTTAATGTGTGAGTTCTTTTCATTTTGAATTTTAGTGCAAAGCATTTTAAAATTTTCAAATGTTTCAGATTTTTCTCTAAGAAAATATGTCCATGTAAATCTAGAGAAATCATCTACACAAACAAAAATGTATCTCTTACCACCGAGACTTTCGGTTTGCATGGGACCCATAAGGTCCATATGTAGAAGCTCTAATGGCTCCTTGGTGGCGAGATACTTGCTTTTCTTATGCATACTTTTGGTTTGTTTCCCTTATTGACAAGGTCCACAAACGCCATAGACTTTCTTCCCAAGCTTAGGGAGGCCACACACAACCTTGAACTTATCTAAGATCCTCAAATCTCGATAGTTCATATGGCCAAGTCTTTGATGCCACAACTCAACTTCCTCACACTTAGACATATTGCAAGAGATAGCACTAGCTTCAAGACAATAGCAATTGTCACTAGATCTCTTTCCTTTTAGTAAGGTTTGTCCATTGGGCATTAAAATAGAGCAATCATTTTTTGTTAAACAAGACGGAGAGTCCATCATCATTAAGATGAGAAATGCTTATAAGATTGGCATGCAAGCCATCAACAAGTAAATCATTGGACAATGAGGGTAAATCGGGAATGGAAATGGTTCATTTCCCTATGACTTTCTTTCTAGATCTATCACCAAAGGTGACAAATCCTCCATCCTCCAAGACAAGGGATTTAAAGAAACTCTTGTTCCTTATCATATGCCTAGAACACCCACTATCCAAATACCAAGTGTTAGAGGCATTTGCCTTCAAGGCAATTTGAGCCACATAGCAAAAATAGTCATCTCTTCTAATCCACCTAGGTGAAATGTTCTCATTCCTAGTGGTATTAGTCACATTGGCTCTAGATTTCTTAGGATCATGCAAATTGGCTCTAGATCTCCTAGGAACATGCATTTTGGCTCTAGCTCTATTTATTTCAATCATGATCTTGATTCTACACATTTCAATGTATTTGAAGCAATTAGGTCTGATGTGACCATCATCACCACAAAAATGACAAGTGGGAATGAAATAAGAAGATATAACATGCCCTTGTGAATACAAAGGGGCTTTCCCACGCATTTGAGCTTGCCTTTGGTGTTGGATTGATTCTCTCCTTCTTTGTTGTTGAGTTGGAATAAATTGCTTCATTGGTTGAGATTGCATGAATTGCTTCTTGGCTTGGTGATATTTGGGTTGAGGAAAGCTTGCTTGTTGAACCCTTGTTGGTTGAGCTTGAGCTTGTTTCTCTTGTGCCACCTTGACTTGGGAATCCTTAGAGCACTCTCCTAGTTCAATCTTCTTCCTAGGATGTTGTAGAGGTGAAGGCTCTTTGTTATCCAAGCTCTTGACAAACACAGTCTTGCTTGAGGATGAGGTCTCCTTGTCATCTTCATAGCCAAGACCTTTCTTATCACCTGGCCTCTTGCCAACTCCCAACATGTGGTCAAGTTTCTCCGTGCTTGAAGTCATCTTAGCAATGATCTCTCTTGCTTCTTCAAGCTCATTTTCCATCAATTCCTCATTCCTTTTGGCTATCTTCACTTCTTTATTTAAGTGAGTAGCTTCGGTAGATAGCTTGAGATTCTCTCCTTTTAGCCTTTGAATCTCTTCCTTCATCTTCAATCTTGAGCTTTGAAAATGCTCAATGAAGCCTTCAAGATCCATTCCTCCTACATCCATATTTGTTGAATGGGATGAATAGTCACCATCACTAGAGTCATCTTCACTTTGTTTCTCTACCTCTTCATCTTCTATTGCTTCCTTACTCTTGAGAGAAGATGCGAAGGCAATAAAGTTTGCCACATGATCCTCATCATCCGAGGATTCTCCTTCTTCTTCCAAGTCATCACCATCGCTCCACGTGGTGGTGGTGGCCATGGCCTTTCCTTTCTTCTTGTTCTTTAAATTTCCACAATCCGTGGAGATGTGTCCGAAACCTCCACATTCGAAGCATTGAATCCCTTTTCTTGTAGGCTAGTCTTCACTTGACTCAAACTTCTTGAAATGAGTCTTCTTCTTCATTTCCTTTCCTTTGGATCCAAATCCCCTCTTCTCAAAATTGATGAACTTCTTGAATCTTTTCACCATGAGGGCCATCTCCTCATTTGAGTCATCTTCCTCTTTCTCTACTTTGGAAGTTTTCAGAGCAATACTCTTTTGCTTCTTTGGAGGTGTAGGTGTAGGAGTCCACCTAGACTCATATGCTAGAAGTCTTCCTATAACTTCACTTGGCTTCATATTTTTGTAATCACTGTTCTCCTCAAGAGCCGTCACTTTTGACTCAAATCTTGTTGGAAGCGACCTCATAATTTTTTGCTTGATTCTCCTATCCGAATAGGGGTCACCAAGTTGATGGCTTTGATTGACTATGTCTATCAACTTCACTTGAAAGTCGTTGAAGCACTCATCCTCATCTATCTTAATTTGCTCGAATTGTGTTTGGAGGACTTGAAGCTTGGAGTCCTTGACCACCTCGGTTCCCTCATGGGCCGTCTCTAGAATCTCCCATGCCTCTTTTGCAATTCTTGTTGTTTAGATCAATTTGTATTGATTGTCATCCATTGCACAAAGAATAGCATGCATAGCCTTGTTGTTCCACTTGGATGCTTCAAACTCTTGAGTTGACCATTCCGACTTTGGCTTGGGAACTACACTTTCGTCTGCAAGAGTTTTTTTCGGAGGAGTGTAGCCATCTTCAATTGCCATCCATGCTCGGTCATTTATTTGGCAAATGTAAGACTCCATCTTGCCTTTCCAAGAGGCATAGTTTACTCCGGTGAGCAAATGGGGTCTTGTGCTAGAGGCTCCCTCATTACCACTTTCGTTCCCACTCATAGTGTTTAGGTATGAATGAGATGAATGTTAATGATGCAACAAACACAAACAAAATGCAAGACACACAAAGAGCAAGGATCACCAAAGTGTGTCTAATACAACCTAGAGGGGGGGGGGGGGGGGGGGTGAATAGGTTTTAGTTGATTTATTACCAACTTTTTGACTTAATCAATTTTAATAGTACTACCTCATATTAGCAATCAATCATTCCAATATAAATATGTGGAAAACAATAAAAACACAAGGATTGATTTACGTGAGAAACCCTCCAACTGGGCAAAACTCACGGCTATCCTTTTAGCCACATATGGTCCTCAAATCCACTATTTGAACGAAAGTTTACAACCTAGGTTGCCCTCAAGTCACACCTACTTAGTCACTAACCCTTTCACTCTACCCAACGGGCCTTTAATAGTGATTCTAGACCACAAGCTTGTGCACTAACCCACTTAGTCACAAAGCTTAACAATCAATGAAGAGGTTAAACAACCTATGTGAATATGTAAAAAATATTCAAACATACAATTAATGATAGGCAACACTAAATGCTTATCTAAGGATTTAAAGCTGTCAATGAATGCAAATCCTAGATATCAATATCTAAATGCAAATGCATGAAGATTTAGCTAGAAGGGTAAAATCGTCCTAAATGCTAGCTATCAATGAACAAAGCTCTCAACCAACAAACAACAACTCAAACATGTTATAAATGCCATTAAACATAAAGATATGCAATAAATTCATATGAAGGAGCTAACCCTAGGCAAACAAGAACATAAATAAATACAAAGATATTTAGGGCCTGTTCAAATTACCTAGTCAATGAAAGCAAGAAGAATCCATGATGAGATGATGCTTGTAAGATGTTAGATGCACATGGATTTGTGTTTGGTTGAGTAAAGATGAGTTCTTGGGAGTTTCTCTCTCTAAAGGAAGCTTGGCTCTCAAAAATGGCTTCCTGAACTCACCAAAAACGAGCAAAGAAGAAGAGAGAATATATATATGGGAGCCCTAGTCAAAACTGCGTCGTTTTGAACTTAGGGTACAAAACTCGTCAATACCGCTTGATGGACCGAGTCGCAGGCAAGTGTCCTGACCGCGGTACAGACAGCAGTGCACCGTCTGGACAACAACGCGGTGTAGGGCGCTGTGCATGCAGGTGCACAAGCCGTGGTATGGGCAACAGTGGCCTACTGGACAACATCGCGACTTGGATCGTTTTGCGTGCAAGTGTACAGGAAGCGGTACAGGAAGCATGACCCTACTGAGGTATACCGCTCTGTATGCCGCGGTGCAAGCATGTCTTGCCAAGCGGTCTAGGCAGTGCTAAGAGAAGAAATTTTGTTTTCGGGGCTAACTCAACACACTAAGTGATGTGCAAAAAGTGCAAGTGTGGAGTGTGAAAAGTGGCATACAATACATCGTTCAATTACATGAAGATAAGAACATAATGCATGCAAGTGAGTGTGTGCAACTAGATCTCTTCAAAGAAAGTTAAACAAGTGAGATACCTTTGAAGTTCTCTTGAGAGAGATGATGTCCTTGAAGCTTGATCACACCCAAGAGGCCTAATTTACCCTTTCAAAAATAATCCCCAATGTGGTTTGTCAACGCAATAAGCCAATCAAAATATGAGGAACTTACACACCCAGTCAGTTCGATATGCGCACTAGGTCCTGAGACTTTGCTTCTCAGTCTCTTTAGGAACCTTCACCCACCATGGCGAGTGTCAGCGCTGCTAGTCTATCTTTGATAACAAAGATGATTATAAATATTTGAACATTGTTCTTGGCTTTGCAAATTTGAATCCTTTGGAATTTTTGTTGATTGAACTGCAAATTAACAATACCAAAATGCTAAAAATAGTTAGAAAACCTTGGGATAATTGTAAGCAAAAACTGAATTCAAACAAGAAAATCGTTTCCACTAAAGGTTGTGGATCTTTAGACATTGTGCATTGCATGGCCAAGGGAACTCATGCCTTCCCGGTCGACCAACTTTGCTCCCAGCTTAATGGTTTATGTGGGTCTTTTTTTGTCGAGCGCCACTGCTACGGTTGGTTCATCTGTTCCTTTCGGCCTCTTTGCTTTATGTCGCTGTAGACATTCATTTTCGAGTTTGTTGCACCGCAAAAATGATTTCTTTTTCTTTTTTTGAGTTGCCAGGGCGGAAAAGGGACTTCGGAAAAACCACTTTTACAACTGCAAATTTCCTTATGGTTACGTCTTCTACTATTAAGTTGCAGGTGATTTACTTCTAGCTCTCTAGCAGTTGTTGTAGGTTTAGGCTTGCTATACCACTTTTAACACCACGTCCACCCTTTTTTTTATACCCGTTGGATTCTATTTCAGGGTTTGGTGGTAAGGTCAGGAATTCCTTGGTGTCTTCTTCCTCTTCTTGGGCAAAACTATTTTCGCCATACTCCGTCTGCGAACTAGCTTTTGTTTCTTAGTTATTACAAGTTCGGACTTGATAGAGTGCTTTGAGGGTTTTTCCCTCTTGTGTTGTAGTCGCCGAGATGTTATTGATCCTTACGAGTTGGCGGATGCACCGAATGATTAACCTTGGCCGCTGCATGTGACAAGCTATAATGACTCTACAAAGACCAGGTTCTTTTATTCGGATTGGTCTTTCTCACAGACCGGGCTCCGCTTTTCAGCTGGTATTTCTCAATTTGACAGTCAATGGAGTGATGCTATTCAGTAATCGACTGATACAATTACATTTTGGAGTTTTATTGACATGTTTGATTAAGAAACTTTAGAAAGCAATCTTAACTAGGGCGAACCTGATGAATTTTCTGCTACATAAGAATTTTTAGCAAATTGTTAGTCAAAGAATAATATTCAATCGCCGAGTAATTAGATGTTTAGTGACAGATTAATAATTGATCCCAAAACGAATCCTTTTTAAGCATTCGTTAGCTCCATTTATGGTCCAAGAGTATAATAAGATATACTTGCTTAAAGGTAACAAGTAAGAAAGATAACGGTAGACAAAAAATTAAGCCATGCAGTGTAACGTATATCTGAGAGTAATATATAAATGTTATATGTGATGTGTGTTTGCATGTGAAAACTTGACAATATGAAGAAGTTGACACAATTTAACATATCTAGATCGTATAAATTCTTTGTTTCAAGTATCATAGACTTGTCTTCAGTCTCACCATTGTATTACGCATATCGAATATTTTGAGAGTGTTAAATTTGGCAAAACTCATGCTCAAAAGACCGATTTTGGTCGAACTCAACTTTATTCGGTCAATCCAATATGGATTTTTAAATAACGATTGACATAATATAGTTTAATCTTCCATAATAAAGATTGTGACGTACCTGCTGCCGATTGAATTTGCTTCGGTGAAGGTAACAGTGCATCTTCAAATCAAAGTGATTTGTACACATATTTAACAAGAATATATATATTTGTTGATAAGAAAACATGGACTATGTTGTTTCTAATTAACTAACAGTAGATTTACTGTATTTTAAGTAAAAGTGAGCAATACGATGCTCTACTAAATTATCAACAGAGATAGAAGATGGTGTTAGTAGTAACAATATAATAGTCAAGCGAGAGCGTACCTCCCTGTCTGAACCAGTGTTGAAAATACACAAAGTGTGTCTAATACAACCTAGAGGGGGGTGAATAGGTTTTAGTTGATTTATCACCAACTTTTCGACTTAATCAATTTTAATAATCCTACTCCATATTAGCAATCAATCAATCCAATATAAATAAGCGGAAAACAATAAAAACACAAGGATTGATTTACGTGAGAAACCCTCCAACTGGGCAAAACTCACGGGCTATCCTTCTAGCCACATACGGTCCTCAAATCCACTATTTGAACGAAAGTTTACAACCTAGGTTGATCTCAAGTCACACCTACTTGGTCACTAACCCTTTCACTCTACCCAACGGGCCTTTAATAGTGATTCTTGACCACAAGCTTGTGCACTAACTCACTTAGTCACAAAGCTTAACAATCAATGAAGAGGTTAAACAACCTATGTGAATATGTAGAAGATATTCAAACATGCAATTAATGCTAGGCAACAATAAATGATTATCAAAGGATTTAAAGATGTCAATAAATGCAAATCCTAGATATCAATATCTAAATGCAAATGCATGAAGATTTAGCTAGAAGGGTAAAATCGTCCTAAATGCTAGCTATTAATGAACAAGGCTCTCAACCAACAAACAACAACTCAATCATGTTATAAATGCCAATAAACATAAAGATATGCTATAAAATCACATTAAAGAGCTAACCTTAGGCAAACAAGAACATAAATAAATACAAAGAGATTTAGGGCATGTTCAAGTTACCTAGTCAATGAAAGCAAGAAGAATCCATGATGAGATAATGCTTGAAGAGGTTAAAAGCACATGGATTTGTGTTTGGTTTAGTAAAAATGAGTTCTTGGGGGTTTCTCTCTCTAAGGGAAGCTTGGCCTATCAAAAATGGCTTCTTGAACTCATAAAAACGAGCAAGGAAGAAGATAGAGTATATATAAGGGAGCCCTAGTTGAAACAGCGTCGTTTTGAACTTAGGGCACAAAATCCCGTCAATACCACAAGATGGACCGCGTCTCAGGCAAGTGTCCTGACCGCGGTACACACAGCAGTGCACTGTCTGGACAACAGCACGGTGCAGGGACGCTGTGCATGCAGGTGCACAGGCCGCGGTATGGGCAACAGAGGCCTACTGGACAACACCGCGACTTGGGTCGCTTTACGTGCAGGTGTACAGAAAGCGGTACAGGGAGCATGACCCTGCTGAGGTATACCGCTCTGTATGCCGCGGTGCAAGCATGTCTTGCCAAGCGGTCTAGGCCGCGCTAAGAGAAGAAATTCTCTTTTCGAGGCAAACTCAACACACTAAGTGATGTGCAAAATGTGCAAGTGTGGAGTGTGAAAAGAGGCATACAATACATCATTCAATAACATGAAGATAAGAACAATAATGCATGCAAGTGAGTGTGTGCAACTAGATCTCTTCAAAGAAAGTTAAACTAGTGAGATACCTTTGAAGTGCTCTTTGAGAGAGATGATGTCCTTGAAGCTTGATCACACTCACGAGGCCTAAATTACCCTTACAAAGAATAATCCCCAATGTGGTTTGTCAACGAAATAAGCCAATCAAAATATGAGGAACTTACAAGTGTTATAGTAGGCGTTAAGCGCTAGTCGGGCGGAGACCCGGCACCTAGGCCGACTAATCGACGATTATTCGGAAAAAAAAATATGTTACCAATTTTGGTGGGACACACGCACATCACAGACACTTACACATTTTAACACTTATCTTGGTTCCTTATTCGTGGGGCATATGAGCACATCACAGACAACTCTCTCTCTCTCTCTTTCTCTCTCCCTTTTTAATTCCTTCAACACTTCCATATCTTCTTCTCATCTCCTTCTCGAACATTTCCCTATTTCAACGCTCTCTCTCTTTTCAAACTCCATCTTTTCATTTCTTTTTTTTTTCCAACACATGTTGTTAATAGCCAAATTTGGCTAAAGACCAAAGGGAAATTTTCCACCCTCTAAACCTAGCTCCATGCCCGAGGTCATCCACCAGGGGACCATGTTACCCAAAGCCGAGCTATGATACCGCCTCACAGGAACAAGGACGGGCTCCAGAAACACCCGGAGTAAAGCCCGACATGGTCAGATCGAGCCTGCATCAACGTACCTGAAATCAGAAAATCCCCCCGAAGTCGGGATTACCTCACAATTTCTCCAGAAGCTCGCCTATACCTCGCTGACATAGTGAGGTGTCCGTAGGAGGCCGCATCTAGCTTCAAAAGTTCAAGAGAGGCTAGACCTAGCTTCTGGCTAGACAAAATTCCTTTATATCGGGGCTAGAACACTGATCGACTTCACTATCTGATGTACCTCGCCACATTACATACCATGTTCGACGACCCCTATGGGAGAACATGCTAGACCTGAAGACACACAGGATCATATCTTAAGACGTTACATACGTACAAAACAAGTAATAGAGTCCAAGTAGGAAACAAATTGATCTCCACCAAGATATCCTCGATTCAGCAATTAACTCAAAGTCAATGACATTTAAATGTAAAATCCCGTCCGATAAGGAGGGAATGGATGGAAAAAATCAAGGGGGGGAATCAATTAGTTTGACCTATGAAGACAATGTATAAAAGAAGGACTTGAGCCTTCTGAAAGAGGGGACTACTTTTCGACAGGCATTCGACAAGTACCCAAATATACCCTAGAAAAAATTGAGAGCAATTTGAGAGAGATATGTATAACACACTATCGATAAAAGAAAGTCTTTTTAATTCTTTTGGGTGGTTAATAGTGTCAATGTCCCTTGTCATTTTATTAAGCATTATTACGCATACGTTCAACCTTGGCCACAACCTACGTAGTAGTGGTCTCAAGGGTGTTAACTGAGATTTCTCGCCTTGGGTAAAATTTCCGTTAACACATGTGAATCTTCTTCTCAATCATCTTCTTTTGTTTTCTTTTTCTATTTTTCTCAATCATCTTCATCATTGCTCTAACTTTTCTTTTGCTGGATTGTGGAGACTATAGGCGACTGGAAATGGATCTTGGTGACTGAAAGTGGCTGGCGATCTCGGCGATCTTGGCAGTTTTGGATGAAAGAAAAGTGAAGTGCATAATCGTTTTGCTGGCAATGGCGATGGCGATCTCGAAGAACTAGTGATTTACGTGACAGAAGACGGAGACCGACTTGCCGATTAGTCGGTTACTTGGCTGATTAGTCAGAAAACGAGTAATTAGGCTGATTTATGCCATTTCACTTCAGTTATCGGCTGACTAGCTGAATTGAACAGATTAATCGACCTAGGTGGCCAATTTTTTGAATACTGGCCCGAACAATTCTGGTACTGCATTTAAACGCTCTCGGAATCGCCTTTTACCAAGATCAAACCCTTGGTTAAATTCCATCGAATGTTTGGCCAATTTTTTCATTTTTACCATATTCAACTATTTATATTCTTTGTTTGAGTAATAGAATGATAAAATCATAAAATTAAACTATGTGTAAATTGGCTTACCTCGGCCACTTACTGAACCTAGTGTCTAGTTGTTTTATTCTTGGATCCTTTATTATTGGTGTAAGAACCTCTATTTTGTGATTGGCTTATTTCATTACATACCACATTGGGGATGATTTTTTAATGGGTAGCTTAGGTTCCATTGGCAAGCTTCCAAGCATCCTTATGACTTCAAGAGCAAAAGGTATACTAACTTGACTTTGTCTCTCGAAGAGTTTAGGTGCACACACACACTTCATGCATGCTTTGCTTCATCTTGCATTGTGTTCTTCATTGCTTATATATGTGCATCTCTTACACATTGCACACTCTTACATGCATTCTTATATAACCTTGCATTTGTTCTTCCATGATTGTGTGCATTTATGTCTCAACTCACACGTGCACTTCTTTGTTTGTCTTTACGTGTGATTGTTATGTTTTACGTTTTCCGTTGTGTATTCGGAAACGTCCTCACTCGCACAATGGTGTGCTTGTGTTGTGTTCGCGCCTGGACATAAGTGTGCTTGAGTCTTAGCGCGATTTGTGACCATAGAGATGTTTCATTTATGCTCTATTGGATTGGTATTTGGTTACATGGTTTTATACCATGATTGTGGGAATTTTGTTATTGACCAATTCTGACCTTTGGTCACTCTTTTGACCATAACTCTTTTTATAGTTATCCAAATCTTGTTTTTTTTAATTGGAGTAGAAAGTAGACTTCCATACCTTTCTAACGGTATATTATTCGTAATATTTTATGACTGTTTGGTTTGGTTTTGAAGTCTCCAAAGAGACCACTGAAACAGAGCATCTCTGCTGTTATCCGTTTTTGACCTTTGGTCACCTAAATGACCATAACTCTTTCTACAGACATCAAAACCTCATTTTGTAAATTGGAGTAGAAAGTAGACTTCCATACCTTTCCAACGGTATATCATACAAAAAGGTTTCAATATCGTTTGGTCATGTTTTGGGTCGCTCGAAACTGGTGCTGGTGTGCTGCCCAGTCAGTAAAGCGACTTCCAAAGCGACTTTGTGCAAGTCGCCTTGAATGTCGCCTTAGACATCAGTTTTTCTCCAGAACATTAAGCGACTTTCAAGGCTACATGTGCAAGTAGCCTTGGATGTCGCCTTTTGCACCAGAAATCAGTTTTTCTCTTCAAAACGGCGTAGTTTCACTTGGGCACCTATAAATACATCCTTAACTCATCTTCTTCATTAAGTGACTCTCAAGAACAAACCCTAAAGAGAGAGAGAGAGATTTTGGAGAGAGAGAAAGCTTTAATCAAGCTTCTTTAACTCTCCAAACCCAAAACCCATGCATCCATTGGCATAAATCTTCCATGGGTCTTGATCATTCATGACTTGGTAAGTAAGAACAAACTTTTATCTTTGATTACTTTTCTTAGAGACCATGATTTCGTTTTTAATGCATAAGATTTGTAGAAATCATTTTTGAATGCATTATTGTGTTGATTGATAACATGATTGGGTTTGTATTTTGATAGCTTAATTGATTAGGTCATTTTTACCTCAAAGCTAGGTCATAAACATTCATTTGTGATTTATTGATGACTTGGTTGATAGATTGTCTTTTAATCAACTAGTTAAGCTTATTGAATGTTTATGTGTGTTTTGTGTAACAATTATTTTGTTAGAAATTATCTACACAACTAATTGAGTTTGTTTGTGATAGCTAGAATTTAGGACCATTTTGCCCTTCTAGCTAAGTCTTTATGCCTTGCATCTAGACATTGATATTTATGCCACATTGATTGCATTTGTTGATTGCATATTTATTGCCCTTGTTATATATTGTGACAACTTGTGTTGGTTGGACTTATTTGACAATTAGGTTGCTAGAATCCATTTGCATCTAATTGAGTTCTTAATTATGGGCATGTAGGCATTGTTTGATAACTAGATTGTTTAATTGCATTACAACATCTAGTTAAGCATTTTGTGTTTGGTCTTGCACCTTATTGCATTGAGTATATTGTCATATATACACTTAGACTTTTATACTCTTCATTGAGTCAAAGTCTTATGGCTTCGGGGTGAAGTTGCACAAGCATTCAAGTCTTGCAACAAAGGTGTGGTTGAAAAGCATTGATCAAGTGCCACTATAAAAGGCCCACGGGGTAGAGTAGGAGGTGCTCACGCCAAGAGTAGTGTATCAGGGGATATCAGTAGGGATTGGACCAAGAGTGGTGAGTGGTAGTGTCCATAGCTTGAGGTTATCGAAAGTGAGAGTCTGAGTATCACTTAAGGGTATAATCTTTTATTCATATAGTGGATTTCTATGATTGTCTTTGGCTAGAAGGATAGCCCGTGGTTTTTCCCTTGTCGAAGGATTTCCACGTCAAAATCAAGTGTTCTTTATATTTCTGCAATTTTACTTGTTTTTGTATGTTTGTTTTATTGGGTTAGATGTTTAAGATTGACTAATCGAAAAAATTGGTAATAATCGATTAACAAACCATTCACCCCCCCCCCCCCCCCCCTAGGTTGCTTAGATACACACTTGAGTAGTATTTTCAGTTGGACTAGTCAATAACGAAGATCCGAGTGAGCTTCAGCTGAGTGGGCTTTAGCCGAGTGGGTTTAAGGTCCTTTCTTTCCTTTTTTACTGGACTGCAACATTCCGAAGGTCGTCAAATATTCCTCGGGATGAATAGAAACACAGACCACATTTCCACTAAAAGCTCTATGTGTCTATCTTACAGCAAAATTTGTAGTTTGTGATTCCGGGCTTTCTGGAGAGAGTTACCTCTGTTTTAGCATCCGGTGTTCGGATCAGAAAATTCTTTGTGAATGGTTTTCTTCAACATTGTGGTGGCCATAAAAACTTCCATAGGTCGAACTAGGTTGTGAACAACATATTCAAGGAAAGGTCTAAGTGTCTGGTTTCTGATGGTTTTTACGGCTTGCAGTTTCGAGGTTTGTATAGGAAGATATGCTTGTTTTAGTGCTCTATGGTCAGATCAGGAAATCCTCCATGAATTCCTTGCTTCAGTGTTGCGGAGGCCACCAAACATTGTACAAACTGAACTAGGTTGTGAACCATATATGCTTGGAAAGGTTTGGAGGTCTAGTTTCCAGCGATTTTAACGGTTTACAATTTCGAGTTCTGTAGAGAGAGTTAAGCTCACTTTAGTGCCTTATGGTCAGATGTTCCACAACTTGCGACGATTTTTGTTTATTGTAAGTTGTCATAATGGAAAGCAATTCCTCAAACGGATTGAAGGCACCTTAAAGCTTTGTGAGAATTGCTCTTGCAATATCCTACCTCTAAATTTTGTCTCGACCATGCCTCCTACTACGGGTACTATTGATGATCCACCACCTAACGCTTCCGATAGTTGTTCGCTGGGGTGCTTCAGATGTTGTATCTACTGTGTTGTAATCTTTGTGGTGGATGTCTCCCTAGAGAGTTGTGGGGAGTTTGTTGGCTGTCACCTTTGTTTAGATCCATGTCGGAATTCTTTCTATAGTCTGTTCATAAGGGTTCCTCGAAGTTGCGTTTACCCACTTCTTCTACCACCGGTTGTTGACAGCAATTTTTGGTTCGTTGAAAAGTCAATATGCCAAATAATAACATGTTGGCAGATCAAGGTTTGACTTGTCAATATGAGATAGACAAAAACCCTGGTCAAGGTGAGATGTGATGTTGTCGCTAAATAGCTTGGTGTGGGTGGCTTATCTGGTGAGAATGGTGGTTTGCAGTATAATATAAAAGAAAAATAATTAAGCAATAACACGAAATTTACATGAGAAAACCCTAAGGTAGGGAAAAAAACCACTGTGCCGGCGATGGATGAGAAAGGTTTCATTATGAAGTAAATGGATTACACCCCCAACTCACTGTATCTCGTTGCTGATCATATTTTCGATATCGTTTACAATGAAATTTAGGTTGTATTTATACAACCTGTCTGTAACCACAATTCCTAATGTACAAGTAAAAGATTACAGAATCTTGTTAGGACTCTTCTTGCATGGATTGTCTTGATCTTTTTCCTGTTTGGAATTATTGTGTAATTAATATAGTTGATTCACTGTCTGATTAGGACTCTTGATATCTTAGATAAGATCAATTCATTTCCTTATTGAGGGGTGATTCTAAGCTTTATATCTTGGTGGAACTTCCATATTGGTTGCCATGCTTAAATCGGTTTGCAATTGCCTGATTTGGATAAGCGAATCTCACCATGGAAGATATCTTGATCCACCAGAATCTTGCTTTTCCAAAATTCTCTTCTAGCCGAGTCACTCTCCTTGAAGCGTATCTTGGTATGGTCATATTTCCTGTTTTGGCCGAGTAGATGAGTAGAGATCTTCGGCGGGCAGGATCTTCGCTCATTAAGACTCCTTAACTAGACAACCTTAATTAGCGCATACTCTTCTGATTTCCTTAACTATCAACTTTCTTGATGATGTGTTAAGATCTGGAAACGTGTCCTTGGTCAGCATCCCTTTCATTTACTGGTTGACTTTGGTTGACATGGAGTCGCTATATTTCCGCATTACCCATTATCTTCGCTGACGTGTCACGCTGACAAAAAATCTCTATAATAGAGGTGAATCGATTTCTCTCTTTGGGTAGCAATATCCTGTTAGTTTCCCTCCTCTCTCTGTTTGTCTCTCTTGATTTTCCTATTAATGTCTAATAGTTTCTCTCCCTTGGAATTTTCCTTTTACACGATAAAATGGCTTTTTTTCAAACAAAAACAATTTGGTTTAAGGGTATATTTGTCTGAAAAATGGATCGTTTTATAAAAACAATCAAACTATTATAAATTGGGAAAATTAGAAAGACCCCTAATCATATCGCTATTTACACGAAGAGCCTCATAAAAAATAGATGGAAATATAACAATTTCAATTTGTAGGCCACCAGCAAGCGATAGAATTTGCTAAAGACTTCGGTGGAAACAGTTAAATAACAATTCAAAGTTGTGTTTTTGTAATACGAGTTTTTTTTTCATTGAATACGAGGCAATAGTCAAATATCATTTTATAAAATTAGGCCAACATAATGAAAAAAAAAGGTCAATTATTTTACGATAATTAGATTCCCGTGGTAACAAAATTATAAAGAAAAGTGAAATCAATTTTTAAGATTTTATCTACTTTCAAGTCTCAAATGAGTAATGGAAGACATTCTAAGGTTGCGTCTGACTTTTCGTCCGAAAACTGAATAGTGCTGAATTATACTGAAGACTGAAAAATCATTAAGTTGTTTTAGGAGCTCATTCAATGATTTTATAACGTAAAAAATCAAACGAAATAACTTAATGACACATATTAAGTACTATTATGTGTTCGGTGGAAAAATCAAATAGGCTCTAAGTCTGACACTAAGGTTGCATTTGATTTTTCGTCTGAAGATTGAACAGTGCTGAATTATACTGAAGACTGAATAGTGACTGAAAACTTAAACTGAAAAACATGTTTGTTTTTTTTTTTCACTGAAAACTAAATATAAGTGATAAGTTGTTTGGTTTTTTAAGTTACAAATATCTTAAAATAAATACTTTTACATCTATGTCCTTTCAACTATTATTTGTTATATATTTATATTTTAATATATTAAAGACAACTAAAAAATTAATTTAATAATATAATAACAAATTTATAAAAAACAAAAACTGAACAAATTAATTGAAGTTTAGTTTAAGTAATAACAGTAGATTAGAGTCGGCCATTACTAATCCGTACAATATTTATACTATATATGTGGAATAATAAAATAATAATAAACTTATAATGAATCTATATTTCTATCAATTTTTTTTTAAGAAAGTGGCTACTAAAGTTTTTTAAAAAGTGAGAAGAAAAAAAATTAATTAGTTAAGGGGTGTAAGAGAAGAGTAAATTGGAAATAAATAAGATTTGTAAGGATAAATTTGGAAGTAATAAATTGATATTTATTTCAATCATTTTTTATTAAGAGATAAGTGAAAAAAATTCACTTTTTATAAAAGTGGTTTTGTGAGCTCATTCAGTGGTTTTATAACTTAAAAAATCAAACGAAACAACTTAATGACACACATTAAGTGTCATTAAGTGTTCAGTGTCAAAATCAAATACAGGCCCTAAGAGGTCGTTTGTTTTTTACTCTTTCAACTTAATGGGTCTGAATTGAAATTATTTAGTTGTTTTGTTTGTTTTTTTAAGTGGTCAAACAACTTAAAAATACAAAAAAAAAAACAACTTAAAATAAAAAGTAATAAATCCTGACTTTTAAGTTAATTCCAAATCACTGAATTACATTTAATGTAATTGCTTCCAAGATTATCCTCCCAAAATAACATATTTCCAATTTTATCATAATTTTATATTATAAAAATTTATTTTTTCTAACCTTATTTCTTATGATAATCAACTCTAAATAAAACATTAATCACATTATCACTTTCAACACTATCGTTGAACCTTTAATTTTAAAAAAAAAAATCAAAACCCTTTCTAAATCATTTTTTATCATATATATTTAATAAAAAACAATTATTTATCATATCTTAATCATGAATAATATCTTATCATTCTTACGTAAAATTGGTTTAGGATTTGTTAAATTTTTTTTATTTAGTTGTTTGTATCTTAAAAAATGAAAATACATCCCAATTAATAAAACAAGGGTAAAAATATCAAACCATTTTATCTTTAAAAAAAAAAAAAACAAGTTAACACACTATTTAGAGATGATAAAAAAAACATGTCATTCAGTTTCAGGTTTCAATCACTATTCAATCCTAGTAAAATTCAAGATTGTTCAGTTTTCTGACAAAAAACAAACGACTCATAAGATTCGCTTACGGCTTCAGCGGCCCAAGCAGTATTAAGGGGTCGTTTATTTTTTCCACTTAAAACTTAATAGATCTGAATCATAATTATTAAGTTGTTTTGATTGTTTTTATAAGTAGTCAAACAACTTAAAAATGCCAAAAAATAAGTTAAAATAAAAAGTAAAAAATTCCGACTTTTCACTTAATTACAAATCACTGAATTACATTAAATACAATCCAAATTTTTTTCTTTCGATACTATCTCATGTATATAACATATTTCCAATTTCATCATAATTATATATGGTAAAAAAATCTTTATTTTAATATATTGTTTAATTTAAATAGGTTTAAAAATAAAAAAGAGTATAATCACTTCTCATATTGGTGTTTAATATCAATACTTTATTATGATATTAGAGTGATGTATTTATATATTATTTTTTAGAGTGTTTTGTGTGAGTTTTCCTACTGCCCCTTTTATTTTTTGAAAAAAAAAAAACCTTTCTTTTCTTAATAAAAATGAAGATTATTTGTAACTGAAGAAGGAGATCATGATTATATGTATTCATATATAATTATTATTTTTGGATTGTTTTTATTCCATATTAAATGTATAATTGTTTAACGTGGGTATAAATGTAAAATTACTTAGTTTCAGATAATTTTACTTATAAAAAACAAACATGTTGACAATAAATTCAGATGTGAGGAAAAAAAAAACATGTCATTCAAGTTCAGATTTCAGTCCTATTCAGTTTTCAGAAAAATTTAGAACTATTCAGTCTTAAGACAAAAAAACAAACGACCCCTAAGTCTTGTTGCTAATCGTGCCAGGCTAATTTGGCCACACAAGTTAAGGTAGAAGGGAATGTTTAGTTCATTTTTCTTTATCTTTTATTGAGATTTGCATGTCTATTTAGATTTTAGGGTCTACGCGACACTCTGCTTTTGTTTATCTTTTCTCTCTTTTTTTTATATATGGTTTTGCCTAACAAATAAAATTTTTGGATTGTACAAATATACACGCTAAAAAAAGAAACATATTGTATTTAATTCAAGAAATTCTATCATGTTTAATTTTTTATTTTAAAAAAAAACTCTACTGTGTTTAATTCAAAAACAAGTCAGCAACAGACTTCTAATAAATCTAAAAAATAAAAGTTGGCATGTTTAATCATGGATTAAACACACCGGTTAATTTTTTTTCTTCTTCATCTTAATTCTTAATGTTTCTTCTTCTTCTTCTTCTTACATTGGAGGTGAATCGGTTTCTCTCTATTGGTAGCAATATTTGGTTTCCTCCTCGATCTCTATCTGTCACTTGATTTCCCTTTTACACGATAAAATGGTTTTTTTTTCAAACAAAAACAATTTGGTTTAAGGGTATATTTATCCAAAAAGTGAATTGTTTAATAAAAACAATCAAACTATTGAAAATTGACAAAAGTAGAGAGACCCCTAAATATATCCCTATTTACACGAAGAGTCTCATAAACAATAGACGGAAATTTGACAATTTCAATTTATAGGCCGCCGGCAAGTGAAAGAATTTGCAAAAGACTTCAGTGGAAATAATTAAATAAACAATTCAAAGTTGTGTTTTTGTAATACGACGTTTTTTTTTTTTTTTATAGAATTCGAGGTTATAGGTAAATATCATTTTATAAAATCAGGCCAACATAAATAAAAAAGTCAATTATTTTTAGTCTTTCCTTGTGAAGTTATGATTATATAAAGGCATAAAGCCATATAGCTAGGCTGCTTGCATTGCAAAGACAATAGCAAAGCCATGGCTGCAGCTTCTCTAAACCTTAGATATCTGTTTGTTGTAATCTTCCTTAACCATTTCACTACAAATGCCATTTTTACTTACCAAGATTCTGCAAATATCAGCACTTCATGGCAAAACAACCAAAATCCCTCAACCTATGACTTTAGTGACGGTACTCAATTGAGACCAATCCTTGAACATGAGAATAATGGGGATCTGAGATTCGGTTTTGGTTTCTTAAAATACAATTCATCATCAACTTATGAAACCAAGTCCTTCTATCTTGTAATAATCAAATTCTTAAGACGTCCCAATTCAACCATCGATGATTATAGTCTTCCACCGGTTATTATCTGGTCTGCCAATGGAAATTCTCCAGTCAAAGAGAATGCTACTCTTGAACTAAATGGGAATGGAGATTTGATCTTGAGAGATTTCGACAATAGTCACATTTGGTCTACCAATTCCTCACGAAGAAATGTTGCGGTATTGTACTTGTCCTACTTTGGCAACTTGAGACTTGATAATGCTTCTGATAATCCGCGATGGCAGTCATTTGATAACCCAACTAATACTTGGGTTCCAAAACAGTTCTTGCCACTTGATGGAAGCTTGACATCTACCATTTTGTTTTCCAATCTGTCCACAGGCCTGTTCTTGCTCACTTTGTCGATAAAAACCATCGATGTGTACTTCAAGAACGGTAGTACTCCACAGCACTATCAGAGTATTCCATTTCAAATGATTAATAAACTTGTTCCATTCAAGATGGAGCTCGTTCTCTTTCAAAATCACGTAAATTATGCGACAGATCGGAATGGCTTTCAGTTCATAAGGATGGAGCCGAACGGGCACCTCAATGTCTATCGAATTATAGGTGGCCATGCTGAGACTTTTGATCTCTCGACTGCTCGTTATGGTAAAAATAAATTGTCTCTACTTTTGCTGCTGGTAACTATACTGTCTGTTTCAGGTTTCCTACTTTTGGTTATTTCATGCTATTTGAGATGGAGAAAGAAAAAAACTTTCAACAGACTAAGGAGAGATGTCAACGTCAACAACTCCATCGATGAATCTTCAGTCGATGTAACCAGCATCTTGAGGAAGTTCTCATCAGAAGATTTAAAGACTGCTACGCAAGATTTTCGGGTTACGCTCGGAAGAGGAGGGTTTGGTTCTGTTTATGAAGGAATCTTGTGTACAGGCACCAAAATAGCAGTGAAATGCTTAAATAATTCTGGTACTGTGAATCAAGGCCAGAATGAATTTCTTTCAGAAGTCAAGACAATAGGTAAAATTCATCATTTTAATCTGGTAAGACTTGTTGGTTATTGTGGCGAAAAATCGCAAAGACTGCTAGTTTATGAGTATATGTGCAATGGTTCTTTGGACAAATGGATTTTCCACAAAAATGAAGCACAAAACCTTACTTGGGAAACAAGAAAGAAAATCATTGTTCAAATAGCAAAGGGACTAGAGTATTTGCATGATAACAGCAATCCAAATATCATTCACTTAGACATCAAACCTCAAAATATCCTCCTGGATAGAGATTTCAATGCAAAGATTTCTGATTTTGGATTAGCCAGATTGATGGATAAGGATCAAACCCAAGTCATGACTGTCGCAAAAGGAACTCCGGGATATATTGCCCCTGAGTTGATTAGCGGCAAACATATTATCTCAGCCAAGGTTGATATTTACAGCTTAGGAGTTGTGATCTTGGAAATCATGTGTGGGAGGAAAAATTCTAGCTGCTGGAAAGGTGAATATCTAATGGATACAGTCCAGGTCAAAGCAGAGGAGAATCGACTTGGTGATTTTGTTGATGAACAAAGTGAGGATATGCAGAACCACAAGGAAGATGCTGTGGAGATGATCAAGATTGCCATTTCATGCCTACAGAAAAACTTGAGAAAAAGGCCATCGGCTTCGATGTTGGTCAAGTTCTTTGAGGGTTTCATGAAATTGGAACCTGTTACCGACTACAAATTCTTGAATTCAGTCCATGTGGAAACAACTGTGGAGAAGACATGTCCTGGTGATTCTTCAACTATCATGCCATCGATTCTATCAGGACCAAGATCATGATTATGATTTGCAACATTTGTACTAGTTTGATTAATGTGCGACCAAAATAAGGCCTGTATTGTATATATATTAAGTCTGTTTATTGTATTAGTTTGATTATATATATTATATATATATATATACAATAATTTTTAAATAAGTGCGCACTGATAGAATTATATAAGGACATTGAATGTGAGCCACTCATTTTACATATTTTGACCTAGTATATATGCACTTGTCAAAACTCTTTTATAAATGAGTGGCTCACATTCAATGTCCTTATATAATTCTATCAGTGCGCACTGATAGGAAAAGAACTGATATATATATAGTCATTTTCTCCTCAGTGCGTACTGATATAACTTATATCAGTGCGTTGCATGTAGATCACTGATTATAGAGAAGTTTTGACAAGTGAATACACTTTGAGTCAAAGTATGTAAATCAAATGATCCACATCCAATGTACCGATAAAGTTATATCAGTGCGTACTGACTTGAAAATTTATGTATATATATACAGTCTTTCTACTGTCAGTTCGTCCTGATATAAAATATATCAGGACGAAGAATGTGTACCACAGATTATGGAAAAGTTTTGATAAGTGCATACACTTTGAGTCAAAGTATGTAAATTTAATGGTCAACATTATTCGTCCTGATATATTTTATATCAGGACGACCCGACAATAGAAAAATTGTATAAATATATATTAAGTGTGTTTATTGTAATCCTTGATATATCTTATTCAGTAATTTATAGTAATTTATATCTAAGATTTATTGGACAGCTGTAATAGGATGAGAATTAATATAATATATAAAAAATTGGGATAAATATATATATATATATATATATATATATATATATAAGTGTAATTGCCAAAAAAAAATTCATTTTTTAAAAATTGGTCTCTATTTTTTTCACAGGGGAAAGTTTAATCTTGGAAATTTCAATATTCAATGAAAAAAAATTGGAACAAAATGAAATACTGTATCTCTAATTTTAATTTTTTATAACAAAAATTTAGGTTTTTAGTATGGAGTGCTTTCAAAAACAAGGAGTGTAGAAAAATAAAAAATGGTAATTTAATTAATTTTAGAACAAAATAAAAGGTTTTTAGATTTTAGTATGAAATGTCTTTAGAAAATGAGTGTGAAAATATAAAATATGATTGTATAGAGAATTAAATTCTCATAATTTAAATCTTTTATTTATTTTTAAATAATTAAAAACCATTTCTTAAGAAACGAAATATCAAGACGAGAGGAGGTTGGTCCGGTGGTAAAAGTTCTCATACATGTAGTACGAGGTTACGAATTCGAGTCCTCCAAAAAAAAAAACCCTGAATTTATATGATAGTGTAAGAGTAACCCAAAAACCTCTTCTAATTTCACTTTTCAAATATCAATTTGTTTACCTATGTGACAATACAAAGTTGTTATAGTGGGAAAAAATTTCCCAATTAAAGAGAAATACAAAAAAAAAAAGTTGGAGTTGCTCTAACTGAAGAGTGAGAAAGAATTCTAACTTTTCTAACTACCTCAATTAACGAGTCTATTTGAATTGTTCTAATTAATGGTGGCAATTCGGGCCGGCCCGGCCCGTCTTGCCCGGGCTGGTTAGGCCCATGTGGTAAACGGTCGGGCCGGGCCTGGCCGGCAAACGGAAGAAGGGGACCGGCCCGGGTTCGAGGCCCGTGTGAGGGCAGGCCGGGCCGGGCCGGGCCTTGGCGGGCCGTCCCGTTAAGGCTTTAACGGGCCTGTAACGGGCCAGCCCGTTAAAGGCCCGTCGGGCTTCCAATTTTTATTTTTTTTTATTAATTCAATATTTTTTTTTATAAATTGTAATAAATTTGAGTAATTAATGTAATAATTTTAATATGAAATATAATATTATTCATTTCATACAACACGTAATTTAATAGTATATAGTATATAAATAATATATTAAATAAATAAAATAAATTTCAAAATAGTTGAAAGAGTGAGTGAGAGATGTTGGAGATTGTAGAGAATAGAGAGAATAAAAGAGTAGGGAAGTAGAGAAAATGCAGAGAATAAGGTGAGGGTGATGGGGTATTTATAGGAAAAAGTTAGGTGAGGGTATAATTGGAAAAAATTGTAAAAGATTTAAAAAAACGTAATATTTAAAAGTTTTGAATATTTTTCCCCCTCTAACGGTCATCAACGGTAACCTGGCTAATTATAAAAGCCATCCTTCAATTCAAACTTTTAAAAAAAAATTCAAAAAGAAAAATTTTGAATTTTTTTTTGACCGTAGGCTTCGCGAGCCTTTACGGACCCCGGCCCGGTTTTTTAAAATAGGGTCCCGGCCTGACCCGCCAGCTAAACAGGCTTGGGTCTAGGCCCGTTTAGCTGCCGCGCCGGCCCGGGCCGGGCGGCCCGTTTGGGCCCGGTCTAAATTGCCACCACTAGTTCTAATATTTCAAAGTTCAAATATATATAAAAAACAATTAACTACGACTGTGATTGAAGTCGGTACGTAACTAACTTGAATATTCCAAAAACAAAACTCGCCTGACAAAGTTTACTGACTTGAATATTCCTGAAACTAATCTGGCAGCTTCTGTTTGTTGTAATTAGTTAGTCATATTTGTTTGATTAAAAAAACAAAAAACAAAAAAAAAACAAATTTTTTTTTAAAAAAAAATTCATTAGGCGGCTATTAGCTCATAGAATATATAAATATATATATATATATATATATATATATAGTCATTTTCCTGTCAGTGCGCACTGATAGAATTATATAAGGACATTGAATGTGAGCCATTCATTTATAAAAGAGTTTTGACAAGTGCATACATACCAAGTCAAAATATGTAAAATGAGTGGCTCACATTCAATGTCCTTATACAATTCTATCAGTGCGCACTTATGTGAAAATTATTGTATATATATATAATAATTTTCACATAAGTGCGCACTGATAGAATTATATAAGGACATTGAATGTGAGCCACTCATTTTATATATTTTGATTTGGTATGTATGCACTTATCAAAACTCTTTTATAAACAAGTGACTCACATTCAATGTCCTTATATAATTCTATCGGTGCGCACCGACAGGAAAATGATTATATATATATATATATATAGAGAGAGAGAGAGAGAGAGAGAGAGAGAGAGAGAGAGAGAGGGGGTTCCTTGTATTGTATAAGTTAATTAATGAATATTGTTTTTTCTGAGAGTCAAGCTTCCTCTTCAAGTTCTTCATCAAACAATTTTCATTTTCACAGTCATGGTTAGGACTATATATATTTCGAAATTCTTTTCAAACAGCCAATTCCAAAATTTTCTTAGTACTGCAATCTGCTCATGTCCAAATGAAGGTCAGTGCCTTAGATCTAACAAAGGACTTTAGAATGATCCAGGAATAATGGAATTTAATTAAACCTTGCACAGACTAAGAAAAAAATTATTGTATTGTTTACTTACTGTCAACTTCTAAATGATATCCATGGCGGCTCATCATTCACAGCTGGTTGACTTCACAGATCCTGACTTCTTGGGCAGCAGCTCTCCCCAGGGCCGGCCCATGGGGCCAGCAAACCCAGCATTTTGCTGGGGCCCCCAATCGGTCCAATTTAATTCTTCTTCTTTGGGGCCTCAGAACCCAATATATTATTTTTAAACAGGGCCCAATTCTAAAACATTTTACTTCTTTATATATATTCCTTTCGGCCCAATGAACTAATTTAATTAAACCATCAAAATTTCAGGCCCAATAAACTTGTCATTGTGGTTATGAGACCACATCACTACACTATCAAATAATAAATTAATTAAGGGATATAATCACTTTCCCCCCTTTAGTTGGCCATATTAGATACTTTACACTCTCTAGTTTCAGTAATGACAATTTTTACCCCTGTAGTTTTCCATATTCGTCATTTCCCCACTACCGTTAGATTTTCCATTCAAAAAGTTAATTTTCATGTTAAAAGACATTGTTACCCTTCAATAATCGTGAATGGATGAGATTTTTTTTAAAGAAATTAATCAAAAATCAACCCCAAAAATCACCATAAACCCACAAATCCCTTCTCTTCTCTCTCTCTCCAAATCCAAAAATCAACCAAAAAATCACCATAAACCCACAAATCCCTTATATTCGAAACCATACCCAGAAAAATCAACCCTAAAAATCACCATCGATTTTTATGTTAATGATAATAATTTTATATAGGGCCCCGATTTTTGTTAATATCATAAAATCGCTCGGGCCCCAAAATATCTGGAGACGGCCCTGGCTCTCCCCAGGTCACCACGTCCGTAACAAATTAAACCCGCTGCTCGGTGTGGCGTCGGCTCTGATACCAACCGATAGGAATATATTATGTATAACTCATCCTTAAAAATAAGTCTGTAAGGAAGGGTGCCCATACTTAGTCAATGTATGGGATCATAACAATTTTTTCTTTGATTTTTTTTAATGTCTACAAACTCACATCATTGCCTCCAATTTTAGGTGGTATACTCAAATATGGCCTTTACTTCTTTCTCTTTTTTTTTTTTTTTTTTTTTTGCGCCTATGTTTGTGTCAATAGTAGTACTCGTCCTGGAATTCCTGGTGGTACAGTTGAATTTTAACTGAAGTTAATGGGAAATCCTGAGAGACTTTAGACAATCTTAGCATGAGTGAAGAACAGTACGTTGATGGCAAATAGCAATCTCATATATTAATTAATATAATATACAGTGCATGCATGGTAACCAATACTTGACTAACATATATGACAACTGAATAAGGCTATATAACAGTCTTTGTCAGCATGTACAATACTTGACTGACATACAATTTACCAATCTAAAAAAAAAACAATTTATTAATCAAATTCTAGAGATATCTTATTTTTATTTTTTGAAGAAAAAGGAAATATATATTGTCTAATTGCCAATTCCAGGACTCGGAACCGATTCTTGGAATCGGTAAATTGCTGCATTGTGCAAGGTAACCGATATTCGGCCGTTTTGAGCCATTTGAACTGATATTGGTGTAGGACCATTATGAAGGACATGACTTGCAACCAAATTGTGCTCCGGCACAAGAGGGCGGCCGCCCTTCATATTCTCCATGTTCAACACCTTTCTACCCTCCAAAGGTGCTATATAGAAGAATGTCACAAGAACGAAAATAAGTGCAATTTTGCACAAATAAGCCATGTAAATTGCTGGAGATAGGAAGTATAATTTATAATAATGAGAGGTTTTATAAGGGATATTGGTTTTGGTTATAAGATATTTTGTGTACTTCGATCCATTATATATAGAGGGATGAGGAGGCCTGAATTATTGGTCAAATTAGTTTGGCTACTGTCAATGTAATTCGATATGCATGCATGTTTGACATTGTAGAGGGAATGTCTTGCAAGTTTGTCACTATGGATCCATGTTGGGTTAGGTACATTTGAACTAATAAGCTGCAGCCTCACTTCACTTCCTTTAATTACTTGAAACACAATTACACAAACTGATGAAAGTCTCTGATAACACTACTTGCACAAGGACATCGATCAACAAATGATCATAGCTAGCCCTCTATTCAAAAAAAGGAGATTTATTTTGACTCATGTTCACATCATGCATTTATTTTTTGATGGGTTACATCTGTGCAGAATTTCTAGTGAAGTATGCAAGTTGAGTTGGGGCTCTTTTCTTGTTCAATGAATGGATGCATGCATTGTGGAGGAAACAAAAGCCACTTCAAGGACAGTAGTGCTTTTGACAGTGCAATAATGTCGGTTGCGTACATTGCTTTACAAAATGGATGACTGGTGCAGAAAACTTCCCGATAACTACGGGGCTAAAGAAATTATGACTTATATTGGTGTCTGTCCATCTCATTATCATGTACTTTTCCCACATTCCATTTATCCAAGGCCGGTCTTGAGATTTTCAGGGTCCGAGTCGTACAATAGAAAATGAGACCATCGATACTCCATGTTTTTTGCGAGCGATTTGCGTCGAATTTCATCAAATTGCGTCGAATTGCTTGAGATTTGTTTTTGATTTTCCGTATCATAGGATATTTAAAGAACCCTAACTTTGATTAAAAAATAATTCTTCGATTGTCTAAGTAGATTTGATCTGGTAGATGGTTTTGCAAGAATGTTGTTTGTGACTTTGAGGTTTGGTCTTTTACACCTGAAATCAATTTTATCAAAATTTGACACTCTGACTCCCTTTATCAAAAACTGACACTCAACCTCCTTGTTATTAGTCAAACTTAACAGTAGACCAAGTTTGACGGCCAAATACTAAAATGCCCCTAAGAAATCATAAATTTAAAAAATTTTAAAAACATAATTTTTTTAATGGATCTCCACCATTCATCTCAAGATTGATGGTGGAGAATCCATTTTCTTTTTTAAAAATATTTTTTTAAAAAATAAGTAAAAGAGAAAAAAAAATTGATTTATTTTATGGATATTCATCATCCATCTAAAAACTAGATGGTGGAGATCCATTTTCTTTTTAAAGTAATTTTTTTATAAAAAAAGTAAAAATAAAATAAATTGAAAAAAGTGGAGATCCACTTATTCAGATCTCCATCAAAGAAGATCCTTCGATGGAGATCAAAATCCATTAATAGAGATCGATCGAACCTTTCAATGGAGGAGACTCCATTGAATCTCCTGTTGGAGTTTGATCTCCATTGAAGCTTTCAATGGAAGACACTCCATCGACCACGATAGAGATCTCCATCGTGGTCGATGGAGATGATTCCATCTTCGTCGTTCATGTCCATCTTGAGCAACGGAGATGCTTTGATCTCCATCAGAAGAGATCTCTCTCCTTCATTGGAGATTTGATGGGTCTCTACCTTTTCAATTTTTGTTCTTTTTTTAGTTGTTTATTATAATTTTAAATTAATCTCCACCATCCATCTTGAGATGGGCGGTAGAGATCCATTTTAAAAATATTTATTTATTTTTTGTTTTCTGATTTAAAAAAAAATTCTTAAAATGACGAAAATACCTTTAGTGTTAATAGTCAAACTTGGTCATCAATTAAGTTTGACCAAGTTTGACTAACATGAGGGGAGGTGACTGTCAATTTTTGATAAAGTTAATTCCACCTGTAAAACGGCAAACCTTAGGAGGGTTGGATGTTATTCACTCTTTTTAATTATATGTTGGCTACTTGTTTTTGTTTTTGTTTTTTAAAAAAATAAACAAAAACAAAATCATATGTGGGTCGGCCCATTTATTAGATATATGTCTAATATTAACAATTGAAATTCGGGGGCTTATATTTTGAAATGGTTTTGAGGGTATTCAACAGTTGTCTCACTAGGTTACCCTTGGAGTCGGTTCTGGGTTTATCAAATACAAGATGAGTGGCACAAAGTGTAAATTCATAATTTTTTCCTTTAAATTAAGAGAGATGTTGTTGACAATCCATTCAATGTATTTTTACACTCCATTTTGTTTTCGTTAATGACAATTTTAACCTGAATTAAAATGACTAAAAAAGACAAAAAAGTTCTAAAGACGAGTTTTTCTCTGGTAGGCATATAACTGTTAGCATACTTGTAACACACGTATACACCTCATCAATATTTGCCGTGTAAGTATTATTTGACGCAACATTATTTTATTTCTCTTTACTGGTTTACAAACCCTAATGCATGTTCTTCTTCTTTTCCTACCCATCTTTTCTTATCTATCATCACAAACATAACAGACAAAACAATCAATAAAAATTAAGAAAAAAAACTATAAATCTTAAATCTCAAATAATAGAGATCACAATCTCCATTGATGGAGATTAATCTCTATTAATAGAGATTCTAGATCTCCTTTAAAAAAAATCAATAATACAAAAAAAAACATTTTTGGATCTGGAGATCACAGATCTTTAAATTCAAACAACGGTGATCTTTTAAATTAAACAGGAGTCTGGTACTTTATTATTTTGTGTTTTGGGTTTTTTATATTAAAAGTCTTGAGTTAAGTTTTTTTTTCTTTATTGTAAATGAAACAAAATAATTATTTCAAAAAAACTTGAACCAAATGATTTTGTAGAATCTAAAAAAATGATTTTTTTTTTTTACAGAAAAATAGGTTTTTATGGTGTATTTGTTTTTTTAAAGAATAGAGTGTTAAAAGATAAAAAGGATAATTTTGGAACAAAAAAGAGTGTTCTTAGAAAATTTTAAAATGCAAGTTTTATGATGAAGTGTATTTAGAAAAGGTATGTAAAAAGATAAAATTAGCTTGTAACGAGAGAATCTTTAAATTAATTTATTGAATTTTAATGAAACTTTTGCCCTCAAACCATTGCTTTAATTGACAAGGGATCGTATCAGTATGGTGCCGATGATTTTTCAATTTACAGTACAAGGAAGAGACGCTGCTGGCTGCTGCTTTAGTTCAGATATGTGTCTGTACCTAACCCAATATTCAAGAAGAAAACTTGAAACATATAATTCCCTCTACAACTTCAAGTAGTAACATGTTCAGTCATCACGTATATTAATAAAAATCTTTTGCTTGGCGTGTGATCTAACATAATCCTGGAGCTTTGACTTCACTTCTGTAGAGCTGTTTCTTTCGACTTTGTCGCCAGATATTTGGAGCATTCACCTCCTCCTTCTTTTACTACTTGCTACAAGCCCCAAATGTTCAGAGCTTCTCAGGTGCATACCTCCTGACATAAGGTTATATACAAACCTATTTGTTAGCTTTTGGATCAAAATCCATAGGATATTACGTAAGTGGTGGATCAGGAGAGAGAACACAATAAAATCCCCCCTGTGACAAATACTTTTGTATATAACCTTATGTCAGGTAGTATGCACCTTAGAAGCTCTCTCTCTCTATATATATATATATATATATATATATATATACACACAATTTTTCTATTATCAGTTCGTCCTGATATAAAATATATCAGGACGAAGAATATGGACCATTAGATTTATATACTTTGACTCAAAGTGTATGCACTCATCAAAACTTCTCGATAATCTGTGGTCCACATTCTTCGTCCTGATATATTTAATATCAGGACGAACTGACAGTAGAAATACTGTATATATATAATCTTTCTCCTATCAGTTCGTCATGTTATAAAATATATCAATTCCTTGAATGTGAGCCATTAGATTTAATTGTTTTGATCTAGTGTGTATGCACTTGTCAGGACTTCTCCATAATCTATGGCCTATATTCAAGGAACTGATATATTTAATATCATGACGAACTGACAGGAGAAATACTGTATATATATCCCTTATTTTAATTTCGGTAAGGACCATGATGAAATCACATCCATTTTTATGAATTTTGATCTGAATTTTTGTGTGGATGATATATTAAATGAAATTTACATATTAATAAAATATGAGAATTTTTCAAACACTACAACTATTTATCCTAATTTTGTTAAATATGAAGGCATCGGAAAATTGTTGAAATATAGAAAAATTGAAGAAAAATAGTTGTAGTGCTTGAAATATTCTCAATTTTTTTTGCATAGTTAAATTTCATTGAAAATATCATCTAAAAAAAAATTTCAGATCAAAATTCATAAAAATGGATGTAATTTTATCATAGCCCTTACCGAAATTAAAATAAGGATCCCTTATGAGAGACTCACTTTATATATATATATATATATATATATATATATATATATATAAAGTGAGTATCTCATAAGGGAACCCTTATTTTAATTTCGATAAGGATCACCATGAAATCACTTTTTTTTTGAATGAATTTTGATCTGAATTTTTTTGTGGATGATAAGTTCATTAAAATCTATATATGAATAAAATTTGAAAATTTTTCAAGTATTATAACTATTTATCCCGATTTTTTTAAATATAAAGCCATCTAAAAAAATGGGCGAAATACAGGAAAATTCGAGAAAAATTGTTCTATTGCTTGAAAAATTCTCAAATTTTATTTATATGTAGATTTCGCTGAACTTATCATACACAAAAAAATTCTGATCAAAATTTATTCAAATAAATGTGATTTCATAGTTGTCCTTACCGAAATTAAAATAAGGGATCCCTTACAACATCTTCAATGGTATCCTCAAAAGTATGAGAGTAATCAAAACTTGATTATTAATCCTAAAAACACCATCCAACAAAGTCACTAAAATTTAGCAATAACTTTAATCAATAATCAAATTGCCTCTTCAATAATCAAATTTGAAGATTGACTTTCAATCATCAAATACAAACTTAACCCAAAATAATTGTTGTTATTCTTTCTCTCTCATTTGTGGTTTTTTTTATACTCTTTTTTTTCTCTTATCGCTTATGTATTTCATAATTGTTTCGACCCCAAAAAATTTAGTCAGGTAAAATTTTTCCCTTCATTATGAATGGATCTATACACATATCATATACATTTTCTTGTCTTTTATAGTATTTTTTTTTACCCCATTTGGCTAATGATAAATTGAAGAAAAATTTTATTATGATTTTGTAACAACAATCAAGGGTTGATTTTTGGGCAAAATATTTATTAACTGAGATTTAATTCACCCAAAAAATAGATTGATTTGATCGTCTGACCAGATTAGTGATGAAAGAAACTCAAAGAGAAATCCATCATTTTGATGTGCAAAGAAAGAGAAAGAGAAAAAAGTATTTAATATTATGAGATATGAGGTATATATAAATGCTACAGATTTGTGAAATAAAAATGAGCATGAACAGCGAAACAAATATATGGTAGAAGTAGATTTTTGATTTAAATAAAATGTATCATTGTGAACTACACAATCATCAATTTTAGCAATCCATAAAAACAATACTCAAATGCTGAGGTGGTAACTTTTGAGGATTCAAATTTTCTTATACCACTAAAGATACTCTTATGAGAGACTCATATATATATATATATATATATATATATATATATATATATATATCGGTCATTTTCTCTTCCGTGCGTACTGATATAAAATATATCAGTGCATTGCATGTGGACCATAGATCATATAAGCAATGACAATTGTATACAGACTGGGTCAAATCAATTGAATCTAATGGTCCACATACAACGCACTGTTAAATATTTATGAGTGTGCACTGAGGTGAAAATTATCCATATATATAGGCGAATTGCACAAACACCCCTGAGTTTTAATCTACTTGCAATTAGATAGAACTTTTGCTGAAAATTGTAGAAACCTACTATCTTGTTAGTTGACTCTCGTTATATAACCCGACTGATCAATTAGTGTGAATAATCTAAAATGCTCCTAACTGTGTTAGCTTACTCTTATGCTATCTTAAAATAATCAGTTATTTAAGATAAACAATAAAATAAATTATCAACTAAAATTATATATAGAAAACTAAAATTCAAAATAGATTTTTTTAAATATCAGTAAAAATATTCTTGATTAAATAATGGGAAATTATTAACAATAAGTATATTAAATACTATTAAAACCAAGAGTAGTATTGATTAAATATTAGAAAAAAAAAATTAACAAAACTAAAATGGGAGCCTAAAGGGCTCCCATATCTAAGAAAAAAAATTACAAAAAATTAAAATGGGAGCTAGAAAGGCTCCCTGATCTAATGAAAACTAATTAACCCAAATTAAAAAAAAAAATTGCAAATCTAACTACTTTTTCCCAAGATAGTATCATATTACCCTTACTAACAAAAATGTGAAACTTTTCTCTCTTTTGTTGGGAAACGTGTTGCGGAAGCGCATGCCTAATAATCACCACATAAAAAATAACATCAACTAGAAGTAAAATAAGATAAGAGAATCCAATCACACAACACAAGATATTAGGTGGAAACCCAAAACATGGAAAAACCACAGCCGTCAACACGACAAGATAAAAATATCACTGTAAATTTTTTTTTTACAATTACACAATTACAATATTTTTTTCTCTAACCCCAAACTCCAATTACAACCAAGTCTTACCGAGCTTACATCCTAGCCCTCAGCTTACAGCTCTCTCCTGGTCTTCCTTAAGTGTACCCCCAAATATTATATTGATCTCTTCCTGGGTCTCCACCTAGATATCCCTTGGGTCTTCTGCCCCCAGACATCCCTTGGGGTCTCCCCCCCTGGATCTTCTTAAGGTCTCACTCCTCGAATTGAACCACTCTCTGATGTTGCTAGGTATCTCTCTGGTTTCTCCTACATTTATCAACCAAAGAATAAGCATCACTATTTATAGGCTCACTATTTTTTGTCTTTAAAGAATCAAAATACGTCTTCCAAGATCAGTTCTATGCACCTTCTCAGTCCCCGAAAACATGCTCCACGCGACCTAAAACTTTTGGCGCTCAGCAACATGCGGGTGTTGCACAACAATCTTCCGACGGCGCGTTTACGAGCGTCTGGGCTCGGATTTTGACACCATTTTCACCGTTGGCTTCATCTCGGACTCTTCTTTCCAACGCCAATTGAATCGCAATAATTCGAATTCATTTGGACTACTTTCGCATCATTTTGTATTGTTTGGTTCGCATAGGAATAACATGTCAAATCCTAAAATCTTCAATCTTGTCTCTTTACTCTTCCCATACTATCACTCCCAATTACTTCTCTCCATGCTCCCATTCTACTCATAGTCACTGTTAGTAGAACCATTCCAAACTTCGAAAAACCTGTTCATATATCTTTGTACCATACTCCAGCATTGCACATCATCAACCTTTCTCTATACCTAAGAAATCAAATCTTCACAAACAAAAGTGAAATTCAATTTAAAGCTTGAAAAAGGTGATTTTTGTTACCAATTTTTTGTTTTTACCAAAAAATGCTTGGTAATCTTTTCATCATTTTGATCACGAGTTTTAAGTGAATTTTTTGTTTTTACGGCCGACATGCCATTCTTCCTATGGATGTAGAGATTTTAGTGTTTTGTGAAATATTCTTTATGCAAATGTTACGATCACATTTTTTTAATTAATAATAAACATTTGTTGTTTTGTTTTAAATTTTAAATTAGGTTGTTATATATATATATATATATATATATATATATATATTTATAGGATGTCTATCTTATCTAATCTTGTTATTTATTGTCTATTGAATTATGTATTTCTCCTATTATAAATAGAATTTGTTATCAGTAATAAAATGATAAATTAATTTGCTATCAACTATGTGTTAGTCTTTTAGGGTGCGTTTGGTACGCGGGACGGTACGGGACAAGGTGGGACAACTTGTTCTTGTCCCACGTTTGGCGCGACCTTAGCATAGGACAAGACGGGACAAGGTGGGACAAAAATCACAAAAAATTGTCCCACCCAAGACCCTAGGACAACTTGTCCCATGACATGGGACAAGTGTCAAAAAGACCAATTTACCCTTTAAATGTTCAAATAATTACAAACATATACAATATATTATATTATATATATATATATTATTAATATATATATAAATTATAATTACATATAATATATATATATTATAAAATTATATATAATAATATATAATATATTAAATATATTTATATATATATTAATATTTAATAATATATAAAATTATAATTACATATATAATATAATATAATATATATTATAAAATTATATATAACATATAAAATATATTATTTTATATATAATACTATTTAATAATATATACTAAATCATATATATATATAGGATATATATCATATATAATATATATCATATATATATATATATATTATGTTATATATTAATATATATTATATATATTATATATGATATATATATAATATATATATATAATATAATAATATATATTAATATATATATAATACATTATATATGATATATATATATATATCCTATATATATTATTATATATATATAATGTGTATATATTATATATATAATATGTATAATTACATATATAATATTATATATATATATATTAAATATTAATATATATATATCTATATAATAATAATATATTTAATATATTATATATTATTATATATAATTTTATAATATATATAATATTATATATGTAATTATAATTTATATATATTATTAAATATTATTATATATAATAATAATATATTTAATATATTATATATTATTATATATAATTTTATAATATATATATAATATTATATATGTAATTATAAAATAAATATTTTTAAATATTAGTATATATAATAAGATATTTAATATTATATATATTATATATATTTTAATAATATATATCATATATATTATATTATTATATATATAAAATTATATTTTTATATGTACAAATATTTAATATTATATATATATCTTATATATTATTATATAATATTATTAAATAATTATAATATATTTCAATTACAATATTACTATTTGTGTAAAATATAATAATATTGTAATTGAAAACAAGAGGTCATTTGAACCCTTTTATTTTTGTTAAATATTATAATATATTTCAATTACAATATTTATTTAATATTGTTAAATACGATATATAAAAATTGTTTAATATATTGTTTAATATTTGACAAAACAAGGAGGGCATTCTGGTCATTCGAATCTCTTGTCTCGTCCTGTCCCAGCTATACCAAACGTATAGCAGTACAATCCACAGTCATGTCCCATACATTCCAAACACGTCATGGAACAACTGTCCAGTCCAGTCCCGTCTAGTCCAGTCCAGTCCCGTCCAGTCCCGTCCCCGTACCAAACGCACCCTTATGACTTTTTGGGAGGTTCTGGTTTCCCTCGTAAATTCCAGGTTTTTATTTTTAAAAAATATAGAGATTTTGATGTTTTGCGAAATATTCTTTATGTAAATGTTACGATCACATTTAAAAAAAATAATAATAACAAACATTCGTTTTAGTTTTAAATTTTAAATTAGGTTGTTATAAGATAGGATTTCTATCTTATCTAATCTAGTTATTTGTTGGGAGCTGGCAGGGGTCGATTTGGTTATGGAAGGTGTATATGAGAAGAGAGGTTCTGTGGTGGGAACAGGAGCAATGGAGTTGTTTCACAGCTGCTCTGAGGAGTGTTAGGATTAGGGAAGGCACTTCAGACAAGGTGGCTTGGAATTTCTGTCCAAATGGTATCTTCTCAGTCCAATCGTTCCGTAAGTGTTTGGAGGACAATGGTTAGGATAACCAGTGCAACTCTGGCTGGATTTGGAACAGTTATTGCCCTCCAAAAGTGGAGATTTTCGTGTGGAATCTTCTCAAAGAAAGAATGTTGGTTAAGCAGGTCTTAGTGCATTTTGGGATGGACATATGCTCCATTACGAGTTATTCTTTCTTTGGAAATGATGTTGAGTCTATCGATCACCTCTTCTTACATTGCAACTGGACGCGGAAACTTTGGTTGGAAGGCATGAGCTAGTGGAATGTGACTGCATGCATGACTGAAAAGTTGACTCAATGGTGGGAGTGCTGGAGAGGGATAGCAGAATTTTTTAAGGCAAAGAGGTTTCCGCATGCCACGCGACTGATTTGGTGAAGTTTAGAGTGGGGTGGTGGTTTAAACATCATGGCAAGGGGTCTAGTGATCCGATTACCTCTATTTTGCTCGACTTAAGTGACCTTTGTGTGGACAACCGGAAGTTAAAGCAGTTTCAGAGGGAAGTTTGGTTTCCTCCTCATTATAACGGTCTTAAATTCAATGTAAACAGGTCTTCCAGAGGCAAGCCGGGGCCAGCGGGCATTGGAGGGGTGCTTAGAAACTTAGATGGTAAGATTATGTGTCTTTTTTTGTCTTATGTGGGAATCGAAGACTTTAATACGACTGAGATTTTGGCCATTCACAAAGCGCTTGAATTATGCGTCTCAAGATTAGTCTTGGTCGACAGAGACATTGTCATAGTCAGTGATTCTAAGGTGGCGGTTTCCTGGGTGAACCAGACATAGGATTTTGGAAGCTTACACCATGTCAACCTCATTTATGATATCAGAGGTTTCATGAAGCTTATGAGAAGGACATTTGTTGTTTTCAATCCTAGACACACAAATTCCTTTGCTGACGATTTAGCCAAAAGGGGTTCTAAGAATTTGGGCGACAGGATGGAATGGGGCGACTTGTAATAGCAGCCCTGTGTTGCTCTTCTGCGTGTTTTCCTTCCTTTTTGTTTTTCCCTGGGTCTGTTGTGTTTTCTTCTCCAGGCTCTTTGTCTTGTTTTTAGTTTTGGGTTCGTTTGGTCTGTTGTTAGTTGGGTGTCTTCTGTGTTGTTCTTCTCCCGGCCTTGTAGCCGATGAATAAAAATTTTTGTTGTTAAAAAAAATGTATTTCTCCCATTATAAATAGGACTTGCTATCGGTATGAATTAATTTGCTATCAGGTATGTGTTAGTCTTTTATGACTTTTGGGAGGCTCTGGTTTCCCAAGAAGCAAACCAAGTTTCTATTTTTGGGTCCATCATATCGTACTCGTAACATTTGATATTAGAGTTGGTTCATGTCGAACTACCATCCCGTTGTTTTGGAGCCATGAAATTGGCAACAACTTATAGGGCTAGATTAAGATGTGTTACTATTATGTACTGGCATACTATTATCACGTCGAATACCGGTAGTTGATGACGATTTGTGTCGATATGTTGACCAAAAGGACGTTAGCTTGTAAGCATGGTGGAATGTTACGATCACGTTTAAAACAAAACAATAATAAAAATTTGCTTTAGTTTTAAATTTTAAATTAGGTTGTTATAAGATATGATTTTTTATATCCTATATAATCTTGTTATTTATTATCTTTTGTATTATGTATTTCCTCTATTATAAATAGACTTGTTGTCAGTAATAAAACGATGTATTAATTTGCTATCAGCTATTTCTTAGAGTATCTTTAGTGGTATATTCAAAAGTTGCCTCAACATTTGAGGATTGTTTTCAGTGACTGCTAAAATTGATGATTGTGTTGTTTACAATTGTACATTTTATTTATATCAAAAATCTACTTCTGCCGTATTTTTTTCACTGTTCCTTCTCATTTTTATTTCACAAACCTGTAGCATTAATATATACCTCATATCTCAAGATATTTGGAGATTAAAGCAATTGCTAAATTTTAGTAACTATGTTAGACGGTGTTTTTGAGATAAATAATGAAATTTTGATTACTCTCTTACTTTTGAAGATATCATTGGAGATGCTCTTAGTCTTTTATGACTTTTGGGAGGTTATGGTTTCCCTTGAAGCAAACCAGGTTTCTATTGTTGGGTCAATCAAATCGTGCTCATAAGATCAGCAAATGAATTGTGATACTCAACTTCGTTTAGGATTTCTCATAATTGGGTTGAAGTCTCTACTAGGTTTGGAATTCAACAATTGTAATTGAGATATCTCAACTTAATTTGAATTCTCTACCAGGTAAGGTGAGACAATTGAACTTGGTTTGAAGTCTCAACTGGGTGAAGACATCTCAACTCAATTTGAAGTCTCGACTGAATTTGATATCCAACAAAGTTTCACAATCTAAATTCTCAGCATGATTGACGTTTAATATTTTATGCTTATAAAAAACTCATGAGTTTGTGTTTCTAATATACCAATACTATCTTGATATTTGAGGCAGGAAAATGAAAATACAAAGAATAAAGCTAGGCTGCCGTGCTTATAATTAGTTCAGATGTACCTAACCCAACATCGATCCACCATGACAAAACTAGAAAAAAAAACTTGCAAGACATTACTTCTACAATTTCAAACATGCACATCGAATTACACTAACAGTAGCCAAACTAGTTTGACCAATCCAGGCCTCTCCCACCCTCTCTCTATATATATATTGCACTTAATAGTTTATAATCAAAACCAATATCCCTTAGCTTTATAATTAAGACCTCTCGTTATTATACATCCTCTTCCTCTCTCCAGCAATTTACATGGCTTTGTTGTGCAAAATTGCAATTATTTTTGTTCTTGTGACAGTCTTCTATATACCTTCTTTGGAGGGTAGAAAGGTCTTGAACATGGAGAATATGAAGGACCGCCATCTTGTGCCAGAGCACAATTTGGTTCCAAGTCATGTCCTTCAAAATGGCCCTACACCAACACCTTCTCCAAGTTCTAAATCAGTTCAAATGGCTCAACACGGCCGATTATTGGTTACCTTGCACAATGCAGCCATTGACCGATTCTTGGAATCGGTTCCAAGTCCTGGAATTGGACATAAGACACGATAATTCCTCTGAGAATAGATTTCTATAGAATATGTTTATTGAGTTATATTGGTTATTTAAGTCTCTCTATAGATTGTGGTACGAAAGAATGTTTCCATTGATCAAGTCATCAAATATAGTTACGTTCAGTCATCCCTGTCCTGTTAGGGTAATTAATTCTCTTACATACTTTACTGCATTTGTTTGTTTGTTGTTGTTGTTGTTACATTGTAAATCATATACAAATGCATATTGATAACTATTAATAAAGTTCATGTACTTGCACCGTACTTAATAATAATATATGAGGTATATTAGTGTGTGTTTGATATGTCTTTTCTAGGAGCCAAAAGTGTTTTTTTTTTAATGTTAAAAACTATTTTGATTGGTTTTTTTTTTTATTTTTGGCAAAATTAAAGAAGTGTTTTTTTAATCTTAAAAAAGCTATTTTTATGTCTTTTGGAAGAAGCCCAAAATTTAAGCTTCTTCCAAAAAGCTATTTTTGAGCTTTTTAAAAGAGATAAATATTCTCAACTACTCTCCAATCTCTATAAACTTTATATATTTCACCATATACCTTTCTATTACAAATACTTTGTTAGTTTACATTTTTGTACTTTTTAACAATAAAAGCTTTTAAGAGATATTTTGACAAACAACCTACTAACTTAAAAACGTTTCTTTTTTAAACTGAATACCAAACATAATACGGTTTTTTGTTAAAAGTTCTACTCGTAAAAGATCTACTCTGGAAGCTCTACTTGAAATGTTATCCCAAACACACTCTTAGTTTGTTTTCTTCTGGGATATGGCAGTTAAACTTCGAGCTAAGTGAAGATGAAATTCTTCAAGCTCTCAAGAATGTAGTCTTCTAGAAAAAAAAAACGGATTAGAAAAGATGGAGGGAAAAACATCGGACTCATTAATTAGTAAATGAATTACATTACATCTATATATATATATATATATATATATATATATATTTGCAAAGGCACTGAGCATTTCAAATATCATCCATTGATCTTATGAAAACCCTCTTGATGATAATCAGACTTCTTAGTTTGTTCCTGTCATTTGCCAATTAACTAACTTCTAATTGAGAAAATCTACATAGCTCCGGATGCAATGCTAAGTGGTGCAGCAGGTGTACTAAAGATTTTCTACTTCTATTTAATTGCCAGTTGTCAAAAGTTGATGTTAGCAACTACTAGAATGCTTTTCCTCATCAACCAACTCTGATAATGATGATGATGGAGTTCTGTTTACATGAGCTAATTAAGCTGCATTGCGAGATAGGTAGTGTTTCCAATCAGGGATGGAGCCACCTTAGAACGAGAGGGGGCCACTGCCCCACCTAAAGTTGTACAATTTTACAAAATATTCCCTTAACTTTTAGAGTTTTATGTTGTTACCCTTATTTAAGTGTATTTCTGCTAAAGTGAGGCGTGGGTGGAATACTTTGTTTTTTGCTCTGACTTGGACAATATGGGAGATTAGAAACAAGATGGTCTTCAAAGGCATATCAACAGACATCTCTCAGGCTGTGGATTCGATGAAGTTTCGCGTTGCTTGGTGGTTCAAGCACCATGGGAGGGGTTCAAAGCTTCCCATTTCTATGATGCTTTTGGATATCAAAGATAGCTGTTCCGAGCTGAAACTCGTGAAGGCCTCAAAGCCTGTAGAATGGGTTCCACCTTCAGGTGAAGCCTTCAAATTTAACGTAGACGGCTCTTCAAGGGGTAATCCAGGTCACGCCGGTATTGGTGGGGTGCTGAGAGACAAAACGGGTAAGGTGTGGGGTCTTTTTTTTGGTTTTGCTGGGATTTTGGATTCCAACTCTGCGGAGCTCGTGGCTATTCACAGAGCTGCCTCCTTGTGCAGCCATTCTAAGGTTTTGATAGGCAAGGAGATTGATATTGTTAGTGATTCTAAGGTGGCCGTTTCGTGGGTGAATACAGAGGGCGCTGGAAATTTGAAGCATGTAGATACTATCTTTGATATTAGGAACATGTTGTGCATTCTTGGCAACACCCGATTTATTTTCAATTCCAGAGACGGCAACTCTTTTGCTGACTCTTTAGCCAAAAATGGGTCAGCTTTGGAGGGGGATAAATTAATTTGGGAGATCCATTGAGCTCTGTTTTGTTTTGGGGCTGCTGTTTCGGCCGGGGGTTGCTTTCCGTTTTCCTTTTCTCGCTTCCTTCTTGTTCTTGTTGCTCTGTTTCTTTTCGGTTTTTTGGGCCTTATGGTGGTTTTAGCAGCTGTTGCTCTGCCAGGTCCAGTGCTTTGTGTGTTTGCCTATGGTGGCTTCTTTGGCTTCTGCCTAATAAACTTTTTGCTGTTCAAAAAAAAAATATCCCTCAAATTTTATAGTTTTATATAGTTTTCCCCTATACTTTCATATTTTTATACTTGTACCCTTACTTCATTTTCGATTTCCTAATTCTTTTATAAATCACACTGTTAATAATTTATAGATAATGTAAAAAAAAAATCTTTCTTAGCTAATTTTAGTATATTATTAAAATATTTTCTCTCACTCAAAATCTTACTTATCTCACTCCAATACGGTAATGCCATGTCATATTTTTGATAAGTTATTTACTTATTTATCTAGTTTTCGCAATTTAAAAAAATGTGTTGATTTATATAATTAAAACATGTCAAGTAAACATAGTCATATATTTTATGCTTAATTATTAAGAAAGTTTATCAAACAAACTTTTATAATTATTAACAATTAAAATAGTTTTTGGATTTTAGAAAAATATTAGGAGTCCAGTTTAAATTTCAATTTGTTTTCTAACTATTAAACACTATTATTGAATCTTGAATTAATGACCATAAATGTTAGTCAATTTTATTTGTAGAGTAGTGCTAGACATACTGCCAACTTTATATATCAACTTGTATTCCAACTAGTTGCATGTGTCGTTAACAAATCGATATATATATTAATGATTTATTTCACTCGTTACATTTATATGGATTAAATTGTCTAAGTTACAAGTTGAGATATGAGTTGGAAAATCTAGCATTGTTTTTATTTTTATTATGTTTTCATCAAAAGCATAATACCTATTCTAGATAGATAGATAGATACTATAAATTTTTTTTTATGTTTTCGTCACTATTCAAAAATTATCTTACTTTTTTTTCATAAAAACACAAATTAAGAAAATTTATCTCAATAAATTTTTTTATTCATTTTAAATAATTAATGAAAAATAATAATGTTTTAAAACATAAACAACATTTTTAATAACTAACTTTTTTTTATAGCGCCCCCTCTAGAACGTAATCCTGGCTCCGTCCTTGTTTCCAATTTGATTAAACTGATATGATGTTACTAGCTTGTGTTGGAACCCCGTTCACTGGTAAAGCAGCGGAAATAGGTTTTAAAAATTTTTATACAGATCATAAACGATCTGAGACCAGTGAACTTAAGATCGCAATTCTTTTTCCAGAACTAATACATACAATATGTAAATACAGGAAACTGTAATCAATATATAAATATAAAAAAAAAATTTAGAACCTTACCAACGTTTGGAGGCTCCTTCACTTTACGATATGCTTCTGGTCTGTACCACTGATCTTCCTAGCTATTCCCGGAACTGGTAACTGCCTATGGGCGCGTCACGTACTCAGGAACTTGAATGGAGGATTCAGAGAGAATGAACAAGAAAAAACAATTTCTTTTTGTTCACTGTACAACACTTGCACCATTTTAAATTTGCGTTGATCAATCAAATCTATCATGCACTTGATTTGCGATGACCAATATATACATGCGTTGAACAAATAAAATTATATGTCAACCTTGATCGATACATAATTTTTCCATGCACATACTTATTGCATCTGATGCAATATTTTACTTCACATAGCAAAAGCAAACTTTTTGTCTTTTTCTCCTTTGGTGTGTTTTTCTTGTGCGCACCTTACATGCGTATATTTCTCTCTTTTTGTTTCGTTTGTTTTTGTAATTGATTCACGCACAAAAATCGTATTTGTATTCTATACCAACACTAATATATGTGCACGCATATCAGGTTAAGGTTTTTCAAAAATATAAAACTCTTTTATATGTTTTTCAAATAACCACACCTTATCTTTTAAAATAAAATCTATATTTTATTTATCAAAAAAGATAATATGTATATTTAAATTTAAACAATTTAAATTCAAATATATTTCAATTTATTTTATTTAATAAATGAGATAATCTCATTATCTCACTATTCAAAAATAAATAACAAATGAAACCATCCATTTAGTGACTAATAACATAATTAAATAATCTTATTATTTAATTTATTTAATCACCATTATTCATTAATTAAATAATCTCATTATTCAATTAGTTCCCGAATAAATCCGTGTCACTTTCGTAACACAATTAATTGGACAATCTAATTAATTAACCGTGACCCTTGTTACCTAAATCGATCGGGCTAGCAAGGGGACCTAATGGACCTACAGTATTTTGAGCTCCAATAATCCTCGGAATTATTAATTAAACTCTTTAATTAATATTCCTTGATTATTAACTCCAGTGTTATTCCACTAAAAACCCAAAGCTGCACTCTCTCAATTGCAGACGCTTTTACACAGACCGATACAACTCAGTGTCCATCGATATAGCTATTACACATGGTGTGATCCTCCACAGTAGTTAATAATTAGAGCTGGGTCATAATTTCCGTTATACCCCTCTAATTACATATATCCTTTAAGTACCAATGATTCTTTAATGAACAATAAATCCTATTTCCTCACGGAATTGGGAGAGCGCTCATATTGTCCAAGCCCCAAATCAACCCTAAAGGGAACTACCATCTACTTCTCACAAGAAGGAGTGGATTCCACTATTGTGTACATACCTTCCCAGCCACAAGCCAAACCGCAATCCCAACATACGAAGTATATTGATCAGGAACTGCATCTGACCTCACCCATGGTATATCAAAGACCACGATCTAACCTGAAGGAGTCGATAAGACACTCAGGATTAAGATCACCCACATATAGCAATCATTAGTTGATATATATGAATCTCATCAGTAAACGGATCTTGGTGAGATATTCATATAGATCATGGCCCAGTCCTATATGATCACATCATACAATGTGCCTCCATTCTCATATCTCATAGGAATGATTCAGGATAGAATCACCGTACATTACGGAATGAACCGCAGCTATAGATTAACCACAAATAAAGTGCCCAGCTTTATTTGCTATCTATGGACTCTTTAGATTGCACGTCTCTTACTGTATCCATCTGTATATGACACTCATATACATAGTTCGAGATTACATCCGGCAATCCAGGATGTTAATATATGCACAAGTTATAAACTAAACAACACAACACGAATGAATTGAACTTTTCTTTTTATTTATTTCATAAATCCATTTACACATTACATCTTTAGGGCATAAACCCCAACAATCTCCCACTTGCACTAAAGCATGTGAGGCATGTCTCGTAACCCTAGGCCATCTAGGTGACCCGAAAACACTTTAGCCGGTAAGGTCTTCGTAAATGGATCAGCATGATTGTCTTGTGAGGCTATCTTGGTGACAATCACGTCTCCTCTCTGCACTATCTCTCTAATGAGATGATACTTTCTCTCTATATGCTTCCCTCTCTTATGGCTTCTTAGTTCTTTGGAATTAGCCACAGCACCATTGTTATCACAATAAAGTGTGATGAGCTTATCCAGTTCTGAAACAACTTTCAGATCACTTAAGAACTTAAGGAGCCAAACAGCCTCTTTAGCAGCTTCACAAGCGGCTACATATTTGGCTTCCATGGTGGAGTCAGCAATGCAAGATTGCTTAATACTTCTCCACACAATGGCTCCACCACCCAGGGTGAAAACTGATCTAGACGTGGATTTCCTAGAATCTCTGTCTGACTAAAAATCAGAATCTGTGTATCCTAACAGGATCAAATCCTGTCCGAAATACACTAACATATAGTTTCTCGTTCTCTGAAGATACTTGAGAATAGTCTTGACAACAACCCAATGATCCAATCCTGGGTTAGACTGGTATCTACTGACTACTCCCACTGCATAGCAGATGTCCGGTCTCATGCATAACATAGCATACATGAGACTATCTACTGCTGATGCATAGGGTACACGTCTCATATCCTCAACTTCTTGAGGTGTCTTAGGACAATGTTCCTTAGACAAGTGAACTCCATGCCTAGAAGGTAAATTACCCTTCTTGGAGTTCTGCATCGAAAATCGCATAAGAATCTTGTCGATATATGATGCCTGAGATAATGCTATGAGTTTGTTCTTACGATCCCTTATAGGTTGGATCCCTAGAACATAACTCGCATCTCCCAAATCTTTCATTTGGAATTGGCTAGCAAGCCAGCCCTTTATATCAGATAACATTCCCACATCATTCCCAATGAGTTTGATGTTGTCCACGTATAGGACTAAGAAAACTACCTTTTTTTTCTTTATCTGGATCTTCCATTGTATTCTTAAATGTCAATGGATCATCCACACTATCAGCAGAGACAACACTTTGTCCCTCACCTATACCTAAATAGCGTTCAGGTTGTCTTACAACCCTCCCACTACGTCTAGATGATAATGTATCCTGATCATAAACCATCTGACTCTCAGATGTTTGTGGATCAACAACTCTTGTTGATGAAGCACTAGTCTCACCAGGCTCCAACTCATTCAATACAATCTTAGAACGAGGTTTATGGTCACTAATATAATTGTCCTCAAGAAATGTTGCATTTGTCGATACAAACACTTTGTTATCTTCGGGACTGTAGAAGTGTCCACCTCTGGTCTCCTTGGAGTATCCTACAAACAGGCAGACCACAGACTTGGAGTCTAGCTTTCCACTTCTGTTCTTCAACACGTGTGCTGGACACCCCCATACGCGAAAATGTCACAAAATAGCTTTACGACTATTCCACAACTCTAGGGGAGTCTTAGGAACAGATTTGGATGGCACTACATTCAAAATGTATGCCGCCGTTTGTAACGCATATCCCTAGAAGGAATTTGGTAATGATGAGAAACTAATCATAGATCTCACCATTTCCATCAGGGTTCTATTTCTCCTCTCCGCTACACCATTTTGCTGAGGTGTACCAGGAGCTGTAAGTTGGGAAACTATCCCATACTCGACCATGAAGTCTTCAAATTCTTGGTCAAGGTACTCACCTCCACGATCTAATCGTAGTGACTTGATAGTCCTACCTAATTGATTCTCAACTTCAGCTCGGAAGTCTTTGAACTTTTCAAATGTTTCCGACTTTCGTTGCATCAGGTAGACATATCCGTATCTTGAGTAGTCATCTATAAAGGTGACATAATACTCATAGCCTCCCATAGCTCTAACATTCATCGGTCCACAGACGTCTGTATGTATGAGTTCTAGTGGCTCTATAGCTCTAAGCCCTTTTCCAGTAAAAGGTCTCGTAGTCATCTTTCCTTCTAAACAGGATTCACAGACAGGTAAGGTGCCAACCTTTAACTCACTTAAAGGTCCACTTTTTCCTAGTCTGTCTATCCGGTCAAGGTTAATTAGATGCCAGAGATACGTGTCATTATCTGCAGAAATCTTATGTCGTTTAGTTTTAGGGTTTTCAACCTTAAACATTTCGGTGTTAAGTAGTGCAGTATGTATTAACGGTCTTAACACATACAAATTGTTTTCATTAATTCTTGAACAAATATTCAGACCATTCTTTCCAATAATAACAAACTTATTATTAAAAGAAACAGAATATAATTATTCTAACAACTTAGAAACGAAAATCAAATTCCGTGTAAATCCAGGAATATAAAAAACATTGTTCAATAATAAAAAACTATTATTATTACAAAATTGCAATCTTATTGCTCCCACTGCTTTGGCCGACACGACATCCCCCGACCCCACACGTATAGAGAAGGCTCCCTCCTCTAGCTGTGTCCAAGAATCAGTCCACTGCAAAGACGAACAAACATGGTTAGTGGCCCCGGAATCAACTGTCCAAAGTGAAGAATTATCTTCCACTAAACAAGATTCAAGAACAAGTAAATCATATTTACCTTTCTTCTTCTTCTTGGCTACCTCCTCCAGGTACTGAGGACAGTTCCTCTTCCAGTGCCCGACCTTGTCGCAATGGAAACATTTTCCTTTGCCTTGGTCGGTGGAGGTGCCAATCTTTTTGCTCAGGGCTTTCTTGGGTTTGGGCTTAACCTTCGCCTTTCCAGCAGACCTCTTCCTCTTCTTATTATTGGAGGAAGATGGTTCTGTAACATTTGCCTCACCGGTCTTACTTTTGTTGTCCTTAGTCAAGGACTCAAAAGTAGCGAGTTCAATGAGCAACTGTGTGAGACTGAACTTTAACTTGTTCATCCCGTAGTTGCTCTTAAACTGATCGAAACTCTTTGGAAGAGTCGTCAGTATGATGCTCACTTGACTGGGTTCGTCAATGGCCCCGCCATTGACTTCTGCCATGTTGAAGTAGGACATCATGCTCAGGACATGTTCCAGAACTGATGTACCTTCCTTCATGCGAGCGAGAATAGCGGAACGAACAGCTTCGTGTCACTTTTGCTCGGAGGGCTGCCCGAACATAGCTTGCAATGACTCCATAATTTCGAATGTTGTAGTCATTGCTTCATGCTTTGTGACAAGCACGTCTATCTTAGAAGCCAACAGATATGTTCGGGCCTTCTCATCAGATGAGACCCATCGCTGGTTTGCCTCACGAACAGTTAATGTGGCATTGGCAGTAGGCACCGGAGGACATTCCTCCGTAAGCACAAACTTAAGGTCTTTGGTGACCAATATTGCATTAATATTAAGTTTCCACTTAGTGTAGTTATCACCAGTTAGTTTGTCGTTTGCGAGAATTTGAAGTAATGCAGAAGACATAATTGCTGAAATGAATAAAACATTCATTCAGTCATTTATTAAAACAAGTGCGAGTGCTTTGGCATAAATTTAAACATGATGCATGAACATGTTTAACGAACTAGAAATACCTAAAAAATAGTTACTATACCACGACAATCCAACATACCACAAATAAGTGCCGCCTTAGGGTCGGTCAAGTCTTTGCATGTTGGACCGAGACATTCTCAATCAAATGATATTCTAGAATAACTCTTATTTCATATCATTCAACCATCGTTTATTCATTCAGGTTTTTAATTAACAAAACTTAATCAAAACCTTTGTGAGTGTAACCCACCATTTCAGATCACACGAGCTTAACTCGAGAATTGCAGCCTTAAGGTCGGTCAATCCCGAAATACCCTTAGAAATCCTATCTGTTAGGAAGTCAACCTTGGTATTGATCTTTGTGGAAACCCTCCTTAGGGAGGACGAAAGCAAAGCCGTCATGAGGCCCCACTCGGATCTCACGGTGTTGAACTAATGATGGAGACTGCGGGACATATATGTCATATATCCCTCTCCCACTCACTATTTAAAAATTAGGGTTTTCAATTATCCGTTAATGCACCTAGACTCTATAGGATCAAACGGCTAATTTTAATCAAGTTATCTAGCCCATTAACAAATTCATTATTAGAAATAAATTATAATTAACTAATAAATTATTAATGATTTGTAACAATTAAAAATATAATCTATTAGTGAATAATCTAAGTCTTTGTAAACTTTTTACTAAGGTCAGATTATTATGTAAGCGTTTACCAAGTTTTAACTGTTAAAACTCTAACACTTTATGCGGTCCATTTATTATTAAGTTATTAATCATATTAATCCTAATTACAATAAATGACACTATTAATCTAACTTATTAAACACTTTAATAACCAGATTAATATTAATGAGAATTAACAAGTTCTATAACAATTAAAAAACTAATCTCATTTTCATAGCCAATAATGTATTTACTGATTTTAATCATATTAAAAAAAGATATATAAAAATTAGGCTATGATGCATGTATGACATATCAAATATATTTGTGTAGGCACATCTAATCTAAATGACATACGTATGTATGGCAATGCTCTTATCATCACATAATATAAAGTATACATGAATTGACCGAGCACTGTGGATTATTTAACCTAAAAAAAATTGGAATCTAAAATTACAAAAATACGCCCAAGACATTCCTAGGTCTTCTTGTCACTTCCGAGTCTTCTAGTCTCTTCAGGTCACTCTGATTTATCTCATGAATCCGAAATAGGAAATCCGCACGGAACGCACTAGGCAACACTTGCCAACGGAACCGTGCAAGATGACATGAATAGTGCCCGACATGAACAGTACCGCGCATGAACAGTATGTGAACAGTACCCGTCACGCGTATTTCCGATTTCGCCCTTCCGACTTCGCGATTTTTCCAAGTCTTCAATATAGGTTACATTTTTTTTTACATTACAATAACAGAAAAAAAAAATAATAAATATAATACAACCCATGAACCCTAAATCCACAATACAATATAATTAACGATCAATCATGTTTTTGTAAATTAACAAATTTAATATACATACAAAAACAATATACAGTCAATTTAAACAGTGCCTACACAATCATACATACAGGAGCATCGAAAACAATTTCATGTTCGAAAAAAAAACTTGGCTCTGATACCAATTGTTGAAACCCCGTTCATTGGTAACGCAGCGGAAATAGGTTTTAAAAATTTTTATACAGATCATAAACAATCTGGGACCAGTGAACTTAGGATCGCAATTCTTTTTCCAGAACTAATACATACAATATGTAAACACAGAAAATTGTAATCAATATATAAATATAAAAAAAATAAATTTAGAACCTTACCAACGTTTGGAGGCTCATTCACTTTACGATATGCTCCTGATCTGTGCCACTGATCTTCCTAGCTATTCTCAAAACTGGTAACTGCGTGTGGGCGCGTCACGTACTTAGGAACTTGAATGGAGGATTCAGAGAGAATGAACAAGAAAAAACAATTTCTTTTTGTTCACTGTACAACACTTGCACCATTTTAAATTTGCGTTGATCAATCTAAATCTATCATGCACTTGATTTGCGTTGACCAATATATACATGCGTTGAACAAATAAAAATTATATGTCAGCCTTGATCGATACATAATTTTTCCATGCACATACTTATTGCATCTGATGCAATATTTTACATCACAAAGCAAAAGCAAACTTTTTGTCTTTTTCTCCTTTGGTGTGTTTTTCTTGTGCGCACCTTACATGCGTATATTTCTCTCTTTTTGTTTCGTTCGTTTTTGTAATTGATTCACGCACAAAAATCGTATTTGTATTCTACACCAACACTAATATATGTACATGCATATCAGGTTAAGGTTTTTCAAAAATATAAAACTCTTTTATATGTTTTTCAAATAACCACGCCTTATCTTTTAAAATAAAATCTATATTTTATTTATCAAAAAAGATAATATGTATATTTAAATTTAAACAATTTATTGGGTGAATGTGTTTAGGCATATTCTATAAAAGTCCTATCATCCCTTCAAGTTGGCCAACCACTAAAAAATGCAAACAAATGACATGATATCCGTAATTGATGAATGTTCTATGATTAATGGTGTAAATGATGCACAAAAGAGTGAAGCGTGTTTAGGAGTACAAAAATATAGCCCTCATGAAATCGCTTTTTAAGGCTCATGGACTCACAGTAGTCTCCAATAATAGACTTCCACACTCAAATAAATGGCCACCTCTACTTAGACATAAGAGTATGGGACTGACTCATGCCATGCATGCATTCATAGATTGCCAATGAGTACATGACAAAGGTATGAAATCAAGCAAAATATGCTCAAATATGGTCTTAATTGCAAAAAATTTTGAATTTTTACAAGACTCCAAAAACCAAACCTGCATAATTGAAATCCAAAAATTAACATTATACACATTAGAGGTGCCAAACCCCCAAACCTAGAATCAACATTGTCCTCAATGTTGAAAAATTTAAGAATTTGGACAATGAGTTCATGATTTGAAAATCTGGGCATAGAACATACTGACACTTATATACAATAAATCACAAACATACAAAATGTATAACAAAATACAAACTTTAAAAACAAAATAACAAAAATTACATGTGAAAGAAGCATCTAAATATGGAGGACAACATTCCAACAAAAGCTGTCAACTTTTGAATTTGACCTATGTCTGCTCTTTAATGCATATTTTCAAAACTACTCAATAAAACTTTCTCAATATTTGACAGTAGAAAATAGACATGCCAACTTACACTTTTTATTTAGAATACATTTCAAATTTCGAGTTGGAAAAGTGTGAAAAGAGACGTCGAAAACAGGTCACGCGCAGAATTTTTAAAACAGGGCAAGCTCATGACCTTCGGTGGAAGAAACATTCATAACTTCTAAACAGCTGCCCAGAATTTTTCGTTCCTTATATATTCGGTATCGTAACGAAAAAATGATGAATGTTGCGTGGACGGAAAAAATTATTTCATCACTGATTAGTACAGTTTTCAAGAAACATTTCCCTCAAATTTTTAAAACAGGGTAGTACTTTCGCAAGGATTGAATAACACATATATACAATCCTAATCATCCACCACTAAACATAAGCACATATATACAATCACATGGTATTTCATTCATACAAAATTCTCTACCAAATCAAAAGTTGCCTAGTCCATTAACATAAAAGTTTTCCTCAAACAAGGAACATGTCAATGCAATTAACATCATCCTATGCACTAATCAACCACAACCAAAATATCCACACTTAGGCTAAGCAAAAGAAATAAAAGAAATAAATTTAAACTTGCAAAATTTAAAAGATGTGGGTTTGGGATACAAACTAGTGCGAGTTTGAAGCCATTGTGACGAAGTCGCGCTGGATAAAAATGGTTCCAAATTTGGCCATGACTTCATACAACCTGTTACAAATCTAACCCCAGTAAAATTTGCACCAAACAAACACAAAAATACAACAATTCTAATAAACTAAACTAACAAAACTTAAGAGTTCATAATTTTACAAAATAAGTGCAACTCAAACAATTGAGTGCACAACAAATTTCTATTAAGTGCCTTGAATCTTCAATTTCCTGCACACTTAACAAACACATCAAAAATTTTACCAATACCAAGCCCTACCTGAGATAGGTGGTTCAATAACAACATACCCCTTGTCCCTCTTTTTGACCCAAAGTGGTCCTTTCTCACCAAGTCCTTCCAACTTGGTCTTGTCAATCCATATGGATTTAACAACCAACTTGGAAGTAGTGTGGTTCATATTATGCACACGTTGCCATTTGAGCTTGGGGTATTGAGGCTGATTTTGGCCTATATAAGGGCAATGGCAACAAATAGGGTTTAAGGGTCGAAATATACCTCTTGTTGTTGAAGGCTTGAGACTCTTGGTGATCTTCCTTCTTGGTTTTTTCTTCCTGGCTTGGCTTGAACTAGACATTGAGGCAATTGGTTTGAGCTCCTCTTGCTTAGCTTGCATATCCATCACTTGAGGTTGTCGAACTACCTTCTTGGATTTGCCTTTGATATCAACTTTTGGCATGGCAAGCTTGGCTAGATGCTCCATTTCTTTGGCATATAAACAACAAAACACATATAAAACACGAAAGTGTCCACACCCCCAAACATAAACTCAACATTGTCCTCATTGTTGCTCAAATCATAAAATATGAACAATGCTTAGCAAGATTCGGAGATAAGAACACAAAAACATAAATACTAAGAACCTAAGATCCAGGCACAATACAATTCCACTCTTAGATCTAAACAAAAAAAAAATTCACAAATACAACAAACATAGCATTCCTATCATTAAGCGCATGGGCGGTTTCCGCCCAAGTCGACAACTAATCCACAAGCACTCAAATTAAGCAAAGAAATTACTTCATGTGTCGGCGACACACGCGTCCGTTGTGGCGCTGCCATTTCACTTGGGAGTTGTTCTAGTGCCATAAGCGCACTCATATGGTTCTCTTGAGTGGTGCGGTCCATCCCACCGGAAATTTCCTTTCCTTGCACAAGCACAACTCAAACAACATTAAACGCATATACTATAAAAAAAATGAAAATAAGAAAAAGAAAAATCCTAAACACATACATATATATCCTCAAAGCAAATAAATCTAAAAATTCACAGAACCTAAACTATAACATGAAACAATCAACGAATACGTCTCCCCGGCAGCGGCGCCATTTTGACGACTCGCTTTTTCCGTCGTTGAAAGAATGAGAGAATCAAAAGATTTTTATATTAAAAGTTCCTACGCAATGTGCTCTAAACTAGCAAAATATTTTGTCGACTTGCTTTTTCCGTCGTTGAAAGAATGCGAGGATCAAAAGATTTTTAATATTAAAAGTTCCTACGCAATGTGCTCTAAACTAGTAAAATACTAGTAAAGCGGTAAGCAAGGGTATCGTTCTGCAGGGATGTGTTTGTTAACTATTTCAAGTTTTAGAGTTTAGGGAAAGCATGTAAATAGAATGTGGAGAGGTTAAATCGGTGTGTGAAGTGGTGTTGTGTGTGTGTGTAGAAAATGTAAAGGAAAATAATGCAAACAAAAAGAATATGGAAGGGTGAGAATGGGGATTAAGTGAGAAATAATAAAATGGTGGATTAGAGAGATGCATGGAAGTGGTCACACAAGGGGCAATAAGTTCACCAAGCACAAAGGCATATCTATTAGATGGTTGAACACTTAAGCACATTCACTCAAGTCATGGGTTTGTTCAAGCCTAAATCCAACTTAGGGTATCCATTCATTTGAGCAAAGGGTTGAAGAATGTGTCGAGATCCTCTCAAGCACGAAACCGCAACCGATATTTGTGAACGAATTCTACAAACCAAAGCTAGATTGAGCCCCAATACTAACTAGGTAATGTAAAATGACAACGTTATGTCCAATGACTTGGATAAAAATCCCACAAGTGGATATACTAAATTCGTCCCCAACCATAACTCACCTAGAGCCCCTAGCATGAGACATAGCCAAGGACCATTTTAGCATAAAACAAATAACCAAAACCTATTCTAGCAAGCCATGCATAAAACAAGTTATTTCCACTCTTGTGAGCTATTAATCAAGATCATACCAGGAAAGGCCTTCCAAAGGCATAACCCCAACTAATTCTCATACACTCAAATTGATCCTAACATAGCATTTCTAATTATCCATCAACATACACACAATCATGGGATGTTTAATTAATCTACTGCTAAATTACAAATCTACTCATAATCCCAATCTTGAATACATATTAATTTCAAATCATCCATACACATGTAATTCACAATAAGAGATTAATTCATAATAATAATAACAAGAATGAAACAAGACCCAAATAAATATAAAATCATCATATACAAGTAAGGCTTAATTGCACAAACATCCCCTAAGTTTAGATGAAATTGCACTCATATGCAACCTTTCCGTTTATTGCACAAACTTCCCCTGTAAAGCGTTGACCAAAAGTTGACCAAAATGGAATGACCAATTTACCCTTACACGAAATTATCAATTCTAGTCCCTATATTTTCTATAATAGCAGGTCAACTTGACATTTAATTAAAAAAATAAGTTGCCTTTAACAAGTATTGAACCTCCAACTTATAGTTAGAAACCATATGCCTTAACCACCTGAGCTACTCAAACACATTAATAGAATTATGTTGATTTAAATATATATATCTAGTTATATAATGTATACATGTACATGTGTATATATATATATATATATATATATATGTAAATATATGTATATGTATATAGTTATATAATTATATTTAAAGCTTAGTTGACAAAATAATTTAAATCTATTTCTTTCCAAAATTTTAACAGATTTAAAATAATTATTTTCCTTTTGTAAAGAGCCTATTTTTTTCATTTTAATAAATATTTTTTTTATATATTATTATTAAATATGATTTTATTTTAAATATATATTATTTGTATGAGTTCATTTTAAATTATATAAATAGATTTAAATTATTTTAAACAAGTTATTTAACTATATATATACATTTAAAAATAAACTCATATATATATAAGAAACAGATTTAAATTATTTTAATTAATTTAAGAAACAGATTTAGACAATTGAAAAAATATTTATCAATTTAAAAAAACAGATTATTATATAACATTTAGATGAGGGAGATATGATCTCTCCCATCTTTTTTTTAATAAAAAATTGATAAATATTTTATAAATAAATAAAAATAATTTTGTCCATTGAGCATCAAATTAATATAATAAATTAAGCCTTAAAATAATTTAAATTTATTTATATATTTTAAATAAATTCATATTTAATAAAAATATAAAAAAAACAGCTTTATGAAAAAGAAAAAGAAAATAAGAAAACAAAAGGAAAATAATTATTTTAAATCTGTTAAAATTATGGAAAGAAATAGATTTAAATTATTTTGTCAATTAAGCTTTAAAATATAATTATATAACTATATACATATACATATATTTACATATATATGTATATATATATATACATATACATGTATACATTATATAACTAGATATATATATTTAAAGCAACACAATTCTATCAATGTGTTTAAGTAGCTCAGGTGGTAAGGACATGTGGTTTCTAACAAGTTGGAGGTTCAATTCTTGTTGGAGGTTCAATTCTTGTTGAAGGCAATTTATTTTTTTAATTAAATGTCAAAGGTTTAAAGTGGTTGACCTGCTATTATAGAAAATAGAGGGACCAGAATTGATAATTTCGTGTAAGGGCAAATTGGTCATTCCATTTTGGTCAACTTTTGTACAACTCTTTACATGGGATGTTTGTGCAATAAACGGAAAGGTTGCATATGAGTGCAATTTCATCTAAACTTAGGGGATGTTTGTGCAATTAAGCCTATAAATAACCAAAATATAGGATTACAAATATTCCCAAATGGGGGATTACACATAAGAGAAAACATGAAATACAAGAGAAGAGTAAGTAGATACAACCCTTGAAGAACCCTCTAAGAGCTTCATCCTTTGCGTAGCACGAAATTGGTCCAAAGACCTACTCCTAATCTCTGTAACCAACTCTCAAATGTGGGGAAGGATGGGCAGAAATGGTAGTGTTAAGCCTTCCATGGAGGAAAACCTCCATGGAAGCTTTGAAAGCTTCTATCTCTCTTTTGAATTGACGAAGATAAAGAAGAAGAAGTTTGGGGAAGAAGAAGTCTGTTGGGAGAGAAGAGAAGAAGGTGTTTAAATAGTGTGGGGAGGTTAGGGCTGAAGGCTGGGTGAAAGGACAAGATTGCCCTTCAATGTTTTGGCAAAAAAACGACCTTCTAGAGGTAATCGATGGTTTGTTTCCGTGGCCTGGCCGCCGTTTGGACCTGACAACATCGAGCGCCATTACGGAAATGGGCATAACTTCTTGCAGAAAGCTCGGAATCACAATCCGTGAAATGTTATAGAAAATAAACTTCTGGAGCTTTCCGAATATATAAAGATATCAAGTTGGTCTATCAGAGGAGGAAGATATGACCCCTGCAAGTTGGCCATTCTGCACGAACTTATATAATTTCAGCCCTTTTGCTGATTTTGGTCGAATCGGCGGTCAGAACTCCATTTCAAACCTCCGAATTGGAATGATACTCACTGTCTTGAATCGGTGGTTGAATTATGGCTGCCATTTGTGCCGCCCGAATGCTTCTTGGACTTCACTGATGTTGATCGGCGTTTTTCAAATCTGCGTTAGGGCTCGCCGAATCAAACCGCTGAATGGCTGGTTTTCTGCACTTGTCGGTAAGCTGCTGGAAGTCAGAGGGGATTCTACCACCGGCTCAGTGTCACGTTCTGGTTTGACAATGGATCAACTGTAGGACACAGCTGGGCTTAGATCACGTCGCGGTCTGTATCAACGATGAGGCGCGGCACTCTGAATACTTCCAATTATTCTTGTTTTTGACTCATTTTGCTCCCAAACTAATCTTTAAGCTCAAAAACCCATGGTAGGGAATATGTACCTATACAAGTCTCAAACAAAACATTATATACAAAAAATACGCTTGAAAACGAGCAAACGATCAGAAATGGGGGACCTCAAATAGGTATAAAATAGTCCGATCAGTAACCGTAGGGGGGAGTGAAGTCCGGTCAAGTCTGGTAGGGCATCAAGTTGAACGACATGTGGACAATGTTGAATTCAATGCGACCACGACTCAAATACGTAGAGAAAGAGTCATACTCAAACAAGGTGTCTCGAAGCACACTCCGATAAGGGAAGAAACTTCCCCAAAGATACTAGAGTCCATATTAGGCAAGAAATCTAATGTGTTTAATGTGTGAAAGACAGGGAACAGGAAATAAGATAATCACGACTCCAACAAGTTAGAGTTTCATTAAATGTCATCAACTTTCCTTACTTGTGTACCAAGAATTAGGGTTCTGCATATGTATAAATAGACCCTGAAACATCATTGTAACGGTTATAAAATATCAGTTTGCAAGAGCGAGAGAGAGAGAGAATTAGAGCTTGTAATTATCTCATACATAGTGGATTATTTTTCTCACCGTCACGCGCAACCGCGGAAGTCAGTCCCCACATGACGTTGGTACGTTGTGTCGTGTCAACAACTTTGGTCCCACAAACGCTAGGGTCACTAAAGCAGATCTACCCTCCACTACCCTAACCTCAACCAATCAAGCGGCAATAACTTCCACAAACATTCCTCCATGAATTTCCCCGGACGAATTTTGGTAGGTCCAAGAGTCCTTGCAGAGAGTCATTGAAACGCCTTTAGACAAGGAATCAACGTAACAGCAACTGCCGATTGGACCTCGCCGTATCAGCTGTCTACACCTGCGGTGGCCCAAAACACCATGTTGCGCCCTGAGATAGTAGGTGTGACCCCAGGTACGCCATGATGAGTGCCGTTTTGTATATGAAAAAGTGCTCGTCAAACAAAATTTATAAATCCCAAATTGCACTTGATGTTGTATAAAACAAGTTATAGAGGCAAGCCGGGTATCATTCCACAGGGATCGATCTTAACTAGAAATGATCAAATCAAACTCTAGCACTAAAAATGCAATAAAATTAAATGATATGAGATCTGTTGAGCGATTTAGAAATTTAAAATGCAACTACAATAAAACTAAAGCTAAATCTAGACTAAAATAGTGGAAATATAAATGATCGAATATGATGAGAAATATTGGAGTCAATGCAACCTATATACTAACAGCGGGCAATCCGTCTCTTAAGACCGATTTGATTTTATAAATGGTTTATCTTCCTAACTTGAGTTTTCGGGATGACTTGGATTGGAGAGCTCACAATCCATCCTTTTCACTCTTGCTTTGGATAGATTTAGGTGGTCGGGATGGCTTGGAATGGAAAGCTCACAGTCCATCCCTTTGACACTAGCCAGGGTATGTTGGATTGGAGAGCTCACAACATACCCTTTCTAATTCAAGTGAGCTTGTTTTAGCACCTTAAGTGTGAATGGTTAAAAGTATAAATTTGACATCAAATATGGACCAAGAGTTAGAACGCCTACTTGTCCCACAAAAACATCACAATTCAACCTCTACATTGAATTGGGAGTTGGAGTGCCTACCCAACCCAAGGTGAGTATCAAATGCATTAAGACCAAATTCAACCTCCAAGTGAAATGAGAGTTGGAGAGCCTACCCAATTCACAAAAAATGTAAATAAAGATTAATTACTCAAATAATTTCAATCAATCAACAAGAATCAAGAGTTGGAGAGCCTACTTAATTCAAGAAAAGATTAAACACAAAGAAGCACAATGAATGAAACTATATTAATCAAATCCAAAAATGGCAGAAAACCCACAATCCATGAATTACTTACATCAACTCCCAATTTGGGTTTAGCTACTCATGATAATTACAAGAAAATGATAAGGAGAAAAAAGATTGAGAAAACCCATACATAGACCTCATTTCTTCAAGCCCAAATCCAATCTCCAAATGTCCTTATTGAGTAGAAAATCCAAGAATGGGTGTATTGGTTTTGGGTGATTTTGGGAGAAAATGATCCATAGATCTAGAGAGAGAAAATGTGATGTAAATGAGTGTGTGGTCCTGTGGGAATAATCAGAATCAAATCCCCGAAATAGGTTTGAAATTACGGACGTGGCTTCACCTAAAGCGCGTAGAGTGCGGGTAAGGTACCCACACAGTACCCACACACTACCCTTTTAGCTTTCTAGTTTAGGCAATCGTGTGGGTAGTGTGCGGGTACTTACACACTAGGCTCCACCCGGTTGGCCTGCTTCCTGGTTTGGCATTTGTACGGGTAGTGTGCGAGTAGGTACCTGCACAGTACTCACACACTGGGAAGTCTTCAAAGGCCTCTTTATCCGGTGTATTGTTAATGTGCTGGTAGGGTACCTCGCGCAGTACCTTCACACTAGGGCCTTCAATCTTTACTTTTTGCACCAATTGATCCCTTTTCCGCATGAAATCCTAATTTCCGATTCCACCGCACAATTTTGTATCAAATGTTTGCAATTGTAGCAAAAGAGCCATAAGACACATAAAAACACACAAAACTAGACAAAGAATAAGGATATGAAGGCCAAAATATAAAACAATTTTGGTGCGATCACGCCTCTTAAAACTGGTAGAGATACCAGGTAGGGGGGGGGGGGGGGGGGGGTTATAGGGAACCCTGCCTTTAAGGAGATGCAGGAAGATACGTTGGGGACAGACTAGAATACACACGGAAGACATGTATGACGGTCCCAGAAAGCAGCCTTGATCAGCCTCATGAAGAGGCCCCACCTAGAAGACTTCGGGAAACCAGCTCTGCGGTTAAATATAACCTTCGCGACGCCTAAGTTACGGGACAAGTACCAAAGGACCCCTATAGGCTCACCATTCGACAAAAGTTTAATGAACACGAAGAGCTAGAGGATGAGGCATTAGTGCAAAGGCAAGGCCGTGGGAGTTTATTGATAGGCAACTCGGGAAACTCTTTTCCAATCAGACAAGCTCGGTTCTCGGAAAAGTTCAGAATGCCACATGTGTAGCAATTTAAGGCCAACACCGACCCACATACGCATGTCAGAAGGTACAAAAGTGCGATGGCACAATATGATTATGATGAAGCACTTATGTGCAGAATGTTCCCACAAACGTTAGGAGATCAGAGGTCTAGATGGTTTGGCAGCCTTACTAGTGGCTCGATCAGGAACTTCGAAGAACTGACACAAGCCTTCACCAAGCAGTTTATGGGAAATATCCAGAGGAGAAAGTCGATATCAGTCATTTCAACTTTGAAGCAGAGAAATGATGACAAATTGAAGGACTACATGACCAAATTCTCCGAAGAAGTGTTAGAGGTGTAGGGTTCCAACGATGACGCGGTGGTCTTAGCCTTTGTTAGTAGTTTCCAGCATAGTCAACTATCACCCAGCTTAAGGTAGAAAGGGTCGACCACTTACGCATACTTGGTGGACGACGTGGGGTATATGCAATGGCAGAAGAAGAGCAGATAGCCCATGGTGGGGAGTTCTTATATAGTGGTCGACCAGAAGAAGGCCAAAAGCCTAAAGATAGCAGTTCAAAAGGAAACCAGAAGTAGGACTAAAAGAATAACAATCCAGGTAGGGCAAAGAAGGTCACAGGGATGATAATTAAGAGGGAAATAAACCCATCAAATGGCAATACACCTATTATATACCCCTGGCTAAGAAACAAGATGAAGTTCTGAACTTGATAGATGACTAGAACCTGTACAAGAAGCCCTTGAAACAATCAAATTTTTCCAGAAGAGATACTTCCAAGTACCACCGTTTCCACCAAGAGAATGTGCATGAGACTTCAAATTGTTACCAGTTAAGGGCTTACATCGAAAAACTGATCAATGAAAGACATTTGAAATATATGGTCTTAAAAGGTAACGACGATCGACAGCATGACCCCCAGAAGGACGACCAAGACAAAAGAGATAGTCCCAAAAGAGGTTCAGATAAGGGGGGGGGGGGGGGGGGGGGGGCATCAACACAATCTTTATATGACCGTACACAAGAAGGAGCAGCCAAGAGAGAATGACTAAAGTCTGTGAGGCAATAGATGGCCAAAGAACTGTAAAGGTTAATTTGGTCAGTCCCGATCAAAAGAAAGTTAAACAAGGCTGGGACCCGATCTTATTTTTTGAGGCCGACATAGATGGGTGTTGGTTGCAAAATAGTAAACAAAAATAATAAAAACCTAGCAAGTGCACAAATCGTAAACGATAGTACATTGGGTAAGCAAGGATCGTTCCCACGAAGAATTAATTACCTACTGAAATAATAAGTTTATATCTATGACATTCTAGGACTCTAATCTAACTAAAAATATAAAAACAAAGACTCTAAACGCACACACAAGAATGAGGTTTTTGAATTGATTATTAAAACTAAGAAATTAAATAACAAGAAGTAAAAACGCAGCAGAAAAATAATTAAGGAAAAATATATGGAAATCACTAGTTATGACCTTCTATCCACCACTAAACAATCATCTAATCCATAGACAGATAATGAAGTTTGAAAATACACAAAGTGTGTCTAATACAACCTAGAGGGGGGGTGAATAGGTTTTAGTTGATATATTACCAACTTTTCGACTTAATCAATTTCGATAATCCTACTCCATATTAACAATCAATCAATCCAATATAAATATGCGGAAAACAATAAAAACACAAGGATTGATTTACGTGAGAAACCCTCCAACTGGGCAAAACTCACGGGCTATCCTTCTAACCACAAACGGTCCTCAAATCCACTATTTGAACGAAAGTTTACAACCTAGGTTGATCTCAAGTCACACATACTTGGTCACTAACCCTTTCAATCTACCCAACGGGCCTTTAATAGTGATTCTTGACCACAAGCTTGTGCACTAACTCACTTAGTCACAAAGCTTAACAATCAATGAAGAGTATAAACAACCTATGTGAATATGTAAAAGATATTCAAACATGCAATTAATGCTAGGCGACAATAAATGCTTATCTAAGGATTTAAGATATCAATAAATGCAAATCCTGGATATCAATATCTAAATGCAAATGCATGAAGATTTAGCTAGAAGGGTAAAATCGTCCTAAATGCTAGCTATTAATGAACAAGGCTCTCAACCAACAATCAACAACTCAATCATGTTATAAATGCCAATGAACATAAAGATATGCAATAAAATCACATAAAAGAGCTAACCCTAGGCAAACAAGAACATAAATAAATACAAAGAGATTTAGGGCATGTTCAAGTTACCTAGTCAATGAAAGCAAGAAGAATCCATGATGAGATGATGCTTGAAGATGTTAGATGCACATGGATTTGTATTTGGTTGAGTAAAGATGAGTTCTTGGGAGTTTCTCTCTCTAAGGAAAGCTTGGCCTATCAAAAATGGCTTCTTGAACTCATAAAAAAACGAGCAAGGAAGAAGATAGATCATATATATGGGAGCCCTAGTTGAAACAGCGTCGTTTTGAACTTGGGGCACAAAATCCCGTCAATACCGCTAGATGGACCGCGTCGCAGGCAAGTGTCCAGACCGCGGTACACACAGCAGTGCACCGTCTGGGCAATAACGCGGTGCAGGGCGCTGTGCATGCAGGTGCACAGGCCGCGGTATGGGCAACAGAGGCTTAGTGGACAACACCGCGACTAGGGTCGCTTTGCGTGCAAGTGTACAGGAAGCGGTACAGGGAGCATGACCCTGCTGAGGTATACCGCTCTGTATGCCGCGGTGCAAACATGTCTTGCCAAGCGGTCTAGGCCGCGCTAAGAGAAGAAATTCTCTTTTCTAGGCAAACTCAACACACTAAGTGATGTGCAAAATGTACAAGTGTGGAGAGTGAAAAGAGGCATACAATACATCATTCAATAATATGAAGATAGAAACATAATGCATGCAAGTGAGTGTGTGCAACTAGATCTCTTCAAAGAAAGTTAAACTAGTGAGATACCTTTGAAGTGCTCTTTGAGAGAGATGATGTCCTTGAAGCTTGATCACACTCAAGAGGCCTAAATTACCCTTACAAAGAATAATCCCCAATGTGGTTTGTCAACGAAATAAGCCAATCAAAATATGAGGAACTTACAAAGTTAAAGATGTCAAACATGATAAAGATATTCACGACAAGGTGATGGTGTCCCACTCAAGCCGTATGATTCTCTCTTAGTTGGCATGTAATGCAGTATTTTATCTCTACTCAATTTAAAGAAAACTTCGTTAACTGGGATCGGTGATTCAATTTGTTGAAAACCAATTAAGATGGTTGAAACCTAGTCTAAGTGCATGAAATCTAAAAGGCATAATGCTTGTTTTGATCGAAGATGATTAATCAACTAGACTGCAAGATAAGTAAATTGCTAATCCTAAGTACACACGAGAAATAAAAATGGAAGGACGTTAGGGAATTAATGTAACCTAATTAAACTACTCAATACAATCCTCAAGTCTCATGAAGTTCTTCAATCCAATTGTTAGGGCTTGATTGTTGAACCATGAAGTGCTTAATCCTTCCCACTACTCAAACAAGGTCATGTAATGAGCAGTAGTTAGAACCAGTTTTTAATTAAAACTCTAAGCCAAATTAACATAGCATGGTCATGCATATGACAATCCTCTCAATTATTAAGCTTATAGTGAGGCCTAAATGTGATGGTCACCCGCACTTAGTCCTAAATCCCATGGATAAACTACCTCTAACACACACATCCATTGCGGTCACAAGTAAATATTAGTAAAGAGATTAGAGCAAGTATTGCAATAAAGGAGACTAACAATGAATTGAGTTAAAAAGATTAGACCTTTGGATTACAAGAGTTGTTCAATGTGTTACATCAATCCCCCAACTTAGAAATTAGTTACACATCTCAAAAAGAAAAGAAAACATAGAAGAGTTAAGGAAGAAACCAAGATGTGTCATCCAAGCTCCTTAACTTGTAGGCCACCTCTTCTTGCTTCAATCTTCCAAGATGGATGGTAATGTAAAGGAAAGTAGGGTGTGATGGTTGCTGGGAATTCTCTGTGTGTGTGAGAGCTCCCTCTTTTCATGAACTTATCATTGAGAATTTACACGGGAGCCAAATGGGACCACAAATCAACCTAGGAAATCTTGACGGCGTGCTATCGCGAGCATGAATGTCGCTGTAGTCCAAGACGACACAACACCGCGACGACACTTGATCTTCCATTCTGCGTGTAGTTCGAGTGACAACAGTAGCGACACTTGGGTCGCGAGAGTTGCTGTCGCGAGGTTTGTCACGGTCTACCAAGACGACACTTCGACAGCGACACTTCTTCCTCCGTAGCTTCCTTGCAACAGCAGCGACACTTGGGTTGCGAGAGTTGCTGTCGCGAGGTATGTCGCGGTCTTCCAAGACGACACTTCGACAGCGACACTTCATTCTTCAAGGCTCTACTTCTTGATTTTGTGCTTTGTGTCCTAATTTCCTTCTCTTCCTTCAGAAATGCCTTTGATACAAAGAATTACCTGCAAAATACCTACACGAGCCATTAAACACTCAATTTTACTAGAGAATTAAGCAATAAGCGTAAGAAGGGGGACCTAAAATCTAGTGTTATCGTGGCTCGATCAACACCCCCAAACCTAGCCTTTTACTCGTCCTCGAGCAAAACCGAGACAACACAAAAACAAACACGAAATTAAACAAACATGACTCGATAAAAGTAAAACCTTGAGACACATAAAAATTCGAAAGCCGTATTTTCAACTGGTGGTGAGATGCAATGGGGTGTGAATGAGAGGAGTAGACATATGCAAAACATCCTCAACAACCCAAAGGCGCTCACGGGGACACTTGTACCGCACGAATCCCACACCCCAAAGTGCTCTCATATCGGAAACTACTCACTCTCACACCTCGAGCGTAATTCGCTTCGACTATAAGCCTCACTGGGATATCCTATTTTCTTTCCACTCAGAGCCCTAAGTTCACACTCATGCTAGGTATGCAAAGGTAGAGTTATGCATAGGAATCAAATGCTTTGCATACAATATAAGAAAGGAAAAACCATATTTATGTGAACTACCCTAGGAAATGAATTAAATGCCATGGACGTGGAAGATCATGCTTCAACAAACATTCCCAATCTAGATTTCATCATAGATCAAATAGGTCTTGCCTTTTGGTTAAATGGGGCCATTGGGAGAGATGTGGTGAACAAGGAATGGGAAATGGAATTCAACAGTGACCAATCATGTTAACTTATATGACACCCATACACTTAGATCTACTTTCTATTAATTTGAACACTAGCGTCTAGGCTTGAATTTCACATAACTTGTGCCTTGCAACTTGTACCCTATTTTCTTCGAGTACTTTTCCTTTACAAATCGTGACTCTTTTACCCTTTTCCTTTCTCTTTTCTTTTACATTTTTCACATATTACAATTTAAGCTCATAAGTGCACATTTTTCGCACTTCCCACAATTATGAGTCATTTGCCTTTGCACATTGCAAATGTAGCCTAAGTACATGATATCTTACATATTAGAGCTTCTTCACCCTTCAACCACTACACTACACATCCTAACACAATTGGCAACAAGGGTAGGCATGTGTTTAGGCTTTGGCTATATGGTTATCATGTGGTTCCAAAGGAAAGAGAAGTGTTTGGCCTCAAATTTGGCTTAGGAGCACACAATAGGGACAAGGAATGTGTTTAGGCTTTTAGTAGTTGAATGCACATACATTGCCTAAAATCATTTCCACAACTCCATCTATCAAGGGAATGAAAGTATCCATCAAGCAATCCACACGAATAATGCAATGTAATGTCCTATGGAAAATGATGCGCATGACGAGATATGTGTTTAAAGATAGAAAAATGATACACTCAAATGCGTTTTTTTAGGGCTTGTGTTTGTGAACTCACTAGATAATCTCCATTATTAGAACAAGGTGTTTGAGCACCGAGTTCCCAAAACTTGAACACACAAGGATGGGACAAGCCCATGGAATGCAAGCGAGACCCTAGAGTGACAATAAGTTGCTCAATCGAACACATCATGCATACATGATCGAGCCAAATATGTACTATATTTAGGCCCTCAGATCCTTACCTTATGTTCTGTTTTCGTGCGTTTTTGTGTCTCTTATGGGTTGTTTTGTGCTTATTTGAAGGAAATGATGCAACGACAGGCTTGGAAGCACATTGTGATGATTCCAGCAGAAAAGGAGCACAAACAGGTCTATAGTGCGGGTCCAGTGCGGGTCGCAACCGCACTCCAGCCGCACTTATGTGCATAGCCGGGGCAGAATGCAAGTACAGAGATAAAGTGCGGGTACAAGTGCGGGTCAGCTAACCGCACTCCACTCGCACTATTGACAAACCAGAGAAGCTGCGCAGTCACCTGACATTAGAGTGCGGGTTCTGTACGGGTCAACAAACCGCACTTCACCCGCACTTGCACCAAGAACAGAAGAACAGAATCGCACCTGACACTAGAGTGCGGGTACTGTACGGGTCATCGAACCGCACTCTACCCGCACTTGCATCAAGAACAGAAGAGCAGTATTGCACCTGATATTAGAGTGCGGGTACTGTGCGGGTTATCTAACCGCACTCTACCCGCACTGTTGCTCAAGACAGTAGGTAGATTTTGCACCTGAGAAGGAAGTGCGATGCCAAGTGCGGGCTAAGTGCGGGTCAAGTGCGGGTAATTCAACCGCACTCCACCCGCACTAATGTCCTAATCCGTGAACTGAAGTTGCAGGCAACCCATACAGTGCGGGTAAACCACCCGCACTACACCCGTACTCCGAGCGCCCCAGTGTGATTTTCAAAGCTTAAGTGACCTATTTTTGTACTTAGTATAAATATAAAAGTATAGAAACGTTTTAAGGAGCTTTTAACTCTGTTTTAGGAGATTAGGCATTCTTAGATCTAGTTTCTCTCTCTACCTCTCATCCACACATTCTCTACTCAACTTCAAGGAAGTTAGGAGATTGGAGCCACTTCAAGGAAGGAGATGTTCTCCAAGGGTTATTTCTTTCTCCTCTCTACTGATTTCCTAGTTGTAATGAGTAGCTAAATCCCCTCTAAGGGGTTAATGGAGTAGTTAGTTTAATATTGGGCTTGTACATAAACTTGATATTATATTGATATTCATGTCTATCTTCCATTGATCTATTCTTGTTGTGAGTGTTTATCATTGATTTCTTGTGTAGATACATGATCTTTGCAAGATGTCTTTATATTATGAATGGGTATTGCATCTAGATACACATCCTATTTAGTTGTTTAATGCTCTAAAGAATAGACGGAAAGTCATGAATTCCGACTCTTGAACCGCGGTTTTAATCTAACCTCGAACGTATTTCCGGCACTATACATCCTAGGTTTGAATCCTTGAAAGAGTTAGAAGTCATCACTATACATCCTAGGGTGACTATTTGTAATCGGTTGAGTCAATGTTAGGTAGACGAGCTTCATTTCTAGAATCCGGTAAACAATCAACTCTATACATCCTAGGTTGGTAGTTTACAAGGATTAATCCCTAATAGGTGGTCCGCACTATACATCCTAGGTTGGCCACCTTCTGGGGATAAATAACCGACTCTATACATCCTAGGTCGGTTACCTTGAAGAGCCGTGCTATTGACAAGTTTGTTACATTGCCCAGTATTTGCTTTCGAATCCATTAACTCCTTAGTTTCCATCATCTATATATCCTTCACTCCATATTCCCCTTTCATTTTATTTACTTATTTAATTTGGTGTTATTTAGAATTGGTTCACAATCTACATTTTCACCAATTCATGTTTTGCTATTTATACATACATACCATTGCTTTAGCTTTAACTAATTTGGCTAACTCCGCTCCCTGTGGACGACACCCACTTGCCACTATATTTATGTTTGTAAACTGATTTAGGCTTGTGTGGTTTCTTTAAATATTATTTGACGGATTGATCTTTTAAAATGACATAAGGGAAAAAGGTCCTTGTCAAAATGGTGCCGCTGCCGGGGAGCGGCATGTTAGTTTAATTAGTTATGCATGAGTAAGGCTAGTCTAGTAATATTCCTGCTCTGCCCTATCTGTTCCTCGTTTACGTTGTGCTTTATTTGTTGTGAAATTTCAGGATTTTAGGTATATGCACAGACGAAGATCGTTGAGAGGAACAGTATTGCCAGTTAGCGATAACATCAATCGGTTGGGTAGAAGAATAGAGCAGTTAGAGGGAAATATGGATGAGCATAATCAGCATGAGCAGCATGCTAGAGAGAATGAGCAACAGGCTTGAGAGAATGAGGGAAGTGTACATGGGGATGAAGAACTAGGCCTCACCATGGGCTAGTACACTCTCCCGTTTGTAGGGAATGTGCCCACTGCTATAGTACTGGATGATGTAACAAGGCAGTACGAGTTGAAAACTATGCACATCAGCCTCCTACAGTCGTTTAGTGGGCAAAGTACCGAAGATTGCCTCCAATTTATGAAACAATATGGAGCCACCCTAGAAACCTTCCCTGTAATGGCTCGCCAAGCAGTATTGACAAGGGAGCAGCTTCATCTGAGGTGTTTCCAATATTGTCTGAAAGATGCAGCCATGACTTGGTACATGAACTTGAGGCCGGGATCACTGGTGACATGGAGCCAAGTCTGCAAGGTTTTCTTCAACAAGTATTTTCCGTCACAGAAGGCTAAAGACCTAAGGTTGAAGATAGCTTCTTTTGTCGAAGAGGACGGTGAACCATTCCATGAGGCATGAGAGAGGTTCAACTTATTGTTAGCACAAATGCCACCGCATACATACCATCCAGAACTGAAGGTTAACTCCTTCTATAGTTGACTTTCATCAATAACCCAAATGATGGTGGATAATGCATGCCGAGGTACCATTGCAGACAAGAGGGCAGTTGAAGCTTATGACATTCTGGAGAAGATTGCCCAGAACTCACAACAGAGGACATCACATGTGAGGAGGGGTGGAAGAATAGAAGTGGGTCAGGATACCCAAGTGCAAATCCAAATGTCTAGAATGAACAAGGAGCTTCAATCAATCAAGGAGCTGATAACCGAAAAACCAGGGCCCTCCCAAGGAGTTAGTCAAGTCATGGGGGAGATTGAAGGGGGAGAAGGGCATTTCAGTCAGGAAGAGCAAGCCCAAGCCCTTGGAGAATTCCCAAGGAAGCCTAGGAATGACCCATATTCGAATACATACAATCCAGGGTTGAGAAATCACCCAAACTTGTCTTGGTCCAACAACAACCACCTAGGAGCAACCACTCACCAAGGTGGCAACAACAATTACCAAGGTGGAAACAACAACCAAGGGTACCAAAACCGGGGGTACAATAGATACAATCAAGAGGGAAACAACAACAATCAATGGGGAGGTTCAAGTAGTAACCCATCATCCAACTTCAATTCCCACGCTTCCGCTAGCCAACCAAAGGACAAGTCTCTAGAGGAGATAGTGAGTACAGTTATCAAAACTGTTGGTATCGGGTCGGAAGCCCTCAAGAACACCTTACATGCCTCTGAGCAACGAATGTCAGCTTACATGCAGTCCAATGATCAGAAAGCCAACAGTCATGGAGCGTCACTGAAGAAGATGGAAACTCAGTTGGCACAGATTTTTGATGCATTGATGAAGAATAATGAGAAGGCATCAAGCTCCGATGAACATGTTAACATGTTAGAGGTTGTTCAGTTAGGAGGTGAGGAAACCGAAGCAAGTATGGTAGAGGTTGTGGATAAGGAAGATAGGGGAAGTAACATAGGCTCCCCCAGTAAACTTGAAGACCCCGGGAGTTTCGTCATAGATGTACAACTTGAGGATTCACCAAAGATGGGAGCGGTCCTTGATATGGGGGCTAGCATCAATATGATGCCATTAGAGATCTACGAACAGCTGACGATTCAGTCAATCAAGCCCACCTCCCAGACTCTTCTCATGGCTGACAATTCTCCCATCACCCTAGTAGGTATTGTGTAGGAAATTTATGTGAATGTGCACGGTTTGATGGTGCCGGCAGAATTTGTTGTGTTGGATTGCAAAAGAGAAGAATCCAGTGGTAGAGACTGAAAACTACTGTTGGGGAGGCCGTTCATGGCCACAGCAAGTATGGTGATCGATATTTGTTCTAGGGACATTTCCTTCAGCTGTGGAGGGCAAAGTGTGAACTTCAAGGTAACATCCCCCAGAACAAGCCAAGTTAGAGATTGTTTAGTCTTGGAGGCACAAAATTCCAGAAAGAAAAGGAGCCGGGTGCTCACCCTTGTGCAAGCCTTTGAAGGTGTCAAGGAGATGGAATTGGGAAACCAAGACTGCATCAAGGAGAGGCAAGAATCAGAATTCGAAGAGGAAGAAGCAAATACTGAACTCTTCGATCAATTGGGTGAGCTCGAACAAGACAACACAAAGCTCAAACTGGAGGTTTATTTGCTGAAGACAGAGAATGTACAGTTGAAGACTAAATTGCATGATCTCTCATCAGTCAACAACGGGTTAACTGAACAAGTAGTGGAGCTTGCCACCAAAAAGGAGTTGGTCTCCAAGAACTTAGATGCATTGGCAAGACTCTCCGAAGAGTTTGAGGAAGACTATAGGAGAAGGACAAGGAAACTTTAACTAGGTGTGGAGGAGTCCGCAAAAGCGGTAAGGGAATTGCATGAACAGTTGAGCTCAAAAGATGATGAGTTGAAACGGGCTCAGGTCAAGGAGGGGGATTTGATTGAACAACTCGCCGTGATGGAAAACAATGTCAAATCCCTCAGATTCGGACAACAAAAAGTGGCCCACGCCAACGATCGAACAGGGAGTTTCCCTAACCGTCCTATTACTTGCTACTTTTGTGCCAAAAAAGGGCACACTAAAGCTTATTGCTTTAGTTTCCAAAGATTAAAAGCAAGTGGAGTTAGTTCTAGGATAAACCCACCAAAGGTTAAACAAATATGGGTTCGAAAGAACTTAGTGGGACAAATGAGAAGAGTGGGGAGAGATGCAGTGCATAGGCATTTGGCACCGGTTTGGGTGGCCAACTTGAATATGCTCCCCATTTCGGTCAAACCTCCTTTGGTTGACCGGGGCCCACTTTGAGTGCATTGCACTCATTTTTGAATTTATTTTATTGTTTTTATTTTTATTTTTACTTTTCGGATGGTTAGTTTCGTTGTTGTAAACTTTTTGAGACTGTTTGAGTTTGTTTTGGTACAGATACAGTTGCAGGGTAAAATTCAGGAGTCTGTCAAGGGGAACAGTGCGGTTACAGTGCGGGTCAGTCACCCGCACTCATCCCGCACTATGAGGGCATCAGGTAATAGAGTGCGGGTAAAGTGCGGGTCAGTCACCCGCACTCCACCCGCACTTTTGTCACGCAGTATATATATGCCTGTCGTTTTCTAGGGCTCCACTTGCCACAAAAGAGCAAAACCAACTGCAAACTTCAAATTTTTCCCTCTTCCCAGCTAAAGGTATTCCGTGTGTGCCACGTTTTCGATTTTTCAGGCAACTAAGGTATGAATTCTTACTCTAATTTCATTTCACATATCTCTAATCCAAAACCCTAACCCTCTTTATCACGATTTTTTTTGCCTCTTATGCATGAACTTCATTAGTTAGGGTTTTGACCCTTGTTTTTGCTTTTGCTAATGTCTAAGAGAGTGGAATGTTGTGTGTTATCTATTTTGCATGTGATGTATTCATTGTTAATTGATTTTCTATTTTGCAATTAGATTTTCAAACTATGAATTGGGTTTATATGGTTGAATGGAAGCCGATACATGAGTTAGAGTCATTTTGTTGTTGATTCGTTCGATGATGAACCGGAATTTTGAGATGTATACATGAATTGAACTCTGCATTTGCTGGTGTCTGGTGACGAGTTAGAGTGCGGGCACAGTGCGCTCTTATATGTGCTCTGACCTTGTGATATTGTTTGGTGCCACTTAAGGCTTAGCTTGCACCATCATGGGTTAGTTCCATCCGTTGGTATGAAGTATTGGGGACTCATTGTTCCCATGTCTTGTTCTAATAGTGGAGATGCCTGTGAGATCACAAACACAAGCATGAAAGTGCGTTTTCCGAGTGCATTATTGATTATTCTTAAACACGCCTCTCGTCATGTATGTCATGTGCCATAGGACTTGCATTATTTTGTGAATGCGTGACGGATGTTTTCATTCCCTTTTTAGATGGTTTTGGAAGTGATAGTAGGGAATGCATGTTTATTGAAGTACCTCTATAGCCTAAACACCACTTACCATATTGTGTGTTCCAAAGCAGATTTGAGGCCAAACACTTACCTCTTCATTGGTACCACATTCAGCCATATACCCAATAGCCTAAACACATGCCTACCCTTGTACTAATCATGTTAGGATGGGAAATGGTAGTGAGAAAAAGGGTTAAAATGGTCCCACAGTGGGTAAAATGAGATAGATGTTGAAAATATGAAAGAAAAGGGTAAGTTATTCACTCTAAATGCCTAAAAAAGGGAAGATGGTAACAACTCAAATGGAGTACAACATTGTTAGTTGGAAATTGTCAAAAGAAAATTTTAAAGAAAGATTGTACTTGAAGTGCCATAATGAGAGTGTTTTATGCTAAACACGCCCAAATGGAATGCAAATGTTGAGGGAAAAATGTGGGTTAAATGGTTTCCTAGAGGGTTGCATTTAAAGCAAGAAATGAACATGGTGTGGGAGTAGGGACTTTATTCTAGCATGATTGGTGATTTGAACTCCTAAAAATTCCATATTCTGTTTTGTGTAAACTCATTCACCCCCACAGCCACACTATAACCGGTTGAAAAGCCCTATTTGATCCATGTAAGTCTAGTTTGGTAATGTAGGTTGAAGCACGATCTTTCGCATCCATGGCATGGTGACTCGTTCCTAGGATAGTTCATTGCTTAAATCTTATGCAAAATCTTCTTTGCATACTTGTTGTGTGGAACTTAGGACTCTTGAGGAAAGAAAAGAGGGAATCCATGTGAGCTTTAGAATTGAAGCGAATTATGTTCAAGGTATGGGAGTAAGTGGTCCTAAATTCATGAATGCCTTTAGGTGTGGGATTCGTGTTCGTACGAGCCTCCCTTGGGTGTCTCCAAGCTGCTCTTGATCTGGTGCATATGTTTTTCTCCTCTCGATCACATCTATTTGTATCATATCACACATGGGACTTGCGATATTGTTGATGTATTGTGTAGGTATTCAGAAATTACTTTCAGCTAGCGTCTTACTGTTTTGAATAGATTTGCTCGAGGACGAGCAAAGGTTTGGTTTCGGGGTGTTTGATCGGGCCAAATATGTACTATATTTAGGCCCTCAGATCCTTACCTTATGTTCTATTTTCGTGCGTTTTTGTGTCTCTTATGGGTTGTTTTGTGCTTATTTGAAGGAAATGATGCAGAGACAGGCTTGGAAGCACATTGTGATGATTCCAGCAGAAAAAGAGCACAAACAGGTCTATAGTGCGGGTACAGTGCGGGTCGCAACCGCACTCCAACTGCACTCCAGCCGCACTCCAGCCGCACTTATGTGCATAGCCGGGGCAGAATGCAAGTACAGAGATAAAGTGCGGGTACTGTGCGGGTCAGCTAACCGCACTCCACCCGCACTATTGCCAAACCAGAGAAGCTGCGCAGTCACCTGACATTAGAGTGCGGGTTCTGTGCGGGTCAGCAAACCGCACTTCACCCGCACTTGCACCAAGAACAGAAGAACAGAATCGCACCTGACACTAGAGTGCGGGTACTGTACGGGTCATCGAACCGCACTCTACCTGCACTTGCATCAAGATTAGAAGAGCAGAATTGCACCTGACATTAGAGTGCGGGTACTGTGCAGGTCATCCAACCGCACTCTACCCGTACTGTTGCTGAAGACAGTAGGTAGATTTTGCACCTGAGAAGGAAGTGCGGTCACAGTGCGATGCCAAGTGCGGGCTAAGTGCGGGTCAAGTGCGGGTAATTCAACCGCACTCCACCAGCACTAATGTCCTGATCCGTGAACTGAAGTTGAGGGCAACCCATACAGTGCGGGTACAGTGCGGGTAAACCACCCGCACTCCACCCGCACTCCGAGCGCGCCAGTCTGATTTTCAAAGCTTAAGTGACCTATTTTTGTATTTAGTATAAATATAAAAGTATAGAAATGTTTTAAGGAGATTTTAACTCCGTTTTAGGAGATTAGGCATTCTTAGATCTAGTTTCTCTCTCTACCTCTCATCCACACATTCTCTACTCAACTTCAAGGAAGTTAGGAGATTGGAGCCACTTTAAGGAAGGAGATGTTCTCCAAGGGTTATTTCTTTCTCCTCTCTACTGATTTCCTAGTTGTAATGAGTAGCTAAATCCCCTCTAAGGGGTTGATGGAGTAGTTAGTTTAATATTGGGCTTGTACATAAACTTGATATTATATTGATATTCATGTCTATCTTCCATTGATCTATTCTTGTTGTGAGTGTTTATCATTGATTTCTTGTGTAGATACATGATCTTTGCAAGATGTCTTTATATTATGAATGGGTATTGCATCTAGATACACATCCTATTTAGTTGTTTAATGCTCTAAAGAATAGACGGAAAGTCATGAATTCTGACTCTTGAACCACGGTTTTAATCTAACCTCGAACTTATTTCCGGCACTATACATCCTAGATCGGAATCCGTGAAAGAGTTAGAAGTCATCACTATACATCCTAGGATGACTATTTGTAATCGGTTGAGTCAATTTTAGGTAGACGAGCTTCATTTCTAGAATCCGGTAAACAATCAACTCTATACATCCTAGGTTGGTAGTTTACAAGGATTAATTCCTAATAGGTGGTCCGCACTATACATCCTAGGTTGGCCACCTTCTGGGGATAAATAACTGACTCTATACATCCTAGGTCGGTTACCTTGAAGAGCCGTGCTATTGACAAGTTTGTTACATTGCCCAGTATTTGCTTTCGAATCCATTAACTCCTTAGTTTCCATCATCTATATATCCTTCACTCCATATTCCCCTTTCATTTTATTTACTTATTTAATTTGGTGTTATTTAGAATTGGTTCACAATCTACATTTTCACCAATTCATGTTTTGCTATTTATACATACATACCATTGCTTTAGCTTTAACTAATTTGGCTAACTCCGCTCCCTGTGGACGACACCCACTTGCCACTATATTTATGTTTGTAAACTCATTTAGGCATGTGGGGTTTCTTTAAATATTATTTGACGGACTGATCTTTTAAAACGACATAAGGGAAAAAGGTCCTTGTCAATACATAAACTTGCCACAAACACACGCTCAAGGCATCACACCCAAGCTATTTAAAGCCGGAAAATTTTGGCCATGCGACTTGGACACAAAAATTGAAAATTTGAAAACTTTTTGGCTCAAAACAACCGAACAACCGACACCGTGTCGACACCCCCAAACCTAAACTCAACATTGTCCCCAATGTTGACAATGAAAGCCCAGCAGAGAGGCGCCTAAACCACAAGAACACAACAACAAACACAAAACTGACACAAGAACTAGCAATGACTCAAAGAGATAGCATTCAAAATTTGCAAGCATACAACAATTCAATCATCAAAATGTGCCTAACTGCACACATACTCAACATACCATGTGTCAAAGGCATTTGCTTGTAGAAATCAAGTTTGGTATGCTCATTTTAGCTATTAGATTTGAAAACAAAATAAAATTCACCCCCAAACCTACATCTTTCTACACCTTGCACAAAAAACATCATGTATCTCAAAATATAAGATATGGATCAATGTAGACTTAGGAGTGAAGTAGAGTCACTACCATTCATATTTATTACTAGAATTGAAAAGTTATTGAAAAGAAAGATACCTAGGTGGGTTGCCTCCCACCAAGTGTGTTATTTAACGTTTAGGTAAGACGTGGTGAGAGCACTACAACACTTTAAGCTCAAACTTCTCCAACCGAATGACTTCTCCACTTGATCCACCACCCTTCATGTCAAGAAGTTTTGGAAATTCTTCACTATCAAGAGTTTTCTTCCTAATGACGATAGTGTTTCTTACTTGGTCAAGTTTGTCCTTCCGGCCCCACACTTTCTGAATTTTCCTTGGCTTCACTTTAGGCATGCTTTGTTTCTTTTTGCACATTGCAATGAACTCAACACATTGTGCCTTTTTATGACTCCTAGTATGGTAAAAATGACATTTGTAAGGAAAATAAGATGAACTACCTCCAATCTTCTTCAATCTTTCCTTTGGGTGGCTTGCATCTCTCTCGATGGTGTTACACCTCACAATTCCTTCCTTTATGCTTTGTTCCTCGGTCAAGACCTTGATAATGTATTCGGCTTTTTCAAGCTCCACTAGGCGGTCACATTCCTTGACCCTTGCTACCCTTAGAGCAATCTTTTTTCTGCTTAATTCTTCTTTGATGGCATTTATAGTCTTATCTTTCAGCTCCATTTGCCATTGCATTTTTCTTGTCCTCTGGGGAAAATCTTCCTCTTGCTCTTCTACTAGTCTTGCAAGCTTACCCGCCTTCTTGATTGCCTCATCCCTTTCCTTCTCAAGGACTTCCATTTTCTTCATCAAGTCGGTATTTTTCCTCACAAGCTCATTAATGTCCGAGAATGTTGATTTGTCACATGTATTGCCAACTTGATCACCTTCCTCACCTTTTTCTTCAAAAAGCGCCAAGATCTCATCTAGATACTCATTTGCATTCTTTGAGTCATCCTTTTACTGAAACGTGTCTACTGCTAAACAATCAACTAAGTTAGAGTCTTGCAAATTTGAGCTGAAAACCTTGAATTCTACCGTTTCGTCCAAGACGGTCATGGAAAGTTTCCCTTCATGGACATCAATGATTGTTCTTGCCGTCTTCATGAATGGTCTACCTAAGAGGATGGGTCTCATGTTAGTTTCTTGACTTACATCATCCGTGTCTAAAACCACGAAATCTACCGGAATGATCAACTTATCAACTTGCACCAAAACATCTTCCACATTTCCTCTTGGATATCGGACTGAACCATCCGCTAAAAGGATTGACATTGTTGTCGGCTTAAGCTCATTCAACCTAAGTTTCTTGTAAATGGAGAATGGCATCAAGTTGATGCTACAACCTAAGGCTAACATCGCCTTCTCGAGTTTGGTACCTCCAATGGTGATATCTATGCAAAAAATGTCCGGATCCTTAAGCTTAGGTGGAAGCTCCTTCTGTAGCACTGCACTAGCCCTGCATGCAATGAACTCTTGACGGTTTGGACCAAACTTTTACTGGTTGGTGCGAAGGCTCTTGAAAAATTTAGCATACGCCGGCATCTTCTCGATCATCTCTAGTAAGGGTAGGTTCACATGCACCATAGATAGGACATCAAAAATCTCCTTAAAGGCCTTGTTCATCTTGTCTTGCTTCAACCTCCCTGGAAATGGATTCGGTGGAATGTACGGGTTGGGTGACTTATGTAAAAGGGATGTCTTTTCGGGAATCTTCTCAACCACTGGCTCTTCCTCTTCTACTCTAGTCTTTTCCCCGCTCTCTTCTTCCGACTCTTTAGCCATCTTTCGCTTGGGCTCTCCCACGTCTCCGGTGTCTAGAACCCGACCACTTCTCAATACTGACATTGCCTTGGCTTGTTCTGCCTGACTAGGAAGTCTACCGAGTTCATTCTTGTGAATAGTGTCAGCTACTTGTCCCAACTGTGTCTTCAACTTCTTCATAGATGCCTCCAGGTTGGTAAACCTCTGCCCACTTACTTGTATGAAGTTGTTCAAATTTTGATTTATCTGCTACGAACTCTGAGCAAGGGTAGTCACTAGATCTTCCAAAGAAGGTTTCCTAGGCTGGTAGGAAGACATCTCCATGTTTCCTGAACTGTTCCACTGTTGACCACTTGATCCTTGGCCTTGGTAGTTTCCCCTATTGAATCCTCCTTGATTGGCTCCTTGAACGATGGGATGTCCGTTTAATGCATTGTTTAGGTCTGACCATGAGAAGTTGGGATGATTTCGCCACCCCAGATTGTAGGAGTTGGAGTATGGATCATTTCTTCCTCTTTGGTAGTTCAAGGCTTGGACCTCTTCTGTCTCAAATGGTACCAATTCTCTACCTTGATGGTTACCTTTATACACTACATTTGCCCTTCCTTGTTGTTGACCCATATTCTTTGCCATGGCCTCTACTTGCTTTGATAGTCTCGCCATTTGAATAGCCATGTCCGTATCTTGGCTAACAATATGCTTTCCTCATCTTCTTGAAGTTGAGCTTCTATGTTGGGAGTTGAGAGCCAAAGTTTCATATATCTCGACTATCTCACCAGCCGATTTCTTTGTGAGTGCACCTCCACATGCATTATCTACCACGGCTTGTGTGAATTCCATCAAGCCATCATAAAAGGTGCGGACCTTGTACTCTTCGGATATCAAATGAGGCGGATATTGTTTCAAAAGCATTCTATATCGACCCCATGCTTTATGAAAGGGTTCATTATCTTCCTCGGTGAAACTTGCAATTTGGATCCAAATCTCTTTTATCTTTGCGGCCGAAAAGAATCTACAGAAGAAAGCTTGGCACACTTCATCCCATGATCTCAAGGAACCCGACTTCAACGAAATGAACCACACCTTGGCTATATCCTTCATGCAATACCTAAAGCACCTCATTTTTAACTGCTCCTCTGTGAGCTGGCCTAATGGAAAGACTTCTAAGATGGATTGGTAGTCCTTCATGAATTGCAAGTAATCTTCATTTGGGAGGCCATTGAAAGATGGAAGTAAGGCCACATGGAGTCCCTTCAACTCATAGCTCCTTGCAGCCGCATTCAACACTATAGGCGATGGTTGGCTTTCGATCATCGATTGACTGGACTCTCTCAATGCTAAAATGCCTTCGTCAACCTCATGTGTTGGTGACCCCGGTGGACTCATATGCTCTTCTTGTTCAGCCATTTCTGAAATAGAAGTACCCTCCAAATCAACAAAAAATGTCTACACTTCAAACCTCCTAGCAAGTCGGCCTATACAATTTATACTGTCATCAGCCAGAAACAAAAGCTCCTCTAAGCGAACGGCGTCCGTGCATACACATGTGGCCCTGAACATCAAAACACAAATAGCAACGAAGTAAAAAGAAACTAAAGCTTAAATAAGACTAAACTAATAAACAAATGACTCACACTACCTAGACCGATTAACTAGATTCAACTAATGAATCTACACCGATCCCCGATAGCGGTGCCAAAATTGATGCAGTATTTTATCTCTACTCAATTTAAAGAAAAGTTTGTTCACTGGGATCTGTGATTCAATTGGTTGAAAACTAATTAACGTGGTTGAAAACTAATCTAAGTGCATGAAATCTAAAAGGCATAATGCTTGTTTTGATCGAAGATGATTAATCAACTAGATTGCATGATAAGTAAATTGCTAATCCTAAGTACACATGAGAAATAAATATGGAAGGACGTTAGGGAATTAATGTAACCTAATTAAACTACTCAATGCAATCCTCAAGTCTCATGAAGTTCTTCAATCCAATTGTTAGGGCTTGATTGTTGAACCATGAAATGCTTAATCCTTCCCACTACTCACACAAGGTCATGTAATGAGCAGTAGTTAGAACCAGTTTTTAATTAAAACTCTAAGCCAAATTAACATAGCATGGTCATGCATATGACAATCCTCTCAATTATTAAGCTTATAGTGAGGCCTAAATGGGATGGTCACCCGAACTTAGTCCTTAGCTTCCTTGCATCAGCAGCGACACTTGGGTTGCGAGAGTTGTTGTCGCGAGGTGTGTCACGTTCTTCCAAGATGACACTTCGACAGCGACACTTCATTCTTGAAGGCTTTACTTCTTGATTTTGTGCTTTGTGTCCCAATTTCCTTCTCTTCCTTCAGAAATGCCCTTGATACAAAGAATTACCTACAAAATACCTGTACGAGCCATTAAACACTCGATTTTACTCGAGAATTAAGCAATAAGCGTAGGAAGGAGGACCTAAAATCTAGTGTTATCGTGGCTTGATCAGCATGTAAATTGCATGGTGTCTACATAAATACTTATATTCCAAATTATAACCATGCTGTTTACTTAGATTTAATAATTGGAATTCATTAAGAACAAAGAGAATATGAATATCACATGAACCCTAAAACATGGTATCTATCATAGGTAATTCATGAATCAATTTCCCTTAATTGGGTCTTATTTCAATTAATTGTTGCAACCAAGGATAGATTCGTATGGTGTCCGACTTGTATCCTTGCAACATAGATTCTATAATAAAATAATTATGCTCTAAGGTGATCAATCAAAGAAACATAATAATAGAATAACAATTTTTATGGAGAAATTAAAACCATCATGTTGAGAAAATAATACTTCATTAAAACACACTTGTCTATGGAATTAAAATCATGTCTAGGGCTTCAAGTTAGCCCTAACTAACAAAGAAATTAGCTAAACATAAAAACTAGAAAAATAAATAAAAACATCTAATCAAAAGAAAGGTAGAAGAAAAGAATGTTGATGGAGTCTTCAATCTTCAATCTTCAACTCTCCCCATCTTCTTGTAGAAAACTCCTGGTATTTATAGGCGACTTTTCCTTGTAGATTCCCAATTTGTTTTGTTGTAGGAAACACGCCAAGTAGGAAATAAGAATTAAACAAGGAATGAGAATTCTTTCCTAACTTGGATTTCCTCTTTGGAAATTAATTCCTAATTTGAGGTTAGGAAATTTTCCAAGCATGTCTTGATTTTTTAGAGTCATTAGTATTTGATTTGGGAAGTTTTCTTTTAATTTTAAACAAATTCGGAATTATTTTCAGTCTAGACCCGCGGAAGACTTTTCAGCTTTGACCACCAGTCACTAAAACAGCTATAACTTCCTCTAGAAAACTCGGATTGATGAACTATAAAGTGTGCCAGAAACTAGACATCCAGGGCTTTCCGAAAACATATAGATCGCAACCTAGATCGATCTGAAGAGTGAGATATGGTCTTCACAAGTTGGATGTGCTGCAGAGGCATTTCTCCAAACATTCTCTAAAATCACTTTTTTGTCTTCAAAGCCACTCCAAGAGCTATCTTCTACACAATCTCAACAACCACATTAAAATATTCAATTTCACTCAAGAAAATAACATAAAACATAGGAATTAGGGGTCTCAAATATCAACATTTATCGACCTAACAACGGGCTTGAAGTCAAACCACACGATGCAATCATGGTGTCATTCCGCATTGGTCACAGTGAAGTGAGAAGAGTGTTGATCGAAAATGGGAGCTCAACAGACATCTTAAGCCATGGAGTGTTTGATCAGCTGGGCTTTAGAGAAAAGATTTACAGCCGCTGACGATCCCACTCAGGGGGTTTGGCCGAACAGAAGTGAGATCTTTGGGTAAAGTTAAGTTCCCGGTCAAAATCGGAACTTGCCCTTGCTTGAAAATTGTACTCCTCGATTTTATGGTGGTAGACACTAAAAATTGTCCCTACAATGGCTTGCTGGGGATACCATTCTTAAATAAGTCAAAAGTTATCACGGACATCTACGCCCTGAAGGTCATGTTCCTAACCGAGACATGTGTGGGAGTTATGAAGAGTTTCCAAGAGTGGGCAAGAAAAGCAAACCTAGTAGTATACAAAGAAATGGCGGAGTCAGATGTGAAGCAAATTGATCTGTCAGGAAGAGAAGGTTATCCTAAGATCGATGAGGAAGAACCCCGAGTAGAAACCCCAACTCAATTTGACTTGGACCCATGGGAAATATCTCAGAATCTTGAAAATGATCAAACTGGAGATGAGCCGACCTTGGAGGTCGTGCTTGATGAAGGTAGCCCTGACCAAACGGTCAAGCTAGAGGCTCAGCTACCCGAACAAGTCTAGGTTGATCTAGTCAACTTACTAAAGGAATTTAAAGATGTGTTCATATGGAAGCACAAAGTTATGACGGGGATAGACACTAAAGTAGTATCTCACTACTTGACAGTTGACCCCGAGTGCAGACCAGTTGTTTAGAGAGACTTCGATTCAACCCGAAGAGGAATAAGAAGATCAAAGAAGAGGTCAAAAAACTCTTAGCAGTAGGGTCAATTAGAGAGGTGTAGTACCCGGAGTCGGTCACCAATGTTGTTATGGTTAAGAAAAAGAACGGAAAGTGGAGGATGTGTGTAGACTTCACTGACTTGAACAAAGCATGCCCAAAGGACAATTTTCCCCTACCCCGAATAGATCAGTTGGTCGATACAATTGCGGGGCATGAGCTACTTAGCTTCATGGATGCTTAATCTGATTACAACCATATCAAGGTGTTTAAACAAGATGAGGAGAAAACTACCTTCACAACCAACCAGGGGCTCTATTATTACAAAGTGATGTCTTTCGGTCTTAAGAATGCTGGAGCGACTTACCGAAGATTGGTAAACAAGATGTTTGCTTGATAGATTGGAAAAAATATGGAGGTATACGTGGACAATATACTAACAAAGAGCATCACCGCTGAGAGGCATACGCAGATCTAAAGGGATGTTCGAAGTGTTAAGGAAATATGGGATAAAGCTCAACCTAAAGAAATGTGTTTTCGGGGTGCCTTTTGGGAAGTTCCTTGGTTTCCAAATACATCAAAGGGGAATCGAGGTAAACCCCGAAAAGATAAAGACACTGAAGGATATAAGGTCTCTAGTTACCTTAAAACACATTCAGAAACTGACCAACTGCTTGGGGTCACTAAACTGGTTTAATAGCAGGTTGATGGACAAGTGTTTACCTTTCTTGAAGGCAATCAGGAAAGGCAGAGGAGTGGAGTGAACTGAAGAGTGCAAGGAAGCCTTCCAGAAAATCAAGGAGTACCTTGTTAAAGCACCAATTCTATCAAAACAGATGGACGGTGAGGTAGTGTACTTGTATCTATTAGTCATGCCAGTAGCTACGGGGTCGGTATTAGTTAGGTTAGATGAAAGAGGGCAAAAGCCAGTGTATTATACCAGCAAGGCTTTACTAATCATAGAGATAAGGTACTCGGCAGCTGAGCAAAAAGCACTAGCATTAGTAACAGCAGCAAGGAAACTGAGGCCCTACTTTCAGGCACATATGATCAAAGTTTACACAGACTGCCCACTTAAGCAAATCCTATCCAAGCCAGAAGTATCGGGAAGGCTGACTAAATGTGCAGTCGAGTTGAGTGAATTTGATATCACTTACTCACCGAGGGCTTCCATCAAAGGGAGGTAGTGGAAGACTTTATCACTGAGTTCACTGAACCAAACAGTGAGGTGATCAAGATGCTCGGTGAAAAAAAGGAGCAAGGTTTCCATTTGTAGTTGCATGTTGATTGATCGTCAAACACACATGGCAGTGGGGCAAACACAGTGGTATCCACCCTGAAAGGTGATTAGGTATAGTGTGCCTTGCTGTTTGACTTCATAGCTACCAATAAAATGGCTGAGTATGAAGAAAATCTGGCGGGGCTCAGGGCTTGTACAACTCAGGTGCAGATGAACTAGAAATATTCATTGATTCATAAGTTATAGTCAACAAGGTTCTGGATGAATATCTAGATAAGGATAGTAATATGTTGGTCTATCTGGAAATAGCCAAGATCTTACTCGGGAGAGTCAAGACTTATAGAATCACTCAGATCCCGAGAGAGATGAATGAGAAGGCAGATGCCCTGTCAAGATTGGCATCGGCAACCACTGATATCTAGTCCAAGACAATCATGGTGGCCAATCTTAAGAAGCACAACATCAATGAAGGAGACTAGCTGACGATTGAGGTAATTGATGAAGGGCAGGTCACTTGGATAACCTCGATTAGAGAATACCTGGAAGGTGGTGTGCTCCTCGAGGACTCAGTTGAACCAAAACGTATCAGGTATAGGGCTACCTGGTATTCAATAGTATGGGGAGAACTTTACAGAGGAGGTTCTCAAGAGCCCTACAAAGATGTGTTTGTCCGATTGAAGTAGATAAAATTTTGAAGAGTATACACAGCGGGGTGTGTGGGAATCACACAAGGGGTAAAAGTTTGGCTCATAAGACCCTTATGCAAAGTTTCTATTGGCCAACCCTATTCTAGGATGCACAATCAGTGGCGAAGAAGTGTGAAAGCTGCCAAAGGATTGTGAATGACATCAGGTAGCCACCCGAGCGTTTGAAGAACTTGACTTCGCCCTGGCCGTTCATGATGTGGGGGTTAGATCTGATCGACTCGATGCCAACAACAACTAAAGGAGGTGCAAAGCATGCCATAGTGGTGGTGGATTATTCCATAAAATGGGCCGAGGCCGAAGCGCTGGTGCATATAACTGAGGCAAACACAACGATTTTCGTAAAAAAAGAATATCATATATCAATTCGGGATCCCACATACAATCATTACTGCTAATGGAATCCAATTCAATAGTGATAACTTAAGGGAGATATGCCAGAAGTATCACATAAAGAAATATTATGCCACACCTGCCCATCCATTAACCAATGGGTAAACTAAAGCTGTGAACAAGATCAACAAGCACACCTTGAAGGCTGAGCTCGATGTTAAAAAGAGGAACTAGGGAGACAAGTTGCATGAGGTACTCTAGGCCTACAGGAAGACTAAAAGAACTTCAACAGGAAAAACTCCCTACTAGTTAGAATTCAGTACTAAAGCAGTTATCCCGGTTGAGATAGTCCATGCCTCCCCAAGAGTTTAACTTTACCAACCTGATGGAAATGGGGACATGCTAGAACAGAAACTGGGCAAGCTAGAAGAAAAATGGGACCTGGTGAGAGTGAGGAATGCAGCCTATCAACAAAGAGTGGTAGATACTACAAGTCGCACGTCCGGATAAAAAAGTTTCAGCTCAAGAACCTAGCCCTGAGAAAGGTATCTCTAAGTACTAAAACGAAGGCAGCTGGCCTTTTAGTAGATAAGTGGGAAGGATTCTATCAGGTGGTAAGGCTAGCCTGGCATGTAGGGCATCGTCTCACTCGACTAGAAGGGGGAGAGTTGCCCCGGCCATGTAATGCCCAATATTTGAAGACTTTTTACCCATGAAGGATATTTCCCATAAAGGGTTTTTATTTACTTTGTTGCTTTTTATAGTCAAGCATTAGATTTGCATGAGTTTTGATTACGCCTTTCTAATCAATTGTTAATAGATAATATTTTAGATTAGAGCTATCAATAAAAGTCTCATTGAGGGAAGGATTTCAAAAGACCAAGAAAGTGTTCTAAATTTGTTTTCGTATACAAAGACAAACTCGTAGCACCTGAGATTGCTAATGCCAAATGGGTGCTTGGGGGGCCTAATGAGAAGGCCGAAAGCAGAATTCGTAAAGATAATACGTACTCAATAAAACTAACTGGGTGGATAGAAGCAATGTTAGAGCGCCTTCAGGTCGTAGATACCTGATGGGATGCTCAAAAAGTTGAACGGGGTAATGATATACTCAAACTTGAAAACTAGTTAATAAGATACTGAGCTAAGATAAGATAAGTTAATGAGATATAGAGCATCCCCATTGCAACGAATCTTGAGTAATAGACTACTGGGAGATGTCCCTATGACTTAGTTGCCAGATAAAAGACAAGTGTCTATAAATTAGATACCACGAAAATGGTCCATAAAAGAACACTACTTGAGAAAATGTAGGTTGAACGAGAACAGTCCCAGCGAACAAGCTCAGGGATAGATCACCAATTAAATACGGTCGTTTGACAAGATAACTGATCGAGCTCAAATTCTATCAGTGAATAAGATAGTCGGTCGGGTTGACGATGGTCAGCAAATAAGATAGCTAGCTATTCTATGATAAACTAGTCAAAAAGATAACTGATCAAATCGAAGATGGTCAGTTGACAAGATAACAGACCGGTTACAGATGGTCGGTCGATAACATAGTCGACCTATTAGATAAGTCTCGTGAGGACAATCTATTGAACCAAGATGAAGAGATATGTGAGGTCAAATAGACCAACCTGCTATCTAGAATTTTTGTATACACAGTTTAAGCTAATGAGTAATTTCGGCCTTATGCTAATTATGTTGGGATTTATGCCCTAAAGCTTGTAATTTGTAAATGTGAGTGAAACATCAATAAAAGAAGTAGTTTATTTATTCTATAAATCTGTCTCTTACATTTATATGATGTGTACTATAACATCCAAAATTGTCGGATGTAATCTCTAACTGAGCATATGAGTGTCATATACAGAGGAATTCATTTTGAGATGAGCAATCTAAAGAGTCCGTAGATAGAAAATAGAGCTAGGTACTTTATTTGTGGTTAATCTATAGCTGCGGTCCATTTCGTAATGTACGTTGGTCTTATCCTAGACCATTCATATGGTGATATGAGAATGAAGGCACCTTATATGATGTGATCATATAGGACTAGGCCACGATCTATATGAATCTCTCACTAAGATCCGTTTTATGATGAGATTCATAAATATCAACTAATGATGGATATATATGGGTGATTTTAATCCTGAGTGTCCTATCGACTCCTTCAGGTTAGATAGTGGTTTTTGATATACCATGGGTAAGATCGGAGTTGCATTCCTGGTCAATAACTTAGTATGTTGGAATCACGGTTTGGCTTGTGGTTGGGAAGGTCTTTACACAATAGTAGAATCCACTAATTCTTGCGAGAAGTAGATAGTAGTTCCCTTAAGAGTTGATTCATGGCTTGAATAATATGAGTGCTCTCCTTCTTCCGAAAATGAAGTTAGGATTTATTATTCATTAGAAAATCAATGGTACTTTATGGAAAAGATATAATTAGAGAGGTATAACGGACTTTATGACCTAGCTCTAATTATGAACTACTTGTGGAGGATCATACCGTATGTAATAGCTATATCGATGGACAACTGTGATTTTGGTTTGTGTAAAAACATCTACAGTTACGAGAGTGCAGCCTCGGGTTTTTAGTGGTAACTCCGAGGTTAATAATCATGAAATATTAATTAAATAGTTTAATTAATTTTTCTACAGATTATTGGAGCTCAAAACTGTGGGTCCATTAGGTCTCCTTGCTATCCCAGAACGTTGATGGTAACAAGGGTCACGGTTAATTAATTGGATGGTCCAATTAATTATGTTACGAAAGTAATAAGAAATTTATTTAGGGAATTAATTAAATGATGAGATTATTTAATTAATAAATTAATAATTGAAAATAAATAATTAATTATTAATTAGAGGTAATAGGTTCGAACCATGATTGAGACAAAGGATAAAATAATAAGATTATTTTATTTCCTGACTAGGTCAAGTGTTCAAGCCTTAGTGAACTAGGGTTATGTGGGGTTTGGAATCCTATACTACCTTGGGCATTAAAATGCTAATAATCTTATTTGGAATAGGATTAGTGTCTTCTTTATATATATATATATATATATATATATATTATTAAAAACAAAAAAACGAAGAAAAAACAAAAGAAAGGAGGTGCGGCAAAAGAGAAAAGAATAAAAAAAAAGTTTTTATTTTTCTTTATTATTTAAGTGGCCGAATTCTCCACACACAAAGCAATAGTTGTTTTTTGTTGTTTCTTCACCAAAATTGACGGAATGAGGTCATGATGACTCCTAAACCGAATATCACTATATGTTCAAAGACTTGTACAAAATGTGAACAATCAAAACCACCCCCAAACCAAACGAGGCTATATACTCAAAAATAACATATACACTCACAAATGTATTCAAAAGAGCCTTCGGCTCATCCCATCATCCAAAAATAGATAAATCAATAAATGCAAAATTGGGAACCAAATTTTATCTGCAAGCTCAAAATATGTTCATTCATTCACACTCATAAAATTGTATCAACAATTATATCCACCTTATTCATTCATTCACAAGTAAAGACATTAATCCAATGAACTGAATCACTCAAAGATAGAAAGAATTATCATTTAGTATTTGAAAATACTCTAAGAGTGATTAAAGTAACCTAGAGGAAAGGGAGGGGGGTGTGTGTGAATAGGTTATAACTAAATTAATCGCCATCTTTTGATTAGTCAAAATTAAATACACCATCCCCTAATAAACAATCATTGTAACAAGGTGCAAAATATAAATTAAGAACACAATGATTTGTTTTACGTGAGAAAACCCGAAAAGGGTAAAAATTCACGGGTCTAAAGCCAATTGAACCCTCAAATCCACTATTTACAAAAACGATTACAACCTAGGTTGACCACATCACACCTAATCGATTACTAAATCGTTCTTGCTACCCACATGCCTTTAATAGTGATTTTAGGCTCTTGCTTGTACACTACCCACAACACATACAAGACTTAAACTCTTAAATGAAGAAATATGCAACATAAAGTGAATATGAAAATATTCTAAATGCATAAATGCTAGGTCAACACATATTATGCTTATCTAATCATGTATGAATGCTTCAAACAATCCTAGATATCATGTTGCTATATGACATACATATAACTTAGCTATATGAAATGAATGCAAACCTAGATGCAATAGCTATCACAATACAAAACCCAATAAACATACAAAAATGTCATCTTCAAAGTAAAAAGGCTCAACCTTAATGCAAATAAGTCATAAAAGAGTCATCTTGGAAAACTAGAACACAAGAAAGAATGGAGATGGTGTTCTACTTTCCAAGTCATGTACTTTGATGCAAACCGATGTAAGAAAACATCATAGATGAAGCTAGATGATGTTTGTGTCATGATGGCAAGATGGGTATTTGGGTTTTGGATAATAAAGATTGGATCTTGGTGGCTTTCCTTGCAAGACACTCATTTCCTCTTCAATCATTCTGAAATTTTAAGATCTAGGTTGAATGGGAAAGAAGATGACATATATATAGGGTAGGAAAAATGACACCAAGGAAATGATGAAAATGCCCCAAAATTTACGTCCTCCACTGGACGTTCCGCGGGATGACCCGCGGAAACTACTGATGGTTTCTCAACGGGATGATCCACGGAGACTTATCTTGTGGAAACCACTGAGGGTTTCTTTTGGGGGATACTTCACGGGATAACCCGCAAAGACTTATCTCGAGGAAACCACTGAGGGTTTTTCCGCGGGATACTTCACGCGATGGCTGGACAGACTGTCCCGCGGAAAATGTATAAAAAGCATACCCACTTGAGTTTCCAAAGGGTTTTCAAGGGACTTAAACAAGACCCAATGACACACCAAGCAAGCAAGCAAGGGACAAGTAAAAGGATGCACACATGTAAGCAAACTAGGCACAATGCAAGATGGATAAGCATTCATGAGAATGGAGTGTGTGTGTGCAACTAAATCTCTTCAAAGAGTTAAGTAAGTGATATACCTTCTTGAAGTGCCCTTGAGATATAAAATGCCATTGAAGCTTGATCACGAATAATGAGGCATGATCTACTATTGCAATAAAAATCCCTCAATGTGGTTTGTCAACGAAATGAGCCAATCAAAACATGAGGAACTTACAGTATTTAAGATTATGAAATGAAACCGAGGTGATTGTTTTATGTAATCCCATATTGGATTAGGTTCCCGCCCGTTTTTTAGCACTATTGGCTTGCTCATCCTTCCAAGACTTGCAAGTTGTTGGTGTGTCAATTCCAAGACATAAAGAACCTATCATTGACCATAACATCTAACCAAAAATATCAACCACCACAACTAAAAATATCTTAAATGAAATCAACTAAGCATCTCAAATATCAAAAATATCCAAGTGAAATCTAAATTCCCAAAACATCCACATCCACTAATTATTAAACTAAGCAAAGCTAAATCTACACTAGTAAGAATAAAAATAAAAGTACTAAAATAAAGTAGCGTTCAACTAATAAGGTAAGAATAAAAAAGCATGAGAAATCCAATGGTCAAACCTCATCCGAAGACTCATCCTACTCCCCAATCAATGTCGACTTCCCTTTTGGGTCCTGCTCTGCTCTAGCTCGCTCATCAGCCTCTCACCTGGACATCTCTATAGCCCTCTGATACTCATGATCAATGATGGGTCCACCTTGAAATGCTGTGGGTACTGGCTTCTTCTTTCTCCTCGATTATGAAACTAATCGGAGCTCTTTTCTCATCTCTGTTAAATTGTCCCATACATCGGCGAAGCTTCCTATGGTCTCTGCTCTGACCTCTTCAATCTTATTGTTGTTCTTCTAGACATTTGTCTTAAGATCCTGCATCTGTTGCTGACTCTAGAACTGGGGTTGGTGCCCTCTGATCATAATTCATCGGCTCATGCTCAAAATCCATGTCATCAGTGTCCTCGGGCGGCTACTTGCTTGAACTAGTCTCTCCCCTGATTTTTTTTTTCCAGTCTTCCTCTTCTTGCATGTTAAATCTCTTTCCATCTCAAGAGTAGTCCACGTAGCACTTCCAATATCTGCCATGGGATCCTCGAACGGGTCATTTCCAAAATCTACTCCAGCACGCTTGCAGAATGCTGTAATAAGACACAGAAATACAAACAGCTTCTTGAATTTTCTTGCCAAATCTTCTCTAATACTTCGTTGGTCATGCGCTGGTGTTCACCCGTGCAGTATGACCCACGCACGAAACGTTCTGGTTCAGTTTTCCTTTTTGGTGAGTAGGTAAGCACAAACGCATAGACCAGCACACTGAGGCCTGGTGCCGCCTTTTGTATTTCTCCTTTCACCTCAAATGGCTGTCATCTTGTGTTTTCCACTTCCTTGACCTGCACATACTAAAAAATACCATATTAACTTGCCTTATTATTTTATTAACAACTAAACAACATGAAAACAAAACACAAAATTAACATCGATTCCACAATACATTCTCCCCCAAACCTACATTTACCCAAACGATGACAAGCACAAATCAATCAAACTAAATGGGAAACATGAGATTAAAAAGAGAAAATGAACTGTGCAATCCACAAATGCATCAAAAAATTTCAATTGGATGCACAAAGTGAGAGGCTAGGGTCTACTAAGGGTGGTTTGACCAATTTTGGGAATTCTTTCTTCTTAGCCACCCAAATAAACTTAGGTGGTCATCTTTTCCTTCCTTATATTTCTCACTAAGTGTATTTAGTCTTTCCTCACCAAAATCTTCTTAACTTTAGATGGATTTCTCCTACTCCTAGCACCTCTCCTCTTCATATTTCTATGCACATTTTTAAAATGCTCTCTCTTAGAACAAAAGTAACACATGAGGGAAGAGTTAGGAATTCTCCCTTTCGATTGGTGACTTTGTGGCTCTGAGTGAGGGTTCATTGATATTGATTTGACCACTTGTCCCACTCTGTCCAAATTCATGATGTAGTCACCTTCCCTCAAGAGAAGAGGATATATGAGTTCTTTCAATTGTATTGAATGCAATTAGTTGCGTGCAATTAAGAGAAGAGAATACATGAGTTCTCTCAATTGTATTAAATGCAATACATGAGTTCTTTTAATTGTATTGAATGTAGTTAGTTATGTGCAATTAAGAGAAGAGAATATATGAGTTCTCTCAATTGTATTGAATGCAATTGATGCATGAAATTAAAAGAGGAGAAAAGAGAAAGGTGTGTGGCTAGAGAGAGAGAGAAAAAAAAAATTTTCCTTTGATTGATGGTGGCCGAATTCTACACCTAGAAAACAAGAGTTGTTTTCGTTAGTTTCTTCTACCTCCACTTAAGCTCCTAAAACCCGTGACGCGCCCACACGCTGTTGCCAATCGCGGGACATAGCCGGGAAGATCTTGTGGTTCAAATCAGGAAGCAGATTGAAAAAGAAAGAATGAGCTTTCAAAAGCTGGTACGAAAATAGTTTCATCTTCGTCTTATTGTTTTTGATTATTACTGTACAAATAGGTTTACTTGATGATTGCATACAAATTTTAAAACCCCATTCTGCTACGCAATCCATAACCCGGCACCAACAGTTTTTGGATATCCTTAAGTGTTTCTGGAGATTTCATGTCTGTGAGCGCCTGGATTTTGTCCAGGTTGACTTCGATTCCTCGTTAATGCACCTGGAACCCGAGGAACCTTCATGAGTGTACTCCAAAAATGCATTTATTTAGGTTGAGCTCCATCTTATATTTCCTTGTCATGTCCAACGTTTCCCATAAATCGGAGGCATGTCTTTCTATGGTGATGATCTTGGTTAGCATGTCATCCACATACACCTCCATGTTCTTGCCTATCTGGCAAGCGAACATCCTGTTTACCAATCTCTAGTATGTCACACCCGCGTTCTTCAAGCCAAATGGCATGACAGTGTAGTAGTATAATCCTTGATCAGTTGTGAAAAATGTATTTTCCTCATCCGATTCGTGCATCCTGATCTGGTTGTATCTTAAGTACAAGTCCATGAAGCTGTTGAGCTCATGCCCGGCAGTGGAGTCTACTAGTTGGTCGATTTTTGGGAGCAAGAAACTATCCTTGAGGCAGGCTTTATTAAGGTCAGTAAAATCTACAGTCACTCTTCACTAGTCGTTCTTCTTTTTTACTAGTACAACGTTGGCCACCCACTAGGGATATTTTACTTCTCTGATTGACCCAGCGGCGAACAGCTTCTCGATTTCTTCTTTTATCGCCGCACTTCTTTCAAGATTGACTTTTTGCCACTTCTGTACTATTGGTTTGCATTCCGTATTAACTACCAAACCATGTGAAGTTATATGCTGGTCGATACCGGGCATATCTTCGTGTTTCCATGCGAACACGTTCTTGTATTCCCTTAGCAGTTTGACCAAGTCGGCTTTAGTCTGGTCAGACAGTCGTGCTCCCAGCGAGTTTGCTCTTGTTTAGTATTATTGCTATGGTTGGTTCATCTGCGCCCTTCACGAGTTCCTCTCTATGGTCGAGCTTGAATTCGGACGGGACTTCAGTGCAGGCTTCATTTTTGTAGATGGCTAGGATCCCATCATTTTTATTCCTACCCTTATGAGCCATGAAGCACTTGAGGTCCATGCTGAATTCTTGTAGTCTGTTAACAAGCTCTTTTCGAAGTTGAATCCGTTCACTCTCCCCTTCTTCTAGCGCCAGTTGTTGACGGCGATTTCTCATTACAAGAGAAATAAATAAGCCAACGGGTTGTGTTTAGCATAGCAGTGGACTAAATGTAAAAGAATAAAATGGAAAACAGATTTACGTGGAAAAACCCTCGTAAAAGGAGGAAAACCACGGGTGCCGTCGACGGCGTAAAGTGTTTCACTATGAAAGAAAATGAAGTGGAATTACACAACTCTGTTCACTTTTCTCTGTTTTATGTTGTTTTCAGTGTATTTTTCTTGCGTCTATAAAGTGAAAAATGAATGATATTTATACATATTTTGTATCCCTATACTTGGTGTGCAAGTAACTTGTAGAATCCCACTATGATTCTCCTTTCTTGTTTGGTATTATCCGGAAATAAATGCAGTTGACATTGTGCTTGATTTGATTTCTAATTCCTTTTAGGGAAGATATGGTTATTTCCTATTTAAGGTGTGATTATTGACCCTCACATCTCGACGTGATTGCTGAGTATTAACGAGGCGCGCCAGATTCTGGTTAGACCGAGTGGTTCTTGTTGGCGGGGTGTTCTGGCCGACAGAAATCTTATTTGGCGAGGTTCCCTATCGGCCGAGTCATTTTATTTTTCCTAAGTCATCCTCCCCGAAGCTTGTTCGTTACTAGATGCTTATTCTTTTGGCGAATATTTTGGTTTGAGCGGCGAATCCCTTGGTTGACTTTCGACAACAAGGTGTACCTTTTCTCCGATACTCTTGTTGGCTTGGTGACGTGTCGTATGATGAAAATTTACATATAACACCAAGATTGAAAGATTTTGGTAGATACTGTCAAACTAACTCTCTACGACCCACATGATTCCAAACAGATATGCCAGTAAGGTGAAACTCTACTTACTTAATGCTGTAAAATTGTTTGGATTATGCTGGAACTATTTCAGGTTTATATAATGAAAGTAGCCAAAATTGGCCGTCCAATACTAACCCCGGACGATTGGTATGTGGCAAAGATTTTTGTTCAATTTTTAAAGGTTTTTTTACTATTCCACTTTAACTCTTTCCGGGGTCTATTACCCAACATCTTCTCAGGCAATCCATCATATTGTGGATATATCTAAAATGTTAAATATTTATACTGAAGATAATATACTGCAGTTGTTGCCATGGAAAACAAGTTTAAAAAATACTAGTCTAAATTTCTTTCCTTTATGCCTTAGGTGTTATACTAGATCCTTGGGTTGAATTATCTGGTTTAGAAATTTTTCTTGATTATATTGGTTCTAAATTGGACATAGATTTTTCCGCACAGGTTACTGACATTCGAACCAAGCTGTTCGAAGTTTTTAGTATTTATGAGTGCAGGTTTGGCTGCGTTAACATGCAACAATCAGAAGAACGAGACACACTCCCGTTGAAGAGAAGTTGGAGAATTCTCAATCATCAAAAAAATGGTGGCTCATCAAGTTCTTCTTCTTCATCCTAAGCTCCACGAGCTGATGCAACTAGAGGTGTCTAACTTAACAGGTTCCTTGAAACTCAGTTCGATTCAGCCAGAAACACGGTGGGATTTGATCTGTTGTTATGGTAGAAGAACTATAGCAACAGATATCTGATCCTGTCATAACTAGCACATGACGTACTCGCTATCCCTATGTCCACTATTTCTTCAGAACAGGCATTCAACACTGAGTGGACGTATAATTGAACCAAGAAGAACTTCTTTGTTTCCTGAGATGCTGGAGGTATTAACATGCCTTCGGGATTGGGAGCATGCTCGAATGAGGATGCAACATCAAATGGAAGGCCAATAACTTATTCAAAATTTCGCCAATTTATACGTCAATGAGGGTTCCGACAGTAACCAGGTCCATGACCAGGACTATGAGTGAAGACTGAAGGCTAAAGAGTCATTGATTGCACTCTCGTATTTCTTATTTCCTTTTTTTTTTAATTATACATGTACACAGTACACAGTACATTTACTTGACTACATGTAATTCGATTGCACTCTTTTTCCTTTTCAAGTTTTTATCCCACTGGGTTTTTCTTAGTATGGTTTTTAATAAGGCAATCATGTAATATTGAATTCTACATAAGTAAATAAAATTCATTTATTTACCTATATTTTTTATTTTATTTTTATCCGACTTACACTTACACACTTTTTATTAAATAAATAAATAATTCATCATTACATATTTTCATCTATTTTTTATTTTCTTACATCTTACATCTTTAATCTTTATATATTCTTGGAATTATTTTATTAAATAAATCTATCTATTTTTTACATTTTATTTTATCAGACTAAAATAATAAATAAGATAAAAAAATTACAATTAAAAATACATATATTAAATCCTAAAAATTAATATTATAACAAATAAATTTAATAATTTATTAAATTCTTTTTTTAAAAAACTTAATACTTAAATAAATAAAAAAGTGGGTCGGCCTGTTACGGCCCTTAAGGCCGGGCCGGCGTGCTATGCCACTATTTTCTTTAACGAACCGTGCCTGGCATAGCACGGCTCCTTAGCGTGCTGGCACGGCACGGCACATTAAGGTGGCTGAGCCCTAAGGGGCAGCGCTTTATGGGGCCGTACTGACACGATTTGACATCTTTATTTATAAGAATACATAACAGCCCTTGGATTTTAATCTAAGTATTGGAATTTTGGTTTGTATATAAGGCTTATCAAAGGATTTGTATGTGAGAAGTATTGTATATATATACCACATCTCATAATTAAACATATAAATAATTGAAAGTATAAAAATTTAACATAGTATCTGAGCTTTCAACTAATGTTTGTTAGCAATAATAACAATCTCTATGCTACGCGGAAGTGTTGCCGGATAGCCACAAATAAACACAGTAATGTCAATGAAAGAAAAAAGAAAAGATGGAAGAAATAAACAAATCCAATCACACACAACACAAGGGTTTTTACGTGAAAACCCAAGAATATGGAAAAAATTAAAAAAAAACTACGGCCGTCAGGACGATAAGAGAAAGTTTCACTATATAGTAAATTGTTACAACCACACACTTAGGATTATCTCTCTAAAACCCCAAACCAAAATCTAACCTAATACCTACTCACTGAGATCTCTCAAGTGTTTGCTCCACTCAATACACATAATAACCTAGTTATTATGATTATAATTTATTTATACTAGTTACAAGGAGTTTAAGTCCTACAAGGAAATTCTTTTTTCTTACACATAAGACTTCCTGTTTCACGAAAAGCCCTACTCATTTAAGCACATGAACTTCCTATTCCATGCAAAGTCTCCTTTTCCAAAACACTTAATTGCATTTAATGTAATTTCTTCCAATATTATCCTCCCAAAATTACATATTTCCGATTTTATCATCATTTTATATTACACAAATTTACTTTTTCTAGCCTTGTTTCTTATGATAATCAACTCTAAAAAATTCATTTATCACATTATCACTTTCAACTTCATCGTTGAACCTTCAATTTTTTTTAAATCAAAACCATTTCTAAATAATTATTTATTATATATATATTTAAAAAAAAATTATTTATCATATCTTAATCATAAATAATATCTTATCATTATTATGTAAAAGTGGCTTTAGATTTGTTAAATTATTTTTATTTAGCTGTTTGTATCATAAAAAATGAAAATACATCACAATTAAAACAAGGGTATAAATGTCAAAACATTGATACCCTATTCAGAGGTGATAAAAAAAACATGTCATTCAGTTTCATGTTTCAGTCACTATTCAGTCTTCCGTAAAATTCTAAAATGTTCAGTTTTCTTACAAAAAGCAAACGACCCCTAAGATTCGCTCTGATTCTACGGTTTCAACGACCCAAGCAGAATTAAGTCTGGTCGCTAATTGGGCCGCACAAGTTGATGTAGAAGGAAATGGTTAGTTCATTTTTCTTTATCTTTTATTGTGGTCTGCGTATCTATTTAGATTAATGTTTTAGGGCCCACACGCCCCTCTACTTTCGTTTATCTTTTCCCTCTTTTGTTTTTTTTTTTTAATTTTTTCTTTATTTATATGTATGGTTTTGCCTAAAAAACATTTTGGACTATACAATTATACACGCTAAAAAAGATAGAAACATATCGTGTTTAATTCAAGAAACTCTATCATGCTTAATTTTTTATTTCAAAAAAAACTCTATTGTGTTTAATTGGGAAATGCTTTCAAATATAATATATATATAGAGAAATTTTCAAGTCAGTACGCACTGATATAACTTCATCAGTGTGTTGGATGTAGACCATTATATTTACATACTTTGACTCGAAGTGTATGCACTTGTCAAAACTTCTCCATAATCAGTGGTCCACATGCAACGCACTGATATAAGTTATATCAGTACACACTGAGGAGAAAATGACTGTATATATATATATATAATATCCATTAAAGAATTAAAATTCTATTAGTTAGCATCCAGAAGTTAAGATTAATGAGGATAAAATATACTATATTATCAAGGTTTTTTTATCCTCTTTTATGTACGTAAGTATTTCCATAGTTAATTCAAACTCAATTACTTTTAAATATATATATATATATATATATATATATATATATATATATTCATTCCTTTGTCAGTTAATTTTAAATTTTAAATTAAATAGTTGACTTATAGTTGTTTAAAAAAATTATTATTAATTTGTCAATTTCGTACGTACTTTTTTTTAATTAATGAAATTTCTCTCATACAATCCAGACATACCTTTGTCAATATTTTTTTTTTTCATATTAGCCCATCTTGAAAAAAAAAATCTGGTTTCACCCCTACAAGTCAGCAACAGACATCTAACAAATCTAAAAAAAAAAAAGAGTTGGCATGTTTAATGTTGGATTAAACACACCAGTTAAGTTTTTTTTTTTCTTCTTCAAAATTCTTAATGTTTCTTCTTCTTCTTACATTTCTCTCTATTGTTAGCAATATTTGGTTTCCTCCTCTCTCTATTTGTCTCTTGATTCTCCTTTTAATGTCTAACAGTTTCTCTCCCTCTCTTGGGATTTTCCTTTCACACGATAAAATGGCTTTTTTTTAGTTTTTGTTTTTCAAACAAAAACAATTTGGTTTAAGGGTATATTTGTCCAAAAAGTGGATTGTTTAACAAAAACAATCAAAGTATTGGAAATTGACAAAATTAGAAAGACCCCTAATTATATCTCTATGAGACGAAGAGTCTCATAAAAAATAGATGAAAATTTGACAATTTCAATTTATAGGCGGCCGGCAAGTGATAGAATTTGCAAAAGACATCGGTAGAAATAATTAAATAGACAATTCAAATTTGTGTTTTTGTTATACGAGGTTATTTTTTTGGATAGAATACGAGGTTATAGTTGAATATCATTTTATAAAATTAGGCGAACATATAAAAAAGTCAATAATTTTTAGTCTTTCCTTGTGAATTGAAGTTGTGATTATATAAGCCATATATATAGCTAGGCTGCTTGCATTTCAACGACAATAACATAGCAAAGCCATGGCTGCAGCTCTCTAAACCTTAGATATCTGTTTGTTGTAATCTTCCTTAACCATTTCACTACAAATGCCATTTTTACTTACCAAAATTCTGCAAATATCAGCACTTCATGGCAAAACAACCAAAATTCCTCAAGCTATGATTTTAGTGACGGTACTCAATTGAGACCAATCCTTGAACATGAGAAAAATGGGGATCTGAGATTCGGTTTTGGTTTCTTAGAATACAATTCATCATCAACTTATGAAACTAAGTCCTTCTATCTTGTAATAATCAAATTCTTAAGACGTCCCAATTCAACCATCGATGATTATAGTCTTCCACCGGTTACTATCTGGTCTGCCAATGGAAATTCTCCAGTCAAAGAGAATGCTACTCTTGAACTAAATGGAAATGGAGATTTGATCTAGATAGATTTCGACAATCGTCGCATTTGGTATACCAATTCCTCACGCAGAAACGTTGCGCTAATGTACTTGTCCTACTTTGGCAACTTGAGACTTGATAATGCTACTGATAATCCGCGATGGCAGTCATTTGATAACCCAACAAATACTTGAGTTCCAACACAGCTCTTGCCACTTCATATTCCAATCTGTCCACAGGCCTGTTCTTGCTCACTTTGTCGATAAAAACCATCGATGTGTACTTCAAGAAGGGTAGTACTCCACAGCACTATCACAGTATTCCATTTCAAATGATTAACTAACTTGTTCCATTCAAGATGGAGCTCGTTCTCTTTCAAAATCGCATAAATTATACGACAGATCGGAATGGCTTTCAGTTCATAAGGATGGAGCCTAACGGGCACCTCAATGTCTATCTAATTACTGATGGCCATGCTGAGACTTTTGATCTCTCGACTGCTCGTTATGATAAAAATAAATTGTCTCTACTTTTGCTGCTGGTAATTATACTGTCTGTTTCAGGTTTCATACTTTGGTTATTTCATGATATTTGAGATGGAGAAAGAAAAAAACTTTCAACAGACTAAGGAGAGATTGTCAACGTCAACAACTCCATCGATGAATCTTCTGTCGATGTAACCAGCATCTTGAGGAAGTTCTCATCAGAAGATTTGAAGACTGCTACGCAAGATTTTCGGGTTAGGCTCGGAAGAGGAGGGTTTGGTTTTGTTTATGAAGGAATCTTGGGTACAGGCACCAAAATAGCAGTGAAATGCTTAAATAATTCTTGTACTGTGAATCAAGGCCAGAATGAATTTCTTTCAGAGGTCAAGACATGCAATAGGTAAAATTCATCATTTTAACCTGGTAAGACTTGTTGGTTATTGTGGCAAAAAATCGCAAAGACTACTAGTTTATGAGTACATGTGCAATGGCGTTACTTCACGGATCCTGCCTTCTCGGGCAACAGCTCTCCCCAGGTCGCCACGTCCGTAACAAATTAAACCCGCTGCTCGGTGTGGTGTAGGCTATGATACCAATTGATAGGAATCCATTATGTAGAACTCATCCTTAAAAATCAGTTTGTAAGGAAAGGGTTCCCATACTTGGTCAATGTGTGGGATCATAACAATTTTTTCTTTGATTTTTTTTTAATGTCCAAAAACTCACATCATTGCCTCCGGTTTTAGTTCGTATACTCAAATATGGCCTTTATTTCTTTCTTTTTTCTCTACTTTTTCTTTTTGAGCCCATGCTTGTCTCAATACTAGTACTCGTCCTGGAATTCCTGGTGGTACATTTGAATTTTAATTGAAGTTAATGGGAAATCCTGAGAGACTTTTGACAATCTTAGCATGAGTGAAGAACAGTACTATGGTAGCAAATAGCAATCTCAAATATTAATTAATGTAATATACAGTGCATGCATGGTAACCTATATTTGACTATATATGACAACTGATAATGGCTATATAACAGTCTTTGTCAGCATGTACAATACTTGACTGACAAATACAATTTACTAACCTCAAAAAAAAAATACAATTTATTAATCAAATTGATCTAGAGATATCTTATTTTTATTTTTTGAAAAAGAATATATATATATATATATATATATATATATATATATATATATATTGTCTAATTGCCAATTCCAGGACTTGGAACCGAAACCCCCAATAATCGGTAAATTGCTGCATTGTGCAAGGTAACCGATATTTGGCCGTTTTGATCCATTTGAGCTGATTTAGCACTTGGAGAAGATATTGTTGGTGTAGGCCCATTTTGAAGGACATGACTTGCAACCAAATTGTGCTCCGGCACAGGAGGGCGGCCGCCCTTTGTATTCTCCATGTTCAACACCTTTCTACCCTCCAAAGATGGTATATAGAAGATTGTCACAAGAACGAAAATAAGTGCAATTTTGCTCAAATAAGCCATGTAAATTGCTGGAGATAGGAAGTATAATTTATAATAATGAGAGGTTTTATAAGGGGTATTGGCTTTGGTTATAAGTTATTTTGTGTACTTCAATCCATTATATATAGAGGGATGAGGAGGCCTGAATTATTGGTCAAATTAGTTTGGCTACTGTCAATGTAATTCAATATGCATGCATGTTTGACATTGTAGAGGGAATGTCTTGCAAGTTTGTTGCTATAGTTTGTCACTGTGGATCCATGTTGGGTTAGGTACATTTGAACTAATAAGCTGCAGCCTCACTTCACTTCCTTTAATTACTAGAAACACAATTATCCAAACTGATGAAAGTCTCTGATAACACTACTTGTACAAGGACATCGATCAACAAATGATCATAGCTAGCCCTCTATGGCTCTATTCAAAAAAGGGAGATTTATTTTGACTCATGTTCACATCATGACATGCATGTATAGATGTACTGTTATGACTTAATTAGACCATCTCCAACTTATTGCACCAAATGTTACTCTAAAAAGAATATTCCCTAAATATTCTTTTTTTTAAATTATTTTTCAACAATTAATATTTCACCCATTAGTTAACATAATATTACGATAAGTTAAAAAATTAACAAATTAGTAAATTAAGAAATTTGATTTAATTAACTAAAATGTTGCATTTATTATTAATTGAACCTTGACATTACATTTCATAAAAGAAATAAAAAAACACAAAAAAGTACATATCGTCATTTAATTATATTTATCTCACAAATGATCAATTTATGCATTCATCCCACTTGTATTTGTCCTTAATTTTTTTAATGTTGTGTGATGCTTTAATTGTTTTGTTTTCAATTTAATGTTTTTTTATTAACATTTAGTAATTTTTGTATTATATACTTAATTTTAGTTTATTATAAATATTAATATAAATAATAACTAAATTAAAACAAATATAAATTAAACAAAAGCATTAGATAATTAAATTGATACAATTGGAATAAATTTGATTTAATAGGTGTGAAACTGTGATTAAACAAAACTTTTAAATAAAGGATACAATCATAATAGATTTTATTGAATAATGGTCAATCTGTGAATAAGTACAAATTTAGGGACTAAAAAAAAGCACATCACTGCGCTATTTCTTCAACTTGGGCTTGATCAGGAAACTTTACACCAAATTGGAGATTGGTGCTTGGATTGGAGATACTCTTATGAAACAGTTTTAAAAAAATTATCCGTAGACAAGACCTATAAAATGTAGTTTAGAATCAGTTAATAACAAATTTGCTGTAATTAGAATCAGTTTATTTTTTGTGGGTTATATCTGTGCAGAATTTCAAGTGAAGTATGCAAGTTGAGTTGGGCCTCTTTTCTTGTTCAATGAATGGATGCATGCATTGTGGAGGAAGCAAAAGCACTTCAAGAACACTAGTGCTTTTGACAATGAAATAATGTCGGTTACGTACATTGCTTTATAAAATGGAAGACTAGTGCGGAAAACTTCTAGTTAACTCAGGGCGAAACAAATTATGACTTATATCGGTGTCTGTCCATATCATTATTATCATTTACTCTTCCCACATTTGGTTTATTCGGGGCCAGTCCTGAGATTTCCGGGACTTGAAGCGAATTATAGAAAATGAGACCCCGACACTCCACGTCTTTTGCAAGCGATTTGTCGAATTGCATCAAATTGCTTGAGATTTGTTTCTGAATTTCCATACCAGAGAATATTAAAAGAACCCTAACTTTGATTTAAAAAAAAATCGATTGTTTAAGTAGATTTCATCTGGTAGATGATTTTGCAAGAATGTTGTTTGTGACTTTGTGTTTAATGAGTGAGTTTATTTTAAAATAAAATGAATGTGGGCGGTATTTTTTTAAAAGAAGGAAAGAATGTGTGTCTTTTATTAATCAATCATATGCCATATGTGGATCTATTTTTAATTGAGTGAATAACACCAAACTCCCTTGAGGTTTGGCCTTTTACACGTAAAATCAATTTTATCAAAAACTAACACTCACTTCCCTTACCGTTAGTTAAACTGGGTCAAACTTAACAGTTGACCAAGCTTGACTATCAAAATACCAAAATACCCCTAAGAAATCATAATTTTAAAGATTTTTTTTTTAAAAAAACTAATTTTTTAAATGGATCTCCATGATTCATCTCAAGATGGATGGTGGAGATCCATTTTCTTTTTTAAACAAATTTAAGGTAAAAAATGAAAAAAAAAAACTGATTTTTTGAAATAGATCTCCACCATCCATCTCCAAAATGGATGATGGTGATCCATTTTCTTTTTAAAAGTAAATGGATGATGGAGATCCATTTTCTTTTAAAAAAAGTCGAAATAAAAATAAAAATAAAAATAAAATGAAAAGGTGGAGATCCACCGATCCAGATAGCTCCTTCGATAGAGATCAAAATCCATTGATGGAGTTCGATCTCCATTAAAGGAGACTCAAATCTCCTTCGATAAAGATCGATCGAACCTTTCGATGGAGGAAACTCTATTGAATCTTCTGATGGAGATCGATCGAAGCTTTCGATGGATGAGACTCCATCGAATCTCCCGTTGGAGTTCGATCTCCATCAAAGCTTTTGATGGAAGAGACTCCATAGAATCTCCATCAAATGAGCTTCGATGGAGATGATTCCATCTTCGTCGCTTATGTCCATCTTAAGCAACGGAGATGCTTGAATCTCCATCGAAAAACATCTCTCTTCTTCAATAGAGATCTGATGGATCTCTACCTTTCCATTTTTTGGTTCTATTTTTTGTTTAATTTTTTTAGTTGTTGTTATTGGTACAATTTGAAAATATGGCACGTCAGCATAAATATCGTGTTACACGGAGACAGCGAGTGATGTGTCAACAAATGTGGACTAAGTCAAGTCAACTTAAGATGACCAGAAAATAACCCCACAATGCTGATCAAAGTTACTAAGATGGTGGGGTGGGAAAAACCCAACTAAGGTAATTAGATTGATCAAGTTAAAAGATTTGATCGGGAAATCCAAAGATGGTTATATAAACCCAACTGGTTGGGTTTAGCTATCCGATCGGGTGTAGATCCTTAGTTGTGGGTGAAAGAGATCTAATCGAGTTGAAGAGATGGTCGGTTAAGAGACATGTGGGCAATTTTCAGATACGATCAGATGCTTGACATGCTGATAACGTTGAGTTCAATGAATCACGACTCAAAAATACAAAGAAGAGTCTTCCTCAAATAAGGTTTTATGAAACATACTCTGATAAAGAAACATATTTCCTTAGAACTGTCAGAATCCAGAATAAGCAAGAGACCTGATGTGATTAAAACACAAATGATGCAGGACGGGAAAGAAGATCAACACGACTCCTATAAGTCAAAGTTATTTGTACTTCATTAAATCACTGTCACCATTCTTTTACTTATATTCTAAGAATTAGGGTTCTATGAATATATAAATAGACTTTAAAAACACCCAACAAGGGTTCACGAGTCATCAGATATTATTAGAGAGCATGTAAGAACGAGATTGTAATATTCTTTTCATAGTGGATTACTCTCTCACCGTCACTGGAAACCGTGGTTTTTTCCCTTTAAGGTTTTCCACGTAAAATCTAGCTTGTTTGTTGCCTATTTTTCTCTTTTCAATTTCATATATAATTGTGAATTGCAATTAACTTGTGTGACGCGTCAACAATTGGGGCTAGAAGGGGGGGTGTATGTGTGCGACGAAAATGTAACGCAACAGCCAGATGGCGAACAGTAGATAAGAAAGTCAATCCCCACATGATACTAGTACCCCACGTGGTACCGACGATGCTAGTGTAATAAACACTAGAGGAGATCCGCCCTCTAGAACTCCACCTTCCATCAGACAAGACATAACCACCTCCGTAGATACCATTCCCGATATCTCCTCGGACGCCTTCTGGCAAGTTCAGGAATCTCTTGGGAGAGTCATTGAAGACGCCGCTAGACAAGGAATCAATATAACTGTAACTGCCAACTTGACCTCACCATATCAGTTGATTACACCTGAGGCTGCTCAGGGCCCTATGATACAATCTGAAGTAGCAGTTACAACCCTGAAGCTCCACGGAAAGCTAATAGAGATAGGGTGAATCATAGTGAAAAGATAGAGCAATCCTAAAAGAGAGACAATCGCCAAGATGACCAGGATCATAGAGAGAGTAAGGGTCAGGAAAACCGAGAAGGAAAAGAATGTAGGGAGCCTAGACTGTCGGAGGATACAAGAAGGTACCAGGAGCGGAGGACGGGTTATGACCAGACTGATAGATATGATGATCATGGGAGGAGATCATGATTAGCTTCAATTGATGATGAAGCACCCTCTAAGAGGAGCAGAGAGATAAACCCCGCGGCCAAATATAACACATGCGACACCCATGTCATAGGGCGAACTTAAAAAGACCCTTACGATCTCATCATCCGCCAGAAGTTAGATGAATGCGGTGAACTGAAAAAAAAGCGAGAAGTTCTACTAAGAAGGATAGAAGCATTGGAAGGGAGACAAGGACACGGGAACCTGCTAATCGGTAATTTTGGTAGCCCATTCACTACCTTCATAAGACAAGTCCATTTCTCAGAAAAATCCAAAATGCCACATGTAGAGCATTTCAAGGCCGACACCGATCCTTAGGAGCACCTTAAAAGGTACCAAAGTGCAATGGCACTGTACGATTAGGACGACGCGCTTCTATGCAGAATTTTCCTACAAACCCTAGGGGATCAGGGGTCTAGATGGTTTGGTGGCCTTGGAAGCGAATCGATCGGGAACTTCCAGGAATTGATACAGGCCTTCACCAGGCGGTTCATGGGAAATATCCAGTGTAGAAAGTCTATATCGGTCCTTTCGACCCTGAAACAAATGAAGGATGAGAAGTTGAATGACTACCTTACTCGGTTCTCGTAGGAAGTCTCAGAGGTGCAGAACCCTAACGATGATGCGGTTGTAGCTGCATTTGTTAACATTTTGCAACATAGCCAATTATCGCTCAATCTAAGACAGAAATGGCCGACCATCTATGCCAATTTGGTGGATGATGTTGTAGGGAAAAATTGATATAAAACGCAGCGGAAGAAACAAAAAATAGATTTCGTATGGTTTTAAAATTTTTCTCAAAGTGATCGTGAACAGTACCGCGAGATCTTCCAATCCGAACACGTACGTGAATCACCTAGGAGCGTGGTCTCCCTTTTTCTTTGAATTGCAAACCTGAGAATGGATGAACAAAGTTTTTTTTTCTTTTGTTAGTCACAAAACAATCAAAAGAAGACAAAAATTATTCCGGTCACTTTTGAGTTCTCAATCTAATGATCGAAACTCACGTGAACCTAATTCGATGTTGTACACACAAGCTTATTGATGAACAAGCAATCAGTGTACTATCAAAGAATAATATCTTCTCCCTTTTATGTTTAGTAGAATAAAAATTATCCTTTTCTATGAATTGAGAAGAAGAAGAAAAATTGAATCATTCAATCAACTATCGTGGCCGAATTCTATATGTGGAATTATATAGGTGGCCGAAATTTTGCTTCCTCTTCTATTTAGGATTGCCGAAATCTTCCTCTAAATGGACTAGGGTTGCCGCAAATCACATACCAAAAAGAGTTTGTGTTGCACCCTAATTTTCATCAACCTTTAGACTTCAAAACCTAATCCAACTCATAAATATTTTTATTCTTTTATTGACTAAATAAAAAGACTTCTTATTTGATTAAATAAATAAAATTAATTATTTATTTTCTTATCAAACAAGTCTTTTACTTTTAATATACTACTACCAATAGTATAACTTTAGGAAATATATTTCCTGATCAGAAAAAGATTTGTTTCTTAATTAAACAATTAATTAATAAATTAACTAATTCTTATTTAATTAAAACAATGAAACAAAATAATATATTAGGTTAATATATACACCTTGCCGCCCCACTTATATAAATGGGCCATATATTATTTTTTTATTTCATTTAATCCATTGGACTTTAAATAAAAGCCCACATGTGAACCAGACCCATTCTTACTAAAAGAAACAAACCCACATGTCTCCTTTTAATATATTAATATAATAGTGCATCCCATTAATTAAATAATAGACATATTATATTCTTTATATATTAAAAAACAATTCTAGATGGACCCTTAAATCTGTCCGGTAGAATATATCAAGTGATCCATGCAAATACGTGTGGATTGGGGATCTTGGCGGGCTATCTAAATTTAAGCTTCAATAGACACAACCTAATCACAATCAACAAATGATTCACTTAGGTCCAATCTAATAATTTTAACTCATTCCACTAAAGAGCTAAAATTGAACTCTTAAATAAAGATAGAATAAGGAGATGTTTCTCATTCATACCCTAGACAATCTTATAGGAGATAGTGTATCCTCGTGAATAATATCAATAATCGCCAAGAGCTCATAGACCGCCTATAGCTCTCCAAGTTACCATATTTCCTCATATGACCACATTTCGAACTTGGATACTTTGACTTGTCCAGAAGCCATGTTTTCAATAATCATTATTGAAAACTCAACGTTGAGATTTAATATCCAATACCTCAAAACATCCATATGATGATATTATACTCTCATTTAATAAATGGAGCCACGATGTCCATATCTATAAATGAAGTCCTCTATCGATTAACAAATGTATACCACCAAACTATCGAGGATAGACTATGCTATATAATCGTACTCATTGATAGCTCTAATGATAACACTTGCAACCATAAGTCCATCATTTATCTCAGGATTAAGATAGACTCTCCGATTGTCCTCATTAATGAAAAGACTTATATCTAGTGACGGTTCTAGATAAAGTATTTCATTGTGATCCAGTTCAATGCACCTAGTGCACTAGATTCTTTTACTCGAAAACCTTTCGATGATTTTAGACTCATCATATTCATTTGATCCCACTCAAATGCTAGTAAAAGAATTCTACAACTTTAACAAGATAGAGGTGCCCAACCTTTAACTTAAGTTGTGAACGTTATTCAAGACTAACTAAAGAATTATGTCTACCTCATACATATCCGGATGTATGAACAATTCTTCATGTCTCATAGTCTTTTGACCTTATGATTATTTACCTTGACAATTATAATAATAAATGCTATAAGTAATTGTAAGAATCAAAATTCACTTTATTAATATGAGAAGATTGTCAATTACAATATTACACTCTTGCCATTGAGCATAATCCTAACAGATGTTAGAGGATATGTGATGGCTGAAGAAGAACAGATAGCCTATGGAAGGGGGCTGATACATGGCGGCCGACCAGGAGAAAGCCAAAAGCCTAAAGACAATGGCTCGAAGAGAAATCCCAAAGGAGACCTGAAGAACAATATTGGGAAAGGCAAACAAGGCAGCAAAGATGACAATCAGAAAGGCAATAGGACCTACAAGAGACAGTACACAAACTATAGTACCTTGGCTCAGAAGCAGGAAGAAATTCTGAATGTGATCGAGGACAAAAAGTTATACAAGAAGCCCCCAAAGTAATCTAGTTTTGCACAAAGAGATACTTTTAAATAATACATGTTTCATCGAGAGAACGATCATGAAACTTTCAAATGCTACCAGCTAAGAGATTAAATTGAGAAGCTGATCAAAGAGGAGGCACCTGAAAGACACGGTTCCTAAAAGGGGTGATGATCGGCAGAATAACTCTTTAAAAACTGACTAAGACAAGAAAGGCAGTACAAGGGGAAGTCCAGATGTCAGAGCTATCAACACCATCTTTTATGGGTCGTGGACAGGAAAGAGTAGCAGGGAGAGAATGATTGAGGTCCGTGAAGCAATAGATGGACAAATAAACTTGGAGGTTAATTCGGTGGGTCTCTACTAGAAGAAGCTTAAGCAAGGATGAGAACCGATCATTTTCTCAGAAGCTGATACCCACGGATTAGAGCTTAACCTAAACGATGCAATCTTTGTATCAGTTCGTATCGGCCATCAGGAAGTAAGGAGAGTATTAATCGACAATAGGAGTTCGGCAAAAATTCTAAGTGCTGGGGTATTCGATCAGTTAGGGCTTCAAAGGAAGGACCTGCAGCCACTGGCAATCCCACTCAGAGGATTTGGGGAGCAGAAGTAAGATCTCTGGGAACGGTCAAACTGCCAGTTGAGATAGAGATGTTCCCATGTTAGAAGACAGTTTTGCTCGATTTCGTGGTTGTTGACACCGAGAATTGACCATACAATGCCTTGTTAGGCAGACCATTATTGAACAAAACGAAGGCAGTTATAACAACTTACGCCCTAACTATTAAGTTTCCGACCGAAGCTGGAGTCGAAGTTTTGAAGGGTTCCCAAGAATGAGCAAGGCAAGCTAATCTAACGGTCTACAGAGAGAGAGCAGAGCCAGATGTAATGCATGTAGATATCGATGATCGGGAAAAGTGCTTGAAAGATGATGAAGAGGAAGAAAAGACAGAAACCTCAACTCAGTTCGACCTGGACCCGAGGGAGTCACCTCCAGAAGATGGGAAAGACCAAGAAGGGGAACCAACTATTGAAATCGTGATAGACGATAAGAACCCTGAACAAACGGTAAAGTTGAGGGCATGGCTAACCGAAAAGGTGCACAACCAGTTGGCCAGCTTATAAAAATAGTACAAGGATATGTTTCCTTGGAAGCATGAAGATATACCAGGAATTGATGCCAGAATAATTTTCCACGCTCTGTAGTTGACCCAGAGCAAAAATCGGTAATATAGAAGAGTCGACGATTCAACCCCGAAAGGAGCCAAGCAAATAAGGATGAAGTCCATAAGCTATTGGCAGCAGGATCGATTAGGGAAGTACAGTATCCGGAGTGGATTGCCAATGTGATGCTCGTAAAAAAGAAAAATGGGCAATAGAGAATATGTGTGGACTTCACAAATCTGAATAAAGAATCCCCAAAAGATAGTGTTAACAGAGATTTTTGGCAAGAGACCAAAGGAGAATTTTCCAACTAGTATCAACCTGATGGGCGCCAGTCCTAGCTTCCGAGTGACCAGCAAGGTCGATGCCACTACCTAGATGGAGCCAATATTTGGTAAGGTCAGGACCTCGATTACCTATATATCTAGATTTAACACTAGTACCGCGAGCTAACGAAGGTACGTACCTCGCCCTACTGAAGCTCCTGATATCAACTCAAGACCAGTACAATGGTAGATCGCACATCCAGCATCCCTCAAGTGCCTCGACATCAGTCAAGGAACCCGATATCCCGATACCCGCCTTGGTACTGTCTCGACTTCCACCTGGTACCTAGTACCTCGATGTAATTATTCGAAGCCTTTCCAAGGCAGGTACCTTACCTGCCAAGCAATACGAAGATGATCGCGAAGACACAAGCACCACTCCATCAAGAGATAGAGAAGGCTCCATACCGGTAGAATCTGATTGGTATACCCGTACCTCGCCCTACCAACAAAATTCAGAATCAGAGTATCCCTCCAAGCTCCATGAAGAAGAAAAGTTGACTCCATAGCCAAAATAAAGTGCCATTAATGAAATCTAATTAGAATTCGAATTCGACAGTGATTTCATGGGATCAAATCCCGCGCCTTCAGCCCCACGCAATGCTTTTCAACACCTAAAAAAGGATGAAAATACTACTCTAAGCATGTGTCTAATAACCTAGAGGGGGAAAGGGGGTGAATAGGTTTTAATCAAGTTAATTACCAATTTTTCTTGATTAGTAAATATTAAAAATTCACCTTATAAACAAACATACAAAATAAAGTGTAAAGTGCAGAATAATAAATAACACTTGATTTTTACGTGGAAACTCTTCGACAAGGGAAAAACCACGGGCTATCCTTAAAGCCACACACGATCCTCAAATTCACTATTGTAATGATGTTTACAACCTAGGTTGACCTCTAGTCACACCATTCTCGGTCACTAACCCACCACTACTACCCAACGGGCCTTTATAGTGAATCCTTGATCACTTTGCTTGCCAACCACACCTTGAATGCAAGACTTCACTTGCTTGTGCACTACACCTTATAGTCACAAGACTTAACTCTCAAAGAAGAGATTAACAACCTAAGTGAATATATGAATATTCAAAATGCAAATAATGCTAGGCAACACTAAATGCTTATCTAGGGATTAAATATGACACTAAGTACAAATCCTAGATATCAATGTCTATATGAATGCTCATAGAGACCTAACTAGATATAGATATGCAAGTCTAAACTCTAGTCATCAAATAAAGCCATATCAACACATGTTGTCACATAAAATGGCAAGGACAATAAATGCAGTTAACAAATGCAATCAATGAGTCCTAATTAGCTAGAGGGCAAATATGTCCTAAATATTAGCTATCACAATACAAACTCAATCATATAAAGGAACTCATAAATATAGAGTCCTAGCATTTAATCAACTAATAAATGCAATAAAAACACAATCTTGGAAAGTATGAACAAATGATAAAGATGAGGTTTTTGTTCAACTTACCAAGTCAACTAATGATGAAGACCCATGCCTTAAAGATGCTTAGAAATGCATGAAGATAATGGGTTTTTGGGTTTGGAAAGTCAAGGAACAAAGCTTGAAGCTTTCTCTCTAAGGGATGCTCTCTCTCTTAAAAATGGGTTCTTGAAGCTCTAAAAACGAGTTGGGGAAGAAGAGAACATATATATATAAACCCTAGACAAAACTGCGTCATTTTAGGTTTGGGAATCAAAATCCCGTCAATACCGCTCGTTGGTCCGCGGCTCAGATAAGTGCCTGGACTGCAGTACATGCAGCGGTGTACCGTCTGGACAACATCGCGGTGAGGAGTGCTGTGCATGCAAAGCACATGCCGCGGTCTAGGCAGCAGGGGCCTACTGATTTATACCGCGGTATGAGCCGCTGCGCATACAAGTGCACAGACCGCGGTCTTCAAAGCATGCACCTTCTGGAACCAACCGCTGTTGGGACCGCGACGGAGGCAAGTGCCCAACAAGCGACCTGCACCGTGGTGAAGAGGTAAATCCTCTTTTCCAGGCAGACTCAACACACTAATCTAATATGCAAAAGTGTGCAAGTGTGGAGTGTGATGAATGGCATACAAAGCATAATTCAATAGCATGTAATCAAGAATGTAATGCATGCAAGTGAGTGTGTGCAACTAAAATCTCTTCAAAAGAGTCAAGTCAAGTAAACTATCTCTCTTGAAGCACTGTGGGATCTTGGAAGCTTGTTGATGAAGAACCACAATAATACCTAAGCTACCCATTACAAATAATCCCAATGTGGTTTGTCATGAAATAAGCCAATTAAAAATAGAGGTCCTTACAAAGGACATTCTGTTAACAGAAATCTTGCTCGGGGCAATAAATCTCAGTTAGCACCCTCAAGATCATTACCACGTAGGTGATGACCAAGGTAGAATGTATATGTGTATAAAACAATGCCTAATGAAATGACATGGAGATAACGGTTTCGTTAGCTACTCAAAAGGAATAAAAATCTTTCTTTATTGCTAACGTATGTTATACATTTCTCTATCTCTCTTTCGAATTGCTCTCACTTTTTTCTGGGTGATAGTTGGGTGTTTGTTGTATGCCTGTCGAATAGTAGTCTCCTCCTTTTTGAAGGAGGAAGTCCCTCCTTTATACAGTGTCTTCATAGGGTTAAACTCATCGATTTCCCCTTGACTTTCTCATCCCTCCCCTCCTTATCGGACGGGATTTTTTACCTTTAAATGTCGTTGACTTTGAGTTAATTGCTCAATTTAGGATATCTTAGTGGAAATCAATTTGTTTCCCATTTAGACTCTATTACTTGTTCTGCACGTGTATAATTTGATAGGTACGCTTTTTCCCTTATGTCGTTTTAAAATATCAGTCCGTCAATAATATTTTTAAGAAACCACACAAGCCTAAATCAGTTTACAAACATAAATATAGCGGCAAGTGGGTGTCGTCCACAGGGAGCGGAGTTAGCCAAATTAGTTAAAACTAAAGCAATGGTATGTATATATATAATAGCAAAACATGAATTGGTGAAAATGTAGATTGTGAACCAACTCTCAATAACACTAAATTAAATAAGTAAATAAAATGAAAGGGGAATATGGAGTGAAGGATATATAGATGATGGAAACTAAGGAGCTAATGGATTCGAAAGCAAATACTAGGCAATGTAACAAACTTGTCAATAGCACGGCTCTTCAAGGTAACCGACCTAGGATGTATAGAGTCGGTTATTTATCCCTAGAAGGTGGCCAACCTAGGATGTATAGTGCGGACCACCTATTAGGGATTAATCCTTGTAAACTACCAACCTAGGATGTATAGAGTTGATTATTTACCGGATTCTAGAAATGAAGCTCGTCTACCTAACATTGACTCAACCGATTACAAATAGTCACCCTAGGATGTATAGTGATGACTTCTAACTCTTTCACGGATTCCGACCTAGGATGTATAGTGTCGGAAACACGATCAAGGTTAGATTAAAACCGCGGTTCAAGAGTCGGAATTCATGACTTTCCGTCTATTCTTTAGAGCATTATACAACTAAATAGGATGTATATCTTGATGCAATACCCATACATAATATAAAGACATCTTGCAAAGATCATGTATCTACACAAGAAATCAATGATAAACATTCACAACAAGAATAGATCAATGGAAGATAGACATGAATATCAATATAGTATCAAGTTTATATACAAGCCCAATATTAAACTAACTACTCCATCAACCCCTTAGAAGGGATTTAGCTACTCATTACAACTAGGAAATCAGTAGAGAGGAGAAAGAAATAACCCTTGGAGAACATCTCCTTCCTTGAAGTGGCTCCAATCTCCTAACTTCCTTGAAGTTGAGTAGAGAATGTGAGGATGAGAGGTAGAGAGAGAAACTAGATCTAAGAATGCTTAATCTGTCTAAAACGGAGTTCAAGGCTCCTTAAAACGTTTCTATACTTTTATATTTATACTAAATACAAAAATAGGTCACTTAAGCTTTGAAAATCAGACTGGCGCGCTCGGAGTGCGGGTGGAGTGCGGGTGGTTTACCCGCACTGTACCCGCACTGTATGGGTTGCCTGCAACTTCAGTTCTCGGATCAGGACATTAGTGCGGGTGGAGTGCGGTTGAATTACCCCCACTTGACCCGCACTTAGCCTGCACTTTGCATGGCACTGTGACCGCACTTCCTTCTCAGGTGCAAAATCTACCTTCTCTCTTGAGCAACAGTGCGGGTAGAGTGCGGTTGGATGACCCGCACAGTACCCGCACTCTAATGTCAGGTGCAATTTTGCTCTTCTGTTCTTGATGCAAGTGCGGGTAGAGTGCGGTTCGATGACCCGCACAGTACCCGCACTCTAGTGTCAGGTGCGATTCTGTTCTTCTGTTCTTGGTGCAAGTGCAGGTGGAGTGCAGTTTGCTGACCCGCACAGAAACCCATACTCTAATGTCAGGTGACTGCGCAGCTTCTCTGGTTTGGCAATAGTGCGGGTGCAGTGCGGTTAGCTGACCCGCACTGTACCCGCACTTTATCTCTGTACTTGCATTCTGCCCCGGCTATGCACATAAGTGCGGCTGGAATGCGGCTGGAGTGCAGTTGCGACCCGCACTGGACCCGCACTATAGGCCTATTTGTGCTCCTTTTCTACTGGAATCATCACAATGTGCTTCCAAGCCTGTCTCTGCATCATTTCCTTCAAATAAGCACAAAACAACCCATAAGAGACACAAAAATGCCCGAAAACAGAACATAAGGTAAGGATATGAGGGCCTAAATATAGTACATATTTGGCCCGATCAAACACCCCCAAACCAAACCTTTGCTCGTCCTCGAGCAAATCTATTCAAAACAGTAAGACGCCAGCTGAAAGTAATTTCTAAATACCTAATCAATACATCAACAATGTCGCAAGTCCCATGTGTGATATGATACAAATAGATGTGATCGAGAGGAGAAAAACATATGCACAAGATCAAGAGCAGCTTGGAGACACCCAAAGGAGGCTCGTACGAACACGAATCCCACACCTAACGGCATTCATGAATTTAGGACCACTTACTCCCATACCTTGAACATAATTCGCTTCAATTCTAAAGCTCACATGGATTCCCTCTTTTCTTTCCTCAAGAGTCCTAAGTTCCACACAACAAGTATGCAAAGAAGATTCTGCATAAGATTTAAGCAATGAACTATCCTAGGAACGAGTTACCATGCCATGGATGCGAAAGATCGTGCTTCAATCTACATTCCCAAACTAGACTTACATGGATCAAATAGGGCTTTTCAACCGGTTATAGTGTAGCTGTGGGGGTGAATGAGTTTACACAAAACAGAATATGGAATTTTTAGGAGTTCAAATCACCAATCATGCTAGAATAACATCCCTACTCTCACACCATGTTCTTTTCTTGCTTTAAATGCAACCCTCTAGGAAACCATTTAACCCACATTTTTCCCTCAACATTTGCATTCCATTTGGGCGTGTTTAGCATAAAACACTCTCATTATGGCACTTCAAGTACAATCTTTCTTTAAATTTTTCTTTTGACAATTTCCAACTAACAACGTTGTACTCCATTTGAGTTGTTACCATCTTCCCTTTTTTAGGCATTTAGAGTGAATAACTTACCCTTTTCTTTCATATTTTCAACATCTATCTCATTTTACCCACTGTGGGACCATTTTAACCCTTTTTCTCACTACCATTTCCCATCCTAACATGATTAATACAAGGGTAGGCATGTGTTTAGGCTATTGGGTATATGGTTGAATGTGGTACCAATGAAGAGGTAAGTGTTTGGCCTCAAATCGGCTTTGGAACACACAATATGGTAAGTGGTGTTTAGGCTATAGAGGTACTTCAATAAACATGCATTCCCTACTATCACTTCCAAAACCATCTAAAAAGGGAATGAAAACATCCCTCACGCATTCACAAAATAATGCAAGTCCTATGGCACATGACATACATGACGAGAGGCGTGTTTAAGAATAATCAATAATGCACTCGGAAAACGCACTTTCATGCTTGTGTTTGTGATCTCACAGGCATCTCCACTATTAGAACAAGACATGGGAACAATGAGTCCCCAATACTTCATACCAACGGATGGAACTAACCCATGATGGTGCAAGCTAAGCCTTAAGTGGCACCAAACAATATCACAAGGTTAGAGCACATATAAGAGACTCGTCAAAAACACATTCTAGAAGCATCATACCCATACTGGATTACAGTTTATAAAAAATGGACAAGCGACAAAATTGAAAAATTGGACACTAAACTGTACACGGCGGAGGCGTGATGCACCCCCAAACAAAAACTCAACAATGCCCTCATTGTTGGGAAGAATAAGCATAATCGCAATAAAAGGCGGAATGAGGGATTAACACCCCCAAACCGAATCTAGACATACATTCGACCAAGCTCATTAATCATAACAAAAACTAAATCGCATTCATAAAAAATTTAAGTACAAAACCGAAGGTAGAAAACTCCCTTAGAAGGAAGATCGGTCGATGTCCATTCGTGTTGTTGTGTGCTTCCCAAAAGATGCACAACCTAGCTTAAAATCACACAACAACTCTACCAACGAAAATTAAATGCGAAAAGAAAAGAAAAAATAAGTCTAAGCCGTTTAAAAGATAATACAAATATAAATACAAGCAGTAAAAGTTCTGATCAATAATGAAGAAAAAGAAAGGATGGTCAATCATCGTCAGAAAACTCCCTCTCCGATTCACTGGCGATCCCTTTTCCTTTGGGGTCGATCTCTGATCTGATCCGCTCTTCCTGCTCCCTCCTGGATCTCTCCATAGCAGCTCTGAGCTCTTCCCCATATGGGTCAATGGCTGGGCCCCCTGAAGGAGGTGAGAAAGCAGCTGACCTCTTCTTTTTTTATGGATAACTCAGAAGACTGAGTGCCTCCCTCATGTCTGTGAGGTTGCCCCAAATGTCCGTGAAGTACTCATTTGCTTCCGCCCTGCTCTCAGTGATCTGCCTCCTATTTTCGGCGACCTCGGTCCTAAGGTTCTCCAATCCAGTAAGCAAAGTCTGCCATGGAACCTCTCCATATGTCTCCTGCGGGGGTGAGGAAGCTGCGGGCCTATAATCACCATAATCGATGTAAACCGACTCCACATCCGGTGGTTCCGGGATGTCTTCCGGCTGTCTGCTCGTGCTGCCCCATCGAGCAGGTTTTCTCCTCCCTGTTCGGACCCTGACACCAGAGGGGTCTCGCTCTTTGATCTGGTCGTTCCATGTGAATCGTCCAGCCGGCCCCAAACCGCATTCGAAAGGATCGGATCCGAAATCTACTCCGGTGGTTCTGCAGAATGCGGTGATGAGGCTAGGGAAAATGAGTGGCTGCTTGTCCACCCTGACCCCTCCCATCTCAAGGATCTCTCTCTTGATCAGAAAGCCGATGTCGACCAACTGATTCTGCAGTATACAATACAGAATCATGGCTGCATTGAAGTTCACTGAGGTCCTGTGCTTTCTGGGGATCAAGCAATGGGAGATGAATACATGCCAGAACCCCAACTCACTCCTTAAGTTGGTGTGCTTCATACGGTGATCAGGGGCCACCCAAGAATCCATCGGACGGATCACTAATTGATTTGCAAAGTCCACATTTTGGGTCACCAAAAATTCGCTCCCAATCACCCCTTGCCTTAGACGTCCGACTGCTTCGGGATCAACTGGAAGCTCAGTCCTATAATACTTGTGTATGTCCGCTATAGTCATCCGGACTTCTATCCCATGGACCATAACCGAGGAAGAGCGTTGAAAAGCTTCAGGTACTAACCCAGCAAAGAACTCTTCGACCACACGTCAACAATACATCGGGGGGGCTAACAAAGGTTTCCCATCCCCTTACTTCAATCATTAGAGGAATTGGGGTGTCTTCCAGTTCTTCAACCGCTATCCCCCTCTCTACCACTATGTCTCGCTCTCTGAAATATTCTAAGCGTTCCTCGAAATCGGGGTGCCTGATGCACGGTGGTGGAACTTGGGGGCCTCGCCTCGACCTTCGTTCGGAACCCTGACTGCTTTGCCTAGGCGTTCTCCTGGGTCTTCCTGACATCTGCACATTAAACATAGTTGTAAGGAAATATTCGTATCAAAGTAACAAGAGGTTATGATGCAGGAATATGAAAGGACAAAAATTCTGCCAAGAGGATAAAGTGCGGGTGGAGTGCGGGTGAGTGACCCGCACTGTACCCGCACTCTAACTCGCACCAGACACCAGCAAATGCAGAGTTCAATTCATGTATACATCTCAAAATTTCGGTTCGTCGTCGAACGAATCAACAACAAAATCAAGCTTCAAGGACATCATCTCTCTCAAGAGCACTTCAAAGGTATATCACATGCTTAATTCTCTTTGAAGAGGTTTTAGTTGCACACACTCACATTTTATGCATTTGTATTGACATGCATGTATGGTTGCACACACACACAGACTTCTTGCATTTTGGAGTTGATGGGCTGCACAGTGGGTTAGGCGACATGTACAAGTAGCCTTGTACATGTCGCCTTACAAGTCGCCTTAGACTTGAGTTTTTCCCACAGTATGTTAGGTGACATGCAAGGCCACTTGTGCATGTCGCCTCCAATGTCACCGTAGTCGTGTATTTTTCCTCCAGTATGTAAGGCGACTTAGGAATGTCGCCTTACATGTTGCCTCTGACATCTTGATTTTTCCACAGTGTGTAAGGTGACTTCATAGGCGATTTGGGAATGTCGCCTTACATGTCGCCTAAGGCAACTTGTTTTTCTCACAGTGTGTTAGGCGACTTCCAAGGCAACTTGCTCATGTCGCCTTGCATGTCACCTTTTTCACCCGAACTGGGCATTTCGGGAATTTCACACCAGCTCGTTTTTTGGTCCCTATAAATACATCTTCTTCTCCACCATTTAGACCTAGAGCACTGAATATTAAACCTTCAAGAGAGAGAAAGTAAATCCAAGAGAGATAGAGCTCCAAGAACTAATTTTTACTCAACCAAACTCATACCCATGTGCATCTAGCTCCATTCTTGCATCTATTCTTCATGGGTCTTCATGCTCTTCTTGACTAGGTAATCAAACAAGTCTTAGAATTTCATTTTCATCTCTATGTTCTTGTTTACCTAGGGTTAGCAATTATTTGTTAATTAATTGCATGTTTATTTGGTTTAGCATGATTTGAGTATGTTTGTGATTATGTTTATTGGTTGAGATTGCATGTTCATTGATAGCTATCTTTTAGGACCATTTTGCCCTTTAGCTAAATCTTCATGCATTTGCATTTAGATATTGATATCTAGGATTTGCACTCATTGACATCTTTAAATCCTTAGATAAGCATTTAGTGTTGCCTAGAATTAATTGCATGTTATAATACTTTTACATATTCACATAGGTTGTTTAACCTCTTCATTGATTGTTAAGCTTTGTGACTAAGTGGATTAGTGCACAAGCTTGTGGAGTAGGATCACTATTAAAGGCTCGTTGGATAGAGTGAAAGGGTTAGTGACCAAGTAGGTGTGACTTGAGGTCAACCTAGGTCGTAAAATTTCATTCAAATAGTGGATTTGAGGACCGTATGTGGCTAGAAGGATATCCCGTGAGTTTTGCCCAATGGAGGGTTTCTCACGTAAATCAATCCTTGTGTTTTTATTATTTTCCGCATGTTTATGATGGATTGGTTGATTGATAATATGGGGTAGGATTATTAAAATTGATTAAGTAGAAAAGTTGGTAATAAATCAACTTAAACCTATTCACCCCCCCCCCCCCCCCCCCCCCCCCCCCCCCCCCCTCCCTCTAGGTCAGTAGACACACGCTATATAGTATTTTCAAACACTACTTGAACAAACATACAGCGCAACTGCAAGCCGACCAAACCAGGCTCAGTCAGTTGATTAGATAACCGATCAGAATAACCAAAGGCTAGTCAGTAGCTAAACCGACCAGACCAAGTTCAGTCAATCAAAAAGATAACTGACTGGGTCAATAACAAGCCGTTAAAAAAATAACTGAACGAATCAAAGATGACTGATGATTAGTTTAGCCAAGTTCCATCAGTTACATAAGATAGCTGGTAGGGTTAGTAGTCAATCAAATTCGATCAGTTGAAAATATAATCAATCGGATCAATCACAATCAGTTAACAAAGATAACTGATTTAATAAGAAGTGATAATCAGCAAAGATGGTTGATTAAAATAAAGAAGACCACACAAGTAAATTAAAGGTCTGTATTATTAAAGAATGAATTAATCATTTATACAGTGTTACAAGAAAGATTTACAAGATATGTGGTATAACAAAAAAAATGATGAAGGAGAGATCAGGCTCAAGGAATGCTTGAGGGGCACCAGGTCCGTAGGTGCCAGGGGATTTATTTTCCTCTTCATAGCCTTTGGTCAGATCTCCAAAATCTGGCCAGAAAATGTCATCTTCAGGATCTTCAGCCATGAAATGAGAGTAATTGGTCTCAGGCAAAGGTCCAATATCAATGCCCTTGGATACTGCATCACCTTCCCTGACCGTATGAAAGGTCACCAGGGAAGACTTGGAGGGGAGCTCTAGAGGCATTTTATGGGGCTCCTTCCCAATAGACTTGCACTAAGTCCTTCATCTCATCCTCTGGTTCTTTATCTCGTTGAGAGACTCAGCCTTATGCTTTTCGATCGTTCGGTCCCATTTACTGTGAGCCTTTCCAGAAGACCTCTTCTTACCCCCAAAGAACATTCAAGCAGTAGTAAGCCCTTGTTCCAGTTCCCTCAGCATAACTGCCTCGAATACAAGAGACCTCTTGTAGTGACCAACACTCTGAACTTCAAGGGCTATTCTGGCCTCATGAGAGAGCACCTCCACTCTAACCTTTTGTTGTTTCAGATCTTCAGCCAGCCTTTCATAACGAAGCTTGGTCTCCTCAGATCCCCGCTAGGCCTCAAGCATGGATTATTGGGATGCAGCCAGAGTCTCTTTAGCAGCCCGAGCTTCTGCCGCCTGACTAGTAGCGACTTGTTCAGCCTGGGGTAGCTTATGTTCTAGCTCTACGCATCGTTGTTCAGCCTTGGCCAGATTTGCTTCAAGCTGGGTGCTATTCACAGCAAGCTCCGTCATGCTGGTTGTGGCATTGTCAGCTCAAGTCTCAGCAGTGGAAATATCCTTCCTAAGGACTACCTTGGTTGGGTCTCGCTACTTCAGATTCTCTTCAAAAGATGCTTTTAGCTTTGATTCGCTAGCTGAGGCAGAACTGACCGCTTTCCTTCTCTTCTCAAGCTCCTTCTTCAGTTGAGAATTCTCACCGGCATGTCTCTTCTGGCCTATCATGGCCCTGGTCATCTCCTCCACGGCCTTAAAAAAGAAAGGGAACAAGTTATGACTGTATAAACTTGAAACAAAAAAAAAATTGATAAGGGAGTAAAAAGCACATGCATATACACCGTTATTGTAAATAGAGCGGACTCGTTCCACATCACTTGCATTCCGAAAGTCGATCAAGTAGCCTTCACCAACATAGCCATTTCCTACAGACATGGACTTCAGCATATCAAGGGGGTCGACTGGCATTTCCTCCCAGCCAAAAGTGCCGACCGCAGTAGGAAGTGGTGTCACTTTAAGGCCGTGAGGCTGTTGATCAATTTGGACTGAACCTTGAACGGAAGTGGTTTCAGGAGCAGCCATTAAGGTTATGGCAATAGTTTACTCCTGACCAGTGGCTCTTAAGGTACCCGCCTTAGCACTACTTACAATGGGGGCGAGGATAACATTGGGCAGGGGATCAGAAGGGCAGCTCAGCCGGATAGAGACTTTATCAACATACTCAGCCTCATGATCACATAGGTTGTCTTCAGGAGCAGTTGGGACAGTGGACACTTCTTCCGGTCTGGTTTCCCCCTCGTCAGAGTCTGAGTCAGTAAAGACTATCTAACGTTTAATGAAAAACTGCATTGGGGCCTTGCCAGCATGCTGTACTGGAGAACCGGTAGGGACCTAACCAACTAGATGGACAGTTTGGAGAGAAACCGGCTCGGCCAAGGATGGGGGTTGAGTTTGTTGAGGGGTGGCTTGTCTGATAACCCTAGCAGTAGCCTGATCATCCGCTTCGAGTTGATCAGATGATAGAGAGGCATATGGAGCCAAAGTATGATCATTTCCCTTCTTCGATCGGTGCTCCATACGGATCAGATCAATCAACGTATCCTGATCCTCATCATCTTCTTCAATAATGACCAGTTTGACTCCAGTCTGATGAGCTCCTAGGTTCTTTGCTGACTCTAACTTATTCTTTCCTAGAGCAGCATCAGGAGCAGAAGAGCCAGCAACAGTCTTGGTCACTTTACTGACCGGAGATCTACTAGAGGCTTTAGTCACGTGACGACTAGCTGTTTCTTTGACGTATCTCCTCTTTGAACCTCTAAGAGATTTTTTCTGCTCATTATCCTGATCAGAGGGTCTGCTTTCCCTTTCTCGATCAAGAGCGCTTAAAGATGTGTTATGGTCGGGCTCATAAGTGTGCTAGACCATGCCTTGTTGGGGAGGAGTAATCCCCTAAGCCAGTTCGGCAGCAACCTCTGTTCTACTGACCTTGTCGAGATTCTTAATCCTCTAGGCTTGTTCCCCCACCACGATGTCCATCTCATACACTGAGATATTGAAAGAACGTTAGAATGAGTAAAACTTAGTTCAGAAAAAATCAAGGTTTGGGAAAAATGAATGATACTTACAACGTTTATGTCGACTCGAGATTGAAGGAAACAGACCTAAGTCAAGGAGGTCCTTCTCTACAAACAGTGCACGTCGATCCCTTGCCTCCTAAGTTGTTTGAGCGGTCTAGACTACTTTCTTGGCCTGATCTTCTTTGAGGGTTGTAGGAGTCTGATTCTATAGCCCATGATTGTAAAAGTGCATGGGAACAAAATTCGTAGCCAGTTCCTTACCACGGTCAACAGAAACAGTCTCACCCCACTCGTTTCAGATGAAGAACCAACTGTTCTTCTAGTATTTGTTGGAGGTGGGGAACCCCCCAGATGAAACCCTTATGATCCTTAATCGATGGGAGAGTGGCTCTATGATTGCATCCCTCAGGAATCCAATGATTAATGGAGATGGATTGAAGGTAAAAAGTACCCCCATTGTCTGACTGGCCCGAAGTAGAGAAATTGTGGATCTCTTGTGGGGTCCGGGGGTACTTGGCACCAATTTGTTTCCATAGGTGCCACAAGCTCATCAACACTGGGTAAGAGTGCGGTGATAACTGGGTGGGGGCGATCCCAGCCTCGGCTAAGAATCGGGCGATGAAGGGTTGAACGGGCAGCGTGACCCCAGACGTGAGCATCGCCCCATAAATGGCCACTACACCCCGATAGGGGTTCCAGATTGCACGCTGGCCACTCAAGAAAAGTTTAGCAGACCGAGGGAGATCAAACCTCTCGTTGTACTTCATCAGCCCTGGAACATCAACCACATTCACCTCTGAGTCAAAGGCGTTGGGGTGCTCGGCAGAGAACTTCAATAAATAGGCTCGGTGCATTTTTGGAACTTCTTCCATTTTCAATAGTTGGGAAGGGATCTTCAAATCAATTGTAGAAGAATCCTTAGAGCTTGGCCTGCTTCCCCGACCGGATCCTGTTGTCTTCGACATATCTAGGTATATATTTGGAGAAGAAACAATTGGGTTATCAATGTTTGATTCAAAAAAAGAAGGTTGAAACTCAAGGCGAGCCACTGAGTAATCGATGTTAAGGGCTATGGGTTGAACTGGGCGAGAGAAATCTTGAAAAAATCCCCATAAAATATATTCAACCCTGGCAATATTTTCCTTATCGCCTATTTCAATATAATGTATCAACAACTCAACGTAACGATGATGGGTAGAAGGATCCATACATGATGATTAAAGTGGGCGAGATGAGAACTCTAACGATGATGAAGATCTGGTAAAGACGAAGAACTTCAAGAGAGCGTTGGAGCAGAAAAAATTTTAGAAGATGAAGAGTTGTATAGCTTGAAAGAAGAAATTGCGTGAGAGGGAAAATGAAGGGATTTGAAAATATATATAGGCGAAGATGACATCACGCAAAGAGTGGTGGTTGGTGTGCGAATCCCGAGGATCACTAGTCATTCGAAATTTGAACTGCCGCCGTCAGTTGCGTCATTCGCGTCAAATCACCATGGCAAATCAAACGTTTGTGGATGAGATTAAAGACCAGATACCCATCATTAACAAGCATTTAAGAGCTACACAACAAAAGACTCCCAAGTTAAACATATCTAACCGAGCGAGTTATCCCTATTGAAAGAGATGCTCGGTTTGAATGTTTAAGGGGGTATTGTTATTGGTACAATTTGAAAAGATGGCAAGTCGGAATAAACATCGTGTTACAAGGGGACAGTGGATGACGTGTCAACAAATGTTGACTAAGCCAAGTCAACTTAAGATGATACGAAAATAACCCAACAATGCTGATCAAGGTTACTAAGATGGTCGGGTGTGAAAAACCCGACCAAGGTAATTAGATTGATGAAGTTAAAAGATTTGATTGAGAAATCCAAAGATGGTCGGATAAACCCAACTGGTCGGGTTTAGCTATCTGATTGGGTGTAGATCCTTGGTCGGGGTGAAAGAAATCTAATCGAGTTGAAGAGATGGTCAGCTAAGCGACACGTGGGCAATTTCCAGATAAGATCAGATGCTTGACATGCTGATAACGTTGAATTCAATGAATCACGACTCAAACATACAAAGAAGAGTCTTCCTCAAATAAGGTCTCATGAAACATACTCTGATAAGGAAATAGATTTCCTTAGAACTGTCAGAATCCAGAATAAGCAAGAGACCTGATGTGATTAAAACACAAACGATGCAAGACAGGAAAGAAGATCAGCCCGACTCCTATAAGTCAGAGTTGTTTGTACTTCATTAAATTAATGTCACCATTCTTTTACTTGTATTCCAAGAATTAGGGTTCTATGAATGTATAAATAGACCCTAAAAACACCCAACAAGGGTTCACGAGTCATCAGATATTATTAGAGAGCAAGTAAGAACGAGATTGTAATATTCTTTTCATAGTGGATTACTCTCTCGCCGTCACCGACAACCATGGTTTTTTCCCTTTAGGGTTTTTCACGTAAAATCTTGCTTGTTTGTTTCCTATTTTGCTCTTTTCAATTTCATATATTATTAATAGAGTTTTCTGTCAATGGACCTAAGGAGAATTTTCCAACAGGTACCTACCTGGTAGGGACCCACCCCAGCTCCCATACGCCTAGCAGGATTAATACCATGACCCAGAGGAAATCAACCTCTGGTAGGGCCGGAACCTCGACCACCTATCCACCTAGATGCAACGCCAAAGATATGAACCAGGAAAGGTAGGTACCACGCTGCACATCCACTCTAACACCTGATCAAAAGGGTACCGCGATGTCACGTACCTAGTACTACCCAGGTACCCGATACTTCATACCTGGTACCCTGGTACCACGACATATACCCGGGATCCCAGAGCACCTTGACATCAACCAAGAATCCAACCAAGACAGGCATTCCACATGTCCAGCAAGACGAATATCACCATGAAGTCACTAGCCTGATAAAATAAGCACCACGCCAGTAAGTCATATCAGCACACCAGTATACGGCGCCACAGGACTTAGAATTGATATTCTCCTCCAAGCAACGCAAGCAGCAAAAGTTGACTCCTTCGCCATTTAAAGCGTCATAAATGATATCAAACGGTCAACCGAATCAGAGTTTAAATACGAAAATGATTAACGGGATCAAATCCCACGCCTTTAGCCTCACTCAACTCTTTTCAACGCCCAAAATAGGACTCCAAATAATCCTCATTAATACGACCGGATTTTGAGGGATACTGAAGGTCTATATACACGGCCATGAAGGACAAAGTGAGGGATGGGACCTTTGATCACAAAAAAATAGACATTGAACCCCAAAGAATCTGCTGAATTCTGGGAAGCCAATGAGAGTTTGAGACAATCAATGGGAGGAAAATAGGCACTTATCGACATAAACGTATTCTCCACCATCATCCTGTGTACAAAAGAGAGATAAGAGAGAAGAGAGTATGTTGTAATATTGATATAGTAAATCTTCAATAAAGCAGTATCTTTCATATCATTGTTGTTCCTTTGCATTCAGTCATATTAATCTCCAGTTATAAAAGGAACCTCGGTACCGAAGGTGCCTTTCTCGCTACCACCTACCGGTAGTGGACGAGGATGTTGTTAACAGAGTTTTCTGGCAATGGTCTAAATGGGAATTTTCCACCAAGTATCTACCTGGTAGGGACCAATACCAGTCCCTAAGTACCTAGCAAGGCTAGTACCATGATTCTGATAAAAAGCAACACCTGGTAAGGTCAGGACCTCGACTACCTACCTACCCAGAGGAAGCGTCAGAGATATTCAACCAGGAAGAGCAGATGCCTCGCTGAACATCCATGTTGACATCTGACGGCAAGGTATCACGATATCACACATCCACTACCTCGTAGGTACTCGATACTTCCCGCCTGGTACCCCGGTACCATGACGTGCACCCGATATCCCAGGGCATTTCGACATTAACCTAGAATCCAATCAAGACAGGCATCCTACCTGCCCAACAGAACCAACGTCACTACAAGGTTGCCATTATGAATAAAATAAGCACCACGACAACAATTCGGACTAGCATGGTAGTATACCTTGTCGTGAGATCAGTATTCTCCTCCAAGTAACGCCAGTAGAAAGAGTTGACTCCCTCACCATTTAAAGCGCCATAAATGAGACCAAACGGTCAACCAAATCAAAGTTTAAATACGACAGTGATTAACGAGATCAAATGCCATGCCTTTAGCCTTACTTAACTCCTTTCAATGCCTAAAATAAGACTCTAAAAAACCCTCATCAAAGCTACCGGATTTTGAGGGATATTAGAGGCCTATACATACAGCTTTGAAGGACAAAGAGAGGGATCGAGTTCTTTTTGAAATACTAAAGAGAGATCATCACATCCAGAGAGACTTCTCTAGGTTTTTCTGAAGCCAGTGAGAGTTTACAAACAATCACTGGGATGATAATAGCCACTTATCGACATAAACGACATTCTCCATCTCCATTTTGTGTTAGAGAGAGCAAAGAGTGAGTGTTGTAACCTTTACACAAATTTTTATTCAATAAAATAGTATTTACTTGTATCTCCTTGGTTCCTTCATACTTGTCCATATCAATCTTCAACGTAGAAAGGAACTTCGGTACCGAAGGTACCTATCCCTCTACCACCTACCGGTAGGGGACGAGGGTATTAATTGAAATTTCGCTCCCCGAGCAGATATTTCCGTTAACACTTTTTGGCGCCGTCTGTGGGAATTATTCCACACCTCTAGAAGAAAGCCTATGTGTCTCATTTTCTTACTGCACTATCAGAATGAAACTCCGATCTTCTAAGGATCACGCTGACAGATAGTATTTTTCTTTGTGTCGTTATAAAAGATCAATCCGTCAACAATATTTGATAAAACCTCACAAGCCTAAATTAGTTTTGAAAATACACTCTAAGCGTGTGTCTAATAACCTAGAGGGGGGGTGAATGGGTTGTTAATCGATTATTACAAATTTTTCGATTAGTCAATATTAATAATATAACCCAACATAAACAAACATACAAAATCAAGTAAAAGTGCGGAATATAAATAACACTTATTTTTACGTGGAAACCCTTCAACAAGGGAAAAACCACGGACTATCCTTCTAGCCACACACGATCCTCAAATCCACTATTGTAATGATGTTTACAACCTAGGTTGACCTCTAGTCACACCATTCTCGGTCACTAACCCACCACTACTACCCAACGGGCCTTTATAGTGAATCCTTGATCACTTTGCTTGCCAACCACACCTTGGTTGCAAGACTTCACTTGCTTGTGCACTACACCTTGTAGTCACAAGACTTAACTCTCAAGAAGAAGTTAACAACCTAAGTGAATATATGAATACTCAAAATACAAATAATGCTAGGCAACACTAAATGCTTATCTAGGGATTTAAGATGACACTAAGTACAAATCCTAGATATCAATGTCTATATGAATGCTCATAAAGACCTAACTAGATATAGATGTGCAAGTCTAAACTCTAGTCATCAAACAAAGCCATATCAACATATGTTGTCATTAATCATGGCAAGGACAATAAATGCAATTAACAAATGCAATCAATGAGTCCTAATTAGCTAGAGGGCAAATATGTCCTAAATGCAAGCTATCACAACACAAACCCAATCATACAAAGGAACTCATAAATATATGCATTAAGTAGAGTCCTAGCATTTAATCAACTAATAAATGCAATAAAAACACAATCTTGGAAAGTATGAACAAATGATAAATATGGGGTTTTTCTTCAACTTACCAAGTCAACAAATGATGAAGACCCATGCCTTAAAGATGCTTAGAAATGCATGAAGGTGATGGGTTTTGGGTTTGGAGAGTCAAGGAACAAAGCTTGAAGCTTTCTCTCTCTAAGGGTTGTTCTCTCTCATAAAAATGGGTTCATAAAGCTCTTAAACGAGTTGGGGAAGAAGAGAACATATATATAGAAACCCAAGACAAAACTGCGTCTTTTTGGGTTTGAGAAACAAAATCCCGTCAATACCGCTTGCTAGACCGCGGCTCGGGTAAGTGTCCAGACCGCGGTACATACAGCAGTGCACCGTCTGGACAACAGCGCGGTGCAGGGCGCTGTGCATGCATGGTGCACAGGCCGCGGTATGGGCAACAGAGGCCTACTGGACAACACCGCGACTTGGGTCGCTTTGCGTGCAAGTGTATAGGAAGCGGTACAGGAAGCATGACCCTGCTGAGGTATACCGCTCTGTATGCCGCGATGCAAGCATGTCTTGCCAAGCGGTCTAGGCCGCGCTAAGAGAAGAAATTCTCTTTTCTGGGCAAACTCAACACACTAAACGATGTGCAAAATGTGCAAGTGTGGAGTGTGAAAAGAATGCACACATGAGCAATCATGAAACAAATGCATAACAATACAAATGCACGTGAGTGTGTGAGTGTGCAATAATCAATGCATGTCAATACAAATGCATGAGAAGTGAGTGTGTGCAACTAAATCTCTTTAAGAGTTAAGAACAAGTGAACTACCTCTCTTGAAGATCTTTAGGATGACCGGAAGCATGTCTTCGAGAACACCGCACATGAAGAACCTATGCTACCCATTACAAACATCCCCAATGTGATTTGTCATGAAATAAGCCAATCATAAAACTGAGGTTCTTACAAGTTTGAAAACATAAATATAGTGGCAAGTGGGGTGTCGTCCACAGGGAGCGGAGTTAACTAAATTAGTTATTGTGAAAGTAATGTTATGTATATATAATATCGAAACACGAGTTGATGAAAATGTAGGTGGTGAATTACATTATAAATACACTAAATTAATTATGCAAACTAAATGAAGGGGGAAATGGAATGAGGGATATATATAGATGATGGAAACTAAGGAGTTAATGGATACGAAAGTAAATACTGGGCAATGCAACAAACTTGTCAATAGCATGGCTATTCAAGGTAACCGACCTATGATGTATAGAGTCGGTTATTTATCCCTAGAAGGTGGCCAACCTAGAATGTATAGTGCTGACCACCTATTAGGGATTAATCCGTCGTAAACTACCAACCTAGGATGTATAGTGTTGGTTGTTTTGTCGAATTCTAGAAATGAAGCTCGTCTACCTAACAATGACTCAACCGATTACAAATAGTCACCCTAGGATGTATAGTGATGACTTTTAACTCTCTCACGGGTTCTGACCTAGGATGTATAGTGCCGAAAATACGTTCGAGGTTAGATTAAAACCGTGGTTTAAGAGTCGAAATTCATGACTTTCCGTCCATTCTTTAGAGCATTAAACAACTAAATAGGATGTATATCTAGATGCAATACTCATACATAATACAAAAACATCTTGCAAAGAGGATGTATCTACACAAGAAATCAATGATAAACATTCACAACAAGAATAGATCAATTAAAGATAGACATGAATATCAATATAATATCAAGTTTATGTATAAGCCCAATATTTAACTAACTACTCCATCAACCCCTTAGAGGGGATTTAGCTACTCATTACAACTAGGAAACTAAGAGAAGGGAAAGAGAAAGAACCCTTGGAGAACATCTCCTTCCTTGAAGTGGCTCCAATCTCCTAACTTCCTTGAAGTTGAGTAGAGAATGTAAGGATGAGAGAGAGAGAGAGAGAGATTCTAGGTCTAAATGTGTTTAACCTCTACAATACGGAGTCAAAGGCTCCATAAAACGTTTCTATACTTTTCTATTTACACAAGATACAAAAATAGGTCACTTAAGCTTTGAAAATCAAACTGGCGCACGCGGAGTGCGGGTGGAGTGCGGGTGAATTACCCGCACTGTACCCGCACTGTATGGGCTATCTTCATCTTCAGTTCTCGGATCTGGGCACTAGTGCGGGTCGAGTGCGGTTGAATTACCAGCACTTGACCCGCACTTGGAATCGCACTGTGATCGCACTTGAATCGCACTTCCCTGTCAGGTGCAAAATTTACCTTATGTCTTGAGCAACAGTGCAGGTATGGTGCGGTTGGATGACCCGCACAGTGCCCGCACTCTAATGTCAGGTACAATTCTGCTCTTCTGTTCTTGGCGAAAGTGCGGGTGGAGTGCGGTTGGATTACCCGCACAGTACCCGCACTCTAACGTCAGGTGCATCTTCAACTTCTCTGGTTTGGCATAAGTGCGGGTAGAGTGCGGTTGGATGACCCGTACAGTACCCGCACTTTATCGTCAGGTGCAACATCAGCTTCTCTGGTTTGGCATTAGTGCGGGTAGAATGCGGTTGGATGACCCTCACAGTACCCGCACTTTATCGTCAGGTGCAACATCAGCTTCTCTGGTTTGGAATTAGTGCGGGTTAAGTGCGGTTAGATGACCCGCACTGCACCCGCACTGTATCTCTTCACTTGTATCCTGTCCCGGCTATGAACATGAGTGCGGCTGGAGTGCTGTCGGAGTGCGGTTACGACCCGCACTTGACCCGCACTTGACCCGCACTGTAGAGCTGTTTGTACTCCTTTGCCTTTGCTTTCGCCCCTTTTTCTACCGGAATCACTGCAATATGCTTCCAAACCTGTCTTTGCATCATTTCCTACAAATACGTACAAAATAACCCATCATAGATACAAAAACGCATGAAAACAGAACATAAGGTAAGGATCTGAGAGCCTAAATTTACTACATATTTGGCCCGATCAAACACCCCCAAACCAAACCTTTGCTCGTCCTCGAGCAAATCTAATCGAAACAGTAAGACGCCAACTAATTGTAATTTCTAGATACCTAAACAATACCTCAACAATGCCACAAGTCCAATGTGTGATATGATACAAATAGGTGTGATAGAGAGGAGAAAAACATATGCACAAGATCGAGAGCAATTTGGAGACACCCAAGGGAGGCTCGTACGAACACGAATCCCACACCAAAAGGCATTCATGAATTAGGACAATTTACTCCCATACCTTGAGCATAATTCGCTTCAATTCTAAAACTCATATGGATTCTCTCTTTTCTTTCCTCAAGAGTCCTAAGTTCCACACAAACAAGTATGCAAAGAAGATTTTGCATAAGATTTAAGCAATGAACTATCCTAGGAACGAGTCACCATGCCATGGATGTGAAAGATTGTGCTTCAACCGACATTCCCAAACTAGACTTACATGGATCAAATAGGGCTTTTTAATAGGTTATAGTGTGGCTGTGGGGTTGAATGAGTTTACACAAAAATATGGACATTTGGAGTTCAAACTCACCAATCATGCTAGAATATATCCCTACTACCACACCATGTTCTTTTCTCGCTTAAATTCAACCCTCTAGGAAACCATTTAACCCACATCTGTGCCTTCAACGTTGCATTCCGTTTGAGCATTTTTAGCATAAAACAATCCCATTATGGCACCTCAAGTACAATCTTTCTTTTAATTTAATTTTTTTTTTAACAATTTCCCACTCACAATGTTGTACTCCATTTGAGTTGTTACAATTTCCTTTTCTTAGGCATTTAGGGCACATAACTAAGGTTCTTACTCCTTTCCTTGCATATTTTCACAATTATTTCATTTTACCCGCTATAGGACCATTATAACTTTTTTCATCATTACCATTTCCCATCCTAACATGATTAGTACAAAGGTAGGCATGTGTTTAGGCTATTGGGTATATGGTTGAATGTGGTACCAAATGAAAGAGTAAGTGTTTGGCCTCAACTTGGCTTTGGAGCACACAATATGGTATGTGGTGTTTAGGCTATAGAGGTAATTCGATACACATACATTCCCTAATATCACTTCCACAACCATCTAAAAAGGGAATGAAAGCATCCATCACGCAATTCACAAAATGATATGTAAGTCCTATGGCACATGACATAAATGACGAGAGGCGTGTTTAAGAATAATCAATAATGCACTCAGAAAACGCACTTTTATGCTTGTGTTTGTGATCTCACAGGTATCTCCACTATTAGAACAAGACATGGGAACAATGAGTGCCCAATACTTAACACCAACTGGTGGGATGAACCCATGATGGTGCAAGCGAAACCTCAAGTGGCACCAAACTATATCACAAGGTCAAAGCACATATAAGGAACTCGTCAAAAGCACACTCTAGAGGCATCATACCCATACTGGATACAGTTTGAAAAATGGACGAGCGAAAAAATTGAAAAATTGGACACTAAACTGTACAAGGCGTAGGCGTAATGCATCCCCAAACCAAAACTCAACAATGTCCCCATTGTTGGAAATAACAAGCATAATCGCAATAAATGGCGGAATGAAGGTTCAGCACCCCCAAACCGAATCTAGACATACATTCGACCATGCTCATTCAAAATAACAAAAACTAAATCGCATTCATTGAAAGCTTAAGTACAAAATCGAAGGTAGAAAACTCCCTTTAGAATGAAAATCGTTTGATGTCCATGCGTGTTGTTCTGTGCTTCCCAAAAGATGCACAACCTAGCTTAAAACCACACAACAACTCTACCAAACGAATATCAAATGCGAAAAGAAAAGAAAAATAAGTCTAAGCCGTTTAAAAGAAAATACAAATACAAGCAATAAGAGTAAGTAGTCCTAGAATAATAACAATAAACAAAAAGGAATGGATGGTCAATCTTCGTCGGAAAACTCCTTCTCCGGTTCACTGGCGATCCCTTTTTCCTTGGGGTCGATCTCTGATCTGATTCGCTCTTCATGCTCCCTCCTGGATCTCTCCATTGCAGCTCGGAGCTCTCCCCCATATGGGTCAAGGTCTGGGCCCCCTGAAGGAGGTGAGAAAGCAGCTGGCCTCTTCTTCTTTTGCGAATAACTTGGAAGACTGAGTGCCTCCCTCATGTCAGTGAGGTTGCCCCAAATGTCAGTAAAATACTCATTGGCTTCCGCCCTGCTCTCAGTAATCTGCCTCATGTTTTTGACAACCTCGGTCCTGAGGTTCTCCAATCCTGTAAGCAAGGTCTGCCACGGGACCTCTCCAAACGTCTCATGCGTGGGTGGGGAAGCAGCGGGCCTATAATCACCATATTCGAGGTAAACCGGCTCCAATTCTGGTTGTTCCAGAATGTCTTCAGCCTGTCTGCTCGTGCTGCCCCCTCGAGCAGGTTTTCTCCTCCCTGTTCGGACCCTGACACCAGAGGGGTCCCGCTCTCTAACATGGTCATTCCATGTGAAACGCCCAACTGGCCCTAAACCACATTCAAAAGGATTGGATCCAAAATCCACCCCGGCAGTTCTGCAAAATGCGGTGATGAGGCTAGGGAAGATGAGTGGCTGCTTGTACACTCTGACACCTCCCAACTCAAGTATCTCTCTCTTGACCAGAAAGCCTATGTCGACCAACTGATTCTGCAGTATACAGTACAGGATCATTGCTGCATTAAAGTTCACTAAAGTACTGTGCTTTCTGGGGATCAACGAATGGGAGATGAACACATGCACGAAACCTAACTCACTGTTTAAGTTGGTGTACTTCATGCGGTGATCAGGTGCAACCCAAAAATCCATTGGACGGATCACTAATTGATTTGCAAAATCCACATTTTGTGTCACAAAAAATTCACTCCAAGTCACCCCCTGCCTTAGACGTACCGACTGCTTCGGGATCAACTGGAAGCTCAGTCCTATAGTACCTGTTAATGTCCGCCATAGTCATCCGGACTTCTACCCCGCGGACCGAACCGAAGAAGTGCGCTGAAAAGTTTCAGGTACCATTCCAGTAAAGAATTCCTCGACCACACGTCGACAATACATCGGGGGGGCTAACAAAGGTTTCCCATCTCCTTGTTTCAACCATTAGAGGAATTGAGGTGCCCTCCAGTTCTTCAACTGCTATCCCCCTTTCCACCACGACGTCTCGCTCCCTGAAATATTCTAAACGGTCCTCGAAATCTGGGTGTCTGATGCATGGTGGTGGAACTTGGGGTCCCCTCCTTGGTCTTTGTTCGGAACCCTGAGTGCTTTGCCTAGTTGATTTCATGGTTCTTCCTGACATCTTGGTTGCCAAAAAATCGAAAATGTGGCACACACGGAATACCTTTCAGTTGAGACGAGGGAAAATTTTGAAATTTGCTGTTTTGTTTGCTTTTGTGGCAAAGTGGAGCCCTAGAGAACGATAGGCAGTATATATACTGCGCGACCAAAGTGCAGGTGGAGTGCGGGTGACTGACACGCACTGTACCCACACTTTATTACATGATGCCTTCAGAGTGCGGGACGAGTGCAGGTGACTGACCCGCGCTGTAACCGCACTGTTCCCCTGGACTGATTCCTGGACTCTGCCCTGCAACTATATCTGCACCAAAACTAAAACCTTTACACATTGTCAAGCATTATGTACCAAAAGTTTGTTAAGACAACAAAAACCAACCACCCGAAAAATAAAAATACAAATACTAAAATTAATTCCAAAGTGAGTGCAATGCACTCAAAGTGGGACCCAGTCAACCAAATGAGGTTTGACCGGAATGGGGAGCACATTCAACTTGGCCACCCAAACTGGTGTCAAATGCCTATGCACTGCATCTCTCCCCACTTTCCTCATTTGTCCAACTAGGTCCTTTCGAACCCATATTTGTTTAACCCTTGGTGGGTTCATCCTAGATCCAACTCTACTTGCTTTGAACCTTTGGAAACTAAAGCAATAAGCCTTAGTGTGCCCTCTTTTGGCACAAAAGTAACAAGTAACAGGACGGTTAGGGAAACTCCATGTTCGATTGTTGGCGTGGGCCCCTTTTTGTTGTCCGTATCCGAGGGATTTGACATTGTTTTCTATCACAACTAGTTGCTCAATCAAATCACACTCCTTGACCTTGGCCCGCTTCAACTCATCTTCTTTTGTGCTCAACCATTCTTGCAATCCTCTTACCGCTTTTGCAGACTCCTCCACACCTAGTTGAAGTTTCCTTGTCCTTCTCCCATTGTCTTCCTCAAGTTCTTCTGAGAGTTTTGCCAACTCTTCTAGGTTCTTGGAGACTAACTCCTCTTTGGTGGAAAGCTCCACTACTTGCTCCTGTAAACCATTGTTCAATGTTGCGAGATCATGTAATTTCTTCTTCAACTGTCCATTCTCAGCCTTAAGCAAATAAACCTCCAGTTTGAGCTTTGTGTTGTCTTGCTCAAGTTCACCTAATTGTTCGAAAATTTCAGTACTTGATTCCTCCTCTTCAAATCCTAACTCTTGCCTTTCCTTAATGCAGTCTTGGTTTCCCAATTCCATCTCCTTAACACCCTCAAAAGCTTGCACAAGGGTGAGCACCCGGCTTCTTTTCTTTCTGGAATTTGGTACCTCCAAGACCAAACAATCTCTGACTTGGCTTGTTCCAGAGGATGATACCTTGAAGTTAACACTTTTACGTCCACAGCTGAAGGAAATGTCCCTAGAACAAATATCGACTACCATACCCGCTGTGGCCATGAATGACCTCCCCAAAAGTAGTTTACAGTCCCTACCACTGGATTCTCCTCGTTTGCTATTCAACACAACAAATTCTACTGGCACCATCAAACCGTGCACATTCACGTAAACTTCCTCCACAATACCAACTGGGGTGATGGAAGAGTTGTCCGCCATGATGAGAGTCTAGGAGGTAGGCTTGATTGACTGAATCTTCAGCTGTTCATATACCTCTAATGGCATCATATTGATGCTAGCCCCCATATCAAGCACCGCTCCCATCTTTGGTGAATTCTCAATTTGTACCTCTATGACGAAACTTTCGGGGTCCTCAAGTTTAATGGGGGAGTCTATGCCACTTCCCATATCTTCATTAACTGTCACCTCTACCATGCTTCATTCGGTTTCATCAACTCCCAACTGGACGGCCTCTAACACGTTAACATGTTCATCGGAGTTTGATGCCTTTTCCTTGTTCTTGACCAGTGCATCAAAAATCTGTGCCAACTGAGTTTCCATCTTCTTCAGTGACGCTCCATGACTATTTGCTCTCTGATGATTGGACTGCATGTAAGCTGTCATTCCTTGCTCAGAGGCATGCAAGGTGTTCTTGAGAGCTTCTGACCCGATGCCAACTGTTTTGATCACTGTGCTCACTATCTCCTCTAGAGACTTGTCCTTTGGTTGGCTAGCGGAAGCTTGGGAATTAAAGTTGGATGGTGGGTTACTACTTGAACTTCCCCATTGATTGTTGTTATTTGCCCCTCCTTGATTGTATCTATTGTACCCATGGTTTTGGTATCCTTGATTATTGTTTCCACCTTGGAAATTGTTGTTGCCACCTTGGTAAGTGTTGTTGCCACCTTGGTAAGTTGTTGCTCCTAGGTGGTTGTTGTTGGACCAAGACAAGTTTGGGTGGTTTCTCAACCCTGGATTATATGTGTTCGAATATGGGTCATTCCTTGGCCTTGGAAACTCCCCAAGGGTTTGGGCTTGCTCTTCTTGACTGAAATGCCCTTCTCCTCCTTCTATCTCCCCCATGACTTGACTCACTCCTTGGGAGGACCCTGGTTTTCCGGTTATAAGCTCCTTGATTGATTGGAGCTCTTTGTTCATTCTAGACATCTGAATTTAAATTTGGGTATCCTGACCCACTTCTATTCTTCCACCCCTTCTCAGTGTGATGTCCTCTGTTGTGAGTTCTGGGCAATCTTCTCCAAGATGTCATACGCCTCAACTGCTCTCTTGTCTCCTGTGGTACCTCAGCACCCATTGTCCATAAGCATTTGTGTTATCGGTGAAAGTCCACTATAGAAGGAATTAACCTTCAACTCAGAATGGTATGTATGTGGTGGCATCTGTGCTAACAACAAGTTGAATCTCTCCCATGCCCCATGGAATGGTTCACCGTCCTCCTCAACAAATGATGCTATCTTCAACCTTAGGTCCTTTTCTTTCTGCGACGGAAAATACTTGTTGAAAAAGACCTTGCACACCTGACTCCATGTCACCAGTGATCCTGGCCTCAAGTTCATGTACCATGTCATGGCGGCATCTTTTAGACAATACTGGAAACACCTGATGTAAGGACCTCGATTTTATGATTGGCTTATTTCATGACAAACCACACCACATTGGGGATGATTGTGTAATGGGTAGCTTAGGTCCCTGTCGGCAAGCTTCCGAGCATCTCCATGACTTCAAGAGCAAAAGGTATACTCACTTGACTTTGTCTCTTGAAGAGTTTAGGTGCACACACACACTTCATGCATGTTTTTTTTATCTTGCATTTGTGTTCTTTATTGTTTATATAAGTGTGCATCCTTTTCAAAAACACTCACTAGCTTGCATTGTATCTCATTTGATAAACATGTTTGACATGTTAATTGTGCTTCATTGTGTACATCTCACTCACTTCACACTTGCACAACATTCATGTAAGATAGACATTTTTCTTGAGTGTTAATAAGGGATTTTTCCCTTTAGCGCGGCCTAGACCGCTCGGCGGACTCTGCTTGCACCGCGGCGCACGGAGCGGTATTCTCCAGTGTGTCATGCGCGACATGGACCGCGACATGTGCACTTGCACGCACAGCGGTCCCAACCGCGGTGTTGTCCAGACAGTGCACTGCTGTATGTACCGCGGTCTGGACACTTACCTGTGCCATGGTCTAGCAAGCGGTTTTGACGGGATTCAGTTACCCAAGTTCAAAACGATGTAGTTTTAACTAGGGCTTCATATGTATTCTTCCTCTTCTCTTCTTGGCCGACCAAGAGCTCAGAAAATCATTTTTAGAGAGAGGTTAGAGCTCCTAGAGAGAGAAAGCTTGAAGAAAGCATCTTTGACTCTCCAAACCCAAAACCCATCTCCATCTTGCATTATTCAACATCATTTGAGCATGGGTCTTCATTGTTTCATGACTAGGTAAGCAAGAACTTCTTTGAACATCATTTATTGTTCTTCTTACTCTAGATTAGGTATTTATGGCATGATTAAATACCTAGACTCTACTTTATTGCATATTTATGAGTCTTGATAACATGATTGGGTTTGTATTTTGATAGCTTAATTGATTAGGTCATTTTTGCCTAAAAGCTAGGTCATAGATATTCATGTGTGATTAATTGATAACTAGGTTGAGAAATTGTGTTTTAATCAACTAGTTAATGTTCATGAATATTTGATTGTGTTTGTTTGTGATAGCTTGCATTATTAGGTCATATATGCCTAAATAGCTAATCCATAAATATTCATGTATGCTTAATTGGTGATTAGGTTGACTTTGTGCATCTAGTCAAGTTTATGAATGTTTATGTGAATTTAATTGACAATTAGGTTGTTAGAATTTCTATACAACTAATTGAGACCTCATATGTGTACATGTAGGCATTATTTGATAACTAGGATGTTGTATTGCATTATCTACATCTAGTTAAGCATTGTATGTTTGGTCTAACATATATTGTGTTGAGCATTCATTGATTGTTCACTTAGACCCTACTCTTCATTGAGTCAAAGTCTTGTGGCTTCGGGGTGAAGTTGCACAAGCATTGAAGTCTTGCAACCACGTTGTGGTTGGCAAGCATCGGTCAAGAATCCATTGAAAAAGGCATGCGGGTAGAGTAGGAGGTGCTCACGCCAAGAGTAGTGTATCAGTGGATATCAGCAGGGATTGAACCAAGAGTGGCGTGTGGTAGTGTCCATAGCCTGAGGTTATCTAGAGTGAGAGTCCGAGTATCACTTGAGGGTGTAACTTTTTACTAATATAGTGGATTTGAGGATCGTGTGTGGCTAGAAGGATAGCCCGTGGTTTTTCCCTTTGTTTAAGGGTTTCCACGTAAAAATCAAGTGTTATTTATTAATCCACTTTACACTTGATTTTGTATGTTTGATTTAATTGGGTTATTTGTTTAACATTGACTAATCGAAAAAGTTGGTAATAATCGATTAACAACCTATTCACACCCCCCCCCCCCCCCATCTAGGTTGTATTAGACACACTTTGTGTATTTTCACCTGAGATGAAGCTACTCTCTTGTCAGTACTGCTTGGCGAGCCATTACCGGGAAGGTTTCTAGGGTGGCTCCATACTGTTTCATAAATTGGAGGCAATCCTCGGTAATCCGCCCACTAAACTATGGTAGGAGGCTAATGTGCATAGTCTTCAACTCATACTGCCTTGTTACATCATCCAGTACTATGGCAGTAGGCACATTACCAACAAACGGGAGAGTGTACTCGCCCATGGTGAGACCTAGCTGTTCATCACCATGTACACTTCCCTCAATCTCTCGAGCCTGCTGCTAATTCTGATTCTGATCGTCCATGTTTCCCTCTAACTGCCCGGTTCTTCTACCCAACTGATTGATGTTATCGATAACTGGCAACACTGTTCCTCTTAACGATCTTCTTCCGTGCATATACTTAGAATCCTGTAATTTCACAACAAATAACGCACAACGTAAACAAGAAACAAATAGGGCAGAGCAGAAATATTACTAGAGTGACCAATGCTTATGCAAAACTAATTAAACTAATCATGCCGCTCCCCGGCAGCGGCGCCATTTGACAGATAGTATTTTTCTTTGTGTCGTTATAAAAGATCAATCCGTCAACAATATTTGATAAAACCTCACAAGCCTAAATTAGTTTGAAAACATAAATATAGTGGCAAGTGGGGTGTCGTCCACAGGGAGCGGAGTTAGCTAAATTAGTTATAGCGAAAGTAATGTTATGTATATATAATATCGAAACATGAGTTGATGAAAATGTAGGTGGTGAATTACACTATAAATACACTAAATTAATTATGCAAACTAAATGAAGGGGGAAATGGAATGAGGGATATATATAGATGATGGAAACTAAGGAGTTAATGGATACGAAAGTAAATATTGGGCAATGCAACAAACTTGTCAATAGCACGGCTATTCAAGGTAACCGACCTAGGATGTATAGAGTCTGTTATTTATCCCTAGAAGGTGGCCAACCTAGAATGTATAGTGCTGACCACCTATTAGGGATTACTCCGTCGTAAACTACCAACCTAGGATGAATAGTGTTGGTTGTTTATCGGATTCTAGAAATGAAGCTCGTCTACCTAACAATGACTCAACCGATTACAAATAGTCACCTTAGGATGTATAGTGATGACTTCTAACTCTCTCACGGGTTCCGACCTAGGATGTATAGTGCCGAAAACTCGATCGAGGTTAGATTAAAACCGCGGTTTAAGAGTCGGAATTCATGACTTTCCGTCCATTCTTTAGAGCATTAAACAACTAAATAGGATGTATATCTAGATGCAATACTCATACATAATACAAAAACATCTTGCAAAGAGGATGTATCTACACAAGAAATCAATGATAAACATTCACAACAAGAATAGATCAATGAAAGATAGACATGAATATCAGTATAATATCAAGTTTATGTACAAGCCCAATATTCAACTAACTACTCCATCAACCCCTTAGAGGGGATTTAGCTACTCATTACAACTAGGAAACTAAGAGAAGGGAAAGAGAAAGAACCCTTGGAGAACATCTCATTCCTTGAAGTGGCTCCAATCTCCTAACTTCCTTGAAGTTGAGTAGAGAATGTAAGGATGAGAGAGAGAGAGAGATTCTAGGTCTAAATGTGTTTAACCTCAACAAAACGGAGTCAAAAGCTCCATAAAACGTTTCTATACTTTTCTATTTATACAGGATACAAAAATAGGTCACTTAAGCTTTGAAAATCAAACTGGCGCGCGCGGAGTGCGGGTGGAGTGCGGGTGAATTACCCGCACTGTACCCGCACTATATGGGATGTCTTCATATTTAGTTCTTGGATCTAGGCACTAGTGCGGGTGGAGTGCGGTTGAATTACCCGCACTTTATCCGCACTTGGAATCGCAATGTGATCGCACTTGAATCGCACTTCCCTGTCAGGTGCAAAATCTACCTTCTATCTTGAGAAACAGTGCGGGTATGGTGCGGTTGGATGACCCGTACAGTGCCCGCACTCTAATTTCAGGTACAATTCTGCTCTTCTGTTCTTGGTGAAAGTGCGGGTGGAGTGCGGTTGGATGACCCACACAGTACCCGCACTCTAACGTCAGGTGCATCTTCAACTTCTCTGGTTTGGCATGAGTGTGGGTAGAGTGCGATTGGATGGCCCGCACAGTACCCGCACTTTATCGTCAGGTGCAACATCAGCTTCTCTAGTTTGGCATTAGTGCGGGTAGAGTGCGGTTGGATGACCCTCACAATACCCGCACTTTATCGTCAGGTGCAACATCAGCTTCTCTGGTTTGGAATTAGTGCGGGTTAAGTGTGGTTAGATGACCCGCACTGCACCCGCACTGTATCTCTTCACTTGCATCCTGTCCCGGCTATGAACATGAGTGCGGCTGGAGTGCGGTCGAAGTGCGGTTGCGACCCGCACTTGACCCGCACTGTAGAGCTGTTTGTACTCCTTTGCCTTTGCTTTCGCCCCTTTTCTGCCAGAATCATGGCAATATGCTTCTAAACCTGCATTTGCATCATTTCCTACAAATACGCACAAAACAACCCATCATAGATACAAAAACGCACGAAAACAGAACATGAGGTAAGGATCTGAGGGCCTAAATATACTACATATTTGGCCCGATCACACGCCGACCCATCGGGGCATCAATCCAAAACTTCAACCTGAAAGGGGGAAAGGGTCGTAAACCTGCCTCGAAGCCATCAGCTATCGTGCGGGCTGCCCCCCCCCCCCCCCCCCCCCTCCCCCCCCAGGTACTTGCCACCGTAACAGTTAACCCAGCTAGTATGGACTAACAAGTTGTGGCCTTCATAGAAAGCATCTGCCTACGAATGGTTGAGGAAGGTGGAGTCAGTCAGCCTGCGGTACCAGACACCAGAGGAGAGGCAACTCTACAAGGTACCCAGATACCCCCCCCCCCCCCCCCCCCCCCCCCCCTCCCCCCCCCCTCCCCCTTCGATAGATTGGGACCACCACCTCCTATACCGGTCCATAACTGACTCGGGCCCGTGCCACCGACTCTGGGACAACCCGAAGGATATCAACCTCGATTTGTGAGATCCATCATCGACCTCCTCCTTAGGGAGCGCCACCACCCGGTTCAACCGAAAGCTGCTTCTAGACGACCTTAACCAGAAGCGGCTAGGAGGCAACCTCGGTCTGTGGCAAGAGGTACTGTTAGAAGCAACCGAGAAAACCCTCCCCAGGGAGAGAACCAGGATGAAACTTCAGTAGCATCAGAGAAGTCTTGTGATGGAGATTCTGAAGTAGAATAAGGGAATTATAGCAATAAGCGTCTCCAGGACTAGGTTGCTAGAATGGCGAAAGAAATCCAGGAGTTAAAGAAGGGTAAGCACCGTGAAAACCAAAAAGACCCCTTGGTAGAGATGAATGCTCCCTTCTCTACGAGGATCAGGGAGGCAGAACTACCTCCCAAGTTCAAAATGCAACTGATAAATATTCAGGGATTGAAGATTCCCTGAGCCACCTAGAGAGTTTTGTTCATCAGATGGAGGTCCAAAATGCTACCAGGGCAGCCATGTGTAGGATGTTCCCTACCACGCTAACGGACTATGCTAAGACATGGTTCAGGAAGCTACCAGCAGAGAGCGTCGACTCCTTCACCAAATTGACCACTTACTTCTGCGCTCAGTTACAGGGCAGTCAAACCTCGCCCCTAAGGATCCCATCCATCTTCAATACATGATCCATGAGCGGGGGGAGTCGCTCAGAGCCAATGTGGAGAGATTCTATAAGGAAGTGATCCAGATGGGGGTTTTCACAGAGAATGAGACCTTGGCAAATTTCAGAAGGAATCTATGGGCAGGCAGGCTATTCAGATCATTCGCCAAGCATCCTCCAGAAACGTACCAGGAGGCTTATGACAGAGCCCTGGAACAGATAGAGATAGACAAGCAACTTAGAGTCAAGATGGAGCATGATGATATGAGATCCGCTAAGCGCCAAAAGTAGGAGGCGTCTAAGCCCGCACCAGTTCAGAAGAATCATAACAAACCTCCCAACAAGTCCACGTACCGGTCGCCACCTTACTAGCCTCCGCAGAACCGGTACCCATTTAGGCGAACCCCTCATAGAGTTACACCTCCTCCCAAAGAAGTAGCACTGCTAGATAGGGAAGAAAGGGGGTACACTCATTACACCCCCTTGAACGCATCCCGCCAAACTATCTATCTCGCCATCCGCGACAAGGGACTGCTTAGGAAGCCCGAGCCTATAAAGGCACCAGCCGATCAGCGGAATCGCTATAAGTATTGTGATTTCCATGAGGATATGGGTCACAATACCTCGGAATGCTACAGTTTGCGTAACCAGATTAAGGCCTTAGTAAGAGGAGGATGCCTGGTAGAATTCCTCCAACAGGTGCATGATAACATTCGCACTGGGAAGGAGGTACAAGAAGAAATTAGAGTAACGGAGGAGGGGAGGAAAGCGAAAGGAAGGGATCTAATGGAGCAAATCCACGTAGTCAATAATATCAGCGAAGGTCCTACCATGGCTGGAACCTCTAAAATTTCCAGAAATAACCACGTCAGGAAAGTGCCCAGGATAGATGTTGGCCAAGATGTCTTCAATATTACCAGAGAATCCGCCAAATCTCCTCGTTCAGCACAGATCATCTTTACATAAGAGGATGTGTACAACACTGTGCAACCCTATGATGACCCCATGGTCATCACTGTGCAAATAGCCAACAATTTGGTCTATCGTGTCCTAGTTGACACTGGAAGCAGCGTCAACCTCCTCTTCAAGGGTGCTTTGGAGCAGTTCAATTTAAAGAATCCTTGCTACAACAGCTGCGCTACCCCACTATATGGATTCACTGTGGACTAAATAGTTCCCACTGGGTCCATGATCCTACCAATGATAATAGGGACAACCCTGCTCCAGTAGAATCTCATGATAGATTTCGTCATGGTTGACACCCCATCCGCTTACAACGCCATCCTCAGGAGACCTTACTTGTCTGCCCTCAAGGGTGTTCTATCAATCTACCATAATGTCTTGAAATTCCCAGTAGGATACAAGGTAGGTAAAGTGTAGGGAGACCAGCAGGTAGCGCGCAAGTGTTATTCAATGTCCACCAACCCAGCGGTACTAGCAAAGCAGTGTGCGCAGATAACCATGGACCAGGACCAAAAGTTATTTTAGAGGACCTGGAAAGTGAAGTGAATGCAATAGAAAAGGAACCTGAGGCAGAGTTCCCAGGTACGGATGTCGAGAAAGAAGAAGATAGAGGATGGGCCAGTGGCCGTCCTATAGATGAGTTGGAAGAAATACCTATCAGGAAGGATGACCCCTCCAAGACAATCTAGATAGGTTTGAAGCTAGAGGCGGGAGTGAAGGAGGGTCTAGTGAAACTCTTACAAGAAAATGGTGATATCTTTGCCTGGAGTCATTAACAAATTCTGGGGATACCAGTTTCCTTGGCAGCTCATAGATTGGCTGTAGATCCTACCTTCAAACCGGTTAAATAGAAGAGGAGACATTTCAACACAAAAAGGAATGTCACAGTACAAGAAGAGGTAAACAAAATACTAAAGGTAAAGTTCATCAGGGAGTCTTAGTACCCCGAATGGATTGTCAACGTAGTCATGGTAACCAAAGCAAAAGGGAAATGGCTCATTTGCGTTGATTACACTGATCTCAACCGCGCTTGCCCGAAGGATAGTTTTCCACTACCTAAAATTGACCAGCTGGTAGATTCGACAGTAGGTAACAAGCTCCTAAGCTTAATGGATGCCTTCTCGGGGTACAACCAAAATATGATGCACTTCGCTGATCAAGATAAAATCGGTTTCATAACCGGACACGGCCTATATTGTTACATGGTCATGCCCTTCGGACTCAAAAATGCAGGGGCTACCTATCAGCGTCTGGTCAACCGTTTGTTCAAAGATCTCATAGGAAGGTCAATGGAGGTATACATAGATGAAATGATCATGAAGTTCCATGTAGCCGAATAACACCAGGATCACCTCCGTCAAACTGTTCAGATTGTCAAAGAAAATCAGTTGCGGTTAAACCCTACTAAGTATGCCTATGGGTTTGCAACTAGGAAATTCCTTGGGTTTATGATCCATGAAAGAGGGATCGAAGCAAACCCGGAGAAGATCAAAGCCATCTTAGACCTCTAATCACCTACCTTGCTCTAGCAGGTGCAGAGCCTGACCCGACGGAGAGCAGCCCTGAACCACTTCATATCACGATGGACTGATAAGTGCATTCCCTTCTTCAAAGCCATCAAGCAAGGGAAGAATATGAAGTGGGGCCAAAACAGTGAGTTAGCTTTCCAATCATTGAAGAGGTATCTTGCTAGCCCACCATTGCTAGCTAACCCAGTACCAAGAGAAGAACTACAGCTACACCTGGTGTTGGGAATGGCCATTAAAGAGTTGACTGATCTTCTCATTCCTTGGGTTGATTATCTCCATTATAGAGTTGATAGATTCCCTCATTAATGGCGTTGTGAATGGCCCCTAAAGAGTTGACTGATCTTCTCATTAATGGGGCTGATTATCTCCATTAATAGAGTTGACTGATTCCCTCATTAATGGTGTTGTGAATGGCCATTAAAGAGGTGACTGATCTTCTCATTAATGGGGCTGATTATCTCCATAAATAGAGTTGAATGATTCCTTCATTAATGGCTTTGTGAATGGCCATTAATGAGGTCAGATGGTGTTGGATGATTCTTCCCTTCAGGCGAGATACTCTGGTGTACCAGTCCCTTCTCACTGGCATGGCGCTTGTTCTAGCATGCTAGTGGCTTCGTGGTGACATTCTTCCTGGTCGGCGAGTAGGATACCTGTTGTTAGCAGAAAAATCCACTCGGGGTGAAAATCCCAGTTAACACCCTCACCCACTACCGGTAGCAACAGCGGGGTAGGTACCTTCAGTACCGGGGTCCCTCTTTTAGTATGATCGAGGTCGACTGACCAAAGAATGGATAAAGGACACAAAGGGACCGGGAGATGTAAAACGAACACTGTTTTATTTAATCAACTACTACCATAGGTTTACAATATGAATATGTACATATCTCTCACTCTTTTTTACTCTTTTACACAGGATGGAGATGGAGAAAACGTCTGTGTCTATAAGTGGATTTTCCTCCAGTGATTGTCAATGGACTCTCACTGGCTTCTGAGAATCTCCCGGGATCTCTCTCTCTTGTTCTAGTGATCAAGAATATTCGAAAAACCTCCCCTCTCTTTACCCTTCAATGCCGTATATATAGTACTCCCATAATCTCCTCAAAATCAGGTCGTTTTTAATGAAGATTATAGAGAGTCCTATTTTAAGCATTGAAAGGCATTTGCGTGGAGCTGAATGCGCAGGATTAGATCCCGTTAATCAATGGCGAATTTAAATTATGATTCGATCGACCATAGGGTCATTGATGGCGCTTTATTTTGGCGATAGAGTCAACTTTCCTTCTTCGTGGAGCTTGATGGTGATGGAGTCAACTTTCCTTCTTCGTGGAGCTTGGAGGGAGATTCTGATCGTGAGTTTTGATGGAGGGTAGCGCTGACCCCCCATTTTGATGAACTTGTTCTGCTTCCTGCTGGGATGGTGCTCATGTCTTCATGTTCCCTATCGTATTGACTGGGAGGTAAGGTACTTGCCTTGGAGGAGCTTCGGATGATCATACTGAGTATCTGGCTTGGAGTCGAGGTAACACCAAGGTGGATATCGAGGTAGCACCGAGGTAGGTATGGAGGTACCCGATACCTTGATCGACGCAGAGATGCTTGCGGGGTGCTGGGTGTCCGAGCTATCATCGTGCTAGTCGTGAGCTGGTATCAGGAGCTTCAGTAGGGCGAGATACATACTTTCGGGGATGATATCGTATCTAGATAGATAGATAGTCGAGGTCCTGACCTTATCAAGTATCGGCTTCATCTAGGTAGTGGTATCAATCTCACTGGTTATCCTGAATATCAAGATGATCTTTCCTAGATAGATTCGCGTTAGAAAATTCTCCTTTGGTCCCTTGCCAGAAAAAACTATTAACCGAAGTCCCCCCTGACTTGAACACCGGTATCGGGTTGGGGTTGGAGTCAGGATAGATAGCACTTGGAAAATTTTTTGTAACGTCTCATAGGAGTGAATCTTTTCTTTGCACGCTGATTTACATTCCACGTGGCTGATCAGGGTACGCCGAATTCAAAAGGGAAATATTTTAGGGGCGCACGTTTCTCGAAACTGATCCCTCCACATCACCGATTTTACCACGGCATTAATTACTCTTTCTGCCCGTTACAAGTAATCATCCCTATATAAACAATGGTGCCTTTGCAAGTGATTCGTATCAAGCAAACTTCCTGATTGAGATTTTCTAGCAAAAAGAAAAACCTAGCCTCAACCTTCAACTTCTCCCTTTTCTCTAGAAATCACTCTCTGAAACTGTCATTATGTCTTCACCTGGTGGCCATAGCATTGAACAGCTCTTCGACTACGACGCGGTGGCCAGTGGGAGCCTCACCTTTAGGAAAAGGGATCGCAATAGCAGCGACAGCGGGGACGACGTTCCCTTTCAACGTCACCATTCCAACCGGAACATCGCAATCGGGACAGGCTTCTCGAACAATCTTGAGACTCCGGTGGATGTTGACCAAGAGTCGAGTGAGGAATTAGGTGCCATCAAGATTGGTGGGAGCCGGGCCGGTGAAGTTACTGACACCGCTGGAAGGGTACTTGCCCTCCCCTACGAATATAGGTGCAACCCTGACTCGTCCAGTACCTTTGACACCGTGGTGCGTTTGCGGAGGGATTTCAAAATCCCTAAGGATATGGCGATCGCTATACCACCAAAAGGGTATGATGTGTATACCCCTAATCGCGGCGAGCTTCCAATTCATGCAGCGGCCTTCGATAGTGGAGTTAGGTTACCTCTTCACCCTACCTTACGTAGGGCGCTGTACACATTGCAGCTCGCCCCTTTTCAGCTAATACCGGGGTTTTGGAGGCACCTGGTGGGGTTCCTGGTTTTATGAGGGAGCAATGTGAGAGTGACAACATTGATCGGGAACCGGGAGCTGACGAGCTCAGATATGTGTTTCAAATTGCTGCCAACGCCCCGAGTCCGAAGGGTCAGTTCTATGCTCGGGCCAAGAATAACCTGAAATTTATTGTACCAGGAGCCACGAAGAAGGATAACTCCTGGAGGGAGGAATGGGTCGTCGTCAAGGGTGAATGGGGCAGTTCGGTTTACATCGAAGGAACCGAATTTAAGGTTCCTACCTGCTTTAACGGGAGACCCTCATTGGAGAAGGGTAAGCTCTCTACTGAGTCAGAGAGGATCTTGAAGGCTATCATGGCCAAGAATTATATCAACATGCAGTATCCTGCCTTGGATGCCTTTGATGTAGGGAGGGTCGAGTATTCCCTCCGTATTTCTGACGCATTCCCCGGTAAATGTCTCTCTGATATCCTGTTCGTTGTACTACTTCATTAACTTTGTTGATATTAACTTATGTTGTTTTGGTAGTTTCAGCAGTATCTCCATCAGTTCCTGAGGTGGAGACCCACCAAGCCGACGGTACTGTTGATTCTCCTCCAACTTCCCCTGTCAGGCTTCTAGTCAGTTCTCATCTTGAAGCAGGGGGTTAGTGTACCTGCTAGCTCTGGTACGATCCCGGTCGAGGTATCAAGATCGCCAGCTCCCCCTCTTTCTACCTCGGCTAGGTTATTGGAGGCTTTTACAGCCAGATTGAGGAGGTACCGAGATGCGTCCAGCCTGGTGCAAGATGTTTCTCCTCTCAGACCAGTCAATGTTGCAGCCGCCATTGATGTCGGTGCCTCAGCTCCTTCTGCTTCTCCCGTTATGGCAACTGGTCAGCCTAAACCGGCCGAGAAGAGTTATGACTCTGCTATGAAGAAGCGGGTGGTACCTCGAGATAAGGCTCGGTCGAGGTCAAAGAACAGTAGCCAGGATGAAGTTCTGGCCCACTTCATGGCTTTCTGCCCAGGTGGGGGTCTAGATGTCATGACCGCCATGCAGACTGAGCTTCTAATTAGAAGGGGGTTTGCCCTTCTAGCTGAGGTAAGTTGTCTTATTTTAATCCTTTGTCCATGTAAGAGGTTAAGAATATTTTGACAAGTGCATTATTTTTGTCAGGCATTTAAATTCAATGTGGCCATGAGCCAACAGGTTGGCCATCTTCTGGAGCAAGTCAGGGGTGCTACAGTGGAGCTGGAGAGGTCTAAAGAGGAGCTTGCTAAGGCTGCTTAGGGAATGGAAGTTCTGAACCAGTCGCTGGCGAATACCCAAAAGAAAGCCGACGAGGTGAAGGTTGACAGGGAGAGGATGCAATATGCCCTAGATATGGAGAAGCTCAGGTCCCTCCGTCGCAAGGAGGAGAGGGATATTGCGAAGGAGAGAGTAGTTGAGCTGGAGAAAGAAATCCAGTCCCTTTGAAGTAGCATGGCCAATCTAGATGCCCAGGTAGACACCGCCTTCGGGGACGGTTACTTTTTTTGCTGGCTACCAGGTGGCTCTAGCTCTCCCTCCTCCGTTTGATCTAGGTGACATCGTTGGCTGGAATCTGGAGGAGATCATGGCAAGGGCTGCTGAACTAGCTAGGGCAGCGCCTTCTGATGTGCCCCCCCCCCCCCCCCCGGGTTGCTGGAACCAGTGGAGTGGTTGGAGGGGCAGACCAGAATTCTATCTCTCTTCTTCCACCAAGCAATGCAGGAGTAGCTCCCAGTTCAAAGGATCCTGAGGTTGGCGTGGTACAAACTGGAGGAAAGGTTCTTGCCTCATCTGCTCCTCCAGTAGAATCTGTCAAGGAGGTAGGAGATCGGCCTACTACTGATGATGGTGGAGCTGCCCTGCCTGTCTCGTCTTCTGACCCTGCCCAGGAAAAGGAAGGTCAGGCTGCTCTAATCGAGGAAATTGGAAGGGAGCTTCAAGGAGGTCTGTCTCTAATGGAAATTCTGGTTGCTGTAGGTGCTTAGGAAGCAAGCGGGGCTCTATCTAGTATTGAAGAAGGGGAAACAATAACTGATAGAGCTGGTGAGGAGATGGCTAATCAGGAGCAGGAGGATGCTTGATCCAGCTTGATCCCATATTCAGTAGCACCTAGATAATGTTATCTTTTTGTAGCCCGTGATCGGGGAATGGGCTCCCCGGTTTTAGTAATGAGAACTTCTTTGTTTTTCTTGACTTTGTGCGTGTATAGTTTATCACATCCCAGGTTGAAATGCTTGTTCCGGGATGATTCTTAGTACCCAGGTGGGAATTTGGTGATCCAGGAGTTAATACCGTGAATGGTCCGGAAAAAGTACCAAGACCTCAATCGGTCATAGATCGGGGCGCTTCATTTTTTATGGGTTTCCACGTAGGCATTATGGTTCAGATTTTGTATTCAACTGTCCCCCCAGATGTCGATCCAGGATAGGTTCGATTATCCCAATCATTAAGCCTTGGGGGGAAAGCACACTTCGCGAGGCTTCCATTTCCCGTGTATCAAACGTTGTGTACATAAATGAATTTATCCTCTCATTTTTGATATTCGATCTTTCCCTTTATAAATACCCCTTATCTGTTAGATGGGTCTTAAAACAATCCTTTTTTCCTTTGTAGCAAGCAGTCTCCATAGGTTGACAAATGATCGTCGTATCACCTGACATTGTGGGAGGAGGAGAAGATGTCGGCTCTGTGACTGGCAGGATGCTTGGTATTGTGGAAGGAGCTATACTTGGTGGATTTAATTACCAGAGGAACAAGGAAAGTAGAGATTCCTAGGATCAGGATGAATGGTGGGCTCTGATGCTGCGGCCTTGCCAATGGTGTAGGCATTACCCGGTCGAGCCGCGGCTTTGTGCCCCGTTACATCTTGGACATGGGGAGGAAATCCTTATTTCCTTCTTATTCTTACTGATCCCAACACAGCCTCTGCTCCTACCTTTGGGGTTCGTGGCAGCACCATCAATATAGATTCTGATTTAAATCAATGTTGCTAGGTAGGCAGATCTAGTAAGTAGGTGAGAAGTTAGAGATGGAACTGGCTGTTTCAGACCTCTAGTTTATTTTCTTGTCTCTTTCTTTCTTGTATCTTGTATGTAGTTAAAATAAGGGCAGGGTTCCCCGATTTGATCAATGAAAGAAAAACTTACTTCCATCTATATTTGTCGATTTAATTTAGTCACACACTTCTGATTGTAGCATAGACTCGGGCAAGAGTCCCCAGCATAAACTTGACTTAATCAAAACTTGGTAACTCATAAAATATGATGAGAATAAAGTAGTTGATCGGTACCATGGTACCTCACACTCCAATTCTGAGAGTCTTGGCAGTATGGTGAGTATTCTGGTGAAACTAGGAACCTCGTCGAATGATTGAGTACCTAGCTTTCCAGTTCATGGAACCTAGGTCTCCAGGGAAGTATTCTGGCGAAACTGGGTACCTCGCTCTTTTATTTATAGGAGCTTTGGTGCCTTGGCGAATCAAAAATTTGGTGAATCCCAGTACCTCGCCTTTCTGTTTTAGGAATCTTGGTACTCTTGTGAAAACGGTGGCGTACGAGGTACCTCGCACTCCTGTTTGTAGGAATCGTGGTATCCTGGCAAAAATAATTGGTGAGTAAACACTGGCAGCAAGATCCAGGTAGGCAACTAAGGCCACTTTAGCACCTGGTCTTTCTCGGCAGGGGGTGGTGCCCGACCAAGGCCTTGATCTATCTGGCAACTATGTTCTTACTATCCAGATCCTTCTCAGCGGAGGGTGGTGCCCGACCAAGGTCTGATCCATCGGGCAACTATGCTCTTACGTACTGGATCCTTCCTAACGGGGGGTGGTACCCAGCCAGGGCGGCAGGAAGGCCATATGGTCATTTTTGGTCTTGAGGCGATCATACTTGGGTACCTTGCATTCCTGTTTGCAGGAATCTTGGTATCCTAGCGAAAACAATGGCGAATAAACACTGGCAGCAAGATCCAGGTAGGCAACTAAGGCCACTTTAGCACCTGGTCTTTCTCGGCGGGGGGTAGTGCCCGGCCAAGGCCTTAATCTAGCAGGCAACTATGCTCTTTCTATCCAGATCCTTCTCAGCGGGGCGTGGTGCCCGGCCAAGGTCTGATTCATCGGGCAACTATGCTCTTACGTACTGGATCGTTCCTAGTGGGGGTGGTACCCGGCCAGGGCAGCAGGAAGGCCATATGGTCCTTCCTGGTCTTGAGGCGAACCTCCTAGATGGACTGATCCGATCTAGGGTATCAGGAGTGTTATGCAGCTTTCCTAGTTTTATGGCGATCCTCCTGGAGGGATCTATCCGGTCCAAGGCATCAGGAATGTTATGCAGCTCTCCTGGTCTTAAAGCGACAATCATGGGGAATTCAATTGGCGACATAAAGCAGATGGATGTAGACAAATGTAGGCAGGAACAAATGGAGAAAGAAACCTTCTTTATTGATGATCAAAGAAAAAAGGAATACAAGTACTCACGACTACTAATATCTTCTGACAGTCGTTTAGGAATAATCCTGACCGACTTGCCTTGCAGAATTTATGGGTAGAATCTCTTGAGATGATCAGCATTCCAAGTGTGTTCTATTGAATGTCCATCCATATCATTCAACTTGTAGGCCCCACCCTGGATCACCATTTTGATTAGGTAAAGACCTTCCCAATTAGGTGATAGTACTCCGTCCGACCTCTTCCGGGTATTCTGGGTAACTTTTTTGAGCACCATATCCCCTTCCTTGAAGCTTTGACTTCTCACTTTCTTGTTAAAGTAACGAGTAATCCGGTTCTGGTAAACTGCTACTCTTTCGGCTATCCTGTCCTGCTACTCCTCTAAGAGGTCTTGGCTGGCCCTCAGCTTGTCCTCATTTCCATCGGGGTCAAAATGTTGCACCCGGAAGGAGACGAGCATGTGCTTTATAGGAAGGATGGCTTCTACCCCGAAAGCTAGCGAGTAGGGGGTTGCTTCCGTAGCGATCCTCTTGGTGGTGCGATATGCCTATAGTACGTCCGGGAGTTCATCAGCCCATCTTTCTTTCTTCTGCTGAAGTTTTTTCTTGAGGAGCCTCTTGATGATTTTGTTTGTGGCCTCCACTAGGCCATTAGTCTGGGGGTGCGCCACGGACGCGAAGCGGAGTTCAATCTCCAAACTTCCATAGAATTCTCAAAATCTGGCGTTGTCGAACTGCTTACCCAGATCCGTGATGATGACCATCGGAGTCCCGAATCGGCAAACCACATTTTTCTTGATGAACTCTGTTGTGTTTGCTTCAGTAATTCTGGAGAGGAGTTTTGCTTCCACCCACCTGGTGAAGTAATTAATAGCCACGATTGCATGCTTCTGCTGACCTAGCGCGGTTGGGAGGGGTCCAATTAGGTCCACTCCCCAGAATGCAAACGGATACGGCGAGCTGATGGTTGATAACCGTTCTGGAGGTAGGTGATGCAGGTTGGCTATTTTTTGACACGGTTCACAAGACTGTACGAACTGTCTTGCGTCATGGTGCAAAGTCGGCCAGAAATATCCCATGCGTAGCACCTGGTAAGTCAATGCTTCTCCTCCGATATGATTTCCACAGTCTTCGGAATACACTTCCCTCAACGCCTAACTCGCATCCTCAGGATGTAGACATCTAAGCAAGGGGAGTGATCTACCTCTACGGTAAAGGTGCCCCTCTATCAAGCAGTATCGAACCGAGGTTCTTTTGATCTTGCGAGCTTGATCGGGGTTTTCTGGGAGCTTTTCTGATTGAAGGTACTCCGTGATAGGATCCATCCAGCATGGAAATCACTCCACGGGGTTTACTTCATTGCCTTCAGAAATGCTTGATACATTGATTACCTGGAGCGGAACTCCTTTCGATAGTGCTTGTCCTCCATTGGCAGCTATCTTGGCTAGGACGTCAGCTCGATGATTCTGCTGCCTAGGTATCTGCTCGATCCTGAAACCCTTGAAGCGAGGCAACAGCTCTTGCACTTTTTCGAGATAGGCTATCATGTTATCCCCCTTGGGCTGGTATAAACCAATTATTTGGTTGACTACCAGCTGTGAATCACATTTGGCAAGGAGGTAATCAGCTTCCAGCTCTATTGCCGCTCTCATCCCTGCTAACAAGGCCTCATATTCAGCCTCATTATTGGTGGTGTTAAACCCGAATCTGAAACAATGGCAGCATTCAACTTTCTCTGGGTCTGTTAGAATGACCCCACATCCACTTTCTGCTTGATTTGATGCTCCATCGGTATACAGGATCCAGATGTTTCGATCGGTGGGCCAATCTGCAGGCTCTTGTTCCTTTGAAGGAGCTCGAATCGGGCTCGGGGGAGCACCCTGATCGGGGATCTCATTAAATTCTACCACGAAATCTGCCAAAGCCTGGGCCTTGATGGTAGTCCTGGCTTTGTATTTGATGTCGAACTGGGTAAGCTCAAAGGCCCACAGCACGAGTCTTCTTGTTACATCCGGCCTTTGAAGAAACTGTCGCAAAGGTTGATCAGTGACTACCACGATGGTGTGAGCAAGGAAATAAGGGTGAAGCTTCCTGGCTGCTACTACAAGTGCAAAGGCGAGCTTCTCCAGGAGAACGTAGTTCTTTTATGATTTGGTTAGGGCGTGGCTCACATAGTAGACAGGGCGCTAGGCTCCATCTTCGCAATCTTTCAGTAAAGCTCCACTAGCAGCGGTTTCAGACACTGCCAGGTATAACTGTAGTTCTTCTCCTAGTACCGGGCTAGCTAGCATGGGCGGGCTAGAGAGGTACTCTTTTAATGACTGGAAAGCTTGCTCACTGCCTTGGTCCCATTTCATGTTATTCCCCTGTTTAATTGCCTTGAAGAACGGGATGCACTTGTCAGTGGACCGCGATATGAAACGGTTCAGGGCTGCGATTCGCCCAGTCAAACCATGCACTTGTCTAAGTGAGGTGGGAGATTCAAGATCCAGGATGGCTTTAATCTTTTCGGGATTAGCTTATATTCCTCTCTCGTGGACCAAGAATCTGAGAAATTTCCTGGTTGTAACCCCGAAGGCGCATTTAGCTGGATTCAGACGCATCTGATTTTCCCTGACTATCTGGAAAGTTTGACGAAGGTGGTCTTGGTAATGTTCAGCTATCTGAGACTTCGTGATCAAATCATCGATATATACCTCCATTGACTTTCCTATCAGTCACCTGAATAAGCGGATGACCAGGCGCTGGTAGGTAGCTCCAGCGTTCTTAAGCCCGAAGGGCATAACTCTGTAGCAGTACAGGCCTTGCCCGATTATGAAAATGGTCTTATCCTGTTCAGCTGGGTGCATCAGGATCTGGTTGTATCCTGAGAAGGCGTCCATAAAGCTTAGGAGCTTGTTGCCCGCGGTTGAATCTACCAGTTGGTCGATCTTCGGTAGCGGGAAGCTGTCCTTCGGGCAGGCGCAGTTGAGATCTATGTAATCGACACACATGCGCCACTTCCCGTTTGCTTTGGTTACCATGACTACGTTGGCAATCCATTCGGGGTACCGAGACTCCCTGATGAACTCTGCCTTTAGTAGTTTGTGTACCTCCTCTTGCACCGTAACATTTCTTGCTTGGTTGAAATGCCTTCTCTTCTGCTTGACTGGCTTGAAGGTGGGATCCACCGCTAACCTATGTGTTACTAGGAAGCGGGTATTCCCGGAATCTCCTTATGACTCCATGCAAAGATGTCGTTAGATTCTCGCGGGAGCTTTATCAGAGCCTCTTTTACCTTTGTCTCCAATGCAGAACCTATCCTGACAACCTTGGAAGGATCGGCCTACCTGATAGGTACCTCTTCTAACTCTTCTGTAGGATGGCTATTGGCCCATCCTTTTCCTTCTTCTTCCCTGATTTCTATGTCGGGGAGCTCTGGCGTAGATCCCATTTCAATCGAATCTGTTTCACCTTCAACATCTTCCTTTGGGAACTGGTGATCTTGGTTGATGGTTACCTGCACGCATTGGTTAGCCAGCGCTGCTGGATTGGTAGATACTGCATAACACTTGCTTGTAACCAGTTGATCTCCTCTCACTTCGCCCACCTTGTCTCCTACTGGAAATTTCAGGACGTTATGATATATCGACAAGACTTCTTTGAGAGCAGATAGGTAGGGTCTTCCCAGTATGGCGTTGTAGGTGGACGGGGTGTGTACTACAATGAAATCCGTCATCAGGTTCTGCTGTAGTGGCGATGTCCCTACTATTACCGGTAGGATCATAGACCCGGTGGGAATCAGTGAGTCTCCTGTGAACCCGTATAATGGGGTAGTACAGCTATTGTAGCAAGGTCTTTTCAGGTTGAATTGCTCCAAAGCGCTTTTGAAGAGGATATCCACGTTACTACCGATGTCAATCAAGACACGATGGACCAAGTTGTTGGCTATCTGCACAATGATGACCGTAGGGTCATCGTAGGGCTGTACGGTGTTGTACATGTCCTCTTCTGTGAAGACGATCTGTGCAGTAGGAGAAAACCGGGGTGGTCCCCTAGTAACTTTGAAAAACAATCTGGCTTGCTTCCAATCTGGGAGCTTTCCTTGCATGGTTTTTTCGAGCATTGTTGGAGATTCCGGCCAGGGTGGGACCTCCGCTGATGGTATTGACAATGTGGATCTGCCTCATCAAATCTTTCCCTTTTGCTTTCCTTCCTTCTTCGTATGCCTTGATATCGGTCTGGACCTCCTTTCCAGTACGTATATTAGTCGCGTACCTGTTGGAGGAATTCCTCCAAGCAACCTCCCCTAACCAAGGCTTCGATCTGGTTCCACAGACTATAACACTCCGAGGTATTATGATCTGTATCCTCATGGAAGTCACAATACTTGTAGCGGTTCCGCTGATCAGCTGGTATCTTCATTGGGCCTGGCTTTCTGAGAAGTCCCTTGTCGTGGATGGAGAGGTAGATAGTTTCATGAGATGTGTTCAAGGGGGTGTAATGTGAGTATCCCATTTCATCTCTATCGACCCGGGCTACTTCCTTAGGTGGAGGTGTAGCCTTGGGTGGAGTCCGTCTGACTGGGTACCGGTTCCGCGGGGGCTGGTAGTGTGACGACCGATATGCAGACTAGTTGGGAGGTCTGTTCTGACTTTTCTGAACTGGTACCGGCTTGAGCGCCTCTCTCTTCTAGCGCTTGGCAATCCTCATATCATCATGCTCCATTTTGACTCGGAGCTGTTCGTCTATCTCGACCTGCTCTAGAAGCTCTGTTGTAGGCTTCCTGGTAGGTCTCCGGGGGATGTTTGGCGAAGGATCTGAACAGCCTACCTACCCATATGTTCCTTCTGAAATTGGCCAAAGTCTCCTTTTCCGCGAAGACCCCCATCTGGATCACTTCTATGTGAAACCTCTCTACGTAGGCTCTGAGCGTTTCACCCCGCTCCTGGACCATATACTGGAGATGAATGGGATCTTTGGGGTGAGGTTTGATGCCCTGAAACTGGGCACAGAAGTCAGTAGTCAACCTGGTGAATGAATCAACGCTCCCCGCCGGTAGTTTCCTGAACCGTGTCTTGGCACAGTCAGTCAGCGTGGTAGGGAACATTCTACATATGGCGGCCTGGGTAGCATTCTGGACCTCCATCTGGTGAATAAAACTCTCTAGATGGCTTAGGGGATCCTCGGTTCCAGAAAATTTATCGGTTGGCATCTTGAATTTGGGAGGTAGTTCTGCCTCATTGATCCTCCTCGAGAAGGGAGCATTCATCTCTCCCAAAGGATCTTTCTGGTTCTCCCGCTGCTTACCCTTCTTCAGCTCCTGGATCTCCCTTGCCATTCTGGCGACTTGGTCCCGGATATGTTTGTTGCCATTATTTCCTGATTCCACCTCAGAATCTCGGTCGTCAGATCCCCCCGATATCGCAGAGGTTTCATCCTACTTTTCTCCATATGGAGGGTCTTCTCCGACATCGATGTTGCTGTCTCCTGCCACTGAATGAGGGTGCCTCCTGGTCACTTCCTATCGAGGCTGTCTAAAGGAAGCTCCTGGTTGGACCATATGGTAACGCTCCCTAGGCGGGAGATCAATGGCTGATCTAGCGCGTCGAGGTTGATGACCAGTAAGATTTCCTGGAACCAGGGGTGCTGGTCCGAGTTTATCAAGGATTGATGGTATTGGGGCATGGGCCCGAGTCTATCATGGATTGGTATAGGAGGTGGTGGTCCCAACCTATCAAAGGTAGGTACCCTGGTACCTTGCCGTTTGGCTTCTCCCCTGGGATCTGGTATCGCAGGCTGATTGGTACTGCCTTCAGCGGCAATTCGGAGGCGAATGCTCTCTATAAAGGCCGCAACTTGTTGGTCTAGGTTGGCAGGTCCACAAACGCCATCGACTTTCTTCCCAAGCTTAGGGAGGCCACGCACAACCTTGAACTTATCTAAGATCCTCAAATCTCGATAGTTCATGTGGCCAAGTCTTTGATGCCATAACTCAACTTCCTCACATTTGGACATATTGCAAGAGATAACACTAGCTTCAAGACAATAGCAATTGTCACTAGATCTCTTTCCTTTTAGCAAGGTTTGTCCATTTGGCATTAAAATAGAGCAATCATTTTTGTTAAACAAGACGGAGAGTCCATTATCATTAAGATGAGAAATGCTTATAAGATTGGCTTGCAAGCCATCAACAAGTAAAGCATTGGACAAGGAGGGTAAGTCGGGAATGGAAATGGTTCCTTTCCCTATGACTTTCTTTCTGGATCCATCACCAAAGGTGACAAATCCTCCATCCTCCAAGATAAGGGATTTAAAGAAGCTCTTGTTCCCCGTCATATGCCTAGAACACCCACTATCCAAATACCAAGTGTTAGAGGCATTTGCCTTCAAGGCAATTTGAGCCACATAGCAAGAATAGTTATCCCTTCTAATCCACCTAGGTGAAATGTTCTCATTCCTAGTGGTTTTAGTCACATTGGCTCTAGATTTCCTAGGATCAAGCAAATTGGCTCTAGATTTCCTAGGAACATGCATTTTAGCTCTAGCTGTATTTCTTTCAATCATGCTCTTGATTCTACACATTTCAATGTATTTGAAGCAATTAGGTCTAATGTGACCATCAACACCACAAAAGTGACAAGTGGGAATAAAATAAGAATACATACCATGCCCTTGTGAGTACAAAGGGGCTTTCCCACGCATTTGAGCTTGTCTTTGCTGTTGGATTGGTTCTCTCCTTCTTTGTTGTTGAGTTGGAATGAATTGCTTCCTTGATTGACCTTGCATGAATTGCTTCTTGGCTTGATGGTATTTGGGTTGAGGGAACCTTGCTTGATGCACCCTTGTTGATTGAGCTTGAGCTTATTTCCCTTGTGCTACCTTGACTTGAGAATCTTTAGAGCACTCTCCTAGTTCGATCTTCTTCCTAGGATGTTGTGGGGGTGGAGGCTCTTTGTTATCCAAACTCTTGACAAACACAATCTTGCTTGAGGATGAGGTCTCCTTGTCATCTTCATAGCCAAGACCTTTCTTATCACTTGGCCTCTTGCCAACTCCCAATATGTTGTCAAGTTTATTCGTGCTTGAAGTCATCTTAGCAATGATCTCTCTAGCTTCTTCAAGCCCCTTTTCCATCAATTCCTCATTACTTTTGGCTATCTTCACTTCTTTATTTAAGTAAGTAGCTTCGGTAGATAGCTTGAGATGAATCTCTTTCTTCATCTTCAATCTTGAGCTTTGAAAATGCTCAATGAAGCCTTCAAGGTCCATTCCTCCTACATCCATATTTATTGAATGGGATGAAGAGTCACCATCGCTAGAGTCATCTTCACTTTGTTTCTCTACCTCTTCATCATCTATTGCTTCCTTACTCTTGAAAGAAGATGCGAAGGCAATAAAGTTTGCCACATGATCCTCATCATCCGAGGATTCTCCTTCTTCTTCCAAGTCATCACCATCGCTCCACGTGGCGGCCATGGCCTTTCCTTTCTTCTTGTTTTTCAAATTTCCACAGTCTGTGGAGATGTGTCCGAAACCTCCACATTCGAAGCATTGAATCCCTTTTCTTGTGGGCTTGTCTTCATTTGACTCAAACTTCTTGAAATGGGTCTTCTTCTTCATTTCCTTTCCTTTGGATCCAAATCCCCTCTTCTCAAAATTGATGAACTTTTTGAATCTTTTCACCATGAGGGCCATCTCCTCATCTGAGTCATCTTCCTCTTTCTCTACTTTGGAAGTTTTCAAAGCAATACTCTTTTGCTTCTTTGGAGGTGTAGGTGTAGGAGTCCACCTAGACTCATATGCTAGAAGTCTTCCTATAATTTCACTTGGCTTCATGTTTTTGTAATCACTGTTCTCCTCAAGTGCCATCACTTTTGACTCAAATCTTGCTGGAAGCGACCTCATAATTTTTTACTTGATTCTCCTATCCGAATAGGGGTCACCAAGTTGATGGCTTTGATTGACTATGTCCATCAACTTCACTTGAAAGTCGTTGAAGCACTCATCCTCCTCCATCCTAATTTGCTCGAATTGTGTTTGGAGGATTTGAAGCTTAGAGTCCTTGACCACCTCGGTTCCCTCATGGGCCGTCTCTAGAATCTCCCATGCCTCTTTTGAAATTCTTGTTGTTTGGATCAATTTGTGCTGATTGTCATCCATTGCACAAAGAATAGCATGCATAGCCTTGTTGTTCCACTTGGATGCTTCAAACTCTTGAGTTGACCATTCCGACATTGGCTCGGGAACTACACTTTCGTCTGCAAGAATCTTTTCCAGAGGAGTGTAGCCATCTTCAATTGCCATCCATGCTCGGTCATTTATTTGGCAAATGTAAGACTCCATCTTGCCTTTCCAAGAGGCATAGTTTACTCCGATGAGCAAAGGGGGTTTTGTACTAGAGACTCCCTCATTACCACTTCTGTTCCCACTCATAGTGTTTGGGTATGAATGAGATGAATGTTTATGATGCAACAAACACAAACAAAATGCAAGACACACAAAGAGCAAGGATCACCTAAGTGTATCTAGGAACCCGCTCTGATACCAATTGAAAATACACAAAGTGTGTCTAATACAACCTAGAGGGGGGGTGAGTAGGTTTTAGTTGATTTATTACCAACTTTTCGACTTAATCAATTTTAATAATCCTACCCCATATTAGCAATCAATCAATCCAATATAAATATGCGAAAAACAGTAAAAACGCAAGGATTGATTTACGTGAGAAACCCTCCAACTGGGAAAAACTCACGGGCTATCCTTCTAGCCACATACGGTCCTCAAATCCACTATTTGAACGAAAGTTTACAACCTAGGTTGACCTCAAGTCACACCTACTTGGTCACTAACCCTTTCACTCTACCCAACGAGCCTTTAATAGTGATTCTTGACCACAAGCTTGTGCACTAACCCACTTAGTCACAAAGCTTAACAATCAATGAAGAGGTTAAACAACCTATGTGAATATGTAAAAGATATTCAAACATGCAATTAATGCTAGGTAACACTAAATGCTTATCTAAGGATTTAAAGATGTCAATAAATGCAAATCCTAGATATCAATATCTAAATGCAAATGCATGAAGATTTAGCTAGAAGGGTAAAATCGTCCTAAATGCTAGCTATTAATGAACAAAGCTCTCAACCAACAAACATCAACTCAAACATGTTATAAATGCCAATAAACATAAAGATATGCAATAAAATCATATAAAAGAGCTAACCCTAGGCAAACAAGAACATAAATAAATACAAAGAGATTTAGGGCATGTTCAAGTTACCTAGTCAATGAAAGCAAGAAGAATCCATGATGAGATGATGCTTGAAGAAGTTAGATGCACATGGATTTGTGTTTGGTTAAGTAAAGATGAGTTCTTGGGAGTTTCTCTCTCTAAGGGAAGCTTGGCCTCTCAAAAATGGCTTCTTGAACTCGTGAAAACGAGCAAGGAAGAAGAGAGAGTATATATAAGGGAGCCCTAGTCAAAACAGTGTCGTTTTGAACTTAGGGCATAAAATCCCGTCAATACCGCTAGATGGACAGCGTCGCAGGCAAGTGTCCAGACCGCGGTACACACAGCAGTGCACCGTCTGGACAACAACGCGGTGCATGGCGCTGTGCATGCAGGTGCACAAGCCACGGTATGGGCAACAGAGGCCTTCTGGACAACACCGCGACTTGGGTCGCTATGCGTGCAGGTGTACAGGGAGCATGACCCTACTGAGGTATACTGCTCTGTATGCCGCGGTGCAAGCATGTCTTGCCAAGCGGTCTAGGCCGCTGTAAGAGAAGAAATTCTCTTTTTTGGGGCAAACTCAACACACTAAGTGATGTGCAAAAAAGTGCAAGAGTGGAGAGTGAGAAATGGCATACAATACATCATTCAATAACATGAAGATAGGAACATAATGCATGCAAGTGAGTGTGTGCAACTAGATCTCTTCAAAGAAAGTTAAACAAGTGAGATACCTTAGAAGTGCTCTTGAGAAAGATGATATCCTTGAAGCTTGATCACACACAATAGGCCTAATTTACCCTTACAAAGAATAATCCCCAATGTGGTTTGTCAACGAAATAAGACAATCAAAATATGAGGAACTTACAGAGGTAGCACGGGGGTAGGTATGGAGGTACCTGATACCTGGATCGACGTCGAGATGCTTGTGGGGTGCTGGGCGTGCAAGCTATCATCGTGCTAGTTTTAAGCTGGTATCAGGAGCTTCAGTAAGGCGAGATATATACTTTCGGGGATGATATCCTATCTAGATAGATAGGTAGTCGAGGTCCTGGCCTTATCAAGTATCGGCTTCATCTAGGTAGTGGTATCAATCTCACTGGTTATCTTGAATATCAAGATGACCTTTCCTAGATAGATTCTCGTTGGAAAATTCTCCTTTGGTCCATTGCCAGAAAAAACTGTTAACAAACACTTTTTGGCGTCGTCTGTAGGGATTACCACACCCTCAAAAGAAGGCCTGTTAGCCTCGTTTTCTTCTACCATTACTAGTATGAAACTCTGATCTTCTCAATATCGTCCCGATCCATCTGGGCACCAATCAAATGCTTCAACCAGGAAGGGTCAGAAGCGGAAAAATAGGGGGAAGAGTCGTAACCCAGCTCCAAAGCCATCAGCTACCGTGCGGGCTACCCCCCCCCCCCCCCCCCCCCCAAATACCTGCCACCCCGGTAGTTAACCCTGCCAATATGGACCAACAAGGCGCGGCCTTAATTGAGAGTATCCGCCTCCGAGTGGTTGTGGAAGGTGGAGCCAACCATCTTGTGGTACCAGATACTAGAGGATATGCAAGTCGACAAGGTACCAGGGTACCCCCATTTGACAGGTTGGGACCCCTACTTCCAATATTGGTCAACGACAGGCTCGGGCTTATGCCTCCGATACCATCAGTCCGCGACAGACTCAGTCCCATACCCCTGACTCCGGGACAGCCTAAAGGATACCGACATGGACATGTGAGATCCGCCATTGACCTCCCCCCTAGGGAGCGCCACCACCCGGTTCAAACGGAAGCTGTTTCTAGACAACCTAGACCAGAAACGGCCAGGGGGCAACCTTGATCAGGGGTGGGAGGTAGCAATAGAAGCGCCCCAGAAAACCTTCCCTAGGGGGAGAAACGGGAGGAAACCTCAGTAGCATCAGAGGGGTCAGATGACAGAGACTTTGAAGTAGAATCCGGAATTGATGGCAACAAGCGCATTCGGGACCAGGTAGCCAGAATGGCGAAAGAGATCCATGAGTTAAAGAAGGGCAAACACAGGGAAAACTGGAAGGATCCCTTAGGAGAGATGAATGCTCCCTTCTCCAAGAGGATCAGGGAGGTCAAACTACCTCCCAAGTTCAAGATGCCAACCGACAAATACTCTAGGACTGAAGATCCCCTGAGCCACTCGGAGAGCTTCATTCAACAGATGGAGGTCCAGAATGCTACCAGGGCCGCCATGTGTAAGATGTTCCTACTACGCTAACTGAGTATGCCAAAACATGGTTCGGGAAGCTACCAGCAGGGAGCGTCGACTCATTCACCAAGTTGACTACCGAATTCTGCTCTCAGTTCCAGGGCATCAAACCTCACCCTAAGGATCTCATTCATCTTCAGTATGTGATCTAGGAGCGGGGTGAGTCACTCAGGACCTATGTGGAGAGGTTCCACAATGAAGAAATTCAGATGGGGGTCTTCACGGAGAAAGAGGCCTTGGCCAATTTTAGAAGAAATTTATGGGCAGGCAGGTTGTTTAGATCCTTCGCCAAGCATCCACCAGAAACATACCAAGAAGCCTATGATAGGGCTCTTGAACAAGTAGAAATAGATGAACAGCTCCGTGTTAAGATGGACTATCCCGTGCTTTCGTTGGCTTGGCGCTTGTTCTATTCTGTGTCTTGGTGGCGTGGTACATCGATGTATGGTCTTCTCTTGCTGGGGCAGGGTCTGTTCTTGACGGAGTACTGGTATCATCATGGCGACATTCTTCCGGTTTGGCGGGTGGGGCGCTTATCTTGGCTGGATGCTGGGCTGATGCCGAGGTACTTGGGTACCGAGTAGGCATCGCAGTACCTAGGTGCCGAGGTACCGGGCATATGCGGGGTACTGGTGCATGGTATCGCAGTGTCGGCTTCACTTGGTATCAAGAGTGGATGGTACAGCATGATACCTATTCTTCTTACGTCGCAGTTCTGGTGCTTCATCTGGTACCAGGTAGACAAGGTAGTCGCAGTTCCTGCCCCCACCAGGTATTAATAGTAAAAATGTGAAAAAATTTCATATAGCTATTTTTAGTTATTTTTTATTTTCAAAGATCGGTAAAAAAAAGTTCTATGTTCGAAAATTTATTAATATTTTAAATTATTTATTTTTCTTTTTATCATTCATAAAAAAACAAGTATAAAATTAAAAGATAATCAAATGATACGAATATTGACACCCATAAATATAAGAACAAATTAGACCAAACTCCTTTACACCAAACTCTTTTACACACAGAAACAACTTTACCTTTAATTGACACTCACCTCCCCCACTGTTAGGGTTTGACCGTTAAGTGTGAGAGTTGACCGTTAAAAATAATAAAAGACATAAATACCCTTGATTCACCAAAAGTCTAAAATAACTAATTACACTAAACTCCTCTAAGGTTTTCTATTTTACACTCAGAAACAAATTTATTGATAATTGACACTCACCTCCTCTACCGTTAGTTAAAGTTGGTCAAATTAAACCGTAGACCAATTTTGACTATCAAAACTAAGGATAATTTAGTCATTTGAAGCATTTTAAATATATATATATATATATATATATATATAATTGAATAAATATTCTAAAATGAAGATTTTTTTAAAGGTATTTTAAAATGAAGATTAAGTGAAAAAAAAAACTGATTTTGGAATTAAGATTTTTTTTTTTTGGAAAGAAAAAAAAAAGATTAATCGAAAATTAAGAATAAAAATCAGAAATTTTCATTAATAAAACGGATAATCCAATCTAATTTAAAAGAAATTCAAATTAAATAAAAAAAAAACAAATCTTAATAACTTTAACAGTTCGTCATTTCCACCAACAACACAAATCACAATCTCTTCCTAATTTGTTCGATCTCCTCCATGAGAGATTAAGCAAGTTCGCCAATTCCACTAACAAAACAAATCACAATTCCTTCCTAATTTGTTTTTTTTTTCTTTTTTAAAATTTTTTTAAATTTTTTTCTATTTATTAAAAAAATTAAAATTTTAATTCTATTTCTTTGGAAAAAAATATTTTTTTTTTCTTATTTATAAAAAGATTTTGAGCTTTTTTTCTATTTAAATTTTTTTGAACAAATTGCACCATATTAACTAGGAAGCGATTGTGATTTATGTTTGTTAATAGCCAAAATTGGCTAAGGACTAAAGGAAAATTTTCCACCTCCCAGACCTGGCTCCATACCCGAGAGTTTCCACCAGGAGACCATTCTATCTAGAGCCGAGCTACGATACCACCCCGCAGGAACAAGGACGGGCTCCGGAAACATCCGGGATAGAGCCTGGAACGATCAGATCTAGCCCGCATCACCAAAACTAGAAATTCCCCGAAGTCGAGGTCACCTCGCAATTGCTCCAGAGACTCACCTATACACAGGAGAATGTCCCTAGGAAGCCGCACCTAGCTTCGAAAGGTCAGGGGAAGCCGCACCTAGCTTCGAAAGGTCAGGGGAAGCCGCACCTAGCTTCGAAAAGGTCAAGGGAAGCCGCACCTAACTTCGAAAAGGTCAAGGGAAGCCAGATCTGGCTCCTAGCTGGATGAAACTTCTCAGATATCGAGGTCGGAACACTGATCGACCTCACTAGTTGATGCACCACACCATGATACATTTGGCGATCCCCATGGGAATCATGCCAAACCCAGAGATACACAGCATCACACCCACAGATATTATACACATGCAGATCAATTAATAGAGTTTGAATGGGAAACAAATTGATTTCCAAGATACCCTCAACGGAGCAATTAACTCAAAGTCAACTACATTTAAAGGGAAAAATTCCGTCCGATAAGAGGGGGATGAGAAAATCAAGGGGAAATCAATGAGTTGACACCTATGAAGACATTGTATAAAGAAGGGACTTCCTCCTTCAGAAAAAAGGAGACTACTATTCGACAGGCATACGACAAATACTCGACCATACCCTAGAGAGAATTGAGAGCAAAAATAGAGAAATTTGTATACCATGCACGTTCAATAAAGAAAATATTTTTGCTTTCTTTTGGGTGATGAATTGTATCATTATTCCTTGTCATTTTATAAAACATTGCTACACATACGATCAATCTTGGCCACCATCTACGTGGTAGTGGTCTCGAGGGTGTTAACTGAGATTTCTCATTTCGAGCAAAATTTCCATTAACAATGTTGTTGGTAGAACTAGCGAACTGGCAAACTTTTAGGAAGAAATCTTGCTCAATCTCTCATGGAGGAGATCGAACAAATTAGGAAGGGATTGTGATTTGTGTTATTGGTGGATCTCGAGAACTTTTAAAAGCATTAAGATTTTTTTTAATTCTTTTTTTTTAATTTGAATTTCATTTAAATTAGATTGGGTTGTCCGTTTTTTCTAATGAAAAATTCCATTCTTTTTTTTAATCCTTAATTTTCAATTAATCTTATTTTTCCTTCCAAAAAAAATCTGAATTTTAAAATAAGTTTTTTTTTCACTTAATCTTCATTTTAAAATATTTATTCAATTTTTAAATACATATATATATATATATATGTGTATATTTAAAATGCCTCAAATGACTAAACTATCCTTAGTTTTGATAGTCAAAACTAGTCTACGGTTTAATTTGACCAACTTTGACTAATGGTAAGGGAGGTGAAAGTCATTTGTCAATAAAGTTGTTTCTGTGTGTAAAAAAATAAACCTTAGGGGAGTTTGAAGCAATTAGTTCTTTTAGAATTTTTGTGAATTAGAGGTATTTCTGTCTTTTATCAGAGAAGTTTGGTGTAATTTGTTCCAAATATAATAAGCACACTCATATTTATAAATACACCGATGTCTAAAATTTAAAATTAAAACATTATTATAAACACCTATCGTAATGCCAAAAGTACCCTTATTTAAATTAATGTTTTCATTTTAATACAATTTATTTATAAATCCTCTTAAGTTATTAACACACCCGATTTCATAAATTATAAATTCTTAAGTTCTTCAAGTTCGAAAACATTGTGATGCCGTAAGGAAATTCCATGTCAACAGAGAGTAAATTGCAACGCCGTAAGGATTGATCGAACAATAATTGTTCTTGATCCAGATTAAAACCCCAAACCTGTCTGATTTTTACTAAATTCATCTTCCGAATTGAAAGAAGTAATAACGAAAGCAAAATAGAAATCTTTAGCGACAGAGAGAGCGGAGTGAGATACAGAGATGTTTGCAGTTGTAACACAAGAACGAAAGCAAAAGAGAAAACTTTAGTCTTAGAGAGAGCAAAGTCCAACACCCAGTTTATTTATACCCTGTAATTTGTAAATTCAATCTTATAGTCCATATTACATTTGACTCCAACGTTATTCATGCTCTGTTTAGAATTCACAAATTTCGATCATTGTTCCGATAATGTGATATGTACTACTATCGTTAAAAGAAAAATTACTTCTCGATCAAGTTCATAAAAAAAATAAAGAAATATGTACCTCTGTATGATCAGAGTCCTCTAGAAATTCTTTTTTCATTACTTTATTATATGACAATGAAAGAGTTTGATACTTAAAATAGAATTAGGGTTTAATTTTTATTTTTTTTAAAAGTGATATAGTTGAAGATATGGGTATAATTAATGGGTGTACATAGTATCTGGTTAATTTTAATTAAACTAATGTGTCCTTATTTGGGATATTTTTATAATTAAATTTTTTTTAAAAAATATGGATGTTCTTATCATATTTATGTGTGTCAATATGGACACCGTAATCAAAATTCATTAAATTTCGTTAAAAATACAAAAAAGTGTAAACCCTTCTCAAGTGCGATAGTGGATCAATGGTTCGAGAAGATACGGAAACGAACACAAGTCTAGAACTTGGACTTAAAAGGTTTGATTCAAATTAAAAATAAAAATAAAAAGCACGTCTTCATAGTTTTTTGTGTTAATTAAGGATTATAGAAAATTGCGAATTATCAAAAGAAAACATTTCTTCATATGTTTTTGTGTTAAGGATTATAGACAGTTCCAAATTAAGCCAAATTATGTAATTAAATGTTATCTAATTCTTTTCCCAATTTTTTAATATTTACATTTTTCTCTTAAATTTTTTGTCAGGACTCTCAAAACATTTCAAATTTGATAAAGCACTTGGTTTCGGTTTCGCTTCTTATTAAAGATTTAAGAAATTAATTAGTTAAATTTGAGGGTGTTTGTATATTGATTGACAAACTGAAGAGTGAAGGAGTCAAGACATGAATGGCAATTGATTTAATTAAAAGTAAGTAAAAGGGCTTTAATCATGTATACTAGTATAATACCGATATTGCATTATCTTGGTAATCATGGTGTTGGTACAAGGAATATCGAGAGGCTGCTGGCTGCTGCTTTAGTTCAGATATGTGTCTGTACCTAACCCAATATCCAACGGGAAGACTTGCAACATATATAATTCCCGCTACAAATTCAAGTGTTTTGCTTGGCGTGTGATCTAACATAGTTCTGGAGCTTTGACTTCACTTTTGTAGTTTCTTTAGACTTTGTACCCAGATATTTGGAGCATTCACCTATGACCTAGAATTCAAATGTTCATGTACTTTCATTATTCATCTTTTATATAATTTATATGGGCAAATTGCACAAACACCCCTGAGTTTAAATCTACTTGCAGTTAGATAGAACTTTTGCTCAAAAATGTAGAAACCTACTAACCAGACTGATCAATTAGTGTGAATAATCTAAACTGCCCCTAACTGTGTCAGCTTACTCTTATGATGTCTTAAAATAATAAGTTATTTAAGATAAACAATAAATAAATTATCAACTAAAATTAAAAATAGATTTATTAAAAATATCAGTAAAAATATTCATGATTAAATAATGGGAAATTATTCGCAATAATTATATTAAATACTATTAAAACCAAAAGTGGTTTTGATTAAATATTAGAAAGAACAAAATTTAACAAAACTAAACAAAAATATTAACAAAATTAAAATGGGAGCTAGAAAGGCTACCAGATCTAATGAAAACTAACCCAAATTAAAAAAAAAATTGCAAATCTAAATAAATTTTCCCAAGGTAGTATCATATTACCCTTACTAACAAAAATGAGAAACGTTTCTCTCTTTTGTTGGGAAAAGTAACGTGGAAGCATATGCCTAATGGTAACGACATAAACGATAACGACTACTAGCAAAAATAAGATGAGAGAATCCAATCACACAAGATTTTACCTAGAAAACCCAAAATAGAGAAAAAACCATGGTCGTTAGTACGACAAGATAAAAATATAACTATATAAACAATTGTTACAACTACACAATTCCAATATTCTTTCTCCAACCCACCCCAAACTTCAATTACAACCAAGTCTTATTGAGCCCAAGCACATAATCGAGCTTACATTCTAGCCCTCAGCTCACAGTTCTTTCCAAGTCCTCTCTAAGTGCACCCCCAGATATTCTATTGATCTCTTCCTAGGTCTCCTCCTAAATATCCCTCGGGTCTCCCGCCCCCAGACATCCCTTGAGGTCACCTCTGGATCTCCCTAAGGTCTCACTTAGGGTTGCACATTTTACCCCAGAGCCCCAATTCCCCACGACCCCATCCCCATTTGGAGGAAATTTTTTAGGGGAAAATGGGGAAACGGGTGGGGATGGGGATGATTTTCATCCCCAAATTGAAATGGGGATGGGGATGGGGAGACCCTCCCCCAACCCCATTTCCCCCACATATTTCCCCCAAATGGGGATGGGGATGGGGTTTCCCCATTTCCCCAAAAATATTATAAATATAATATTATATTTATTTAATTTTTTTATTATTTCAAAATCTAACTATACAAACCTCATTTACTCTTTCAAAATCTAAATTCTTATTGAAATACTTTATTTTGTAATGGATTTTCTTTGTATTTGTAACGCACTGATGGATTTTTGATATTATATTTGTAAGGTAATTTCTTTTATTTGTAATTATTAGTAAAATGGGAAAATGGGAAAACTGGGAAACGGGGAAAAATGGAGGAAATGAGGGAAATGGAGAAATGGGGTTGGGAATGGGGGTACCCCCCCCCCCAAAAAAAAATCCCCCAACCCCATTTTTCCCCAAATGGGGAAATAGGGGGGGATAGGGGAGGGTCTAGGAAGTGGGGATGGGGATGGGGGGACCTATATCCACCCCCATTCCCCAAATGTGCATCCCTAGTCTCACTCCTCAAATTGAACCACTTTCTGATGTTTCCAGGTGTCTCTCTAGTTTCTCCGAGTGTTATCAATCAAAGAATAAGTATCACTATTTATAAGGTCACTATTTTTTGTCTTTAAAGAATCAAACAATGTCTTCCAAGATCAGTTCCACACACCTTCTCGGTCCCCTAAAACATGTTCCACGCACCCCAACACTTCCGGTTCTCAACAACACGCGGGTGTTGCACAACAATCTTCCAGTGACGCGTCTCGACGCGTCCAGGCCTGGATTTTGGCACTAGTTTCACTGTTGGCTTCATCTCGGACTCTTATTTCCAACGCCACCCGAATCACCCATTTGGACCACTTTTGTAACTGTTGATATTGTTTGGTTCACATGGGAATACATGTCAAATCCTAACATCTTCAATTTAGTCTCTTTACTCTTCGCAAACCATCACTCCCAATTACTTCTCTCCAAGCTCCCGCTCTACTTATAGTCACCGTTAGTAGAACCATTCCAAACTTCGCAAAACCCGTTCATATATCTTCTTTGTACCTTACTCCACCATTGCACATCACCAACCTTTCTCTATACCTGAGAAATCAAATCTTCACAAACAAAAGTGAAAATTCAATTTAAAGCTTGAAAGGTGATTTCTGTTACCAATTTTTTTGTTTTTACCAAAAAATGCTTGTTAATCACTTCATCATTTTGATCATGAGTTTTAAGTGAATTTTTTGTTTTTATGGTCGACATGCCATTCTTCCTATGGATATATAGAGATTTTAGTGTTTTGTGAAATATTCTTTATGCAAATGTTACGGTCACATTTTTCTAAAAATAATAATAAACATTGTTTTTGTTTTAAATTTTAAATTAGGTTGTTATAAGATATATAGGATTTTTATCTTATCTAATCTTGTTATTTATTATCTTTTGAATTATGTATTTCTCCTATTATAAATAGGATAGGATTTGTTATCAGTAATAAAATGATGAATTAATTTATATCAGCTATGGGTTAGTCTTTTATGACTTTTTGGGAGGTTCTGGATTTTCTCGAAGCAAACTAGGTTTCTATTTTTCAAAACATATAGAGATTTAGTGTTTTGTGGAATATTCTTTATGCAAATGTTACGTTCACGTTTTTAAAAAATAATAATAAACATTTGTTTTAGTTTTAAATTTTAAATTAGATTGTTATAAGATAGGATTTCTATCTTATCTAATCTAGTTATTTGTTATCTTTTGAATCATGTATTTCTCCTATTATAAATAGAACTTGCTATCAGTAATAAAATGATGAATTAATTTGCTATCGGCTACGTGTTAGTCTTTTATGACTTTTGGGAGGTTCTAACCAGGTGTCTATTTTTGGGTCCATCAAATCGTGCTCGTAGCATTTGGTATTAGAGCCGGTTCATGTCCAATTTCCATCCCGTTGTCTTGGAGCAATGAAATTGGCAACAACTTGTAGGACTACATTAAGATGTTTTAATATTATGTATGGGCATACTATTATCACATCGAATACTGATAGTCGGGTCAATGTTACGACTTACGATCACTTTTAAAAATAATAATAATAATAAATATTTGCTTTAGTTTTAAATTATAAATTAGGTTGTTATAAGATAGGATTTCTATCTTATCTAATCTTGTTATTTGTTATTTGTTATCTTTTAAATTATGTATTTTTCCTAGGACTTGTTATCGGTAAAACGATGAATTAATTTGCTGTTAGCTATGTATTAGTCTTTTATGACTTTTGTGAGATTCTGGTTTCCCTTGAAGCAAATCAGGTTTCTATTTTTGAGTCCATCAAATCGTGCTCGAATCAGCAAATGAATTGTGATGCTCAATATCGTTAGGATTTCTTAACTGGGTTGAAGTCTCTACTAGGTTTGTAATTCAACAATTGTTGAGATATCTCAACTTAATTTGAATTCTCTACCAGGTCAAGGTGAGACATTTGAACTCGGTTTGAAGTCTCAACTGGGTGAAGACATCTCAACTCAATTTGAAGTCTCAACTGAATTTGATATCCAAAAAGTTTCACGATCTAAATTCTCAGCATGATTGACGTTTAATATTTTATGCTTATAAAAAAAGTTTTTCATGAATTCTAAAATTCTTTTGGAGATATAATCACCTAATTTGAAAGGTGGGTTGCGTGGATAAGTTCGTGGATCAAGTTCGATTTGTTGCGTTATATGAAGATCGATGAGTGGAAAGTTTATTTGAATTTAGCAAGTGAAGAGGAATTTGATTGTCAAAGGAAAGGTCCTTATAAAGCATTGCATGAAAATGTAATTTCCATCGAAATGAAGTTCAATTATAAATTTATAATTCCCCCAAACGTTGTACAACCGATTGAAGTCCTAGAAACGGGTTAAACCCAATAGATTAAGGGGTCGTTTGTTTTTTTGTTTAAAGACTGAACAATGCTAAATTTTTCTGAAAACTGAATAGGCATTGAAATCTGAACTTGAATGACATGATTATTATCAACACGTTTGTTTTTTAAAAGTAAAATTGTCAGAAACTAAGTAATTTTACATTTATACCCATGTTAAACAATTATACATATAATAAGGAATAAAAACAATCCAAAAATAATAATTATATATGAACACATATGATAATGATCTTCTTCGATTACAAATAAACTTTATTTTTACTAAGGGGGGTGTATTAGAATAGAATTTTTAAAGACTTTTAATGACTTGAAAAGTTTGGATGTATTTAATACAGACTCTTTAAAAGTCATAAGGTATTCAATATAGACTTTTATAGACTTTTAAAAAGTCTATAAAAGTTATGGGGTATTCAATAAAGACTATTCTAAAGTCCGTAAAAGTCTAGAGGTATTCAAAATGTTAATGACTTTTATGGAATTCATTTATTCAATGACTTTTGTAGACTTTTGGGTTAGAGGTATAAATACCAAACTTCACAAATTCTCTTCCACTCTCCTAAGAAACTTTTGAAGACTTTTATTTGAGAAGAAAAAACCCATCACTTTTCTAGAAAAAAAAACAACGTTTCAATTGGAGAAAATCAATTCAACCTTCCACTCAACCCTATCATCCACAGTTGATCGACAATAATTTATTGGTAATTCCTCTCTCTCTCTCTCTCTCTCTCTCTCTCTCTCTCTCTCTCTCTCTCTCTCTCTCTCTCTCTCTCTCTCTCTCTCGTTAATTTGTTAGTGAATTAGGGTTTTGATCCTTGATATTCTATTGTTTTGACCATGTTTGCTTATTATTAGGGTTTTTTACTTTTTATTATGTTTGCTTCTTATTAGAGTTTTGAACGTTTGATCATGCTTGCTTATTATTTCTAGTAATGTGTTTCCCCCTTTTGCTGACATATAAAATCAAGACAGTCATAATATTAAAAAAAAAACGAGACTATTTTGGTTTATATTAGTAGAATGACAAAACAAGAAAATTCTTTCTCAACCTTGTAATTCAATACACCGATCACTATAGTAAATGATACATGATAATTCAGTCAATGAAAATGTAACCAGACTTTGAATATTAAGATTCTGTTCAAAACCAAATACATATTTAAAAATAAAATCCAAACTAACAAATACAAATTTATCTTTCCCAGAAATCCAAAGTTCAAAAGTACACATAAGAAATTAAAGTATGGAATTTGCGTGGAGACTCTCTGTCTCTCTCTTCATTTTATGAAAATTGTAAACTGATTCTTCAAAGCAAAGACTACAAGAGAGGAAAATCTAGGTTAAATTGGATTCAAGTGATTAATTCTATAAAAAAAATTGTTTGGGATTTAAAGTATTTTGTTAAAGTTAATATTTTTATTGTTTTTTGGATGATATTTCTGCTGGGTATGCTTTGAATCTTGGGTTAAATTCCAAGTTTAAGCTACAAGGCAAGCATTCTTTTTCTAAAAATAAAAATTATTTATTTCTTCATTTTGTTTCTCTTTTCACTTTTTCAAAGATCGTTATTGAGTTCGAATGAGCATTATTTTTTTGGCAATGAAGAAAAAAAAGGAAAAGCTTGAATTTTTATTTTCGTTTAAATGTGTCGTTAAATTGATGTTCGGATGATTATATATGAAAAAAGGAAAAAAAATGTTTATTTTGGTATTTAAAGGGAAAATTTTTAGTTTTGGTTATGGGTTTTGAGGTTTGGTTAGAATAAACGAGTCACATATTTCAAGTTTAGATTTTTATTTTTATTATTTTTATTATTTTTCTGGGTATATAAAGTGGTTACAAATTTGTTTGATTTGGATAACTATAATTTGATAAATCTAATTTTGGTACAGCTGTGTCTTCCATTTTGGGATTGTTTTACTTTAATCTACATAGCTTAGATTAATTTAGACACATTTGGTTTTTTCTTTGGTTGTCTTGATTCATTGTATTGACAGTTGATGTACCTGATTGATTGTCTGTTGTGATTCTACTTATACTTGGTAAACTCTTTGTTTGGTTGCCTAGAAAACTGTTTGAAAATCAATTGAATTACTGCCTTCTCTTTTTTATCGATCTCCCAAGAAAATTGAGATTCTTACATGGTTCATCCAAAAGAATAGTAATTAGAGTTTGCTGAGATGATTGTCTGATTTTAATTAATTAAAGAATTTTTTTCATTTAAAAGTTTTTAATTAGTTCTGATCATTTGTTAATCGTTTATCACATTGCATTTACAATCTAGGAATATTATTAATGGGGGATTCACATCAAGAAAATGACAAAAAAAGGGAAAAGTTGTAGAAAAATACAAAGTATGGACGTTGGAAGAGAGTAATGAGTTGCTAAAACTAATGGTTGATGCTGCCACTCATGGATGGTGTGATAGTAATGGTTTATTGAGCAAGATAACTGTAGAAAGAAAGATACTCCCGGCTCTTAATGAAAAGCTCGGATGCCAAAGGACGTATCCCCAATATCTAAGCCGTTTGAAATGGTTTAAGCAACGATACAATAACTTTTCTCAGCTTATGCGTCATAGCTCTGGGTTTGGATGGGACCCTGTCACAAAGAAATTCACTGCAAGTGATGAAGTATGGGAGGATTACTTAAAGGTAAGTTTTTTTTTTAATTTAAAACAATAACAATACAAATTATTGATGTGTATGTTTCATGTGTTAACACTTATATTTTGTTTTTTAATAGTCGCATCCTACCCATAAAAATTACAGCACGGACACTTTCGCGGATTATAAAGATATGAGAATTGCAATTGGAAATGGAACTGCTGTTGGAAGACACTCGATTGGATTAGGGGATGACACTGATGCGAGAACATTTGGGGTAGAAGAAAATAGAGATGGTGGTTTAGATTATTTGATATATGATCTTGGTACTGGGACATTCGTAACTGATCAACAAGAACCTTTATATGAGTCTCTATCTCCCAAGAACTCAACTTCACCATTACCCTCTCAGCCCATGAGTTCGGAGGTTCCTCCAGCAACTAGAAAACGGAATATAACCGAGTATGAAGGGAAATTGAGCTCATTTGAGACCAACAATACTCAACTAGATGCTATAGACAAGCTCACTCATACAATTGACAAGCTCACTCACACTATTGATTCAATTACCAAAAGAGAGCATAGTTCTTGGGATCTTATCAAAGAAATCCCAAACTTGGATAATTATGCTCGTTTCAAGTCGCTTAAGTTGCTTAATACTAGAGCAAAAAAGATTGAGTTCTCGAAAATGACACCTGAAGAGCGTTCTGAGTGGATATTTTATGAATTGACAGAATGAGTGATTCTTCTTGAGATGATCAACTTGGTTTTTGAAACTATGTTTCATTTTATTAAACTTTTGGAATTGTGGTAATGTTTGAATTGTTATTAACAATGATTTTTTTTTACTATTTTGAATTAGCAATGCATTCTTTTTTTAGTTGTTAATTGATTGTATCGGTTTAGGAATATAACATGATGTTGATTTGGTCCACCATACAGCCATCATCTTCTTAGTTGTTAGTGTTATGCTGTTACTCATTACTTCATCTCTGGAACTTGAAGTACAATAGTTCTAAGTAAGTGACATGGCAATTTAGAGTATTAATATAATCATAATCAATTATATAGAAATAGTAAGATGATGATTATGATTCTATTTGATTAATTGGAATTTGCATGATAACTTAAATTTAATTTATAATCAGCATTATATATAGAAAACTGGGTTTGTTGTGATACCAATGGCTCATACCATTTAAATCCTTGACAATAGTCTGATGCTTACAACTAATTCAATTGACCAACCTTTAAAGTAACATTGCTTTCCACTTATAAGTTTAAAATCCATTATGTTTTTATTTGATTTGGGATTGGGACAATATATATCTTGTCTACCTTACTTCTTATAAGTTTAAAATCCATCCCGGTTTTAATAGTCATGGGATTGTGACAGTAGTGACAGTAGATTATGTTGTGTGACGTACCTAACTGCTATTTTGTTTAATTTGGTCTTAAGTATAAAAAATTTTCTTTATTCTATCTCACATCTAAATATTATTTTTAGATGTCAAAGTCAATAAAAGTCTTTCGATTGTCTTTGAAAGTTTATCAATGTCTTTGAAAGTCTTTAAAATGAATGTATATAAAAGTCTATGAAAGTCTTTCATACTTTTATAAAGTCTATGAAAGTCTTTCATACTTTTATAAAGTCTATAAAAGTCATTAAAAACCCTTAAAGTCTACAAAAGTCATTCACTTAAAAAAAGTCTTTAAAAGTCATTTGAAATCCTAATTGAATACACCCTCCTAAGAAAAGAAACGGTTTTTTTTTTTTCAAAAAGTAAAAGGGGCTGCAGGAAAACTCACACAAAACACTCTAAAAAAATAATATATAAATACATCAACATAATATCATAATAAAATATTGATATTAAATACCAATATGATAAGTTATTAGAGTTCTTTTTTTTTTTTAAAGTTACTTAAAATAAGCATTATATTAAAATAAAGATTTTTATACCATATATAATTATGATGAAGTTGGAAATATGTTATATATGAGGGATATTATGGGAAGAAAAAAATTTTGGATTGCATTTAATGCAATTCAGTGATTTGTAATTAATTGAAAAGTCAGAATTTTTTACTTTTTATTTTAAGTTATTTTTTGGTATTTTTAAGTTGTTTGACCACTTAAAAAAACAAACGAAACAACTTAATAATTATGATTTAGACCCATTAAGTTTTAAGTGGAAAAAACAAACGACCCCTAAATCTAATATCCAATAAGTCTAAACTTAAATAGTAAATGAAGTAATGATTTGAATTGGACTCAAATTAATATGTATTTAGGTTGATTTTTCTTTTTAAAAAAGGTAGGCCCAATACGGAAATACAAATACCAATTAAGGCCCACACCCATTCTCATTATAGCACCAAGCCCACAACGAGACAGTTTTTTTTTTTTTTTAAGTATAACCTTGATCAACCATAATGTATTCTAGTTGTTTTTTCATGTCTAAATGACAAATCTAAATCTCAACCAATCTCAACCAATCTAGATGGGGTCTAAAAATACTTAAAAATTAAAATATAAACGCAATCAATAGATCCTAAAGTTCAATCTAAGTCACTTGAACCAAGTCATTCAATATAATAAATCTAAAACAAGTCATCTTTACTTCAAACTTCAATAAAATACTTCAAATACTTGCATGGTAGATAAATACTTCAAATTACTATATATTTGCATGGTGTCTTTTGCTTAGTTTGTATGTTCTTAATTATGTAAAGCTCTTGAAACTATACTTGTGCAATTAATGGTTTGTCATCAATAAAAATGGGGAGATTGTTAGCCCAAGGCTTTAATGCTTGATGTTGATGATAACAAACATTTCTGACATGTTTAATTTGGCTTTGATTTTTGTAAAGTATTGAAGAAGCAAAAAGACACCATGCAAAGTTGTAGTACTTTAAGGAATTCATCTGCATGCATTGAGAATTGGAGAGGTAACACATCAAGTTTTTAGATATCAAAAAAGAGATTTTATTGAAGCGTGTAGTAAACAAAACTAGTGATAGTATTAATTGTTTTATGTTTTGTAAACTAGTCCACGTTTGAATGATATGCGAATGGATTGACTCAAGTATTAAGCGATATATTTGGAAATGATTTTGGACATTAATTTTGATACAATAATGCTACTTTGTCTAAATTTGATGTCCAAATCTGGTGTCAAAATGATGTGGCAACATTATAATCCATTCCTTTAAACTATATTAGATTTGCATGATTTAAATGAATTGATTAGAGTGTTGCCACATCATTTAGACACCAAATTAGGGTAAAGTAACATTATTTATTTAGATATATTGTAGCATTATTCTATTGATAAATCAAACTACTATGAGTAATGCTATATATCTCTTTTCTTTTCTTTTTTTGAAATATATACTTCTTGCTTTTATATCCCACTTGATCTCAACCTATGATGTGGTGGACTCATATGACACAAGTGAATTAAATGTTCGATAATGTGTATAAATTTATCACTTGTCACATCGTAAGTTAAGATACAAATGTAGGAGGTCTATTCTAGGTGCAACGGAGCGTTCTGCAGATAGTGCGTGCCATTGTGGTAGACATTTCCAATTTGAGACTTATTGGGTTGATCGAGAAGATTGTAGAGAGTTGGTGGATCGTTGTTGGGTGCCTTCAGGAGGTTTGGGTGAGATGGGCAGAATGGGTGCTATGATTAAAAATTGCACAAAAGTTTTTGACAGGGTGGAACTCTTCTAACCATTTTTCTTTGAAAAAGGAAACTAAGAAACAATTGGGGTTTATGCCATAAAGATGTAATTTGTAAATGGATTTAGGGTTTACACCCTAAAGATGTAATTTGTAAATGGATTTATAAAATAAATAAAAAGAAAAATTCAATTCATTCTTGTTGTGTTGTTTATTTTATAACTTGTGCATATATTAACATCCTAGATTGCCGGATGTAATCTCGAACTGTGTATATGAGTGTCATATACGGATGGATACAGTAAGAGACATGTAATCTAAAGAGTCCATAGTTAGCAAATAAAGCTGGGTACTTTATTTGTGGTTAATTTATAGCTGCGGTTCATTTCTTAATGTACAGTGATTCTATCTTGAATCATTCATATGAGATATGAGAATGGAGGTACCTTGTATGATGTGATCATCTAGGACTGGGCTATGATCTATATGAATCTCTCACCAAGATCTGTTTACTGATGAGATTCATATATATCAACTAATGATGGCTATATGTGGGTGATCTTAATCATGAGTGTCTTATCGACTCCTTCAGGTTATAAGACTCCTTCAGGTTAGATCGTGGTCTTTGATATACCATGGGTGAGGTCAGATGCAATTCCTGATCAATATACTCTGTATGTTGGGATTGTGGTTTGGCTTGTGGCTGGGAAGGTATGTACACAATAGTGGAATCCACTCCTTCTTGTGAGAAGTAGATGGTAGTTCCCTTAAGGGTTGATTCGGGGCTTGGACAATGTGAGCACTCTCCTAATTCCGTGAGGAAATAGGATTTATTGTTCATTAGATAATCAACGGTACTTAAAGGATATATGTAATTAGATGGGTATAACGAACATTATGACCCAGCTCTAACTATGAACTACTGTGGAGGATCACACCATGTGTAATAGTTATCTCGATGGATATCAAGTTGTATCGGTCTGTGTAAAAGTGTTTACAGTTGAGAGAGTGCAGCTTCGGGTTTTTAGTGGAATAACACCGGAGTTAATAATCAATGAATATTAATTAAAGAGTTTAATTAATGATTCCAAGGATTATTGGAGCTCAAAATACTGTGGGTCCATTAGGTCCCCTTGCTGGCCTGATCGATTTAGGTAACAAGGGTCACGGTTAATTAATTGGATTGTCCAATTAATCGTGTTACGAAAGTGACACGTATTTATTCAGGGATTAATTGAATAATGAGATTATTTAATTAATATATTAATAATTAATAATTATTAATTATTAATTAATTATTAAATGGAGGTTGTGGGTTCAAATCATGACTAAGACATAAAATAATTAGATTATTTTATTCTTTGAGAAGTATAGTATTTAAGTTTAAGTCAACTAGAGATCCATGATCAGTTTCTCATCATTACCAAATTCCTTCTGGGGATATGCGTTACAAACAGCGGCATATATTTTTAATGTAGTGTCATCCAAATCTGTTCCTAAGACTCCCCTAGAGTTATGGAATGGTCGTAAAGCTAGTTTACGACATTTTCCGCGAATGGGGATGTCCAGCACACGTGCTGAAGAACAGAAATGGAAAGCTAGACTTCAAGTCTGTGGTCTGCCTATTTATAGGATACTCTAAGGAGACCAGAGGTGGACACTTCTATAGTCTCGAAGATAACAAAGTATTTGTATCAACAAATGCAACAGTTCTTGAGGACAATTATGTTAGTGACCATAAACCTCGTTCTAAGATTGTATTGAATAAGTTGGAGCCTGGTGAGACTAGTGCTTCATCAACAAGAGTTGTTGATCCATAATCATCTGAGAGTCAGATGGTTCCTAATCAGGATACACTATCACCTAGACGTAGCGGGAGGGTTATAAGACAACCTGAACATTATTTAGGTATAGGTGAGGGACAAGGTGTTGTCTCTGCTGATAGTGTGGATGATCCATTGATATTTAAGAATGCAATGGAAGATCCTGATAAAGAGGAATGACTTAAAGATATGAATCTCGAGATGGAGTCTATGCACTCCAACTCAGTCTGGGATCTTGTAAACTTACTGGATGGGGTAAAACACATAGGGTGTAAGTGGATCTACAAGAGAAAGAAAGGAGTAAACGGGAAGGTAGAGACCGTCAAAGCAAGGCTAGTAGCTAAAGGTTATACCCAGAAAGAGGGGGTCGATTATGAAGAGACATTCTCGCTAGTAGCCATGTTTAAGTCTATTAGGATTCTCTTATCCATTGCTGCCCATTTCGATTATGAAATATGGCAAATGGAGGTCAAGACTGCATTCTTGAATGGCAATCTTGACGAGAGCATCTATATGATGCAACCAGAGGGATTCGTGTCTCCAGATCAAGAGCAAAAAGCTTGCAAGTTGCAAAGGTCCATCTATGGACTTAAGCAAGCATCTAAATCTTGGAACATCAGGTTTGATGATGTGATCAAAACCTATGGCTTTGAGTAGAACGTCGATGAGCCTTGTGTCTACAAGCGCATTATTGACAAAAAGGTAGTTTTCTTAGTCCTATACGTGGACGACATCCTACTCATTGGGAATGATGTGGGAATGTTATCTGATGTAAAGGGCTGGCTGGCTAGCCAATTCCAAATTAAAGATTTGGGAGAGGCGAGTTATGTTATAGGGATCCAACTTATAAGGGATTGTAAGAACAAACTCATAGCACTGTCTCAAGCATCGTATATCGATAAGATTCTTGTGCAATTTTCGATGCAGAACTCCAAGAAAGGTAATTTACCTTCTAGGCATGGAGTTCACTTGTCTAAGGAACAGTGTCCTAAGACACCTCAAGAAGTTGAGGATATGAGACGTGTACCCTATACATCAGCAGTATGTAGTCTCATGTATGATATGTTATGCACGAGATCGGACATCTGCTATACAGTGGGAGTAGTCAGCAGATACCAGTCCAACCCAAGATTGGATCATTAGGTTGCTGTCAAGACTATTCTCAAATATCTTCGGAGAATGAGAAACTATATGCTAGTGTATTCCGGACAGGATTTGATCCCATTAGGATAAACAGATTCTGATTTTTTGTCAGACAGGGATTCTAGGAAATCCACGACTGGATCAGTTTTCACCCTAAATGGTGGAGCCATTGTGTGGAGAAGTATTAAGTAATCTTGCATTACTGACTCCACCATGGAAGCCGAATATGTAGCCGCTTGTGAAACTGCTAAAGAAGCTGTTTGGCTCCGTAAGTTCTTGAGTGATCTGGAAGTTGTTCCAGATCTGGATAAGCACATCACACTTTATTGTGATAACAGTGGTGTTGTGGCTAATTTCAAAGACCCAAGAAGCCACAAAAGAGGGAAGCATATAGAGAGAAAGTATCATATCATTAGAGAGATAGTGTAGAGAGGAAATGTGATCGTCACCAAGATAGCCTCACAAGATAATCATGCTGATCCATTTACGAAGACCTTACCGGCTAAAGTGTTTTCGGGTCACCTAGATGGTCTAGGGTCACGAAACATGCCCCACATGCTTTAGTGCAAGTGGGAGATTGTTGGGGTTTATGCCCTAAAGATGTAATTTGTAAATGGATTTATGAAATAAATAAAAAGAAATTTTCAATTCATTCTTGTTATGTTGTTTATTTTATAACTTGTGCATATATTAACGTCCTATATTGCTGGATGTAATCTCGAACTGTGCATATGAGTGTCATATACGGATGGATACAATAAGAGACGTGCAATCTAAAGAGTCCATAGTTAGCAAATAAAGCTGAGAACTTTATTTGTGGTTAATCTATAGCTGCGGTCCATTCCGTAATGTATGGTGATTCTATCCTAAATCATTCATATGAGATATGGGAATAGAGGTACCTTGTATGATGTGATCATATACGACTGGGCCATGATCTATATGAATCTCTCACCAAGATATGTTTACTGATGAGATTCATATATATCAACTAATGATGACTATATGTGGGTGATCTTAATCCTGATTGTTTTATCGACTCCTTCAGGTTAGATCGTGGCCTTTGATATATCATGGGTGAGATCAAATGCAATTCCTGATCAATATACTCTGTATGTTGGGATTGTGGTTTGGCTTGTGGTTGGGAAGGTATGTACACAATAGTGGAATCCACTCCTTCTTGTGAGAAGTAGATGGTAGTTCCCTTAAGGGTTGATTCGGGGCTTGGACAATATGAGCGTTCTCCTAATTCCGTGAGGAAATAGGATTTATTGTTCATTTGAGAATCAATGGTACTTAAAGGATATATGTAATTAGAGGGGTATAACGGACATTATGACCCAGCTCTAATTATGAACTACTGTAGAGGATCACACCATGTGTAATAGCTATATCGATGGACACCGAGTTGTATCGGTCTGTGTAAAAGCGTCTACAGTTGAGAGAGTGCAGCTTCGGGTTTTTAGTGGAATAACACCAGAGTTAATAATCAAGGAATATTAATTAAAGAGTTTAATTAATGATTCCAAAGATTATTGGAGCTCAAAATACTATGGGTCCATTAGGTCCCCTTGTTGGCCCGATCGATTTAGGTAACAAAGGTCACGGTTAATTGATTGGATTGTCCAATTAATTGTGTTACGAAAGTGACAAGTATTTATTCAGGGATTAATTGAATAATGGGATTATTTAATTAATATATTAATAATTAAATTAATTAAATAATTAGATTATTTAATTAATGAATTAATAATTATGAATTATTAAATGGAGGTTGTGGGTTCAAATCATAACTAAGACATAAAATAATTAGATTATTTTATTCTTTAAGAAGTATAGTATTTAAGTTTAAGTCAACTAGGGTTATGTGGAAGTTAGAATCATGTTCTACCTATTACACCTAAATACTAATTATCTTTTAAATATATAAAGAAATATTTGGGAAAAGATAATTATCTAGTTCTAAAAATATATAACGATATATTTATAAAATTAGATAAGAGAGGGAAATAGTCTTTGATATTTTTTTGATTTGAACGACACACACAAAAGTGAAAAGAAAGTGTGTCTTGTGTGCATGCGAGTAGAAATAGAGAAAAATAAAATTGGTAGGCGTGCTCTTTTGATATAATATATATATATATAAGAGATTATTTTTTAAAAAAGAACTAGAATTGTTTTTGTTTTGTTTTTTCTTTGAAGTAATTGTTTCTTCTTCTTTTCTCTACAATACTTTTATTATATGTTAATTAATCAAGGGTTAAGGTTCTTCCTTTTAAAGAAAAATTTTTGAAATAAACAAACCAAGTTTTTCACTTCCGCCGCGTGTTTTTCACTACAATTGGTATCAGAGTCTGATTGTACCCTTTATTAATTGATGTATATATACATGGATCTATTTCTTTTTACTGTAAATATGCATGTTTTAGAAAAAGATGGCACTCTAGGTATTCGCATATATTACATGAGAATGTATGGATATATATGTTTTATAATATGGTTTGTTATTGCTCGATTTTGGTCCTAGAATTTCAATGTAATTTTTGTTTGGAGTTGTAACAAGAAGGGTGGTCTATCATTGCCATAATTTCCTTTTTGATAGTTGTTAAGTTTTTTTTTTTATCGTTATAATATAAAAAATAAAAATAAAAACTGATGTAATATATTCAACTTTCGAAAATTCAAAGAATTGAAGAATTGGAAGCAGAAAAAGAAGCAACGGAGGAAGGTCGCGGTAGCCCGTGCACGCAAGGCAGTCATGCAAGCCTTCGGGTGCTAGCGTGGTGCTGCGCATGGGGCAGCTGCATATGGATTTTGGCGCGCAAGAGTTTTGATGGACCACAGCTTGATGACTTGATCGCCAAGTTAGGGTTTCTTGCATTTCAAACAAATGTAATTTACTTGCTTTTCTAGGATGGACCAAAATTGTGGCTATTTATTTTTCGTAATATTACAATGTTTGTCATTGTTTGATAACATGTCATATAGAATAGGAATGCCACTCATATATCTCTTTTGATATGAACATGCATTGAATGGTTTAGGTATCTAATTGGCATCTAGATAATTTGGTAAATCATTCTATGGAATTTTATCGCACGCCTTAAACAATTGAGTGGGAGAAGGTGTTTTGAACACCTATGGCCTCCAAGATAAGTTGAGCTTTATGTTTTATGTGATAACCCCCCAAGGGATATCCATGAATGGAATTTAGCAAGACACTTCCTTACAAGGATAGACTAGACAATTGACTCAAACAATATCTACTCTCAAAAGAGAGATTTTCGCGAGGGAATATATTGAAGGTCGATAACTTGGTAATACACTCAATGTGGTTTTATTGATACCCTCCCAAGAGTTCTTGTCAATATAAATCGAAAGCCTAAATTGAAAATGCTGGTTGTTATGGTAACAATTAGTTGGGACCTAGTCCAACTAGTAAATGGTGCGAACTCCCAAAGGAGGTGTGACATTTATGGATGTTGGATCACCGTTGAATTTTATGATTGAATTACATAATTTAATTCAAGATAAATATTCAAAAGTGTTATATCATGATTGTTTACTTATATAATTTTTGTTTTATTAAGAAATCATGATCCCATCCCTAATTAACATCCTAAAAGATAATACTTTAACTAGTGATAATTATGTCATATGGAAAAAGGAAAATTGGACAGTTGTTGCAATATGAAAAGCATAAGTTTTTTCTGTCTAAACCTAAACCACCTACTCATACTAATGAATCTAATGAGGTGCAAATAAATGAGTATAAGCAGTGGGAGACCTCATATAAGATGGCCAAATGTTACATTATGGCCACCATCTCCGACGTGTTGCAACAGCAACATGAAAGGATGAGTTCTGATGCCGATATAATGATGTCTCTAGAGGATATGTTTGCTAGGAAGTCCAAGACGACTAAGAGAGAGGAAGTGACTGATTTCATGAATTTTAGGATGAAACCTGGATAGGCTGTGAAAGATCACACGATGAAGGTTATAGCACATCTCAACATTACTGAACTCAATGGTGCTGAGATAGACGGTGAGACGAAAATTGACATGATTGTCAACTCACTGTCAGATTTCTTTGATCAGTTTAAGTTGGACTACACCTTGAATAATAAAGAATACACCTTGCAGGCCCTGATGCAAGATGTTCAAAGCACCGAGAAGATCTTTGTGAAAGGCAAGGGTCAAGAGATTCATACTGTTGGTAAAGTTGCTACTGTAAAGACTCGTAAGAAGGTCAAGAAACAACAGAAGAAAAAGCAACTTGGGCGTACCAAGAAGGGGTTCCAGTAAAGGAAAAGACTGAATGAGAATGAATTCAAATTGCCTTTAGGCAACGGAGTATTGGTTTTTACCAATGCAGTGGGAGATATTATAGTTAATTTAGATTCTAGTAGGCATTTAGATTCTAGTATGCATTTAGATTTGATAGAAGTTTATTATGTACCTCAATTCAAGAGGAATTTAATTCCAGTTTCTTGTTAAAATAAATTTGGATATTCGGTTACTTTTAAAAAAGATTTTATTATTAGTAAGAATGACAAATTTGTTTGCAAAGGTACATTGGAAAACGGCTTATTCCATTTGCATAGAAATATCTCTCACTTGTTAGACACGGAATCAACGCAGCCTAATCATAAAAGAGTAAAATTATCAAAAGATGAAACCTATCTATGGCATTTGCGCCTAGGTCATATTAACCTTGATAGGATCAAAAGATTGGTTAGTGATGGACATTTAAGTGACTTAAAGGTTGATGATCTACCAACTTGTGAATCTTGTCTGGAAGGTAAGATGACCAAAAGGCCGTTCACGACCAAAGGCACAAGAGCCATTGAATGTTTAGGATTAACAAACACTGATATGTGTGGTCCTATGAACATTCAAGCTAGAGGTGGATATGAGTACTTCATCACTTTCATGGATAATTACTCAAGATTTGGATATGTGTATCTCATGAGACATAAGTCTGATGCTTTTGACATGTTCAAAGCATTTAAAGCCGAAGTAGAAAATCAGCTTGAGAAACACATAAAAATCTTAAGATCTGATAGTGGTGGAGAATATCTATCTGGTGAGTTTCAACAATATCCTATTGATAATGGTATAATTTCTCAGCTTTCTGTGCCAGGTACACCTCAGCAAAATGGGGTGGCAGAAAGGAGAAATAGAACTCTTTTGGACATGGTTAGGTCTGTGTTGAGTTATTCAACGCTTCCAAATTCTTTTTGGGGATATGCCTTACAAACTGCTATGTAGATTCTAAACGATGTACCATCTAAGTCGGTTCCTAAAACATCACATGAGTTGTAGACTGGATGAAAGCCTAGTTTACAACATTTAAGGATATTTGGATGTCCTGCACACATGTTAAAAGGAAAGACAGAAAAGATGGAGTCCCGTCCAGAAACATGGATATTTGTGGGGTATCCAAAAGGAACCAAAGGATATTATTTCTATAGTCCTTCAGATCTTAAAGTATTTGTTTCGACAAATGCTAAATTTCTGGAAAGGACTATTTGAATAATTTTTGCCTAAGAGTAGAATTGTCCTGAATGAGTTTTCAGAAGATACAATTCCACAAGAGGTTTCACAACCTTTCCCAATTGTAAATTCCGCACCATCACAAGATCAACAACCTACCATTCATCTTCGTAGTGGGAGGGTTAGTATACAACCTGAGAGATACATCTGTCTAGGAGAATCTGTAGAGAATCTCTCAGACGACGATGATTCCTACATGTACAAGGAAGCTATGGAGGATGTTGATTGTCGCCATTGGCAAAAGGCAATGCAATCTGAAATTGAGTCTATGTATTCAAACAAAGTCTGGTCTCTTATAGACTTGCCTAGAGGGATAAAACCCATTGGGTGCAAATGGGTATACAAGAAGAAAAGAGGAATGGATGGAAAGGTGGAAACCTTTAAAGCTATATTGGTAGCTAAAGGTTACACACAGAAGGAAGGTATCTATTATGAGGAAACCTTCTCTCTTGCGGCAATCCATTAGGATACTCTTATCCATTGCGGCATATCTAGACCTAGAGATTTGGCAAATGAACGTCAAGACAACTTTCCTTAATGGAAGTCTTGATGAAAGCATCTATATGATGCAACTAGATGGATTCATTGAAAAGGGTCAAAAGGAAAGGGTATGCAAGTTGCAAAGATCCATATATGGATTGAAGCAAGCATTCAGATCCTGGAACATAAGGTTCGATCAAGCCGTGAAAAGTTTTGGATTTATTCAAAACCTTGACAAACCATGTGTATACAAAAGGATTAAAGGCGACAAGTTGGTTTTTCTAGTTCTTTACGTTGATGATATACTACTCATCGGAAACGATGTATGTGTATTGACATCAGTAAAAGAATGGTTAGCAAAACAATTTGATATGAAGGACTTAGGAGAAGCAAGTTTTATTCTTGGTATCCAAGTAATAAGGGATAGAAAGAATAGAACGATTACATTATCCCAAGCTCCATACATAGATAAAATCTTGTCTAGGTTCTCCATGCAAGATTCCAAGAAAGGTATATTACCTTTCAGACATGGAATCAAACTTTCTAAGGAATAAGTTCCAAAGAATGAGCATGAAGAGCGATTCATGAATAGGGCTCCATATGCCTCGGCTGTTGGAAGTCTCATGTATGCAATGCTCTGCACTATACCAGATATTTGTTTTGTTGTTGGCATAGTTAGTAGGTTTCAATCGAAACCTGGTCCTGATCACTAGACGGCAGTCAAGCATATTTTCAAATATCTCAAGAGAACGAGAGATCATATGCTTGTATACTCTAGAGGGGATTTAATTCTCGTTGGGTATACAGATTCTGATTTCCAGTCAGATTCTGACTCCATGAGATCCACATCAGGATCTGTGTTTACTCTTGGAGGAGGGGCGGTCATATAGAGGAGTATCAAGCAATCATGTATTGCTGATTCCACCATGGAAGCTGAGTATGTTGCCGCATGCGAAGCTGCTAAAGAGGCGGTCTGGTTTCGCCAATTCTTGATTGACTTGGAAGTGGTTCCTGATGCGAATAAGCAGATCACTATCTATTGTGACAATAATGGAGCAGTGGCTAATTTGAGAGAACCAAGAAGTTATAAGAGAGGCAAACACATTGAAAGAAAGTATCATCTTCTGAGGAAAATTGTGCATAGGGGTGACGTGACGATTACCAAGATCGCGTCAGCAGAAAATCTAGCGGATCCCTTCACAAAGGCTCTTCCACAGAAAAGTTTTGATGGGCATCTAGAGAACATGGGGATGAGAGATATGACACATTTGCTATAGCGTAAGTGGGAGATTGTTAGAATTATGCTCAATAGCAAGAGTGTAATGAAGTATTTGACAATCTTTTCATATTAATAAAGTGATTTCTAGTTTAACAAATCTTATAACATTTATAGTTTAATTATTATAATTGTCAAAAGTAAATAATCATAAGGTCAAAAGACTATGAGAGATAAAGAATTGTTCGTACATTTGGATATGTATGAGGTAGACACAATTCTTTAGTTAGTCTTGAATAATATTCACAACTTAAGATAAAGGTTGGGCGCCTTTATCTTGTTAAAGTTGTAGATTCTTTTGCTAGCATTTGAATGGGATCAAATGTGTTATGATGAGTCTAAAATCATCAAAGTGTGGTGTCTTTGGGCAAAAGGATCTAGTGCACTGAGTGCATTGAATAGGATCATAGTGAAATACTTTATCCAGAACCGTCAATGGATAAAAGTCTTCACTTAAAGACAATCGAAGAGTCTATCTCAATCCTGAGATAAATGATGGACTTATGGTTGCAAGTGTTATCATTTGAGCTATCAATGAGTACGATTATATAGCATAGTCTATCCTCGATAGTTTGGTGGTATTCATTTGTTAATCGATAGAGTATTTCATATATAGATATGGACATCGTGGCTCCATTTATTAAATGAGAGTAGAATATCATCATATGGATGTTTTGAGGTATTGGATATTAAATCTTAACGTTAAGTTTTCAATAGTGTCTATTGAAATATGGTTTCTGGACAAGTCAAAATATCCAAGTTCAAAATGTGGTCATATGGGTAAATATGGTAACTTGGAGAGCTATAGGCGGTCTATGAGCTTTTGGCGATTACTGATATTCTTCACAATGATACACTATCTCCATTAAGATTGTATAGGGTAAGAATGAGCAATAATAACGTATTCTATCTTTATTTAAGAGTTCAATTTTAGTTCTTTAGTGGAATGAACTAAAATTAATAGATCGAACCTAAGTGAATCATTTGTTGATTGTGATTAGGTTATGTCTATTGGAGCTTAAATTTAAATAGCCCGTCAAGATCCCCAATTCACACGAACTTGCATGGATCACTTGATATATTCTACCTGACCAATTTATGGGTCCATCTAGAATTGTATTAAGGGCATGTGGACTTGTTTCTTTTAGTAAGAATGGGTCTAGTTCACATGTGGACTTTTTATTAAGGTCCAATGGATTTAATAAAATAGAAAAAACAATATTGGCCCTTATATATTGGCTTGGGCGGCAAGGGGCTATTTATTAGTCTTATATATTGTTTTTATTTTATTATTTAATTAAATAGAAATTAATTAATTTATTAATTAATTAGTTATTTAATTAAAAGTCAAAATCTTTTTCCTAGTAGGAGATGGTCTCTTAGAGTCATATTATTGTTGGTAATATGATAAGTATCAAATACTATATTTGATAAATAGATAAATAATAGAAATTTATTTATCTAGTCAAATTAGGAAGTATTTGATTTCTATTAGGAAGTTTTTGATTTAGTCACAATTTAATTATATTCAATAATTGGTTATTGAATAAATACACTATTTGAGTTGGATTAGGAGTCTTGGTGTGGAAAAGAAATCTTTTTTGAAAAAGGATTCTTTGTCACCAAATAAATCCACCTAGAGATAGGATTCTTGACCACCAAGTAAATCCTCTTTAGGAAAGGATTTGTATACCTATATATATATATATATATATATATATATATATATATTATTAAATTCGGAATTAATAATGAGAGTTAAAAAAAAAGTTTTTTTTTTTAGAGAAAGAATTTTTTTTTCTCTTGCTTTGAATAAAAAAACTTCCAACTCAAGAAAGGGGTAGAATTCGGTTATAGAGAAGAAGAATAAGGAGCTTTTTATTTTCGATAGTACATTAGAAGCTTTTACATCAAAAGGCTTTATGTACAAGACCGAATTAGGGTTCACGTGAGTTTTCGATTAAAAGATTGAGAATTCACAAGTGACCAAACGTTCTTTATTTTCTCTACAAAGATTATTGTGACTAACAAAAAGAAAAAGATTTTTGTTTACATCCTCAGGTTTACAATTCAAAGTAAGGGAGCCCACACTCCTAGGTGATTCACGTTCGTGATTGGATTGGAAGATCTTGCGGATTCAATTCGAAGCAAGCGGATTCAAATCGACGCAATATCAATCGTCAAGTGAAAAAGGTACGATACTTTTATTATATGTTAATTAATAAAGGGTTAACGTTCTTTCTTTTAAAGGAAAATTTTTGAAATATACAAACCAAGTTTTTCGCTTCCGCCGCTTGTTTTTCCTTACAAAAAGGAGAGTTCAATGGGCAGCTTGGTCAAATCTGTGTGATAGTAAAGGGGATGAGGGTTTAGGTTTCAAAGACTTGGTAGTTTTCAACCAGGCGAAGTTAGCAAAACAAGGGTGGAGATTAATTAAAAATCTGGACACGTTGGCAGCAAGGGTGATGCATGGATGTTACTTCTCAACCTCCAATTTCTTGGCATCGGATTTGTCTTCAAAAGGGTCGTATGTGTGGCAAAGTCTGTGTTAGGGTCGTGAATTGCTGAAGAAGGGGGTTAAGTGGCGGGTGGGGAACGAAAATTCTATCTCTATTTATAATGGCAAATGGATTCCCAGACCATCTGAATTTATGGTTTACTTGCCTAAAGTCCACAAGGATGTTAATTTGGTGTGTCATTTGAAGACTCCGTCCGGATGTTGGGATGGTCTGCAGATTCAAAAATTATTAATTGATAGTGATAGTGTGGACATTGTTTCCATCTCTGTTAGTAATGTGCAGAGGGAAGATTCACTTAGTTGGCATTTCTCGAGCAATGGGAATTACACGGTTAGAAGTGGTTATAAGTTGGGCGTCGATTTATTACAGCAGCATCTTTCGAGCTCTTCAGGAAGTGTTGGGGCGGGATCCTCATGGAATGACTTGTGGAAAATTGATGTTCCTCCTAAGATTAAAGGATTCATCTGGAAGGCTTGTAAAATTTGGATTCAAACCCTAAGGAATCGTTTTAGAAGGAAAATAGCTGGGGATGGTTATTGTCCGCTATGTTATTGTTGTCATGAGACAACAACCCATGCCCTGTGAAGATGCAAGGCCCTGAAGGCAATAAGGAAGGATTCTAGGATGCTAAGAGCATCTCCCACCCATCTCTATATTCATCTCTCCAAGACAATTTAGAGATGGAGCTACTCCCACCCATCTCTAAATTGTTGTCTCCAACATAATTTTTTAGAGTTTCTATTCCATCTCTAAATTGCATCTCTAAATTTAGAGAAGCACTGTTTCATCTCTAAATTCACTTTTCAAAAATTTTTATTCCATTTATATCCTTTCACATTTTCCATTAAATTCAATTAATGTATAATAAATTTTAATTTATACATTATATTAACATAAAAATTATACCATTAGAAAAATCTTATATAGATCTTTAAAATGAGTCCAATATTGAATAATTTTTTATTTACCATACTTTATCATTTGTTCTTCATATTATTATTTTGTTATAATTTTCTCTTTAAAAATTGTTTTATGTTATAAAAAATAAATCTATTATTATATTGATAATTATAAGTTAGTAATACAATAAAAACCGAAACATTGTATTGAAATAATAAATATTAATATTAAAAATTACAATAACATAAAAATATTAAAATAAGGATAAAAAAAAACAAAAACTTAAATAATAACAACATAACATATGATAATGTCCAAAGACATTAATATTTTGGAAAGACATTAATATTTTGGAAAGTCATCCAAATGACTTTCATATCCACCTGAATTGTGAGTGTTTTTTTCTAAAATTTCCATCTTCTTCCTTCGAAAAAATTCACATTCGTTGAGATTTTTAATGGAATCCAAATCTATCATTATAATTTTATTCTCTTCACAATCACGTCGAATCGCTTCACGTTCACGTAAAATCTGTAATTTTGTTGCCTCATGTTGAACTTGTAACACTTGGAGTTGACCATACTTTTCCGACTCTTTTTTCTTCTCCCTTATATGATTTTTCAAACACTCTTTTAGTTCTTTGCTATCTTGAACTAGAGACTCAATCAGTAATTTCAAGACTTCATTGTAAGATATAAAAAAATAAAAACAAGGAAGCTCACATTGAACTTCGTAATGTATTGATTGATCATTTGTGGGATCAATATGGTCACTATGTTGATTGATATTTGTACTTTTAATGTAGTGTTGTTTTTCATTAATTTGTTTTTCATTAACAAATTAGTAACAAATACTCCAAATAAATTGATGGGTGGTGTATTTATTTATTAGTAAGATATTTATAAATTCATACACTAATAAAACATTATATTTTAAAAAAAGTAAAAAACAAATACAAATGTTATTATAAATAATATTTATTAAAATTTAGTTTAATAATAATTTATTAAAGAAACTAAATAATAATAAAAATATAAGTTATTTGAGGATATAAATAGAAATAGGGATAGAGATAGAGATAAGAACAGAGAGTGTGGTGGGAGTGAAAATTTGTTAGAGATGAAATCTGGGAGGAATATTTCATTTTAAAACTCTATTTTAAAGATAGAGATAGAAATGGGTGAGAGATGCTCTAACAATTTAGACATGACGCCGGTTCGGTTCGAACCGGCGAACCGAACCGGAACCGCCGGCCAAAAATCGGAACCGAAACTGGAAAATCCAGTTCTGGTTCCGAAACCGAACCGGGAACCGGGAACCGGTACCGGGCGGTTCCGGTTCCGGTTCCGGTTCTGGTTCCCCTTTTAAGGAACCGTCCGGTTCGAACCGGTGGTTCCACCAATTTTTTTTTTCTTTTAATTAAAAAAAAAACTTTTGTCCCCCTTTGAATTCTTAATAATATTTATGTGAAATGCTAAGAAGAGTCGAAGAACATGCAAGCCTTGTTATGTGTTTGTGTGATCATCATCATCATCTCATGAGTAGTGGTGGTGGACCTGGTGGTGCTTCCATGGAGGAATTTTTATTTCATTCACATCAGACCATAGTCATAACCAACTCATTGTAACGTCCCAATGATATATATTTTGTATTACAACTGTAAATGAGAATTGAAATCACAATATCACAATCAACATCAAAATCTTTAATATATATCTTAAGTAATTAGTATTTATTTCTCGTGGTCTGCATCTGCAACTCTGCAGAGAAAATTGGTACCGAAATGATAAGTCCATATATGCCATTGTTGCATAGAAAATTGGTACCACTATGAAAAGTCCATGCATGCCATTGCCATTTTTAAACAAGTTTTCGATCTCTTACATATCTTTCTTGTGGATGATAAAGGAAAATAAACATATTTGGATAAGAGTTATGGGTCCCAACCCAATACTATACAATGTCTTTTTTAATATTTATTTTTTTTATAAATAAAATGTTATTTTTTTAAAAAAAAAAAAAGGGGGAACCGAACCGGAACCGGCAGTTCCGATTCTAGTTCCTCCGGAACCGGAACCGGAACCAGCGTCATTGGTTTGTAAAAAATCAATTTGTTCATAGTATAGGGAGAAAATTTGGTTTAGATGTGATAGCATGGTGGCAAGTTTTTTGGGGAGATTTTTGGTTGACAAATGAAACAGAGAGGAGCGGCCTCCTATGGAACCTGCGTATTATTATTGAACTTTTCCTAAATATTCCCACACCAATAAGAGGTCTATTGTTATTATTATTATTGAACTTTTCTGCGAATTGATCATTGGTTTGATAAAACCAAAAAATTAAATAAAAAAGAAATGGAAAAAGTGAGGAACTCTTCAAAAAGATAATTGTGTAACCATTAAAATCCATTTTCATGTAGAGTAATACTACTTTGCTTAAATAATGTTGCATCACAATAATCCATTCATTTAAATCAAACAAATCTAATACAATCTAATTGAATGGATCATTATAATTCCACATCATTTGAGCACTGAACACCAAATTTAAACAAAGTAACATTATTCTTTCATTTATTAGGTTATAAAACTATAAACAAAGTTGAAAAATTACCCAACGACCAATTATGTAAGTACCAAAACCAATTGGTCGATTATGAAGAAAAAGTGGACTACTAGAATTAATAACCGAAAAAGAAATGTTATGCAGATTTAATGCTACCAAATTCTACTCCATGACTAGTCATAGTAGTTTCTCTCGTACCTATATTATAAGATTGTGGATCCTCATCCATCAATCTAAAATTAATATAATATTAAAAATAAAATAAAAAATTTCAACTGCACAACTGTACAATCTAGCCAATTCTATTTCTCTTGTGATGTATAACAAAAATAGAGGAGGAGATATAGCCGAAGAAAAAAAGCTCTGAGATTTGATCAAAATAAAAAATAATCATATGATTTTTATTAAATTTCAACCATGGGACAGTTTTTCAAATTCTTCTCATATTGATCAAAATAAAAAATAATCGTATGATTTTATTAAATTTCAACCATGGGACAGTTTTTCAAATTCTTCTCATATTTAATGTCCACAGTAAGTATTTTATAAACACTAGTTTGTATCCCGCACGATGTGTGGGAACCGTAAAACAATATAACGTAATTGTTATCAAATTTTTTATTATTATCATATGATAAATTTTTTTAAAGAATGGCAAAAGAAATTTAAATAGTTATTAATATTCTTAAATATATGTAAGTGTGAATAGAGTAATAGTGTATTTATTATTGATGATGATAATATTAATAAGAATTTAAATCCAAAGTTACCTCACATCAACATGTGACGTTAAATTTTCTCATATCAATAAAAATACTATCATTTAATTGAAATAACCAAAATTATATTTTTATATTTCTAATACATGACAAATGTATAATAATAATAATAATAATAATTTATTTATTTACATTGATTTTTAAATGGATTCAAATGATATTAAGTTCAATAATGAATCTAACTTTTTACGTAATTGTAAATTTTTAATTCTTAAAAAGTTGTAAATGTTACATTGAAAGATAAAAAAAAAAAATACGAATAAATTTTAAAATATAAATAACGTACGCACATCATATAGGCTATAAACTATAATATGTAATAACAGAAATCTTGATGACACATGTCATCCATTGAGACTGAGTCCATTAATGTCTATAGCTATTACAGTGGTTATATCTTCTTCTCATAATTCACCGTTTCATTTAATATCATAAATAATCTCACATAATATATTTTAAAAACAAAAACCTTTGTTGCTTCAGTTGCCTTCCGTTAATATTCTTTAAAAAAAAAATTCTTTGTAAATAACTAATAAACTCCACATTTTCCGTTTTGTTGCTTCAATAGTCTTCCATTAATATTCATTAAAAAAAATTCTTTGTAAACAACTAACAAACTCTTCGTTTTCCATCCTATTAACTTTCCTTTGTTTGCCTACAAAATAACACTATGTTATGCTCATTTGGTTCGAGATTGTAATAACTTACCAAATATTATAAAATTACATAGATAACTAATTAACAATATTTTTTTTGAAATATTACAACTAATTAACAATACTTAAAAATAAGCTAATTAATACGGATTTATGTCTTGTTGGCACAAAATAAAATAAAATTATCGCTTATCTTTTAAAATTATCAAATAATGTAATACTTCAAAAAAAATACTTAATAGTTAAAAATCAGTTATGAGATTGGTTGAAAGAATTTATTCATTATCTCATTAATTATGTGATTGCCTCTTGATTATCAATTGATTTTTGATTTAGAAAAAGAAATTATATTATTAAAAATATTACAATTAATAACTTACCAAATAATATAATGTAAATTATATACATAACTAATTAACAATACTTTTTTTTTGAAATATTACAACCAATTAACAATACTTAGAAAAAACTGATTAATAAGAATTGATAGCTTGTTGGGAAAAAAATTATGGCTTGTCTTTTAAACTTACCAAAATATTGTAATAATTTAAAAAAAAACATAATGATTAAAAATCAATTATGAGATTGGTTAAGAGAATTCATTTACTGTCTCATTAATTATGTGATTGCCTCTTGATTACCAATAGTTTTTTTATTATCTTACAAAAAAAACATTATTTATTACCAAAAAATATGAGTGAATTTCATATATTTAGAAAGATAATCTATTGAATTGAATGTAATAATTAATGTTTTTAATTTGTTACCATTAATATTTGATTAAAACTTATTATTTTAATATACAAAAACATTATCATTAATACATTACCATTGACATATTTTTAAAATTTACCATTAATTCCATACAAAATGAATTACCATTATTTTGACATTACAATTGAAATTGATATTAAAAAAAATAATAGATAAAATTGGTAATTTATTGACAATTGGAATATTTTAATTTGTAGTATTTAACCAATCTGATCATTAGTTAGCTCTAAGCATTTGAATAAGTTGACTAATAAGTTGAAATTAAAAAAAAAATTCATTTTATCTTTAAATTTCACTTGTCAAAGTACTTATTGCAATTCGAGGTTTATTATAAAAAAGATAGAATACTATTTGAATATAGTACTATGTAGACTAAATAAGCCTAAAACAAAGTCACGTTGTTCTAATCAATCTATTTATGACCTCAAAATTCAAATGCTTATTAATTCCACTTTTTTTCCTGAAAAAAAAAATAACTTTCAAAAAACTTAACAATTTTAAAATATCAATTACCTTATATCAAAGACTTTGTATTGATGATGTATATTAATTCTTTATTTTGTCATAACCTGTGTACTTAAAAAAAAATTAATTTAAAAAGTATACAAATTTACTGTTTTTGTCTTAAAGAAATGTAATAATTTTTAATATATATATTTTTTACTAAAAAGATAGAGAGCAGTCAAATTTCAATTAATGCAATAAATAAATTTCAATTCACCTATATAATAAATTAAACAACCTCCATTTCTATATCCATATAATATACAAATAAAAAGGCAATCAAGAGTCCTTAAAAAAAGCAATCAAGAGGCAAACAATAAATCACATAATCAATAGGTAATCAAGAAAAAATCTCGTAATTAATTTGATAATTAATAAATTCGGTTAACCATCCCATAATTGATTTTTAAACAATGAATAATAATTAATATTCATAATTGCAATCAAATTGTCAATTCACATGTTTTGTTGAGATCTTGAGGATCAGATTTAGATTATTCTATATATATATATATATATATTAATTAGTTTTGAAAAGTATTTAGCTATTACCATTTATAAAAAAAAGTATTTCGAGTAAATTAGGGTGTATTCAGAGGTTTATATATACAAAAACCTGTTTTGTTTTTTGATATATAAAAACATTTATTCTAGAAATAGTTGTAGTTTTTTTAAAACTCCATGGAGGTTGTTGTCAAGCCTAGTGATAAATTAATTTATTTTTCCACACTTATTTTCTAAGGACATTCCATTTTTTTAATAAACTCACTTTTATTTATTTTTCACGCATCCTCTCATATATGATTCAATACAAAAATAAAAAAGGTGAAAACTTTTATTGAGATGTAAATAACTAAATATTAGTGGAGTTATTTTTATTTATTATTGTACACAAAAATTTATTTATTACCATTTATAAAAAATAATGAGTGAATTTCATGTATTTAGAAAAAGAATCAATTGAATTGAATGCAATAGTTAATGTTTTTAATATCTTACAATTAATATTTGATTAAAAATTATTATTTTAAATTTTTATTATGTTATATTAATATATTACTATTGATATCTTTTTAAAATTTATCATTAATTCCGTATCAAACGGATTACCATTAATTTGGTATTTACAATTGATATTTTATTTGTTTCGAAAAATATGTATTAATTATCATTTATTGTATAAAAATAATTAAAATTCAATTTTTTTTTGAAATAATCATAGTGCATTTAATGCATATTTAATACATTATAAAAAAACAAAAATAAAAGAAAACAAAAAGGTTAAAAATAGAAGGAAAAAAAAAACTATAAAAAATATGTGTAAATTTCCTTATAAAAAATCTTGGTAGATACAATTTTTTTTATTTTTTTATTTTTGAAAGAGACAATACATTGTTAGATTTAGAACCAAAGACTACAACCCTAATATTTATCTATAGTGGTAGTTTGTCTATCGAATCCATCAGCATCTCACAAATCTTAACCGGCCCATTTATTTTCCAGCATTGGTGGTGATGAGCAGGATACTAGCCTTACCGGAGGGTTGCATATCGAACAACAGCTAATTGAAAATCCAAGTCTGCTAAAGTTAAAATTCTTTGTTTCAAGTTTTGTTAATTAAAACAAACATGATAAAGGTACTGACATACATCACAACAATAATCAATCCAAGATTACATTTTTAACAAAAAGATAAGAAAATGATACCTGAAAATGATGTAACTTTTTGCAAGAGACATTTGGCAATCATAATAACCAAAAAAAAAAAACTAATAGATTAATATATTCAACTAAATATTAAAAAAAAATCGGTAGAAATTATTATCACCTCTCAATACCATCCAATACCCCACTGTTTGGGTGTTGAGAGTCAATGGGATGAGTTGGAAAAAAAATGAGATTTTAGATGGTTTTTATAAAGAAAATCGAGGAAGATGAGAGGAATGTTGGTTATTATGATTATGTGGTTTAATTGAATAAACTTAAAGTTTATTCAAAATAAGAATATTATTGGGTTTTGTGGTTTTTTTTTTTTTGAAAGGATGCTGTAAATGTCAAAAAAAAAGGCTATAGGAAGAGTTTAAACAATTATTTTTTTATAATTGTAATCAAATTGTCTATTCATATTGCCTTATTAATATATATATATATATATATATATATGTAAGAAATGAATGCAGCTCATTCACAGCAACACGTGGTATTGTGAGGGTCAGCTTTTATATTTTATATAGATGTATAATAAGTATTTTCATTTATACTGTGTATAAGTATATTTTATGGACAAAGATCCCTGTTGAACTTGGTTTGTGCTGAGCGTTACTGACCTTTATGGGATCCACTTACACGCGGTATTAAAAATAACGGAGGGCTAAGATTTGTTAGTTTTTTTTTGTTATTTATTATCCTTGTACAACGTCGTTTTAATCGGCCAGAGAAACCATTTCCTGTCTTCTCCTTTTCCCTTCTAATCAAATATTTTCTCTGTTAAAATATCAACAAGAATTGCATAAGATTTATTTATTATCTATATTCAAATCACAAATATGTTTCCAATTAACTTATTGCCAAGAAGATCCTCATCACTTATAATTGAGGTAAATCAAAAAAATTTAAATCAAAGCTTCACTTTTGAAGAAACCCAAAAATCTATCTTCAAAATTACGAAGAAACCCAACACACAGAGAAAGAACAAAAGCCAACACAAATAGAGAAAGAACAATCAAAGCTTCATTCTTTTAGAGGGATTAGGAAAGTGGGTTATTGGGTATGAAATATTATCTGTGCAATTAGAAGTATACAATTGATGGAGTTAGGATGTGCAGAAATGGAGAGAGAGAGTAGGAAGTATTAGTGGTGGAACCGTGGAAGTATTTCTCTTCGGCAACTTGATTGTGTGTTGTAATCACAAAATCTTTTGATAATATGATTTTTTGATGAATTGAGAAGAAATTGAAGTGGAGGAGGCATGAGTGAATTTGGATGTGAACAAGTGTCTTTTAGGTTAGATCAGAATAAAAGAAAATTCATATAAAATCCTAGCCTTCTATTTGTTTTGTTACCATGTGTAAGCAGATCCTACAAAGATCAACAAAGCTCGACACAAATCAAGTTCAGTAGAAGATTCTTATCCATATTTTATATTATGTATATTCGAACTAAACATATAGCGTTTAATTATTACAGGTACGGTATAGCCGAAACATTTGTTGTCAAAATTTAGTCAAATAGTTCTTGCAATAATTAAAAAAAAATTACTAATTTAAACTTCCTCTCTATATGAGGTATATGAGAATATAAAGGGCGGTGGAGAGAAATGGGGTGCAGCGTATGTATACATGTCGTAGAATGAATCAGATCCTCTACTCAGCTCACTTTTTTCCTCGTATTTTTAAAGTATGTGGTTGGTTATTGATAAAGTGTTAACTACATATTAACTATTCATTCATTGCAATGCTTATGTGTCATGAGATTAAGTGATGTGAAGACGATGTGAGGTGAGGAGAGAATCCAAATCCTCATAAAATTTACCACATGGCAGTATCGTATCGGAAGATACATGGGTAACACGGTGGATCCCGCTGCACACAATATTTTCCAAAGCGGTGATAAGACTTTGTTTTGATTTGAACAGTAAAAGAGGCTCCACCGTCAGATGAAGCAAAGCAAATGTATCAAACTATCCCAGCACCTGCATGAGCCGACCACATTAAATTAAGTAGGTATACATTTGGAATGGGACCCATATTGGCTATTGCATTTATAGTGTTCGAGTTTTGCTTTTGCATACCCCTATTTATGTCTGTAAACTGAATAATACTTGTAATTAAACTACTAAATTAGATTGTTAGGTATGAATCTGACATATTATTATAGAATATGATTACCTTTTAAGAAATTCAAGAGTTACAAAATGGTACATACAGAACAGAATGATTAGATAATGATTTATCACATTAACACACCATTAGGAACAAAAATGTTCCATGACTAAAGTCTAAACAAATATGATATTGACTGTATTTCATTTTATTTGTAAAAAAAATAATAATAATAAAACCCCAAAGGAATATTAAATAGACAATTATGTAGATTCTATCTATTCTAAGTAATTCTATTGCAGAAATGCAGTCAAACCCATTATGCTAATTTTTGGAAAGAGATTACTTAGGTCCCTGAGTACCAACGGGTGCACCGTTGAATATTACGTTTATGCCATCGAAGATATGATATACGACAAATTTAAATGAACGTTTATACATTTTTTATACTATAAGTCACCTCTCAACAATGTATCCGGCGCTTCAGATTTACTCCTTATATTCCATCCAAAATGTTTTATAAAAAAGAGAGCAACAAGCAATATGAAAGCATCCAAAGCTTATCAACAAATTGTAGACACACACAGAGAACAGAATATCAAAATCCTCCACCTAAATTATAATAATGTTAATATATATAATATGTATATACGTAAAAAGACATGAATATATAAACTACTGCTGCCAAACAGCTAACATCCCCTCTGTCACTGGCCTAATATTAACAAAACTGGCAGGGTGATGATCCTGTCCTCTTGCACAAAATTAACTTTTTTTTTTTCAATTCAACGATATACGCGGTTTCTTTTTCAACTTGGCAGAGAGCATAAAACATAACAGACAAAGTCCCTCGTACCGATGCATTGCAGTCCCCAAGAAGTGAAAAAGATATCATGCTGTGGACCCACATCAACCAACATAGTTCACGTCCGTCTGATCACTTATGGTGGTGATCAACGGCTTTTATTTGTCTGAAACTTATCAGAGAGATAAACCTGGCACTGTAGAACAGTGTTACCAATCCTGAAACCTGGAACCACTGTGAATGCAACTCTTGGGTCTGATTCCTCAAATGCAAGAAATGCTTCTTCTGCTATGCTTTCCATGTAAACTTCTGAGAATCTACAATCTTTGTTTACCTGAAAGATTGATGCTTCAGGATTGAAAGAGAATGCCAAGCAATGTAGAAGCCAAACCCTTTTCGCCATTTCGGTAAACGCTGTAAAGAATCCTGTATCAGGAAATTCACCAGAATTCACCAGGTTACGCTGACTAAGATTGCCGGAAAATGATGATTCCATCTTGGGGTGAACCAATTGCAAGTACTTGGCGCGGCAAAACTTTGCGAATGTTGATTTAGGCTTCCAGGATAGGAATTCTTTAGCTTTCACAGTTTTCAGTTCCGAAAATTTCTCGAAGAAGAATTGTTGTTGTTGCTGTTTCTTTCTTTCCGGGACAGGCTCGTTCTGGAGAGAGTAGTTCGGATAATTAAATCCATCGAACATTTCCCTGCAAACAAAGGATTCAAATGCAAAACATTTGTGATCAGCTTTGTAATACACCACGCTTGGATGAATCGAATTGGCTGCCGCGTTAATATCCCAACCAGCGGATTTCATTTCTTCGATCATTAACCTGACAAAGCTTCGGATAGACTTAACAGTTTGTCGAAGAACTGTAACGAAATGGCTAGGACTTAAACTTGATATAAGAAGCTTATCGAACTCAAATAATTGACCGCTTTGATTCAATCTCTTCTCGAGCAACTTATTTTGCTTATTGGATTCGACTAATTTCTCTTTCAGGAATATGATCTCAGAGTCTTTGAGCTTCAATTGGGATTCCAACTTCTTCCCCATAATCTCATACGTCTTCGAAAGACTCTTGAGCTCTTGAATTTCAGCCGAAACCATAATCTTCTCCGGCGAAAAATCGAACTGTTTCTTCAAGTAACACTGCTTCAATTCAGACAAGTTTTTCAATTCTGAAACAACCAATTGATCAGCAGATTGAATCCCATCAGAATCATAAGGAGATTGAGCATACTGTAATTGAACATAAGATGCCTTAACAGACGAAATGCTAGCGAAAATCCTCGCGAGAAGCGCTTCCAAAGCCACTCTGTATTCAAGTTCTTTATCATCATCATCTTTGAATAACTGTGACCAAGCGCTTTTCATCTTCACAACATTATTATTGTTATCGACCTTCTCTTGGGGCCTAATTTTCTGAACTCCTCCGTCCGCCACCGGAGCAACTCCGGCGGCAACCGCCCGAAGATGAAGGACCTTTGCAAACGTTCTAGCCAATTTGCTCTTTGACGGAGTCATGGCAGAGGGTTTCACTGATTCCATCTCTGGTCAAACAAACTACAAAGACAAAGAAATTAAGAATTTAAAAAGAAGAATAAAGATTTGGATGTGGATGTGGATGTGGATGTGTATGCTGTGATGATGAAGATTGACGAGCGTGTTGTGTGGAAAGAAAATAAAAGAAAAGCGAAATATGCTTTAAACACTTAGTCGGAGGACATGGAATTTCTTTTTTGTGTTCTGGCTTCTGGGGTCTCTCTGTAAACTTTTTAAGAATTAAGAGTTTCCAAATGGCTCTCTCTTTTATTAAAAAAGAAAAAATCCAACTTTAACGCGGCAAAGAGAAAAAAGATGAACTGGGGAGATTCCAAGAACCAAAGTCACAAAAAAAATTTGGTGGAAAAATATCGTAATGAAGAAGAAGAAGAATCAAGTGGGGGAGAAAAGGTATTTGGAGTAGATCAAAACGACTCGTGGAACTTATGTAGTTTATTTATCACCACTATTCTTCCTTTTGCATTTAGTTTAGTCTTCATTGTCTTTTTTTTTTTTTAAGTCAACATATTCCTACCATTCAATTTAATGATTTTTACATTAAAAATAATTGAATAATTCCAACATAACAACTTTTTTCTCTATAGTTGAAGGAGAGACAGAATATCATTTAAATATTCACATTAACTCTACAAACCTAGCTAAACCAAGAGCCATATACAAATATTGTCTCTCCTTATTTAACCTCCTATATAAGAGAAATTCTTCCGTGTACCGGGGTGCTTGGCATTGTCTCGTGACAGCATTTCTCTTTCAGGAATCTTATAGTAATTATATTGAATATTATAGTAGCACGACCAACAAAGTTATCCTTTTCTAAGTTGAATGTTAAACTATACATACCGCAAGTGGTATACTAAAAAAATTTAAAATTAAAAAACTACATAAATTCTCCTAATGTTGGTTCAATAACACTTGAGCTGTAGCTCACTAGCTCATAATTGTACTGAAAAAATCGTCAATAAAAACCCACTCTCCAGTCTCCAACATAAGAAAAGGTGACTCATAGGATTCGTGCACTTCAAATCGACACATACAATCTCTAAAAAGAGTACTACACTGGAGTCAAAATCTGAAATCATCATTTACTCCATATACAAATGTACAAATATCACGTGGTTACCAATCAGAAGTCAGAAGTCAGAACAGAATGAATATCAAATAAATAAAAAAATCCCACCAAATAAAATATTGTCCTTTTTCGCATAAAGCATTCAAAAATTAGAAGGAAAAAAAAAAAAAAGAGCCTAGGGAGACTACATAGACAGATATATATCCGTTGGATTACAACAAGTGTTGAAAAGTGTATGGAGATTCGAGCCCTTCTCACATCATTGTAATCCAACGGTCATTATTGCAATCAGTATTCAGTAGTATCATCATACAATCAGCAGTAACTAGTGAACAATAACAATTGCCATGTCAAAATCCATAAACATTTATATCGTGAGGCCCACGTGAAATATACACATTGACGTTGATTGCCGCTTGTAATCGGCGATAAGGTAATATAAGAAAACAAATTGTAGTTTTCTATGCAAAATAAAATAAATTAAAAAATATATTTAATTAAGGTGTGTTCTAATATTTATTTCCATAAATTTTAGTCTGTATCTAAAAAGAATAAAAAATGCCACATTATCTAAATTTATATCTTCCACCGCAATTAGTTTTGGAGTGCTTGATATGATTTCTCCCTTGGACAAAAGATTTTTTTAATATGAAAAGGTTTTTTTTATTTTTTTATTTTTTTTAATTATTTGGTAAAATTCAAGAAAGCTTTGTAATATCGAAAAAAAAAAGTTGTATATCTACCTAGAAGAAACCTCAAATTTAGACTTATCCTATTAAGCTTTTTTATTTTAAAAAAGAAAATTTATAATTTTTCTAAAGGGTCCTTCTATATTAACTTAAATGTTTTGCTCAATTTTCCGAAAACAATATCTCTGTCAGCCATTTATTTATGTGCTCTTTAATCCAATAGTTGAGATATTAAAATCAAATAATTGAGTCAGAAATTTTAGTTGATATAAACTGACCATTTCCTAAAAATATATTAACATTCAATCTACATCATAACAAGTGTTATTTAATTGAATGACAAAAAATATACAATGTTTTTTAATTGAATTAAAAATTCTAATTAATAAAAACTAACTAAAAAATTTATTTCAAAATTAACTTTAATACTACGATACCTCGTCATTTGGTTATAAATTTAAACAAATAGTTTGATTAGACTAAAAACTTATACAAACATAATCCGCATAGGACAAAAATTTCTTTTCACACTAGAGCTAGTATAAAAAAATTCATCTTAACACAATAAAACACATTATGTAATCAAAAGATGCTAAAACGCACGTAAGCACTCGAAACTAGGGATGGCAAAAACCCGGCCCGGCCCAATCGGATATCCTGGTTTATACAGTCCGGATATTTATCCAAGAAAAACCGGGATTTTAAAATCCGGATACCCGACCCGAAAAGATCCGGTCGGATATTCGGAAATCCATGTCCGGATTTTACTCGGGTTTTACCTGGTTTTTAATTTTTAATTTTTTTATACAAATTTTAAAATATTTTCTTTTTACGATTTAAGTACTACATTAATTACGATAAAGTAAACACACCGATATCACAATATTAATAATAGAAACTCAAATTCTAAACAAAACATTAAATATTCCATTGACCCACATTTCACTGTCTTTCTTTTTTAATTGATTCCAAAACCGATATTTTTTTATTACAATTTATTTTAACCGGTATTCTTTTAACCGGATAATGATTTTTTAATTTAACAAATTTATCATTTAAAAGTTTGAAAAAAATTAGAGTTTAGGTTTTTTTTTTAATTTGATAGATTTAAAAAAAATAATTATTATAATTAAACTGGGTACCCAACCGGATACCCTCATATTCTTTACCCGGTACTGGGTAAGAAATATCCGGATATTCCAACCTGGTAAGGCCGAGTACCCAGCCCGGCCGGGTAAAGTTGCCATGGCTACTCGAAACAGAAAAACCAACACTAGATTTCATGCATCGGATTGAAACACAGCTTTACATTTTTGTGACACACAATAATTGCGATCTTTTTATATCTACAAATTAAACAAATAATTTAGGCAAATAATGCTTTCATTTTCAATATACAAGCAAACATGGCAACTTACGTGGCAAACACCCTCACTTAAGCCTAACACGTGGCATTCATGCATGTATATCAAGTATTCAAATTTTTTTTTACACTACCAAGTATTCAAGTATCATTACACTGTAATTATACAGTATTTATAAACTAACAAAATCCTAAATGTTACGGATTTCTTATACTTCCCAAATATTAAGTAGACATAAAATTTATACTTCTAAGAAAAAAAAAATAGTTTAACCTAAAATTTTAATAAATGTTAAATAAAAAAGTCGTCAAGAATTTTTAAAAATCAATTAAATTTTTTTTATTTGTTGTAAAAATAAGAAACAATTTTATTTTATTTTTTTACTAATTTTCAAGGTTGATTTAATTTGTTGAAGTGTAGACATTTCGGATTTTCAGGAAAAAAAAAAGACTTTTCGGACCCACTGTTTTTTTTAAAGGACGTTATATAGATTCTAAATACCTACTAAATTGTTATAAAAAAATACCTACTAAATTTTTAGAAAATTCAAAATTCATTCGACATTATTTTCTGAATCATTGACATTTATAGAAAAATATTAAATACTAAAAACTATTTACATAAAAAAAAATTAAAACACTACAAAATACAATTTCTTTTAATGTGGTTGATGACTTGACTACTCAATTTAATTTATATGCAGGACCCTGCTACTTAAAGGACATATAGCAGCATGATACTTAATATTTATCGTATGACAATCAACGGTTTTAAAAAAAATGAGAAATTTAAAAAAAAAATTAAAGTTAAAAAAAAAAAAGGAAATTAAGTAATGAAACCATCCTGATGTTGTGGATTGAGTCTTTCCCTTCCCTAAACCCCGTTTATTGTAATATTTTAAAAAAAAATAACAATGAAGTATCTGTAATCAACTAATTACAGAGTATGTGAACTGGAATTGTAAAATTGAAAAAGCAAATATAAAATAAAAAATAAAGCGAGAAATAATAATTACCTAGAAAAATTAGCGGAGATGATATTGGAACGAAAAGCTCTCTCAACAACAACTTGTCAATTCATGCCAACGTATTAGTGTATTACTCAAGTAAACACATTCACACATGCCAAACCTACAAATTCAACAGCGACTTCTCCCCTTCCAATTCCTGCAAACCCAGAAAATCATAAACAAAATTAAAAAAGAGAATCAAAAACAAAACGAAACTATAATTATGAACACAAAAACATTCAAAACACCAAGTTTTACTATGAAAAATCGAACCTAAATTAAAACCCCCCTTTTTTTTTCTTTTGTGGTGATATTATATTACCAGAGAATACAAAATCAATATATAAAACTTCAACGACCGACTGCGAACCGTCCTTTTTGGAAAACGGCAATAAATTAATGAATAAAATAAAATAAAATTGAGAGCTACCTTATAACACAGAAACTTCCTTCTTCGACTCAAAAGTGAATCTCTGCCGTATCTTCAATGCCTGGAAATTTTTGTGTTTTCTATGTAGTGATTTTTCGTCAACTAATAGATTGATTTCCTTTTTTTTTTTTCTTTTTTTTTTTTTTGAGAGAGAGAGAGAAACAGAAACAGAGTGCTTCGTTACCAGACTTGTGAAATGACGAAAGAGGACAAGTTTCCGACACGGGCGCATCAGGAATTAAAAAGAGGGTCCAGGGCCCCAGGCTGGGTCGCTTTCGCTGGTTTTTTATTGTTCCGGTTTTACCCTTACTAGTTTGAGGATATTTACATATCCGTTGTGAGACGAACGTGGCTGGAGAATTGGAAGGATGACAGGGGTATTTGTGGTAATGAAGACTAAAAAAATCTGAGGGGTATCAGGAATGGTGGATTAGGGGAAACAAAATTGAGAGAGTGATGCACATGTCGGACACGTGTGTTTTCAGTGGGTCCCACATTAACATGATTCTTAGCCTGATGAATGATGAGTGGTCCACCTGGCATCTGCTCCTTTAAAATTCTGAGCATGGTTACACGCTTTCCCTGCCTTTCACTTTTGCCTTTTTTGAAAATAACGAAAGGGGACTATCCATTTAGGATGGATTTGTTATGGCTTTTTAATTAGAATTTTTAGATTTATTTATTTTTTTTTTTTTTTCAAACTTCTAATAAGCAGTGCTTTTAATAAAAATAGACATGACGTCGGTTCCGGTTCCGGTTCGGAACCGGCTATTTCGGTTCCGGTTTCGGTCCGGTTCCACCGGTTCCGAATCGGAACCGGCCTTTTTTTTCTTTTTTTTTTAATCATATTTCATAAAAAAAATTAGTCATGTAAAAATGTAATTGGTAAATGTAATTTATTGGGTCACCCGTAAAATAAAGTCAAATAAATAAATGACAAATTAAAAAAAAAAAAAAAAAATTGGCCTTGCATTTAATTTTTACCACAATTAAGTTGCCTACGTATCCTCTTAAGGGTTTAGAAGAATCAAAGGCCACATAGTTCTCTTACCTTTTATTGTAGATTTGAACTTTGGAGTTTGGAGATGGGGATTTGGCGTGGAGTCGTGGACTAATCGTTGCCATGTTTATCCGTTCGACTTTCAGCCGGTTGATCATCTTTAAAGAAATCATATGGTTCCTCTTGATCGATTTCTTATTGTCTATATTGAGCCTTCGTCCAATCTTCAACACAAGCTTGTATCTGAAGTGATTTCGGACTCATAAGGGAACGTTTTGGGTCTAAAATATTCTCACCGGCACTGAACTGTTGTTCTACCGCCACCGTAGAAACTGGTGTTGAAAGGATTTGTTTGGCTATCATAGCCAAGATTGGAAAGTACCTTTCATGCTCTTTCCACCAGTGTAGGATATCAAATTTTTTATCTTCGGTGTCTTCTATAAACCCAAAAGAGGTACTTAGATAAGATTCAAACTCGGAATATGTGGTGGAGCTTGATGAAGAAGAACCTCGTAATTTTTTGGTTTTTTTTTATAAAAGATTATACCCTAAATTAACAAATCCAGAGGATGATGATGATGAACGAGATACATTTTGAGTTTGTGGAACATCTATGTTCAGTGATGGACCGTAAACTTTAATATATTCATCATATAATTCATACAATAATGTCTTAACCCTAGCACAACACATATCAACATCATAATCTATTTTTAAACCTTGTTCATAATAAGCAGAAATATAACCAGGCAAACTTTCTAATCTACAACGTGGATCAAAACACACGGCAATCAAATAAATATTTGGAAACTCCTTATAATATTCTAACCATTTATCCTTCATAGCAGTAACAGACTCATGTAATTCTGAGTCGGATTCACAATGAGCAAATGCACCAGCAATATTAAGACTCTCAATAATAAATAAATTAGTTGTAGGATAATAAACACCAGATAAATTGTTAGTAGCAGTATAAAAAAACTTTTAACAAACCACAAACATTGCTACAAGCATCCTAATGACTTTGATAAAGATTAATGTGACTAACATGATATTGAATAAAAGTAACTAATAAATCTCTATATTCATAACTTCTAACAAGCAATTTATAAGTAGAATTCCAACGTGTTGGAACATCACGAGGAAATCTAATGGCACGATTACCATTTTGTTTACAATATGCTGCCCATAATTTCATTACAGAAGGATGTTTCCACAAAAAATAGAGGGCATCTTTAATAGGTTGAATAAACTGTTCAAGAGTTTTTAATCCTTTTTGAACACATAAATTGAAAACATGGCATGCACATCTTTGATGAAAAAATTTACCACCAAGATAAGGTTTGCATAATTCAATTAAAGCAGAAATAGCAGCGGTATTGTTAGAAGCATTATCAAAACCAATTGCAAAAATTTTGTTCTCAATTTTATACTCTGTGAAAATAATTCTAAGATGTCTAAAAATATTAGCAGCAGTGTGTTTTTCATCAAAAACTCTAAATGCAAGAATTCTTTTTTGGATAGTCCATGCATTATCCATATAATGGCAAGTGACACTTATGTATGAATGCATTTGCCAATGATCACTCCATATGTCGGCACATACGGAAACACGACCATTATATTTTTCTAAAAAATTTTCCAACATTTTCTTTTCTTTTTCATAAATGTTTTCAAGTGCTTCTGTGAGTGTGGTTTTAGGAACATGACATGCAGCAGGATTTAATGCTCGTTGACAATAATTATTAAAATCAACATTTTCACCAAAACTAAATGGTAAGTGTTCTACTGCAACCATTCTAGCTAATTATTCTCTATTTTTTTGCATCACTATATTTAAATAATTGTTGGTTAGGGGTAGCGTACCTGGGAATTTGAGATTGTGAACTCGATTTGGCCTGTGCATCTGGATGTGAGTTCGTTATATGCTTCCGATATGACCCATATCCTCCAGATTTGTGCCATTTAAATACTTTTTTGCAGTAATTGCAAATCACTACTGTGCTTCCATCTTCATGCGTAACTTTCTTTATATGGAGTACGAATAGATCAGATTTGACCTGCTTCGGTAACTTTTCTTCCATATGTGGATAAAAATCAAAATCTTGATGTGGGTTGGGATCAGGCTCATCACCATCATGGCCAAGATCAGGCATATTTTCTGATTGGCTTGTCAAAATGGGGGTGACATTGAGATCGGGTTCAGAAATTCTAAGAGAGGGATGAGAATGAGATTGAGGAAAGTTTAGGCTTAAGTCTTCAGCATAGACTTGTTGTTATAGATACTCGTGATAGGCAAGGGCGTCATGACCGAGATTATCCGTCATACGACCCTTACCTTTCATCGAAATGGAGCGTCTAGGAGCATCACCATTTCCACTTGCCATTTTAAAAATTGAATTGTAAAATTCCTTGAACAAAAAATGTTAAAAAATTGATTTAAAAAATGATTAAATGGTTGGAAATAAATTTGGAAGAAAATTAGAAACTTAGTAGTTAGTAATTGCAATTTGCAAATAAAATATATTGTAAATAAAATAAATTGGATATAAAATAAATTGCAAATAAAATAAATTGGAATATATAGCAAATAAAATAAATTGTAAATAAATAAATTGGAAACTTAGTAATTGACTAATTGCAAATTAAATAAATTGGAAATAAGAAATATTGCAAATAAAATAAAATTAGAAACTAAGTAATTGTAAATAAAATAAATTGGAAACTTACTAACTTAGTAATTGCAAATAATATAAATTGGAAACTTGGAGACTTGGAGTTTGAGAATTGAGACTTGGAGAATTGAAAGTTTAGAGAGAATTGAGAATTGAGGAAATTGGGGTGAGGAAAAATGAATGGAGGGGTAGGGGTATTTATAGAAAAGAAAATGAAAAGAAAAATTAAAAAAAAAAAACCAAGTGAACCGTTGGAGGCCAACGGTCTGCTGACAATGGCCTGCTGACGTCAGCAGACCGTTGGCCTCCAACGGTTCGTTAAAAAAAAAAAAAAAAAAAAGAACCGGGCGGTTCGAACCGGAACCGAACCGCCGGTTCTGGTCCTGTTCGAACCGCCCGGTTCTTCGCTGAGACGAACCGGAACCGGAACCGGAACCGGGCCGGACCGGTTCTCGGTCCAGTTCTGGAACTATATTTGGAAATAAATAAATATATATATATATATATATTTGGTAATTTTATTTCAAAAGTGTTAAAATTAATTACAATAACTAAAATATGTATGATTTTAAAACCTTATTTCATTTTGTTCATTAATTATATATATATATATATTAAATCAATATTTAATTAGAATATTTAGATTAGAAAAAAAATCCATAAGAACAATAAAAATATTTTTAAAAGATTTTATAAATCAATAAATATTTATTTAGAATATTTAATTTTAAGATGAAATAAGATATATAAATGATTTTAATTTGATTTCATAAAAATAATAATGATATTTTAAAAGATTTATTAAATGCTGAAATAGATTATTCTATAATCAATTTTAAAAAATAACCCCCACCTACTTCTCAAACTTACTGTCAAAACTTGTCAGATTATCAATTAATCACTTTTGAAAGTTTTATAAAACATCATTTTATGTCAAAATTATAAAATAAATTGATTTCAATTTCTCAAAGCAACACCAATTACCGGCCCTAAGAGGATTTAAGTAGAAAACTCATAATTAATTTCACTAATATGATAATAAATGCGGGGTCATATTTATAATAATGAAAAAAATAAGACTGAATTCTCTATAACTATAATGAAATTACGATAATATTGGAAAGAGTGGTTCTATTGACACACCCCTACTGATCTATTCATGCCCCACTTTTTAAATTATAGAATATTCTTTTTTTTCCTTTATCAAAATTACTTAAAGAGACATACAATTTAGAAAAGAAATCTTATACAAAATAAATCTATTAAAATTTCATATTCCTTTTCCAAAAAAAAAACCCAATAATCTGTTTCTTCTTCAAAAAAAATTAATTAATTCTTAAACCCGTAATCTGTTTCTTCTTCAAAAAAAAAATTAATTCTTAAACCCTAAAATCTGATTCTTATATACATCTAAAATATTATGAAAGAGTTTGAGAATGATATCGAGAATATTGAAGAATTGTTTAAGAACGATATCAAACATCTTGAAGAATTGTCTGAGAATGACATAAAACAAGAATTGTCTGACAATGATAGTAAGCATCTGGAAACAATTCATTCTCTGGAAATAAGTTTAAAATTTATTTTTTCTTTAGAATAATATCAAGCTGTCGTTGTGTTGAAGTACCCTGTTATTTTTTATTTTTTCTTTTCAATCATGAAATAAGAAGAAAAAAAAAACTAAAAAAAAAAATTAGAAGAAAAAAATAAATCAATTAATGAAAGTGGGAGAGATGTATAAAAGATAGATAGATCATATATGGTATGTATTAAGTTTGAAAAATAAGTAAAATGGGTAGGTTTGGAAATAAACCAAAAAAATTTAATAAAAACATTTCATTTTATTTAATTAAATCAAAATTTTAAAAAGTGGGGCATGAATAAATCAGTAGGAGGTATGCCAATAGCACCACTATATTAGAAATATGTTATCTTTAGAATGATAATTTTGAAAGGAAATATTTTAAATACAATCCAATTATTTGGAGTTATGTGAAAAGTCATGATTTCTTACTTGTTTATTTCAGTTGTTTTTTATAGTATTTTTAAGTTGTATGACCACATTAAAAAAAAACATAATACTGTAACTTAATAGAATCAATTCGATCAGTCACATTAAATATTAGATACAAAAAACCAAACAACCGCTAAATTAGTAAAGGTTCTATATTCTAGTGCTAGAAATTTATGAATACAGATAGTTGTATTAAGAAAAACAGTCACCCGCAAAAGTTCAAACACCAAAAAAAAAAAAAATAATAATAATAATAAATAAGTGAAATATGTTGTAACATGTGTTACTTTCCACACTTATCTCTCACACGTGTGACTTTCACACTTATCACCACATTTACTTGCCCACCAAGCTAGTACGCATGTCATGTATTTTGACCATCATCAATCTATATGTAGCGGTGTGGCAATTGAAGTGTTAGATTTTTTTGGATTTATACATTATAAATAGGGTGATCATTTCTCATGTAATGGTAATTTTCGAGCGTGAGAATGGTGAGAAATGTCACCTTTTGGGACATGAGTTGCACCGACGTCACTGCTTTAATAAGTTATGTTTAAAAGACATATATTATGGTGAACTACCAAAATTGCCCTTAAATAATCATTTTTCTATCGTCTTTGTACTTTCATCTCCATACGTAGAACACTGAACTCGTCTGTTTCTCTCTCTACAATAAACTTGTCTGAAAATAAACTTCTCGGCATCCTTCAGCACAACAAGATAATATACTTCTGAAATACTTATTTTTTATCCTGCATTTCTGAGTATGAGTCTTGTAACACTTTAACCGTTCCTTTTGTAAATATGAAGATCGTTTTGTGAAGTTTGAATCTGGGAATTTTGAATCTCTGAGTTTTTTCTAAAAGCTCCGAGTTTTTTTAAAAAAGCTCGGAGCCTTTAGTAAAAAGCTCGAAAGAAAGTTAAAAAAGCTCGGAGCAATTTTTAAAAAAGCTCGGTGCTATTTTTTAAAAAAATGCTCGAAATTATTTCTAAAAAAGCTCGGAGGCATTTTTGAAAAAGCTCGGAGCCTTTTTAAAAAAACTCGAAAGACTTTCTTTTGAGTTTTTTTAAAAAGGCTCCGAGCTTTTTTAAAAATGCCTCCGAGCTTTTTTAGAAATAATTTCGAGCATTTTTTTTTTAAATTGCTCCGAGCTTTTTTAAAAAGGCTCCGAGCTTTTTCATGAATTGAAAAAAAAAAGCTCTGAGGGCGCTGCCCCAGCCCCCCCGCGAGTTGACCAGGCAGCTCGACCACCTCGAGCTCGGCGGGGAGCTCGTCCCCCGAATGCGTCTGCGTAGCGCCACTCCATCACCATTTGAGTGATTGCCTGAGTTTCAACCGGACTTTCTCTCTCAACTTCACAACTTTGTCACTGTAAACTGAATGAAAGAAATCTGATGTGAAACAACTATTGGGGGTATTTTTATCTGTTCACCATAATAGATGCCTTTTAAACATAAGTTATTAAAACAGTGACATTGTTGAAAAACCACCTCAAAAAAGTGCTACTTATTTTTTGAGCCCTTTTCGAGCTCAGGTTTGTAATAGTAAAGCATTCGCAAATCAATTGTTCTCTTTATCTAGGAATTTTGTTAAATATTTATTCGTGGATTTACAACAAAATATTGTTTTAGGAAATTGCAAATGTGCAGTCCTCTGTCTTCAAATAAAGTCAATATTAATGTTTTGTTGCTGTATTTTTTGCATTGAAGTATCAAGTACTTTTATTGATTTTGCAGCATACATTTATATCATAAAATATTATCTTTTATTTCTATTTCTATTGCTCTATCACCGATTGTTATGATAGCAAGCATATGATTAGATAAATTGCTATAAATATAATCTGAAATATAACTTTCATTACAGTGGAGTAATCTATCCACACTTTATAATTTGATGGGCAGACGTAAACCTCGAACACCTAATATATAAATGAAGACGAAGTGAATAACCATTTTACTAAAATTGAAATTGAATATGCATTACCATCCTAGTTAATATACAGAAGTTATTTGAAAGAAAAAAAAGAGCTGTATATTAAGGACAACAAATAGATTTCACACATGAAAGAAACATGATTGTGGTCTTCTAATAATCTAATTGCCTAATTGGTTAAGCGGTCATAAAATATATTTTTATGGGGTTGTGGTCTAACTAATATAACTGTATAAGGTACCGCAAGCACTTCAATGAAGGACCTACAAATTTAAGCACACATGAAAGCAACTTTTTGCTTTCAAAATATCTTCTTCTTTTTTTATTAAAAAAAAAGAACAAAAATATATTATTTCAACGTTTCTCGTTATAATTACATAACATAACCCATTGAAAATGACTTGTAAGCCTACATTTAAGGAGATAGTGGATCCATTTATTTTTCTTCTTTTTTCTTTTTATATTGTTTTTATTGTGTCAAGAATATTTCATGGGTCCAAAATGGTGTTTTCATGAGAATCTTCTAACGAAGATATGCTTCCCAAATCAAATTTGATAGGATTGACATTGCATGATTTAGATTTTAGAGCCTGTTGGTAAATACGTACATACTTTTTATATTGACCTAAAAATATTTTCTAAACACATATAAGCGAGATTTAATCCACGATCTCATTATTATTAAAAAATCAATTTGTTTTTTTTAATAAATATTCTAAACTAAATTATTTAATGCTATTTTATCCTCAAATTGTGTTATTGAAATAGTTTTTTTTTTTTTTGGTTTACACCATCTGGTTTTCGGGTGGGGTGGATCCACCATACGGTGCAATCGGCCCTGTCCACACCTCGACTAATCCGGACTCGCACCAGGTCGGCCCACCAAGGGGTAAAGTGCTCACAATATGTGCAGCTCCGTTCACAAGGAGGTTGAACCCACGACCTTGCTTAAGGGATGAGAGTGCCGAACCACTCACACCAACACATAAATGGTTTATTTCAATTGAAATAGTTTCTTATATATGATAAGAATTGTTTTTTTAAATTGATATTCCAAAACTTAAGATAATATTTTTATTGAACTCTTATATATAATTTAAATTACATCATTCACAGTGCAATTAGAAATTTAGAAACTATAAATAGTGTTTAAATATGATCTTCAATAATAGGTTAAAGTCACAAATTTTTAAGGTACTCCCCAAGTAATAATAATATTCAATATCTATTATGAACTTCTAAGAAAGAGAAAGACATGAAAAATGTAGTTTATAATTAAAAAAAATAAAGATTCAAAATAAAAGATCAACATAAATTCATGTTTCGTATAAATCACAATATTTTCCAAATATGGTACTGCCGTACTGGGTTAATTAGTATATCAATTTTTTTTTGAAAGGAGATCCATATCAAATATATAGATCCATATCAAATATTATATCAAATATTATATATATTTGACATGATTTATTTCCAATATGTTCTAGTTCTTATACGATAGATTTAGTTTTTGATTTAGTTATCTCTTATCGACTAAAAATAAATATTCATTATTATGAAATATACACTTTGGATCGATTTCACCCACATAACAATTTACAAACAAAAAACAAATCTAAACCAAGAATATGAACACATAGAGAATATGAACACGTAGATAGTTGGAAGAGCGGTGCAATTGGCACCCCTACTACTGAACTATTTATGCTTCACTTTTAAAAATTTTGATTTAATTATATAAAAGTAAAAGGTTTTATTAATTTTTTTAATTTATTTTTAGGATTGCCCTTTTACATATCTTTCAAACTTAATACACCCCATATCTTTTTTTTAAAATAAAAATAAAAATACACTCCATCTTTAAACTTTATATACAATTTTCTCACATATATTCGCAAGACTTGTTTTTTTTTCTTCTTATTTCATGGTGAAATCATCATTATCCTTATTAGATGCAGTTTTTTTTATGTAGTCGAATGGATTGTTGGTGGTAGATTGTGGGTGTGATATTGATCGTCTCATGATTTTTTTGAGTGACCGAGTTAGGGTTTTGGTATGGTTTCGTTTCATCAAAGATTAGGTTTTCTTAGCTGCGATTCTTGGTGCGATTTTGTTTTGTTTTTTTTTTGTAAATAACATTAAACTAACTTTGGATGTTTCGGAATAAAATCTGCAAAAGAATTGATACAAATCTTAGAATGCATAGAATATCTGAAAGAAAATAATCCGAAAGAAAAAAAATAGCAAATATGGATCTGAAATTTGAAAAGAAAACAAAACAAACAGGTGAAACAATAACATAAAATAAAAATACTAAACATGGGAAACAAGAGATTAAGATATGAAAGAAAATATAAATAAAAATAGTAAATATTCAATAATTTGAAATAATCTCTGTTATTAGGGTTTTGAAATAAGGAAATTGAGGATTTTATTAGTTTCATTTTGTACGGTATTTTTTTAATAAAAATTGTATATCTCTTTAAGTGATTTGATAAAGGGAAAAAAAATACTAAATAATTTAAAAAGTGGGGTATAAATAATTCAGCAGTGGGTATGTTAATAACACCACTCTAGTTGGAATTGAAGAAATAAAAATGTCAATAAATTTGTAAGGAAATGAGAAATATGGTGCTTAAATATACCATTAAAAAAATACTATATTTTATCCAAAAACAAAATTATAATTTTTTGTATAAAGACTTTATTGGCTTCAACTCTACACTATTGTAGATTCGAGTCGTGTTCTCCTCCAAAAACCTGAATTAATTGTAATAGTTGAAACAAAATTGGATGGAGATATGGTAGTGTTCAGTGTTCTTTTATGAAGCAGTGGTTCTTGTTCTATATGGTAGATGTATTTTCCTTCTATAACAATAACAATAATAATCATAATGAATATTAACAAGGAAAAAAAAAGTGAGAAGACGAAAAAAAAATACTAAATTACTATTTAGGTGTTATACTAATAATAAATTAGAGAAAAAGAAAAGTGAGCGTACATAATATATCTATTAACTAAAATAATAATTACAGATATCAAGTTAACAGTTTTGATTCTGCAGAATTGTAAGATCATACTACTCAATTGTTTTTAATTTCATAAAACTGCAACAAAAAAATACCTTATTTATTTATTTATCATAGGTTAATTATAAAGTGATCATATATGAACCAATCATTAATCTGTCATGACACATGACTTGGAAACAGCTACCGATTAATTTCTTGTAAGATTATGAAGCCTCAACTACCGATATTATATATATATATATATATATATATATATAATACTTTTATTATATGTTTTTCTTTCTCATTCATTATCTTTCAATTGTATAGAAAATCTTAAACCTCACAAGTCAAATATAATTTTTTTTGGGACAATTCTTAGTGCTGACAGATCGATATCCAAATATATAGATCCATTAATAGATCAGTATACTTGGGTGGTGACCATTCAATATCTAAATATTGTTTTTTTATTATTATTAAATAGTCAGAAAAAGGTTAGATTTTATTGATAATTAGAAAAAGGTTTTAATTTGTCAGCCAAATAAATTTGTGTGCTTTTAATAAAAAATGATCCAACAAGTACACCATCTTGCCTCTTGCAGTCTTGCCTCTTGGTCATGAGAAGGTCAGCCTTCAAAAAGAATTAATAATTAAACAATATTCAAGAAATGTTTGATTGGATTGAATACCAAGTATTTAAGAAAAAATTGAACAAAAATTGTATGGTTGAATTATATTTCATAAAATATTAAGTATTTATTACTGATAGAATACTAATAACTAATTCAAGATCCACACGATAGTAGTTATATATATATATATATATATATATATATATATATATAAATAGTTTTGAATTAAGAATCGGCTGTCCTTGAAATTAAACTCGATTGAATTTGACTATACTTGGTACTTAGAATAATTAAATAAAATATATCTTTTCTTAAAATTTGGCAACAGTTTATTTTTTTATTGGATGTTTATTCCTGAGATATACAAGTTAAAGAAGCTGTATAATCAAGAGGAAAAAATAATTTCAAAAACAAAATGATATATATATATATATATATGACACATGATTACATGAATAATTACAAAGTTGGCAGTAAGTTTTGAGGGGCCAACTCCACAGTCCACAAGCAAATAATAGACCCAACTTTTCAGGTTCTTTTAGAGGCCATTTTGGAGGCAAGATAACATGGCCATCAACTGCTAAATAATAAAGAAGGAATGATGTGATGAGACTATCAACCGAGCAAAAGAGTAAGGATCAACGGCTTTTTCATTTCAATTGCCAGTCCACTGCGCACCATTGTCCCATCAAACACCATCGCATTGCAGCTATTGCGTGGATATTCAAATTTTAACCCTAATAATTATTCCCAAAATAAATAAACAAATGGGCAAATTACACTAACATCCCTGAATTTAAGTGTAATAGAATGCATATAGAAATTTTTGTCCGAAATTGCATAAACATCTCCCGTTAATGGTGTTTTGTGTTCTGTTAAAAATCAACGGTTAAGAGGGAAAAAGGGTCTTTTTACCTACTAAAAGATAAAATCATCACTAATTATTTATGGGAGAGTCGTAAATAACCTCCTGACTTTGGATCAAATGATAATCAAATTCTCAGATTTGAACGATCAGTAAAATAAAACTCATACCATTAATTGACTTTTAGTTGGCCGTTAATATATTAAAGGATTAATATTAAAAACCTCCCCCGACCCTTAAACTATTATTGGATGTGTGAAGAAAGTTATGTTTATTCAACTATATCCCCTAAAGTCTAACGGCATTAACGGCTCCGTTAGCTTGACATGTATTGATCGTACGAAATGACTATAATGCCTTTACCGGTTTTAAAAAAGTCTATCATATTCTCAAAATCTAACTTTAATATTTTAGATTATTTTTAATTATATTTAAAATAATTGACTTTTTCACCTTTTCTGATTAGATTTGTTTTTTAATTAGATTTAAACTAATTGATTTATTATCTTTTCTGATTAGATTTGTTTTTAATTATATTTAAACGAATTGATTTTTTTTTCTCTTGGGAACAGATTAGAACCAATTAAAAAATGGATTTTGAGGTGTCCTCGAAAAAAAATAGAAAAAGATTAAAGAAAAGGGTGAGAAAATGATTTTTTAAAAAAAACTTGAAAGTTGAAATCCAACCATAGGAAGAGAAGAGAGGGTAAGAGTCTTGAGACCAATTTTTCTCTCTTAAGCACAATATAGGTATATTTATAACATAATAATATACATCATCACACTTTTGCCATGTGTATTATTATGATTACATGGTAAAAATATGGTGATGTGTACTAGTATGCTATAAATATGCCTATATTGTACGTCTACTGGAGAAAAATTGGTCTTGAGACAAAGAGGAGAGAATATTCATAATTTTTGTACAGAATTGTTTTCTTTTTTGTTTTTTCATGGATATCAAAATTTTGAGAATATACAGATTTACCCTTGCTACCTTAACATAATCCTTAACGTCATTAGAATCCAAGAGATGTTATTGAATAAACACATCTTTCCCTACACATCCAATAATAGTTCAAAGTTCAGATGGGTTTTTTTTTTAAAATATTAATCCTATATTAAATAATGTTAATTAAAGATTAATTAACAATCAACCAATGGTAGAGATTTTTTTTGCCGAGTGTTCAAACCAGAGGGTTTGATTTGACATTTGATCAAACGTCAAAAGATTATTTACAATTCTTTCATTATTTATATAATACTTAATTAATTGTTTTTTATTATTTTCTTAAAAAAATAATGGATGTATGAGATTTGTTATCCTCCATCCATCATTTGATCACCTCTATTGATGGAGGGAATCAATGGAGGTAATCAAATGAAAAGTATATCTAAGAAAAAAATAAATAAATAAAACAAAGTAATTTTAAAATAAAATTAAAAAGCTCCACGGTGGTGTAGACATGATGCCGGTTCGAGTTTCGGTTCCAGGGTAACCGGAACCAGAACCAAAACCAGCCTCAGGGAGGTTCCGGCTCCGATTCTGGAACCATCGGTTCCGATTCAGTTCCGATGGTTCCGACGATTCCGTTCTATTTTTTTTTATAAAAAAAATAACCCAATCACTGATCAGTCAATCACCTCACCTACCTACACAAGTTACACCTATTCACTAGTCACTACTCTCACTACTCGGTAATCACCCACATGACCCAGCCCATTACCCCAAATTCCCAATTCCTAATCTGAAAACTCACTAACCCACCCAAATCACCATATCGTCATATGATTTTCTTTCTAGAATACAGACTCTCTCCCTCTCTCACCTAAACCCAATCACGTTCATCACTTCATCTTCATCCAACCCCACCTAAATCAAAAGCACCCAAATAAAAAAAACTCACTAAGTCATCCAATCCCACCTACGATCTCGTCGGCAGCGGACACCACCCGTGATTGTGAATTGGCCATCATCACTTACATCACCACCACACCAACACCCAAATCTTCTCCTTAACTAGATTCAAATCAGAAAAAAAAATCAGAAAAAGAGATCGGCAAACAGTAAATAGATTGACGATGGGATGAAGAAGAGATCGAAGAGAGAGAGATTAGATGGAGTCACCGAGTCAAGGAGCCGGATTTAAGAAGAAAGAAAGACAGAAAGAAAGAAAGAAAGAGATGAGAGACTTGAGATTCTGAAGAAGTGAAGAAAGAAAGAGAGAGAAATATGTTTTAAAAATATAAAAAATAGGGTCAACTTTATAAGTAACCAAAAAATTAGAAGGTTTATTGTTTTTACCCAAAATTAGTATTTTTATTGTTTTACCAAAAAAATCCACTTTTTGGACAAAATTGTCCTTCTTTTTATTTTTACCCTTGTGTGTTTAATTGTGTTAGACTTGGTGTGTTTAATTGATTTTCTATGGTGTGTTTAATTGATTTACATATGGTTTTGCCATGGTGTGTTTAATTGAGTTGTCCTGGTGTGTTTAATTGAGTTTAATTGGTCTGCCTTGATGTGTTTAATTGGTGTCTTGGTGTGTTTAATTAGTATGCACTGATGTGTTTAATTGGGTCTTTCCTAATGTGTTTAATTGGATTGTCGTGGTGTGTTTAATCGGTGGTCTGATGTGTTTGATTGGTCCGTCCTTGTGTGTTTAATTGGTGTCGTGGTGTGTTTAATTGGTTTGCTCTGATGTGTTTAATTGGTTTATACCTGATGCGTTTAATTGGGATAATGAGGGGTATTTCAGTCTTCACAGCCATTTATTGGGTAAAAACAATAAATTTACTAATTCTGGGTAAAAACAATAAATATCCTAATTTTTTGACTAAAAAGACCTATTCTCTCTAAAAAATATATATGTTGAAACCGCCGGTTCGAACCGGAAACGGAACCGTCGGTTCCAGTCCAGTTCGAACCGATGGTTCCTTATTTATTGGAACCGGAATCGGAACCGCCATGTTTTCGGTTCACAGTCTCCGTTTCGGACGGTCCGGTTCGCCGGTTCGAACCGAACCGACACCATGACTACGGTGGTGGAGTATAAATGGAGGATAAATATCACCCATACAATTTGAGAGACGAAATATTTGAGCCGATGGAGGATATTATATCTTCTCCATTAGATCACCATTTTTTTAGGGTAAATTACATTGAACCCCTTGAGGTTTAAGCTAGTAACACTTAGATTGAAAAGTTTCTTTATTATACACTAACACCCCCAAAACTTAAATTTGACTTTTAAAATACCTAAAATGCCCTTAGTTATATTATTTTATACTTTTTTTTTTACCTTTTAACCAAAAACTTTATAAACTTTAATAAAAATAAAAAACTAAATAAAAAATATGATTCATTAAATAAATAAATAGTTTAAAACAATTAAATATATAAATAGTTTTTAAAAATTAAATAAATAAATAGTTCAAATAAATAAATAATTTTAAAAATAAATAAATAAATAAATAGTTTTTAAAAATAAAATAAATATATATATTTTAAAAATAAAATAAATAAATAGTTTTAAAAAAAGAAATAAATAGTTTTAAAATGTAAATAAATAAATGAAACAAATTAAAAACATTAAATTTTTTAAGGATATCCATTAATAGGGACAAGAAAAACTCTAAATATCCAAACTTTTACGATAAAAATGATGGTGAGAGAAGCTACAAGGTTCCCAACACTCGTTGGATATTTAGAGCTTATCTTGTCTCTATTAATGTATATTCTTAAAAAATTAATGTTTTTAATTAATTAATTAATTTTTTAAATATTTAAAACTATTTATTAATTTAAAACTATTTATTTATTTGATTTTTAATACTTTTTTATTTAATTTTAAAACTATTTATTTACTTAATTTTTTTAAAACTATTTATTTATTTAATTTTTTAAAACTATTTATTTATTTAATGAATCATATTTTTATTTAGTTTTTTTTATTAAAGTTTATAAAGTTTTTGGTTAAAAGGTAAAAAAAAAAGTATAAAATAATATAACTAGGGGCATTTTAGGTATTTTAAAAGTCAAATTTATGTCTTGGAGGTGTTAGTGTATAATAAAGAAACCTTTCCATTTAAGTGTAACTTGCCCAAACCTCAAGGAGTTTAGTGTAATTTACCCTTTTTTAATTGAATTATTTTTCAATGACAATATATTAATTACAAAGTAACAAAATAAATAATAAATTAATAAACATGAGCCTTTTTGACGTTCTATTCAGATAAGACATTCAAATGTTAACTTTAAACATTCACCACTATGGTAAAGGTATTTGTGTAATGTTAGACAAAAGTTTCATATACGTATAATTACTTTAATGTCGGATGTCTTTGTGCAAGTTACCCTAAATAAATTAACATTTTAACCTGTAAATTGCATCATCATTCATCATGCAATCACATGGTGATTATAGATGTGGCGCCATGTTTAGTGAGAATAAAATGAGGCATGCTTACTAAAGTCGCATAATCAACTATTATTGGACAGTCTCTCCACTTAGAGATGACAACCGTTATTTTAGCCGTTTTCGCTTTTTGATTTGTTTTCTTTTATGTTTTGGCAATAAATTTTCAACCAATTGTATATCAATTTATATTTCTATTATATAAATAAAACCGACCCCTTTTTTTATTTGTAAAATTGACATCTTCTTTTATTAGTTTATTATTTATTTTAGGATAAATTACACTAACATACCCCTATTATATGTATAATTACATTAAAACCCATAAAATATCAAAATAAAACAAACACACTTTGATCCGTTGACTAACACTAACTTACTCTGATTTTATGTATAATTGCACTAAAACCCGTGAAAATATCAAAATAATACAAACATATCCTTTGATCCGTTGACTAACATTGACCATCGTTAGTTAGTCACAAATGAGAAGAATTGTCGCTTTTGCCCTTATAGAAATAATAATTAATTATATAAAATCAGTTAATTAATTAAAAATAAAAATATTAGAAAATATAATATATAAAAAAAGTATTGCTGTGGATGTTTGGGAGGATGATGATGTTAATTATTATTATTATTATTTATTTATTTTTGATGATGATTGTTATAAGTAAAAATCATCATTAAGGAAACGTCATTACAGTAAGGGGCCACGTAAGCAAAGTCGAGAAAAGTCAAGGGTTAAAGGGCAGAGATTCCCAAGGGAATTTACTCGGCAAAGAGTAAAGCAACCCGACCACAGACGAGAAAACCGGCTCGGGCATGCTCGGGCATACTCGGCATACTCGGGATCAGACGACGAAGACAAGTACTTCATAAACATATGGACAGAATCAGAAGCAAGCGACTCCACAATAAGCAACGATACGACTATCAGAGTTCAATTGATAGGCAAATAGATTTCCCGCAGATAAATGGCGAGGAATCCGACGTAGATTCGTACTTAACCAAAACAGGAAACAAGATAGATTCCATAAAGAGACAGACTTCAATTAAAACTAGGAAATCACACAAAATGCGAGTATCACAACACCAAACCCTAGCACAACCATAAACCCTAGCAAACAACATGTATAAATACCCCAGTAAGAAACATGATGGAGGATATCCCAGTAAGAAACATGATGGAGGCAGGTGTGAATTAGCAGAATAAGTCAGAGAGAAATACTTTGTAATTGAATTTTTGATAGTGGATTTGACTGTGTTGCTCAAGCAACAACCCGTGGATTTTTCTCCAGTTAAAAGGAGTTTTTACCACGTATTCATATCTCTTGATTTATCGTTTTCTTGCGGTATTACACCTATCTGTTCTTATTTTCGCTTGGTACAAGTTCGTTGATAGTGACGACGAAAAATCACCATCAACAATGATGATAATTTTTTAATTAATATTTATTTTCCTTTTGATTAGTTGTTTAGTTTTAAATGTTAATTAATATAAAATTCTTGAAGCAGACGTGGCGAGTCAAGAATTTTATATTAATTAAAATTTAAACTAAACAACTAATTAAAAGGAAAATAAATAATAATTTAAAAAATTATCATCATCATCAAAAATAAATAAATAAATAATAATAATTAACATCATCATCCTCCCAAACATCCACAACAATACCTGTTATATATATATATATATATATTATATTTTCTAATATTTTTATTTTTAATTATTTAACTGATTTTATATAATTAAGTATTATTTCTATAAGGGCAAAAATGACAATTCTTCTCATTTGTGACTAACTAACGGTGGTCAATGCTAGTCAACAGATCAGAGGGTATGTTTGTGTTATTTTGATATTTTCACGGGTTTTAGTACAATTATACATATAATCGGTGTAAGTTAGTGTAATTTGCCCTTTATTTTATTAGTTTAGTATATAATAGAAAATTTGAAAATAAAAAGAAAGGATTTGTTTTATGAATAATGCTTGGGGGTTGACCGATCAGAACTCAAAGTACTAACAACACCAATGGGGGTGTGCCACGTGACCTTTTTGTGAAGAATGTAAGGAGACAAATGTAAAAAGAAAAAGAAAAAAAGCCACATGGCACACCTCAATTGGTGAGGTCAGTACCTTGGGTGCTGACCGGTTAGCACCCAAGTATTATTCTTATTTTATTTATAAAATCAAAATATGGGCTAATATGTAATTAGTTAAAAATTTATTATAAAAGCGTAAAAAAAAATCAAAATGCTAGAAAACAGCTAAAAGTAGGGGTGGGCACTAAGTTCGGAACCGAACCGAATCGAACAGAACCGAACCAAAAAAAGGGTGCTCGGTTCGGTTCGGTTCGTATAATTAATTCGGTTTAAACCGGTTTAAAAATTGAAAACCGAAAAAGTTTTCGGTTCAAACCGGAAAAGTTTTCGGTTCAAACCGGTTTGCTTTTCTGAAAACCGGTTTGAACTGATTAAACCCCCTATAAAACTATATAAAAAAAAACCCCTAACATTTATAGTGTTCTTTCTCTTACTCAACCACACAACATCTCAGTTCTATTTATTTTTGGGGAGGTATTATTATGTAGTGTACTATTATTAACAGATTTTGAACTTTTATTTACGAGTTCAGATTTTGGAATGTATTAATATGGTTTTTATATTTTGGAACGGATTTGTTATTAACTTATTATTATGTATTAGTATGTTTTGAAATGTATTAATATGTTTTGAAATGTATTAATATGTTTTTTATATTATGTAATATGTTGTTTTGGCTTTGGGCTATTCAAATGGACAAAATTAGACCCATTAAGCTATTCATTAATTTTAAAACAAATTAAAAAGACTCATTATGCTATCCGGCCCATTAGGCCCAAAACCAAATTGAACCGAACCGATTAAAATCAGTTCAGTTCAATTCGGTTCCCATTTCTTATTCGGTTTAAACCAGTTTAATTTTGGATGAACCGAAATATTTTCGGTTCAATTCGGTTTTGCCCAAAACCGAACCGAACCGAACCGTGCCCACCCCTAGTTAAAAGGACTGATGTCATCTTTACAAGGAGAGACTATCCAACAAATAAAATCATTTTTTGATGGGTTAGTCCATGGATGTTGATCAATATCTATGATAGGTTTGTGTAATATCTGTACATATAAAATTTCACATTAATTTACTGAGTTTAATTTAAATCTTTGCAGGTTAGGGTGAAATTTATTAAAAAAATATCAATACTCTTAACAAATATCATCCGTTAGTCAACATTTTGACTTTTGAGGAACTGTCAGCATAATGAAATGATTTTCGGCTTCTAAATGTAATTAAACCTAATATCAAGGTCTGTTAATACAATAATCCCAAATTCTTTTAAAACATAAAAAAATAAACATTAAATTTTAAAACCTTTTCACTTTGGCCCCCATAATTTTTGTTTTTGTTTTAGTTTAATGGCTCTCCGGACTAAAATTTACGATTCCACCCATGAAAATATGGAAGAATTCGTGTTCGTTAGTCGTTACACAATTTCGGAAAACGCATAAAAAAAAAATTTCATTGTTTTCCACTTTTATAATGATGAAGAGAAAAACATCCGAAAGTTACATATTATAAGAAATTCAAACAAAACTAGTGGCATTAACCTCGTTTCTGCTTGATAAAAGAAGTTGTTGCCATGGCATGCGATTCGTGAACCAAGTAGGTTTCACCTGCCCCATTTGCGGCTAAGGGACGCTGGAGGCCTCCCCACCATTTCCCTGTCTCACCTCCCCTTTTGCAGGGAGAATGAAGATCTCCATGAACTAGAATAAACTCCTTCGGCGATGTAGGGCCGGTGGAGTTCTTCAAATTTTTTTTTAAAGTTGTTTTCTTTTATTTTGTAATGAATTAATTTAATTTCAAGTTATTTTAAACCTAAAATAATATTAAAATAAACTCATGGGCATTTTTGACTTTTCAGTATAAATCTTAGTCAACGGTCAACATTTTTCGAAAGATGCTTGTACAACAAAAGAAAGCTTGCCCGAGTACAATTTCCGTCTAAAATCATTGTTGTTTCACAAAAACTGAAGGGGGCCATTAGTTTTCCTTTTGTTTATGACAGTAGGATTCTCTGTTAGAGCAGTAGCATCTTAAGATTTTAAATTATATATGTAACATTTTCATCCTAGATGATATAACAATAGATTTGAAACTAATATATACATTAAAAAGTTACAAATCAATTGTCATAAAATATTGGATGAGGAATTTTCAATATAAATATCTGATAGGGGTCAAAAAATAAATAGCACTTTTTGGAGGTGGTATTTCAACAATGTCACTGCTTTAATAACTTATGTTTAAAAGGCACCTATTATGGTGAACGGACAAAAATACCCCCAATTGTTGTTCCACATCAGCTTTCTTTTATTCAGTTTACAGTGACAAAGTTGTGAAGTAGAGAGAGAAAGTCCGGTTGAAACTCAGGCAATCACTTGAACGGTGACAGAGTGGCGCTATACAGATGCATTCGGGGGTCGAGCTCCCCGCCGAGCTCGCGGTGGTCGAGCTGCCCGGTCAGCTCGCGGGGGGGCAGGGGGCAGCGCCCCCGAACTTTTTTTTTAGTTCATAAAAAAGCTCGGAGCTTTTATGAAAATGCTCGGAAAAAGCTCGGAGCATTATGCAAAAAGCTCGGGCAGAGCAATTCATGAAAAATCTCTGATGAAAAAGCTCGGAGCTGTTATGAAAAAGCTCGGGGCTTTTATGAAAAAGCTCGGATGAAAAAGCTCGGAGCTTTTATGAAAAAGCTCGGATGAAAAAGCTTGGAACTTTTATGAAAAAGCTCGAGGCTTTTATGAAATAGCTCGGATGAAAAAGCTCGGAGCTTTTATAAAAATGCTCGGATGAAAAAGCTCGGAGCTTTTATGAAAAAGCTCGGATGAAAAAGCTTGGAGCTTTTATAAAAAAGCTCGAGGCTTTTATGAAATAGCTCGGATGAAAAAGCTCGGAGCTTTTATAAAAATGCTCGGATGAAAAAGCTCGGAGCTTTTATGAAAAAGCTCGGAAAAAGCTCGGGCAGAACAATTCATGAAAAATCTCGGGCAGTTCATGAAAAAGCTCGGAGCTTTTATGAAAAAGCTCGGAGCCTTATGCAAAAAGCTCGGGCAGGGCAATTCACGAAAAATCTCGGGCAGTTCATGAAAAAGCTCGGAGCTTTAATGAAAAAGCTCGGAGCTTTTATGAAAAAGCTCGGAGCCATATCCAAAAAGCTCGGGTAGGGCAATTCATGAAAAAACTCGGGCAGTTTAAGAAAAAGCTCGGAAAAAGCTATGAAAAAGCTCGAAGACTTATTAAAAATGTTTGGAGATTCAAAATTGACAAAACTAATATCCTTGAAAAAAGCTCGGACAACAATTTAAAAGACTCGGATAGTTTTACAAAAGGCTCAGACACAGTGTTAAAAGTCTTGGACCCAGATCTTCATCATCTTATACATAAATTTTACCAACTCAATTTTCAGACAAGTTTATTGTAGAGAGAGAGAGAGAGAGAGGAGTTACTGCGTTCATTGTTTGAAGCGTGGAGATAGAAGTACAAACAGAATAAAAAATTGATTATTTAAGGGCAATTTTGGTAGTTCACCATAATAGGTGCCTTTTAAACATAACTTATTAAAGCAGTGACGTTGGTGCAACACACCTCCAAAAAAGTGACATTTATCACCATTTCCACATATCTGATATCTTTGTTAAATGTTTTCTCTCGCTTTATGCCTTGTTCTTTCTTTCGTTTGTATATCCTTTTGTGTCATTGACAACTGACAAGTCAAGCCGACCTGTGGTGTGGTGTCTCTCTCAAACCATTAAGGAAATTTTGCTGGAAATTGTTTTATTGAGCAGTTTTCAGGTTTGGTATGATTGCAGCCAGACGACACAAATTCATTTTTAAGGATCTCTAATTAATTCAGGGCTATTATGGTCATTTCAGTATGACTAAAACTGAAAATAGAAAAGGAAAATTGGCCAGCTTCTCCACCCCACAAGTGAACGTCCTCCATAGACTTGTCTTCTAATTTTTTACTTTTATATTGTTCATTTATTTATTTATTTTGATTACTTCTGTTTCATTAGTTTTTATTATTCTTGCTTTCAAAAATATTTTTTAGTTCGTCTTGCTACAAATATGTCAAACCTCAAAGAAGATGGTAATTGAGGATCTCATGAATCGAACCAAGACAATAATTCAATTCTTGAAGAAGTTGGGGGATTTTATTGATTGAACAAGGCCTAGAGATTTTGGAATTAGATTCTTCAAAAAAGTTCTCACTTAACTAGAAATGTGAACACCAGAGAAAACCCTGTTCTTTGCAAACATTGTTAAAACTCTCATGTAGATCCAATGATACAGAGAAGGAGGTAGTAGACAAGGATAATTCAAAAACAAGACCTACATTTTTTCAGGTGATGCACATTTGTAATTAATTCCTCATAGTATGCTAAAATTCTAACTTGAACCTTTAGGGTTAACAGGGCCTACATATATCTCTTAGCTCTCCAAAATTGACGGCGAGCTCTTTGGCACCACCAACCGCTTCTCAGACCAAGTCATAATAACCTTAGAAACCAAAGAAGCCGAGCTCACTGGCTCTCTCCTTCTCAAAGGTTTCAAAGTACTGATAAATGATGGTGACTGCAAGCAGAATTCCAGTCCCCGAACCAATTGCCCCCATGAAATCTGCCAACACTGTGAGTGCACCAATGCACATGCCGCCAAATGCTGCAGCTGTGGGTATGTAGCGGTTCAGCTCTTTCTGTAAGTTTGCCTCCCGATGCCCAGGCATAACCATTTGTTGTTCCTGAAAAAGTATAAAGAGAAAAAATGTTACATTTGATTCAACTATTATTATTTAGCAGATAATCTGCCTATATAATACTACCACAGCCAACTCAATATTATTTAAAGCTTGATCTTCACTTCAACCTAATGGATTGCATGCTCTGTTGGAAAAGTGAACCGCTAAAAAATGTCAAATATACTCCCAACAATTTTTTGGTGCTACAAATATAACAATAAATGATGCGACTAGCAATGCACACCAAAGTAGGAGTACGTGACAGCACTCAACATGATGTTTTCTTCAGGTAAACATGCAAACATAAACTCATACCTTAAGCTGCTTGGCAACATCTTTAGCGGACGATCCAGAAACCTCAATCCAAGTTTTTGAAAATAGCGCACATGCTGACAACATAAACACAAGATAGAACAAAGCATGGAAGGGATTGGCTGCCATATCAGCTAAGCTGCAAAGTACATATAACGTGTCAATGGATCATTTTTGGCATCATTGGACAGGACAGGTAAAGCAAACAAGGAAATATAGGCATTAATTTTATCAATGAAAATGCAAGCAATAGCAGATGAGAAAACATGGAGAAAAACTTCAATGAACTTTGGCATATATGCCCAAACCGCTCAAATCACGATCTTTTGTGATTGGATACTCATGCCATATGGCATGATTTGAATGGTTCAGGTGTATACGCCCAGAGCACTGAAGCACCTCTCTAAAACAAGATAAACAAGACCTTAGTTACCTTGATGGTGCAGTGATATAATATGCAAGGCCACCCACAGGAACAAATTGACCGCCAGAATATTCGGATTCCTTCCACTTACCCAAGAGATTCACAATAAAATTACCACTGTATTTCCTGTATAGCAACTGTATAGGCACATGGTATTAGATAGATTAAAAAAAAGCAGCAGAGGCTTTAACATGTGCATAAGACCATTACACTCCAATACCTGAGAAATGAAGTACAGGTTGGAGACAAGTGCAGACTGCAAGATGATGGGCATGTTAGAGGTATAAAACAATTTGATTGGATATGAACCCTGTTGCCCACGAGCATTCTTTGACCTCACGGGCAAGACAACACGGAATCCTTGAAAATAGATCACGATTAAGAAGATCAAGACCGTAGCAAGTAGGTTTGTCACATTCGGAAGATTCTGCCGGTAAAAAGCTTCACGAAGAGCACGGACCTTATCTGTTCGAGTTATCAACAAATGGAATAAAGCTATAACAGCACCTTCAAACTCAGCTCCTCGTCCACTGTTAATGGTGGTGGGACTGAATGCTTTCCAGATGATGTTTTCACTGAAAATAAATGATAAAAGTCACATAAGTATTCAAATTTTTGTAAAATATATTAATTATGAATAAAAAATAAAGAAAGAAAACACCAAATATATAATTTGCATGTATAAGACAAATAGACGCCTTAGAAGTCATGACTGGTAGGAGTAAATTTTCACCAGCTGTTCTATAAAAAGAGGCTCAAAGCTCACCAGATATTGGTTGCTATGAAAAGGGAGATCCCAGATCCCAGACCATATCCTTTCTGGAGGAGTTCATCCAAACAGATCACAATGATGCCCGCAAAGCAAAGCTGTATTATAATAAGAATGGCATTTCCTACTCCAAGTTGGCCAACGCTACCATACATCCCAGAGAGAACATAAGCAACTGCTTCACCGATAGCTATGAGGATACCCAACAACTTCTGTGCACCATTTCTGGAAGGAAAAAAAAGAGTCATTAAATGGAATACATGCAGCACAAGTTGCAAAACCAATGAGCAAAATCATTTTCAATTATGCAACAAGGGCAGCAAGCACTAAATCAACTGATCAAACCCCACTGAAAGCAATTAAAAGTATTTAATCTATATTAACGAGGAGCAGTTACAAAGTCAAACGATTGTAAATAATCTGCTAATGCAAATAAATTAATAATTAACTCGTAAGTATACTTACAGGAGGGCACGATCTTCGCGTACATTATTGTCCACTTCAATAATCTTTGACCCAGCAAGGAGTTGCATCACCAGTCCAGATGTCACAATCGGGGTGATACCGAGCTCCATGACAGTCCCACGGTTTGAAGCAAGAATAACACGCATCCAATAGAACGGATCTGCACCAGTTGTCGAGTGTATGCCATAGAGCGGGAGCTGACTGCATACCAGGAAAATGAAAAGAGCGATCACGGTGTATATTACCTTCTCTCTGAATGGAACTTTCCTGTCAGCACTCTGAACTTCGGGGAGAAATGAAAGGAAAGGCCTGACAAGATGAAGAACTCTGAATCCACCACCCATCTTATTCAATCTAAACTAAACCAAACCAACCTGCACAACCCATTTGTAGAGGGTTACATAAATTAATATAGTAATTACCCAAATATTATCAATGCACACCCAGTTCTTCACAGAGAACTGTCCCACATTTATCTCGAAAACTTTACAAAGTTAAAGAGGGCACTCAGATGAGTAAGGCAAACATCAAAGCTGCTTAACCACCAGCAGCAGAGAGCTGGGCAGTTATTGGCACAGCATCTGTGACACTATTTCTTCATTGTCCTCCATTAATAAATGATGTCAAAAAAAAAAAAATCTGGCTAAGAGGACATCACAAGACTAAAATGTAAACCCACGAAAATGTTGCCAAGACACAATAACAAACTCTACTGCACTAAAAAAATCTAAAATTGGTTTCAACCCAATTCATTACACTTTCTTTGCTTTTTCTTTAACCAAGCTAATCCGGATGCTGTTATCTTACAATTCAGTAGTTGTATAATTGAACTACTAGTTGATTACTCGAACACTAATAAAATCTCTCTACATTTCCTAAAAAAATTAAATTTTTTTAGTACGCTTCTGAAAATTTTACACATCAAAAACAGTCTCTTAAAAATTGAAAACGTTTATACATTAAAAAACAAATGAAAACGTTTATACATTAAAATAAAAATAAAAATTGATAACGTTAATGGAAACAAAAATTAAATTCGATTATCAAAATCCTGTCTAGATCTTCATGGATCCACATTGGAAGAAGCCATTCATACTTTGTGTTTCCGCACAAAAACAACATGAAACTATCATACACATACATGCATGAATACATAAATACATACATAAACCGAACAGATCTAACAGACACATGCATCAGATATACAAAAGCATTTCGATTGGCTATGCTGCAAAATCAAAAATGAAAATCTCCGATTCAATGCTAGATCAAAAAGTTAAACAAACACCACTTGGATCACACAGGTCACACAAAATCGAGATAAAATCCACAATAGAGAAATCAATCGATTCACACTCGATAGACAGAAGAGAATTCGTCGATAAAATCGAAATCGCAAACCAATAAATGAAGCGTAGATCAAAATCGAGAAGCTCACCGTATCAATTCGGAGATTTACGAACGGTAGAATAATAGAGAGAGATGGGAGATGGGTCTGAAAAAAAAAATCAGATTCGAAATGTTTTTTATTTCAATGGTTGGCTTTTATAGAGAGGGCAAATTCATACGTGTCTAAGTGGACACGACGTCTAGTCGAATCACCGAGAGAAACGTGTGAAATAGAGGTGACGTGGCGGAAGATGGCAAAGATTTTGGTTTTGACCTGATTTAGTATTGTTTAGACTTGAAGTGTGGACCATGGGTTTTTGTCAATTGGATACTTGGGCCTGACCCAATTTTTTAGGATTTTCATTTTTCCTGGAGAGAAATGTTTAGTGGGCTGGGCTCCAATTAAAGTATCTTTAATGTAATTCTATTTTGTCGTGTCAATACTATAATTTAGTGTAGAGTAAAAAAAAAACAATAATGCTACTTTGTATAAATTTGGTGTACAAATTTGGCGCCTACATAATATTGGCATCATTGTAATCCATTCATTTAAGTTGTACAGTATTATATTTGCATGATTTAAATGAATGGATCACAATTTTATCATATCATTTGGGTACTAAATTTGGGTAAAGTAGCATTACTAAAAAAAAACATGAGCCAAATTTGACACAAAGTATATGCATTAAATGTTGTTGTATTTAGCACAACAATAAATGCTGCTGTATTTGTTGATTTTTGTAATTTTAAATAATAAAAATTTGACAAATTTGATACAATAAGAAAAGGAAAAATAAAGAAGGAAACAATTCCAAAAAAAATATTCAATGAATTAATTGAATGCATTAATTGTATTTGTTAACTTTTATAATTTTAAACAATAAAAAAATAATACAATTAGTATTTCAAATAAAATTGTGCATTGAAGTACAATACCAAAACGATATGTCAAATATAATATTTTACTATTTTGTGTGTGTTAAATTTGGCATTCACATTGTCATATGCTTTGGAGATAGTCTTACAATTGACTAGCAATTGTTATCGTTTTACAATTACATTTCTATTTCTCAAAATAAAAAAACATGTTTAACTTTTATTCAAAAAAACATAGTCGACGAAATACATAGATGTTAATGAATTTTTTTTCTTAGAAAATAATAATAAGAAAGCTAGAAATACCTTCAGGGGTGCTCAGCTAGTAGATAGACGAGCTTAGAGCTTGAGCAAATGACTCCCAAGTTAGCGGCTCGAATCCTACTAATAGTAAAAAACTTCAAAAAAAAATGTGGTTTAGATAGGTGGATAAATAGTGTAAAAAAAAAAAGTTCCCCATCGTCTTTTCTCCTTTTTCTCTCTCCCCTTTGAGAGCCAAAAGAAGTAAAAGTAGTGGTGTCCTTTTGGTTGTTGGTCTCCGTGTCTGAAGTAGTGGTCTGATTTCAAAGAGGGTTTGCAATTAAATCTTAGATCTGTAAAAATGATAGAGTAAGAGATCGCCAAACTCTACACAAATCTCTCTTTAACGGATAAAGATGGTGTTATTGATGAAATGACTGAAGAAGCTCAACGAGATGGAGAGGTAGAAGTTGACCACTGTCTAGTGGGGAAGGTTCTTTCTGGGAAAAAAATGAATATGGAAGCTTTCAAAAATCTGAATGAATAGCTTTGGAGTCTATTTGGGAGTGTAGCAATCGAATCTGTCGATGAAAACATCTTTATGTTCTAGTGAAAATATCTTTATGTTCTGCTTTAACAATCAGAAGGATCAGAATCTGATCTGGCAACGTGGACTATGGTATTTTGATAAAAGTCTTATTGTCCTTAAGAAGCCTGTGGGTATGGGAGACATCTCTCTTCTGAGATTTAATAAAGTTGAGCTCTAGGTCTTGATCCACGATATACCTATCATGTGTATGGATAGAAGAACAACAAAATGGATGGCTGAACAAATAGGGTGTGTGGTTGACATTCCGACGGAATCTAAAGAATGTTGGGGTAAGTTTATGAAAGTAGAAGTCCAAGTTGATATCTCCAAACCATCGAAAAGGTGGCTCCGACTAAAGTTGGATAAGTCAGAAACTATTGTTATGGTGGGTCTAAAGTATGAGAGACTCCCGGAGTTCTGTTATGCCTGCAGAAGAATTGGGCATGGGATTAAGGAATGCCCTGATGATGAGGCAAGGGTTGAAGCTTTGAAAGAAGTGTCTACTAAGTTTGGGCCATGGGTGAAAGCTCTGGTCTTCGATAGAATGCAAGTGAGGCACCTTATACAAAGAGATGGAAACTCCAATGTTCAGGTAAGATCTCAGGAAGGGACGTGTGATGTGAGTGAAGATGACCCATATAATTTGAGATTTGGTGTTCTTGTTAGCCATAAAGGGGATCTTACAACCTCAGGGTTGGTTTCTAGAAAGACGAAAAATGTGTCTCATTTGAAACCCTTAATAATTTTCAATAGGCCCGGGTCTCCACAAGTTCATGATAGGCGGTTAGAAAGCCCAACAGAAGTGCCCAAGATAGATAATATAGCACAGGCTGTGGTGGATGAGATGGCCCATAATGGACCAATCCTTAATACCAAAGAGTTTCTTAAAGTTGAGCCAGGTTTGAACATATTAGTGGTATGCCCGACTGATATCTCCAAACCATCGAAAATGTGGCTCCGACTAAAGTTGGATAAGTCATAAACTATTGTTATGGTGGATCTAAAGTATGAGAGACTCTCGGAATTCTGTTATGCTTGCAGAAGAATTGGGCATGGGATTAAGGAATGCCTTGATGATGAGGCCAGGGTTGAAGCTTTGAAAGAAGTGTCTACTAAGTTTGGGCCCTAGATGAGAGCTCTGGTCTTCGATAGAATGCAAGTGAGGCAACTTATACAAAGAGACGGAAACTCCAATGTTCAAGTAAGATCTCAGGAAGGGACGTGTGAGGTGAATGAAGATGACCCATGTAATCTGAGATTTGGTGCTCTTGTTAGCCATAAAGGGGATCTTACAACCTCAGGGTTGGTTTCTAGAAAGACGACAAATGTATCTCCTTTGAAATCCTTAATAATTTCCAATAGGCCCGAGTCTCCACAAGTTCATGATAGGCGGTTAGAAAGCCCAACATAAGTGCCTAAGATGGATAATATAGCACATGCTATGGTGGATGAGATGGCCCATAATGGACCAATCCTTAATACCAAAAAGTTTCTTAAAGTTGAGCCCCGTTTGAAAATATCTGTGGTATGCCCCATGATAGATATTGTACTTGCTGAAGATATGTTTATAGAGTGCTCTGTGAAGTCAAATATGCAAACATCCCTAAGGCCAGGATTTACCAGAAAATGGAAAAGATTAGCGAGAGAAGGAAAAAATGATCAAACCGTGGACATCAATTCCGGCCAGCTTCCAAATACAATTGTGGTGTGTAAAAAAGGTAAGAAGATCTCTAAAGGAAATACTTCCTCTTCTACAAGCAAACTAAAATTGGGTTCTCTTGGGAAAAGGAAAAGTCCTGTGAAGTTAGCCAATTCTCCCAAGCTTTCACCAAATATGATAGAGATCCTTTCAAGTCATATGAGGAGGGGGGACCCTAACTTTGTAAAAGGAAGAAGATTCTTGAATTTTCTGAAGAAAACAGAGTAACCAAAAAAGGCAGAATTGCTGTAACATCCTCTGACACTATTATATCGGCGGAGCCTGATTCCTAGGTCTGTCGGGAACCATGATAGGTCTTAGCTGGAATGTTCGGGGATTAGGGAATCCCCAGGCTTTCGCAGCATTGCCCCCTGATTTTGTCTTCCTCTCTAAGACAAAAATTGGTAGGCATAAGACAACAAAAGTTATAGATAATTTTGGTTGTTATTACATATTCTTTGTAGATAGTATTGGCAGTAGTGATGGTCTAATCTTAATTTGGAAAAAAGATCTTGTGGTTACAATTTTGTCTTTCTCGACAGGTCATATTAATGCTAGAATTCATATGGAGCATCGATTTTTGTGGCGCTTCTCGGGCTTCTATGGTGACCCTATTCCAAGTAAGAGAGTGAATTCTTGGGCTATTCTGTATCGCCTTAGAGATGTTGACAACCTCCCATGGGTATGTGGGTGGGTGGGTAGGGATGAGAACTTCAATGAGCTGCTTTGTTTGAATGAGAAAGAATGTGGATCGGATAAGTCAATTTCTAGCATGATCCGATTCAGACAAGCAATTGATGACTGTGATCTTATAGGCCTGGGTTCTTCTGGCCCCAAGCTCACCTAGAATAACAGAAGAGATGGCAAGAGGAATGTTCAAGAAAGGCTTGATAGATTTTTAGCTGATAAGTGATGGAGGAACATATTTGTGTATGTGAAAGTAGAACATCTATGCTTTAACTCCTCGGATCACCGCCCGATTCTCCTAAAATTTGATCAGATTAGTTGGACTCAGAGAGATAGATATTGGGGTTCCGTTGTGAGCCTTTCTGGTCAAAAGAAGAAGATATATGAAGAGTAGTAAATGATGTCTGGAAGGAGAATGGTCCATCATATACGGCATCGGAGTTCATTTGCAAACTTGACAAATGTGCTGCTAGATTACAAGGGTGGAGTAAGCTTCGTTTCAAAAACCTCAGTATCCATATTGAAGGAAAGAACCAAGAGATTGAGAGTTTATACAAGTCTTGTGAGCAAGATGGTATTATGAGTTCGATAAAGTCTCTGGAAAAATTTGTCGAAGGTCTTCTTGAATGTGAAGAGATATTCTGGAAGCAACGATCCAAAGCAGAGCTACAGCTAGGAAGAAAAAAAATTCTATTGATATGTTTCTGGACAATGAGCGCCGAATTCAAGACACAAATGATGGATTGGCCTGTGTTATTCAAGACTATTTTAATGCCATCTTTTAGTCCTCTAATCATACCTTTCATGATATCAGAAAAGATACGGAAATGTTAAGATCAACGCTTAATGATGAAGAGAAGGTTTGAATGTTGTATTTGTTGGGGTTTTTGCCCTAAAGCTTGTAATATGTAAATGTAATTTGAACATAAATAAAAGAAGTAGTATATTCATTCATTTTGTGTCATACTTTATATAACATGTGCACTTAACATCCAAAATTGCCGGATGTAATTTCGAACTGAGTATATGAGTGTCATATATAGATGGATTCAGTTTGAAACGAGCAATTTAAAGAGTCCGTAGATAGCAAATAAAGCTGGGTACTTTATTTGTGGTTAATCTACAGTTGCGGTCCATTTCGTACTGTACGGTGATCCTATCCTGGATCATTCATATGTAGATATGAGAATGGAGGCACCTTGTATGATGTGATCATATAGGACTGGGCCATGATCTATATGAATCTCTCACTAAGATCCGTTTAACGATGAGATTCATATATATCAACTAATGATGGCTATATGTGGGTGATCTTAATCCTGAGTGTCTTATCGACTCCTTCAGGTTAGATCGTGGTCTTTGATATACCATGGGTGAGGTCGGAGTTGCATTCCCGATCAATATACTCCGTATGTTGGGATCGCGATTTGGCTTGTGGCTGGGAAGGTTTGTACACAATAGTGGAATCCACTCCTTCTTGTGAGAAGTAGATGGTAGTTCCCTTAAGGGTTGATTCAGGGCTTGAACAATATGAGCGCTCTCCTAATTCCGTAAGGAATGTAGGATTTATTGTTCATTAGAGAATCAATGGTACTTAATGGAAAGATATGATTAGAGGGGTATAACGGACATTATGACCCAGCTCTAATTATGAACTACTTGTGGAGGATTATACCATATGTAATAGCTATATCGATGGACACCGAGAGTTATTGGTTTGTGTAAAAACGTCTACAGTTGAGAGAGTGCAGCTTCGGGTTTTTAGTGGAATAACACCGAAGTTAATAATCATGAAATATTAATTAAAGAGTTTAATTAATAATTTCTAAGAATTATTGGAGCTCAAAATACTGTGGGTCCATTAGGTCCCCTTGCTAGCCCGATCGATTTAGGTAACAAGGGTCACGGTTAATTAATTGGATTGTCCAATTAATTGTGTTACGAAAGTGACACGTATTTATTCGGGAATTAATTGAATAATGGGATTATTTAATTAATGAATAATGGTGATTAAATAAATTAAATAATAAGATTATTTAATTATGTAGTTAATCACTAACTGGAGGGTGTTAGTTGATATTTGATTTTGAATAAAATAAGATAATATGATTATTTTATTTTATTAAATTAAATATTTGAATTTGAATTTAAAATGTTTGAATTCAAAAATAAATATTTAATTAATTAAAAAAAAAGATATGAGATATCTTTGTTTTTTAAAAATCAAATAAGATTTTGGTTTGATTTTATTTGATATATATGAGATATATATTTAATTAAAATATGATAACCGAATAACAAATATAACACAAAAAATAATCAGATTATTTTGAAAAAAAAAAAAAGGTGTTCGTTACACACAAAAAGCAGACACAGCAAAAGCAAAAACAAACAAAAGAGAGAAAAAGCTATGGTGTGGTGAGACCACAAGTGCTGCACTCTTAGAGTTTGTTTTGTACGTGTATTCTTCTCTTCTTCCTCCATACAGGTCCTGAATATCGTGATGCGCCCACACGCTGTTACCAGTTCCGGGAGATAGCGAGGAAGATCACGTGGTTCAAATCAGGAGCATTTCGTATCAAAGTGAAGGAGCCTCCTACGTAGGTATGAAAAATAAATTTCTTCACTTTATTATTGTATTTGATTATTACTGTACAAATGGGTTAGATTAATGATTGCATTAAAAAATTTTAAGACCTTCCGCTGCGCAATCTGTAACCCTAGGGTCCAACAGTATTCACTATGGAAGATATTAGGTTAGCAATCTTTGACATGAGCCCTACCAAAGCTCCGAGACCGGACAGGTTCCATGCTCTATTCTTTCAAAAATTCTAGAGTATGTTGGGTGACGATTTCTCCAGAGTGTGTCTTAGGGTGCTTAATGGCAACTCTTATATCAGAGAATTTAATTGTAACAATGTTGTCTTAATTTCGAAAATAAAAAGCCCCACATCACCAAAGGATTTACGGATAATTTTGCTGTGCACTGGGGTTTATAAAACAGTTACTAAGTTACTAGCCTCCAGATTAAAGCCCCATCTCCAAGAGATTATCTCTACCAAATCAATCAGCCTTTGTTCCTGGTAGACAAATTTTCGATAATGTTTTAATGGCTTTCGAGACTCTACATTCTATCAACCAAAAGAAGACTGGTAAAAAAGGTTTGATGACGCTCAAACTAGACATGAGTAGGGCGTACGATAGAGTCGAATGAAGCTTTCTCAAAGCTATCATGCTCAAAGTGAATGTCCCTCCTAGTTGGATAGATTTGATAATGGATTGTATCTCTTCTACAAACCTTTCTTTCCTATTTAATTGGAAGCAGTGTGTAATGTGACGCCATCCAGGGGACTTAGGCAGGGTTGCCCTTTATCCCCATATCTCTTTCTTTTTTGCGCGGAGGATCTCTCGTGTCTGATCTCGAACGCTGAGAAGAATGGTAGAGGTCTTGGTGTTAGATGTTGTAGAGGCAGTCCTCTTGTTAGTCATATGTTCTGTAAGAACCTTATTTCTATGATTGGCTTATTTCATGACAAATCACATTGAGATTATTTGTAATGGGTAGCTTAGGTATTATTATGGTTCTTCATCAACAAGCTTCCAAGATCCCACAGTGCTTCAAGAGAGGTAGTTTACTTGTCTTGAATCTTTTGAGGAGATGTTAGTTGCACACACTCACCTGCATGAATTACATTCTTGATTACATGCTATTGAATGATGCATTGTATGCCATTCATCACACTTCACACTTCACACTTGCACTTTTTTGCATATTAGATTAGTGTGTTGAGTCTGCCTGGAAAAGAGGATTTTCCTCGTTACCGCGGTGCAGGTCGCTTGCTGGGCACCTGCCGCCATCGCGGTCCCAACAGCGGTTGGTTCCAGAAGGTGCATGCGTTAAAGACCGCAGTCTGTGCACTTATATGCGCAGCGGTCCATACCGCGGTATACTTCAGTAGGCCCCTGCTGCCTAGACCGCGGCATGTGCTTTGCATGCACAGCGGTCCCCGACGCGATGTTGTCCAGACCGTGCACCGCTGCATGTACCGCGGTTTGGGCACTTACCCGAGCCGCGGTCCAGCGAGCGGTATTGACTGGATTTTGATTCCCAAGCCCAAAACGACACAGTTTTGTCTAGGTATATGTTCTCTTCTTCCCCAACTCGTTTTTAGAGCTCCAAGAACCCATTTTTATGAGAGAGAACAACCCTTAGAGAGAGAAAGCCTCAAGCTTTGTTCCTTGACTCTCCAAACCCAAAACCCATCATCTTCATGCATTTCTAAGCATCTTTAAGGCATGTGTCTTCATCATTAGTTAACTTGGTAAGTTGAATAAAAACCCCATATTTATCATTTGTTCATACTTTCCAAGATTGTGTTTTTATTGCATTTATTAGTTGATTAAATGCTAGGACTCTATTTAATGCATCTATTTATGAGTTCCTTTGTATGATTGGGTTTGTATTGTGATAGCTAATGTTTAGGACATATTTGCCCTCTAGCTAATTAGGATTCATTGATTGCATTTGTTAATTGCATTTATTGTCCTTGCCATGATTAATGACAACATATGTTGATATGGCTTTGTTTGATGACTAGAGTTTAGACTTGCACATCTATATCTAGTTAGGTCTTTATGAGCATTCATATAGACATTGATATCTAGGATTTGTACTTAGTGTCATCTTTAATTCCTAGATAAGCATTTAGTGTTGCCTAGCATTATTTGCATTTTGAATATTCATATATTCACTTAGGTTGTTAATCTCTTCTTGAGAGTTAAGTCTTGTGACTACAAGGTGTAGTGCACAAGCAAGTGAAGTCTTGCAACCAAGGTGTGGTTGGCAAGCAAAGTGATCAATGATTCACTATAAAGGCCCGTTGGGTAGTAGTGGTGGGTTAGTGACCGAGAATGGTGTGACTAGATGTCAACCTAGGTTGTAAACATCATTACAATAGTGGATTTGAGGATCGTGTGTGGCTAGAAGGATAGCCCGTGGTTTTTCCCTTGTTTAAGGGTTTCCACGTAAAAATCAAATGTTATTTATTATTCCGCACTTTACACTTGATTTTGTATGTCTGTCTATGAGGTGAATTTTTAATATTGACTAATCAAGAAAAATTAGTAATTAACTTGATTAAAACCTATTCACCCCCCCTCTAGGTTGTTAGACACACGCTTAAGTAGTATTTTCAATTGGTATCAGAGCAGGTTCCTAGACATACTAAAGTTATCCTTACTCCTTGTTTGTGTGTCTTGCGTTTGTGTGCATTTTGTTCTTTGCATTTCATTTGCATTCCTTCACTCGCTTCACCTATAAATCATGTGTGAGAGTGAAACACTTAGAGTGGGATTTGCTTCGATGACCTCTAATGTTGAGAGGAAGATAGATGACTCCGATGAGGAGATGACTCTCATGGTGGAGAGATTTAGGAGATTTATGAAATCTCAAAAGAAGGGTTTGGCCTCCAAAGTGAAGAAGGAGAAGTGTATAACCTCTAAAGTCAATGAGGAAAAGAAAATGTCAAGAAAAAGTGACCCTTGCCTTGAATGTGGTGGAATTGGCCATATTGCCTCCAATTGTGGCAACTTGAAATACAAAAAGGGAGGAGTTAGTATGATCGCTAATCGGTGTGATAGCGAAGTTGAAGCAGTTAAAGGAAGTTCCACAAGCTCGGTTGAGTGTGAGAACAAATACTCCGCCTTTTTAGTCTCCTACCATAAAGAAGCTCAAGCCGTTACCAAGTGTTTGTCACTTGAAGGATTCAAGAAGGATGACTTAAAATGTGAAGGCCAAAGTGGAGCAAAATTAAGAGAAGCTAGCGTTGAAGATATGACTCTTACAAGCTCAAGTGGGAGAAGCTTCGATAGTGATAACTCATGCTCGGAGAACTCTTGTGATAAGGTGGTTAATTATCAAGAGTTGATTGATTCTCTTTAAAAGTCTTTGAAAGAGAAAGATAATGATATCCTTGAGTTGAAAAAGGATAACCTTCAACTACAAGCCAAGATGACTATCTTGAATGAAGAAGTGAGGAGAGTCAACGAAAGTGAAGGCAAGTTGAAGAGGGAATTTGATGAAGCAAGGATGTCTCTTGCTAAATTGACTTCGGGATCGGAGAGATGTTAAGTATTGGCAAGGTGCCAAATGACAAGCGTGGGCTTGGTTTCATTGATGATGAGTGCACTCCATCCTTGGGCAAGAATACATTTGGGAATGAGATTTCTCCTAAATGTTCGCCTCCATCACCCAAGAAATGTCTTGTTGTGGATGAGTCTTCCAAGAGTGCTTCCTTGAAGATGATTCCGAGGAAACAAGTTTCACCTCAACCCTTGAGGATGCCTCAACCAAAGCTCCACCAACTCTTGAGGCAAGTACATCAAGTTACTCATGCTCAACCACAAAGACACCAACATCCGACTAATGTTCTAAAGAAAAGCCAACCAGTGCAAAATCAAAGACAAACTCATCAACATGGCAATGCCTCGATGAGAGCTCAAAGCAATGGTATGATTTCTTCTTTTATACCTACTTGTCATTATTGTGGTATGATTGTTTTCATTGATGATGAGTGCACTCCATCCTTGGGCAAGAATACATTTGTGAATGAGATTTCTCCTAAATGTTCGCCTCCATCACCCAAGAAATGTCTTGTTGTGGGTGAGTCTTCCAAGAGTGCTTCCTTGAAGATGCTTTCGAGGAAAAAAGTTTCACCTCAGCCCTTGAGGATGCCTCAACCAAAGCTCCACCAACTCTTGAGGCAAGTACATCAAGTTACTCATGCTCAACCACAAAGGCACCAACATCCGGCTAATGTTCTAAAGAAAAGCCAACCGGTGCAAAATCAAAGACAAACTCATCAACATGGCAATGCGAGCTCAAAGCAATGTTATGATTTCTTCTTTTATACCTATTTGTCATTATTGTGGTATGATTGGTCACATTAGACCAAATTGTTTTAACTACATCAAGTTATGTAGAATTGAGAGCATGAAAGAAAAGAGAATGAACCGTAGGGCTAAATTGAATGATCCTAGGAAATCTAGTGAATTGAATACTTTGACAACTAAAAATGATGTAGTGGAACCTAGGTTGGATAAGGAAAATGTGCATCATTTCCATTGTGCTAAAATATCACCTATAGATACTATTGAGTCAAATGTACTTAGTATGTCTATAGGAACTTGCCCCTCGTCTTGATACGGTATGGTTGTGACCCCATATGGGGAGCTCAAGCAAAGAGAGCTAACATGCATGATTCTTTATATACAAAAAGTTGACTTATTTTATGCTCTTTTATGATTGCTTGAGTATGCTTGGTGAATAATATTGATTATTAATTGTATAATGTTTTTGATTACACCATTGCATGGTTGCTTTGTTTTATAATGCATGATTTCTATTATTGTTTGAGCATGCTTATCTCTTTGAGGAATGTTCTACTTTTTAGTACATTTGATTGACCTCAAATTATTCTCCATGTTCATGATTCCTATGATATGCATTCTTAAGCTCTCTCTTGAAAAAGGCTACTGACAATATGACGTGGAGCCGCCCAATGTTGGAAAAGGCTACTCATTTGAAACCGAGTGAAAGCCATCAAGAGAGTTACTTTAGCATGAAAAACAGAAATACATGCTTACTAGGAAATTGGAGAAACATAGAAAAAGGAGAAAAACAGAAATGTTGTTATATGAATGTTATATGTGGTGATGCATTGCTTATTTTTGACATCAAAATTGTTGATTGATGATTTATTTAGCAATGAAGACAAGATGATATATTTTTTGGTGTGATTAGTTCACTTGCACACAAATGCTTGGATATATAGCTTCTTATCATAACAACAGGGTCTTAATTGGTTTGACTTCTTTTGGAAATCTTGTTGAGTGTTGCTTTAATTGATCTTCATGCATGAAGATAATAATGTTATGTATTACATGCTAAGCAACCTTTCACACACACACATTTTTGAAAATAATCTCTTTGAATCTATCTCAATTATTTAAGTTGCATAAAGTTTATGTAAATGATTATGCAACCATCTTTTGTGCGAATATCTCTCTTTGCTAAAGCAACCTGATAGGGGGAGCTCTTTTGCCTATCTCATGACAAAAATGGGGAGAAGTCTTGAGAAATATAGGGGGAGCATGGGGGAGCATTTTTATGCTTTGTGGAGCCTTTTAGTGGGAGCATTGCATTGCATTACATTATATTGATTGTATTATTTTTCTCAATGCAAATGCTTGTTTTTGTTCACCTCATATGCACTTGTTCTTGGAAAGTGCTTTCTTGCTATTGTGTGTAGGTATGATGATCTACGAAGAGATTAATGACCTTGAAGTCTTAGATCTTAGGTTTCTCTTATTGTAACGTAGAATATACTTTGTTGACCAATAGCTTTATTTTTGTTTTGTGAGGATTATTTTGTGAGTGGTGATTTTGTCATGAAATAGCCAAAGGGGGAGATTGTAAGAACCTTATTTCTATGATTGGCTTATTTCATGACAAATCACATTGGGATTATTTGTAATGGGTAGCTTATGTATTATTGTGGTTCTTCATCAACAAGCTTCCAAGATCCCACAGTGCTTCAAGAGAGGTAGTTTACTTGTCTTGACTCTTTTGAAGAGATTTTAGTTGCACACACTCACTTGCATGAATTAAATTCTTGATTACATGCTATTGAATGATGCATTGTATGCCATTCATCACACGTCACACTTGCAATTTTTTGCATATTAGATTAGTGTATTGAGTCTGTCTGGAAAAGAGGATTTTCCTCTTTACCGCGGTGCAGGTCACTTGCTGGGCACCGGCCGCCATCGCGGTCCCAACATCGGTTGGTTCCAGAAGGTGCATGCGTTAAAGACCGCGGTCTGTGCACTTGTATGCGCAGCGGTCCATACCGCGGTATACTTCAGTAGTCCCCTGCTGCCTAGACCGCGGCCTGTGCTTTGCATGCACAGCGGTCCCCGACGTGATGTTGTCCAGACGGTGCACCGCTGCATGTACCGCGGTCTGGGCACTTACCCGAGCCGCGGTCCAGCGAGCGGTATTGACGGGATTTTGATTCCCAAGCCCAAAACGATGCAGTTTTGTCTAGGGTTTATATATATATATATGTTCTCTTCTTCCCCAACTCGTTTTTAGAGCTTTAAGAACCCATTTTTATGAGAGAGAACAACCCTTAGAGAGAGAAAGCCTCAAGCTTTGTTCCTTGACTCTCCTAACCCAAAACCCATCATTTTCATGCATTTCTAAGCATCTTTAAGGCATGTTTCTTCATCATTAGTTGACTTGGTAAGTTGAATAAAAACCCCATATTTATCATTTGTTCATACTTTCCAAGATTGTATTTTTATTGCATTTATTAATTGATTAAATGCTAGGACTCTATTTAATGCATCTATTTATGAGTTCCTTTGTATGATTGGGTTTGTATTGTGATAGCTAATGTTTATGACATATTTGCCCTCTAGCTAATTAAGATTCATTGATTGCATTTGTTAATTGCATTTATTGTCCTTGCCATGATTAATGACAACATATGTTGATATGGCTTTGTTTGATGACTAGAGTTTAGACTTGCACATCTATATCTAGTTAGGTCTTTATGAGCATTCATATAGACATTGATATCTAGGATTTGTACTTAGTGTCATCTTTAATTCCTAGATAAGTATTTAGTGTTGCCTAGCATTATTTGTATTTTGAATATTCATATATTCACTTAGGTTGTTAATCTCTTCTTGAGAGTTAAGTCTTGTGACTACAAGGTGTAGTGCACAAGCAAGTGAAGTCTTGCAACCAAGGTGTGGTTGGCAAGCAAAGTGATCAAGGATTCAGTATAAAGGCCTGTTGGGTAGTAGTGGTGGGTTAGTGACCGAGAATAGTGTGACTAGAGGTTAACCTAGGTTGTAAACATCATTACAATAGTGGATTTGAGGATCGTGTGTGGCTAGAAGGATAGCCCGTGGTTTTTCCCTTGTTTAAGGGTTTCCATGTAAAAATCAAGTGTTATTTATTATTCCGCACTTTACAGTTGATTTTGTATGTTTGTCTATGAGGTGAATTTTTAATATTGACTAATCAAGAAAAATTGGTAATTAACTTGATTAAATCCTATTCACCCCCACCCCCCTCTAGGTTGTTAGACACACGCTTAAGTAGTATTTTCATGTTCTTTGCAGATGGTAGCATTATTTTCAGTAGGGCTTCGAGAGATTGCAGTTCAAGTATCCGGAAGATTCTGGCGGTATATGAACGTGGCTCGGGTCAGCAAATTAACCTCCAAAAATGTAAGGTTTCCTTCAGCTCGAACGTGGCTACCAGTACCAAGTGTGAAATCCAAATTTTATTGGGTATTGCAGATGGAAACTATCAGGATAAGTACCTTGGTCTTCCTACTATGGTGGGTAGGAACAAAAGGCTGTTGTTCATTGATATAAAGGAAAGAGTTTGGAAGAAACTTAGTGGCTGGAATGACAACCTTTTTTCCTTTGGTGGCAAGGAGGTTCTGATAAAAGCTGTTGCTTAAGCCATCCCGACCTATGCTATGAGTATATTCCAGCTCCCCGTTGGGTTGTGCAAGGATCTTAGTGCCATGTTCTCCAATTCTGGTGGAGATCCAGAGATGACAAGAGAAAGATTAGTTAGGTTACATGGGTTACTTTATGTCAGTCGAAAAGCCATGAGGGATTGAGTTTTAAAGACCTATCGATTTTTTAACCAATCCCTCTTGGCCAAGCAAGCCTGACAAATTCTGGAATGTCTTGATTCTCTAGCTGCTCAGATTTTAAAGGCAAAATATTTCAAGAATAAGGAATTTCTTAAGGCTTCGGCTAAGAATGTGTCTACATCTGGAGAAGTCTATTGTGGGGCAGATCACTTCTCGCTAATGGTATATGATGGGTGGTTGGGGACATAAAAAATATTAGCATTTTCAAAGACCGATAGATCCCCCGACCCAACATTTTTAGGACAATCACGCCTGATCCTGATGCTGATATTTCGGTGGTTGATCTCTTGGATAGATTATGTCATGGGTGGGATGCTGATAAGTTAAATAGTTTTTTGCTTTCGGTTGACAAGGACCATGTTCTCTCCATCCCATTTAGTTGAAAAGGGGGACGTGATTCTCTTGCTTGGCATTTTGACAAAAGTGGTGGTTACACAGTTCAAAGTGGTTACCGTCTGGCTCTTTCGCTTTAGATCATCACTTCTGCCTCCAATTCATCAGTGTCTCAAAGTTGGTGGAATATATTATGGAGCCTCAAATTACCTCCTAAAGTTAAAATTTTTGTCTGGTGTGTTTGTTGGAATGCAGTTCCTTCTTTAGAGAATCTCTGGAAACGGAATAAAGTGGCATCTCCTTGGTGCAACAGATGTGCTGCTTCTGTTGAATCCTCCTGCCATGCTATTTTTTGGTGCAAAGAGGCAAAATAAATCCCGGAAGTGTGTTGACTTTGATAGTCACCTAGCAACTGTTCATAACCTCCTTGTATTATAGGTGTTTTCTTACGCCTCATCTCATCTTGGTTTGGATGATCTAGGTCGCCTTTATATGATAACTTGAGCCATTTGGAAAAGTAGAGACTCTCTTTTGAGTGATGAGAAGTGTAAATTGCCGGAGTTTGTGGTCTTGGGCACGGAGTCTCTTTTGTCAGAATTCCAGAATTTCAGAATTCCAAGCGTGTCTTCACCACACGGAGCTCCCCCGTTTCATCCAGGTCCTGCCCTAATTGGATCTCTCTACCTCCGGGTAGCCTTAAGCTCAACTTGGCAGTTGTTTTGGGGAAGCATAACAATACCAATGGTATTGGTACATCTATTAGAGATGATAAGGGGAGGGTTCTTGCTGCTCATTCCAATCAGCTGCCCGGTTCCTTCAATTCCGAAGTTGGCGAGCTAATTGCTCTTTAGGAGGGCCTTCTACTTGCTATTTTTTATAATCTACATGTTGATATAGCAGAGGTAGCCTCTTCCAATGTGGTTTCCATCCTTAACGATCCTGCCCCTTCTGTAGGGGGATTTAAATTTCTTGTTAATGATATCGAATCTATGTTTATAGATGTTGGCATTTGTACGAGTCAAGCAATTTCCAAAGTCGAATATTCCTTTAGCGTTGGAAGCTTTCTCCTCCATTAGGGACGTTTTTGGCTGGACTCCAGCCCTTTTTCGTGCTTTTCTGCTATGTAATGTTTGTTCTTTATAATAATAATAATAAAAAAAAAAAAAAAATTAGAAGTGTATTCGTCAACTACTTTTTTTGAATAAACAAAATGAGAAATTCCATTTTGATGTTTTCATCATTTTACACTTTTGTGTCTTTTTTAGTTAGGTAAGTTTCAACTTGTTAAATTAATATGAAGCAAAAATATAATAATGTTATATTTCCAAATTTATTATTATTATTATTATTATTATTTCTTTCCCCTTTAATTTTTTATTTAAATGTCTCCATTTTGCATTAGCTAATAGATATTTAATGTATTAGACCAATTAAAATGTATTACCTTATACAATGCAGTGTACCAAATGAGCGGAGACCTTAGAAATTAAATTATTAACATAAAAGTTTGACATAAATTTATTGACTTTAAAATTCATCCACCTATTTGCTTTTAATCAAATGGTCAAAAAAATAAATGAATTAAGAGTATATTACAACCACTGGATTAAAACCAAATGGATGAATGAATATTAAAGTTCAAAAATTATATAACGTCAAAATTTTAAATTAATATAGCATTACAGAATAAATATATAATATATATAAATTATATTTATTCTTTTTTATTATTATTTTTTTGACAATATTCTTTTTTATTATTAATAAATATACTTTTTTAAATCTCACCATATCTTTAACACATTAACATAATAACATCTAAACCATATGACTTAGGCGCTGTTTGGCAGTTGGAATGGGATATGATTGGTATGTATTTGGTCCGTTCTCCAATGTTTGGCTAGGTCAACGAGACATGAAAATTAATCTCATCTCTTTATTTTATCCCATTGCAACGGGATAAAATAGTGTAGCCCAAAGTAGAGGTGTCCAAGGTTTGGTTAAACCGACGGTTAAAAATCGAAACTGAAATCAAAAAATCGAAACCGAAACCGAAACTGAAACCGACGGTTACAAAATCGGTTGGATATCGGTTTCCGACGGTTCTGTTACGGTTACACCTCTCCAAAAACTGCCTAAAATCGGCGTTTTAACTGCTGGTTTTATTCAAAAAAAAAAACCTAACCAACCAATTAGATGCTGCCACGTGACACTTTAAAAAAAAACCGAACGGAACCGAAACTGAACCGAAACCAACAGTTACAAAACCGACCCAAACCGAAAATTTCCGGTTACGGTTACGGTTACGGTAACGGTTACGGTTCGAGCTTTCCACGGAACCGAAACCGCCGGTTTCAAACCGAAACCGGACCGAACCGGAACCGTAGACAGCTCTAGCCCAAAGACATGAGATTCATTTGTTTCTCTTTCTCATGTTTTAATTACACAAACATCCCATTGTCTTCTTCATCAAATCTTCTTCGTCTTTATCTTCTGATCTTGTTCTTCCGATCGTCTTCATCATCTTCCTCTTCTTCAGATCGGCTTCATCTGATCGACTACTTCTTTAAATAATAATAAAAAAAACACACACACACAGAGATCAGCTTCTTCTTCATTGAGCTGCTCTTGAAAATCTGAAACAACCCCTGCATTTTCCATTTTCCTATCTCTTTCAAACCAATGTTGGCTTTGTCTGGAATCATATATCTCTACTCTACTAATGGGGACTTTGACTTTTTTATTTGGTTTTTTCTCTTTTATTTTGAAATAAGGACTGTTGATTTGGTTGGCCAAATTTGATTTGTATCCAGATTCTTCTGGGTTTTTTTTGAATAGAAAGCATTTTTTTTAAAGAGACTTTTTATTTAATAAAACAATAATAATAACAATTTTTTTGAACTATATAATAACAACAATTTATTAATACAAAAACACATAAACATTGAATTGAAAAAAAAATGAATCCTCCAACCTTTTTAAAAAAAAATATTTTTTATTATTAAAATTTTTAGTATTAGTGTTTTTTAAAATGAAAATTATTGTTAAAATTAATATTAATTTTATATGATTTAATATACTGTAAAAATGAAAATTAGTTTAACTCGATATTATTTTTTATTTTAACATTATTATTTTTTATTACAAACTTGATATTATAATTGTTTATATTTTCAGTTAATCTACCAGAGATGTTTTTTAACCTTTTTATTTTCTAAATACAGCTTTCAGCATATGCTTAGAGCTTGTTTGGTTGAGTTTTTGAAAAACCTATGTCGGTAAAAGATCTACTTGTAGTACATCTATTAGAAATAAAGTTTTTGAAAACAAAATTATAGTTGTTTGGTTGGTAGATTTTTTTTTAAAAAAAATTTCTATTTGAAGAAGTACCTCGCCATGAGTTTTTGCCTTGTAGAGGTTTAAACTCTACTAGCCTCTACTCAATTTAAAATAGAAAATGTCAAAAGCCCAATCAAACGACTCTAAAAAACTTAAATGGACGTTTGTAGATCTTTTGAGACAGTAGAAAGCTCAACCAAACGACCACTTATTCTATATGCTTATTCTATTGTTAATCATATCATATGTTGCACCAAACACATGATTACTCTATTTTTAATCTTATCATATATTGTACCAAACACAGGATAACATAAAAATTAATCTAATCTAATCCAATCATATCATATCCCACAAAAATAATCCTATCATATCCTACGTACTAAACGAAGCCTTAGAGGTTATTCTACAAATTTTTGAGTTTTGAAGTATCAAGTATGTATGTACATGTGAATAGAAAATAGCTACTCCAGTGAGTGCTCAAACCTTGATTGTGTTGTAAAGGAGGTCATTGCAATTTGAAATATTTTCAAGGTCTCAGATTTTGTAAAATTTGTGTTGTCCTATCAAATATACAATGACTAAAAACATACATGTTTATCTTAGGAATTGAATTTCTCAATACGTGAATGTTGTAAGCGTTAAAATTAGTTGCATAATTTTGCAATTGCATGTGAGAATGTATTGCAAATTAGTTAACATGTAATTGTATTCCAAACTGTTACAAAGTTTATATCTTAAATTTTTTGTTATTTGAGGTTTTATTTTGTGTTTTTTTTTTCAAGCATCAATAAGTTGATGGTCTAGGCGTTAAAATGTGCATGATTTTACAATTGCACGTGAGAATGTGTTGCAATTTGTTAACATGTTATATTCTGGGTTGTTTCCAAGATTAACCTGTTCAATTTATTGTTCCTTTGTGTTATATATGTTACTAATGTCTGTATTTGTGGATCGATGTTCTGAGTGGATTGTACATATTGCAATTGGCTATGAGAATGAATAGCAATTTGTTACATAAATGGTTGTAGCATAGTTCCTTGATAGTTCCATGACCTATATGTATTTTTGTTTATAAGCAAATGCCTTATAAATCCAAACCAAAAGTTGCTTTGTTTCCCTAACCACGGTAAATGGATTATTGGAAGAATAAACACACATATATTTGTTTTTCATCAACTCTCGTCTTGATTCTTTTGCTCGTTTTCACTTCATTTACAAGTGGATGAGGAGTAACTTAACGGTTATAATGATAACGATTTTAATCAGGAGAGAGTGGTGAAATCATATTGAGAGATTAATTGAGTCATTTGATCTGAGAGAGAACTATATATATAGAGGATTAATACATCGAAAGGTTGCTGTTCTCATTACCTTAGTAAGGAGGAAGCACACACTTAAAGGAACTTTGCAAGCCTAAATGGTATAGATATACCCTGGGTAATTACGTGGGTCAGTGACTATGAAATTCATGTGTGCGATAATTCAATTTATGGTAATAGAATAAATAAGGATGTCTGGAAATATCTTTGTAGTCATACCCTCATAATTGATTTAACTCAAGGAACCAAATTGAATATGTAATCAAATGCGGTTGACAGTATTATTAGTTTCCATCTTGACTACGAATATCTGAGCAGAGGATTATGTTACACGAAATATAAGTAGTCAAGCATATGAAGAATATTTGTATTTCGAAATAATATTTATATTAGAAGTTCAGTTATAAGTTTATAGTGGTATAAATTAGGGTGCCAATGGTGCCACCCAGAAATATGCTTTCCATACCCATATTCCATTTAAAAATTTTAATACAAAAATATCTCACAACAAAATGACTAATTGAGAATAAATATATAAATTAAAAATAAATTAAAATAATTAGTTATGGATGTCCTTGAAATAAAGAAAATGTATTTGTGGATTCTATAAGCGTGGAAATGTCACCTTTTTGAGCATTGTTGCACCGACGTCCCTGGTTTAATAAATTATGTTTAAAAGACACCTATTATGGTGAACTACCAAAATTGCCCTTGAATAATCAAATTTTTATAGTCTCTGTACTTCCATTTCCACACTTGGAACACTGAACGCAGTAACTCCTCTTTTTCTCTCTGTACAATAAATTTCTAAACTTTTCGACGTTCTTCAGCACAACAAGGTAATATATATCTGAAATACTTTTTTTTTATCCTTAATTTCTAAAATACGTTCTTTTTGTAAACATGAAGCTGGTTTTGTGAAGTTTGAATCTGTAAAATTTGAATCTCCGATCCTGTTAATAAAACGTTCGGAGCCATTGGTAAATAGCTCGGAGCCCTTATTAAAACGCTCAGAGAGTTTGGAAAAAAGCTCGGAGCCTTTGGAAACTACTCGGCGCCTTTGGAAAAAAGCTCGGCGCATTTGGAAAAAAGCTCAGAGCCTTTAGAAAAAAGATCGGAGCCTTTAGAAAAAAGATCGGAGCCTTTGGAAAAAAGCTCGGAGCCTTTGGTAAAAAGCTCGGAAACTATTTTAAAAGGCTCCGAGCCTTTTCCATAGCCTTTATGTTTGTCATAATGGTTTGTGGTGATGAATGTTACAGGAGAATGAATCGGGTGAGAATAGTAATATCTTACAACGTTCGATGGGAACAGTTACCCGACGGAAGTCAGAGGTTTATTGGATTCGATAACCAAGGAATGTATGTGTCAAAGAATATGAGTTACGAAGAATTGGTATCGATCGTGCATACCGTTGTGAAGTATGTTGTAAACAAATACAATGTTGATCTAAAGTCAATATCAATCGTTCCTAGCGCTACATGTCGCACATTTGTCAGAAATGACGATGATGTTCAGTTTATGCTAGGGGAAGATCGGGTGATCCTTCAAGTATGTGTTAGTCTAATTGAGAGGGGAATTGGAGATGTGATACGGAATGATATACCCGTTTCTGAAAATACCCAACAATTTGGATCCGCTAGCGGTAGCAACCAAGTGTTCACACAAAGAAGTGCCACTGAAGGTGGGGAAACCATATGTGCTGTCTAACCAGTAATGAATTTGATTGTCGATTTGAGATGAATGATGAGGGTGTGAGCAATACAATGAGATGTACAATGAGCAGAACACTGAACCAAACCTTGGGCCGAACCAGGAGGTGGATAATGAGGTAAATATTGATCTGGTAGATAATGTAGATAATGTCCAAATTCAAAGACGTGGAAGACGTGTAGAAGGAGTTAGTTGCACTGGAGCAGATATGCTTGGTACTTCTGAGGTCCGGCATAATGTTTCTGCAGATGATTCTGATAATACCACAACGTGGGTTATTCCCGGAGCAGATTCATACTCGTTTGGGATTGGTAGAAGCAGAACCTTGGTAGCAGAAGAACCTACAAGCATGATTTATAAAGGTCAATTCTTTCCGACTAAAAAGGATTTGAAGAGACTAGTTAACCTTTTTGTAATACGGCGGAACTTCGAATGGAAGGTGAAAAGGTCTAATAAGAAAACGTTACATCTTGTTTGTTTGATTGACAACTGTATGTGGAAATTAAGAGCGGTGAGGAGAGATGAAGGGACGTACTTCCAAGTAAGAAGTTTTGTCAATGAACACAGTTGTCCCTTGGAGTAGATTCACCGTCGCCACCGACAAGCTAGTGCAGTCATAATTGGAGAAGTGGTTGCACCTAGACTTCAACAACAAGATGGTCGTCTCATGCGTCCCAAGGATATAATCGCCGATATGAAAACAATGTATGGCATCCAAATCATGTACAGTAAGGCACATCAAGCCCTGCATTATGCATTGTCACTGACCTATGGGACACATGAAGAAACCTTCCAACTACTGTTGTCTTTTGGTTACGTGCTGGAACAATAAAATCCTGGCACAATCACTGACTTACAGTGCGCTGACACGGTAAATTCCTTTACTTTTTCATGTCGTTAGGGGCCTCAGTTAGAGGTTTTCGGAGGTGCATGCATCATGTATTGTAGTTGATGGTACCCATTTGAAGGGAAGATTCAAGGGTACGATGTTTGTTGCAACTGCACAAGATGGAAACGAACAGGTGTATCCAATTGCTTTTGGGTACGGCGACTTAGAAAACAACCTTTCATGAGAATGGTTTTTGGATTGCTTGAAGGGTGCCCTTGGTCATATAGATGATCTGGTTTTCATTTCCGATCGACATGCAAGCATTGAAGCAGAGATTTTGAAAGTGTTCCTTTATGTAACCCATACCATATGTTGTTGGCACTTTACTGAAAATGTGAAGAAGCGATTTCACAGAAAAGATGTTGCTACATAATGGACAAAGCAGCTAGAGCGTACACTGAATTCAAATATAACCGGTACATGGGTGATTTACGTAACCTGCATAAGAATGCTTTCGATTATGTTAAAGCTGCAGGTCCACACAAATGGTCTCGTGCACACTGTCCCCAACAAAGGTACATGGTAATAACAACAAATGTTGCAAAGTGCATAAACTCATGCCTTAAATTCTTATGGCAACTCCCTATGTTGACATTGGCAGAGTTCATTAGGAATATGTTACAACGCTGGTTTCACGATCGACATCGAGCTGCACAGTCCATGCGTCATTAGTTGACTGACGCAGCACATCTTGTGATACTAAAACGGGTCGAGAAGTGCAGTTATATGACTGTCAGTCTAGTTAACTAGAACATATTCTCCGTCAAACTGTCCGGAAAGTAGTGGACTGTTGACTTAGCCCGAAAGACTTACACATGCAACAGATTCCAAATGGACCATGTTCTGTGCTCTCACGCACTCGCAGCGGCAAGGTACATTAATAGTATACAGTCATACGCTATATTAAGCAAACGTGATTGTCACTGTTTTCATTGTTTTTGTAGGGAGCGGAACTTGGATTTGACATCGCTGTGTGCGGACTACTACAAGAGATAGACACTTATTGATGCATACTTAGTTCCTATTATGCATGTTGGCCATCCTTCTTCATGGGTAGTGTCATCCGACATCGCTGAGCGGGTGGTTTTAAATCCAAAGACCAAGAGACAATTAGGTCACCCGATGGAGGGTCGACATGCCTCGTCTTCGAAGAGGACAACCACCCAATCGTGTAGAAGATGTTGACAATCAGATCATAATAGCATGAGGTGTTCTAATCCGCCCTTGATTAATGAAGGTTTGAGCAGAATTGTTCCCGAGGAATACCATCGCAAGTGTAGCTTATGTCATCAAGTTGGACATAACAAACAGACGTGCCCCAACAAGGAATCTACCGTGGAGTGAATTGAGCCATTGATACTTATTGTTTAATTAAATTGGGGTGTTAATTATTACTTTTGTTATTGTATGAAATATGTGTCTTGTACTTGTAAATGCAAACACTTGAAATTTTAAACAAAAATTTCATTATTATAATTGTTCATACATCGACAACTACAACATATAATGGGGCTTGGAGTTACAAAAAATCTCCACATCCATCTTCTCCTGTATGGTGCCCATATCGTCTTCTGACCAGTCGAACATCTCCCTGTTCACCAGTACAAACTCCATCAATCTCAAGGTATGATCACTATAGTTACCCCTGCGACTCACCACATGAACAACCGTTACAATTAAAGTTTAATAAAACAAACTTAAAGTTTAAATGATGTTCATACAGTCATACCCTCTAGTCTGTTGGGGCACATGTGTTGTAGACACCATGCTTACCCCAAATAGCCTATTCCGCTTCTCGTACTTCACCTCGCCCGTTGGTCTGGCATCGTGAAACCCTACCTAATGCAACATCGAGGGTAAAAACCACCGCAATGGAGCGACCTGCTCTTTCCTGATCTGCAAGGGGACTTCTTGTCTGAACGGGTCTAGTAGGTGGATCTTCCCGACAGCAAGGTCGACGCTGACCACAAGCTAATGCTGGCCGCCAATGTTGCATAGAATCAGAACCTGTAGATGTTTCAAAAAACTGTTATGATCAAAATAAGAATTATTAATTAAACACATTGAAACCATAACTGTATTACACTCACCGCGTCAACCTCGTGCCATGATCGGTTCCCTACCGGGAGCAATCCAAGTACCGTCAGCATATCATCAGGGGACCACCTGTACTTCAACACAAACCAGTTTTTCGGGGCTTTGCCCACAGCATCACGAGGCATGATTCTTCGCCACTGAAACTTCAGCATTGACTGAAAATAGATAACGAACCGAAACGTTAGAAATAGGATGAAACACAACAACGCAACTGCGAAAACAATACATTTGAAACACTTACGTAGAACTGAGAATCCAGTACATTCATCCTCTGAATATAGATAGTGGGGAATACTCGTTGACGCTTCCTTAAAATATGCAGGTACGCGTCCATATGCTGATAATATAAACATTATACATTGTTAGTATTCTTCCATAACGTAAACAAACTTAAAAAACAAACGAAGTAAGGAATGTACCGTGTCCTCCAACTCCATGAAGTTGGTTTGCAACCGGTGGAACCAAGGCACGGGCACGGGGGTCATCAGATCCACATCACGTCTGCGTAATTTTCAATTATTTAGAAAACCCAATAATTTAACTACGGTGTTTCAAAAAAAATTCACAATATTATAATACTTACAATTCCCCCGTCATGTTCCTCTTGTAGGCTTGGTAAGCCGCAAGCTGGTCAGCGTCTACCAAATCATTGGGCCTGAATGTATATGCTGATGACAGGGGTAGTGTCCTTGGCCTCTTCAGCCGACAGGGGTCAGTGTATGGGCTCACCAACTACCAGCTTCGCTTGCGAATCCGCTACTGCCTATGCTGACCGTGGACCGCTGATGGGTGTTGGGAGTAGGAACTCTGTCCCCGTGGAGGGCTGCGATAGGATGCGATAGACCTGTGGGGTGGGCTGTGTTGGGAAGGGCCGGCAGTGTCACTGGGGGGGGTGAGGTGCGACGAGATCGAATAGAGGAGAGTGGTGTGCTCAGATGGACCGCATGGGTGCGCTGTATGGATCGCCTGGTCAAGTCAGGAGTGTGGACTAGATGGGAGAATGGACTCTGACCCAGTGGACTGGACGGGTCCTCTGTGTGGTCCTGGATATGAACATGAGGATCCATATGCTGTACCTCTATAAGCAGTGAAAACTCTAATAACTCTTGGATAACTGTCTCCTCAAATACTCATGTATCCGTGCCACCAGGGACTTGCATATGCTGCTCTTGTACTGTATCTCCAGCTCCTGGACCCTGCATCTGAGGTCTATCACCCTCTGTTGCAGGTCCGGTGGCTGGGTCTGTCCCTCCGTCATGACTACACTAACTGACTCTATCTCTGCGTGGAGAGTCTCGATCATGGGACTGTGGACCATCCCTGTCTGACTGTGATGTCGAACCCTGCTGGAGAAAGTCTATCACCTCCCTATGCTGCCTATCCCGTTCCTCATCACTCTTCCAGAGATTCTCCCATAAAGCAGCGACTGCATCCATCACATCTTGGATTTTAGGTTCCAAACGGTCCTGAAACAAAATCATTATTGTCAGTACTAAAACCATACACTCGTTTCAAGATAAATAATGTATTACACCATTTTTTACATACCTGGCAATGCCTTCTAACGTCTTCTCGTGAATGTACTCCACGGGCATCACAAATTGAACATGTCTGCGCCTAAGAGGACTCCCACCGACAAACTCCGGGTCCGAACCCGTCGTATCCGGCCTGTGCCTGAGAGGACTCCCACCGCCAAACTCCGGGTTGGAACCCTCTGTATGACTGGGTCTGGCAGTCGTATGATGTAAGGGATCTGGTACCGAGCCGTCGTGTCTATCGGTGGCCGTATATAGACTGCCTTCCTCGTATATGCCCTCGTAGTACCGTGCAACCCTCTCAGCTGCCGTCAGCACCAGTGCAGTCCTCACAAACATCTGAAATCGTTGTTAGACCATTGTATTTGTATAGGTCCTAATATGTAAACACTTTAACACAATAGATCCTTACCCTGGCTATGAAAATCTTGTCCAGCTTGTCCGACCTTGGTTGCTTATTCAACTCCCATTTCAGCATACGGAGGGACAAGTTAATCTCCCTACGAGTCCCAAATTGGGTCCCAAGCTCGGGGATAACCTCATACGTAAATACCTATGTACAAAATAAAAAAAGAATTCAGAATCCAATCATTTATTCCATAAGCCATATAAAATAAAATTCAGGTTTTCAAACCGATACAAATTCTAAATTCTCACCAACAATGCGTGAGCTAGACAGTAAATATTGTACGTCTCCACCATGTGAACATCGGCGCTCTTTTCGTGTTGTCGTCTCTCATACCGCTCACGTTGACCGTCCAAGGCATGCTTGAATCCAAAAATGGACTGCCTATACACGTGGGTACCCCACGGGAACACATCAAAAGCGGCCAAGTCTTAGACTAGCCGGATCTGCCATAATTGAACTTTCTCTCTCTCGTCCAACCCCATCAATATCCAGTTTAGCAAATAAAGGAGGCACATATTCACAGCATCGTACTGCTGCTCAAATATACCGATCTATAGAACAGCTCTCAGCTGTTCATAATCCACCTCAGCTACACCACTGAAATACTGTTGGTGTATCCCGTTCTGGACCATCTCATACCTCGTCGTGTCCCGAATCACTCCATACTTCAATCCGGTGATCAGACAGAATTCAACCTTGGAGAACCGGACCGAATGAGGACCTAACATAAATCGCATCTCATCCTCAGGCCCATCGTGATGTAGCTCGCGCAAAAGCAGTCGATGGACTATGCTAGCCGAAAACTTCATCTCTCGATCCATCAGAAGGAAATGACAAAAACAAGACTCCGTATACCGACATCGGTCTTCGACCCTGAATTGTTCTGGTACCCTGTCCAGTGCGACGTCGATATCTCGAAGGTCGCTGAAATGGTCATGCCAAGGGATTTTTCCATCGTACCATTCCCCTTCTGGAGTTTTAAGCAAATCCTTTAGTTGACTCCCCATCTGTATTTTCACAGAAACAATGCATCAGTAAACTGTAAAAGGCTCAGACATAATAATATAAAATAGCAAGGAAGCAGTTTGAAAAAGCTCGGGACACAGTTTGAAAAAGCTCGGGAACAGTTTTAAATAGCTCGGACACATTTTGAAAAAGCTCGGGAACAGTTTCAAAATATAGCTCAAACGTGTGTCTAAACAACCTAGATGGGCGGTGAATAGGTTGTTAATCGATTATTACCAACTTTTCTGATTAGTCAAAATTAATCACAATTAACCCAAACAATCAAACAATAAAAATCAAGTAAAGTGCGGAAATATAAAGAGCACTTGATTTTTACGTGGAAACCCTCCAAACGGGAAAAACCACGGGACTAGCCATGCTAGCCACTTGAGCCACAGAAATCCGCTATATGAAAAGAAAGTTACACCCTCAAGTGATACTCGGACTCTCACTCTCGATAACCTCAGGCTATGGACACTACCACTCGCCACTCTTGGTTCAATCCTTAGTGATATCCCCCGATTCACTACTCTTGGCGTGAGCACCTCCTAATCTACCCCACGGGCCTTTTACAGTGGCTCTTGGCAACCAATGCTTGCCAACCAACCTTTGGTTGCAAGACTTCAATGCTTGTGCAACTTTACCCCGAAGCCACAAGACTTTGAATCAATGAAGAGTATGGAATGTCTATGTGACCATGTGAAATGATGCTCAATGAAATTTATGCTAGACTACACAAATTGCTCAACTAGGAGTTTGTAGAAACAAATCCAAGTTGTCAAATGTCTGAATGCAAAGCGTAGAGACTTAGCTAGATGTTATCAATAACAACCATCCTAGCTATCACAAACAATCACAATGAATCAACAAATATGCTCATAATGTATTCAACATAAACTTAGCATATATTCATGTGATTGAGACAAGACATTTAATCATTCACTAAATGCAAGTCTTAGACAAAAGTCTATCAACAAACAAACTCAATTAGATTTGTATAGAATTTCCAACAAACTAATTGTTACACAAAATATGCATAAACATTCAATAAGCTTAACTAGTTGATTAAGAATCAATATTTCAACCTATTTATCAATGAATCACAAATGAATGTTTATGATCTAGCTTTTAGGCAAAAATGACCTAATCAATTTAGCTATCACAAAACAAACACACATAAATGTTCAAGAACTTGACTAGATGCACAAAGTCAACCTAATCATTAATTAAGCATACATGAACATTTATGGATTAGCTATTTAGGCATAAATGACCTAATAATGCAAGCTATCACAAACAAACCCAATCATGCAATTTAGACTCATAAATATATGCAATAAAGTTATTTAAGGTATTTAATCAAGCAATAAATATTTCATCTAGAGTAAGAAGAACAATAAATGATATTCAAAGAAGTTCTTGCTTACCTAGTCATGAAACAATGGAGATCCATGCTCAAATGATGTGGAATGGTGCAAGAATGAGATGGGCTTTGGGTTTGGAGAGTTAATGAAGCTTAAAGAAGATTTATCGCTCAAGACTCTCACTTTCTCTCTCTAGGGTTTCTGTAAATGCAGGAGAGTTGGGGAAGAAGAAGAGAAAGAGGGGTTTTTAAAGGTGAGAAAAACGAGCTGACGTAAAAAGACCAAAATGTCCCGTTTTTGGTGCCAGGCGACATGAGAGGCTACATGAAGTCGCCTACCATGAAGTCGCCTACCATGTGGCCTAATGTTATGGAGAAGAAAAACATGTCTGAGGCGACATAAGAGGTGACATGCACAAGTTGCCTTACATGTCGCATAACACAATGGACAACACACCAGTCCAGAAACAAACGACCCAAAACATGACCAAACGACATCAAAACCTTTCGTATGATATACCGTTGGAAATGTATGGAAGTATAATTTCTACTCCAATGTACAAAATGAGGTTTTGATGTCTGTAGGAAGATTTAATGTCATTTAAGTGACTAAAGGTCAAAAACAGATAACAACAGAGATGCTCTGTTTTAGTGGTCTCTTTGGAGACTTGAAAACCAAACCAAACAGTCATGAAATATTACGAATAATATACCGTTAGAAAGGTATGGAAGTCTAATTTATACTCCAATTAACAAAATAAGATTTGGATAACTATAGAAAGATTTATGGTCAAACGAGTGACTAAAGGTCAGAATTGGTCAATAACAAAATTTCCACAATCATGGTATAAAACCATGTAACCTAATAACAATCCAAGAGAGCACAAAAAGAACCTCTATATGGTCACAAATCACGCTAAGACTCAAGCACACCAACGTGCAAGCGCGGACACAACACAAGCACACTATCGTGCTAGTGAGGACGTTTCCAAACACATAACGGAAAATGTAAAACATATCAACCACACATAAGTCTATAAATGAAGTGCAAGTGTGATTGTGAAAAATGCACACAAGGGCAATAAGAAATAGATGCATATCAATACAAATGCATGTAAGTGTGTGTGCAATGTGTAAATGATGCACACATATAAGCAATGATAAACCCAAATGCAAGATGAAGCAAAACATGCATGCAGTGTGTGTGTGCACCTAAACTCTTCAAGAGACAAAGTCAAGTGAGTATACCTTTTGCTCTTGAAGTCATGGAGATGCTTGGAAGTTTGATAACAAGGACCTAAGCTACCTATTACACAATCATCCCCAATGTGGTGTGGTTTGTCATGAAATAAGCCAATCATAAAATCGAGGTCCTTACACAGATTCAAAAAGCTCGGGATCAATTTCAAAAAGCTCAGATACATTTTGAAAAAGCTCGGACAAAGTTTGAAAAAGCTCGGACACTGTTTGAAAAAGCTCGAACTCATTTTGAAAAAGCTCGGACACATTTTAAAAAAGCTCGGGCATTTTAAAAAAGCTCGGACACATTTTAAAAAAGCTCGGACACAGTTTTAAAAAGCTCGGAGACCTAGAAAAAGCTCGAGAGCATTTTGAAAAACCTCGGAAACATTTTAAAAAAGCTCGGAAACAGTTTAAAAAAGCTCGGACACAGTTTAAAAAAGCTCGAACATTGTTGGAAAATGCTCAGGCACTGTTTGAAAATGCTCGAAAACAGTTTGAAAATGCTCGGACAGTTTGAAAAAGCTCGGAAACATTTTGAAAAAGCTCGGACAAAGTTTAAAAAAGCTCGGAAACTGTTTGAAAAAGCTCGGATAGTTTAAAAAAGCTCGGACACAGTTTAGAAAAGCTCGGAAACATTTTGAAAAAACTCGGGCATTTTAAAAAAGCTCAGACACATTTTAAAAAAGCTCAGGAACATTTTGAAAAAGCTCGGACGTTTTAAAAAAGCTCGGACACATTTTGAAAAAGCTCGAGAACAGTTTGAAAAAGCTCAGGCATTTTCAAAAAGGCTCGGATACATTTTAAAAAAGCTCGGACACAGTTTTAAAAAGCTTGGAGACCCAGAAAAAGCTCGGGACCAGTTTGAAAAAGCTCGGGAACGGTTTGAAAAAGCTCGGAAAGATTTTAAAAATCTGGGAAACATTTTTAAAAAGCTCGGAAACATTTTAAAAAATCTCGGAGACCCAAAAAAAGCTCGGAAAAAGTTTTAAAAAGCTCAGAAAAAGATCGGAAACAGCTTGAAAAAGCTCGGAAACCTAGATCTTTAACAGATTTACAAACCCTAACCTAACACACAACCATTCTCAGATCAACAAACAAACCTAATCTACAAGTTTAATCAACGCCCAACATCAAACATGAACTTATCAAAAACAAAATCCACAACATAATCTAACTCAACTTACCACAATCGATTGAAGATGCTCTCGTCTGAACACTCGAAAAAGCACTGTTGTCCTACCGCCGGTTACTTCGACGTCTTTTTCAACCGGAAATCCACTGATCTTCCTACTCCGGTTCTTTTTTCAGCCGATGTTTTCTCTCTCTCGTTTTTCTCACTAAGTTTGAAAATGACAAAAACTCACTTGGAAGGGGTATTTTTGTCTGGACACCTATATTGGTACCTTTGAAACATGAATTAGTAATGTGGTGATATTTGCACAACACCCGCCCCAAATAGTCCTATTTATTTTTGACCCCAAGTATAAGCCGTTACAGTGAAGATTTTGGTTAGTGACTGTGCTTCTTTGTCGTGGATAAGCAAAAATGCTAAACAACTAGTAGTCCAATCTTTGGAATAATAAAGAAGAGTAAAAACGAAGGAAAATTAGAGAAAGAATAGATGATATTCCAAACTGTACAAAAGTTTTTAGCTTATTCTTGAGATCCATTCAAGTCAAGCTAGCAATTAGTCATCCGTTCGAATTGAAATTTTAATTTTCCATTTTTTTCTTTATATATAGGAATATTTTTACCTCAGTGCGCATTGATAAATATTTATCAGTGCGTTGCATGTTGATCATTAGATTCGATTGATTTGACCCAGTCTGTATGCACTTGTTAGTGCTTATATATAATCTATGACCCATATGCAATGCACTAATGTATTTTATATTAGTGCGCAATGAGGAGAAAATGACAAAAAAAGATTAGGGTTTCCTCATAACAAAGAAACAACAAAATAAAAACAAAATTGGGTGTATTAATAATTTAAGTGGGGTATACAAATGAATAAATTATTTTTCTTTCAGTAAAAATTATTTTTACAAAGTTATTACTGGCATTTAGTTAGAGGATTTGAACCCTCAACCTCATGGTGTAGGTGTGAAAGGTATACCAATGGACCAACCTCATCTCTTCTTTAGTTGGGTGCTTATCGTAAAATTTAAAATTTAAAATTTAAAATTTTATTAAGGTGAACTTATAAATTGGGTGTGGAAATCAAAGATTTGGGTGGCAATATCGGCACCTTATAAATTATAACTAAGGGGCTGTTTGTTTTTTCCACTTAAAACTTAATGAGACTGAATTATAATTATTAAGTTGTTTTATTTTTTTTAAGTGGTCAAACAAATTAAAAATACCAAAAAAAATAAAAATGAAAAAATCATGATTTTTCACTTAATTACAAATCACTGAATTGCATTAAATGCAATCCAAAATCTTTTCTTCTGATACTAGCCCCCATATATAATATATTTTCAATTTCATCATAATTATATATGGTATAAAAATATTTAATTTAATATAATGCTTATTTGAAATAGCCTTAAAAATAAAAAAGAACCCTAATCACTTCTCATATTAGTATTTAATATCAATACTTTATTATGAAATTAGGGTAGTGTATATATATATATATAATATATATATATTTTTTTAGAGTGTATTGTGTGAGTTTTCCTGCTGCCTTTTTTATTTTTTGAAAAACAAAAATCTTTTCTTTTCTTTGTAAAAATGAAGTTTGTTTGTAATCGAAAAAGAAGATCATGATCATATGTGTTCATATATAATTATTATTTTTAGATTGTTTTCATTCCATATTATATGTATAATTGTTTAACATGGATATAAATGTAAAATTACTTATTTTCAGACAATTTTACTTTAAAAAAAACAAACGTGTTGACAATACATTTAGATGTGAGAAAAAAAAGCAAATATGTCATTTAAGTTTAGATTTCAGTCCCTATTCAATATTTAGAAAAATTCAAGACTGTTCAGTCTTCAGACCAAAAAAAAAAAACAAACGACCCTTAAGAAATTATGAATTACTTGCGATAAATTCAAGAAAGGGATTTATGATGCCTAATTTATATATATATGGAAGCCGAAATAAATATTGCCATAATGTCCCCTTCATAAATTGAAAATTGAAAATTATTATATTAATTATTTACTAGTTATTTATCTTTAATTGAAGGACCAATGAGCAAATAGTGAATTAGGTTATTGAAACCAAATTGGACATTATATATAGTTGCTTATAATATTGGATTAATGTAAGAACCTCATTTTTATGATTAGCTTATTTCATGACAAATCACATTGGGGATGTTTGTGTAACCGATATCATAGGTTCTCAAAGTGTGGTTTTCTCGAAGACATGCTTCCGGTCATCTCATGAGCTTCAAGAGGTAGTTCACTTGTGCTTAATTCTCTTTGAAGAGGTTTAGTTGCATACACTCACATCTCATGCATTTGTATTGACATGTATTTATTGTTGCACACACTCACACACTTACATGCATTTGAGTTGTTATGCATTTGTTCCTTATTGCTCATGTGTGCATTCCTTCACAATCACACTTGCACTTCATTTCTAAATTTAAGTGTGGTTTTGTGTAGTGTCCATGCTTGCACAATGGTGTGCTTGTTTTAGCGGGTTGAGTGACCATTTGAGAAGGTCTCATTCTTCTCTTCGTTTGATCATTGGTCACATAGTTTTATTCCATGAGTTTGGGCATTCTTGTTATTGTCCAAATCCGACCTTTGGTCACTCATTTGACCATAATTCTTTGTATTGTCATCCAAATCATGTTTTAGAAATTGGAGTAGAAAGTATACTTCCATACCTTTCCAACGGTTTATCATTCGAAAGGTTTCTATGTCGTTTGGTCTCGTTTTGAGTCGCTTGAATCTGGAGTTGTTGTGCTGACCAGTGTGTTAGGCAACATGCAAGGCCACTTGTGCATGTCGCCTGAGAAGTCGCCTCAGAGAACTTTTTCTTCCTCCAGTACAGAAGGCGACATGCAAGGTGACTTGTACTTGTTGCCTATGATGTCACCTTAGACATTCATTTTTTCCAGTGCTTTAGGCGACATGCAAGGCGACTTGTGCATGTCGCCTTGGAAGTAGCCTTAGACAACCATGTTTTTCTCCGGTGCTTTAGGTGACATGCTAGGCGACTTGTGCATGTCGCCTAGGACGTCGCCTGACACCAAAATAGGGACAGTATCATCTTTTCGTGTCAGCTCGTTTTTCCCTACTATATATACATCCTTATCTCTTCTTCTTCATTTAGACCTCCACTTTTGTAGAAACCCTAGAGAGAGTCTAGAGAGAGAAAACTTTCTTTAAGCTTCATTAACTCTTCAAAACCCAAACCCATGAGCATCCAAGCATAGACATGCATCATTTCATCATGGGTATTCTTCATTAAGTGCCTTAGTAAGTAGAACAATTAATGAAAGGTACTTCATCTTTCATTAATTGTTCTATCTACTCAAGGTTTAGTCTTTAATGCATATTAATTGCAATACTCATGCTTTGATTTCATATTCACACGAGTTATGACTTGATTGGATTTTGTTTGTGATAGCTTGCATTTAGGACATATTTGCCCTCTAACTAAATCTATATGCTTTGCATTTAGATATTATTGTTTAGGAATTATTGATTGCATTTGATGATTGTATTTATTGTCCTTGCCATGTTTAATGTCAACTTTTGTTGATTGGCTTGTGTTTGATGACTAGAGTTTAGACTTGCATATCTATATCTAGTTAGGTCTTTATGAGCATTCATATAGACATTGATATTTAGGATTTATGCTTATTGCCATCATATAATCTCTAGATAAGCATTTACTGTTGCCTAGCATTAATTGCATTTTGAATATTCATATATTCACATAGGTTGTTTATCTCTTCTTGAGAGTTAAGTCTTGTGACTACAAAGTGTAGTGCACAAGCAAGTGAAGTCTTCCAACCAATGTGAAGTTGGCAAGCAAAGTGATCAATGATTCACTATAAAGGCCCATTGGGTAGTAGGGGTGGGTTAGTGACCGAGAATGGTGTGACTGGAGGTCAACCTAGGTTGTAAACATCATTACAATAGTGGATTTGAGGATCGATATGGCTAGAAGGATAGCCCGTGGTTTTTCCCTTGTTAAAGGATTTCCACGTAAAAATCAAGTGTCTTTTAATTTCCTCATTTATACTTGATTTTATATGTTTGTTTATGGGGTGAATTCTTTAATATTGACTAATCAAGAAAAATTGGTAATTAACTTGATTAAAACCTATTCACCCCCTCTAGGTTATTTAGACAAATGTTTTGTAGTATTTTCAATTGGTATCAGAGCGGGTTCCTAGACATACTTAGGTGATCCTTACTCTTGTTTGTGTGTCTTGCATTTGTGTGCATATTAGTTGTTGCATTTATTTGCATTCATATAACCCAAACACTATGAGTGAATTTGGGGTGAGTAAAGAAGGAGTGTCAAGTGTGAGACCACCACTACTCAATGGGGATAATTACTCCTCATGGAAAGGGAAGATGAAGTCCTTCCTATCGGCGATAGATGATAGAGTTTGGATGGTGATTGAAAATGGATACACACCACCAACCATGACCGTCGAAGATGGAAGTAGTATGCCTAAGCCCAAGGCTCAATAGAGTCCTGAAGTATTTGAAGCTTCAAAGTGGAACAACAAGGTGATGAATGCCTTATTCAGTGCAATGGATGAAAATTAGTACAAACTCATCCAAATCATCAAAAATGCACATGAAGCTTGGAAGATCTTAGAGACGGCTCATGAGGGAACAGAAGTGGAGAATTCCTCCAAATGCAATTCGAGACAATTAGGATGAAGGAGTATGAATGCTTCAATGACTTCCAAGTGAAGTTGATGGACATCGTAAATCAAAGCCATCAACTAGGTGATCCATACTCAGATAGGAGGCTCAAGCAAAAAATCATAAGGTCACACTAGATTCGAATCCAAAGTGATGGCTCTTGAAGAAAATAAGGATTATAAGAACATAAAGCCGAGTGAAGTGATTGGAAGGCTCCTAGCTTATGAGTCTAGATGGGGTCCTACCTTTACATCTGCCAAGAAGCAAAAGGGGCTAGCCTTGAAGACCTCCAAGATTGAGAAGGAGGATAATGACTCAGATGAAGACATGGCTCTAAAGGTGAAGAGATTCAAGAAATTTTTGAAGCTCCAAAAGAGTGGCCATGGTTCTAATGGAAATGACTTCAAGAAGAAAACCCACTTCAAAAAGATTGAGCCTAGACATGAGAAGCCTTCAAGAAAGGGGATTCAATGCTTTGAATGTGAAGGATTATGGCATATCTCCAAGGATTGTAGTAACTTGAATGACAAGGGAAAAGGAAAGGTGATGGCCATCTCATCAAGTGATAATGAGAGTGTTGAAGATTCTTCGGATGATGAAGAACTTGCCATTAATTACACGACCTTTGGAGCCTCCTATGTGAGAGTTGAAAAAGAAGGGAATATTTCTTTGAATTATGACCTTGAAGAAGGGATAGATGAAGTGGTAGCTAGAGGTGTGATTGATGTAGCTACACAGAGCGAAGTTGTTGGCACAACAACAAGTGACCAAGGCAAAAGTCTTGAAAAAGAAGTTGACTCACTTGATGAGAGGTAAAGTGAGAAGAGTGAATCATTCTCAAGTGTAGGAAATGACTCTAGTGATGAGAGGTCTTCATCTCACTCGAGAGGTATTTGTGTAGCCATGGACCTTGAAGACTTCATTCATCATTTTGAAGACTCTAGGTTAAAGAAGAAAATATAGATTCAAAAGTTAAAGGAGGAGAATCCAAAGCTTTCGACCAAAGTGACTCACTTGAATGATGAAGTGATGAGAGTCAGGGAAAGTGAAGACAAGATGAAGAAGAAGCTTGAGGAAGCTAAGAAGTTACTTGCCAAAATAACCTCCGACACCGAAAAGCTTGATAATATGTTGAGCATTGGAAATAAGTCAAATGACAAGAGGGGCCTTGGATATGTTGATGACAAGGAAACCCCTCATCGGTCAAAACGGTGTTTGTCAAGGGAAATAGCATGAAGGAAGCCTCACTTCCTCAACATCCTAGGAGGAAGATTGAACTTGGAGAGTCATCCAAGAGTGGCTAGGTAAAGATGCCAAAGTAGAATGAAGCTCAACCACATCAACCAAGAGCTCCACCTCCAAGCTTCCATCAACTAAGATTTCCTCAACCAAGAAGGCAAGCCAAGCAAACTCAATCAAGAAAGCATGGCAATCCGATTCAACAACAAAGAATGAGAGAACCGGCTCAACACTAAATGCGACATCAAATGCATGACAAGTCTTCAATGACCTCACAAGGATATGGTATGACTTCTCATTTTATACCAACTTGTCTTTTTTGTAGTGTTGATGTACATATTAGGCCAAATTGCCATAGGTATATTAAGAAATGTAGGGTTAAGAGCTTGATGGAGAGGAATAGACTTAAAAGAGCCAATATGCATGTGCCTAGGAAAGCTAGATAAAATGATCCTGGGAAATGTAGTAACTTGATGACTATGACTACTAGGAATGAAAATGTATCACTTAGGTGGATTAGATTAAGATGAACTCGCATGCTATTGTGTTAACATGTCTTCTGTAGACTCAACTAGGTCTAATGGACTTGGTAGGTCTATAGGGGCTCTCACCTCCCATTGATTTGGTTGGATTTGACCTCATTTAGGGAGCTCAAACAAAGAGAGCGAACTTGCATTTTTGATATGTGCAAAAATTTGATCTACTTTATGCCTCTTTATTAATTGTTTGAGATACTAGGTTGAACATATATGCTTATATGGTTTCTTTGTTCAATAAGTGTGTAACCTTGCTTTGTTTGTAATCCATGTCATATTTATGTTCAAACATGCATTTTTGGACTAGGAGAATTGATTAGGAAGTACATTTGAATGACCTATAATTTATCTCCATGACATGTGAACTTGGTTATGACATGCTTTAAATGATATGCATGAAATGCTTTTGACTGCTTTAATGCAAATGTGTGTGAATGCAAATGAGAAGACTAATCAATAAGGATCTTGTATCCATGCAATCAATAAGGATTTTATATCCAAATTAGTCTTCTCTCTCTTCTTAATGGTTAAACGAGACTACTATCATACAGATAATTATCCTAAAAAATCTAAACAGATCTCTTGATCCAATGTCTTGATTTGCTCTTAAGAATTGATATAGTTGTTTGTATGGTACAAATGCTTTTGAAAAACTATATCATGTTTGCTTATGACAAAAGGGTACAAATTGGTTTGAATTCTTATGGAAACCCTTTTGATGTTTGCTTTGCCAAATACCATTGCTTGAACTCTGATGTTATATGTCTTGCATGCAAAGCAACAATTTTACACATTTTTTTGTTAAATAAAACTCCTTGATTCTCTCTCGATTATTTAAGTTGCATAAAATTTATGCATATGACTATGCAATCATCTTTTGTACGAATATCTCTCTTTGCTAATAGCAACCCGATAAGGGGAGCTCCTTTGCCTATCTCATGACGAAAAAGGGGAGAAGTCTTGAGAGATATAGGGGGAGCATTTTTTTTTATGCTTTGAGGATATTCTTGGGAGAGAGTAACTATTTAGGGGGAGCATTGCACTGCACTACATTAAATTAATTGTATTATTTTTGTTGATACAAATGCTTGTTTTGGTTCACCTCATATGCACTTGTTCTTGGAAAGTGCTTTCTTGCTATTGTGTGTAGATACAATGATCTACGAAGAGATTGAAGACCTTGAAGACTTAGATCTTAGGTTTCTCTTAATGTATCGTAGAATTACTTGTTGTCCAATAACTTAGTTTTCCTTTTGTGAGGATTTTCTTTGTGAATGGTGGTTTTGTCATGAAATAGCCAAAGGGGGAGATTGTAAGAACTTCATTTTTTTGATTGGTTTATTTCATGACAAATCACATTGGAGATATTTATGTAACGGGTAGCATAGGTTCTCCAAGTGTGGTTTTCTCGAAGACATGCTTCTGGTCATCTCATAAGCTTCAAGAGGTAGTTCACTTGTGCTTAATTCTCTTTGAAGAGGTTTAGTTGCACACACTCACATCTCATGCATTTGTATTGACATGCATTTGTTGTTGCACACACTCACACACTTACATGCATTTGAGTTGATTGTTTCTTATTGCTCATGTGTGCATTCCTTCATAATCACACTTGCACTTCATTTCTAGATTTAAGTGTGGTTTTGTGTAGTGTTCGCGCTTGCATGATGGTGTGCTTGTTTTACCGGGCTGAGTGACCATTTGAGAAGGTCTCATTCTTCTCTTAGTTTGGTCATTGGTCACATGGTTTTATTCCATGAGTTTGGGCATTCTTGTTATTGTCCAAATATGACATTTGGTCACTCATTTGACCATAATTCTTACTACTGTCATCCAAATCATGTTTTATAAATTGGAGTAGAAAGCAGACTTCCATACCTTTCTAACAGTTTATCATTCGAAAGGTTTCGATGTCGTTTGGTCTCGTTTTGAGTCGCTTGAATATGGAGTTGTTGTGCTTACCAGTGTGTTAGGCGACATGCAAGACCACTTGTGCATGTCTGAACGAGCCAAAAATGTCATACATTTTGGCCCTCATATCCTTTCTTTTTGACTTGTTCTTGGGTATTTTTATGTGTATTTATGACTCTTTTGTTGATATTACATGCATTAGGTGAAAAATCAAGAAGCGGGATCAAAAGAAGACAAGTGATGCAAAAATAGGGGTATTGAAGGCCAAAGTTCACGAGTAGCATACCCGTGCACCGTCCATGCAATTACCTGTGCACCGGAAGAAGAATTTGGAGAAGATCTCAGTGCACGGGTATCACCCGTGCACATTGCCCAGACCAGAAGACACAGAAAGTGAGAATTGGTGGAAAAAGAGCAGAAATTGTAAAAATATGTATGCAGATCATCCAACTTCAAAGGATCATATTTCTCTCCACGGATTGAACCATGTTTCAAATTATATATATTCGGAAAGACTCGGGAGTCTAGTTTCCATCGATATTTACGGATTGCGATTCCGAGTTGTTTAGAGAATGTTATGATCATTTTAGTAACTATTGCGCACCTGTCCACGGGAACTGCATGGGTAAATGCACATGTAACTGCACGGGTAACCTACCCGTGCACTATCGGTGCTATACCCATGCACTACACTTTCCAGCACTAAAAATGATGGGTTTTAAGCAATTTTTAGAGGGCAATGATGTCTTTTCAAGCCTAGATCGTGCCCTAACCTCCCAAGCATATAAATACACCAGTTTTATGATTTAAAGCTCTTCTTCTTCTCTCATATTCTCTCTCATACACTCTCTTCCCTTCTCTCATACAATTCTCTCCCAAGAACACTAACCTCACAAAATCTAACCATCATCCTCACCTACTCAAGGACATTGGAGATTGGAATCAAGCTTCAAGAAAGGAGGAGTTTCTCAACATAGGTCTTCTCTATCTCTCTTCTCCTATTTATTTTATTATATTTGTCATTAGTAGCTAGATATCCCACTAAGGGATTGATGTGAGAGACTATTGGATGTTGGGCTTGTAATGAACTTTATATTTTATATTAAATCTATCAATTATGTTTCATTCATTGTTCTTAATTGATTTCTAGAATGATTTGTCTTTGATTGTACATGACTCTCTTTACAACTTGTTTGAGAAATGATTAGAGTAGAGAACTTGGTATCCATGATGCTAGGTTCTCTTAAGCTCACTTGAATGGAAGGATTGAACAAGGGTACATGACCCAAGTGAAATCCGGACAAATTAATCTCAATTTCTATCTAATCTCAAATGGGTAATCAATCCTATACATGATTTGATTGGTTGCTTGTGAGAGATTAAGCATCAACACCATACATGATGGGTTGGTGAATTTAAACTAAGAGATTAGTCCCTTATTTGATAGATATTCATTCATTGCACAACCATTTGTGGGTGACCAATATTATACATGATGGGTTGGACATTCATAACTGGTATATAACCAATCCTATACATGATTTTATTGGTTAAATTCTATTAATGAACATTATTGCAAGTTTATGATTTGCCCAATATTCACTTGTGGATCCATTAATTCCTTAGTTCTCACTAATATCTTATGACCTCATTGCATTTAGTCTAGTTTAACTTAATTGCATTTTAGATTAACCTTTCCAAACCAACCATTGATATTTACTTTATTCATGCTTAGCTTAGGTTTAATAGTAGTCAACTAGGTTTAGCCATTTAATTTCTCTTTCCCTGTGGACGATACCTTTATTTGCCACATACTAGGTTTATCTTTGTTGAGTGAATATTTGGATTTAAATTTTGTTTGAATATTGCATACCACGACAAAATGCTTGTTCAAAATGGCGCCGCTGCCAGGGAAATGTGCTAATTAGGTGGCTAATCCTAGTTTTCTAGCTAGTTTTATTTATATCTTTACTTGAGTAGTTTCTTGGTTGTTTGATAGTTTTCTAATTTTGTTCTTGTTTCGTTTTTGTTTCTTTTTGTTTCAGAAGTGATGGAATATTTTGGGCAACACACCTATGCATATAAAAGAGATGCGATGGTGGCTATGGTTTGCAAGATATGTGGTGTAGTTGGACATGACATAGAGAGCTGTCCATTAAGAGATGTTTGCTCCAATTAAATATCATGTTGCTATAAATCCTTACAAATATGCACTAAAACTATTAAAACTATCTCTAGCTTGCTTCATGAAGAAATCACTTTTTCTCTAGAATATTTAGTTCTATAAATCAAATAATGTTGACAAATATAATGCAATTTAAAAACAATCTCATGTCTTTACTGCATTTCTCATTGTCAAATATGCGAGGTAAATCTGAAAAACTCTTTGGTTTCTGTAATGATTATCATAAGTATAATATATAACATATATAGATCTCTCGGGCAAACACAATGATGATGATAAACATATGTCATACACGTGTAGAGCGACTCTGACTCTGACATACATGTGTGCTTAAGCCCCAAAGGCCAATAATCTCAATATGATACTGCTGAAGATAGGTACACCTCTGGTGTTTAAAATCTCTTTCTGAAACATACATAATTAATTATAAATACTTTTCTCAAACATGTATAAATATTCTTTTCTTTTCTTTTGTGGAAATTCTCATAATTAACTTGCATCTGAAAATATGGAAATCTGTTTGATAATACTTGTACTGATTCTTCTTTATAAAATCTTGTTCTATAAATCAAATACTATAATAAATCTAATTTTGATTTCTGAAAATATATTTATTAAAACATATCAAACCATCTGAAAATATGTTTTCTAAATAAATGAATAAATCATTTATTTATAATAATTCTCTAAATTATCTAAGCTAACATATAATTAAGAGATAATTAACTTCAATGTAAATAAAAACTATCCACTCACAAAACTCATATGCTCAAATCTGTTCTAGGTCTAGGTTTCAGATTGGGTTCCCTTTTGAATTCATCTCTTTCCGGATCCGCCCTAAATTTCCGAATAGGGTTGGCCCTAGGGATAACCCAACGAGGCAATTGCCTAAGACCCCAATTTTAGAGGGCCCACAATTTTCAGTTTTTTTTTTAAAGTTGTGGTTTCATGAAAATAAGGCCGAAGATCCACATACATTTGTTAAACCAAAACAACCCATATATGACTTAAAGGCCCGCCGTTTACATATTTGTATATATATTTTTGAAGACCCACCAGGAAACACAATTATGATACTTACCAAAGCCAACAACAAATCGAATGGTCTTTATTAGACATTCTAAAAACAATTGAAATCAAATTTAGGCTTCTTGAAAACTCTCTTGATATGAAAAATTCAGACAAAAAATCTCAAAAATTCAAACAATTTTGTGTATTCACTTGTACAAGAGTTGGATTCGTTGTCGTTTCAAAGGTAATTGAATTTAAGACTTCTTTTCCTTTTTTTTTTTTGAAAAACCTCTTTTTGTTTTTCTTTTCTATTTTTGTTAGAATTTGGCTTGTTAGAGTTTGAATTTTGACACAGATGTGTAGGCTAGGTGAATTTATAGCATATATGTTTTTTTTTCCTTTCAAATTGAATGGAAAGAGTTCGAATTGCTGCTAAAAATATGAGATGAGTAAGGTTTAAGTGATATATTTTTTGATCAAATCATAAAATTTTTATTTCTGTGACTTTTTATTTGTTATTTTATTGGTTACAGTATCGATTATGAGTTATTATATATTATTGATTTTTATAAGTATGTACTAGAGAAAAAAAATCAAATTAATATACATGGAGAGTCAAGGGCCTCATTTGTATATTTAACTTCGGACCAGTAAAATTTCAGGACTGACCCTGTTTTCTCAATATACTAATCAACATATTTTGATCTCCATCACACACTGTCACTTATTCTTCTCTATCTCTCCTTCATCACACACACATACACACACACACACACACACACACACTCTCTCTCTCTCTCTCTCTCTCTCTCTCTCTCTCTGTGTTTTGGCCGCCTTAATCTTCGCTCTCTATTTCACTTCTTTTTCTTTCTTCTATTTTCATCCTAATCTATTTTCACTCTTTTTATTATATATTTTTACCACTTAACCCATATGTTGCCACCTCTCTATCCTCTTGTCACCTCACCTCACAATGTCTTGCACTCTTGCCACCACACCAAGGAGTTGCCAGCAAGACAGCTGGTTGCCTCTTCAAACACTATCAGTCTCTACAGTTTGAACATGAATTATTTTAACTTTTAATTACGTTAAGACTATTGCACACTAATAAATTGAATGCTTCATAAAAGAGGAGGATATTGTTAGAGCCGTAAGTAGCTATTTTCCTCTCTGTTTAAATCTTCTAATCCAACAGTGGTTGAGCTGAATGCAGCTACTCAATTTATTCATAAGAAAGTGGATGCGTCAACGAGGGTTATTCTAGAAGCTCCTTTTTTACCAAGGAAGAATTGAAACTCGATGTTTTGGATATGAACCCCACAAAGGCATCGTGGCATGATTGCTTCAGTGCCTAGTTATTTCAAATCATTTGGTGCATTGTGGGAGAGGATACGACCACTGTTTGTGTTATAAGTACGGAACCCACATTTTCCACATTGGTATGATATTGTCCACTTTAGGCTTAAGCTCACACGGATTTGCTATTGGGTCACTTATCAAAAGGCCTCATACCAATGAAGCTAATGTATATACTTATATACTCACAATCATCCACATGTCTAGCCAATGTGGAACTTTGGTCGCACACCCAACAATCATCCCCTCGAACAGAGAACCATCATAATCTTCATAATCCGGGCCTCATTCCTCAAGCGATCTCCGTCAATATCTTCCCCATACTAGGAAGATCAAACGCTACATCAAGGCCCGCCTCCTCGAGAGCTCAAATTACAAATCCATCACGAGCTAAACCGGGGCCCACCAACTTCTGGTTTGGATTGACTACAACTGCTAAGTTTGATGCCTGGCTCTAAAACCACTTGTTAGAAGTACGAAACCACATTCTTCATATTGATATGATATTGTCCGCTTTGGGCCTAAGCCAGCACATATTTGCTCTTGGGACACTTCCCAAAAGGCCTCATAACAGTAGAGTTAATGTATATACTTATATATCCACAATCATCCACACTCAACAATCCTCCCCTCTAACAAAGGACCATTATTATCTTCATGGTTCGGGCCTCCTTCCTCAAGCGATCTCTGTCAACATCTAGACATGAGGATGATTGTGGGTATATAAGTATAGATATTAGCTCCATTGGTATGAGGCCTTTTAGAAAGTGTCCCAAAAGCAAATCTATATGAGCTTAGTCCTAAAGTGGATAATATAATACCAATGTGGAGAATATGGGTTTCGTACTTATACCGGTTTGCTTATGAGTGATTTCATTTGTAACCAAAAATGGTTTACAAAAATCAGAAATAGCTATCATATATTCTAAAAAGAACACTTAAACATGATATTACAAAAAACTACCCTTCATTAAAACTCTCTCTAACAACTATAACACCCTGTAATCGTTTCGAAGAGAGAGAAAGTGGGGGATTCAGAGATATATATAGGATCAGAACAATAGAAAACCAGAAGTGTCTTCTTGTCGATTCGAAGAAAAAATGTTATGTTTGGGTTCGTATTCTCAAGTGAATCTAATTGAACCAAACAAGACTCACCTGATGTGGAACTTTCTAGAGAGTTGGGAAAAAGTTTGGAAGTTGAAGATAGTGTTTAAGGGAGGCATGAAGACCAAAAAGAACGAAGAAATAGAAGATTGGAGTGAGACCATTGCATGAAGCGCTCCGAAAATTGGTAGCGGTCCCACAACAGTCAAAGGATAGTAATTAACCGATGCCTAAACCGTTGTGGGTTAGGCAGCGGTACGATAACTAGACAGTGGTTTCAGGTTCGTTTCAGTGTATGGATCACGGTTTTCTGAGCGATGTAATTTCATGTGACTTGTAACGGTTTAGGAAATGGGTGTGCAATCATGACCTGAATCGTAGTCAATCATAAGCATACATGGAATGGGAAATCTTCAGCAGGAAAAGGAAAGCGTTCTTTTGGGAAGTTCTTGTGCGTGAAGAAAAATGAATACTCTTTGCGTGGAATAAGAAGACTTGTGCAAACAGGAAATAATCATTTTTTTTTGTGAAACAAGAAAGTCTTTTACATTTATGAGTATGATTTTCTTTTATCTTAAACTTCCCGTAACTAGTATAAATAGACCTAATATCTATGTTATTAGATTTAAAAGGACGAGGAGCGAAAAAACACCTGTAACATCAGAGAGTGGTGAGATCCGCGGGAGACCTATGGAATATCCGGGGAGGGATCCATAGAATATCAGTGGATCAAGTTAGAGATCTGTGGGTGATATTTAAGGGAGACCGACCTAGGGAATATTGGGGGGGTTTCTCGGTGAGGATCTTGTGAGCGTTGTGAGCTGAGGGTCATGATATAAAGCTTGGTTATGAGCTTGAGAACTTGGTAAGGCTCTGTGATTTGAGGTTGAGGTTAGAGAGAGAATTTTGAAGTATATGATTGTAACAATTTATCATATAGTGGAGCTTTCTCTGTCGTCCTGATGGTCGATGGTTTTTTACTCGATTTGGGTTTTCCACATATATCTTGTGTTGTGATTGGTTTATTTTCTCTTATCTATATTTTTTTCTGGTATAGACATTATAATTTTTTATGTATCAATATTAGGCAACACATTTCCGTATAGATGGTCCCTGAAACATGCCAACAAAAAATGGAAAAAACGTCTGAGAAGACGACGTTGCCTCTCGCTTCTCAAGCCAGGGAAGACATTGCCTTTGAACTATTTCTAACCCTTTTTTTTGAAGGATTCCAATGACTTGGCAATGTTTGGTCCACGAGAAGAGGTACTTAGAACAACTCTTCTTCTCATTTACAATGAGAAATTCAAGTTCAAATCCATATTTATGACTAGAGAGCTAAGTTCAAACACAAGACCTAGTATTCTATAGGATTTCCTAGTCATGGTCTAAACAAAGACCTCCAATCAAATATGAACACTTGAATTCTCATATTTGCTACTCGTTACATGAGAGCACCCACCCTTAACCACATTGGTCAAAGGTGAAATACAAGCAATATCATGATCATTTTTCATAGCAATTTTCATTCTAGATGAGACTTCATTAACAATCTTCTTAATAAGCAAATCATTAATTTGAAAATGCTTATGCTTATCATTTTTACCATGTACAAATATATCATCAAGATTATCTAAATGGTCATGCTTCACACTATTTTCACCCACATTTTCTCATCAAGTTTCTTCTCATGAACATGCAAATCAACTAACGCCATAGCATGCTTGAAACCATTCAAAGTAAGGCTTTTCATCTCACTAGCTAGCATTTCATTCCCTAGTGTGCATTGATTTATAAATTCACAATCCATAGCCAAAGCAATATTAAAGTCACATTCAAATCACACTTAGGCTATAACCACAAATGAAAAAAAAAACATATACAAATACTATAAAGTAAAATACACAAGTAAGATATATAATGTTTATCACTATCTTTTATTCAAATCTCAATTGTACAAATTTGCAAAATATGTTCAACAAGTTACAAATATACGGTTAAGAGATTGAGATTGAGAAAATGAACACAAGAATTTTTTTTTATGTGGTAGAACCTCCAAAGAGGAAACATCCATGGGTCGAATCCATGACCATGATAAACTTATTCACTAGTTGAGAAAGTAAGTACACTCAAGTGATCACACACTCATATTATAATGTGCAACTACTAACTTTACCCTCGAGCCTTCTACTAGCAAACGTTTATCAACACTCAACCTAGATCTCTACAAGATCTTATTGAGGTTTTACACCTTAACAAGGCTTGATCTAAGTGTTCATTTTAAACACAAACATAGAATGCTAGATCATATCATCCTATGTAAACTAGATGCAATTAAGCTGATAAATCATGTTAATCTAGTTTAAAGCAAAGTAGAATCACAATAAATGTCTTCTAGGTCACATACAACATACATCAAAGTAACAAATCAAGGTTTCATACAAATCAAATCAAATAGACATGAAAGAACAATCAATACCTTGATTAGTGAAGAAGATCCTCATAAAATAGAGTGAAATCACTCTAAGACCTAGAAATTAATCTTCAAAAATGATTAGATTTGGGTCTATTTTGAAAGACAAGTTTTTTAACTTTTGAATCGTCAAAATCGGCATAGAAAAAAAAGGAGAAAAGCTCACATGAAAATCAGTGTGCGGAGGGGTTTATAAGGACGATACTGGACGTGTATGACGCAATGGACGCTGCACGCACACTAGGCATGCAATCATTGCCACGCGTAGGCATGGCTGGTTGTGTGCTCATCGAGCACACAGTAGGAGCTACACTAACGTTTGCGTATTGCACTCTTTTAGCGTGCAACAGTGAACGCGTAGGCACAGCTGTTGTGCGCTAAACAAGTGCACATCACATGCTGCGTGTAACACGTAGCTGATGCGTGCACAAAGACTGTGCACGCACGCAATTAATATTGCACGCAGCATGCCCAACTGTGTGTATATGGGCTGTGTTTTGGCGCAAACCTTATTGTGTGCAAGCCAAGACATGCACGCAGGCCATGCTGATTTTGGGTGATTTGCCCTTGGCGACTTGAAATTCAAACCTGATTTCCGCCAAAAGCTTGAAATGTCACAAACATCTCGAAAATCCTTTGAAACACATTCGAATTTCCCAAAATACCCCCAAATTTCACAAGTGAATTCTAAAAGCATCAGAAACATCCGAAAACACTTAGATAAGTCTCCAAATCACTCAGAACTCATCTAGAGACAAATCCAAACACAGTTGGTCTCGAAATCAAAGGAAAATCGAGGAAATCTAATTTCCATAATGAAATTACCAACCAAAAAATAAAATCAAACAAAACATAAAATCAACCAAACATAAAAACTCAATCAAAAATGCACAACACATTCAAGTATGTATTTTTCTAAAATCAATTTCCAGATCATGTTCAACTAGAAATTTTAAATCAATTAAAAACGAATACATGTACACACAAAGTGAGCGTGTGTTCTAATGAACTATTGCATAACGATCCAGGGACACAAATGTGTCTGTGTTGTGTGACACAAATGTGTGTGTGGGTGTGGGGTGTGTTGTGTGACACAAATGTGTGTGGTGTGTGTGTGTTGTGTGACAAATGTGTGTGACACAAACACAAATATGTGTATGTGACACAAATTTGTGTGTCCTAAAGTGAGCTTTTTTTTTCCATTTTTTGAATTGACTTTTTTTTTCTTTCATTTTCTTTTTTAAAAAAACCAGGTTTTTTGTCTCAAAAAATGAAAATAAAAATAAGGTTTTAATTTTTTACACAAATTTCTTTTATTTTTTAAAACAAAATAGATTGTGACACATGTAAAATTGTTTTGGAAATTACTTAGATCAAAGTCGAAATTTTTTAATGGTTTAAGGTTAAAATTTTACTTTAACTTATTTTATTAAAGTTAAAGGTAAAAATGTCATTTTACTTTTTTTTTTTGTGAGGGTTGACCGTTAAAAATCCGATCAAAGAGACCAAACTAATGGATTTATGAAAATACAGGGACCATAGATATTAAAAAAAGAAAGGCTAATTGGCACTACTGCTCCTTAAACTCTTCAGAAATTTACACTTTGCCCCATATATTTTTTTTTCCGACACTAAACCCCCTGAACTCTCGTTTTATTGACAAACATTTGGGTTTATTGCCTCCTGTGAGGGGGCATCTACAGTCAACTTCTATCAACAAAACGAGAGTTCAGGGGGTTTAGTGTAAAAAAAAAGTACATAGGACATAATACAAATTTTTGAAGAATTTAGGGATTATCCGTTCCAATTAGCCAAAAAGAAAAAGACAATTAGGAAACATATAATTCGCGAAAACTCAGGGAGAAAATTCATAAAAGCCCTTTTTTGCCCCCTTGAAAACTCACTTTTTATCTTTCTTGGCAAAATAAAAAACATACTTTTCTTTTTTCTCGCAAGAAAGAAAGATAAAAAGAAAAAAAGGTTTATTTATTTATTAATTATTTATTATTATTTTTAATTGGTTGCAAGTGAAGTAGAAGTGTTAATGTGTTATTAGTTTATTACCAATGGAATTATGGATGTTGAAAGTTGAGAAGCAGTAGAAAGTAACGTTGATATCAAAACACACAATCTGTTTAATGTAGTAGTTTCACATAAACATCTTCAAAATCGAGACCCAGAAAAATCACTGCTCATCTTTGTGTCTCTCTCTTTCTCTAACTGTAGCTTAGCTTAAAGAGCCATGAGAGAGTCCCATCTTTTCCTCACTTTAACTCTCTTGCTTGCTTACACTCTTCAATTTCAAGTTCAAGCTGTTCCTGCTGGTAACGATTTACCCCTTATTATTACTTTTTTATTTGGTCTTTTGTTCTTTCTCAATTTGCTTGGTTAATGGGTAATTTTTTTTTTTTTTTTTCATTTTAGTTACTTATTTAGCTTGATTTGTTGTGCTTTTATCATTGCTCTATTTTTTTTTTCTTTCTTCAGTTATAAAAATGTATATTCAATTGTGCTGCTTTTAGTTAATTCTGCATTTTTTTCTTTATTTGGTAAAGTTGATTTTGGGTTCCCTTTTTTTTTCTTTTGGATTTTTTTGATGAGTAATTGCGCTTTATCATTCTTTTCGATACTACAAATTTTCCGTATTCATTTCTGGGTTTTGGTTCTTTTGATCTGTTTAATTAATGGGTATGCTTGTTTTCTAAAATTAATATGTTCAAATGAATGTGCTTTATCGGTAGACTCACAATTCACTCTTTTTGTTTTAGTGTGTAATTATCTATTTCCACTTACTTTGAATTCCTGGTTTTTTTCAATCCCAATATGAACTATCTCTTCCTAGTAGTGATAAGTGTATTTTGATTATTTGATCTATATATTTGATGGGTAAAATGCTTCTTCTTTTTTGGCTATAGTTTCACCTTATTTTCGTTTAAATAAATTTTGATAATTAGGGCCTTTGATAAAACACTTGTCTTCTCTTCTCAAATGGAAAACCAGATTATCCTCCAAGCCCAAGGCACCTCAATCAGGTGAGTTCATACAATTCTATATGTTCTAGTGTATGTTTATTTTACATGATTGCTTTTGAGTGATCAATCTCTCTCTCCCTATATATATATATATATATATATATATATATATCTGACTTGTTGTTTTGCAGATGTGAATGTTCTTCAATTTGAAAACGGCTACTTAGTTGAGACTGTTGTTGAAGGAAATGAGATTGGGGTGGTTCCATACAAGATCCGAGTCTCCGAGGATGGTGAACTATTTGCTGTTGATGAAGTTAATAGCAACATTATGAAAATTACTCCACCATTGTCTCAATGTATGTTTGATCCTTAATGTTCCCTCTGAATTTTTCTAATTTCAAGTGCAGATCTTCAAAATATCTAGGGAAGTACTGTTGTTTGAATCCTTTTTTACTGTTTGTTTTCACTTGAATGGAAATGGTCTACTTATTTGAGTGCAATAAAACTTGTTGGCTTTGTTTAACTTCATGTTAATGAAATACAAATAATTTGAAACATTAGATCAAGATATTAATTTCTTTGATTGAATTTGGTTATAAGAGCAAAAGTATAAAAGAATTCTTTTTAACTCTGCTAATAGATGTCTTTGAACCGCTAAAGGTGTCCGTTTTTCTAAATCTCTTAATTACTTGCTTCATTATGAACTGTTTTTGCATGGATTAATTAAAATGTTTTGACTTTCACTATGGATTTCATGATTGATTAAGTGTGTTCCTTGTTAATGATTTTACATTCTATAGATAGCCGGGGAAGATTAGTTGCTGGGTCATTTCAGGGTTACACAGGGCATGTGGATGGAAAGCCAAGCGAAGCTCGTTTTAATCATCCCAGAGGCATTACCATGGATGATAAGGGGAACCTGTATGTTGCTGATACTCTGAACCTTGCAATTAGAAAGATTGGAGATGCAGGTATGCTTTATTCATATTAGTAACCGGTTTGAAAGTATTTGTGAGTATATGTAAACTTAGTATAGTAGTAATCAAGTTTAAATTTCATAAGTAGTAATTTTGTTTTGTTCTTCAACTTTGATACAGTTTTGCCTTTTACATGTGTGCAATTGTTTCAAACTTGTTTATTAGAAATAATGATATAGTAGACTTATTGAATCATTTTTACAGCATAAAATCTTGATATTATGCATTGTTTGCAGGTGTTACCACAATTGCTGGAGGAAAGTCAAATGTTGCTGGGTTCAGAGATGGCCCCAGTGAGGACGCAAAATTCTCAACTGATTTTGATGTGATATATGTTCGACCCACCTGTTCCTTATTAGTTGTTGATAGAGGAAATGCAGCTCTTCGACAAATCTCTCTCAATCAAGATGATTGTGATTATCAGAATGACTCCATTTCTTCCACAGGTTTGGATCCTGCACTGCATGAGTCCCTCCCTAGTTTATTATGTATTTTTGGCTACTGTCTTAACAACATTTCTAATATTAATGACCTGTTTTAAATTTAACTAAATAACATTGGAGACAGAAAATATACTGAACAAAATATGTAAAAGCAACTCATACAAATGATTTTATTTCTGTAATCAGAGAGCTTCACATTTTCATTCATATTTATCGGCAGCAAGAAGCATGGCATCATCAAATGCAATAGCAACCTTTCATGCCACCATTCAACACTTGTCACTCGCAATGACAAGTGTTGGATGGTGGCATGAAAGGTGACAATTGCATTTGATGATGCCATGCTTCTTACTGCCTATAAATATGAATGATGTTCTATTGTAAACATGAAGCTTTCTGATTACAGAAATAAAATCATCTGTATGAGTTGCTTTTACATTCTTTGTTCAGTATATTTTCTCTGTTTCCAATGTTATTTAGTTAAATTTACAACATGTTATCAAATCCTGTCCTGTTAAAATACTATAGAAACGCCATTAAAATGACTTACGCTTTGGATATTATGAAGTGCAGCCTGATTGCTTTGCAACTAAAATAAATTCACCAATTTTCAAGAAGTCATTTTCAGCTTCCCTTAATATTGCTGTGGTTATCAAACTGATCCCATTTTAGAATATTTCAAAATCATGAGATATATCTGGTGGACTTTCTAGAAATGATTTTATTAGTTTCTGTAGAGTTTGTCGAACTTCTTTCAGGCTTTAACTTCATTTCAGTGGAATAATATAATAATGTAATAATAGTAATATATATCGTTTAATGATGGATGCCAATGGATGAAACTGACTTTGTTGTTTCCCTAGGTATAATTTGCTTGTGATTCCTATCTGCTGTTATTGCAATTTGCTAATTTACTAGCTTTGCACAAGGATGTTATATTTCATCTGCTGATAGCTATAAAGATGAAGCTTGCCCTAAATTTATGTGTAATACAAGTTTATTGACTTTATTCTGAGCTGTAGTAGTAATAAAAGTTTAAACGAAAGATATAAGATAGGCTGAAACCATCCCAGAAGTTAGGTTAGAATGTTGTTTCATCATATTATTCTGCAGGCATACACTTTTGATGCACCGGTAACTTCTTGCTCAAAGAATATTAGTTACTGGTCTCAAGTTTTATTCCACTTTGGTATTAGTAGCATTTGGTGACAAACGATAGCCTTGCTGAATATCACCGTGTCCAAAATTACTCAGTTGTGTACTGTTGAAATGTGAATTTTGTGTCAGTTATAGTAATTCAGAATGTAAAATTAAAACAACGTATTTCATTGTGGTATAGATTCTGCTTTAATTTAATGATCAACCATACAGTCTTCTTGTTATACAAGAGGTCTTGCAAACAATCCTACTCACGTAACAGCTGGGGAAGGGTGTAGTCTAAATTTGAGTATTATAAAAAGTTAAATAAGAAAAATCAACCATATTGATTTGTTGTACTAATATGCATTTTGTACCTTTTTCATCTCTGATTGACTTTATTAGATCATTTGCCTCTTACTACAGTAGGTTTCTGTATTATCACGCAGATATTCTTTTCTGTCATAACTCAAGTTTTACATTCCATTTTAGATTGCATTCCCTTTACTAATTGACACAAGGGCCTTTTCGCAGACATCCTTATGGTTGTTGGTGCTGTCTTGGTTGGATATGCTACCTGCATGCTTCAGCAGGGGTTCGGATCTTCTTTCTTCTTGAGAATGGTATAACTCTTACTCTACGATTTTACCTGTTATTTATTTGATTGCCTTGAAATGGAGAATTATAGGTGCTTAGTGTCCAGTGATGTGATATTTCCATCAATTATCATACATTTTGTTTGTTCTCTGGCAACCAGTTGCATTCCTAATACAACATCATATAATTATGCCAACAAGTTCTTAATAATATTTGTAAAAATTACAAACAAAAATTTGCAATTAATTATACTGCTTCTACAAGTTTTAATTACAGATCTCCTTAATGATAATTTCATGTTAGAAAGTAAGTTAATAATGGACACCAAATATACTTCATTGCCATTCTGTTGCTCTAGTATTCTTGAAATATATTTTCCCTTGCACTTTGGAGTTTAAAATCTTATTGCTGGCCCGACAAATCTTTCCATGTTAGTCACTTCATGCAATCCTTTTATTGTTGGCTTAATCTCAATGCAGCAACAACCTTCAGAGAGCAAGTTCAAAGGAAAGCATAGTAAGGAGAAACCCACTTCAATATTGGATAACATGAAAGAGGAACCGGGATGGCCATCTTTCGGGCAACTTATTGTTGATCTGTCTAAGCTTGCACTTGAAGCAATGGGTGGGATATTCTTTTCCTTAGCACCCTCTCGTTTCAGATCCAGTGGCATCAAGGGAAACTTGACGCCACTGAGGGATTCTCTCATTATGCCTGAAGATGAAGCTGGGCCCCCAATAGTGCAAAGGCAGACTACACCTGCTTCTCTATCTGAAACCCATCAGGTCCGTACCAGTGAAAGATATTCCGAGATGAAACCCCCCAAAATCAAATCATCCAGTTTTAAGGATCCTGCTTTATCAAGCAAGCATCGTTCCTCAAAACGACAAGAGTACGCAGAATTCTATTCGTCTGGTGAGGTTCCTCCTTACAGCAAGTCTAAGAGCCAGAAAGAAAGAACAAGACATCGTCAGCGGGATAAAAGTGGAGAAGTAGTTTTTGGATCAAGTGGGGTGGAGCAGCCAAAACCTGCAGAGGTCAAGCCAGTCGATTACGAAAATCTTAAATATAGACATCGTCAGCGAGATAAAAGTGGAGAAGTAGTTTTTGGATCAAGTGGGGTGGAGCAGCCAAAACCTGCAGAGGTCAAGCCAGTCGATTACGAAAATCTTAAATATGATCCCCATTACAATATTAGGTCTAAGTATGGGGATGATCCCTACCGTTTCTGAATATAGACTTTAACTATGAGCAAATACACTCATTCTCTGCTAGTAGTTCGTCTTTTGTATTTTTCTGTTTGATCTTTTGCTCTCCATGGATGTTTAGCCATCCATGTATTTGAATCAGAACTGTTAGCTTATATATCTTTCCAGAAAAGGATTGCAGAAAGATTGGTGTATGTTCTGAAATCTAGCTGCTGCCACCTCTCTGATGGCTTCATTATTAAAAGCAAACTCAGAGGATGAAAATTTAGTATCAGACTTATTTGTTGCTTTCTTTATGTAGTCAGTCAGACCTTGAGAATCTAATTTTAGTAGTGCTCTACATGATTTGGAGAATCATTTTGCTTTGAGAGAGCATTATTAGTTACAGTGTGGCAAGGCATTGGTTTTTTATAATAAATTTGTATGCAATGATAGCATTTTGGAACATATTCTGTTGCAGTGTAGACAGAGCTAACATTCCCTATTAAAGCAGTTAGAAGTTAGAACCAACTCTCCACTAACCCACATGATAATATATATATATATATATATATATATATATATATATATATATATATAAATTGAAGGGGTGAATTCATAAGAGCCAAAAAAAAAAATTATTGGTTTATTGTTTTTAGCCACTAATTTATATTTTATTGTTTTTATCAATTTTGATCACTATTGGATGAAATTACATCTAAATTTTACTTCACATAATATGTAATTTAGTTACATGCTGTTTGATTTCAAATTACATTCGAGTTGATTTTTCAAGTTACATGTCAATTAAATTTTAAATTACATACCAATTAAGTTTTAAATTACATGCCAATTGACTTTCAACTTGAATGTTAATGATTTTCAAGTTACATACTAGTTGATTTTCAAATTTTTGGGTGAGTGAAGTAAAAACAAAATGGAGGACAATCTTGTCTGTTCAAGGCTAAAAGTGATAAATATAATAGAATATAAATTTATGGCTAAAAACAGTAAACAAATAATTTTTTTGATTATTAATTGTAATTTCCTCTAAATTGAATATATGAGTTATAGCTTCACTTAAAATATTAAATGTTGTGTGACACTGACACATGTATGGTTTTATGGTTTGGATGCTAACCGCATCGGAGGAGGATTATTTAGAGCAAAGTCGCACAATCAAGATTCACTTTTCGAATTATACTTCCTCCCTTCTTTCTAAAATATTGTATATATATATATATATAATATAATATAAATTTATGGCTAAAAACAGTAAACCAATAAATTTTTGATTATTTCTTACAATTTCCTCTAAATTGAGTATATAAGTTATAGCTTCACTTAAAATATTAAAGGTTGTATGACACTGACACATGTATGGTTTTATGGTTTGGATGCTAACTATAGCGGAGGAGGATTATTTAGAGCAAAGTCGTACAATAAAGATTCACTTTTCGAATTATACTTCCTCTCTTCTTTCTAAAATGTTGTAAATATATATATATAATAGAATATAAATTTATGGCTAAAAACAGTAAACCAATAAATTTTTGATTATTTCTTGCAATTTTCTCTAAATTGAATATATGAATTATAGCTTCACTTAAAATATTAAAGGTTGTGTGACACTTACACATGTATGGTTTTATGGTTTGGATGCTGACTGAAGCGGAGGAGGATTATTTAGAGCAAAGTCGCACAATCAAGATTCACTTTTCGAATTATACTTCCTCCCTTCTTTCTAAAATATTGTAAATATATATATATATAACAAAATATAAATTTATGGCTAAAAACAGTAAACCAATAAATTTTTGATTATTTCTTACAATTTCCTCTAAATTGAATATATGAGTTATAGCTTCACTTAAAATATTAAAGGTTGTGTGACACTTACGCATGTATGGTTTTATGGTTTGGATGCTAACTGAAGCGGAGGAGGATTATTTAGAGCAAAGTCGCACAATCAAGATTCACTTTTCGAATTATACTTCCTCTCTTCTTTCTAAAATATTGTAAATATATATATATATATATATATAATAGAATATAAATTTATGGTTAAAAACAGTAAACCAATAAATTTTTTTTATTATTTCTTACAATTTCCTCTAAATTGAATATATGAGTTATAGCTTCACTTTAAATATTAAAGATTGTGTGACACTGACACATGTATGGTTTTATGGTTTGGATGCTAACTGCAGCGGAGGAGGATTATTTAGAGCAAAGTCTCACAATCAAGATTCACTTTTCGAATTATACTTCCTCCCTTCATTCTAAAATATTGTAAAAAAAAAAGGATGGTGGACTTGGCAACTATACCTACTAACGGACATATTTTATATCATATTTATAACCCTCAATTTGGATTTATTAGCTATTTGATTTAATTATTTTGGTTTAATTATAGTTATTTTTGTGTTTTAGGTAAAATAACATGTAACTTGAAAAATAATCATTAAGATGTGACCTTATTTTAATTATTTGAATATTTGAAGATTGAAGCCCAAAATCAAAACCCAAGTCTCATATTAGCCATAATCAAGTTCAAGTCAAAGCAAAGTCAAGTAAAGCCCAAATAGTGAACCACAAGTGGACCAAAAGTCTAGCCCAAATAAAGTTCAAGTCAAATGACAACAAAACAATGAAATAAAATTGGCCCACGTGCCATGAAAATGGTAGGTTTAATGGTAGGTATCATGGCAATGAACCGGTAGCCAAAGCTGTTTGGGAATTGGGTATCTTTTTATCTTACTAGTGGATTTGTTTATCGGTGGTTGTGGTATCAACTCGTGGATGTTTCGTCTTAGGAGATTTTATCACGTAAAAATCATGTGTTAATTTTTCTCTATCCCTATCTCTTTTATTTGTATATGTGTTACTATACATCTTAGTTGATGTCTTTGTAATTAAAATTCATTGTATATATCATCTTTATGTATGTTGGAGCTTTGTGTATAAAAGCATTGTTATAACTTGAGTTTGTATCACATACTTGATGATATTTATCTTGATTTTGTTTGAACAAACATATCTTTATTTGAATTGATATTGCTTGTAATTGTATTTGAATTGTGATACATACTACTTAGAGGGACAAACCTATGTTTGTTTCAAGGGAGCGAAAAAGGTGTTGTAACCTATTGAAAATAATACTAAACGTGTGTCTAATAACCTGGGGGGTGAATAGGTTTTTGTTGATTTATTACCAACTTTTTGACTTAGTCAATTTTAATAGTGCTACCTCATATTAGCAAGCAATCAATCTAAGGTAAAGTGCGGAAAACAATAAAAACACAATGATTGATTTAAGTGAGAAACCCTCCAACTGGGTAAAACTCACGGGCTATCCTTCTAGCTACACATGGTCCTCAAATCTACTATTTGAATGAAAGTTTACAACCTAGTTTGACCTTAAGTCATACCATACTTGGTCACTAACCCTTTCACTCTACCCAACGGGCCTTTAATAGTGATTATAAACCAAAAGCTTGTGCACCAATCCACTAAGTCACAAGACTTAACAATCAATGAAGAGATTAAGGGGCTGTCCGGTAAGCCAAAAAACAGCCATTTTCGTATTTGATTTTCGAAAATAATTTCGAATTCGAGTTCGTTAATCGTTTTTCATTTTGTTTTTAAAAAACAAAAACAAAACCAGCGTTAAAAGTGAAAATTTTGAAAAATAACTTTTAGATGTTTTCCATGTTTTTCATTTTGTTTTTCACTTTATTTATTAAAAAAAATCACCATTTTTCATTTTTATTTCTTCTTTTTTGACGATCTCCAGCAGTGTCACTGTTCTTCTTCTTCCACTGCATCTCTTCTCTGCTCTTCTCTTCTTCTTCCTTTTTAATCTTCTTCATTTTCTTCTTCTTCCTCTTTAATCTTCTTCATTTTCTTCTTCTTCTCGAATCTGCACCTCCAAGGCCGAAGGAGGTGAGATCCTCCTCCGGCGACGCCGATCTGGGCTAGATCAGCGTCGCCGGAGGAGGATCTCACCTCTTCCGGCCTTGGATGTGCAGATCCGATCTTGATCGGCGGCTCATTTTTTTCCAAGGATTAAAAAAAAAATCATGTATAATTGCTGCCATTAGACATTAGTTTTAAGGGCAAATGAGGGAATGATGATAGCCAACAACGAAGCCCTCCACATGATGTTGAAAAATCTGCACTTCTGGTGGGTGGTGTTGCTCTGTTTTTCCAGTTGTTTTTGCTCGTGTGGTTGCTTTGCTTCCTGTGCTGTGTGTTCCTTTGTTGGAGCTTTGGCTCTAGTAATAAAATACCTTTTAAAAAAAGCATACCATTACAGATATGTTATGATACATAAGCATGTATAATAGGTGCAAGTGTGCAACCAAACACAAATGTGATAACCACAACTTTGATCTACATGTAATAAAGAGCAAGCAATTACAAACTGGCCAAAGTTTTTTATTTGTTTGTTTAATAATTTATTTGTAAAATTTTAATATTGGTGTATGAAGAACTTTTTTGGGTGGTATAGTTGATAATTAAATAAATTATTGAACCACTTTTTATTTAAATTAAAAAAATTATAACAGAAAAAATATTTTGAAATTTGTAATTTTTGATATTTTTTGTTAATCTACCAGACCCGTTTTTCTCGTTTTCATTTTCAGAATACAGCTTCCAGGATATGCTACTAGACGCGATTTTAAAATTCGAAACTGAAACCAAAAACATTGTTTTCATTTTCATTTTTATTTTTGAAAAACAGCAAATGAAAAACGCTTACAGGACGCGCCCTAAGCAACCTTTGTGAATATATGACAATATTTCATCATGGAATTAATTCTAGGCTACATTAAATGCTTATCTAGGAATTAAAGATACCACTAAGTGCAAATCCTAGATATCAATATTTAAATGCAAGGCAAATAGATTTAGCTAGAGGGCAAAATGGTCATATATGCTAGCTATCATTAAACATGCAATCTAAACAAATAAAAACAATCACAAACATACTCAAATCATGCTAAACAAAAGAAACATACAATTAATCAATAAATAATTGCTAACCCTAGGTAAAACAAGAACATAAAGATTAAACAAGAAGTTTTAAGTCATAGTTAATTACCTAGTCAAGAAGAGCATGAAGACCCATGAAGAATAAATGCAAGAATGAGGCTAGATGCACATGGGTATGAGTTTGGTTGAGTAATAATGGCTTCTTGGGAGTCTCTTTCTCTAGAAAAATAATCTCTCACTAAAACACCAATTTGAACTCCCCAGCCCAAAATGGAAAGAATATGACATATATATGAGGTCAAAATCAAGCTACGTCGTTTTGGAAAAGTTTGCAAAAAGACAAAGCAAAACTGACGTAGTGCGCGGGTGACACTGCTCGAGTACCTACCCGCGCATAGACTCGCGCATATGGATTTTGCTGGTTTGAAACCAGGAAACAACCTAGCGAACAGGGGATGAAAAAAAAACTTCACCCCAACTGCGCTGGTCAACTGCGCGGGTATGTACCCGCTCAAGGACCTGCACACATCAGGACTTTGCTGGTTCAACCAGCGAAGTTACCAGCAAACCGGGGATCAACATCCCACCAGGTCAAGTGCGTTAGTCACTGCACGGGTATAAACCCGCGCACAATGACCCGCACACTGACACAACAAGCATATGCAAACACAAAATGTAACAAGGTGGTGCACGTGTGAAGTGTAGAGAATGCACACATGTAGTGAGCACAAAAGCAAGAAGGCTAGGGCATGCATGAGAAGTGTGTGTGTGTGTGTGTGTGTGTGTGTGTGTGTGTGTGTGTGTGTGTGTGTGTGTGCTACTAGTCTCTTCAAAGAGAGTTAAGCAAGAGATATACTTTTGAAGTGCTCTTGAGCTTGAGGATGTCATCAAAGCTTGATTACGAACAATGAGACCTAACTACCCTTACAAGAAAATCCCCATGTGGTTTGTCAACGAAATGAGCCAATCAAAAAATGAGGAACTTACACCTATTCACCTCCCTCTAGATTAGCTTAAGGCAAATTAACCGTGTTTATATTTTTTTCATTTGGTATCAGAGTGGGTCACTAGATTGCACTTAGTGAGATCTCGGTATACTTTCACGGTGATTTGTAAAGCTATTGAAGCAATGAGCCTTCAAGATGATGTAATGGCGGAAGAAGCTTCAAATACTAGGCCACAATTACTTCATGGTAACAATTATGGGTTTTGGAAATTGAGGATGAAGGCATACATTCGCTCTATAGATGAAAGAGCTTGGATGGTAGTTGAAGAAGACTATTCTCCTCCTAGTAAGGTTCTAGAGGATGGAACCGAAGTCTCCAAACCTAGAAGTGAATGGACGCCTAATGACTTTGAAGTTGCTAAGTGGCACCATCGTGCTATGAACGCTATATTTGGAGGAGTTGACAGACATCAATTCTCCTATATACAAAATCTTAAATCAGCCAAAGAAGCATGGGATACATTTCAAGTTAGGAATGAAGGCACTTTGGCGGTGAGAAAGTCTAGGCTTCAAATGTTGAAATCACAATTTGAAAACTTGTAAATGAGTGACGAAGACAAGTTTCAAGATTTCCAATTTCGACTTCTAAATATTACTAACCAATGTCAAGCACTTGGAACACCAATCTCTAGAGAGTGTCTCAATTGGAAGATTTTAAGATCTGTCCCGAAGAGATTCAAGGCCAAGGTCACGACCATAGAAGAAAGTAAGGATGTAGATTGCTTAAGCATTGATGAATTGCTTGTGTCACTCCAAACTTATGAGATGTGCTTAAAGCCAAAGATAAAGAGTAAAAGGAATTGCTCTCAAAGCTATTGAAGTGGAGAGTGATGATGAAAATGAAGAAATGGCTCTCATGGTTAGGAAATTTAAGAAGTTTCTAAGAAGTGGTACCAAGCCTAAAGGTAGCCTTTCTATGGAAAAGGAAATCAAGAAAACACCTTCTCCAAGATTTGATAGAAATGGTCAAGCCAAGAACAAGAAAGGTGCTCAATGCTTCGAATGTCAAGGCTATGGAAGTTTTACAAATGAGTGCACTAAAAAGAAGTCCAAGAAAGATAAGAAGGGCAAAGCTATGGCAGGAACTTGGAGTGAGAGTGATTCTAGCGATGAGGAGAGCTCTAGTGATGAGTTCTCAAGTGAAGAAGAAGAACATGTTAGCAACTTTGTTGCTCTTACGACTTCTCTCACAAAGCTAGAAGATGATTGTATAGTTTCCGTTGATAAAGAGATTGATCAAAGCCATCTAGAAGATACAAGTTCAAACATAACCAATCTCGATCTATTGGCCAAGATTAAGAATCATTGAGAGAGGTTAAGGAGAAAGATGATTTTATCAAAACTCAAGTGGATGAATTTGTTGAGACCTCACATAGATTTATGTGTGAAAAGAATGAGATTATGAAGAGATATGTTGAGGTTGAGAGACTTGTCTTTGAACATAAGGAGATTATTTCTAAGATGAAGGTTAAAGAGCAAGAGTTCATTGAAGAGTTCAACATTACTAAGCAAGCTATCAAAGACTTAGTCAATGGTTCGATCAACATGAAGAATATCATGAATCTTGCTCAACCTCAAAGAGAACCTAGCATCTTGAGAGGAAATGAGAAGCTTGTGATAGCATCACATCCTTCAAAGAAGGCTAAGGTTAAGAAGTCTACCAAAAATAATCCTCCCAAACCTAAAGGTAAAAAGAGAGACAATGTATCTCCACAAACTCTCATCACTTATTCAAATCCACAAGGTACAATCTCATCTTTGTAAGTTCCTCATATTTTGATTGGCTTATTTTGTTGACAAACCACATTGGGGATTATTCTTTGTAAGGATAAATTAGGCCTCTTGAGTGTGATCAAGCTTCAAGGATATCATCTCTCTCAAGAGCACTTCACAGGTATCTCACTTGTTTAACTTTCTTTGAAGAGATCTAGTTGCACACACTCACTTGCATGCATTATGTTCTTATCTTCATGTTATTGAATGATGTATTGTATGCCACTTCTCACACTCCACACTTGCACTTTTTTGCACTTGCACTTTTTGTGAGTTCAAGAAGCCATTTTTGAGAGGTCAAGCTTCCCTTAGAGAGAGAAACTCTCAAGAACTCATCTTTACTCAACCAAACACAAATCCATGTGCATCTAACATCTTCAAGCATCATCTCATCATGGATTCTTCTTGCTTTCATTGACTAGGTAACTTGAACATGCCCTAAATCTCATTGTATTTATTTATGTTCTTGTTTGCCTAGGGTTAGCTCTTTTATATGATTTTATTTCATATCTTTATGTTTATTGGCATTTATAACATGTTTGAGTTGTTGTTTGTTGGTTGAGAGCTTTGTTCATTGATAGCTAGCATTTAGGACGATTTTACCCTTCTAGCTAAATCTTCATGCATTTGCATTTAGATATTGATATCTAGGATTTGCTTTTATTGACATATTTAAATCCTTAGATAAGCATTTAGTGTTGCCTAGCATTAATTGCATGTTTGAATATCTTTTACATATTCACATAGGTTGTTTAACCTCTTCATTGATTGTTAAGCTTTGTGACTAAGTGGGTTAGTGCACAAGCTTGTGGTCTAGAATCACTATTAAAGGCCAGTTGGGTAGAGTGAAAGGGTTAGTGACCAAGTAGGTGTGACTTGAGGTCAACCTAGGTTGTAAACTTTCGTTCAAATAGTGGATTTGAGGACCGTATGTGGCTAGAAGGATAGCCCGTGAGTTTTGCCCAGTTGGAGGGTTTCTCACGTAAATCAATCCTAATGTTTTTATTGTTTTCCGCATATTTATATTGGATTGATTGATTGCTAATATGGGGTAAGATTATTAAAATTGATTAAGTTGAAAAGTTGGTAACAAATCAACTAAAACCTATTCACCACCCTCTAGGTTGTATTAGACACACTTTGTGTATTTTCAATTGGTATCAGAGCGGGTTCCTAGATACACTTAGGTGATCCTTACTCTTTGTGTGTCTTGCATTTTGTTTGTGTTTGTTGCATCATAAACATTCATCTCATTCATACCCAAACACTATGAGTGGGAACGGAAGTGGTAATGAGGGAGCCTCTAGCACAAGACCCCCTTTGCTCACCGGAGTAAACTATGCCTCTTAGAAAGGCAAGATGGAGTCTTACATTTGCCAAATAAATGACCGAGCATGGATGGCAATTGAAGATGGCTACACTCCTCCGGAAAAGACTCTTGCAGACGAAAGTGTAGTTCCCAAGCCAAAGTCGGAATGGTCAACTCAAGAGTTTGAAGCATCCAAGTGGAACAACAAGGCTATGCATGCTATTCTTTGTGCAATGGATGACAATCAGTACAAATTGATCCAAACATCAAGAATTGCAAAAGAGGCATGGGAGATTCTAGAGACGGCCCATGAGGGAACCGAGGTGGTCAAGGACTCCAAGCTTCAAGTCCTCCAAACACAATTCGAGAAAATTAGGATGGAGGAGGATGAGTGCTTCAACGACTTTCAAGCGAAGTTGATGGACATAGTCAATCAAAGCCATCAACTTGGTGACCCCTATTCGGATAGGAGAATCAAGCAAAAAATTATGAGGTCGCTTCCAGCAAGATTTGAGTCAAAAGTGACGGCTCTTGAGGAGAACAGTGATTACAAAAATATGAAGCCAAGTGAAGTTATAGGAAGACTTCTAGCATATGAGTCTAGGTGGACTTCTACACCTACACCTCCAAAGAAGCAAAAGAGTATTGCTCTGAAAACTTCCAAAGTAGAGAAAGAGGAAGATGACTCAGATGAGGAGATGGCCTCATGGTGAAAAGATTCAAGAAGTTCATCAATTTTGAGAAGAGGGGATTTGGATCCAAAGGAAAGGAAATGAAGAAGAAGACTCCTTTCAAGAAGTTTGAGTCAAGTAAAGACAAGCCCATGAGAAAAGGGATTCAATGCTTCGAATGTGGAGGTTTCGGACACATCTCCACGGATTATGGAAATTTGAAAAACAAGAATAAAGGAAAGGCCATGGCTGCCATGTGGAGCGATGGTGATGACTTGGAAGAAGAAGGAGAATCCTCGGATGATGAGGATCATGTGGCAAACTTTATTGCTTTCACATCTTCTCTCAAGAGTAAGGAAGCAATAGATGATGAAGAGGTAGAGAAACAAAGTGAAGATGACTCTAGCGATGGTGACTCTTCATCCCATTCAACAAATATGGATGTAGGAGGAATGGATCTTGAAGGCTTCATTGAGCATTTTCAAAGCTCAAGATTGAAGATGAAGAAAGAGATTCAAAGGCTAAAAGGAGAGAATCTTAAGCTATCTATCGAAGCTACTCACTTAAATAAAGAAGTGAAAATAGCCAAAAGGAATGAGGAATTGATGGAAAAGGAGCTTGAAGAAGCTAGAGAGATCATTGCTAAGATGACTTCAAGCACGAAGAAACTTGACCACATGTTGGGAGTTGGCAAGAGGCCAAGTGATAAGAAAGGTCTTGGCTATGAAGATGACAAGGAGACCTCATCCTCAAGCAAGACTGTGTTTGTCAAGAGTTTGGATAACAAAGAGCCTCCACCCCCACAACATCCTAGGAAGAAGATCGAACTAGGAGAGTGCTCTAAAGATTCTCAAGTCAAAGCAAGTTTCCCTCAACCCAAATACCATCAAGCCAAGAAGCAATTCATGCAAGGTCAATCCAAGGAAGCAATTCATTCCAACTCAACAACAAAGAAGGAGAGAACCAATCCAACACCAAAGACAAGCTCAAATGCGTGGGAAAGCCCCTTTGTACTCACAAGGGCATGGTATGTCTTCTTATTTTATTCTCACTTGTCACTTTTGTGGTGTTGATGGTCACATTAGACCTAATTGCTTCAAATACATTGAAATGTGTAGAATCAAGAGCATGATTGAAAGAAATAGAGCTATAGCCAAAATGCATGTTCCTAGGAAATCTAGAGCCAATTTGCATGATCCTAGGAAATCTAGAACCAATGTGACTAATACCACTAGTAAAGAGAATATTTCACCTAGGTGGATTAGAAGGGATGACTATTTTTGCTATGTGGCTTAAATTGCCTTGAAGGCAAATGCCTCTAACACTTGGTATTTGGATAATGGGTGTTCTAGGCATATGACGGGGAACCGGAGTTTCTTTAAATCTCTTGTCTTAGAGGATGGATGATTTGTCACCTTTGGTGATGGATCTAGAAAGAAGGTCATAGGGAAATGAACCATTTCCATTCCCGATCTACCCTCCTTGTCAAATGATTTACTTGTTGATGGCTTGCAAGCCAATCTTATAAGCATTTCTCATCTTAATGATGATGGACTCTCCGTCTTGTTTAACAAAAATGATTGCTCTATTTTAATGCCAAATGGACAAACCTTGCTAAAAGGAAAGAGATCTAGTGACAATTGCTATTGTCTTGAAGCTAGTGCTATCTCTTGCAATATGTCCAAATGTGAGGAAGTTGAGTTATGGCATCAAAGACTTAGCCACATGAACTATCGAGATTTGAGGATCTTGGATAAGTTCAAGGTTGTGCGTGGCCTCCCTAAGCTTGGGAAGAAAGTCAATGGCGTTTGTAGACCTTGTCAACAAGGGAAACAAACCAAAAGTATGCACAAGAAAGGCAAGTATCTTGCCACCAAGGAGCCATTAGAGCTTCTACATATGGACCTTATGGGTCCCATGCAAACCGAGAGTCTCGGTGGCAAGAGATACATTTTTGTTTGTGTTGATGATTTTTCTAGATTTACATGGACATATTTTCTTAGAGAAAAATCTGAAACATTTGAAAATTTTAAAATGCTTTGCACTAAAATTCAAAATGAAAAGAACTCACAGATTAAAAGCATTAAAAGGATTAGGAGTGACTATGAGAGGGAATTTGAAAATGCTTGTTTTGAAAGCTATTGTAATAGCTTAGGCATTTCCCATGAGTTTTCGGCTTCTAGAACTCCTCAACAAAATGGGGTTGTTGAGAGGAAGAATAGGGTCCTTCAAGAGATGGCCCGTGTGATGTTGCTTAGCAACAATGTCCCTAGGAACCTATGGGCCGAGGCCGTCAATACGGCTTGCTACATAGGAAATAGAGTCTTCCTAAGGCCCGGTACTAGGCAAACCTCCTATGAATTATGGAAGGGTAGGAAGCCAAATGTTAGCTACTTCCACTCATTTGGGAGCAAATGCTACATTCTAAATGACCGAGATCAACTTGGCAAGTTTGATGCCAAGAGTGATGAGGGGATTTTTATTGGCTATGCTCTTAATAGTAAGGCCTATAGAGTTTTCAATTTAAAAACTCGGAGTGTCACGGAATCATCTAATGTTGTCATAGATGATTGTAGGCCTAAGACTAGAGACCATGATGAGGAGGTCATTGTGCTTGATGATTCTTCCTTGGAGAAGAATGGTGAGACTTCAATTGATGTGAAGTCAAGTCTTGATGAAGAAGTCATTCAACCTCTTGATAGAGATCCATCTTTGGACTCTAAAGAACCCGCTCCATGGGTTAGACATCTCCACAACAAGAATGACATTCTTGGAGATATGAATGAGGGTGTTAGGACTAGGCGTCAAATAGCTAATCAAATTAGCTATACTTGTTACACCTCTCAAATTGAACCCAAAAAGGTTGATGAAGCCTTGAACGATGAGTTTTGGGTTCTTGCCATGCAAGAAGAGCTAAACCAATTTGAAAGAAATGAGGTTTGGACTCTTGTTCCTAGAACCAAGGATACTAATGTCATAGGCACCAAATGGGTATATAGGAATAAGTCAGATGAGAATGGCAACATTGTGCGCAACAAGGCTAGACTTGTAGCACAAAGATACTCTCAAATTGAGGGTATTGACTTTGAGGAGACTTTTGCTCCGGTTGCCCGTCTTGAGTCCATAAGGCTTCTTTTATCCATATCATGTGTGCACAAGTTCAAATTGTATCAAATGGATGTGAAGAGTGCCTTTCTCAATGGTTTCTTGTATTATGAAGTGTTTGTTGAGCAACCCAAGGGGTTTGTGGATCCACACCACCCCAATCATGTTTATCGCCTCAAGAAGACTTTATATGGGTTGAAACAAGCACCTAGGGCTTGGTATGAGCGCCTCACTCAATTTCTTGTTGACAATGACTACACTAGGGGTAGTGTTGATAAAACCTTATTCATCAAGAGAAATAAAGATGAGCTTTTCATAGCTCAAATTTATGTTGATGATATTGTTTTTGGCTCCACCAACAAATCCAAAGTCCAACAATTTGTTGATGTCATGTCTCATGAGTTTGAGATGAGTCTCGTTGGAGAGCTAAATTACTTCCTAGGTTTGCAAATCAAGCAATTGCATGATGGGATTTTCATATCCCAAGCTAAGTATGCTAAGAACCTAGTGGAGAAGTTTGGCCTTGAGAATGCCAAACATTGTGACACACCCATGAGTACCACCTTGAAACTAAGCAAGGATGCTAGTGGCAAGAGTGTGGAACAAAGTCTTTATCGGGGCATGATTGGTAGCTTGCTTTATTTGACCGCAAGTAGGCCTGATATAGCCTTTAGTGTGGGTGTGTGTGCTAGGTACCAAGCGGATCCCAAGGAATCCCATCTCTCCTCCGTGAAGAGAATCATTCGATATGTGAATAGGACATCCAACTATGGGATATGGTACTCTTTTGACACTAATGCTAGCTTAGTTGGCTTTAGTGATGCAGATTGGGCAGGAAATTGTGATGATAGGAAGAGTACATCGGGCGGTTGCTTCTTCTTAGGTAACAACTTGGTCTCATGGTTTTGTAAGAAGCAAAATTCCATCTCTCTATCCACAGCTGAAGCGAAATACATAGCCGCCGGGAGTGCTTGCACACAACTCCTTTGGATGAAACAAATGCTTATGGATTACGGCTTTGATCAAGGTATTCTTACCCTTTATTGTGATAACATGAGTGCAATTAACATTTCAAAGAATCCGGTTTAGCACTCTAGGACAAAGCATATAGACATTAGGCATCATTTCATTAGAGAACTAGTTGAAAACAAATGCATTACACTTGAGCATGTGGGCACTAATGATCAACTAGCGGATTTATTTACAAAGCCTTTAGACTCAACTAGGTTCAAGTCACTTAGTAGGTCTATTGGAATTTGTCATATGCCTTGATTAGTTTTGGTGATTGACCCTTTATGGGGAACTCAGGCAAAGAGAACAACCTTGCATGTTGGAATAAGCAAAAAACTTGATCAACTTTATGCTTCTTTATTAATTGCTTGAGTATTCTTGACTGTGCTTATATATATTCTTATATGGCTTTTTATTCAATAAGTGTGCCTTGCTTGGTTTGTAATCCATGTCACCTCTATGTTCAAACATGCATTTTTGGATTAGGAGAATTGATTGGGAAGTACATTTGAATGACCTATAATTTATCTCCATGACATGTGAACTTGATTATGACATGCTCAAAATGATATGCATGAAATATGTCCTGTTTGCTTTAATGCAAATGTGTGTGAATACAAATGAGAAGACTAATCAATAAGGATCTTGTATCCATGTAATCAATAAGGATTTTATATCCAAATTAGTCTTCTCTCTCTTCTTAATTGTTAATCAAGACTACTATCATACGGATAATTATCCGGAAAAATCTAAAAGGATCTCTTGATCAAATGTCTTGATTTGCTTTTAAGAATTGATATAGTTTTGTGTGCGTTGAAATTTCTTTTCAAAATACTATATCATGTTTCATTATGGCAAAAGGGTGCAAATTGGTTTGAATGCTTTTGGAACCCTTTTTGATGTTCTCCTTGCCAAATACCATTTGCTTGAACCATGATGTTACATGTCTTACATCCAAAGCAACTAAGTCACACATTTTCTTTTAAACAATAAACCCTCAATGATTCTCTCTCAATTAATTAAGTTGCATAAAGTTGTTGTATATGATTGTGCACTTATCTTGCAAATAGCTCTCTTTGCTACAGTGATCCAGTTGGGGAATACCCCTTTGCGTATCTCATGACAAAAATGGGGAGTATTGTGGTTTATTTCAGTTGCATATTTGGAGAGATTGTCCCGCTGAGGGGGAGTAACCTATTTAGGGGGAGCATTTGCATGTTGCATGTTGCAGTTTTCTTTTATTATGCAAATTGCTTTTATTTATTGTCTCTCTTGATCACCTCACATACACTTGTCTTGGAAAGTGTAGTCTCATTGTTTTGTAGGGAAGGTGGCTATTCTACAAGAGCTTGAAGTTTTGAAGACCTAGTATCTAGGTATCTTTTTGTAATGTAGAATATCTTTTTGTTGACCTCTAGTTTTTACTTTTTTGTGAGGATGATCTGTGAGTGGTGGTTTTGTCACGAAATAGCCAAATGGGGAGATTGTAAGTTCCTCATATTTTGATTGGCTTATTTCGTTGACAAACCACATTGGGGATTATTCTTTGTAAGGGTAAATTAGGCCTCTTGAGTGTGATCAAGCTTCAAGGATATCATCTCTCTCAAGAGCACTTCAAAGGTATCTCACTTGTTTAACTTTCTTTGAAGAGATCTAGTTGCACACACTCACTTGCATGCATTATGTTCTTATCTTCATGTTATTGAATGATGTATTGTATGCCACTTCTCACACTCCACACTTGCACTTTTTTGCACATCACTTAGTGTGTTGAGTTTGCCCTGAAAAAGAGAATTCATTCTCTTACCGCGGCCTAGACCGCTTGTCAAGACATGCTTGCACCGTGGCATACAAAGCGGTATACCTCAGTAGGGTCATGCTTCATGTACCGCTTCCTGTACACTTGCACGCATAGTGACCCAAGTCGCGTTGTTTTCCAGTATGCCTCTGTTGCTCATACCGCGGCCTGTGCACCTGCATGCACAGCGCCCTACACCGCGGTGTTGTCCAGACGGTGCACTGCTGTGTGTTCCGCGGACTAGACACTTGCCTGCGACGCGGTCCATCTAGCGGTATTGACGGGATTTTGTGCCCTAAGTTCAAAATGACGCTGTTTTGACTAGGGCTCCCTTATATATACTCTCTCTTCTTCCTTGCTTGTTTTTATGAGTTCAAGAAGCCATTTTTGAGAGGCCAAGCTTCCCTTAGAGAGAGAAACTCCCAAGAACTCATCTTTACTCAACCAAACACAAATCCATGTGCATCTAACATCTTCAAGCATCATCTCATCATGGATTCTTCTTGCTTTCATTGACTAGGTAACTTGAACATGCCCTAAATCTCATTGTATTTATTTATGTTCTTGTTTGCCTAGGGTTAGCTCTTTTATATGATTTTATTGCATATCTTTATGTTTATTGGCATTTATAACATGTTTGAGTTGTTGTTTGTTGGTTGAGAGCTTTGTTCATTGATAGCTAGCATTTAGGACGATTTTACCCTTCTAGCTAAATCTTCATGCATTTGCATTTAGATATTGATATCTAGGATTTGCATTTATTGACATCTTTAAATCCTTAGATAAGCATTTAGTGTTGCCTAGCATTAATTGCATGTTTGAATATCTTTTACATATTCACATAGGTTGTTTAACCTCTTCATTGATTGTTAAGCTTTGTGACTAAGTGGGTTAGTGCACAAGCTTGTGGTCTAGAATCACTATTAAAGGCCAGTTGGGTAGAGTGAAAGGGTTAGTGACCAAGTAGGTGTGACTTGAGGTCAACCTAGGTTGTAAACTTTCGTTCAAATAGTGGATTTGAGGACCGTATGTGGCTAGAAGGATAGCCCGTGAGTTTTGCCCAGTTGGAGGGTTTCTCACGTAAATCAATCCTTGTGTTTTTATTGTTTTCCGCATATTTATATTGGATTGATTGATTGCTAATATGGGGTAGGATTATTAAAATTGATTAAGTCGAAAAGTTGGTAACAAATCAACTAAAACCTATCCCCCCCCCCCCCTCTAGGTTGTATTAGACACACTTTGTGTATTTCAATCTTTTATTCTTATTTGTCATTTTTTTAATACCGTTGGTCATATCAAACCAAGGTGTTATAGGTACATTGAATTTTGCAAAATAGGAAATGCATCTAGAGATAAGGAGATTGAACTTAAATTGAAGCATGCTAGGGTATTAAATGTTGATAAACATAATGTTTCGAATATGCATGTTAAAAAGAATTGGTTGAAGAAATGTGATGATTATGTGAATCTTGACAAATCGTGTGTTGCTAATAATGTTGAGGAGATTAGTATAAATGATATTCTTATGAATCAAATTGTTGAAAGTCTCCACTCTAGGTTCAACATTAAAGTCAAAAATGATGGTGATTTTTGTGTAAGTTCGCCCAAGACCAAATGGGTCAAGGGTGAATGCTCTTACCATTAGTGTAAGTTGCACATGTGAGTTAGCTTTAAGATTAGTGTCAAGATGTTGAGAGATTTAGCTTGCTAAGCTTTGTTTCTCTATAACTTGACATGAACTTAGCTATCTCACATAATTTGCTATGATAGTCGAAATCTATTGGTTAACTTTATGAGAAGTTCATTTTTGAAATCTATATGGTGTTGATTGTTGTTAAGACTTTTAGAGAAAGTCATTTTTGTTGTCATGAGGATAAACAAGCCAAGAGAGCTCATAAAAAGGGTGACACTTAGCATTTGATGAAAAATGCTTTCTAAGGTATTTCTATATCCTAATACTTGCATACTTTAAATTTTCATCTCTCAACTCATTGTTTGCACTACACCATGTAGCATGTCATTCTAGAGAACTTAGTATAATATACATATGGTTCTCATTGACATTTTCTCTCTAAAGATCTTATAGTGATGTTGTTCACAAAAGTCTTATATATGATGTGTGAAATGTTTATCTGAATGATAAGTGGCATATGTTTTGAAAAATATGAGCTTCATATTCTTTGAAAGCTACTCACTGGAGAAGTAATGATCATGAGTAAATCTCTTTATATTGCTTTTAGATCATGTGCTTGTAAAGTTGTAAGCCATAAAATTTTGGTTTTCAAAAAAATGCTCTTTGCTTCTCTTGTATGTTTTGTTGTAGCAAGTTGAATTTGAAAATATGTAGGTTGTGGATACACCTTGAAGTCTTATGACTAGTACATTTAAGATGACCTATGGTTGGTATCCATTTTGCTTCGGCAACTATATAGAATTCAACGAGCACCTTCATAGAAAGAGCTACACACTTTGGTTGTGCAGCAGCCTAATGTAGGAAAGGGCTACACCATTGTGATGAGTGAAAGCCGTCATGAAGAGTATATGTTTATGTTAGAAAAATCAAAGAAGTGTTGAAAAGTATCAATAAAAAAAAATCTTTGATTCAAAGCCTAAATAAAAAAAAGGCTTAAAGGAGTATAGTAGAAAATCATGAATGCTCGGGTTGAAAAATAGAAATGGGATGATGAGCCACATGCACACACACGCTCATATGTTGAAATCTATTCTTTTTAAAGCAAAAATTCCAAATGATAATCGGTTTGACCTTTTATGGAAAAGCTTAAGATGAATAGATGTGGATATGATTTGCATGTTGATTATCAAATTACTCCTCTACATATATTTGGAGCAAATCTCACACACTTTTGTTTATAAGTAACTTGATATTCTAGCAATTTGAGAAGAATTTTGAGAGTGATTGAAAATCTTGATGTATCTCTCATAGTTTGTGAAGCTTATTATTGTTGAATTTATTTTGAAATTGCTTGAATGTGTGATTGTGTGAATATCATTGTGAACTATATTCTATCTTGATCTTAGATAGAGCACTTATCAAGGGGGAGCATTGCATGTTAAACTTTTGTTCTCTTTTATGATATGTTCACATGATTTGTTTTGTTATATGTTGACATATTGATTGTCTAGAATAATTGAATGATAAGAATGCATGATATCTATCTTGAAATAATTGTATGAATGTGTTGGCAATTTATTCTTCCTAATTTGGGGTTGATAGTAGTTGATATTGCAATGAATTCCTTCATTCTTGAGGTAGATAGCAGTTATAGTTACAACCAATTCCTCCTAGCTTGAGGTTGATGAAGTTCCTTCTTGCTTTGAGTTGATAGTAGTTGTTATTATGACCAATTCCTTAATGATTTGAGGTTGATAGTAATTGTGGTTGACACCAATTCCTCCATTTGTGGATGAATCTTGTTGTTAAATGCATTTGTTGAATTTGGCAAAATGTATCAATGTGCTTGAAAAATAACATTTATGCATTTATTATTTATTATTTCATCATATGTCTTTGTTTGTTTATATGTGTAAACTAACACTCACTTGTGTCTCTTTCCACTCTTGTGTTTTATTTTGTAGTTTTGACAACAAATCATGGGGAGAAACAAAGTTTCTAACTCTATTCATCCATCTAAACCCATAACTAAATCCAAATCTACTCCAACAACCTCTAGAAAACCCAAATCCAACAAGTTGAAAGCTTTAGGAGTTATGGGAACCAAAAAGCTTATTCAAGATAGAGGTGTAGACTTGGTTGAGGGTTTTTACATTCACCATTCTACATATGATAGGCATTGGGATTCATTGATTAATTCTATTGGGGTTACTAATGAGAGTCTTATTAGAGAGTTATACTTTGAGTATAAAGAGAGCTTAACCTTTGAAAATGCCTTGGTGAGTGTAAGAGGAAAAACTTTTACGGTCTCATCAGATAGTATCAATAAGTTCCTTGGGTTGTCAAATGAGATTGTTTTGGAATTTCTTGATATAGAAAATATTGATCATCTAAATCTTATGAGCTTATATTAGTCAAGGTGAGTTGACCAAGGTTAGTGTCTTTTGGCATCTATTTGTATGTGCCAATCTTGTGAGTTCTACTAATGCATCCGAGCTTACCAAAGAGAATGTCAAGATTGTGTACGTCTTGGTGACAAACAAACCTTTAAACCTTGGAGATCTCTCGATTGAGCATATAGAAAGTGCGGCTTCTTTACCTGGATTGGATAAGAAGTTAGCATTTCCGGGGTTTCTTACTTGTTTTTGCATGAAGCAAGGAGTTCTTACACTTGAAGATGATGTGCTTCTACCTCCCTTGGAGAAATTTTGTGACAAGCGCTTAGTGTCAATGTCATATAAAGATAAGGGGAAGGTAAATGGCACGTTTAGGCTTTTTGGTAAGCACCATGAGCTATGTGTTGAGACAAGCACAAATTCTCTACCGGAATGGGCCATGCAACTTCAAGAGGGGCTTATGTCTAAGATTGGAGAGCCTGATGCTAAAGTGGTGGAGCTAGGAGCAAAGATGATTCAACAAGATGAGAAGATCAAGTATTTGGAAGACAAACTTGCCTCTAGCAATTCATCTAATACAAAGCATTATGTGAGGTCATCAACAAGAAGAACTTTCTTTAATGATGCCTGATATTGAGGTATTGTGTTTTCTTAACCTTTTGGCTTCATATTATGTCAAAAAGGGGGAGAAAAACAATGATACTAAAACCTCTATAATATGCTCTTAATCTTAGAAATTGTTTAAGTTGTTTAAGTTTAGGTAGTTTTTGGTATTTTTTTTTTGGTTTTATTTGGTATCTTGAATTCTTGGTTAGTAATATTTGGATATTATTTTGTTGATGGATAGTATGCATGTATTTAGGGGGAGACATGTGTATCCATTTGAATATGTGTATCCATTTGAACTTTAATCGATATATATCTAAATATTATCTTGCCATATATATGTATGTTTCTCTTGTATATGCCTTGTGTTTCAAGATGATTTTTAAGGGAACTATCTCATTGTAATGTGAGGGTGTGATTAAGTGACCAATCTTCATGTTGTATGTTTTAGTATTTGTATAGGTGTTTTGACATAGAATTTACTAATAAACATTAATAAATGAATAAAATGAAAATTAAATATAATATAATTACATTTACAATATTGCAAAACAAAAAAAAATTATCATTACATTAATAGTTAATGTTATTAAAATTATGATGGCAAATATTAAATATTATAAAAAAGTTGAAAATGTTATTGAATTAAATTAGTATTAGCAATTAATATAATTATATTGCTAATAATGAAAAATTTAAAGTATTATTAACATCATATTAAATTTGAAAAAAAAAATGAATACAATATATAAAAATATATTTGATAAATACAATTCTGAAATTATATAATTAATGAAAGTAATAATTTAAATTAATGGGAATAAAGAGAAATAGTAGAAAAAGAAATGTAAGGAAAAGTTAAATATAAACTAAATTCTTTTAAATCATAAGTTAAGTAAACATAGGTGGAAACAACTTTGACCTTGGTGCAAACATTAGAATTGTTCTTAGGAACCACTCAACATCAATAAAGGGAATGACTTTTACTATTTTGGAACCATTTTAACGTTGCAATCAACGTCAAACTTGTTCTCGGGAACAACTGCTCGATGGGAACAACTTCAACGTTGATGAAAACAACTAAACAACTGAAACGTTCTAATCAACATTGGAGTTGTTTCTGGGAACCACTCAACTTTAACAAATGAAAAAACTTTTACATTATAAAAACCACGTTAACGTTTAAATTAACGTCAAAGTTGTTCCCGGGAACAACTTCAACGTTGATTGAACCACTTTAACATTCTAACTAACGTTGGAATTGTTCTCGAGAGCCACTCAACCTTAACAAAGGAATAACTTTAACATTTTTGAAACCACTTTAATGTTGAAATCAACGTCAAAGTTGTTCTCGGAAACAATTACTCGTGGAAACAACTTTAACATTGACGTAAACCACTTTAACGTTATAACCAACGTTGGAGTTGTTTTTGGGAATCACTCAACTTTAACATAGGGAATAACTTTTACATTACGGAAACCACTTTAACATTGAAATCAGAGTCAAAGGTGTTCTCGGGAACAACTTCAACATTGTGGAAACCACTTTGACGTTCTAATTAACGTTGGAATTGTTCCCAGGAACCATTTAGACTTAACAAAAGGAATAACTTTTGTATTATGGAAACCACATTAACGTTGAAATGAACGTCAAAGTTGTTCCCGGAAACAACTACTCGTTGGGAACAATTTCAGCGTTGATGGAAACCACTTTAACATTCTAATCAACATCGTAGTTGTTTCCGGGAACCACTCAACTTTAAAAAAGAGAACAACTTTTACATTATGGAAACCACTTTAACGTTCAAATCAACGTCAAAATTATTCCCAGAAACAATTACTCGTTGGAAACAATTTCAACGTTGATAGAAACCACTTTAACGTTCTAACCAATGTTGTAATTATTTTCGGGAACCACTCAACTTTAAGCAATATAACAGCTTTTACATAATGGAAACCACTTTATCGTTGAAATCAACGTCAAAGTTGTTCCTGGAAACAACTAATTGTTGGAAACAACTTCAACTTTGATGGAAAATACTTTAACGTTCTAACCAATGTTGGAGTTGTTTCTGGGAACTACTCAACCTTAACAAAGGAAACGACTTTTACATTATGGAAACCACTTTAACATTGAAATCAGACTCAAAGTATTTCCCGGGAACAACTACTCGTTAGAAACAACTTCAACGTTGATGGAAACCACTATAACATAATCAATTGTAATAATATAAATTTATCTATTCCTCCCCTTTTTTTAGTTTCTATTTTTCTATTATATATATATATATATATATATGCATTGAAGATGAATAAGAACAATCTCTAATTCCCTATAATATTTTATCAGTTGTGTATTTAATTCTTGCTTTCAAAATTAGATTTGTATGTATGCCAAATAATATTTTTATTAATTACTTATTAATTGTAATAATATATTTAAGTGATTTTCTCCTTACAATCCAATCTTATCTTTTCACACTTTTTTTAAATACAATTGATTCTAAAAATTTAAATTTTTAAAAATTCTATAGTTATTAATTCTAATAATATTTTTTTTTTCTAAAGAGATATAGGGCTGCATTAATTGTAATAATTTTTATTTTTTAAATCAATTGTAATAATATTAGTATTAATTAGTAATAGGGTCAGGCTATATCAACTCAAATTTCTCACCTTAAGTAATAATATATTTAATATATTCGTCTCCCCCTTTTTTCAGGTTCTATTCTTCTATATTATATATACGTATTGAAGATGGATAAAAACAATCCTTATAGAGTTTCATTTGTAGTATCTTGCTTTTAGAATTAGATTTGTAAGTTTGTCAAATTTTACTTTGTAATTATGTGTTTCAATTGTAGCATTTTATTTTTGCTTTCAGAATTATATTTTTAACTCACATTTTCTTTTAATTGTAGATGAAAAAAATTGATTTTATAAATAATATCGGAACATTGAAAAGAAACCGATCTATGACGGGAAATAGGGATGCAACGAGTTTGACAAGTTTTCTACCCAAGAGTGCTCTTAGAATATAAAACGGGTTCGGCAAGTTTTCTATCTGATACTTCTTTTTTTATCCTTGAACTTGGGTATTAAAAATTATATTGAATAGCATGTTGAAAAAAACTTAATAAAGTCGGTGCATCGCACGGGTTGACACACTATTTAACGATAATAATTATAAAAATGTTAGTAATAAGAAAATTAATTAATTAATTTAATAATAGGTGTAAGTGGTGTGTATTTACAAAATACTATTCATTACAATTAAAGAAAGAATATTATTGGCATTAAGTGGGGTTTACTTACAATCTAGAGTTTTATATTTATATTTTTTTCATTTTTTTTGGATATGATTAAGAAAGGGATGTACATACAATTTTAAGGGGTGTTATTATCGCCACTCAAACAGCTAGAACACTATTTGTGGTTTATTTAGGAACTATACAAATGGATTGACAATACATATAACGTGGGCTTTACAAATGGGATGAAAATACAAGTATCTTGTGAAATAATACAAGCACAGTTAAATTGCCAAAAGCTAACCTAGAGGGGGTGAATAAGTTTTAAACCTCTTTTCAATCCCTTGAAACAAGCATAAGTTTGTCCCTCTAGATAGTTTGTATCACATCACTTTATAAACATGAAAGCACATATAGACTATTGAAATCATATTCAATAAAACATGTCAATCAAAGTCTATAACTTACAAGTGAAGATATCTAACTAAAACATAAATCATATATTAATCTTCAGTATTCACAAATACAAATGAATGTATAATTATACACAACTATATCACCTGTTAAGCAATATATACAACTTGATCTAGAAGTATGTTTGCTTCTCTTTCCTTACAACAACAATCTTGTTTACAAGAAAATTGAGATTTGATGAATTAAACAAGACTCAACAAATACATAAACTCAAATATAAAGAGAGTAAGGGATATAGACATTTGACACGTCACTTTTACGTGGTAGCCCTCCGAAGAGGAAACATCCACAGGTTAAACCATTCAACCACCTCCGAGCAACACCTTTTTTCATTAGTTGGATACAAGTACACCCTCAAAGCAAATAATCTGCATGATTGCTTACTTCCTATTGGATATCCCTTCTATCCTACTCTCCAGCCTTTTACTAGCGAAAAACTTACCGGTACTCAACTTAGAAGCCGCATACCTCTAATTGAGTTCTCTATGCTCAATCTACAGATCCGCATGTTCCTAGTTGAGACTCCCTTGCTTAAGTTAGAACCGCATGTTCTAACAAGAGACTTTATGCCTATGCAAGACTTTCTAACATGATCAAACGTGTGTATATGCAAACACATGCAACATAGAATATATGATCAAAATATCCTATGGAAACTAGAAATAAGTTTTATGCACACAATGTATTTTTTTCTAGTTTACAATCCAAACATTAGACATTACACAAAATAATACAAATTACATATGAAATGAATGAATTAGGTACACTTCATGGAGAACTAGAAATACACATGAAAGTTCACAAATGTTATTTTTCTAGTCCTTTTTTTTGGTGAATATTTTTCTAGTCCTTCATACATGAACAAAAACCTAGAAAATGCAATCCAACCAAATCACACTTAAATCCTAGATTTTATTCATGCAAACTAAAGCTTGAAACATAACATATTCACTTAGCACATGTTCAAGGCTTTAGAACTAAAATAAATAAATAAAATGCTAGAATACAAAATATGTTCAATCAAGTTTCTCTAGCAAATATTTAGCGCACATATTCACAAAAATAATCAATTAAAACTCAAAGGCTCTAAATATAAATTTAAATGTGCTAAACCTAAAATATATTAAATTAAAATATCCTAGCACATATAAAGACTATCAATCATCATAATAAATTCAATTAACACTCAAATAGCCCTAGATTATAAGCTAGTCACAATACAACACCCAAACATGTGAAGTTTTAGATTTAACAAAACCTAAATCACATTTAAGTCTTTAATTAGAAAAATCTAGCTTATAATTGAAGCTCTATCTCTAAAAAAATATTTGTTCAAGTCGCATATACAAAAATAGGAAGAAGACCCAAGGTATTTGAACATTTTAAAGCTTAAAAAATCAACAGATAAGCAAATACCTTGATGACTTGAGTGCAGCCACAAAATTGATATTGAACACCAAAAATACTTGAACAATTGACTTCAAAATTACTTGGTGAAGATAGTAGACTTCAATACAAATCTCTCACTTTTTGAATCACTTAATTTGGTTGAGATATGAGTGAGATATGAAGTTTTGAAGTTGAGAGAAAACTTACACAAAAATTATGCACATCTTCTTCAAAAGAAAAAATGAGAGGGAGAGGTGGATTTTAAAAGAAATGAGAGGGAAAGGTGACATGACGTGGAGGGGACCACAAGAAAGAGGAAGTGGCACGCCACCTCAGCACCCCGTAGAGGCACGTGGCCTCCACGGGGGCGTGGGCCTCCTTTCTTATGGAGGCCACACACCTCCACGGGAGAGGGGGCTTATGGTGTAAGGACCTCGATTTTATGATTGGCTTATTTCATGACAAACCACACCACATTGGGGATGATTGTGTAATGGGTAGCTTAGGTCCATGTTGGCAAGCTTCCAAGCATCTCCATGACTTCAAGAGCAAAAGGTATACTCACTTGGCTTTGTCTCTTGAAGAGTTTAGGTGCACACACACACACTTCATGCATGCTTTGTTCATCTTGCATTTGTGTTCTTTATTGTTTATATGTGTGCATTCATTATACAACTCACACGAGCACGTCTTTGTTTGTCCTTACGTGTGGTTGTTTTTGTTCTACGTTTTCCGTGTGTGTTCGGAAACTTCCTCACTCGCACGATGGTGTGCTTGTGTTGTGTCCGCACTTGCACGTTGATGTGCTTGAGTCTTAGCATGATTTGTGACCATAGAGAGGTTCCATTTGTACTCTCTTGGATTAGTATTTGGTTACATGGTTTTATACCATGATTGTGGGAATTTTGTTATTGACCAATTCTGACATTTGGTCACTCTTTTGACCATAAATCTTTCTACATTTATCTAAATCTTATTTTGTTAATTGTAGTAGAAAGTAGACTTCCATACCTTTCTAACGGTATATTATTCGTAATATTTTATGACTGTTTGGGTTGGTTTTGAAGTCTCCAAAGAGACCACTGAAACAGAGCATCTCTGTTGTTATCTGGTTTTGACCTTTGGTCACTTAAATGACTATAACTATTTCTACAGACATCAAAACCTCATTATGTAAATTGGAGTAGAAATTATACTTCCATACCTTTCCAACGGTATATCATACGAAAGGTTTCAATGTCGTTTGATCATGTTTTGGGTTGCTTGTTTCTGGAGCTGGAGTGCTGTCCAGTGTGTTAGGCGACATGCAAGGCCACTTGAGCATGTCGCCTCCAATGTCGCCTCAGACATTTTTTTCTTCTCCAGAACGTTAGGCGACATGTTAGGCGACTTCCATGTAGCCTCTTAGGCGACTTCCATGTAGCCTCTCATGTCGCCTGACACCAAAACGGGGCATTTTGGTCTTTTCGAATCAGCCCGTTTTTCCCACCTTTAAAAACCCTTCTTTCTCTTCTTCTTCCCCAACTCTCCTAAATTTACAGAAACCCTAGAGAGAGAAAGAGAGAGTATTGAGAGAGAAAGCTTCCTTTAAGCTTCATTAACTCTCCAAACCCAAAACCATCTCATTCTTGCATCATTCCACATCATTTGAGCATGAGTCTTCATTGTTTCATGACTAGGTAAACAAGAACTTCCTTGAATATCATTTATTGTTCTTCTTACTCTAGATTAGGTATTTATTGCTTGATTAAATACCTTGACTCACTTTATTGCATATATTTATGAGTCTAAATTGCATGATTGAGTTTGTTTGTGATAGCTTACATGATTAGGTTGATTTTCCCTAAATAGCTAACCCTAGAACATTCTTGTGATATTGGTTGATGATTAGGTTGATAGATTAATGTTTATTTATCTAGTCAAGCTTTATTGAATGTTCATATAGAATTAATTGACAATTAGGTTGTTGGAAAATCTCTACACAACTAATTGAGTTTCTTATTAATAGTTAGAATTTGGGACCACATTGCCCTTCTAGCTAAGTCTTTATGTTTTGCATTTAGACATTGTTGTTTATGCCTCATTGATTGCATTTCTTGATTGCACATTTATTGCCCTTGTTATTTATTGTGACAACTTGTGTTGGGTGGACTTGTTTGACAATTAGGTTGCTAGAATCCCTTTGCATCTAATTGAGTCCTTATGTATGGGCATGTAGGCATTATTTGATAACTAGGATGTTGTATTGCATTATCTACATCTAGTTAAGCATTGTATTTTTGGGCTAACATATTTTGTGTTGAGCATTCATTGATTGTTCACTTAGACCTTATACTCTTCTTGAGTCAAAGTCTTGTGGCTTCGGGGTGAAGTTGCAAAAGCATTGAAGTCTTGCAACCAAGGTGTGGTTGGCAAGCATTGGTCAAGTGACACTATAAAAGGCCCGTGGGGTAGAGTAGGAGGTGCTCACGCCAAGAGTAGTGTATCAGGGGATATCACTAGGGATTGAACCAAGAGTGGTGAGTGGTAGTGTCCATAGCTTGAGGTTATCTAGAGTGAGAGTCTGAGTATCACTTGAGGGTGTAATCTTTTATTCATATAGTGGATTTCTGTGATCGTTTGTGGCTAGAAGGATAGCCCGTGGTTTTTCCCTTATTGAAGGGTTTCCACGTCAAAATCAAGTGTTCTTTATATTTCCGCACTTTTACTTGATTTTGTATGTTTGTTTTAATTGGGTTATATGTTTAATATTGACTAATCGAAAAAGTTGGTAATAATCGATTAACAACCCATTCACCCCCCCCCCCCCCCCCCCTCTAGGTTGTAGACACACGTTTAAGCTGTATTTTCATATGGCATTTAGCCATCCCTTCTTCCTTTGGCTCCCTTCACGCACCTCTCGGGTTCTTTAACCATTTTTTGACCTCCGAACTCTGATTTTGAATATGTTTTCGAATTACAAACCGGGACTCTCTCACGGACATGGACATCTATAAAACTTTGAAATAGCTACAAGGTTATGAAAAAATCTGCATGAAAATTGAATTTAAAGGGAGGGAAATGTCGTGGAGAGAAGACCAACTCGGGTGGCCATTACCACCACGCCACATCAGCATCCCGTGGAGGCACGTGGTCTCTACGAGGGCAGAGGGAAGCTCCTCCCGTGGGGCTCACGTGCCTCCATGGGAGATGGGGTGTTTTGGCAGTTTGCCACCCATCTTCTCCTTTGCTCTCTTTCACGTTCCACTAGCGTTCTTCGACCGTTCTCCGGCCTTCCAACTCTGAATTCTAATTCATTTTCAGATTATGAACCGTAACTCACTCATAGACATGGATGTTTATAAAACATTTATCAAAAATATGGAAATCGACTCAATACACAAGGACGAAAACTATGTACGATAAATGCACAGAAAATTTCGTAACTTCCAACTCGGAACTTGAAAACTTATGAATGAGTAACCGAAATGTTCGGATCTCGATAAGGACAATATGGGAACATATTTAAGTCCGATATCATAAGAACACAAACAAAAAAACACAAGAAAACACATGTATGTCATTTCTTAGAGATAGTCCTAAAACATGCAATTTTAAAAAAGTTGTCAAATTAAATCCAATGTATGTGCATACAACATTATGTGTGTGGATGTGTTATACCAATTTAGCGCAACGATGCAGGGACACAAATGTATGCAATGTGTTTGTATGTGTGCGCTTAAGCCTTGCAAGAGGAAGAAGAATCTTGATACTTTAGCATCCAAGTAAGCACATTTCCTCTTGAAGATGAACTTTGCATGAGAAATTGCTTTCCTTCTTTAAAACTCATATCAACCACGAACCACCTAAGTAACTAATCAATACAAATAAAGAGAGTTTTATTACGGAATTAAGCCAACACAAATCTAAAACCTAACAATCTCCCCCTTTGGCTATTCCATGACAAAACCTCAACCTCACCATACAATATTCAATCAAAAATTCTCATTGTTGATTGCATTCACACATCCTCACATTACAAAGAGATCCCTAGACTAAAATGTCTTCTTGTCTTTGTGGGTCTACAAAAATCTCTCATTTAATTATCAAAGCACCTGTGAGAAAGACACAACCGAACAAACAAAAATTCTTCTACAAAGAAGATTGGTAAGATATAATCACAAAAACAAACAAGTAATCAAAAACTCCATGTATCTCATATAACAATTAACTTAAAGCTCCTTCTAATTTCCTTATCCTCAACAATCAAGAATATTTCTCCCCCTTAAGAAAAGAAATTCAAAAATTTTATCCACACAAGAGGTACATTTTTCCCACACACAGTGAGGTACATTTTCTCCCCCTTCTTGTCAAGGAATAGACAAGGCATACATGATAGAAATATGAGATATTACGCAAACAAGTCGTATAGAGAACAAAGTTAAATAGACTTAGCTCCCCCTTAACATATGCTCCACATTACAATCAACGAGAAAACTTGTTCACGAGGGAATCACACAGTCACACATATCAAGCAACAAGAGAAAATATATCATTACTGTTCAAGGTCAAAGAGAGAATCATAGATTTTCATTAATCTCTCAAAAATAATCTCTCATTGCTAATGAATCAAGCACATTGCAATATGTGTGTGTGCATTTACACCTTACAAGAGGAAGAATAATCTCGATACCTTAGCATCTAAGTAAGCACCTTTCCTCTTGAAGACGAACTTTGTATGAGAAGTTGCTTTCCTTCTTTGAAGCTCATACCAATTGAGTACAACGATGTAGGGACACATATGAATGCAATATGTGTGTGTGTGTGTGTGTGTGTGTGTGTGTGTGTGTGTGTGTGTGTGTGTGTGTGTGTGTGTGTGTGTGTGTGTGTGTGTGTGTGTGTGTGTGCGTGCGTAAACGCCTTGCAAGAGGAATAAGGTCTAGATATACTTTTGATGTGCAATAAAGCTTGTTCTTCTTGAAGACTTTACTTTGCATGATGTGTTGTCCTTCCTCTTTGAAGCTTGAGTCAACATGAACCCATACAACTAATCAATACAAAGGAAATATCATTTTGATATGGATAAATGCCAACATGACTCAAAAACCTAACATCTTGGGCCATCCAAATTTCATCTTCACTTAAGGCTAGCCCATACTCTTGCTTTGAATGTATAAGTGCTCAGTTAGCTAGTTACAAACAAGTAGTAGCTTTGCCTTTAATACTTGATATTAATATCACACCACTAACCAAGCATCTAATTAGTTGGTTTGCACTGCCGTATTGACTTGCTAAAGCAGATTCATTTGGTTTTTCCCCTTCCATTCTTTCAGGTGTAGTAACAAACTAATCGAACCCTGTATATTAGTTTACGTTGAAGTTTCCATCCAAACCATTTCTCACACGGGTAAGTTCATACAATAAAATTCTAATCAGTCTCTTACCATTGTTTATAAGTTGTGTTCTGTTATGTCTGTAAAATCATTACAATACTTAGTAAATGTGTTTGAAATTGTTAGTGACTGTTTTATTTCATTATCTTAAAAATTGGAAGATGTCATTCGGGGAAGAAGATGGTAATAACCATAACTATAATGTGGATTTAAACAAATTTGGACACTCCCAATTGGATGCTGCTGACAATAACATTGGATATAACATGCAGTATGATTCAAATTCTACGAACTCTATGTCTAAAGACTCGTATCCTATATTATTTTCTACTGACAATATGTCCACGATCCCGTCAATTTCCTCCGGTGTCCCAGTTAGTACATCTGACGCGGTATCAACGAACTCAATATTAGATGATTCAGTTCAATTGTTGATTGCGCAAAAGCACTGTTCTTTTGGGTAAGGAGTTTGTATCAATAGATGAAGATGGGAAATGTTTTTAAAAAATATGCATACATCACTGGTTTTAGTGTCCGTAACGACGAGTTAAGGTGTTAAGGTGAGACAAACATGATTTAATCACCTTTCGTATGTGGGTATGTTCTAAAGAAGGGTATCGATCATAGAAGTACATAGACCGGTTCGTCCGGATACGTCAACCTGGAGGGCAAATGCGGGAAGGTTGTTTGGCGCAATGAAAGTTAATTTCGATCGTCAAAAAATGGTATGGGTGGTTAAAGAGTTTGTGACCGAGCATTCCCATAAGTTATCACCCGAAAATATTAATTGCTTCTTTCACATCAGAAAGTAAAGGATTGTGACATATCACAAGTCAAGTCATTACGATACGTTGGCGTCACAACTTCACAAGTTGTGGACCACCTGGTAGACCAGGCCGGTTCTTATGCCGGTGTTGGTCACACAAAAAAGACCTACAAAACTGATTTGATGCCATACAGAGGTCTAGCACTTCCCATAATTCCGATGCAGATGCAATCATTGCTTACATGACTGCAAAGTCACAAATGGATCCAGATTTTTTTTTTCAAATATGAGGTTTTTGAAGATGATACTATAGGAAACTTGTTTTGGGCAGACTCAATGTTACATTTGGATTATAGATACTTTGGTGATGTGCTTTTGTTTAACTCTACTTATCAAACCAATGCTTATAAGAGGCCGCTAGTAATTTTTGTTGGTGTTAACCATCATAACAGAACAAGCGTATTTGGATTCAGATTGTTGGTGGATGAGACAGTGAAGACACATTCTTAGATACTGAGTACATTCTTGATGGCCATGTAAGGTAAGTGTCCAATTTCGGTTGTTATAGACGGTGACAAAGCTATGCATAAGGCAATAAAGTTAGTCATTTCCGGATCAATTCACCAACTTTGTTCATGGCATTTTGGAACGGAATGTACAGACCAACATCGGTGATAATGGATTTACCCGAGCATTTACGCACTGCATGTTCATGTACATGACAAAATCTAAGTTTGATATTCAATGGATTAAGGTCTTGGAAACTTTTAGGTTGCAAGACAATGATTGTGTGATAAAATTGTATTCCAAACGAAAGCTTTGGGCAGAACACTTCTTGAGAAATACATTCTTCGGCGGCTTGCGGAGTACACAATGCTCTAAGAGTATGAATTCCTTCCCCAATTGATTTCTAAATTCTAAGCTCAAACGCTACGAATTCATGAGTCAAATAGATAGAGCAATGTCATGACTTTGAAATAACGAATTGAAGGATGATTTCAATTGCAATAATGAGTGTCCAGTTCTTGTAAATCACTTGATACAACTGGAGAAATATGCATCTGAAATATTTACTCGAAACACATTTGCTGTGTTCCGTGGTGAGATTAAATCAGAGGCAAGACTTAGCATATCAAATTGTGTTCATGATACATGTGAGACATACATATTCAAGAAGTTTGGTGGTAGTGATACAACATGAAACGTTACGTACAGATGTGGGGAAGAAAAGTTCAAATGCTTTTGCAAATTATTTGATACAGCGGGCATTCCATGCTGCCATTATTTCAGTGTCATGAAATCTAGGAACATGCACCAAATCACAAAAACGCTTATTATGCCTCGATGGACAATGAATGTGAAAGATGATTCAGCAATGGAGATGTTGAAGAACTAAACCCCTTCACATATCATTCAAAGAGCTAGGTATGAGGTGCCATTTACTATTAACTTGTTACATTGAAGGTGAATTTCTTAAGACATGAGCAAACTACCAATTTATTTTTTGTATTTATCTTCGTAATTAGTTAGCCTACATTAATAGTTATTTCCAAATTATTATTATTGCTTGTGTGTATAATTGTTTATGTAGTGATTCTGTTATAATTCGCATGCAATAAATATTTGTTTTACAACCAAAACCAATGAATATTTTTCAACTTCATATTGTTTTGCATGTCATTGCTAGTATCATTGTTTCCATCTTACAAATGGCTATCTGTATTAGCTTTTTTCACTTAACTGAATGCAGGTATGGTTCATTGAGTGCTAAGTCAATAGAAGGATACAAAGATGCAAAAGTTACGATTGATAATTTGACAATTTAAATGCAAGGGATGCTGCCATCATCAAGTACACAAAATAAAGGCAAATTACCCAAAGATAACATCAGTGGCGAATTCAAGGTGGGGCCTCAAATCACAACAATATTTCAATTGTATTTAAGCTACAATACATATAATGTAGGTAATAATATCACCTGGCCCCTCCTATCATTTTAATAATATAAATGAATTAATACTTTTTTTCCATAATTCCATTTACAACAACAAAATCAATTAGTTTAAGGATTTTAATTTTCTATTATTTCATTCATTATTACATCATCTATTGTGTGTGCATTATATATACTTATTATTATTTATTTATATTTCACTAGAAATATAAAATAAACTAAGTAAATATTGAACTATTATCCCGGTATCAATTATCAGGTGCGGGAATTTTTATACGGGATCGTCGATTGCAATCAGTAGCAATCTAACAGCTACATGTGTCTACTGAATTATCACTGGTAGCAATCCAATAGCTACCTGTAGTAATTAACAATTCCGTACGGAAAAATTCTGCAGCTGATAACTAGGCTGAGAGTGTATGACTATCTTTATTAATGTCTTTTGTTAGGTTAATTTTATTATTATTATTTTTAAACTATTACAACATTTTGGGATTGGGGAGGGGGCATGACTCGAACTCACAACCTCTTGTATGTAAAAGAGGTGCTTACAACTGAGCATGTCTCATCTTGTCCATGATTATGTAATTACTCACACATGATCTTGATTATGTAATTGAAATAGAAATCGCAAAAAAATTAGATTAATTTGGTTATAGATAATTTTCTAGATATAAAGCAGTGGCACATTTTATTTATTTGTATCATTACTATTAACCGAGAAATTGCTGAGGGGAGATTCCTGACTAACACCGTGAAATATGACCTGGTAGGTCACAGTTGGAGGGGTACCACTTCGTACCGGTAAATTCTTGATATGAACAAGTAAATATTGATGGGGATGATGAACCATAATAGGATGCAATATGTAGCAGTTCTCTTATGTATGCTCTAGGAGGATTTCTTCGTTAATATAGAATAATACGTGATATAGTGATACAATGATAGTTTAGAGGGATTGGGGTAAGGGATTTTTCTTGACATAGTAGGCGATGGCGAATTTGTGCTAGTTGATCAGTAGAGCTCGATACCGTAGGCGATGGTGATTGACTTTTCTGTAGAAAAGTCCATCCCCTCTCGAGAGAGAGCTTTCCAATATTTATAGGCTTTAATTCTCGTTGTACATTCCGTTAATTTGGTCAATCAATTAGCAATCAAAGGAACACTGATTTAGCGTTAACGGTGACTGTGTTTAAGCACGAGAATTGTTCCCAAAATCAAATAAATTGCTTCCACTTTTGTAGGATTGATAAGGTTGACTATTTTCATTGATGGCGTTGTGAATGGCGGAAAAATGTCAATCTTCCTTTCTTTTGTTGGATGTTTACTGCATGTTTCTCTTCTCGTGACGTGGTCTTGCTCTAGGTTTGACTCCTTGGTGTACCGGTTCTCTCTTCCCTGGTGGTCTCTCGACGTGTCGGGACCTCACTCACTGTCGTTTCCCATGCTGAGTGGACGAGAAATGCTTGGTAGGTCGATCAAGGAAGGAACCATGGTACTAGGGTATCAGGTACCATAAACTGTGATATCGAGGCTTTCTGGGCCTTGTCATCAGCGTTTCTCGGTACCAGGGAACCAGGTTGACCTCGATCCTAGTCCTGGTTCACTCATAGTTGTTGTGAGTATGTCACTCTTGGTTCTCTCATGAGGTGGCCCAATGTTCCTTGTAGTGTCCTTCTACTCCCAACAGTTTTGGTAGGGAGATAAAATCCTTCTTTGGACTTCTACCTTTTTAGGCGATTAACAATTACCTTTAACACATAACGAAATTACATTTTGTTGAAAAATATCGGGTGCAAGATTTGTGTTGCATGACCTAGAATATTAGTTTTTGTGTTGGATTGTCCTCCCCCCCCCCCAAAGCCAAAATTTTGGCTTCGCCCCTGGATTACATGGCCTTTACCTGTTCATGTGAAGGACCTAGTTGTAACAACAACAAAATAAGGGGTAAGACAAGGAAAAAAATCAGGGAGAAAGACTCGTCATTGTGGAAAATATCGTAAGCTTGGACACTGATGGTGTAAAATCGTGTTATAATATACTCACTCGCAAGTGCACGAATCGTGAAGATTAGCACAGTGACAAGTAAGGATCGTTCCCACAAGGAAAAGAGATTTATTAATTAAAACTAATTCTAATTAAAGTTAAATTAAAGTAACCAAAGATTTGTTGATGATTTAATTAAACTAAAACTAAATTAAATTAAGCTAAGAAAACAATTAAAAAGAATATGGTTGTGATCAAGAGAAGGAAATACTAGGTTATCAATGATCCCCAATTATGAACACTCAATGTATGGAATTAATTTGTAAACAAGATTCAATCAATTCTAGGGTTCATTCTTTGTCTTTAATGTGACTATTACCGTATGGTCATGGGATGAGTCACGTGCTCCCAACCACTATTCACCCTTGGTCTATGGTGTGAACAGTGATCGAAAACCCTTTAAGCGCAAGAATTAAGAACCAAATTCTATACTTTGCTTGGCCTATGCTAAAGATAAAATTCATTCATTCAAAAGAGCATTAATCAAGATTAGGTTTGGTCTATACTCTAACCCTAATTCTCAGATAGTCTTAACCCTAAAATCATGCCAAATAATTATCCACCCTTGGTCTATGGTGTTAATAAATATTAAAACTAATGAGGATTAAGCAATTAAGCATAATGAATAAATCAAGAATTAAATTGATAAATTAATAATTAATCCAAACATGAGCATTCACAAAAGGTTCACATTGATTCCCTAGTTATAGAATTAGTTACACATCATAGAAAAAGAAAAGAAAAGAGATTGAGTAGAGAAAACCCGATATGATCATCAAAGAGCTCCTCCAATTCTTCTTCGTCTTCTTCTATAATGGATGGATGGGTCTTGAGGTGATGTGTGGTGATGTATGGTGGTGGAATGATGGGGGACGGCCCCCTTGGTGGCTCGGGACCTCCCTTAGCTTCTCTCTCCCGAAATTAGGCTTCAAAGGGGTATAAATAGGCTTTAGATGATAAGTCAAGTCCTTAAACAACAAGGAAATTGGTTCCCTTTTTGAACTCTACCTTTTTTGAGATTTAATTCTTTCCTAATCCACTCAAATTGATTACTTATTGAAGGATGATAAGGATTAGGTGTCAACTTGCTTTTCAAGACTCACACTCATGTCCAAGAAGGTAATATTTCTCGTTCCGACAACTTGCAAAATAAATCTCGTCACTATTTACGGAATTATGACTGATCTGACCATCGGATACTAAAACGGGTATAACTTCTTCTAGGAATATCGGAATTGCGATCCGAAAAGTGCGCCGAAAACTAGACTTCCGGGGATTTCCATCCATAGATGGTAGGACACACAATTCAATTGGAGCTGAGAGATATGGGCCCCGCAATCTGGGTGATCTGCATTGACCGAAATTCAGCTTTTTTGCTCCTTTCTTCAAAATAACTTCTAACACCTTTTTCATGGAATATGACCTATAAATGCTCAACAAACACATAAAATACCTAATTTAACCCAAGAACAAAGCACAAATAATAGGAAATGGGGACCTAAACTATGTATAGAAATAAACCGATCAGACACATATCAAAGACATGCATTGCCCATGCACAACACAACTTTAGTGCAATGGGAAGCAATCAAGCAAGCTTCCAAACAATTAACTCAATCACACATATGCTCGATACAAGCTGAAAATACACTCTAAGCGTATGTCTAATAACCTAGAGCAAACATAGAAAATCAAGTGTAAAGTGCGGAAATATAAATAACACTTGATTTTTACGTGGAAACCCTTCAACAAGGGAAAAACCACTGGCTATCCTTCTAGCCACACACAATCCTCAAATCTACTATTGCAATGATGTTTACAACCTAGGTTGACCTCTAGTCACACCATTCTCGGTCACCAACCCACCACTACTACCCAACGGGCCTTTATAGTGAATCCTTGATCACTTTGCTTGCCAACCACACCTTGGTTGGAAGACTTCACTTGCTTGTGCACTACACCTTGTAGTCACAAGACTTAATTCTCAAAGAAGAGATTAACAACCTAAGTGAATATATGAATATTCAAAATGCAAATAATGCTAGGAAACACTAAATGCTTATCTAGGAATTAAAGATGACACTAAGTACAAATCCTATATATCAATGTCTATATGAATGCTCATAAAAACCTAACTAGATATAGATATGCAAGTCTAAAATCTAGTCATCAAATAAAGCCATATCAACAAAAGCTGTCATTAAGCATGGCAAAGACAATAAATGCAATCAACAATTGCAATGAACAAGTCCTAAGCAACAATATCTAAATGCAAAACATAGAGACTTAGCTAGAGAGCAAAATGATCCTAAATTCTAGCTATCAATGAAAACCAAACTCAACAAACATTCAATGTCTCAAACATGTTAGGAACAACATTAAACAAAGAGACATGCATTTAATCAACAAATAAATGTTAATCCTAGGCAAACATGTTATAATAATGAAATAAGCGATTTTAGGACATATAGAAATTACCTAGTCAACAAAAGCAAGAAGAATCCATGATGAGATGATGCTTGGAAGATGCTAGATGTTCATGGATTGATGTTTGGTAGAGAAAAAATGATTTCTTGGGAGTCTCTCTCTTGAAGAACACTTTCTCTCTCAAAAATAAGGTTTTTGACTCTCATAAGACGAGCTAGTGAGAACACAATGTATATATATATGAGGTTAAAATGAAACTATGTCGTTTTGGACGAGTTTTAAGAAATATACCTTGACCGATGTTCACCCGCTGTACGAACAGCGGCTGCACAGCGGATCGCCTAGGAAAATAAGAACAAAACCCAGAAGACTGATGTACGAACGGCAGATCAAGAGCGACTCACCAGCGACAACTTACTGGACCAAAACCGCTGTACGAGTGAACAGGGAATCAAGGGCGACACACAATCGGTGACCTATTGGACCAAAACCGATGTTCATAAGATGAGTGAACAACGATATAAGGGCGACAATAACATGCCATCAGGTACCCCACTGTACGAACAGCGAGTGAACAGCAGTGGCAAGACAAAAAGCCCAATGCCACTTATAAGCGCTGTACAAACAGCGTCTCACCAGCGAGTGAACAGCGACCATATGCAAACATGCACTCCTAAGGCCTAAAATGACAGGCCAATAAACAAACAAGATGCAAGGAATTAAAGCATGCATGAAGAGAGATATATCATGAGTATGCACTTAGAAGAAACACACAAAGTATAAGGAATATGAGAATGCATGAGATATGTGTGTGTGCTACTAGTATCTTCAAAGAGAGTTAAGCAAGAGATATACCTTTGAAGTGTTTTTGAGCTAGAGGATGTCATCAAAGCTTGATCATGAACAATGAGACTTAGCGTACCCTTACAACCAAATCCCCATGTGGTTTGTCAACGAAATAAGCCAATCAAAAAGTGAGGAATTTACACAAGCCAATATCAAAATCCTAACACAGACTTTATGAAACACACTACATATGACTTTTGCATAGTAAGCATTATTTACTACAATATTATGATATGATATGATTAACCAATGTTATGATATGATTAAATAACAATTGGTATTTTTGGTGTGCAACATTTTTTTAAAATATTTATAAAGAATATGTTGCATGAAACTCAGTAAGAACATAATGAATATTTAGGAAGCACATATGACTTTTTTTGTAGCACAGTAACATCAACTACTATCCTGGCCTATATGTAAAAAATTAACTAAGTAATTGCATCTTTTTAGGTCTGTGGCCGAGTTCTAATGTCTGTTTTGTTGGATACAATTAAAGTTGTTACTTTTAAGCAAGAAAAAGTTGTTCTTTGATGTTCAACATTTTATAACTTTTGGATTATTTACAACCGATCACCTATTTATATAAGCCATTAATATCTTGTATTTGTTAAATTCAAAGTCCTCAAATCCGATTACAAATAACATTAACTTGGACAACATAGGTTTATCTGTTTGAACCAGCCTAAGATCTATTAATATTAGCTGGATCTTGAACTCACAAAAATTATTATCCATAAATGGAAATATGTAGCTACTACAGAATGAGGTTCATTGTCTTAGTCTTTATGTAAATAGCTAACAGTTAACATTACATATCATAAAGAGTATCCAATTAACATGCCAAAAGGTTGTATGCACCCCGGCATAAAACCATCCAACCAATTATGTCACTTAGCATAATATTGTAATTGGTAGTTAACATATTAAAAAAAATACAGTATAAGAGGACATGGCATCTCTTAACACACTTCACCTTAGTAATATCCTGTTTGCCACCACGTCTCTTCTTTCCATTGGGTGTAGACCTTTAGACAATAGTTCATTATGGTGGCTCTGGGCATAAAGTTGGAGCTTCTTCAAGTGGTTATTTCTATGGAAAACAGCAGGGAAACGAGCTAAAAGGAGATGTTAAAGGAGACGATGAGTTTTCGATTCGAACTAAAAAAAAAATCAACCAAATTGTATGATGGCTTATTAGAATAACTGTCTTATATACATATATAAGGGCTGGGTGATTGTGCCAAAATTGTTATATATTTTGGCCCTCATTCCTTATCCTTTATCTCATTTTTCTTGTATTTTTATGTGTCTTATAGCTCGTTTATTGCATATTGCTGACATTTGGTGCAAATCGGGTATTGAAATCGAAAATTGAGAATTTCGAGCAGAAAAGAGGTCAATTAGTGCAAAAAGGAAGAAAAGTGAAGGACCTAGTGTGCTTGTAATGTGCGGGGTACCCTACCCACATACTACCCGCACACTACCCATGCACCGGAGAAGGGGATTATGAGAAATCCTTAATGTGCGGGTACTGTGCTGGTACCTACCCGCACAGTTGCGCAAACCAGGAAGCAGACAATCGGGTCAAGCCTAGTGTGAGGGTATTGTTCGAGTACCTACCCGCACACTACCCTTACAAATGCCAAAACATGGAGCTTGAAGATCAATGCGCGAGTACTGTGCGGGAACCTTACCAGCACACTACGTGCACCAGGTGCAATCACATCAGCATTTTCAGACCTATTTCGAGACACCAATATATTGATCCATTTCTGATTTTTGAAAGACGTCCAGCAGATCATTTTACATCACTTTCTCTTTCTAGATCTAGGAATCATATTCTCCCACAAATCCAACCCAATCTTTCACCAAATCCCACACAGATCCATTCCCATCCTTTCATTTTCACCCTACTTTCACTTCCAACCTAACCCCATAGCAAGGAGCTTGATTTGCAGCACTTTGGATAAGAAGATAAACTTAAAGACAGATTTCAGCATCCTAATAGGTCTCTTCTTATCTTTCAACTATTTTATTCTCTTTTGTGTAATTTTTATGGATAGCTAAATCCCCTTGTGGGAGTTGATGTAATTTGTCATAGATTGTGGGCTCTCCACCGTTTTATCTATAATATGATTATTATTTCCATTCATTGTGCTTAATGAATTTAATGTCTCTATGGATTAAGTGAGCATCCCAACTCTTGGTTCATGGATTGATGTTGAATTTCTTGATTGTTTTAAATAATTGGTTTAAACATCTCCTTGGATTGGGTAGGCATCCCAACTCTCAATCTAAGTTGAGATACACACTTTAGGTGACAAACTAGCTATCTTGATTGGGAAAGATGTGTTGTAAGCATCTCAATCCATCATATCTTGGCAAAAAGAGTGGAAGGAGTGGATTGTAAGCATCTCAATCCAATTCATTCCAACTACTCTAAATCTATCTAGACTTAATTGGAAACCCTCTCTACACCCAATTGAGCATCCCAATCATTAGTGTGTAGAAGGAGTTAAGTGATCTTAGAATCACATTTAAAGATAGAATTGCCACAATAAATCGAATTGGTTCTTAATTGATAAGTGAAAAGACCATTGTTTTTGTAAGATTGCATTAAATCCCACATCATCCTATCATATCTTATCTATCATTTTTCATTATTATAGTTGTAGTTGCATGTTAATCTATTATAATCTTAGTTTGCATCGTAGTTGTTAAATTTCGTACAAGCTCTACATGTTATTTATTTTTGCTAGTTTAGTACTAAAGTGCAATTTAATCATAACAAATTGATCGATCCCTGTGGAAGATTCCCTTACTTGCCACCATACTTGTTGTTTACAAACATTTTGAGGCATTTGAGGTTTTTATAAATATTTTTGACTGATCCTTTCTAACGACAAAAACGTTCACGTCACTGGGTTATTATAAATAACACGGCCATTTGATTAGGGGAAGGGTAGTTGTCATCCATGAACATGCAAACAATTAGTCCTCAGTCAAAACAGCTCTCCTGCTCGAGTGCCTCAAATGTTGTGATAGTAAAGCTACCGAATGAGAATGTTGATGGGAAATCAACGGGAATTTCGTTGGATAGGATGATGTTGAGCGCATGCATCTGAAAAGTGAGAGGAAACAACACAATATGCAAGTTTTCTTCTATAAGCAATACAAAAACTAAAGAACCATTAAGCTGAAAAAGTAAACAACACAATTTGGGACATACCAATGAGTAGACTTAGGTTGTCTATGTTCGATCATCCTTCCTACGGAGAGGAAGGGAGTCCCAAATTTCAATAATTTCTTCCTTTATTTTTACAAGCGTCATACACTAATGCTTTTTAAGATCATTTGTTGGAATGTAAATCTAATGAACAAAAATATGCACATGTTTTATACCATTCCTTGATAACATACCAAATTAACAAATTTTCATTTATAAGTTTTATAACAGTAATAATATAGCATTACCAGAATTTTACACAACAACCCATCAATTTCATATGTTTTATTTACATTTATAGTTAGTCATAAACGTCGCGATTAACTAATAAATAATTGTATTATGTTGACGGACATAAATAGCATGAGATCAATTCAAGAGACACATAAACAATTCACACCATTACATGAAAATGAATAACATGTAATAATGTTCAACTACATAAAATCATCTTTCATGGGCAATGTAAATTATAATACAATCATTATGATATTGCTACCCAAATATATGATTTATACACCCAATATATAAGGTCACACTTAATGGTAAAGACATAAGGTTATTATTAACTGTAACGGTACTTATTTGTTCACATCGACGCAAATCGAACATATATGTTTTCTTAAATCCACCAATAAGTTTCTCCTACTTGGGTAGATGCCCATCACTACTGCTCAAAACAATGTATTGTATGTGTAACGGTATAACACAATGTATGATAATGGGGAAATATTGTTACTATTCATTGTAAAAAAACTAACATATAATAAATAATGCTGAAATACATACTGCAAAATAAGTAGTCAAGTACCACCTTAGAGGATATCTACTTCATCATAGTACGATACTCAGCATTCGTACTTACAATCTGCATAACTTACATACAAATAACCAATGTAGTTTGTAATCATCAAGGAATTGCTGTGAACTTATTTGTGCAAGGAAAAAAATTAAGTCGTTAAACATTACAATAATGCTTGTAATAAAATAAAAACAAATTACCTCACTATCAATAAAAGTTCTTGGCTGTAATGTTCTAAAACTTTTGCTCTTAACCTGGATATCAGGAAGATCGAGAATGATTTCTCTGCAAAAATGAATAATAAACATATATTGTTTGTCAATTATCCATTTTCGAATGACATAATAAAGTTTGACAACATATAGTTGGTAAGGAAAAAAAAGAATAAACCATAAGAGGGGAATTAAAGACTGCTTACGTAGATGGTAAGTTAGAGCTGAAAATGTATTAGTGTACGGAGAGGTTCTAGACACAAAATGTGAGGATTTAAACCGACTAGGCTTACGTTGATTTGATGTTCGGATTTTCTTTATGGTTTGCTTACTTGAGAATTCAAACTCCTCATCTTTGATATCCTAAAAAAAATTATAAAAAATTGACATCATCTAAGAAACTAATGTCGAGTAAAAGTAAAATAAACACGTGCATAATAAAGCAGTATTTCATAGAACTAAATATGAAACAATAACTAACCTCATCAAGTAGTGAAGGAACAAAGTTCGGTACTTTCACATTCAATATATCTTTACCATCGTTACTTTCGTCGTGATCGTCACTGATGCGCTCGTCAATTGGTAAGTCTTCTAACTGCAACAATAGGTCCAAATTTACAATTGGTGCATTAAGCCAGCTTTGATTGGACATGGATTTATCCTTGGGATATTCGATAACCAGTTTGGTGTCATTTGAGGATACTTTGACAATTGTAGGCTTTATTGGTTGGGAAGTTGTAAAGAATGAAAGGGGTGAATGTTTGAAATTGTTATCATTGCAATGTATAGGTGAATTTGGAATCCCATGAGAATGATACAGGCCTAAATCAAAAGTATGTTCTTGTTTAGGGTTCATCACATGCAAGCTACCATGTTCTTTGTCCTCCTCATCAAATAAATGAATATTTTTATTCACACTACCGTTTTCCTTGTCCTCCTTATTAAATAAATGAACATTTTTCTTCACACTACCGTGTTCGTTGTCCGCCTCATCAAATAAATGAACCTTTTTTCTTCACGCTACCATGTTCTCTGCCATCCTCATCAAAAAAATGTTCATATATATGATTGACCTTTCTTTTAAGGTTATCAAATTCATCCCACATGAACTTGCTTTTAAGAACATCAAATTCATCCTGCGTGAACTTTCTTTTAGGGTTCTGAATTTCAACCTGCATTAACTGTATTTCACTAACAACTGTAATGTTTTAGCATTGTTACTGGTTCCCACTTTTAAGTCCATGACAGAGGGAGTTCCATGTCCACCAATAGAAGAAGTGGGATCAACTTGGCAATTTTCACCATGTGATGCTTTGGTGACCATTTCAGCAACATGCACCTGCAACAAAAGTGAAAAAAATGCATCATTTTCGATGTATTTCTAAAATAATTAACCGTAAGAAAATATACATATTACGTATACCTTGTTACTAGAAAATCCACCTTCACTACGCAATCGAAGTAAACATTTTCTTGATTTTGACATTAGTCCAACTTACAATTGATGACAATGATTTATCTACAGCAGAAGGATCCTACTACATTGAATGGACATAAAACAACTGTAACAAACAATTAACTTTAATATGTTGTTAATATTATTTAGCATTTAAGAAGTTGAAAATTTTAGGCAAATAAATGTGAATAACCAAATTACCTGAAGAAACAAGATACAACAAGATATATATCTTGTGTTTAGACCAAGTTTAAACATCTAAATGACGTCGTAAAGTAGGTTGAAGAACTAGCTAGACCAATTTTTTGGGTACAAATATCATTAACAATGCTAAAGTGTATCAAGTACCCTACATGGACATAGTTCATTGTCCCAGGTGCAAGAAGAGTTCCCAACATAAAGAGACAAAAAGTAACCTTGAACTCATCATCAGATGTAATCACTTGAATTCGATCTTCGATATGTTTCATATCAATGCCACGCGAAGTGATAGAAAACTTAGAAGCTAGTAGTCTAGGTTAGGAACAGCTGCATGTATGTGTATTAGAGCTCCATGATCAGGAATGCCCATCATGTGTGCAAAATAGGAGGAGTATATCCCAACCGTTTTCCTATAGATGTGTAGTGAACTCGGTTTTGTGTCAAAGTTGCTCACAATCCACCCACAAAGCTCCCAGCGGAGGCGTCCACATTTAAGAAGAAGTAGGTTCCCAAAACCTACATCACGAATATCATCTTTTTGTTCTTCAGTCAAATTCCCCACAACCCGACACAGTCGTGATGGTGTACACCTTGTGTGCACCATGTTCTGCTCGTCAATGCCAATTTCACTTTCAATCGTATCACATTCTTCATGAGTTTTTGGTGGGTTTTGTTAGGTTTGCTTGTTTGAATGACTAGTTGATGCAACATTATCAACATACATGTGTCCATATTGAGCCTTGTCTTCTAAGGATAAAGCTTTCCATGCATGTCTGATTTCGGCTCTTGTTTGAGAACATAATTTTTCAAATATTTTGATAAATTGTGACAAACAATAACATAATAAAAGAAAAGGATAAATTAAATAACTATATGTATCAAACCCTTGATTTGCCAGTATTATCAACCTTTTTTGACTCCAGTCTACGGAAAAATATGACAAATCCGTTTAGAAAATAAATGGGTGTGTGTCTAATACAACCTAGAGATGGGAGAGGGGGGGGGGGGGGGGGGGGGGGGGGGGAAGGGGTTGAATGAGTTGTTAATCGATTATTACCAATTTTTTCGATTAGTCAATATTAACAACAATTAACCCAACATAAACATACATACAAAATCAAGTAAGTGCGGAATATAAATGACACTTGGTTTTTACGTGGAAACTCCCCAAACGGGAAAAACACGGGACTAGCCACGTTAACCACTTAGTCACCAAATCCACTATATGAAGAGAAAGTTACACCCTCAAATGATACACGCACTCTCACTCTAGATAACCTTAGGCTATGGACACTACCACTCACCACTCTTAGTTCAATCCCTAGTGATATTCCCGGGTCCGCTACTCTTGGTGTGAGCACCTCATAATCTACCTGCATGCCTTTTACAATGGATTCCCGACACAATGCTTGCCAACCACACCCTAGGTTGCAAGGCTTCTCTCTCTTGTGCAACTATCACCCGTAGCCACAAGACTTAACTCAATGAAGAAATCAATATCTAAATGTGAACATGTGAAAGATGCTCAAATGCAATCAAGTGCTAGACTCACTCAAATTGCCCAACTAGGAGTTTAATGATATAATCAATAAATCCAAGTTGTCAATGTCTAGATGCAAAGCATAAAGACTTAGCTAGAAGTAATCAATGATATACAATCCTAGCTATCACAAACAACCACAATGAATCAATAAAATGCTCACAATGTATTCAACATATACTTAGCATATATTCATGTGGTAGAGATAAAATATTTAATCATTCACTAAATGCAAGTCTTAGACCAAAGTCTATCACAAACAAACGCACTTAGATGTGTAGAGAATTTCCAATAAACTAGTTTTCAATCAAACAACCTTGAATATTCAAGAGAGCTTAACTAGATTGATAAACACAAATCTATCAATCTAATTATCAAGTAATCTCTCAAGAACATTCAAGTCTTAGCAATTAAGGCAAAGACAACCTAATCAATGCAAGCTATCAAAATACAACACAAATAAATATTCATAAGCATTAACTAGTTGATTAAAACACAATTTATCAACCTAGTCATCAATAAATCATACAAGAATATTTATGACCCAGCTTTTAGAAAAAAATGACCTAATCAGTTAAGCTATTAAAATACAAACCCAATCATGTTATCAATCAACAAAATAATGCATTAAAAATGATTTGTACAAATCCTATGCATTAAAAATGAATTCTTGGACTTAAAGAACAATAAACAAAGATGAGATGGTTGTTCTTACTTACCAAGTCAAGATCGATGAAGACCCATGGATGATTGATGCAATGGATGCATGGGTCTTGGGTTTGGAGAGTTAAACAAGCTTAAATGAAGCTTTCTCTCTCAAGATTATCTCTCTCTCTAGGGTTTCTTTGTGTTCAGAGAGTTGGGGAAGAATAAGAGAAAAAAAGGATTTTTATAGGGACCCAAAATGAGCTGGTGTGAAATGACTAAAATGTCCAGCTATAGGGAAATTCGACGGTTGGGACCCGCTGAATTCCAACCATCAATTTGCACCAGAATGTTCTGGACAAAATCGGCTTCTCAAAATCGGCGGTTTGGAGCTGCCGAAATTCGGCTACTTAAAAACGGCGGTTGGTGCCCACCAAATTTCGTCACATCGCACATCCAAATATTCGAGTGCACTAAAGCATGACCAAATGATAAACCTTTCGTTTAATATGCCGTTGGAAAGGTATGGAAGTCTACTTTCTAATCCTTTTTATAAAACAAGATTTGGATGTCTGTAGAAAGAGTTATGGTCAAAAGAGTGACCAAAGGTCAGAATTGGTCAATAACCAAATTCCCCAAACTCATGGCATGAGACCATGTAACCAAATACCAATCAAAGAGAGGAAAAATGGAACCTCTCTATGGTCATAAATCATGCTAAGACAAGCACACCATCGTGCAAGCGCGGATGTTTCCGAACAACCATCGGGAAACAAAATACTTCACGCTAAAGACTCAAGCACCCCATCATGCAAGCACGGACGTTTCCGAACAACAATCAAGAAATGAAATACACAACAACCACACTTAAATCTAACAATAAAGTGCAAGTGTGAGTTGAGACATAAATGCACACAATCATGGAAGCACAAATGCAAAGTGATATAAGAATGCATGTAAGTGTTTGTGCACCTAATCTTTTCAAGAATCAAGTCAAGTGAATTACCTTTATAGGAACTGAGTATGCATCAATAAGTGTCTGTCTCTTGTAGTAGTCTGCACACAGCGATGTGAAATCCAAGTTCTGCTCTCTGCAAAAACAATAAAAAAAAGTGACAATCACGTTTGCTTAATATAGCGTATAATTGTATACTGTTAATGTACCTTGCCGCTGCGAGTGCGTGAGAACACGAAAAATGGTCCATTTAGAATTTGTTGCATGTGCAAGTCTTCCAGGCTAAGTCAACAGTCCACTGCTTTCCGGACCGTTTGATAGAGAATATGTTCCAGTCCACTGGATTGACGGTCATATAACCGCACTTCTCGACCCATTGTAGCATCACAAGATGTGATGCGTCGGTCAACTGATGACACATGAACTGTGTAGCTCGATATCGATCGTGAAACCAACGCTGTAACATATTCCTAATGAACTCTGCCAATGTCAACATAGGGAGTTGTCGTGCGAATTTAAGGCATGAGTTTATGCACTCTGCAACATTTGTTGTCATCACCTTGAACCTTCGTTGGGGACAGTGTACACAAGACCATTGGTGTGGACCGGCAACTTCAACATAATCGAAATCATTCTTATGCAAGTTACGTAACTCACTCATGTACCGGTTATATTTGAATTCAGTGTACGTTTTAGCTGCTTTGTCCATTAAGCTGGCAACATCTTTTCTATGAAATCGCTTCTTCACATTTTCAGCAAAGTGCCAACAACATATGGTATGGGTTGCATAAGGGAACACTTTAGAAATCCCTGCTTCAATGCTTGCATGTCGATCGGAAATAAAAACCAGATCATCTATATGACCAAGGGCACCCTTCAAGCAATCCAAAAATCATTCCCATGAAAGGTTGTTTTCAGAGTCGCCGTACCCAAAAGCAATTGGATACACCTGTTCTTTTCCATCTTGTGCAGTTGCAACAAACATTGTACCCCCGAATCTTCCTTTCAAATGGGTACCATCAACTGCAATAACAGGACGCATGCGCCTCCGAAAACCTCTAACTGAGGCCCCTAATGACATGAAAAAGTAAAAGAATTTACCGTCGTCAGCGCACAGTAAGTCAGTGATTATGCCGGGATTTTTTTGTTCCAACACGTAACCAAAAGACGGCAGTAGTTGGAAGGTTTCTTCATGTGTCCCATAGGTCAGTGACAATGCATAATGCAAGGCTTGATGTGCCTTACTGTACATGATTTAGATGCCATACATTGTTTTTATATCAGCGATTATATCCTTGGGACGCATGAGACGACCATCTTGTTGTTGAAATCTAGGTGCAACCACTTCTCCAATTATAACTGCACTAGCTTGTCGGTGGCGACGGTGAATCTCTTCCAAGGGACAACTGTGTTCATTGACAAAACTTCTTACTTGGAAGTACGTCCCTTCATCTCTTCTCACCGCTCTTAATTTCCATGTATAGTTGTCAATCAAACAAACAAGATGTAACGTTGTCTTATTGGACCTTTTCAACTTCCATTCGAAGTTTCTCCGCATTGCAAAAAGGTCAACTAGTCTCTTCAAATCCTTTTTAGTCGGAAAGAACTGACCTTTATAAATCATGATTGTAGGTTCTTCTGCTACCAAGGTTGTGCTTCTACCAATCCCAAACGAGTATGAATCTACTCCGGGAATAACCCACGTTGTGGTATTATCAGAATCATCTGCGGATACATTATGCCGGACCTCGGAAGTACCAGGCATATCTGCTCCAGTGCAACTGACTCCTTATACACGTCTTCCACGTCTTTGAATTTGACATGATCTTTATCAGTGTTCTCTACATGATCTACCAGATCAATATTTGCCTCATTATCCACCTCCTGGTTCGGCCCAATGGTCGGTTCAGTGTTCTGCTCATTGTACATCTCATTGTATTGCTCATTGTACCGCCCATCATTCATCTCAAATCGACAACCAAACACATCATCGAATTGAGGTTCACCAACATCTGCATGGTCGACCACTACCGGTTGGACATCATATATGTTTTCCCCACCTTCAGTGGCACTCCTTTGTGTGAACACTTGGTTGCTACCGCTAGCGGATCCAAATTGTTGGGTATTTTCAGGAGCAGGAATATCATTCCGTATCACATCTCCAGTTGCCCTCTCAATTAGACTAACACATACTTGAGGGATCACCCGATCTCCCCCTAGCATAAACTAAACATCATCGTCATTTCTTACAAATGTGCGACATGTAACGCCAGGAACGATTGATATTGACTGTAGATCAACATTGTATTTGTTTACATCATACTTCACAACTGTATGCACGATCGACACCAATTATTCGTAACTCATATTCTTTGACACATACATTCCTTGGTTGTCGGATCCAACAAACCTCTGACTTCTGTCGGGTAACTGCTCCTATCGACCGTTGTAAGATATTACTATTCTCACCCGATTCATTCTCCTATAACATTCATCACCACAAACCATTTTGACAAACATAAAAGCTATGGAAAAAGCTCAGAGCCTTTTAAAATAGTTTCCGAGGTTTTTACTATGATCTCCGAGCTTTTAGTAAAGTCTTCCAGCTTTTAGTAAAGGCTCCAAGCTTTTTTCCAAAGATTCCGAGGGTTTTCCCAAAAGAGCCGAGCTTTTTTCCAAATGCTCCGAGCTTTTTCCAAGGCTCCGAGCTTGTTTTCCAAAGGCTCGAGCATTTTTTCCAAAGGCTCGAGCTTTTTCTAAAGGCTCCGAGCTTTTTTCCAAAGGGTCCGAGCATATTAGTAAAGGGTCCGAGCTATTTAATAAGGGCTCCGATCTATTTACCAATGGCTCCGAGCTTTTTATTAACAGCATCCGAGCTTTTTCCAAGGCTCCGAACTTGTTTTCCAAAGGCTCCGAGCTTGTTTTCCAAAGGCTCGAGCATTTTTTCCAAAGGCTCGAGCTTTTTCTAAAGGCTCCGAGCTTTTTTCCAAAGGGTCCGAGCATATTAGTAAAGGGTCCGAGCTATTTAATAAGGGCTCCGATCTATTTACCAATGGCTCCGAGTTTTTTATTAACAGCATCGGAGATTCAAATTTCACAGATTCAAACTTCACAAAACCAGCTTCATGTTTACAAAAGGAACGTTTTTTAGAAATGAAGGATTAAAAAAAAGTATTTCAGATATATATTACCTTGTTGTGCTGAAGAACGTTGAGTAGTTTTGAAATTTATTGTAGAGAGAGAAAGAGAAGAGTTACTGCATTCAGTGTTCCAAGTGTGGAGATGGAAATACAGAGACAATCAAAAATTGATTATTTAAGGGCAATTTTGGTAGTTCACCAAAATAGGTGCCTTTTAAACATAACTTATTAAACCGGTGACGTTGGTGCAACAACGAGATAAAAATATGACATTTCTCACCATTTCCACTATTTAAATATAAATAAGTGGGTTAAATTGCATAATTGTTGAAGATTTAATATATATGACTTTTAAGCTGCATACGAAGTGAAGTTTTGTGGTTTTAAGACTTTCTTGTGGTTGTCTTAATTCATGAGGTGAATGTTTAGATTGCACGGATTAACTATAAGTAAAATCACAATGTGTTATTTATTATATCAGTGATTATTAGTTTTTTCTTCGATAAATGATTAGAGAAAATTTCTGTTTTTTTCTTCTTCATAGATTTAAATGTATATGCATGTATCGATCGAAAGCCAATATTTAATTTAACTATTTCTATGTTTTATGAATAAAGTTTTGGACTATATTTAACTATGATACGTAGCGGTATTAGTAGCCTTTTCAAAGGTTGAATACAAATCTAATCTTTTTACATATATTTTTACATAAATTATTGTACACAATAAAATATTTATAGTCACCAAATGTCAAAATGATTTCTGTCTATTTATCAATTCTTTTTAAAATTATACTTATTAACGAATTATTTATACACATGGATATTTTTATTGAATTATGTGTAATGAATGTTTCGTTAAGGGTTTATGGCTCAATGTTAGTAGTTATATTCACTAGTTATGAACTCCATCGGTTAATAGCCAAATTTGGCTAGGGACCAAAGGGAAATTTTTCACCATCTTAGTCTGGCTCCAAGCCCGAGGTTATCCACTAGTAGACCACGTTACTCGAATCCGAGTTACGGTACCGCCCTACGGAAATAAGGACGGGCTCCAGAAACACCCGGAGTAGAGCCCGGCTTGATCAGATCGAGCCCGCATCACCAAACCTGAAACCAGGAAACCCCCCCCCCCCCCCCCCCCCCCCCCCCCCGAAGTCGGGATTACCTCGCAACCTCTCCAAAAGCTCGCATATACCCCGCTGACATAGAGAGGTGTCCGTATGAGGCCGCATCTAGCTCCAAAAGATCAAGGGAGGTCAGACCTAGCTCCTGGCTAGACTAAGCTCCTGAATATCGGGGCTAAGACACTGATCGACCTCACTATCTGATATACCTCACCATACAAGGCAATATATACCATATTCAACGACCCCTATGAATGATCATGCTACTAAGACATAAAGATACACTGGATCATATCTTGAGATATTACATACGTACAGAACAAGTAATAGAGTCCAAACAGGAAACAAATTAATCTCCACCAAGATATTCTCAACTCAGCAATTAACGCAAAGTCAATGACATTTAAATGAGAAATCACGTCCGATAAGGAAGGAAGGGATTGAGAAAATCAAGGGGAGAACCAGTTAGTTTAACCTATAAAGACAATGTATAAAAGGAGGACTTCGGTCTTCAGAAAGAGTATCTACTTTTCGACAGGCATACGACAAGAACCCGACTACACCCTAGAGAAATAGAGAGCAATTTGAGAGAGATCTGTATATCACACACTATTAATAAAGAAAGCGTTTTTGATTCTCTTTGGTGGATAATAGTGCCAATATTTCTTGTCATTTTACTAAGCACTGTCAAACATACATTCAACCTTGGCCACCACTTACGTGGTAGTGGTCTCGAGGGTGTTAACTGAGATTTCTCACCCTAAGCAAATTTTATGTTAACATTATCAATAAACAAAATATATATTTTTTAACGATAGCCGTAGATATCAATAAGTTTTTTTTAAGATAGCCGTAGATATCAATAAGTTTTTCTTTTAAGATAGCTGTATAAATACGAGAATTCCAGATTGAAAATCTTTTGACCTCATATACGGCTCCACATATTTCCTTTTATAAGGCTTCTACATTCGAGATATTTCCAAAAGTAAATTAGACCATCATTTAAAGAGGGTTTGATTCGAAAAATAATATCATTTTTTTTATAGATTGGGTGTGGTAATAATTTAAGAATGTTTATAAATAATATGTATTAAAAAAAATATATTTATTTCAATGAGGTACTATTGGCATTATGATGTGTGCTTATAGTAATATTTATTTTTTAAATTTTAAACATTAGTATACTTATAAAATAGATGTGCTAATAACTTTTATCGGTATCAATATCCGCAGTCCGCACCCTTTATTATATAATTAATTTATTATATTATCTCTATTTTTCAACCATTGTATGAGATTTTTCTTCATCCAACGGTTGTGACTCAATGCTGAAATGATTGGTATGATCAATTTCCCAGCGTAAGAATGGCTTGATTGCAAAAGCAAAAGATCAAAAGTTCAAATCACACTTCATCTTTTAATTCCCAAAATATTTTTAATAATTAAAAAAATAAGTAAGAAATGAGAGAATGGTTTGATTGCAAAAGCAATATATCAAAATATATTGATATTGGGCTGTCTAAAAGATAAGGATGTTTAGCTCTCTTGATGTAACCGTGAATCCTCAAAGCTTGTTTATTTTTTAATTTTATTTTTAATTTTTATTCAACATACGAGATGACGATTCCAATCTTAGGAATTGTTAGGCTGAATCCGATTAAAAAGCAAATAATAAAAGAAAGTGGGTGAAAAAGATGGTGGGCACTGGGTGGAATGTTATTCGTGAAATGAAATGGATGCCTACCATTGGGTATAGCGCAAAGTGATTCTGTAGAGATTACCACACTTGATTAAATTAACACATTTCCCAACACAACCCTACTGTCAAGTGCCAACCCAACCAAACTCTCTCCAAAAACACTGTTGTCTCTTGTCTATTGATCAATAATCGTCATCATCACCTATCATGATCATCATCATACATTTTTTATAGCTTTGACCTTTCCTTTTTTATTATCTTTTCTTCTTTTTATTTCTACTCACGGGAGGGCAACCGCAGGGAGGGACTCTCACCGGAAAATATCTCACACATCTTTTTTGTTTTATTAAAGAGCACACAACTACTAAAAACCTTTCATTTTTCTCTTGTCCATTTCGATGAGCTTCGAAATTATCTTCTAAAACCAACAAACGCAGAATGGGCTGTGCTGGATCTTCACAGAGCAAAGCTGATGGTCGGTTCTCTTTTTCTTCCTTTGTTTACTGCAACTTTGAATTCTAATTTTTTTTTTATGAAAAAAATAATTAAAAAGAACTTTGGGTATTTGGGTTTGTTTTGAATCTGAGGATTTTAGAAGGGTTTGTTTCCATTTACAAAATTATCAACTTCGTATCACTTGATTAGAGTCAAATTTGGGTTTATTATTGTAGATTGTTTTTATATATCAATTTATGTTGAATGCTCCAAGTGTAGTTCAATTCAGTTGATGTTCAAACACACACATGCATATCAATTTCAATTTTTATTAGGTTAATATTAATTTGCATTTGTAGTATCTGTAGTTCATGTCAAGCTTGGAATTAATTTGATATCGGTAATCATGTCGTCTGTAAACTCACATTTTCATAATAAAAATCTTTTTTGTTCTTAGCACAACTTTACCAAGTAGCAAACTCATGAACAAGAGGAAAGCTTCAATATGCCTCGTGAGCGTATGTACCCAAACCGTTTAAATTGTGGCATGTAGCATGTATATCTCATGTGATTGATAATTCATGCTACTTGACATGATTTGAGTAGTGGTTTGGGCACACCGAAGCTCTTCTCAATGAGCAAACCAAGAATCCAAAATTCAAGGTGGGTTTTGTTAGCTGTGTACCTTATAGGACGTTCTTGATGATTTCGGTGTGAATTAAGATTTTAGTCTTGGTGTAATGTATATGTACATATGCATATATACATGTAATGTATGATGTTGCATGCTAGTTCAGCAATTAATTTCAAATTGACAAGGAAATGGGAGCCCCAGAAACCCCACAAATTTCTGTTTTAGGTCAAAAATTTCTGTTTTAGTTCAAAAAGAAAAAAAAAATTTCAAAACTGATAAAGCTATGTAGTTGACTTTAGACAATTGCTATTAACATCTTTTACATCTCTTCACATTTTTATCTGTGTTTTGAAATTATGTGTTTTGTAGAAATATTGTGTGCTATATAACTAGTAGAAGACGTATAAATGGATACACAATTTAGTCAATTTCTCTGTTATTTAATCCCATGAACTTTTAGATCAAACTTCATTTTAACTATTATGCTTATATATTAGATATAATATCTTGTTTGTATAAACCAATTTCTTAATAGGAACTTTGGTTGCAACAGGAACTGTGAAAAAGATTCGAAAGCCGAAACCCTGGAAGCATCCTCAGCCGTTAACAAAGTCTCAGTTGATGCAGCTGCGTGATGAATTTTGGGACACTGCCCCACATTATGGTGGCAGGAAAGGTAGTGTCCTCCAGAATGTACAGTAGCTTATTATTGTGTCCTGAATTAAGTTTAACTTATATCAGATTAAAAATGGGTGAAGATTAGATTCACTTATACAGTATAGGACTGTGGTTCTGACCTTGAAAATAGTTTTCTATCTAATGAATGAGAAGACAAAGACAATTTATAATTGGTTGACTACGTGAAATGCTTTCCTGTTTTTTAATTAAGTGAAGTCATGATATTGAAGCCTATATATAGCAAAATCAACATAAAGAACTTATCGATTTCTGCCAGAGTCTATCATGGTTCACGTAGTCTTTATTACTTATTAGTAATTATTGTGTTACTGGTATTCATTTAACTTAAGGTGATATTGGTTTAAAGAAACATTAATCTTGGATTCTTGATTTCTTTCCCCTTCTTCAGGTCCGGTAATCTGGTGTAGTTAATTGATCATGGTTTAATTTAAAATATTTAAGTGTGAGCTAGCACCATAATTTGTTATAATAAAAGCTTGATGTCACTGTAACTCTACAGAATTTGTGCATGCTGTGCTTTATTGAATAATTCTTTTTTGCATTTTTTCTTAGTGTTGTTACTCACTGTAGCATTGGATAGATTTACTTTGATTATAGATTTTGTATATTCATTTTGAATTCTGCATAGTGACTTTCTAGTTGAAGAAACCATTTGTTTCAAATGTCTCATCTTTGATTCGTGTAGACTGTAGAAGTCATGTTTGTACTTCTTTTTCCTTTTAGCATTAATCTCGATACTCATAGCTCGTGAGGAGTAATGGATGAGGTTGACAAAGTCAGGATAGGTAACTGTACCCAAATAGTAATTATCCAGAAGATAATCAATCTTCACATTTTCAGAAGCAATAAATAGGTAGGTTGAACTCAGTATTAGACCATTGCCTACTTTCCTAGTATTAGACCATTGCCGCTTCCTTTTAAATCATCAATATAGCCAGATATATATTTTTTTTTTTGGCTTAGCATCTTGGTGATGAATCTATTCCATATAAGGAGTACGGAAGCACTAAGCAAAAGAGCTGATTTTAATATAACTCTAGTAGCAGATTAGTGGCTTAGCTTAGGTCTGTGGTTGGTGTAGAGGGGTACTCTGTGTACTTTGATCTTCATTGCTTATCATATTGAGAGATAAATATTCTGGGATGGCTTGCTCTTGTACAATGTGGTTCTATGGCTACAGCATGAGAACTGATGTGGTAGATAGTAAAAGATTTGCGAGGATTTTTGGGAAGCCAAAGAGGATGTGGGTTTGCCCTAGGGTACTTTTAGAACTTAATTCACCAGCCATTATTTTTTTCAAAGTTTTTTTCATTATTGGAGTTGCCTATGATTGAGAACGGGTGGGACAGGGTGTTTAAGAAAAGAAAAATCATTATATATAGATATGAATGTCATGTAATAAATAAATGATTAAGAACACTGTTAACTGAATTTTTTCGCCCTGACTGAGTGGTAGTAGTCTTATCAATGGAATGTTCTTCCTATCCAAGTTTTGGGGTAAAGTCTTAAGATATAGCTAGAACTGTACATATATTTTACTTATAAAAACAAGGGACTTTTTTGAATAACAACATACTTGTAAAACCAAGAACGACTACCCTAATGGCTTTGTGGCATGAATGAATAGCCATAAAACAACCTGTAGGTGAAAGATTGTAGCAAAATGCAATAACTTCCAAAGAGAAGTTTAAATTAATTTTTGAAGACATGCAAAGTGGAGTTGCGGTAATGAAAACTAGATTAAAACATCAAGACAGATAAGAGGCTAGTTGGTCTAAGCTGGCTCTCCAAGGATATGGAGAAGTCCAAATAGAATGTGGATTATTGTGGGGCATGATAAAATAGAAGCATCACCTCAACTAAACAATTTGTGAGAGACATGATAGAACAATAAGCCAAAAATAATTGGTCTTTTTATCATGTCAACCTTTGATTTTGGGGGGCAACTGTTCAGATGCATTTATGTAAATTTGAAATTAAGTCTCAAACAAAACTTATACTTACGACAATAAAGCTTGCTAGCTATCTTTTTTATTTTCCATTTTTTTCTTTTGTTTTTGAATAGAATGACAACTGTCAACACTTTACATCAGTGGTTGCCGCTCCAATGTGGAACCATCACGTCATTTTCTGCTTCATAAAGAATAAGAACTCCGATAATTGGTAATAATAGGAAGAACTTTTCATTTGTGATATAGATATAAATATGCTTGGCAGTCTCGTCTCAAGAAGCAACCTTGTCAAATCTGTTAGATTCCATTTAGAATTATCAAAATGAACAAGTGAGAAGGAAGTTAAAATATATTTTTCACTCAACATCCTTGTAAGATTTTGCACGGTAATGAATGCTAATAACGATGTCGTAAAATATGCTTTTGAATTTTAACATGTAGTACTAAATGATATGTTTTTTGGGACACTAGAGATTTGGGATGCACTTCGAGCTGCTGCTGAAGCTGATATAGCCCTTGCGCAAGCAATTGTGGACAGTGCGGGAGTCATCATTCAGAATGCTGATTTGACGATTTGCTATGATGAAAGAGGTACTTAATTTATTTTGCAGCCTATTATCTGATAATTGTTTGTGTCCCCTTGTTGACTCCCACCTCAGTTCCTTCCACAAACCACAAAAGTAAACAGAAACATAGGGTGTGCTGAGAAAATAAATAATGGTGAAAACCAACTTAATTATTCTCTTTAATTACTTTTAGCTGGAAATACCTCAATCTTGTTTAAATCATCAAAGGTTTTTTAAGTGTTGATATATACTTTCGGTCTTCTGAAATTCCTTTGTCTTGATCCTTCTTGCAGGTGCAAAATATGAACTACCAAAGTATGTTTTGAGTGAACCAACCAACTTGATTCGAGAAGGTTAAAAATAGAGATACTCAGTTCCATGTTTGCACAAGATTGATTGTAAATCATGTATATTATTCTCATAAACTCCATACATTTATTTTATAATGTCATGGCTTGACCCACTTAATTTGTGTACACTCTTGACTTTTGAAGTCCGCTGTAAGTTTCTTTGTTTATATGAACAAGAACATGTTTGGATTTGTTAAAAAGAATACTAAAAGGTTGGGTTACTAGATGATTTTTTATTAGCTGCTTGGAGCTTAGTATCCTTTCCTAACTGTATTGAGATGACAATGGCTTCCATTGTTGATGAGAAAATCTTGCCCGGAGAATTGCAAATTCCAGTGCCCCTTGAAATATATACTCATTTTTTCAATGGAAACAGAATTTGATGGCTTCCATTGTTGATGAGAAAATCTTTCCTGGAGAATTGCGAATTCCAGTGCCCCTTGAAATATGTACTCGTATTTTTTCAATAGAAACAGAATTTGGGGAAGTGATTTTGATACTTGGTTGAGAATTGATATGAAGTTTATCAAAATCAGTATTGGTAGCCAAAGGTCATTATTCCTTTTTCGTTTTCTTAAAAATTCTTTTGTTTTCCTGCTTTTCCTAATATAGATAAAATTATTATTTAACCGAGTATTAAGTAAGGGTTACATATTTGGATTAATGCAGCTTTTCTAGTCTTAAGATTCTTGAGTAATAGCACACCAATACACCATATTTAACACAAAACGCTTTGCATTTAATTTTACCTGGCTTGTAAGATGCCATTAGAGATTGTAGTGTACTTACCTTGTGAATTACAGTGCATATAGCAACCAGAATCTTAAAACTTCAATCAAATTTGCAAAATGTAGACATTGACAGGACCTGCATCTTCATTTCATGGAAACTATCAACATCCCAAAAAGTAACTAGCTATACAACCAACACTACTTGAGCATAACCAGACACAACGTGCACTAAGACATCAAAATAGAGATGACCATGAAGTAGATGTGTTAAACAATCTCAACCCAACCCCAGCAAAAAGAAGTTACATGGATAAAATTTTCATTCTCCTCAGACCCTCTTAAAGAATGACAGAATGTTGCCTTGCTTAGGATCCTTTGGATTTCCCGATTTCTTGTTTCCTGCTTTGCTCCCTGCATTATTGGTTGGTGCAGTGCTTCCTAATGCTGGAGACTTCTTATTAGCTGTTGCAGGCCTATATAAACCAAACATTTAGAATGTAATGCATAGCACAAACTCAAACTAACCACCACAAGAGTACTGACTTCCAAAATCAGGAATATAACATATATTAATTTAGGCTAGCTCAAGCGGTAGACAGTCTCTGATGAACCAAGTAAATAACTTCATTCACTCATATAAACAATAAAACAAGACAAACTACAGATAATAACAACTCATTAACATTAGAAGAAACTTATCGCTGAAAAAAAAATGTGGGTTATTGTATCAAGGAATTAATTCTAGCATGTAAGCTTACATATAAATTATTGCTAAATTAGAAGCTGTAATGCACAAAGTATTTGAAAAAGCAAGCCAGGTTTCTTATAATCTAATACCGAGGCAATACAAGGAAAAATTTAGATGCAAAATGTATCTATCACTTCAGGAAACAAGTTTAAATTAAAAAAAAAAAACCTTGCAAGGGAAAAGCAACATTAATTATTTAGATTTGCTTTGGAATTCTCCAACTCTAAAGCTGGGTCACAGACAATCACACACGTACATCACATGCACACAAAAATAAATCACGAAATGCAGCTTAATTCAGCCGAGCCCCTTGCAAATATAAAGATTGGGAAAACACTTTTCTTGCAATCTGAGGAATTTCGCAGGAGAATAAAATTTCTTCAAGCTTTTCTATTTTACTTTACTTTTATGTCATTTTTTGTATTGAACTGTGTTGTATTTGTTTTATGGTTACTAAAAAGAAGGGAGTATATTTCGAAATCACTTCCACAATCTCTTTACTAGTACGCTAAACAGACTATTAATTAATAGAGCAATGTCATTAAAAACCAAGCAGCAACAATAACTGCATCACCAATTAGAAAAGAAAAAAAAAAAACAAATTAAGGTAGTAGTATGTAAGTTAAACTTGTGAGGATAAAAATAAGTTAACCTGTGAACATTGTTGGTGACTGTATTGCTGTCAACTTTCTTCATAGTCTCACTGTCCACTTTCTTTGTTTCAGTTTCGTCACCCTCCCAGACGACTTCAGTTACTGGAGAGGAAAAAATATATATTTTCAGAAAGGATAAAAATAAATTAAAATATATCGTTTCAACAAAGCACATCTAAGAAAAGTGTATGAGCAAGGCACTTCTCTTTAATTCTCTCATGGCTGGCAAAAATGTTTCGGTAAAACCTCCTAGAGAATTGTATCTTCAGATTTTTTGATTATATTCGTGGAAAAAAATAATAGCACCAACATATATTGGCATTAAAAGATCTTCAAAATTAAATCCCTCTGATATAAGAGTAACTACTAACTGATGGAAACATAAATGTAAAATTGAATGCATAATAGAGCATTAAAAAAATCAACTTTAACAATACAGGACTGGGGTACAACTCCTAGCAGATTCAACTTAAAAAAAGTAATCAATGTAAACCACTTGTTAGGAGACTGAGACAAAGGAAAGCATTGGAATACCTTCTCTCCCACGGTCGTCGATACGTGTCTTCAATACTTTTCTCCTTTTAGGTGAATTTGGGACAGAATCAGCCACTTTTTTATTTTCATTATTTTCAGAAGCAGAAATTTGGGACTTCTCTGTCAAGGAAGTTTTGGTGTTCACTGTTGTGCAGACAAATGAAGAATCTTTGCTCTGGTTGGAATCTTTGACAATAGTTTTCTCTTCCTTGACTTTTGGTTCATCTTCTTTTACCTCATTCAACATCGAATTGGATTTGTCCATAACCAAACCCTTTTTACTTTGTTTCAAATCTACACATGATTGCCCTTTAGGAAGATCTGGTGATGCCAAATTGACAGCATCTTCAAATTCATCTTCGTCTGAGAGATCCAAAACCACTTTCCTTTTTCTATTGCTTTCACCATTGGAAACTCTCCTGAAATTGACATCTTCAGCATCATCATCGCTCCTCCCATCCTCTATTGATTCACGTGCACAAATTTGAGCATCAGCACTAGCTGATAACATGTAAATATATATAAAAACAAAATGAAACGAGTCAGCTTAGAATATCATGAATTATTGACTGTATGAATGTACATCTCTTTAAAAGATTAATTACCACAACTATTTCATTACAGTTAAGCATATTTCAATTTTACTCTGTTAGAATGTTAGATGAAATCAAATGGAAACGAACCAGTAGGATTTGAAACTGAAATATTACCATCTGCTTGGGCACTATTTGGCTTTGGCTTTGCTGATGCACGACCCCATAAATTTGCTAAGGAACCTCCACTAACAGAAGAGCTTTTATCATTCTGGCATTTTAATTTACTAGCAGCAGGCAATGAATGAATATTTTCTTTATCTGCAGAAGGCTTGGTAGCCTGATCATGAAGTCCTGTGCCATTACTTTTACCTTTGACGTCTTTTATCCCGTTGGGAGACAGCAGACCAACCTTAGGACTTGATTGTTGAACTTTATTTTGGTGAGGTGGCGGAACTGTCTTGTTTTGATGTGCATTGTCAACCTTCGAACGTTCTGGGATCCCTTCAATTTTGGGCTGGACAGCAGCATTGCTTACAAGAGTTCCATCAACATTGTGCTTGACAAAGGAATTTATAATACTACAGAACCTGATGAAAGAAAACTTCGTGTCAAGAAGAACAGTTAAATTATGCAACATATATAGTTGTCTAAATGTAATTTGATTATAACACTAGCATGTATTGCTACTACAGAATTTCATGTGAATTGAATAGCTCACTAATTAATTTTTATAAAAAATGAATAAAAAATTTATATTTTCGTCTTGAAGTTTCCCTTTTGTGTGGTACTATTCAAAAGAAATTTCATAAGTTGTTGTTTGTTTTTGTGCAAGAAGTCTCTTTAGGTCTGTAAACTAAATCTAAATCATATTAGCCAACTTTTTTTACAAAAAAAAAAAAAAATACATTTAGATTTGAATAGAAAAAGCTAAAATTTGTGAAAATTTTCTGAAAAAAAGAAATATTTGCATACACTTATTGTTAATATTTATTAAATTATATAATACCAAGTAAATATTTATTGTTAAAGTAAAAAATTAAATATTTATTGTTAATATTTTAGTCTATTTAAATAAAATAATTAAATTATAAAATATTATACATATCAAGATAATTCTGATTTAAATACCAAGTAAAAAAAAATACATAATAAAAGTATAGAAAAAAAAACTACTTAATACTTTTACTTGGACATCATAAAAAAGAATATATATATATATATATATATATATATATATATGTTATTTAGACCTATTAAGATTAAGATAAACAACAAATGCAACCTGAATGTATATATTTCACAGATTATGTTTAAGATCTCTCTAGGAATATTGATTAAAACCCTTTAAGGCTGGAATAGCAGCAACATTAATCGTAAGATAAAAATATTGTTACACCTTATGATATGACAATTATACACAGTTGATAAATAACTTCATTTGGTTGATTAGTTTTACAGCTCTTTTGCTGGGGAATTTCAAACTTTGGAGAGTTTAAAGAATCGAAGATTCAATAGAAACACAATAAGAATTAAGAAAAGAATTAATATGATCATATCATTCTTTATATCAAATCAAACTAAAATCCCTTTAAACCATGAGTCTCACTCTTTAATATTAATTCGTTATTAAAGAAAAGCCCCAATGTATAACCCTACAAAAATCCTAGGGTTTCATGAATAATAAAGAGGCAAAGGCAGAGCAGTAACAGGGAAGCAAGGGTACCATTATTCATGAAGCCCTAAGATTTTTGTAGGGTTATGAGTTGGGGCTTTTCTTTAATAACGAATTTGGTGTTGGATATTTAATATTAAAGAGTGAGACTCATGGTTTAAAGGGATTTTAGTATGATTTGAGTTATTCAAAATAAGGCAGTGCAAATCTTAAATCAATCATAACCAAATTTGTTCAAGAAATATAACTGCTTAGTAATCATAGTTTACAGAAGATAGAAAAGAAACTTCAGCTTAAAAAACCAAAGACAGGCAGCGGCGCAGCGCCGTAAGAAGATCTGAGAATGAGATTCCATATTACAGAAGGTATAGAAATGCTTGGAAATCATCCATCATTGCATAATCGATATTTCATATTATGGCATTACTTCTATAGCTCTATTGCTGAGGAATTTTAAAAACTTTGAGAGTCATTTGAATTCCAGAAGGAGCATAACACGAAGTGCTTTAAGGTAAGGCAGTAAATTCATAAATCAACCATAACCAAATTTGTTTGTGAAAAACAAAGTTGCTTGGATATCATATTTTATAAAAGATAGAAGCGATAAACTTCACCAAAGAAAAATAAAGGAAATGCCAGCTACTAAACTCTCAAGTAATAAATCTAAAAAGCAGAAGCCATATTACAGAAGGAACCATCATACATTCGTACCTACTATCTCTTAAGCAATCATCAAATGCAGAGGGCTGATTAAAAAGTTCTTCTGCTTGCACAAATTCAGCATTCCAAATAGCTGCTGGATCCTTTGGGATGCAAGCTTGCACACTGTAGACCTGAACAGAGCAATTGCCATCAAATTCTTGCTGGGCTTCTGCATGAAAGTCAGGAGAAAAGAAGCCATCATTAATATATTTTTCCTTTTGTGGTTGACAACAGAATATACACAACCACATTTCAAAATGGTGATAAACCTCAAACATTTTGGCAGAACATAGTAGCGGTTTCAATCAAAAGCCAATGTGTGCCAATCATGCATGTTTCCAACATTTCTGTCTAATAAAAGTCTTAAGAACCAAAACCCCAGTTATACGTTACCACAATAATCTCGACTAAAAGAAATGGAGAGCTATATTAATCATGCCATACAATTTGCAATAAATAAGTATCAAAAAAAATCGGAACTTAATGACCTGCAATTTCCAGTTTTAACAGAGTTAACTATGTTATCCAACTCTCTGGGTACATAATGCATTTAAATTACATCTGCATGTTTGTAATGGATTAATTGTAATTGTATTTAACATCCTTATAATTATTTATTTATTTATTATTTTTGCAAAAAAGAAGATTTATATTTTGCATAGTTTAATCAGAAGCTGGGTAGTAATCAGAAAATAGTCAGTTCACTTCAATTCATTTGATAGAGGATAAAGGGTGAAAACATCCATGACTCATAAAACTTGAGCTTGTATCTTGACAAAGTCACAAAACAACAACTGAATTAAACAAAAATGTTTGCTATCTTGATCTATCCCTAAGTTCAAAAACAAACTATAGAAAATGGTCCATAAATATGAAAGATTTCCCTTGGCCCAATATATTTGACTGGGCTGCCACTTAAAGGGTAAATCCATAGTTTCAGAACTTAACACTTAAATACTTTGTTGGTATTTATAGAACATCTCTTCAGTGAGTTAGTCTTGTATCCATGCTACTTACTGGGATAGAACACTGATGAATTTAAATGATTCCTTCCCATGGTTGGAAAAAATTCCTTAAACAATATATAAATGCTTCTAATCTCCAGCAAGAACATGAGAGACGATTGAACAGGTCTACCAGACCTGAACAACTATAAAGTCTAAATATCCATCACCTACTTCATAAACTGTTACGTCAGATAATTAATAAAGACACTTGAGCAAAGAGAAGTGGAAAGTGGGAGGGAAGAAAGGGAGGAACTAGGAAGAGAATGAGAACGCGGATGCCCCTATCCAAGCCTCAGCTATGACAATGGGTCAAATATCTATATCCTTAAAAATAAAAATAAAAACTAAAATACCTTCAAGACAGTTTTGTTATTTGACCGAATCTCGAACTAGAACACCTGATATTCACAATATTAAGTACGACTAGACAAATAAAATAAAATCCCAATTTACTCAGTCATACACCTATACCAGATAAAACTTGATAGCAAAAGGCCTATATTCACACATTTTCTTCAAATAAATCAAACTTTCCTGAGTTACAACATTATAATTGAGGTTTGTCCTTGCTAGCAAGCAATTATCCTATGTGGGAGCAATATGCCAAGGAAAAAGGAGGTCAAGGCATATTAACTAGACACGTTCATAGAAATTTCTTTCTGGACGAGAAAGGAAACCTAGGGAGAAAATGAGAAGACCAAAAAATAACACTTCATGAATTCAAATGAGAAAAAAGCTGGGAGGCCACAGAAAAAACCACTTCACAAGAGAAAAAGGAAAAAAGAAGCCTCCTGCCAACTGAGAGACATATGGTGTGAGTTATTATTAGCTCAATAGACATCCACATCCATTCTATATGATATTACTCTGTGATCCGCTAGTCATCATGTAGAATGAAATAATTAGATTGAAGGAAATTCTACTCTAATAATGAGTTTATGGTATTAAGAAATCATATGCCTGATAAGAAATATATAGTACAAAGTCGAAGTGTGATCCCTATATTCTCAGGATTCCATCCTGAGTCTCTCTCTCGCACACACTCACACGCACCTACTACACAAGTCACAAACCATATAACACCCACATAAGAAATCTAACCTGTAAGTTTAGGCCCAGAAACAAGCCTAAAGCTATGACTTGGAGGATTGCTCTTTAACCAGCCAGATAAAGCATACACTACTTTCACACCACTTCCATGTTTCTCAACAAACTCTTCAAGCAACCTAATAATAACAATCACCAATTGAGGAATCAGAAAAGAATATGTGTGTGCATGCGGTATAAAAGAAATATCACAAGTATAATCTAGATGTGGAAATTCTCTACCTCTTCGCAGAATTTGAAGAAACCGAAAAATTGCGACTCAGCCACTTGTATGAAACCTGAGAAGTATTGTCATTTATGTCAAGAGTTTACTTTTGCATCCACGGGTTTTTTTTTAAAACAGCATTTTTAGATTCCATGCTCTATAACTTCAGTTGGTGAGGCTGCTAATCCAAACAAGTATTTTCATTTTCAAGGATCAAATCCCATGAGGCCAACTACATATAACTTGTTTTAAGCGACTGTGGCTATACATAGATAAATGCAAAAGATGCAAGCATTGATGTGGTTGATCTCAAATCCATGAAAAAGACACATGGTTAATTTAGTGAATAAACAACAAAACAAAAAAGAAAACATGTTAATGTATTAATTGAAGACTAAATTATTCATAACCAAATCTTCTAATACTTCCATGGATAATTTTTCACAAGAAATAGATTAAGGAATATTTATACATCCCTACTAAAGAAACCAAAACCAAAATATTTGTTACAAATACATTGATTATTTTTCATAAAATTACTTGATTTTACAGTTAAAAATGTTCTCTACAGTTAAAAAAAGAGAGAAAAATCAATATTTTTAACCCAATTTAGACAATTAAGTTAAAAGGCTCAATTTTGACCAAATACCCAGAAATTAACTGACAAAACAAGCAGAAATTATGTACAGGAAACACTAATTGAACAAAATCCTAATGCGATTAGCATCACAAGGAGTGATTAATCAGAAAAAAGCAATAAATTGAAGAAAATTGTATTAAACATAGAAAAAATCACTTAATGGAAAGAAAGAGAAGAAAGAATAGAAGATACCACTTGGAGACGATCAGAGACAAGAGCTTGGATCTCGTCTAGAATACCTAGGGTTTCGATTTCAGACATATTTTTGATTGCGATTTGCGAGACTCTTCAAGGGCGCCAATTTTCCCGCCATTCTCTGGGCACTGGGTGTCTTTTATATGGAATAGAATGCTCGACATTCGACAATGGTTCAAGTATCGTTAGCACGTGATAGTTGAGGGTGTCACGTGACAATGTGGGCCAATGTTGGGCTGGGTATTGCTTGTTCGTTCTAATTAGATGGTGCTAACAGCTAAAGGGTACGAATTACGAATTTGAAAAAAGTAGAGATATTCCCACCTTTGAAAAACTAATTTTTTTTTACGTAAAATCGGACGGACTTAGAGAGAAAAAATATCACATACGATCGTATCGTATGCTGAAAAATTTCGAGGCAGAACCAAATATGAAAATAAATAAACAAACAAAACAAAAGGAAGAACAAGAGAGGGAAAATAAAAGTGAAAGCATAATGGCGCGCAGACTCTAAAACATTAATCTAAATAGGCACGCATGCTTCAACCGAAGGCAAATAAACATGAACTAAACTAATTAACCAATATATTGAACATCACTGTCAGAGACGATCATATTAGAGAGAAAGAGAGAGAGAGAGAGAGAGAGAGAGAGAGAGAGAGAGATGACTTAAGCTTAGCCATCCGACAGGCAACAATATTCTCCAAATCATTCGCTTCTGTCTTAATATGTGCAGTCCAATCAACAACAAGGCTTAATTCTGCTTAGGCCACGGAAGTCGCAGAATCAGAGAGAGTCTTACTCTGAGCTATTGGGAGAGAAGTATTCAATCTCACCGAAGGAGTGGAAGAGTTGGCAGCTAGGCAAAGTATTGCCCGAGACTTTGAAAGTGGAATCTGTAATTTGATCATGAGCTCCGACACAACCACGATAGAAGCCGAAGAAGAGGAAATAACAGTAAAACCTCGTTGAGCAAAAGGGATTGTAGTGGTGACAATAATCTCAGAAATAGAACTCATCCCTTCAACCGGAACAGAAGAAGCACTATGGGAGTTAGAACCATTAATCAACGGCTGATCAATCGGATCCTGCTGAGGAGAAGTGATGGCAGTAGCTGCAGGAAATTCAGAAGTAACCTACACCGAGGAACTAACCAATCTAGAAATAGAGCCATCTATTGAAACCCGTTGGTCAATCAAATCTCGCTGATCAATCGAATCTGTTATAGGACTAGAATTCGTCCCCTTGACCAGCACATAATCCATAGAAGAATAAACCATAAGCGAATCTTGAATGGAAATATTTAGGTCAAGAAGTGAGCTCGTCTCATCAAGTGGCACATAATCCACAGAAGAATGAACCACCACAGAATCATGAACTGGGAAATTTGGACAGATCGCTGTAATTCATTGGAAACCGGAACCAAAGAAGGAACCCTAGAAATCGGCCTATTTTCTAATCTAGAATTAGCGCGGCAGCGAGGAACCTGAAACTCAACCCCTTAATCAACCCCTTAACCTAACTTGGAAATCTCTGTGCTCGGGGCAGGATCATCACTCTTAGGTAAATTCTTTTCAAAAATAGAGGAAAATTTGTCACTCGTTTTGTTCCATTTGCAACTGTTAGAAAGATGACCAATAAAAGAATATGTAGTACAAATATATAGTATATTTTCGTACTCAACTGAGATGAAAGAGCTGTGGGAATCATCTATCTTTAACACCCTATTAACAATTTAAAAAAATGTTATAGTTTGCAAGCACTCCCCACATATTACCAATATACTAGTTTTCAGTCCGCACGCTCTGCGAGCATTGTAAAATATTAATTGACAATTATATTTTTGGAGCTTTTCTTATGAATCAAAATATTATAGTTGTTTTCAAAAAATAAATAAGTATATATTATGGTTGACATAATAACAATATATTCCTAAATCAAAAGTAATAAAATTATATTTATAATATCCTTGAAAGACTTAGAATGATACAACAAAATTGACCAAATTCAATTTTTGTTTTTGCTAAATGAAAGGTAATACAATTATATTTAAGGATCTTTATTCCTTGCGGGGCTTTTTCTTCGGATCTTGTGGGACTTGTCAACTACTAAATTGTAGGTGATTGGTTTGCCCAATATGAGGTTGGGCTTTATGGAGAATATATCCAAATCTTGTTTCATTTATGTTGTTTCGCTGTTCGTTGTGGGGTGAGTTTGGGCCAACTCCCCTTTTTGACTATTATCTGGTGAACGGCTATTTTTAATAGGCGAGTTGCTTCCATCTCATTATGGTTATATACGACCCATCAGGCTAACGTGGACATTTGGTCTCTAGAAATCCGGGTTTCATACTGACGTGTGAACTTGAATAAAATTAATCCAAACATACTCATTAATAATTCTCTTCATCGCTTTGGTTTTTTTTATTGGTTGAAATATTACATAAATTTGATGTTTTTTTTTGGGAGATAGGTGTGAGGGGTTTACCACCAGACCAACATCATCTTATCACTCCATTACTTTGTTTTTTGTTTTTCGATTAATGAAATTTTTTAGTACTGCTGAAGTTTTATTATTATTATTATTATTATTATTATTATTATTATTATTATTATTATTATATATGTTTTGGCCCACCCTATCAAAAAAAAAATCATGGGTACTCCCCTAATCTCACCGTTGACATGGTGAAACTGTATCACACAAGTTTTTCTCGGTTGGATTTGGGTTGTTGAAGGGGATAAATAAAATGTTTTATGATTTTAATTCAATGATCAAACTCTTACAATATGTTTGGATTGGTGGAATAAGAGAGAAAAGACAGGAAAGGTAAATGAGGAAAGGAAAAGAAAGTGTTTTTAATGATTGTTATTTGGATGGTTATAGATAGAAAAGAAAGGAAAGGAAACCAATCTTATTTGGAGGGGAAAAATAAATGAATAAATTTTATTCTATTTAAGAAAATAACATTCTTTCAACAATATTAATAGGGTTAGTTCTGGGATTAAAAAATCATTACTTCTAGATTCATTTCCCTCATTTTCCTCCAAATTTTGGGTGGTAACTAAATTGGATGAAATAAGAAGAAACTATTCCTAGAAATCCATCCAAATCCTTTCATTTCCTTTCTCTCACATTTCATCAAACCAAACATAGTGTTATGTTTGTGAAGAATTTATAGATGTACGTTCCTACCAAACTAATCAATTCCCTCTTTCTAGAATTTAAAAGAATTCATACCTATCTAAAATGTTAAAATTAACCATAAATATCAGTAAACATTTCTTACATATGGACTACAACTCTCACAACCGGAGAGAGGGATGATCCCCCAAACCGGAAGAAAACTCCCCACACATGCTTGTAAAATGCGCATAGTGGAACTCGAACCCTTGACCACAAGGTGTGGAAGGGAGGTGCACAACCGTCTCTACTAAGAGGTGATGTGCAATTGTGTGTGGGTTTTAAAAGAAACAATTTAATTAAAATAGTTATTATTATTTTGGATAAATTATTAAATTTCAAACTTATATAGCAAGTGTGAGGGAGTAAATGGGTGTATAGAGAAGAATTATTTTAGGGGACTTAAATTAGTTGTTCAAAATTGGTGTCTCAATTTGTGTCTAACCAACCAAATTTGGACATGTGTCTACATTTATAGAAGAAGTTGAAAAAAAAAAATTTAATGTAGAAACATGTCCCAATTTGGTTGGTTAGACACAAATTGGAACACCAATTTTAGACAGCTGATTTGAGTCCTATTTATTGTCGATACATCCACCCTTTTGAAAATTGTGGAAAAAAAAAATTATTCAATTTCAATTTTTTATAATAAATTTCGAGAATTTCTTCTTATTTAATTCGATTTAACAAATAGAGTGAAAATCCAAATGTAGTGCTAGTAGAACCTTTTTATATTTAAATATAGTAAGAATCCAAATCTGAGTAACAGTACTCAAACAAGAATGATGTCCCAAACATCCATTCTTTACTTCATTTTGTTTCAGCTCACAATAATCATCGTCACCCAACCATGCCATAGGTTTTTGGCCCAGGCAGCCGGTGGACGGCAGCAGTTTCTGTTGGAAAATTTATGATAAACACACGTTTTGATAGTGTCTTTTTCATATGATCGGTTTCAAGAAAATGGAAGATCAATATATATTCGAATTCTCTTCCGTGAGAGCATCGAAATGGTATACTCAAACTCACAAAACGATTATTGAGTGAATAAGAAACTGAGTCTCAAAGTGAGCCCATTGTGTAGGGAAAATTGTACATCCCGCATTGCTTAGGGAAATCATTTATATGTAGTATATAAGTGGTTATGTGATATTAGCTTATCAACATGTGTAGCATAAAGGCTCTGTCTTGCGAGCAGGGGGTGCAAATCACGGACCTTGAACCTTCGGTTGCACGACTCATGTGTGGGCGCGTCCTGCGTACATGAATGCCGTACTGATTGGACCGTGACAGTACAACCGACGTGTGAAACACGGGCGTTGATTTCCCTAACTTGCTGTGAACCAGATTGGTTTTGAGCAATACAAACAACAATCTTAAGACAATTTTCTCTTTTACTTTTGTTAACAGTCATTTTTGGCAGGGGTCCAAAGAAGAATTTTCTATCCGAAAGGTACCTGGTAGGACCTAGATCGGGACCGGTACCTAGATACTGGGGATGCTCTACACCATGAACCGGAAAGAAGTCAATACCACGTCTCACAGTCTACCAGGTACCAAGCAAGGCTATACCATGATACCTCCTACCTGGCTCTTAGGTACCATGATACCTCCAACCTGGTTCCTTGGTACCACGATACCTCCTACCTGGTACCTAGGTACCGCGACATCTACCCGGTACCCAAGTATCGCGATATCAGTCCAGAATCTAACCAAAATATGTATCCTACCAGCCAAGTAAGAAGAATGGAACCCGGAAGAGGTACCAGCATGCTAGAACAAGCACCGCGCCAGTAAGCACTCCGGTATACCAGTGTGCCATACCACTGGGATACAGAGTCAGAATTCTCCTTCAAGCAACGTAAAAGAGAAAGTTGACCTCTCTGGTAATTAATGGAGATAATCAACGCCATTAATGAGGGAATCAGTCAACTCCATTAATAGTCATTCACAACTCCATTAATGAGGAAATCAGTCAACTTCATTAATGGTCATTCATAACGCCATTAATGAGAGAATATTCAACTCCTTAAAGGCCAAATCAGTGTATTAATTAACTGAGTCAATGGAGTGGGCAACAAGGATGAACAGATATAAATATAACAAGTCACTCTCCATGAAAGAGGTCGATTCCCCAACATTTCGACTCTCTGACATTCTCTCCAACATTCTCCAACAGCTCTCCTACATCTCCATATCTCCAAGATGTCTCTGATCCTAGATTTCGCCCACTTCTCCACTAGGAATATGAGTTCGCCATCGCCTGTAGTGTAAAAGAGACCCTGCCCAAATTCCCTCTACACCATCATTGTATCGACTGCTATGTATGTCAGTTTTCGCCATGAATGTACCTGTACCAAATGGTACACCTTCAACTGTGACCTACCAGGACTCAGTTTGTATTAATGTAAGCTCTCTGGAGCACCTCTCGTAATATATAAATATAAAGAAGAGTCTTTCTCCTTCCTATGGATACTGCCTGGGGGTTTTTCAGCATTTGATCAATCGTGATGCTTTTTCCCCCTTGGTCAGTCCGACTCTCTACAAAAAGAGTTATCAATCTCCTATCTCTCTTCTTATGAATGCATGTATATGAGCTAGACACCGACCTTGCTGGTCTTAGCTCTCCAGTACCTCTCCTTACATGTTATCCAGATCGAGGGATCATAGAGGGCATCTAGAGAGGTAACCAGGTTCCAGGATAAGGTACCAAGACCGAGTACCAGCATACTGCACCAGATAGGCGGGACGATAGTTCTCCTACCCAGGCACCTATCTCGCCTTCACCTCGTACAAGAACCTAGGTACCTCGAGGTACCTACCGCACCATGCTGTTTCACCTTACCAGAACCATGGTACGAAGTACCTACCACACCCGCTGCGACCTCCGGGGTAACGGGTCGAGGGTGTTGATTGAGATTTTCACCCTGGGTGGATTTTTCTGTTAACAACTTTTTCTCACAATTTTATTTTCTTTTATAAATCTTCTGGTTCGGTTTCTGTTTTGCTTTGCGACATAATTGGTTCTTAAACATCACTGGATTGGGTTAATAAAAAATATTAATCTGTGGAAATTGGGTTTGTTTCGAGACACTAATTTTGGTAAATCGGGCATGTTAACATACATTGGTTTAGAAATCAAGTGTTTTTCAACTGTGTAATTAGGTCTGATACTAGACATGGATTGTGATTTCAATTGTGAAATCTGGAATCAATTATTGATTCACTTATTTGATATCTAATAATTGATATAGTGTTGATTTCGTGATTCTAAAACAATTGTGTTTTGTTTCAGATATTATGGCAGATAAGTCAAACGTGAACTCGAGTGTTCCACTAGAGACTTCGAATGCTAATCCGAGTGTGGGATTAGAAAATTCGGCTGTGAATTCCTTGTTTGTGGGTGAAATGTCTATTGTATTGCCAAGTGTGGCCACACCGACTCCAGCTATCAGCTCATTCATGAGAAACATGCCGGATTCGGTGATGGGCTTGTATGTGAGTCAAGGAAATGTTCTGATGGCAAATCCCTATATGAATTTGGTTCCATTACCAATGAATCATATGGAGAAGCCTAATAAGTTCAATGGACCGAACTTCAAGCGATGGTAGCAAAAGATGCTGCTTTATTTAACCACATTGAACCTAGCCAGGTTCTTGACTGAAGAAGCTCTTAAACCCAATAGTGGTGAAGAATGAGATGTTCATGTATGGAATGCTATAGATGCATAGAACCATTCAGATTTTCTGTGCTGAAATTAAATATTGAACGTGCTATCAGATTCGATGTATAATGTATATTCTTAAAAGAAAACAGCCAAAAAACTGTGGGAGTTGTTAGACCGGAAATACAAGACTAAGGATGTTGGATCCAAAAAGTTTGTTGATGGCCGGTTTCTTGATTACAAGATGGGGGACTCTAAAACAGTTACGAGTCAAGTCCTAGAGCTTTAGGTGATTCTACATGAGATTCATGCCGAAGGGATGACCTTGAGTGAAACCTTTCATGTGGCTGCTATCATTGAGAAGCTACCTCCTTCATGGAAGGAGTTCAAGAACTATCTCAAACACAAGCGAAAGGAGATGAAGATCGATGATCTTATCCTTAAGCTTCGTATTGAAGAAGATCACATGAAGTATGAGAATAAGAATGTTAGACTGCCTGAAGCAAAGACTAATGTCGTGGAGCATGGGCAAAGTTCCAAATCTAAGAAGAACAAGCCTAGAAAGGATCCAAATTGGGTCCAAAGGGAGGAGTCTCCAAGAAGCCAAAACTCCAATGAAAAAGCTTCAACTGTGACCAGCTAGGTCACAAATCTTCTGAGTACAGATTGCCAAAGAAGAAGAAGAACCACGGGGCATATGTGGTTGCTGAGATTTCAAAAGAGGTCTCAGAGATCAATCTTTCTGCAGTTGTGACAGAAGCAAACTTGGTCGGGTCAAACCCGAAGATGTGGTGCTTAGGTACTGGGGCCATACACTATATATGCTCTGACAGGGAGATGTTCAATACATTTGAAGCAGTGGAGAACGGGGAAAAGTTGTATATGGCAACTCAGCCACATCTGATGTGGAGGACGTGGTCAAGTCATTCTCAAGATGACCTCTGGTATAACCCTGAGCTTGAACAATGTGTTGTATGTACCTGAAATCCGTAAGAACTTTGTGTCCTATTCGTTGCTCAATCAACATGGGTTCAAGATGGTGTTTGAATCAAACAAAGTAGTTTTGACTATGCAGGGAACTTATGTGGGTAAGAGATATGTAACTGAAAGACTTTTTAAGCTTAATGTATATGTTGTTAAAAGAACTATCAATAAAGATAAAGCTTCAGTTTTTTTGATTAAGTCTTCCAATTTATGGCATGGTAGAATAGGACACTACTTTGCGTAGACTAATTAACTTAAATCATATTCCTATTTTTAATATTGATCCCAAAAATAAGTGTGAAGTTTGCATTGAAGAAAAACTAACAAGGTCATCATTTCAAACTATTTAAAGGAAATCTGAACCCCTTGATTTAATTCATAGTGATATATGTGATTTAAATTTGTTCAAACAAGAGGTGGAAACAAATATTCCATCACATTTATGGATGATAACACTAATAATGCTATGTATATTTGTTGAAAAGCAAATATGAAGCTATAGAGTTGAGAATCAACTAAACAAGAAAATCAAGGTATTGAGAAGTGACCGAGGTGGTGAGTTTGGATCATCATTTGGTGAATTCTGTGCACAACATGGAATCATACATCAAACCACTGCATTGTATTCCTCTCAGCAAAACAGAGTTGCTGAACGGAAAAATCGTACATTGAAAGAAATGATGAATGCAATGTTGATAAGTTCTAGATTGCCTCAAAACATATGGTGATAAGCTATATTGACTAGCTATTACCTTTTAAATAAGGTACCCCGAAAGAAAGAAGACAAAACCCCATATGAGCTATGGAAAGGAAGAAAGTCATCCTATAAATTCTTACGAATGTGGGGGTGTCTTGCCAAAGTGCTGTACCTACATTTAAGAAGGTGAAAATAAGTCCGAAAACCATTGATTGCATTTTCATTGGATATGCAAATAACAGTAGTGCTTATCGATTTTTGGTGTATAAGTCCGACATCCCAAATACACACAAAAATATGATAAAAGAATCTAGAAATGCATTGTTCTTTGAACATGTATTTCCATGTAAATCCAATGATGAAGTAAGTTCGTCGAAACGAACACATGCGGATAGTTGTGAGGACCAAGAACAAGAAAATGAAGTTGAGGATGAACCTAGACGTAGCAAAAGAGTTAGGACAGAAACATCTTTTGGTCCAGATTTTCTGACCTATTTGCTAGAAGGTGAACCTCGAACTTTTAATGAAGCAGTAAGCTCTTCAGAATGACTCTTATGGAAAGAGGCTATCAATAGTGAATTGATTCCATTATTCAAAATCATACTTGGTAATTAGTGGATCTTCCTCCGGGATGTAAACGGCTATGGTCCAAATGGATTTTCAAGAGAAAAATGAAAGCGGATGGATCAATTGATAATTATAAGGCCCAGACTTGTAATTAAAGGTTACAATCAACGAGAAGACCTAGATTACTTTGATACATATTCTTCTATGACGAGAATAACCTCCATTAGGATGATACTTGCAATCGCAGCTTTGCGAAATCTTGAAGTTCATCAAATGGATGTGAAAACAGCTTTCTTGAATGAAGATCTAGATAAAGAGATCTACATGGAACAACATGAAGGTTTTTTCACTCTAGGACAAATAGAGAAAGTCTGTAAATTGGTAAGTCTTTATACGGTTTAAAGCAAGCACCAAAACAATGGCAAAAGAAATTTGATAATGTTATGATGTCAAATGGATTTAAAATCAATGAATATGACAAATGTGTTTATGTCAAGGACACGGGAAATGACTATGTCATTTTGTGCTTTTACGTTAATAACATGCTTATTGTTGGTAGTGATGATAAAATGATCAAATCTACCAAGGATATTGTTAACAGAAAAATCACTCAGGGAGCGAAATCTCGATTAGCACCCTCACCTACTACCGGTAGCCAATAGCGGGATAGGTACCTTTGGTACCACGATCCTTCCTCGTAATGTAAATAAGAAGCAGTATAGGAAAGGTCGAGGGGATATGAAATAACACTGTTTTATTCAAGAATATTATAACGAAGTTACATGGTATACACTCTTCTCTCGTTTCTCACTCTCTTACACAGGGTGACGGTGGGGAAAACGTATATGTCGACAAGTGGATATTTTCTCCCAATGATCGTCAGTGGACTCTCACGGGCTTCGGAGAATTTCACAAGGGAATTCCACCGGAAACAACTCTCTCTGTCTTTGGCGATCTTCATATTCAGAAAAAAAAAACCTCCTTTTGTTTACCTTTCAATACCGTATATATAGTTCTTCAAAGAATCCCCACGAAATCACGTTCCTTTAATGAGGATTATCGAGTGTCCTTTTTAGGCGTTGAAAGGCATTGTGTGGTGCTAAAGGCGAGAGATTTGATCCCGTTAATTACTGTCGAATCCGAATTCTAATCAAGTCTCATTAATGGCGCTTTATTTTGGTGATGGAGTCAACTTTCCTTCTTCATGGAGCTTGGAGGGAAACTCTGATTCTGAATTCTTTGGTAGGACGAAGTGCTGGTATACCAGTAGGATCTTATTCTGTCTCTTGATGGAGTGGCGCTTGTGTCTTCGCGATCATCTTCGTATTGCTTGGTAGGCTAGGTACTTGTCTTGGGGTGGGGTGGGGGGGGGGGGGGGGGGCTCTGAATATATACATCGAGGTACTAGGTACCAGGTGGAAGTCAAGGTAGTACCAAGGCGGGCATCGGGGTACCGGGTACCTTGACTGATGTCGAGGCACTTGAGGGGCGCTAAGTGTGCGGTCTACCATTGTATTAGTCTTGAGTTGATATCAGGAGCTTCAGTAGGGCGAGGTATGTACCTTCGTTAGCTTGCGGTACTAGTGCTCTATTTGGATAGATAGGTAATCGAGGTACTGGCCTTACCAAGTATCGGATCATCTAGGTAGTGGCATTGACCTTGCTGGTCACCCGGAAGCTAGGACTGACGTCCATCAGATTGATACTAGTTGGAAAATTCTCCTTTGGTCCCTTGCCGAAAATCCCTGTTAACAGATATGTTGAAATCAAGATTTGATATGAAAGATATTAGACCGAATGATGTAATTTTGGGAATGAAAATCTCAAGGACATCAAACGGGCTCATTATAAGTCAGTCACACTATGTAGACATGATTCTTGAGAAATTCAACAAAAATGATTCTGAAATTTCCAGGACACCAGTAGATACAAATATACACATATCCAAAAATAAGGGTGAGAGCGTCTCTCAACTAGAATATTCTAGATTGATAGAAAGTCTGATGTACTTAACAAGTTGTAAAGACTAGACATAGCTAATGCAGTCAGCAAATTAAGTAGAAACACGAGTAATACAGGAGTCGATCACTGGAAAGGAATAGTAAGAGTACTGAAATACTTACGATTTACTCGTAATTATAGACTACATTATACCAAATATCATGTTGTCCTAGAAGGATACACTGATGCAAACTGGATATCTGTTATGAAAGATTCAAAATCAACAAGTAGGTATGTGTTCACACTAGGAGGTGCAGTTGTATCCTGGAAATCCTCCAAACAGATATGTATAGCCAGATCCACCATGGAATCTAAGTATATTGCTTTAGATAAATATGGTGAGATGGCTGAATGGCTACACAAATTCTTAAAGGATATTCCAAGATGGCTAAAGCCTGTGTTGGTGATTTGCATCCACTGTGATAATCAATCATCAATAAGAAGAGTACAGTGCAACATGTATAATGGAAAATCTAGACATATACATTGAAGACATAATACCAGTAGACAACTACTCTTAACTGAATTAATCGTTATTGACCATGTAAAGTCAAAAGGTAACATTACGGATCCGCTAACCAAAGGGTTAAATAGAGTATTAGTTAAAACGTCATCGAGGGGAATGAGACTAAAGCCCGTGAAATAAAAAAAATTGATAAGTTGATACAATGGAAACCCAACCTAGCTGACTGGAGATCCCAAGATCTAAGTTCAATGTGACAACTAAGTTGTAAGACTTAGTTGGATCACTGTGTTGTAAGACTTAGTTGGATCACTGTGGGGTTTACCCTCCAGTCCATTCCTATGATAAAACAGTGATGCCTGTAGGGAAAAAGGTTAAACCATGTTTTTAATGATTCTTATGCGTCGGAATTCCAAGCTATGAAAATATGAGTAAAGTAATGCGGGTTACTCTTAATTAAGAAATCACCTATGTAAGAGAGAAGTCAGGCCGCTTCTAAAAGAGAATAATGAAGGGCTATATTCTCCAGCGACTCTCACAGAACCAAACACATGTTCATAGCCAAAACGAACATAACAATGAGAACCAAATTGGGTCTGGAAGAAGCTCGTGTGAGGTGTGCTATCGTTTACATGAGTGACAGAACAATTCAAGGATTTCATATCTACTGATCATTCAGTAAAGTAAGCATACATTTACCAGGTAAGGTTCAAAGAGTAACACATACTTATCCTATACAGGTTTCGACCGTTTGAAGTTACCAAAAGTCATCTCTTATGCCTCCTAGGTAAATTTCATTCGTGTGTGGGATTGTTGGAAAATTTATGATAAACACACGTTTTGAGAGCGTCTTTTGAGTATGATTGGTTACATGAAAATGGAAGAACAATGTATATTCGAATTCTCTTCCGTGAGAGCATTGAAGTGGTATACTCAAACTCACAAAACGATTAATGGATGAATGAGAAATTGAGTCTCAAAGTAAGCTCATTGTGTAGTGAAAATTGTACATCCCACATTATATGTAGTATATAAGTGGTTGTGTGATATTAGCTTATCAACATGTGTAGCATAGAGGCTCTCTCTCTCTCTCTCTCTCTCTCGCATGGGGGGGGGGGTGCAAATCACAGACCTCAAACCTTCGATTGCACCACTCGTGTGTGGGCACGTCCTGCGTACACGAATGCCGCACAGATTGGACCGTGAGAGTACAACCGACTTTTTACTACTATTTTGAATTTATTTTCCCTAAGTTAGACGTTTTAAATGATGAGGAAAGGTTTATTTCCATTTTGGATTAACGGAAGAGGTAATTTCCGTTTTGAATTAAAGAAATTAATTGAATCAAGGAAAGAGTTAATTTCCATTTTGGATTTTGATACTTATGGGTCGTTTATTTTTTTGTCTGAAGACTGAATAGGAACTGAAATCTGAACTTGAATAACATGTTTGTTTTTTTTTCCCTCACATCTGAATGTATTGTAAACATGTTTGTTTTTTAAAACTAAAATTGTCTGAAACTAAGTAATTTTACATTTATACCCATGTTAAACAATTATACATATAACATGGAATTAAAACAATTCAAAAATAATAAGTATATATGAACACATATGATCATGATCTTCTTTGATTACAAATAAACTTCATTTTGACTAAGAAAAGATATTTTTTTTTTCAAAAAAATAAAAATGACAGCAGGAAAACTCACTTAAAACACTCTAAAAAAATAATATATAAATACATCACCCTAATATTATAATAAAGTATTGATATTAAACACTAATATGAGAAGTGATTAAGGTTCTTTTTTATTTTTAAAGCTATTTAAAATAAGCAATATAATAAAATAAATATTTATATACCATATATAATTATGATGAAATTGAAAATATGTTATATATGGGGGATAGTATCGGAAGAAAAGATTTTGGATTGCATTTAATGCAATTTAGTGATTTGCAATTTAGTGAAAAGTCTAGATTTTTTACTTTTTTTTAAGTTGTTTTTTGGTATTTTTAAGTTGTTTGACTACTTAAAAAAACAAACAAAACAACTTAATAATTATGATTCAGACCCATTAAGTTTGAAGTGGAAAAAACAAATGACCCCTTACTTGATCACTAAGTAATCAGAATCAGTGATTAATTAGGAATAGATCTTTTGGAAGATTATTCTTTAATTAATTTCCTTATCATTAAAACAGTGATTAGCAAGTATTTCCTATATCAATCCTACAGATGAGGTTTTCTATAAAAACCCTAGTCTATTCCTTATTATTCACATTCTGAAAAACACGAAATTTAGAGAAAATAAAATTCTCTCTTCTTGTTCTTTTCTTTCTGTGTTTGGTAAGTTTGAATTCAATTTGAGTTCGTTGAGAGTGGTTTGTGTTCTGCACATTCGCTGTTTAAATCGTTGTATCCTGGGAGGCAATTGTCATAGATATACGGTGTTAGCCGGCGAAATTGTCTTAAGGACACTATGTAAAACACGGGCCTCGATTTCCCTAACGTGTTGTTTCTGTTCAAAGTTTTTTCTGCCTTCTGTCGATTCAAACCAGATTTTTTTTGAGCAATTCAAACAATAGTTTCTCCAAAGAAACATAGGCATACCGGCCTTGCACATGCAGCTCCTTAACATTGACTGTGTCATCATCTTTGACTGGACAGATTTCGGCAAATCCAATCTATCGTTGTCGGATGGAAAATGCAGTAATGACAAAGTTGACTGCATTGAACACTCTGCCGAGTATGATGTCCTGTCCAAAAGGATTCGTCCTTTCACGGTCCAAACAAATGTCTGGTGCTCCGCAAGCGTTGTGACTTCTGACGGCAGTCTGACCCAGGCCGGTGGGTTCAATGACAGTGAGCATAGGGTCAGAATATTCAAGGCTTGCAAGAGTACTACCGATAACTGTGATTGGGTGGAAGTTGAAAACGCACTGGTAGCTAAAAGATGGTACACTACCAATCATATTCTTCCAAACGGTAGACAGATAGTTATTGGCGGGAGAGGGCAATTTAACTACAAGTTTCTTTCGAAAAACGGAGCCCCAAATCTGTACAACTTGCCGTCTGGATGACAAAATGGGTCACGATTTGAGTTGCAAAATCCGGCCACCATACCCAGAATGTACCATTCCACAACAATTTTGCTTCGCGACGACTGCGTACTTGTTGGTGGAAGCAATCCACATGAAGAATATAAATTCAAATGAGTGCTTTACCCAACTGAGCTAAGCTTGGAAGCATTTTCTTCGGCTTATCTAGATCCAGAAAACTCAAGCTTGCGCCTGAAAATCGTCCTTCCGTCCGCCCAAGTCAAGCTCAAGTATAAACAGAATCTGGTGGTGAGGTTCACGGTGGCAGGAACTATCGCGCTAGATAAGGTGTCGGGGACAATAATGGGGCCGTCTTTCACTACACATTCATTCTCGATGAATCAGAGGTTGCTCGTACTTGGAAGCGAGGTGATGAGTCTGGGGAAGAATACGTACATGGTCTAGGTGACAACACCTGGGTCAGGTAATCTCGCACCACTAGGAAATTAGGTTCATCAAGATATTCCAAGCGAGAGGATTTGGGTAAATTTGGGTTTATAGTATTATGCACTCGAAGATGTTACCTTAAAGGTTGATATTGACCATGTTAAAAAGCAGGGTTGAAATTGACCATATTGATGTTTTTTTGTGAAATCTTTGATGAAGAATTTCTGAATAAGTATGCAGCAAAATTAATTCTAAAGGCAAATTTGTTTTTATTTGTTTTACTTTTATTTTATCTTTAAATATACTTTTTTATTTTGTTTTTCAGTATTATAAATCAAAATGTTGACTTAAAAAATAGGTAGGAGGCTTAGAGGCCTGTTACCCCTGTCAAATGAGATTGCAGTATTATACTGAAGGCAAATGAGTACATAACTACATAAGTAACCAACTAACCATCACCATTTGGAACTTTTTAGAGGCCTGTTACCCCTGTCCGTCCTTTTCCTTTTTCTTCTGTTTGTTACACTATCACTCCCTGACTCAATAGGCTCTCATGTTCCCTACCTGTTCTTTTTCTTTTTCCTTCTTTTCCTTCACTATGAATACAAGGATCTTCTTGAGGGTTCTGGGGAGGACGGCTGGCATTATTAATTTGTACACAAATCTAACAGTGTCCCCATACTTATGCTGCCCATAATAGCATAATTACCCCAAATTCTCCATCTTTAATAGCCAATGCCGAAAAGACGGTTCCTCTGATTTTCCTCATATCAAATTTACAATCTTCACTATTAGCAGTGAAATAATGTCGCACAGGTCTCTCGAGTTCTACCACTGTTTGTTGGTCATCATAGATGCGCAAATAATCCGTTCGTCACAAGCAATGTATGCCTTTCGATTGACATCCAAAACAATCGTTGGAGGCTTATATATGAAGACTAATGCGTCTAATATATAAAATTTTCGATGTTCTGCCCATGATTGGATTTTCGACAACCTACACCAGCCATCCCGACCCCAACAACATGAAATGTTGTCGAAACGTCCGACACCAACAATATAATGCATATAAAAATGGCTAAATATGCATTGACAAACGATAAAGGGAAGTTTCTACCGTTCCGCCTTTTTGGCTTCTGTAAAAGCAAATCACTATCAAGCTGAGCACCGGATGTTAGGATTTGGCGGATTGTATTCCCATGTACACCAAACGTATTCAATTGATGCGAAAGTGGACAACCAGATTCGGATGATTGTGATTCAGGTGGCATTGGAAAGAAGAGTTTGAGACGAAGCTAACTGAGAAAACGGCGCCAGAATCCGGTCTCAAATGCGCTCGTATGTGCCGCCAGAAGATTGCTGTGCACAATTAAGTTTTACCGTTTAGAATTCCCAAAGTACTATTCACCAAGTCCAAGACCACTACAAGACATTTTGTACACTTACCGAGATGGGTCCAATACTACCGCTTTTAAGTAGCTGTCATAAAACATTATGAAACTCTCCCCATGGAGGCAAAGAAGGTTTATCTGCGAGGTGAGTTCCTTGAAGATTGTACCTTAAAGGCTTAAAGGTTAATATTGACCATATTGACGTTTCATATTATGAAATCTTTGATGAAAGAATTTCTGAATATTTATGCAGCAAAATTAATTCTAGAGGTAAATTTGTTTTAATTGTTTTCCTTTTAATTATACTTTTTTATTTCATTATACAGCATTACAAGTCAAAATGTTGGCCTAAAAAATAGTCAGGAGGCAAATAAGTACATGTGTAACCAACTAACCATCAACACTTGGAATTTGCAACTATATTCTGCCACAAGTCTACGATTTAGAATAATGTGTTAATTAGTTACATTATAATTAATTGTAGACTGTTTTTGCTTTTTTCAATATAGGAGTTGGTAAGAATCGTGTCCAAATCTATGATTGCACAATTAAGTGGCAGTGACAACCGACAAGTTGGTCATGTATTTGGTTAAAAAATTCAATCATCCTTAAATATCGATAAATAAATGAAAATTACTGGATCCATCATGAGTTGAGTTGTACAAACAGAGAACGATTTCATATGGCCGGCCTATGTTAAGAGAATGATTAAAGTTTGAATTCTGTTGGTCCTTGTATGCCAAACCGGCCTATGTTAAGCTCTTTCAGTAGCACAACAAATTTGTGGAACTGCAGCCTTATAAAGACAGCAATCCGGTCTTCCATTAGTAGATAGTATCTTCACTTTTAAAGGTTTCTGTAAGGTGCAACACTGAAAGCTCAGCTAGCAGCAGCAGAAAAATGCTTCCAAGTAGCATGATCTCCATTATATAATACAACCGGGAACCATAACAGCTTCTCTGGGAGAATAATCAATTCACAACAAAGACTTCAGCTCAACAACAGAAAACTGAAGAGAAATACAGCCATTGGCGGTTGATAGCAATCCACAAATTTAGATTGCACCAATAGATAAAACAGCAGCAACAATTTTGGTAGACAAACAATCCCTGTATGAATTTTTACCCCATTATGACATCAGTTAAAAAATGTTGTATGGAGATATAAGTTTGAACATGATTGCTTTATGATACAAGTTTAATACTTACTATCAAGAGTGCAGATGTGTATTTCAAGTAATATATATGCTCTAGAATCAATGTTAGGAGAACGCCTGATTGAGTTCGTAGAATATCCTAGGCTGGCCTAACCAATTTGAAGCCTACTGCAATTGAGGTGGTAGAGCTTGGCTCAAGCTTGATATCAGCTACATTACAACAACAGAGAAGGTAATAGGAATAGATTCCAGCACTTGACACTTGACAGTAATAGTAATAACTACATAGCATAACCATTCTCATTTCAACAGATATTAAAATACTGGTAGAAATTTACTATGCAGACAAGCTTTTTAGCTAGTGTTATTTCTAAAATTACAATTGAATGAGAATTATAGAAATAAGTACTTTACTTACATTATTTCTCAATAGATAAAGTCTTACATGGAGTAGATACATAAAATGGCGAGGGCATACAGAAAATAGAGGCAAATTAGAGTCAATTAACGCTTGATGTCAATCATAGCAAACAATTTTTTGTTCCAATCACTACACATAAGAGGCAAGAAGTATGGTGTAAATTAGTAAAACATATAACAATCAATTGTTGTAATCATCTTCTTGAGTAATTGTAGATGATAAATCTACGTTTAGTGTTTAGTGCTTATTGATGTTAGTCTCCAACCGTCTATCACAGAAAAAGTGGAAATGTGTAGTAGAAGAAGCCAACAACAGTAGTTAAATTAATCAAACAGAAATGAAATAGAAATATCGTATAAAATTTTAGAGGTCAAGTGGGGTTGAATAAGTTTGCAATAAATTCCAGAAACATAAGACTTGAGTAGAAAACGTTTTGTACCTCCAAAATCAGTCTCCAACTAGTCCACTCGTTACTAAGATGAATCGGGCATCTGAAAATCATAAAATAACAAGTATAAATAGATTAAAAAAAATGACAATTGAAAATTAGATAAGTGCAATCACAATCACATTCTATGCTTGGACATATTTCTAATTCTTTCTTTACAAACATTTAAGAAAATGCTTAGTATATGTTGTCCGCATAAATATTTCTCTAAGTTACTTAAGGATTAATTAACAAACTGAAAATTAAAAGAAATATATGACCAGGTATAGCCAAGGCGACAGTAGCGGATTATGCTGGGGTTGGAATCTGCTCAAGTTCAACTAGTTTTTGGGATCTTTCGTGGGCTTGCACAAACATTCATAGTCCAATTTACCACTTGAAAGAAAAGGTGTTTGATCTCAGCTGCTCTTTGCTGTCATACCAAAGTATGCAGTTGCAGCAGCTCTTTTACTAGCAGGCCAACGTGTTTGGATCTACAACCAGACCTTGCAGCCTCCTCGTAATTCTGCAGCAAAACTATGACCAAAATTGGGGTTTTATTTTCCATTAAAAGCAGATAGTTTCAGTACAAAAATGAAACACCAATATTCCAGCATATACAATCCACCTGAGGTCAGCCAGCCATAGCAGCAAACATCTCTAAGTAGCATGATCAGGTGTTGAACGCAGAAGCACAAGAACTTGTCCGAAGAAGAACACTACATAAACAAAAGCTAGCAAGAGATGATTGCAACTTCAATTAAAGTAGCAGCAAACTCAAATCAACCATATTCAAAGATTAAGACCAATGATGAAACACTGGTTACGAAAAAAATATCAACCAAAAGATATAGAATCCTTGATAAAAAAAAAAATAAAAAAAAAAGACTAGTAAAGTATCTTCACCAAGACTCAAAGAAATTAGCAAAGCTGCTGTATTACTTTCTTGAGGAACTTAATTTCTTTCAACTGCTCAGATTGGTTTTCTAGTAATAATGTATTTGAGAAGAAAAAATGTTAAAACAACTGAAGGGAAAACGATGAGTATAATGCATACATATCTCCTGCATATGGATGTCTTAAAATTTCGCTACGGAGGTTCCTCATATCTCTTTGTATGGATTTCTTAAATGAGTCAGAGTTCGTTGAAAAGAGCTGAAGCGAAAAATTATTCCCTGCTACGAATCTGGATGAGAGGCCTTGGGGATTGTGAGATTCCTCCCTGTTAATAAACCAACGGCACACCATAATCTCATAAAATTTCCAAGGAAAATAGCACCATAGACATCTGTAAACATTAAACATTGCAGTCTGTAGATGCCATCAGCACTTTGCAGTTTTATTCAAGCAAACAGTCAAAATCAGCCATATCTTATCAATCCGAAGTTATAGCCAGTATTTAACTCCTCAGCACAGCAATGGAGAGCATAAAGGCAATATATCATGTTATCTATTTTCTTTAAGAGCAAACTGGCCATTCAGATAGTGAAAGCAAACAATTACTTGAGTCAACTAGTATTCTTACATTTATAGCTGGAAGAGTTCCTGGTTCTATTGCAGCCGACATATCAGTCCTTGACAACAAGCTATTCTACGTTGTAGAATGCAATGAAGCAATTTTTTGCATGCTAACATGCCCATCTCCTCAATGTACAGAACATTTGACACTAATCAACTTTATCCAGCATCTGTACATAGAAACAACAGTAGACAAATGCAGTTAAATTTCATTTACAAGATACTCATGAGTTCAACTTATCAACCAAAATGAAACATAGAAAATTACTTATCACATGTATTCAATAGTTTTGCATGCTAACATGACCATCTCCTCAAAGTACAGAACATTTTGATGCTAATCCACTTGAACCACTATCTGTACGTACATCTAAACAGTAGAGAAATGCAGTAAAAATTCAGTAACAAGATACTCATGAATTCAACTTAAGTTATGTTTGGAATTGCTTTACTTATGGAATAATCAGTTTATAGCTTAACTAAAACAATAATCAACTTACCAAATAAGTTGATAGGTGTTTGGTAAATTGGTTTTATAAATAATCAACTTGAGAAAAAAATTAAGGAAAATGTGTTTGGCAAACTTTAATTGATTATGGAAAATTACTAAATTGGACATGAATGCTAAAATCTAATATATTTGAAGTGTTTTTTGTTCATTTTTTCCGGTTTTTTTTGTTCATTTTTTCCAAAAAAAAATTTTCCTTTTTATCTCTTTTTCCCAGCTTTTTTTTTCTTTTTATCAACTGGTTCTATGTATTTTAAGGTTTCTAGACTTTCCAAATTAATAAAAAAATATTTTTAAATTTAAAAAATGAACTGAGTTGACTCGTACTGAGTCAACTCGTTCCTTCTAGATCTACATCTGAAACATGGCATCCCTCCTCCGTCAACCTCTCCGATTCCGCCTCCTTCTGCCGATCCACCAGATTCTCGTCCCCGAGCGCGTCGCCAGCCTCCGTCACATGGCCGCCGACCTATTCTCTCGTAGCCAAGTTCTCGCGATTGAAATCGCTAACATTCCATCCCAAACCCAGTCGCAAAAATGGAGGAGGTTTCCTCCTCCTCCATCGCCAGATAATAACCGGCCTCTTCGACGCCAGATAATAACCGACCTCTTCGACGCCAGAAAAGCCGGTTATGATCCGGCGATGGAGAAGGAGGAAGCCTCCTCCATTTTCGCGAAGGAATCGCGAGATTCTGGCGACTGGTCATATTGTCATAAAGTCGACAACGGAGAAAGGCGAAGGAGGGCGGAGAAGGGCGGGAGTCGAAGTCATCCGGCGAAGGGTCACTGTTGCCGGCATAGATTTTTTTTATTAAAATATTATATTTATATTTTTTTAGTTTAAAAATAATTTTGACAGTTTGAAAAAAAAAATGATAAATATTATAAAAATAAAAATTTTGATATATAAAGGTCATTGTTGTCTTTTAATATAAAAAATAAGGATAATATGGAAATTTTACAAGTTTTGAAATTGCTTCTCCGATAAACAACTTTAAAAAGCAACCATCTACCAGCTTCTCAAAAGCTAATTATTAGAGGAGTAAATTATGAAATAAGTGGATTATGAGATGTTTACCAAATACCTCAAGAGTCCTAGATTATGAAATAAGTAATTATTTTATAAGTTTAAGCAACCTCAAACATAGCCTTAATCAACCATAAATGAAACAGAAAATTACTAATTACCTATAATCAAAATTTTTGTATATCAATCTGAGCATCTATAGAGTTCCAAAAATCGGGATTGATAAGTTGAATCATATCGACATAGTATCTGATGAGCAAAATGCACATAAGTTGGTGAGTCTTTCGATTTAAGACAAAAGAGCAATTCCAAAACACTTAACAGAGTATTAAAACAGATCATTAAAGCAATAAAAAAAAAAGTTTACTGTTTATCATGGAAATGTAACTAACTGTTTTGATGTTATAAATCAACATAACTGAAATAGAAGATAAAGAATGAACGAGCTAATTTCTGGATGCTTCCTCTGGATCATAGATGTATTTGTTATCTATCTCAACGTAAGGGATGTCGGTTATCTTGGACCATTCTTTTCCTTTATCTCTTTTGCATGCTTCTTTCAGCAAAGGGCAATCATTGATATATAATTGCAACAGTGAAGACGGCAGACTTGGAAGGGATGTGAGCTCTGGGAAACCATTGATCTTGAAGCAATCGAGAGAGGGGAGCTGTTCAAAATCCTTTAAAGGCAGATATTTCAGTTTTGGGAAATTTTCAATCCGCAACCAAGTTAGAGTGCGAGGTAAAGTAAGTGTCATGTCCTCCACTCGTAAAGACTCTCCGTCCGGCTCTCCAGAAATGTGGAGGTATGTGAGAGAGGTGAGATTGTGCAACCCCCATTTCATGAGCGGTTGATATTGTTTGAGACCGTGAATTGTAAGCTCGGCAAATTTGGTGGGCAGACCATCTTCTGACAAGGACATATTTGGACAGTCGATAATTGTTAAATCTTGAAAAGAGGAGAGAGTGTGTATTCCGCTGGGCAGAGCTTCTAGCTTGTCACATCCTTGGAGCCAAACTTTTAAATTACTGTCGGGGAACCCTCCTTTCGGAAAGGAAGCAAAACCTCGACAATATGTCATATCGATGCTACGAAGACTGCTGAGAGTTTCTAGGCCCTCCGGAAGGGATTTGAGATTATCACATCCAGTTACATCGATATTGTAAAGAGCCTTATTATCATGAAATTCCTCAACTATTGACTCTAGTTTATCACAGTCCTCAATATTTAGAGTTTCAAGAGTCTCAGGTAACTGGCCGTTTGGTAATATGTTTATGAGCTCTGAACAATTTTCAATGCTGAGATGTTTGAGAGCCACGGGTAATTGACCAGTGGACGACAAGGTTGTGAGATTTGAACAACTCGAAATTTCAAGACTTGTGAGTGCAGTCGATAATCGGTCTATTGATGGCAAGCACTTCAAAGATGGACAGTTGTCTATATGCAAGTCAACTAGATGAGATGTGTCGGCATTTACTTTCCCTTGGGAAGTAAAAATGCTGGGAACCGAAACTTCTTCAAAAAGTGTATAATTGTCAAAGATAACGAGGTACAATTATCCTCGTCATCACCCAACAAACATTGAAATTTCTCACAATTAATAACATCAAGCTTCTTTAAGGATTGAGGTATTTGTCCTCTGAAAATGAAATTTAGAGAATCACAACCATCAATTCTCAATTCTTCCAGATGAGTATTCTTCTGTTTAATATGCTCAAGTAAAGTTGTGAGGTTGTTGCACTTTTTAAGATGAAGCTCTCTAAGGGATGTGAGACTATGCAACCCTTGAAGTGACTTCTCAAGGAAAATGCCATTCTGCCATAATTCAACGAGCTCTTCACAACCCTCAATCTTTAGACTTTCAACTTTCTTAAATTCTTGCCTTGGCCAATCACCAAAATCTGAAATATTTGAATGACTTACAGATTCTAATGACTTGAAATCGGCTGAATTACTGCATACAATCTTCTTGCATTCATCAAGCTCCAGTTCGCAAAGCTTTGGGATATTTGATAATGAAACCACCAGCTGTTCACATCCGCGGATCACAAGCTTCTTCAGAGAAGTGAGATTGTTGGGTAATCTTTCACAGAGTTTGGGGCAGTTTACAATGGAAAGCTCTTGGAGATTAGGAAAGCTCTCATTTTCTTTGACAGGGTTCCAAAACTCCCAATCTTCTAAATTTGTAAAACAGAGAGTCTCCAAAGATAGAAAAGGTTTTGACCAACCATCTCCATAAAACTCAGAACCCAAGTATTTTATTCCCTTCATACCTGTGATAGTGAGATTCTTAAGGGAACTTAATAGCCCAAATGAAGGTAAGATTTTGCATTTCTCACAATCTTCCAATTCTAGGACTGTCATCTTAATGAATGAACTATCTCCAACCCAAGAAGAAAATTGTGTACCCCCAAAATTTCTTATTGTGAGCTTTTCTATGTTTTGATGAGGTCGAAGCATATCAAGTACATTTTTATCTACTTCCTCATCCCCTGATTCTACTTCTTCAACCGGTGATTCTTCAAACCTAGATCCCCATTCTAGTAAAAGAACTTTAAGTTCTTCCTTACCTCTTAATATGAATTCTATTGTGTCTTCAAGAACAATCACATTTTCTAATCTGGAAATGTGAAGTTCTCCACAAATAAACTTTAACTGCTTCAAATCTTTCAAACTGGATCCAGAATCTTTACCCACAATAAAATTAGATAAAATTCGGAGATGTTCCCATTTTCTTACTCCCATTGGCATCTCCTTTATTGAAGAAGCGCCTAAGATATCAAGATGACGTAACTTAATTAAATTCCCCAAACTACAAGGCCACTTTAAGAATTTATAACAATTTCTCAATATCAAAGTTTGCAAGTTGCACATTAAGTTTATCGACTCAGGCAAACTTATGATTTCACTATTAGATAGGTTGAGGTACCTCAGAAGTCTCAAGCAACCAATTGAATCTGGTAGTGCAATGATAGAGTGAGTTTGTATCGATAACACCCTCAATTTTTTGAACCTCGATATCAAATCATAAACGACAGTATGGCTAACATAAGAGGTCGAAACCGATTCATTTGGTATTGACAAGTGCGTCCTTAAGTGCTCAGCAACATTGAAGACTTCAAATTTTCTTTTGTGATTGCATGTATGACATATATATGAAGCATAACGAGTCTTTTCGGATATATTTGATCGATTATTGAAGCCTAGTTCATCCTCCAATCTAAAACTTAGTTTTCCAGAGATCTTTTGGGCCAGATCATTAATAAGGTCATGCATGACATATTTAGAACGATTGCTACTTGATATTTGAAAAATTGACCTTGAAAATAGATCTTGAAAATACTTGCCTCCCAAATCTTCCAATTGCTCATTGTCACCTAATTGTTGAATCAAGCCTTCTGCCATCCATAAAAGGACGAGTTCCTTTTCTTCAAATTCATAATCTTTTGGAAGTATCGCACAATAAGCAAAACACATTTTTAAATGTGAAGGAAGATGGTGGTAACTTATTAGCAAGGCGGTAGGGATCTCGTTTTCTTCTTGTGATTGCCACAGTGTGCTATTCAATATGTCTAACCACTTTTCTCTTCTCTCAGATCGTAAAAGGCCACCGAGAGTCTTCGCTACAAGTGGCACACCTTTGCACTTTTCAATGACTTTTTGACGGATTAATTCGCTAGGGTCTGCACCCATGACTTCTTTATCAAACGCATGCTTTTCAAACAATGACCAACAATCATCGTCTGAAAGTATCATTAATCTATGACATTCATTGGAACGTCCCATTGTTAAGGCAACACCTACATGACGAGTCGTCACAATGATCTTACTCCCATGAGCTCCAACCATAAAGGGTGACCTCAGTATTTCCCACTTGCTATAGTCTTCACTCCAAACATCATCTAGGACAAACAAGAATTTGCTTCCTGCTACTTTCTCCTTGAGTTGTTTTTGCACCGCATCTAAATTCTTCAAATCGCTAGCACAGCCAGTGATGGATTCAAGAATGGCCATGGAGATTCTCATAACATCAAAATCGTCAGAGACACAAACCCATGCTTTTGGGTTGAAATCTTTCACCGTCTTGTCATTATACACTTCTCTAGCCAACGTTGTTCTACCGACTCCACCCATGGCCACAATGGATATTACACCAAAGTTGTCATCACTTGGTTTATCCGTCAACACCATTTTAAGTATTTTGGCTTTGTCTTCATCTCTTCCAAAAACAGCAAGTTCGGTTTGCAAACTTGAAGTGGGTGGCCTTTGCCATGAAGCAGTGGATCTCCCTCCCGCAATCTCAACCAACCCAAGTTCAGTTTTTTGTTTGCAAAGAACGTCTAACCGGCTAGTAATTTCATCGATCTTGGAGCGCATACTGAAATCGGACCATAAAGCACTCGGAGTAAAACCAATGCAACAAGCAGGAACGAGTTTCCGAGCTCTGCTAGTGCTTGCCCGATACTCCTCTACCTTCAACTTTCTTCTCAAAGCTTCAGTTGCATACTCATCCAAGATGTCCTCCGCGTCATAAGCCAAATCTTGGAGCTCGTCCAGCCAAATCTTCACAGCTCCATTCTTCAGCTGCTTCTCCTCAGCGTCGATTAGCAGTGCCTCGATCATCTTCAATGTTTTTTCCAATTTTTTGAGCTTTGAACGTACACCCTCTTGAGTAGCAAAGTTGAGTAGTTCAGGAGACATCAATTTTTCGAACAACACAGGAAGGACAGCAGAAAGAATGAGCTCTGCCATTGGAAATGAAATTGAAAACGATGAGAGAAAGCAAGAACTCAGACTGGTTTGGTTTTCTGGTAGAATTCACTTTCACAAAATTGATAATTGAAGAGTGCTTCAGGAGTGCTTCAGGAATGCTTCTATTATCGTATTGATCTTTCCAAAGCAGCGTGGACTCCTTATTATGCAAATGGCTGGCCACCTAATAAAAATTAAAAAAAAAAAAAACAAAACAAAATAATAAAAAAATTAAATTTAAAGGGAGAGATCCAATCTATTAAAAAAAAATTAAACTTAAAAGAAAAAAGAAATTGATTAGGTGGACCTACACCTAATAAAAAAAATAAATTGATAATCGAAGATAGAAGAGTGCTTATATTATCTTATTGATTTTTCCAAAACCACGTGAACTCCATTACCAAGGTTTAAATGTGATTTAATTTTCCACCACGATTATTAAATTTTCTCCATTTCTTATCCTGCTTTTACTAAAGACAGGAGTGTTTCACTTCTCTTTTTTATTTTTCCAAAACCGTGTGGACTCCACTCCATAACCATGGCTAAAATCTGATAGAATTTAATTTCCACAATTATTGGTGTTGTTGTTAACTCCACCACAATTATTGAATTTTCTCCATGACATAGACAAATCCTTCTTGTAAATTTCTATGGAATTATAATGGGTGTGGTTACTTGCAATTTTATGAATCATCAAGTCAATATCTCCGTGGAAAATTTTGGCTCATCAGTTCACATTACAAAAACTGATTTGCATGAAATATTTTGCTCTGTTCTTACAGATAATGATTATTCTCCTAAGTAAATATAAATTAAAAAAATATTGGCAGAATTTCACATAAACCCTATCTTTTTGGTGATTTGTCACATTTATAAATGTCTTTTCAAATTCATCACTTTAATCTTAACTTTTTCCAAAACTCATCACTTTAGTCCATTTGACAAAATATGTGAAAGTCGACTATTTTAAAACTTATGAAAGTAGATTTTTATCCTTATTACTATTTAATTTAGTTAAAATAATTATATTAGCTTTAAATTAAAATGAAAAATGATAAAATTCTCAAAAATAAAATCTTAAATAAATATATTATAAAAAAATCTTAAATTAATAAAAATAATAAAATCCATTAAATTTTTTTTTTGTATTTTTGTCATAATGAATATTTATTAGCTAAAATGATTATCTTAGTTTTAAATGATTTTTTTTTGTAAACTATTTATTTAAGATTTTATTATTGAGAATTTATTTTTTTTTCATTTTAATTTAAAGCTAAGATAATCTTTTAGCTAAATAAAAATCCATTATAAAAAAATACAAAATAAGAAAAAATGAAAGGATTTTTTAATTATTTATTTAAGTTTTTTTGTAATATATTTATTTAAGATTTTATTATTGAGAATTTTATTGTTTTTCTTTTTAATTTAAAACTAGGATAATCATTTTAGTCAAATTAAATAGTAATAAAGGTAAAAATATATTTTTACAGGTTTTAAAATAGTTGACTTTCATATATTTGGTCAAATCGACTAAAGTGATGAGTTTTAGAAAAAGTTAGGACTAAAATGATGAATTTAGAAAGACATTTATAAAGATGACAAATCACCAAAAAGGTAGGATTTATGTGAAATTCTGTCAAAAATGTTTGATGTTTGTAAAATATGTACGGATAACATTCTAAAAACAGAAGAAACAAATAAGCATCAATAAAGCATAAATTATTGTTATTATAGGCAAAAAAAAAATAATCTAAAAACATTTTAAATTTTAGTATGTTATAATCAAGTACATTGAATGAAATTCCTACCTCTACTTTTACTAAAATGTGGGGATAAGATTCTAAAAACAGAATAAAAAAAATTTAGACCAGTCTCAACTTTAGTAATTAAGCTATTTTACACAATTCATGAATATATTAGTCCATACACTCTGATACCATGTTTATAATCGACATATCAAAAGGTTAAGCCGATAGAAAAAGTTTAATAATAGTATTTAAATAAATATTTCAAAAAAACAAATAGTATTTAAGTACTACTGTCCAATGTGACATGGTGTTAAATGATGCTCATTTAGTCTGATAATGTCTCAGGTTTGACTTGACGTACTACAGATTGTATGAGTAAATAGGGGTTTATGACACTTTTTTGAGTTAGTGTTGCACGAGGGGCATAACTTTAATAACTTATGTTTAATAGGCACCAAAGTAAGTAATTTCTAAAAATACCCTTACTTTACACAAATTTTATTATTTTTTTTTACTTTAACTTTTCTCTTACTTTTCTCTGTATAGTTATATTCCTAATTTAAACAAAACCAACTTCATAACATTATCGATGCATCTTCAGTGGATTAGTTTAGTGGCGCTACACTAACGCACTACTCGGGGGGGGGGTAGGGGCTTGACCCAAATTGGGTTTTGGTTTTGAATTTTCCATTGTTAAGGTTGTTGAGGGTTGTGATTTTCGAGTGGGGAAGATGATGAAGAGTAACTTAGTTCTGAAGACTTTTGTATGTTGTCCTAGACTTTTGTAAGTTGTCCTAGACTTTTGTGTGTTGTCCGAGACATTTGTATGCTGTCTAAGACTTTGTGATTGTGTGTCTGAGACTTTGTGTTTGTGTTCCGAGACTTTTGTATACTGTTCGAGACTTTTGTATGCTGTTCGAGACTTTTTATATGTTGTCTGAGACTTTTGTATGTTGTCCGAGATTTTGTGTTTGTGTGTCGAGACTTTTGTATGTTGTCTGAGACTTTGTGATTGTTTTTCAAGACTTATGGGTTGTTGTTCTGTGCTCCTCTGTTTCTGTTCGGTTCATTTTCTCCAACACAGAATCCCCAATTCGAAACCCTTCGTTTTCAGAGAAAGTTACATACTTCGTTTTTTCAAAGAAATCAAAAGTCGCTATTGTATTTCGTCGTGGTCAGTGTACGTGTGTCCACCATCGTCGTCGGTGTATGTATGTTCGCCGATTCGTCAGTTCCACCTTCGTTGATGGAGGTCCTCCATTGATAGAGGATTTTGAAACAAAAAAAAAAAAACCAAAATGGTGAAGAAGGTTACTGTGGGAGCATTTTTGTCCATTCACCATAATAATATCTTTTAAACATAAGCTATTCAAATAGAGACAATGTTGAAAAACGCGTCACAAAAAGTGCAATTTAATTTTTGGACTCTAGTGTTATATATATATATATATATATATATATATATATATATATATATATATATATATATATATAAACAAAGAGTTATTGGCACAAATGTCCCCTAAAATATACTCGAATACATATGATGGCCCTTAAATGTTTTTTTTTTAGACATTAGACCCCATGATCTTTGACTTATAGGCAAAATATGAAGGAATGGTAACGGAACCCGCTTTTCGTCCATTTTCTCGTCATGTGCGTCTCACGTGTGTTTTTAAGTAAGGCCAAAATTGGAATAACTTTTTTTTTTTAAAAAAAGTTCTCCACCTAGTAAAAAAAAATTAATAAGAAAACAAAAAATAAATTAAATTTTAGGGTGTTGATATTGACACTCATAAAACTTATTAGTACACTCATATTTTATTAAAAAAATTAATTATAAAAATATCCCAATAAAAATTTACTAATAAGGACAAATTACTTTAATTAAAAATAAACCAAATAATATTTACACTTATTAATTACACATATATCTTCAACTATATTTCTTTATTAAAAAACTTACCTTAAAAAAAAGACTTATGATAAATCTTAATATATGATAAACCCTAATTTTTATGATAAACCATAATTAAATTCTAATTTTATTTCAAGTATCAAACTTTCTCATCATCACAAGGTTATCATATTGTTTTTGTCTTTCTTTTATGTATAGTAATGAACTCTATCAATAAACAAAATATTATTTTTAACGATAGCTGTAGATATAACAAGTTTTTTTTTTTTAAGATAGTCGTAGATATTATTAAGTTTTTTTTTAATTTTAAGTTTTTTTTTTTTAAGATAGTCGTATATATCATTAGATATTGACAACTCATATACCGCATCATTTGAGCATGAATTTGGACAGCTTAACATTACTCGACAATTAATCAAATTAAACTAGCTAGACTTTTTAAATAATATAGTATATATGAACCATTTTGTGGGATTGTATTCAAACCGTATATACTAGTTTGGTGAAAGAGAAAAGAGTAGAGTTTTCTAAATAACAGGCTAAAATATTATTAATAGTAGGAATTGTTCTGACCCTTGATAGTCAATTGAATCAATGATCAAAGGCATCCAACTTGCATCATATTTAAGATAAAAGTTGATGAGTTTGAACACGGAGATTCAATTTGACTATGTTGGAAATATTGTGTATATATATATATCTATATATACAATTTTTCCTATTGTCAGTCTATCCTGATATAAAATATATCAGGACGAAGAATGTGTACCATTAGATTTACATACTTTGATTCAAAGTGTATGTACTTGTCAAAACTTCTTCATAATCTGTGGTCCACATTCTTCGTCTTGATATATTTTATATAGAACGAATTGATAGTAGAAATACTATATATATATATATATATATATATAATATATATATATATGATCAATTACAACATAAATAACCACCTGTGCGTGAGAATACAACAAAAAGAGAGAAAAAAGAGAGCTGCGCGTGGGTGCACAATTTGATACAAATATATATATATATATATATATATAAGATATATTTTTTTAACAATTAGAATTGTTCTAGTTTTGGTTTTCTCTTTGGAAGAAATAGTTTCTTCATATTCTCTCTACATCCTCCTAAGTTCCTGAGTACGTGACGCGCCCACACGCAGTTACCAGTTCTGGGATATAGCTAGGAAGATTGGTGGTACAGATCAGGAGCATATCGTAAAGTGAAGGAGCCTCCAAACGTTGGTAAGGTTCCAATTATTTTTATATATTGATTACAATTTTCTGTGTTTACATATTATATGTATTATTTCTGGAAAAATAATTACGGTCTCAAGTTTACTGGTTCCAGATCATTTATGATCTGTATTAAAAATTTTAAAACATATTTTCGCTGCGTTACCAGTGAACGGGATTCCTACATCGGCTTCATCCCGACTTCTCTTCTTCCCTTTAGACGTCGAGTAATTGACATGTTGTACCACGATCAGTAAGTCTAACCTTCTTGTTCTTTTCAGAATCCGCCAGCCGAACGGCTAAAGCTCCAGGAAAAAAGAATTACTAAGGCACCTAGAAGACAGATTTAAAGCTACTTTGAAACGCCATCGTTTACTCAGTACAGAAACAGACTCATTCCCGCCATTTAAGAGTTTTATTTGAATGAGAAGTCAACTCTAGAAAAGTTTGGCCAAATAAAGAATCACTTGGTTCTAGGGATCAATCCCATGATATATTCGCCTATCACCAAGGAAGGTCCCGTAATTGCTGAAACCTTAGACCGAAACTATAGGAATGCAAGGCAAGAAACGGGACCTATATATACATCATATTATCATACACATAGGGGGCTAGAGCATTGAACCCTAAAGCAGCGATTTCTACTTATCGACATGCACAAGAGGGCCACCATCAACAGTTCTTTACCTTTCTCCATAGCCATCAAGAAAGGGGATTATGTGATTATCAATAAAAGAAAGTTATATACCTCCTCATTAGTTTTTTGTGATACTATCGTGTCAACGAGTTTTTCCTTTGATTCTCATTGGTATACTTGACTTACTTTAATGGGAACCCCCTAGGTATCGAACCACTTGATACCTCTCCGACCGGGATCCATTCAGATCTTGGTCCCTTAAAGTTGTTAATTGGAGTTTTCATCCCGGTGACAATTTTTGGTTAACGACATGTAAGTTGAAAGTCAATTGACATGTAATTTAAAACTTAACTAACATGTTACTTGAAAAATTAACTCGCATTAACTTGTAATCAAATAGCATGTAACCAAGTTACATGTCAACTAAAGTAAAATTTATGGGTAATTTTATCCAAAAGTAGTGAAAAGTGATAAAAACAATAAAATATAAATTGGTGGCTAAAACAATAAACCAATAAATTTTTTAGCTCTTTATAAATTCACCTATATATATATATATATATATATATCAATTTTTTCTATTGTCAATTCGAACTGATATAAGATATATCAGTTCCTTACACGTGGATCATTGGATTTAAATGCTTTAACTTGGCTGCATACACTTGTCAAAGCATCTTTTAAATCTAATGACCCACATACAAGGAACTGATATATCAGTTGGAACTGACAATAGAAAGATTGTATATATATATATATTATATACTGAATTTTTTTTAAGAAACTAAGATAATTTAGTTGAGTTTTCAAACCCAATCAGTCCAATTTCACAAATGCAAGCCCAAATGGCCCACCAAGCCAAGTCACAACTCACACAGTAACGCCCACATAAGCCTAAGTGCACCCCTTTCCTGTTCTAAACACACCCAAACAATTCAACTTCTTCCTCACGCAGCCACCAGTCAGATCTGCCATTGATGACCATCATCCACTGCCGCCTCGCCTTCATGGCACCGCCGCTAATCATCTTCAAGTTTTTTTCTCGTCGTCGTCTTCACTGCGCCGTCGCCAAAACCGAAGTGATACCGCCGAGAATCCAAACACCGCCACATCGATCGCGATCTCATCTTCGCCAAAAAAACTGGAAACTGAACAAGAGGAAGAGAAAGAGATGATGAGATGGTGATGAGAGAGTTTTAACTTTCAAAGTGAAAGAGATAGAGAGAGTTTTTTTTTTTTTTTTTTTTAAGAAAAAACAGAGATTCAAAGATAAGATGAGAGAGTTATGTTTGGAGAGATGAGAAAGTTGTTATAGATATATATGTATATATATATATACTTAAAAAAAAAAGGAACCAAACAGAACCGGGACAGTATATATTTAAGTTTTAAATCTCCACAGCTTTTATATTATCTTAACGAGTAGTTTGTTTTTTAAAAGTATAAATAACTCTTTTTTTATATAAATAATAATTATAAAACAAGATATTAAAAAAATAATTAAAAATTATTAAATGAACCATTTAAGAAACTATTCTTGAAAATACATATCCCTTTAATAGTCTCTTACAATAACATCCATCGGCCTCGAAGGGAGACCCTTGAGATACTCTAATAAAATCTACAGGATGAGAGGAACCCAAAATACCTTTGTGGACCTTTTCTGTCTTATATTTTATGCCCATCGTAGCCTTGTTTTGTTTTTGTGGAAACTGGCTTTGGCCTTTTTGTTTTCTGAGCCAATATATTTCATCGATGGAGATTTGAAATGGATTGGATTTCAAACATCTTCAAAATCAATCAAGAGTGTCAAAATATTCACCCGGTCACCCCGCTAATTTTGTATGTGAGCACCCCATGTTAGGAATAAAATGCTTCATATTCGAGAAATTATCAACAAATATCTTCGAGTCCAAACACAAATCCTGGATAGATCCTCCCAAATATTTTTCCACAACTGTTAATTGTGAACTGAATCTTGGTTGTCTGACATTGCTGCATAATGTTTCCCACATCTCTCTCTTCAATTGAGATAGATGTGGGAAATTGATGAAACAATATAATGGAATTAACAGAAATAAATAAAAATTAATGATTTGATCGTATATATTTTATTCAAAATTTGACAACTAAAGAGATAAATTATAAGTTTTTAACAATGGCCACACCAGACTTGCTGTTAAATATCTTTAATCTTTTGTTGAAGAAGCATTTATTCAGCATCATTTATGTATGTTAATGCTTATTGCATTTTTCTTTTTCTTTTTTTCTTTTTCTTTTTTGTTTCAATTGTTGTTACTCTGATATATCTTCAAGTACCAATTCCATTTCTAGGCTGTGCACAAATCTGGAAGACAGACATGAATATGTAAAAAAAAATATTGTTGCAAGCAGGTCAACTCCATGAACATGGCCAAAATATTCTCCAATGAAAGTCCCCTACAATTTAGACCAATGTTTACATTTCAAGCGACAACACATTTTCGAGCTTTTAGTTCAATACAACTGCCATGTACAAGACATCCTAACCTTTACAGAATTCAAAGTGGGAAGAGTTCAAGTAAAGATGTAAACCTCATCGTATCCCTTCCTGCAGTCATACAACAATCAAAGTCAATAAGATTATGTGAAAATCTAAATAGCATTTCGAGTCTCAAGGACATTACAAGCTTACCCTGCCTTCCCACAGTAAGTGGAACTGTAATTATAAATGAGGTTGTCGAGAACTTTGCGAGCAGGCGGTCTGTTCATCGACTTCCTAGCCTCGCTGCACCAAACACCCAGTTTAGATCAGTTTACATCTCAGTTTATTTATCATTCTGGTTATATGCAAAAACAAAAACAAAAACAACAAAAAAATTAAAACAAAAAATTATGATTTTTCTTCCTTTTTTCATAAGAATAACCCAAAATGAAACATATGCCGATGGACATAGCCTTTATTAAGGCAATATTTTTGAATGAAGTTTACAACACAAACTATGAATGACAACGACTTCTTGTTAATGAGGGCTAACCTGACAAAAAAGTTTGCAACATGTTGAGTCACCTGAATGGCATCCTCTGAGTGAGGAATTCCTGATAATCCCCATTCAAAAGCATTTTTCTGCATAAAGTTTGATCAGTCTTTTCGCCTCCAAAATGGAATTAGGTTGCATATCCCGGAATGAAATACTTAATCATAGTAGCCATATACGAGAAGCAAAAAAGAGCTAACATAGATACAGATGGTATGTGTGCATCATATGAATATTAAAAAAAAAAAGCTGAATATAAATTGCAATTTGCAACTACGAGAAGCATAACACATATTTCGATAGTCAATACAGAAAAAATATGCTGTGAACACAATTTCAAATTAGGAAAGCTGTAAAATCGTCATTCATATCAATCAATGAAGACATAATGAACCTCAGTTTGTATTGCCAGAATAAAATATGATTTGTCAATCAAGTTTTATAACTTACAATGTCTGTGCAAAGGATCTGAATTGACCAACAAAATTTTGTAATTGCAGCTAAATGTAAATGATATAAGATTCAAAATAAATACACAATATAAGAATATTTTCCATACATCCAACACCAGAACAAAAGAAAATTTTGTAAATAAGGCATAATATGGAAAGTTTTGAAGCACATTGAAGTACCTCTGGATGCCATTGGAAGGCAGAAACGGGATAGTTAAACGCTTGCACTGTGGAGACATACACCTGATGATCATTAATTACAGAAGTTAAAATTCTTTCAGAGGATATATCAACATTATAAGCTAAGGCATACCAAACATATCTCCTGAAACTGCATATTGCTATAAATATAAAGTTTTGGTTTTGTATTGTACCTTATTATCTTCATCTGCACTTGTTGTCAGGACCTTGAAAAATTTAGATAGTTCCAAGTTATCTTCCAGAGTTTCTGGTGAAATGCCGTACTGTTGCATTGGGATAAAACATATATTAGATCCTTTGCTGCTACTCAAAAACATCTATAGAATTTTGAAACTAATTTGATTGTCCATCTCAGAGTCTTAGCTTTTTCAAGAAACAAATTGAATAAAAAGTTCATTAAATGTTATTCTTTCAGGACCTTGGATAAAAGAGGATCACAAAAGTAATATTACCAAATAAGTCTGCATATTAAACTCAACATTTTCATATTCAAAAATTATTGTGACACTTCTATTATTTTCCCCATTAGATTTAGCGTCTTAGATAGCACTTTTTCAAAAGGTAGCATGTCCTGCTCTGCTTTTTTAATGACATATTCTTAGTATTCATTTCTGATGATATACAAAACATTGGGCCAAAAGAGAGAAGGCGTAACCACTTTTAGTTTTTTTTTTTTTAAATGGACTTTATACTGCAACAGTCATTTTTGTTCATTTACACTACACTAGGATCAAAATAATGTTTGTTTTTAAATTATTGAATCAACAAGTAATCATCGTCAATCATTTACTTCAACAAAATGCTTACACATATTATGCCTACCATATTATGGATATGCAGAAAAAAAAAAAAAAAAAAACACACACACACACAAGGTTTTATTGCTAGCAAAGCAATGGTTATAAACTGTAAAAACAGAGTGTATCCCTTTTAACACAGCCCTCAATTTATAAATGGTGTCCGTGGTTTATGTTTGTGGTTAGCACATCACTTCAAATGGATGCTCCACATCATAAAGGAATATGTATGCCTGTCTGTTTGACATTAGACTATTAGAGACATACATTAATAAGTAGGATGGTAAAACTTCCTTTTAATAAGTTAATTCAATCTATTCACTTGCAGACCTCATGCCTTCCAAGCCACTAAATAGTGTCAGCTAAAGGTAATAACTTAAGATTAACAATTCAATCTACCATGGGAACATTAAAAAAAAAGGCATTGAATGAACAAAAACAGATCCTTGTTTTTAGAACAGACGCATGTATTCAAATTCATAAACATTTAGCATGTTAAGCAATGCAAGAAGCACAGGAGACTTACATGGTGGTTTTGCATGACAAGACAATCTGTACTCAACTTTTTAAGCAAAACCGGCGGAAATCTGCAAAAGCATAAAATGACAAGTTGCAAATGTTTTCATTCATATAGCTTTTGCACCAATAAAATCAAATAAAAGAGATCTTAACTAAGTTGCAAAATAATTAAAGGTAGCATGCAATTCTTCTCTTAAAAAATTAATTAAATTGCACAAAACTGAGTATCATTGGCATATATGCCAATTATATGCATTCACATAACAGTGTTTGGGAACCACAAAAGAAAAAGCACTCTTATAAAAATCAATTTAAAAGTAAAGAAAAATGAAATACCTTTGAAACACAGTTCCTTCAATATTAGTGTTGTTGATGAATTGAAGAGTAGATGCCTGATCTGCTGCATTAAATGATTCAAGAATTTCGCTGTCCTATTATCAAGGCAAATAAAAAAGAAAAACAACGGAAAAAAACTGCATCTTTATAATCAAAACTTCATTACAAAAGAATATCAGTTGTCCCACAAGCAGGACACGGCCATGTGGAGCCAAACATGGATTAGGTTTTCGACCAATCCAAGACACAAATTGAATTTGATCACAAACCATCCACAAAATTATTACAATAGGGAGAAAAAAAAATTTACCTTGCTGATGATCATTGTTAAAAGTTCAAAACCTAAACAAATAGCATATAATGGGAAATGATCTCCCGCATCGTTCTTCTCTAAAATTTTCTGCAGAAAAATTATCAGTTGTTAAGAGACTTCACAGTGTATTGAATTCCAAAAGTAGTTAATAGATTACTTGCAAAATTACCTTGAAAATTTTTTCAACAATCTCGAAGTATAAACCAGTTTTAGCCCAACCTCCGGTGTAAAGTACACCATTAACCAATTTAAGCTTCTGCAGAGAGCAACACCACAAACTTAGCTTCCAAGCAAGCAATACAGGGTTGACGATTCTATTTTAAGAAAACATTTGTATTGAAAATTTAAAATTTTAAAAAAATAATAAGAAAATCAAAAAGATCCATCAATCAAGCTCTCTCTCTATCTCTCTCTTTAATATTATTTATACTGGATCATTAATTGAACCTGGAAAAGAATGTCTTCAGGTTCGTTATAAATAAGAGGAATAACACGAGCGCCGGCCGATTCAACGAACTTGACGTAAGAGGCGGCGATGTACGACGCATCGGCGGCGTTATTCAGCCTCCCGGAGGCGCCGTCGCCGGGATGACTTAGAATCCCGATGACGGGACGGTAGTTGAGGTTTGCGTGGGGTGAGGGACATCGAGGGATGGAAACGGAAAGAGTAGCGTCGTTTTGGTCAGAAGAAGGTAGAAGAATGGTTGTTGACTGAGCTTTGGCGGAGGAGAGTTCTTTAGAGAGAGAGATGAGGAAGGGGATCCAGAGGTAGTTCCACATGTCGGAGGGAGGTGGCGGAGAAGGATCGGAGGAGGCGGAGGAGGAGGCAGAGGAGTGAGAAGGAGAGGCAGTGGTGGAGGAGGAATTAGAGAGGGAGTGGGAGGGCATTTTGGGAAAAGGAGAAATTAGGGATTAGGAATTGGAGAAGAAAAAGAAGAAGAGGAGACATGGAGAGAGACAGAGTTGTTGAATAGAATTAAAGAGAGAAGGCTGTGGGGACTTGGGACTTGGGAATGAGAATGGGAGCTAAAGGAGGCTGCAAATAGTTACGTTACGAAATGAACCAATGGAAACTCTGGCTATGCCTAACTTGTTGAACGTATAACCTTTTTATGATTTTTTTTTACAAAGGTTATCCACTCTTCGCCTGCCACGTGTCACTCTAAAACTTTTAAATGGGACCGATTGCTCCACTAATTAAACAAGGGAAATTATCATTTTCCCCCTGAGGTTTGCCATATTAGATAAATTGGTCCCTCTAGTTTCAATAATGGCCAGTCAACCCCCTGAAACCCAAACTATTAGTCAATTTACCTCTTCTGTCAAGTTTTCCATCTAAAAAGCCTTTGACCGTTAATTGAAAAATTAAAACAACCCCATAAGGGATTGAACTCATAACCTTGTGGCTAAAAACCACATACTCTAACCAGTTGAACTACTCCAACTCATGTTAGAGTTTTGTTGATGTAAATGTATGTATATATATGTAGTTATATAATTTGCTTAAACTAATATAAATATGTTTGTATAATTTAAAATAAACTTATATTTAATAATAATATACAAAAACAGATTTATGAAAAAAATAATAATAATAAGAAAACAAAAGGAAACCCAAAAAATCTAGAAAATCAAAACCTGTAAATTTTTTAAAATTCCTTTTAAATATATGAGTTTATTTTAAATTATAAATAAACTCATATTTAAAATAAAGTCATATATTTAAAAGAAATTTTTTATTATTATTATTTTTCTTTCTTTTTTTTGAATTTTTTCCCTTTTCAATTTATGGGCTTTGATTTTCAGTGTATTTTTTTTATCAAATTGAAATTATATATTTTTTGAAAAGGAAAAAAATTCAAAGAAAAAGAAAGAAAAATTTTACGGGTTTTGATTTTCTAGATTTTTTAGGTTTCCTTTTATTTTATTATTATTATTTTTTCATAAATCTGTTTTTGTATATTATTATTAAATATAAGTTTATTTTAAATTATATATTTGAGTTTATTTTAAATTATACAAACAGATTTAAATTATTTTAAACAAATTATATAACTATATATATATATATATATATATATACATTTAAATCAACATACCTCTAACAATAAGTTGAAGTAGTTCAACTTATTAGAGTGTGTGGTTTTTAGCCACAAGGTCAAGGGTTCAATCCCTCATGGAGTTGTTTTATTTTTTCAATTAAAGGTCAAAGGCTTTTTTGATGGAAAACTTGACAGAAGGGACAAAATGACTAATAGGTTGAATTTCAAGGGGTTGACTGGCCATTATTGAAACTAGAGGGACCTGTTTATCTAATATGACAAACCTCAGGGGAGAAAATGATAATTTTCCATTAAACAATTGGGGTATTATCACTAAAGTCCCTATTTTTTCATGAATTGTCACCGTTTAAAACGTCTTTGTCATATTAGTCACTTTAGTCCCTTGTTTTTTCAAAATACATCACTTTAGTCCATTTGACTAAAAACTAACGGTCAACTATAACAGAATATATAAAAATACAATTTTACCCTTATTGTTATTTTTTAAAAAAATTCTTTTAGTCCCTCTAGTTTCAATAATAGCTGGTCAACCCTTGAAAAACATTAAAATGACTCCATCAAAGTTTGAACCAAGGTTGAAACTTAATAAATACAAGCTCTAACCAACTGAACTACACTAGCTCATAGTTGAAGATTTGTTGATTTAAATGTATATATATAGTTATGTGATTTGTTTAAACTAATTTAAATATATTTATATAATTTAAAATAAAATCATATATATAATTTAAAATAAACTCATATTTAATAATAATATATAAAAACATATTTATAAAAATGAAAAAGAAAATAAAAAAATTAAAGGAAACCCAGAAAATCCAAAAAATCAAACCCCGTAAATTTGTTTCTTTCTTTCTTTTTTGGATTTTTTTTCCTTTTCAGAAGTATATTATTTCAATTTGATAAAAAAAACCCCAGAAAATTAAAGCCCATAAATTGAAAAGGGAAAAAAATCAACAACAAAAATAGAAAAATAAAAATAATAATAAACTCATATTTATATAATTTAAATTAAACTCATATATTATAATAATATATAAAAACATTTATGAAAATGAAAAAGAAAATAATAAAACAAAAGGGAATAAAGGAAAAAAAAAAGCAATTTTTTTTTACTTTTATTTCCTATTTTTGTTGTTGATTTTTTTCCCTTTTCAATTTATGGGCTTTAGTTTTATGGGTTTTTTTTTTAATCAAATTGAAATAATATACTTTTGAAAAGGAAAAATATCCAAAAAAGAAAGAAAGAAACAAATTTACGGGGTTTGATTTTTTGGATTTTCCGGATTTCCTTTAATTTTGTTATTTTCATTTTCATTTTCATAAATATGCTTTTATATATTATTATTAAATATGAGTTTATTTTAAATTATATATATGATTTTATTTTAAATTATATAAATATATTTAAATTAGTTTAAACAAATTACATAACTATATATATATACATTTAAATCAAAAAATCTTCATCTATAAGCTAGTGTAGTTCAGCTAGTTAAAGCTTGTGTTTATCAAGTTTCAACCTTGGTTCAAAACTGGATGAAGTCATTTTAAAATTTTTCAAGGGTTGACCAGCTATTATTGAAACTAGAGGGACTAAAGAATTTTTTTTAAAATAACAATAAGGGTAAAATTGTATTTTTATATATTCTGTTATAGTTGACCGTTAGTTTTTAGTCAAATGGACTAAAGTGATGTATTTTGAAAAAACAAGGGACTAAAGTGACTAATATGGCAAAGACGTTTAAAAAGGTGACAATTCATGAAAAAGTGGGGACTTCAGTGATAATACCCCTTAAACAATTTTGGTAAAAGAGACAATTTTTTAATTTATCCATTCAATAATTTATTAAATTTAAAGGCAAATAAAACAACGGCAGTGTTAACTTATAACCTTATATCATATTTGGTTGGATGGAATGGAATAAAAAAAAAAGGCTTTCCTAATGTTTAGTTTGCTAAAATGTAATGGAAATAGAAATTTTATTAGAATGTTGATTCCACCATTTTGGTGGAATGGGTTTTCCATCCAAAAACCAATGGAATGCACATTCCAATTTCAAACTAAAATTGGTATACCATAAATACTCTCTTATGCCCTAACTCTATTCGAAAAACATCCTCCTTTTCAAAAATAATATATATATATATATATAAGTATTACATATTATAATATATATATATATGTATTATATATATTATATTACATATTATAATATATATTATATTATTACATATTATATTACATATTATAATATATATTATATTATTACATATTATTATTATATAAATTATATGTATTATAATATATATATATATATTGTATACTTTTATATTTTATTATTATTATTCAAAATATATATTATATTTTATTATTATATATATTATAATATATATATATATTTATTATATATTATATATTATATTTTATTATTATATATTATATATTATATATTATATATTAATATATACTATTTATATTATATAATAATACATAATATTTATATAATATAATATATAATAATATTAATATTACTAATATATAATGTATTATATTATATATATTAAAATACATATATATATAATAATATTTATATCATAAATATTATTATGTAATATATGTATATTATCATAATATATAATATACAATAATATTAATATTAATAATATTTATATTACTAATAAACATATATAATTTATATTATTATGTAATATATGTATATTATATATAATATACAATAATATTAATATTTCTAACATATATTATAATATATATATATATAATAAGTTATATGTTATAATATATAAATATATAATATTATATATAAATATAGTATTATATATAATTTCATATTTTATTATTATTATCCATAATATATTATGTTATTATAAATGTTTTGTTATTAAGGGTATTTTGGTCAAAATACAGTTAATTCCATTCCATTCAGTTGTTAACCAAACAAAATAATATTGATTCAGATACTAATTCTAAAGTCTCAACCAAACAAAGAAATCAGTTTTTCATTCTTTTCCATTCTCATTATCATTCTCATTACCATTCCAATTACCATTCTACCATAGCAACCAAACGCTACCTTAGGGTTTAGGACACATGTTAACAACTATAAAATGAAAGCATTTATTGTGATTTTTGATTCAATCTATACAATAAATATATTTGTATAATAAATACTTTCTTTTTATAGTAATACTACCCTGTAAAACAAACCCCCCCTTTGATAAAATGACACGAATTTGGAAGCTTTGGATATATACACCTAAACTTTCCTGACATTTGAAAAATGTTGCATATACATCATCGGCCGTTAGTTAGAATCCATTAACTCATAAGAGTCAATGGTAAAAGGTGAAAAATGTCGAAAAAATACCATTATTTTATTTTTACAAATTAAAAAAAAATGAAATATAAGATAAATAAATAAAAATAAAATATTAAAAAATATATTTTAAAAACATGAATGGTGGTCTTCATTCAAAAACAACTTGTTAATATGTTATTTATCTTATATTTTTTATTTTGTTTTAAATAAATTAAGGGCATTTTAAACTTTTTACACTTTTTACCATTAACTATTATGAGTTAATGAATCCCAACTAACAACAGAAAGTATATATATGCAACTTTTTTCAAACGTCAAAGGAAGTTTGCATGTATATAACCAATAAACCAAATCTATCATATTCGTGTCATTTTATTGAACGTTGGGAGATGTTTATACAATTAACCCTAAATATAAAATATGGGTAAATATACATAGAGGTGTCAAAAGAGTTGGACATCTAATTCCGTAATGTACCAATTCAATCCAATCCAAAACCCTCTTGATTGATCCAAACATTGTCAAAATATGTTATGAGTTCTTTCTTTTATTTTGATTTTTTTTTTCTTTTCCATTTTTAGGCTTTGATTTTCTGGGGTTTTTTTTTATATCAAATTGAAATAATCTATTTTTTGAAAAGGAAAAAAAAAAGAAAAAGAAAAAGAGGGCTTTGGTTTTCTAGATTTTCTGGGTTTACTTTTGTTTTGTTATTTTCTTTTTCATTTTCATAAATATGTTATTATATATTATTATTAAATATGAGTTTATTTTAAATTATATATAAGAGTTTATTTCAAATCAGTTTAAACAAATTCAAATCAGTTTAAACAAATTATAGAACTATATATATATATATATTTAAATCAATAAATCCTCATTAATGTGCTGAAGTAGCTCAGCTGGTTCGGGCTTGTGGTTTTAACCTTGAGGTTGGGGGTTCGATCCCTGTACTTTGTGTTTCAGGGAGGAGATTGACTATTATTGAAACTAGAGGGACTAGTTTATCCAATATGGTAAACCTCAAGGGGGAAATGATAATTTCCCTAAAAACAAAGGAGTTTTTTAAAAGAAAATAACAAAGGTATTTAATTCTTCATCTACATAGTGATATAAGGAAAAAAAATTCAATATAGAAATTTAATACAACACAATAAAATTATTTAATAAAAAAATATTAAAAAAATTACATGTAACAATTGTGGAAGACAATTTATTTTTGAAAATGATGAGAGTTGGAGTGAAAGAAAAAGTTCAATGGTTGACCAAGATTGATGATTTGGAACCAATGAAAAAAAATTGAAATGTGGTACAGAACTCCTACTTAAAAAAAAAAAAACTGAAACAGTATTAAATGGAAATTTGGTAAAATAAACGATGGGTAATTTAGAAAGCTAGTCGTTGGTTTGATTTTTAAAATGAATAGAAAAATCAGGTCATTTATAATAGTTTTAAATTAGATGTAGAGAAATAAATATTGTCCACATATCATATTATAAAGAAAAAATTAGTTGAGAGAGTAGGTTAAGAGGGTGATTCTAAGTTTCTAACACTCTTCGTATGTTATTAGACATGTCAAAAAACAAAGTGTTAATCTAATTAATCTAATTTAATCTGATCCGTATATGTTTAATTATGGTGCAATCTATCCATGGACTAAAAAAAATTGAAATGGCAATTTTTTTTTTAAAAAAAATATATATAATTAATTCAGGCCTCGTTAACAGCGACAGAATCTAATCCAAGTCAAAGCCTATAGACTATAAAGTAATGCCAAGGACTATTCATTCCCCCATAGTAAAAGATTGTTTCATATATTGGATCGAGAGACGCTAGCATAAGTTCTTAAGGGTCATCCATCTGTAAAAAATTGGTAAGTTAATTTGTATGTACTTTGTGACACAATAGTATTAGTGTCTAGTGATAAATGATAATGAATGCATAACAAATTACTCTATCCATTTTTCAAATAACGTTATTAATTGTCCAAATCTTGACACCAAATAACAATACAACTATACAAGTATGGATAATTCTACATCTAATAATTTATAATTTTTTTATGTCTTAGGTCGACTAGCAATCACCGCTTGTTCTTACACATACTTCAAATGTGTTGTGCTGGAAACTTTATTTAAAAATATAGAAAAAAAAAGGAAAATTAACATCATATAATAATGGGATATTATTGAAATTAATTTGGATTTTTGGTCAAAAACCACCTTTTAGTTTCATTTTTAGCTAAAACCCACCATATAGTTTCATTATTAGCAAAAAAACCACTATGCCTTTTTGATTTATTAGCCAAAAAATACTCTGCTGTTAGTTTTCCGTGTTTTCTGTTAGGTTACAAGGGTAAAATAGTAAATGGTAATTAATGAATTAAAAAAAATAATATTAATTCAAATAAAAAATTATTTAATAAGAAACTAATAAAAAATAAACATTATTTTTGTATGATATTTTAATTAAATAATAAAAATATTTTTTCTCTCTTTCTACATTCTTTCTCAATCCATCGATCTCTCTCCCTCAAAACTGTTTCTCTCAATTTGTGGTGGCTAGGTTTTTGTGTGGTGATTGACGTCGGTATTTATGAAGGAAGATGTGTGGTGGTCTATGGCAGAGAATGAGAGATCTGTGAAAGACCAATTTACATCCCCATTCGCCACGAAAAGGGGACCTAGGTGGTTTGGCTGGTGTGTTTGGATTTGGATGATGGTTTGACTAGTTTGGATTTTAGGTTAGTAGTAGTGTCGATTTCGTCGATTTTATGTTTGGGTTTTGGTGGCGGTTTGACTGGTGCATTTTCAAGTTTGGGTGGTGGTGTGAATTCGTGTTTGGGTATGGGTAGTGATGCCGATTTTGTGTTTGATGGGTGTGGAATCTGTGTTGAGTGTTGGTTTGTGGTGGTTTATGGGTGGTTGGGAAGGTGAAGAAAGCGGTGGTGGTGGTGACTATGTTGATGGTGGTGGTGGTGATAATGGTGATGGTGGTCCGTTAAAATTGCTTTTGTGGACTGTTTTTTTAGTTTGGATTTGGTGGAGATCACTCTTCACCGAATCATATGCATTTTGTGTTTGTTGTTGGTTTGGGATGGTGATTGGGAAGGTGAACGAGTCAACAATGGTGGTGATGATGTAGGTCTTTGTATAGTCTCTGTACATCCATCTCTAGATCTCTAAAGATCAGAAAATGGAAGAACCTCTGTGGATTTTTTTTTCATTCTCTGTCTAATTGAGATGGACGATGGAAATATCTTTTTTTATTTCTTATTTTCTTAAAGTAAATTTCTTTATAAATTATTTTTTATATTTAAGTATGAAGGAAAAATGGTATATTTGGTTAAAACCGGTAACAAAAGTTAACAGAAGGTTTGACTAATAAATTAAAAAGTAGGGTGGTTTTTAGTTAATAATGAAACTAGAGGGTGATTTTTGATTAATAACTCAAACTACACAGTGACTTTTAATAATAACCCTACAATAATAGATGTAATTATCACCGGAGTACACATCCAACCAAATATCTAATAACATCCTAATAATTGTAAATACAGCTATATAGTTGTATAAGATGGGTGATAGGTTGAAAAGTGCTTTTACACAGAAGAAGAAGAAGAAGAAGAAGAAGAAGAAGAAGAAGAAGAAGAAGTTATCAAGCTGTGAAGTTGCTAGGCCGGCCATATTTGTGAATTGTGGACACTATTAAAATTTAAAATAACATGATACCGATAAGTGATAACATTAAAATACATGCAAATGATAGGGGACCATAACAAGCTACTTTATAAAATACATATATATTATCTAATTTTCAAACCATTGCTGTCATTTTGTGATAGGTTGCTTTCTTACACGTGCACAGCATAGACACGTGACACGTCACACACGGTGAGCAATACTAAAAAGTATTAACATTCTATTTTCTAACATATCATCCAATTTGATCCCATTAAATGTGTGTAATAATTAGAAAGAAACTTAGCTCCATGTCCCATTTCACTCTCATTCTCGTGTTGGAGTGGAACCAACTTAGGGCGTGTTTACTGTTTATTAATTGAAAATAAAAATGTAATCGAAAATAAAAATATAATGTAAGAGATTAAGTTCTATCGGAAACAAAACGAAAAATAGAATTTTTTTTTTTTGAAATAACGAGAAAGAGAACTTAAATCATATTTTTCCACCAGAAGTTCATTATTGATTCGTGTGAATTAATTATATTTTTAAAAAACAAAGACAATGGGTATGGGTTTGTGTACTGTATATATATATATATATATATATATGTCATGCCTGGTTATATTATTTTCTTTACAAGGGGTGACTGTTTCGATTCTGCTAGTGGGGACATTTCTACATCAGTATCCCCACCAAATGACTTGCCCAGTCATCTTCTGGTGTCTTTTTTCAGAAGAAAGCTACATATTTTTGTCATTAACTCAATGCACCGAAAATTGGGATTGGGCATTTGTGCAGTCGTGCAGAAGTAGTTGTGTTTTTGTATATTATTATCGGAGTTGTCACAGAATCACTCTCTCAACTTAATCTTTCAGGCTACTCTTTTTTAATCACTATTCTCAACTCATTCTTTCAAGCTATTCTTTTTTCTCCTTTTGACACTTGTTCATTATTTACTTTTTTGAAATAAATTTTAGAGCCATCTTTAATGAATTGTTTTTACATGTTATTTACAATTCAAACCATCGTATATTTCCAAATTATCCATTTTTAACACCAAACTGTTATAGTCCTTTTTTTAAATATTATTAATATTATTATTTTATCTACCTCTTATTTATTTTCTAAAATATCATAACAAACACAATTTATATTTAAAAAATTATCCTTTTTATCTATAATATCATAAGTTTATCATATTTTATAAAGTAATTATTTTTATGCGATTTGAAAAATATAGTTAAAAAAAATTAAAATTTCATTAATAATATCAAAACTCAAATATACTAAAAAAGGTAAGATGTAAATGTTTATTTTATTTTAATAACTTTAATATTGTTAATAATATATTTGCTAATTTTCTTTTTAAAATAAAATAAAATAAATTCAATAAATATAATTAAACCCATTTTACCTTTGAAGATTTTTTCTCACATATTTGGAAATGACAATTTGGTGTAAAAAAGGGCAATTTGGGAATATGTGGATGGTTCGAATTTTAAATAACATGTAACAGTAATTCATTAATGATGACATAAAATTTATTTTTACAAAGTCAATATATGATAAGTGTCAAAAGGAGAAGGGAGAGTGAGTTTGGAGAGTGAGTTGAGAGAATGTATCTAGCACTCCTCTTATTATTGAGAAGACTTTTGCTTACCCTCATCATGGGGGGTAAGCATTACCTCCTCCTCAATAAATGACATGTGTTCAAGGAAGGGTATTTTTGTCAAAAAAACTCTTATGTATTTGGACAAAACTACCTTCTCCCTAGACACGTGTCATATATTGGGGAGAGGGTAATGCTCACCCCTTCATGGGGGGTGAGCAAAAATGGACTCATTATTATTGCTCATGACATCGATCACATTATTAAATAGGACATCAGCTCACGAGATAGGGTAGTATAGAATGCAAATGAACAAAAAAGGTATTCGAGTATATTTACCTTTCCCATTTTTTTAACAAGTTTTTTTCAAGTTAAACAAATAAGGGTTAATTGCAATAACAACCCTAATTTTTGAGTAAAGAATTAATATTCAACAATCACATTATATCTAATTTTTATTATATATAAATATATATTAAATAGAGGCCATCGACAGTTGCTTCCTCAAGGGTGGAGGAAGCGGCCGATGGCCTCCCCAACAAGAGGAAGCTAGTGGCCTCTTCCTAGATCTAGGAGTAGGTTATGCACCTTCTCCATTTGACACGCATCTGTCATATATGCAATATCAAAACAAATTTATAAAACCTCAACTATGCACTCAAATGTATTAAACAAGTAGTGTGGCAAGTCAGGGTATCGTCCACAGAGATCGAGATATAGTTATGATCAAATCTTACTCTAGTACTAAATGCAATAAAAGTAAAGTGAAATGGTTATTGATTTGAAATTAACTAAAATGCAATCTAAGTTTAGACTAATTAAAATGCAACTAAGATAGTAGGTGAAAATACATGATAAATGGACCAAAGAATTGATGGATTCATTAACCAAACAATGGGCAAAGATGAATAGAATTGGTTGTATATCCCTTATGAGTTTCCAATCTATAGTGTATAGTATTGGCCACCCATAAGTGATTGTTCAATGAATGAGTATCTATCAAAATAAGGGATTAATCTCTTTATAAAATCACCAATCCTATAGGGTATAGAATTGATGCTTAACCTCATATAAGCAATCGATCTAGAGTGTATAGCATTGATTACCCATTTAAGATTAGATAAAGATTGAGATTAAAAATCCGGATTTCACTTGAAGAGGGTACTCTATTTCAATCCTTCCATTCAATTGAGCTTAAGAGAATCAAATAGAGTGTATACCTAATTCTCTACTCAAGTAATTTCTCAAATAATATGCAAGAGAGAAGTGTACAATCTAAACAAATTATCTTTGAAAACAATTAAAACAATGAATAAAACATATTTGATAGATTAAAGGAAAAGATTAGAGTTCATTACAATACCCATAGTTCACAAATGAATCACATCAACCCCTTAGTAGGGATTTAGCTACTCATGTCTATTACAATAAATAAGCAAGAATAGAAGAATAGAAATAAACCCGTAGAGGAATCCTCCTTCTTTAAGCTCCAAAATGATCTCCTTACTTCCTTTTATCGAGTAGAAAATCAAGAAATTATGTATGGGTTTTGGATGTGAAGGGAGAGAATGATTCCTAGACCTAGAGAGAGAAAATGTGATGTAAGATGATGTGTGGGCGTGTGTTTGAAAATTAGAAGTGATTCTTTATATAGCTTTCCCAAAAATAGGTCTGATTGCTGATGTGGTCTTCAAAACGTACGTAGTGCGCGGGTACATGTGTGCGGGTAGGGTATCAGTACAGTTACCCGTGCATATTCTCTCCAGCAACTTCCTTCTTCAGTTCGTTGGTAAGTGCGCTGGTAGTAGGGGTGGGCACGGTTCATTGAACAGAGCCGAACCGACCCAAACCGAACCAAAATATGGTGTTTGGTTCAGTTTTAAGGTTGAGCTCTGTTCAATTCGGTTCGAACCGAATGAACCGCATAGAATATGGTTCGGTTTCGAACCTTCCAAAACCGAACCGAACCGACGAGCCGAACTATAAATACAAAAAAAATATAAATTTAATTATGGATTGTATGTTGGATTATTTATGTATGATCTTATTTTATTTTGGACTTCTATCATTCTATGTAATGTATGGAATGAATTTGGTAGAATAGTAACTATTGAGTAGGTACTTATGATTGAATTAGACTAAATTTGATTAGTTAAATAGTAATGTGCTCTATTTAGATGTGTTTTGAATGTAAGGGATTGTTAAAAAAATAGCCCAAAATCAGTTGCCCAAAGGTCAAAGGTCTAAATACAAAAATAGGCTGTTAAAGGATACAAAAATTGAAAAAATATATAAAAAAAAACCTCAAAGCCCAATAGGTCTAAAACCGAATTAAACCGAACCGAACCGAACCGAGATAAAGGTGTTCGGTTCAATTCGATTTTGTGGTCCAATACGATTCAAACTGATTCAAGTTTTTAAAAACCGAAAATATAACGGTTCAATACGGTTTTGGCCAAAACCGAACCGAACCGAACCAAACCGCGCCCACCCCCAGCTGGTAGGTACCCCAGCAGTACCAGTGAACTGGGCGCTTTGACAATTTTGGAAGATTTTCGATCTCTGGTTCGTGGGTAGGTTCGCTGGTATGGACCAGTAAAGTTCTGAACCAAGAACTGGGCGGGTGGTGCTCGGGTAAGGGTACCCACACACACACCAACACATTTCTTCCTTTCTTCTTGCTTCACTTGGCTAGTTTTGCATCTGAATTCTCCACATTCTTCCCCAAGACCAAAATTACATCTAATGCCTTCAAATATGATAAAAGAGCTCATAATACACGAAAACACGCTCCAAAACAAGACAAGAGATAAGGAATGAAGGCCTAAATATATATATCAATTTTGGCTCGATCAAATAGCCTCAAACCAAACATTTGCTCATCCTCGGGCAAACTCAAAACAAAACAAAGCATTACATCAAAAACAATGACTCAATCTAAAATTCTCTTAGACTCGAAAACAAACATTTCAATTTGTCGCTTGCCCAATCAGTGATGAGATACAAGGATATGTGATAGAGAGAAGTAGACATATGCAAAACGTTCTAAAACAACTCAAAGGCACTAGAGGGAAACTCGCACTATCACGAATCTCACACCTAAGAGTGATCTCATATCGGGAACGACTAACTCCCACACCTTGAGCATAATTAGCTTCAACTCTAATTTTCACATTGATTCACTCTTTTTTTTCCTTTTTGAGTCCTAAGTTCACGCTCATGCAAGGTATGCAAATATAGAATTTATGCAGAGGAATCTAATGCATTGCATACATATATCAATGAAAGACCGTTAATTTGTTGGTGAACTAGCCTAAGAAAGATTCATTATGCCATGAATGTGGAAGATCAAGCATCAACAAACATTCCCAATCAAGACATATCTTGGATCAAATAGGACTTTTCCCTTAGGTTGTAATAGGGCCATATGGTTTGATGTGGTGAACAAAGAAATAGAAAAATATGAGTTCAAGGATCACCAATCATGTTTAAACATACTCACACACCCCATACAAAGCTCTACTAAACATCAATTACATTCTAGTGACTAGGCATCTACTTACATACACATTTGTGCTTACAATTTTGTACTTCATATTGTGAGTACTTTACAATTATTTCACAATGCTCTTTTTTTTTTCTTTTTCCTTTTTGCTTTTCTTTTTGCATTGATTTTCCTTCTTTGCTTTGCTCAACTTCATTTAACACTTTGACAATTCGGCTCCTAAGTGCAAAGTTTTGGCACTTTTAAATTTTGAGTCATTTCATGCACATTTTACATAGTTGCCTAAATACATGCGATTTCAATATTAGAGCTTACACTTTCATACACCACACACACTACACTTACACACCCCACATGATTGACAATTTAAGGGTTGATTTGTGTTTGGTCTTATGGCTATATGGTTTAATGTGGTTCCAAATGAAAGGTAAGTGTTTGGCTGCAAAATTGGCATTGGAGCACACAACTAGGGAGTAGGAATGTGTTTAGGCTAATTTAGTAGTTAAGTGCACACGGTGCCTAAAATCATCTCCACAATTAGTCTATTAAAGGAATGAATGCATCCGACAAGCAATCCACAATATATGTATGATGAATATATGTTCTATGGCATGTGACACATATGACGAGAAAAGTGTTTAAAGAATAGAACAATTTAACACTCAGTGCGTTTTTTTTAATAGACTTGTGTTTGTGAACTCACGAGTGGTCTCCACTATTAGAACAAGGCACAAGAGCACTGAGTCCCCTCAAATTACACACACAAAGGATGAGACTAGCCCAAGATAAGCAAGTAAGACCCAAGAGTGACAACGATTTGATACACAAGCTCAAAAAGCATTTATACACTCGCCAAAAGCACACGCTCAAGGCATCACACCCAAGTTAGTTAAAGCTCAAAAATTTGACCATTGCGACAAATTGAAATTTTTTGACCCAAATAACTAAAACTGACTCAAAACAACTGAAAAAGACGACTCAACGAAGGCGACTACACCCCCAAACACCCAACATTGTCCTCAATGTTGAAGACAATAGAGTTCGGCCTAATGGCGAGCACCCAACTTAACTCAAACACAAAAACCTAGGTACTGATCTCGCGCAATCAATGTCGAACAAAATAAAAGACTAAAAAATAGGCTCATCTTCAAATAAGGCATTCTAAGAAAATATAACAATTAAGTTCGGAGTTAACCACATCAAGCATCCATTCACAAAATTTTCGGCATGAGGTCAATGACCCCCAAACCGATTCTTACTATATTCTCATTCATGTACAATTATATGCATGAATTCAAAAACCCCAAAACTAAGTTAGGCTATATGCAAAGAAAACTTGTAAATTCATATGCATTATCCACAACAGCCTTCGGCTCATCAATTCAAAAATGAATAAATCAATAAATTCAAACTTAGAAGCCAAAATTCCATTCATTCACAACTATCTGCACATTCAACCCAAAATTATATGTAATAAGTATGTCCACATTCACCAATTATCCACAAATGTCTATAAATACAAATAAAGAGAAATATAGTTCACGAGTTTGAGATAAAAAGATGAAACCGAGGTGATTGCTTTCTTGTAGTCACAAATTGATTAGGTTCTCGCCCGTTTTATGAGTACTTTTGGCTTGCTAGTCCCTCCGAGCCGTGCAAATTGTTGGTGTGTCTACTCCAAGAGATAAAGAACCTATCATTAAAGCACAAATCCTAACCACAAAGGTTAATGACCACACAAATATATCTCAAACTAAATATCTCTCAAATTAAATATCATCCACTACCAACTATCTAAATCATCCACCCATTATTTAAGCTAAATGACATTAAGCATAAGAAATTTGAAAATATGAAATGGATAAACCTCAACGGGTTGCCTCTTATAAGCGTCTTAGCTATAGTATTGGCAAGACGTTGTTGGGTGTTCTAATCATCACTTATGATCAAGGAACCAACTCCCTCCAATTCGGCCTCAACACCCATGTATCGCTTCAATCATTTTCCATTCACCTTAAATGTCCAGTCATCCTTCAAGCTTTTTAGTTCCACCACTCCATTTAGCAAGACATGAATTACTCGATATGGTCCTGACCATCTAGACTTGAGCTTTCCTAGGAACAGCCTTAAGCGAGATTCATAAAGTATTACAAGCATACCCGGGTGGAAATCTGTCCTCACCAAATTCTTGTCATGAACTATCTTAGTTTTTTCCTTGTAAATTCATGCACTTTCATATGCTTGCAATATGAACTCCTCAGGTTCATTCAACAGTAGGTTTCTTTCTTCACCTACATTGTCATACTCTCAATTCAAACTCTTAATTGCCCACCACGCACGATATTCCAATTCAACAAGGAGGTGGCATGCTTTTCCATACACCAATCTATAAGGGCTCATTTTGATGGGGGGTCTTGTAGGCTGTCCGATACGCCCATAAAGCGTCATTCAATCTTGCTGCCCAATCTTTTCGTACGGAGTTGACTTGTTTTTTCTAACATTTGCTTGATGTGCTTGTTGCTTACTTCAACTTGCCCTGATGTTTACGGGTGGTACGGAGTGGCTACTTTGTGAAGGACTCCATATTTTTTCATTAAGTTCCTATAAACCTTGTTACAAAAATGGTTCCCTCCATCACTAATTATCACTCTTGGTGTCCTGAATCTGGCTAGAATGTTTTCTTGCACAAATTTAACTACCACCTTGCTATCATTTATCTTTGTAGCAACTGCTTCAGCCCACTTTGAAACATAGTCTACTCCTACTAAGATATAGATCTTCCCTTCTGATGGGGGAAATGGTCCCATGAAATCAAGTCTCCATGTGTTGAATACTTCCACCACTAAGATTCTTGACTGAGGCATCTCATTTCATTTACCAATATTCCTCGTGCGCTGGCACATATCACATGCTATACAGAATTTGAGAGCATCTCTAAATAAGGACTCCCAATAGAACCCTAATTGGAGCACCTTAAGTGCGGTCTTTCTTGCACCAAAATGACCCCCGCACTGCAACTCATGGCAGAATATGAGAATATCCCCCTGTTTGGATTTCGGTACACACCTTCGTATTACTTGATATGGGTCGTGTTTAAACATATATGGTTCGTCCCAGAAAAACTACCTAGCCATTGCTATGAATCGTTTCCTCCCCTGTGAATCTAACTTTGGTGGGAGAACTCCGTAGGTCAAGTAGTTAACCAAATCTGTGTATCATGGCTCCTCACTATGTACCACCCATAACTGCTCATCCGGGAAATTCTCTCTCAATAGGACATTCTCCTCTCCTGATAGACATTTATGAACCAGTCTGCTAAGATGGTCCGCTACCACGTTCTCACAACCCTTTGGACTTCTTGAGGATGAATCTGTAAGGACAAATGACATGGTTGTAGGCTTGAGATCCGTAAGGCCTAACTTTTGGTAGACAGAAAAGGGCATGAGATTAATACCCGCCCAGAGTCTAACATTACTCTCTCATGGTTGGCCCCTCCTATGTTGATGTCAATAGTAAAACTCCTTGGATCTTTCATTTTTTAAGGCAGAGTCTTTTGAATCACTGCACTAACGTTCACATTCAATCATTCATGTTGCTTTGGCCTAAACCGCTCCTTATTTTTGCTTAGCTCTTTGAAGAACTTCCCATAAGCAGACATTCTTTGGATCGCGTCCAACAAAGGCAAGTTTACATTCACCTTCGATAGGATGTCATAGATGTCTTGGAAAGATTTATCCATATTGGAATTCTTCAACCTCCCGGGAAAAGTTATATGTGGAGTGTAGGGGTTAGGTGATTTATGGAGTTGTGGACTTAGTTCCGGTTGAGTCACTCTATCTTTATCTTCATTTTCTACCTTTTTTCACATTTGCCTTCTTCCTGTGTTCTTTCCCTTTCGTCTACAGTGTTCTCTTTGTTTCCATCCCCTAGTATACATCCACTTCTAAGAACTGCCTTCACTTGTTTGGGTTGGCTAGGAAATTTGTCTTTCTCCTTTTCTTTCAAAATTTCTGCCAACTGCCTTATATGTTATTCAATGCTTCGAATGGTAACATCTATCCCATTCATTCTTCTTTCATTTTCCCCGATGTATCTACTTAAATTCTCCCTTGTTCTTTCCTCAAAGTCTTGAAATTCTTGTGTTGTTGGTTGTGTTGATGGTTGTGTTGACTGCACAAAACTTCTCACTTGCTCTCCAAGAGAGTCAATGTCCATCTAAAAAGCTTTCCCCACTCTTAGTACTGAAAACACTCTTCATGCAATTGTTGTGGAGCTTGCCAAGATGCCTTAATCTCATCACCTATCTGATCATCATATTCCACTAAATTCCACAACTGTTCTTCAAATGAAAGGGCCCCAATCTCATAATCGTTCTCTTGAAATTCCAGGCCATTTCCCCATTCTTGATCATATGGGTAATCATACACCCCATATCTTGGCCTTGAATCTTGCCAGAAATAGTCCTTGAATCCTGAAACAAACAGAAACAAAAATACCAACAGAAGTAAAAAGAATAAAAGAAACTAAAAATGACTGACTAAAGCTATGTTTGGGATTGCTTTTACTTGGTGAATAATCACTTATTTTTCAAGTTTTAAACAAATAAGTGTTTGGTAAATTTTTCAAAAGCGTCTTATTTTACAATTTGCTCATCCAATAATCAGCTTTTGAGAAGTTGGTTGGGGGTTGCTTTTCAAAGCTGATTATTGGAGAAGCTGGCCCCTTACCTTCGGAATGTCTATAATGCCCTTGACATTTTATTGAAAATACAATAATATCCTCAGTTTTAAAATTGAAAAATTAAAAAAATTAAAAATATAAAACGACAGTGTTGGTGGCCACCGATTGCTGGTGACAAATGGACAGTGGTGGTGGTGGTGGCCACCACCGACGATGGATGTCGGAGGACAGCTGGAATCCTCCGGCGGTGGTGGAGATCATTTTCTTCTCAGGCAGCCTCCTCTGTGTTATAGCGAATTCGCCTCCTTTGTTATAACGAATTCGCCTCCTCTGTTCTTGGCATTGAAGAGACCAGCCTCTCGCCTCCTCCAACGCCGTAGGAGGGATTCTATGGCGATTGAAGCCTCCTCCGTTTCGCCATTTTATCATCCATTATCGCGATGAATCCGAGACGAAATCTCACGATTTCAAATCTTGAACTTCGGTGGCGAGGAGACGATGTCAGCGGCGAAGGATGAAGGATGACGACGCCATCGATGGAGAATGGTATTGAGTATAGCGAGTTGACTCAGTATATTTGTATTGAAAATAGCGAGTTGACTCATTTGAATATTAAATATTATATATATATATATATATATATATAAATTCTGTGCTTTATATGTATATTTTTGAGTATTTTTAATTTAAACAAAAAAAAATAGTAGAAAAATATTTGAATAACATATTACAGTTTAATGTCTATTTTAGTCATTTTCCATAATCAATTAAAGTTTACCAAACACTTTTTTCTTACTTTTTTCTAAAGTTGATTATTTACAAAGTCAATTTACCAAACACTTATCAACTTATCTGGTAAGCTGATTATTCATTAAGTTAAGCTAAAAACGGATTATTTTATAAGTAAAGCAATCCCAAACATAGCCTAAAGCTAAATCTAATCACACCTATATAGGCTGATCCTTGACAGTGGCGCCATTTTTGACACGCTTATGTCGTATATGCAATATCAAAACAAAATTTATAAAACCTCAACTATGCACTCAAATGTATTAAATAAGTAGTGTGGCAAGTTAGCGTATCGTCCACAGAGATCGAGATATAGTTAGGATCAAATCTTACTTTAGTACTAAATGCAATAAAAGTAAAGTGAAATGGTTATTGATTTGAAATTAACTAAAATGCAATCTAAGTTTAGACTAATTAAAATGCAACTAAGATAGTAGGTGAAAATACATGATAAATGGACCAAAGAATTGATGGATTCATTAACCAAACAATGGGCAAAGATGAACTCACAATAATGAACATTAGACAAATGTAACAAATCTAGAGTGTATAGTATTAGTTGTATATCCCTTATGAGTTTCCAATCTAGAGTTTGTAGTATTGGCCACCCATAAATTATTGTTCAGTGGATGAGCATCTATCAAAATAAGAGATTAATCTCTTTATAAAATCACCAATCCTAGAGGGTATAGAATTGATGCTTAACCTCTTACAATCAATCAACCTAGAGTGTATAGTATTGATTACTCATGTAAGGTTAGATAAAGATTGAGATTAATAAATCCAGACTTCACTTGAGAATGGTACTTTTGTTCAATCCTTCCATTCAATTGAGCTTAATAGAATCAAATAGAGTGTATACCTAATTCACTTCTCACGTAATTTCTCAAACAATTTGCAAAGAGATGAGTGTACAATCTAAACAAATTATCTTTGAAATCAATTAAAACAATGAATGAAACATATTTGATAGATTAAAGGAAAAGATTAAAGTTCATTACAATACCCATAATTAACAAATGAATCACATCAACCCCTTAGTGGGGATTTAGCTACTCATATCTATTACAAGAAATAAGCAAGAAGGGAAGAATATAAATAAACCAATAGAAGAATCCTCATTCTTTAAGATCCAAAATGATCCTCTTGTTTCCTTTTGTTGAGTGAAAATCAAGAAATGATGTGTGTGTTTTGGATGTGAAGGTAGAGAATGATTCCTAGATCTAGAGAGAGAAAATGTGATGTAAGATGGTATGTGGGTATGTGTTTGAAAATCAGAAGTGATTCTTTATATAGCTTTCCCAAAAATAGGTCTGATTGGTGATGTGGTCTTCAAAACGTACATAGTGCACGGGTACATGTGCACGGGTAGGGTACCAGTGCAGTTACCCTCGCACATTCTCTCCAGAAACTTTCTTCTTTAGTTCGCTGGTAAGTGCGCTGATAGGTACCCGTACAGTACCAGTGAACTAGGCACTTTAACCTGTTTAGAAGATTTTCGATCTCTAGTTCGTGGGTAGGTTTGCTGGTGTAGACCAGCAAAGTTCTGGACCTGGAACTGCGCATGTGGTGCATGGGTAAGGGTACCAGCACACACACCAATTCACGTCTTCCTTTCTTTTTGCTTCAATTGCTCGTTTTTGCGTCTGAATTCTCCACCTTCTTCTCCAAGATCGGAATTACATCTAATGCCTGCAAGTATGATAAAAGAGCCCATAAGACACGAAAACACGCTCGAAAACAAGACAAAGGATAAGGAATAAGGGCCAAAATATATAACAATTTTGGCTCGATCACCATTGTGTAAAATGGAAATAGGCTGCTAGCCTCATTCATTCGTGTGTTGCCCCATGAAAGAAGAAAGGATCATGGTCGTGACCTCCTTTGATTAAAAGGAGGCTCGCTACACCGTTTCATCCAGTACGATTGGGAGGAGGCGAGATGCCTCCTCCATTTGCCTTTTCTATCGTAAATGGAAGAGGCTTACATCATCCTTTATTTTGTGTGATAGAGCTCATCCCATTGGGGAGGCCACCGGTGTGGTCTCCTTTGTTAGTTTTTGATGTACCATGGGTGAGGTCGGAGTGGCATTCCCGATCAATATGCTCTGTATATTGGGATCTCGGTTTGGCTTGTGGCAGGGAAGGTTTATACACAATAGTGGAATCCACTCTTTCTTGCGAGAAGTAGATTGTAGTTCCCTTAAGGGTTGATTCGGGGCTTGAACAATATGAGAGCTCTCCTAATTCCGTGAGGAAAGTAGGATATATTGTTCATTAGAGAATCAATAGTACTTAATAGAAAATATGTAATTAGAGGGGTATAACGGACATTATGACCCAGCTCTAATTATGACCTTCTTGTTCAGGATTATACCATATGTAATAGTTATATCGATGGAAACCAAAAGTTATTGGTCGGTGTAAAAACATCTACGGTTGAGAGAATACAGCTTCAGGTTTTTAGTGGAATAACACCGAAGTTAATAATCAAGAAATATTAATTAAAGAGTTTAATTAAAATTTTCTAGAGATCATTGGAGCTCGAAATACTGTGAGTCCATTAGGTCCCCTTACTATCCCGATTGATTAAAGTAACAAGGGTCACGATTAATTAATTGAATCATCCAATTAATTGAGTTATAAAAGTGACACATGTCTATTAGGGAATTAATTGATAATGAAATTATTTAATTAATGAATATTACTGATTATGTTAGTTAAATAATTAGATTATTTAATTATACGATTAATCATTAGTTGGAGGGTGTTATTAAATTTGAATTTAAAAGGTTTAAATTCAAAACCGTTAATTATCCTTATAGATATTAGATATCTTAAAGGATTAATTAATGAAAGTTATTAGTTAAAAATAATAATAATAGATATAACATATTTATTATTTTTGAAAACTGATACACGTAATTAAGAGAAGAGGATATATGAGTTCTCTCAATTGTATTGAATGCAATTAGTTGCGTGCAATTAAGAGAAGAGAATACATGAGTTCTCTCAATTGTATTGAATGCAATGCATGAGTTCTCTTAATTGTATTGAATGCAATTAGTTGCGTGCAATTAAGAGAAGAGAATATATGAGTTCTCTCAATTGTATTGAATGCAATTGATGCGTGCAATTAAAAGAGGAGAAAAGAGAAAGGTGTGTGGCTAGAGAGAGAGAGAGAGAAAAAAAAAATATTTTTTTTTCTTTGATTGATGGTGGCCGAATTCCACACCTAGAAAATAATATTTGTTTTTGTTAGTTTCTTCTACCTCCACTTAAGCTCCTGAAACCCCTGACTCCCCCACTTAAGCTCTTGAAACCTGTGACGCGCCCACACGCTATTGTCAATCGCGGGACATAGCCGGGAAAATCTTGTGGTTCAAATTAGGAAGCATATCGAAAAAGAAAGAAGGAGCTTTCAAATGCTGGTATGAAATCGTTACACATTCTTTGTTGTTTTGGATTATTACTATACAAATAGGTTTACTTGATGATTGCATAAAACAATTTTAAAACCCCATTCCGCTGCGCAATCCAAAACCTGGAACCAACAAAATGGTATCAAAGCCATTTTTATACAGTATAATCGAATTCGATTGCTCCTGATTGCATGTATGAATGTGTTGGTACTATCTTTATGATTGTATGAATGTTTATAATTAAATCGTTTAATTTAAACATGGTTGATCGTAAATTTTTATGGTACATGGGCTTTAGGATTTTTGGATTTTGTTAACAGATTTTTCTAGTAAAGGACCAAGGGAGAATTTTCCAACAGAGACCTGTCCACGAAGATTCATCCAAATATTCCTAAAGACCTGCAAGATCAGTACCATCACCTAGATGGAGCCAATATCCGGCGAGGTTGGGACCTCGACTATCCATCTATCTAGATAGGGTATCATTCCCGAGAGTATGTATCTCGCCCTACTGAAGCTCCTGATACCAGCTCAAGACTAGCACGATGATAGCTCGCACGCCCAGCACCCCGCAAGCATCTCGACGTCGATCAAGGTACCAGGTATCTCCATACCTACCTCGGTGCTACCTCGATATCCACCTTGGTGTTACCTCGACTCCCGCCTGATACTCAGTATGATCATTCGAAGCTCCTCCAAGGCAAGTACCTTATCTCCCAAGCAATACGATAGGGAACATGAAGACACAAGCACCATTCCAGCAGGAAGCAGAACAAGCTCATCAAAATGAGGTGTCAGCGCTACCTTCCATCAGAACTCATGATCAGAATCTCCCTCCAAGCTCCATGAAGAAGGAAAGTTGACTCCATCGCCAAAATAAAGTGCCATTAATGACCTTATGGTTGATCGAATCATAATTTGAATTCGCCATTGATTAACGGGATCTAATCCTGCGCCTTCAGCTCCACGCAAATGCCATTAAAACAGGACTCCCTATAATCTTCATTAAAAACAACCGGATTTTGAGGAGATTAGGGGAGTACTATATATATGGCATTGAAGGGTAAAGCAAGGAGGTTTTTTTTTTTGGAGTATTCTTGATCACCAGAACGAGAGAGAGAGAGAGATCCCGGGAGATTCCCGGAAGCCAGTGAGAGTCCATTGACAATCACTGGAGGAAAAATATCCACTTATCGACACAGACATTTTCTCCATCTTCATCATATGTAAAAGAGTGAAAAAAAAGTGAGAGATATGTACGTATTCATATTGTAAACCCATGGTAGTAGCTGATTAAATAAAACAGTGTTCAATTTTTACATCTCTCGGTCTCTTTGTGTCCTTTATCCATTCTCTGGTCAATCGATTTCGATCATACTAAGAGAGGGACCCCGGTACCTACCCCGCTGCTGCTACCGGTAGTGGGTGAGGGTGTTAACTGAGATTTTCACCCCGAGTGAATTTTTCCGTTAACACTTTTTGGCGCCGTCTGTGGGAACCACACCTTCAAAAGAAAGCCTGTGTGTCTCGTTTTCTTGCTAGATTATCAGAATGAAGCTCCGATCCTCTTAGGATCATCCTGACCCATCATGCCATCAGTCGAATGCTTCAACCAGGAAGGGTCAGAAGCCGAAGAAGGGGGGAAAGGGTCACAAACTCGCCTCAAAGCTGTCAGCTGCCGCGCAGGCTACCCCTCAGGTACCTACTACCCCAGCAGCTGGACCTGCCAACCTAGACCAACATGTCGCGTCCTTTATAGAGAGCTTTCGCCTCCGAATGGCCGTCGAAGGCAGCACCAATCAGCCTGCGATACCAGATCCCATGGGAGAGGCCAATCGGCAAGGTACCAGGATACCTACCTTTGACAGGTTGGGACCGCCACCTCCGGTACCAATCAATGATAGACTCGGGCCCATGCCTCTAATACCATCGGTCCATGATAGACTCGGACCAGCACCCCTGGTTCTAAAAAAATTTACTGGCCATCAACCCCGACGGGCTAGATCCGTCATTGATCTTATGACTAGGGAGCATTACCATCAGGTCCAACCATAAGCTTCCTTTAGACAGCCTCGACAGGAAGCGACCAGGAGGCGCCCTCATTCAGTTGCAGGGGATAACAACAGGGATGTCGAAGAAGACCCTCCCCGTGGAGAAAAGCAGGATGAAACCTCTGCGACATCGAGGGGATCTGACGACCGAGATTCTGAGGTAGAATCAGGAAATAATGGCAACAAACATATCCGAGACCAGGTCGCCAGAATGGCAAGAGAGATCCAGGAGCTGAAGAAGGGTAAGCACTGGGAGAACCGAAAAGATCCCTTGGGAGAGATGAATGCTCCCTTCTCGATGAGGATCAAGGAGGCAGAACTACCTCCCAAATTCAAGATGCCAACCAACAAATTTTCTAGAACCGAGGACCCCCTGAGCCACCTAGAGAGTTCTGTTCACCAGATGGAAGTCCAGAATGCTACCCTAGCCGCCATGTGCAGAATGTTCCCTACCACGTTGATTGACTGTGCCAAGACATGGTTCAGGAAACTACCAGCGGGGAATGTTGGTTCATTCACTCGGGGACTACTGACTTCTATGCCCAGTTTCAAGGCATCAAACCTCGCCCCAAGGATCCCATTAATCTCCAGTATATGGTCCAGGAGCGGGGTGAAAAGCTCAGAGCCTACGTAGAGAGATTCCACAAGGAAGTGATCCAGATGGGGGTCTTCGCGAAAAAGGAGACGTTGGCCAATTACAGAAGAAACTTATGGGCAGGTAGGCTATTCAGATCCTTCTCCAAACATCCCCCGGAGACCTACCAGGAAGCTTACAACAGAGCTCTAGAGCAGGTTGAGATAGACGAGCAACTACGAGTCAAAATGGAGCATGATGATATGAGGATTGCCAAGCGCCAGAAGAGGGAGACGCTCAGGCCGGCTCCAGTTTAGAAAAGTCAGAACAGACCTCCTAACAAGTCTACCTATCAATAGCCGCATTACCAGCCCCTGTGAAACCGACACCCTGTCAGGCGGACTCCACCCAGAGCTACACCTCCACCTAAGGAAGTAGCCCGGGTCGATAGAGATGAAAGGGGATACTCACATTACACCCCCTTGAACGCATCTCATGAAACTATCTACCTCGCCATCTGGGACAAGGGACTGCTCAGAAAGCCAGGCCCAATGAAGGTACCAGCTGATCAGCGGAACCGCTACAAGTATTGTGACTTCCGTGAGGATACAGGTCATAATACCTCGGAGTGTTACAGTCTGCGGAACCAGATCAAAGCCTTGGTTAGGGGAGGTTGCTTGGAGGAATTCCTCCAATAGGTACACGACAATATACGTACTGGAAATGAGGTCCAGGCAGATATGAAGGCATATGAGGAAGGAAGGAAAACAAAAGGGAAAGATCTGATGGAGCAGATCCACGTTGTCAATACCATCAGCGGAGGTCCCACCCTGGCCGGAATCTCCAACAATGCTCGAAAAAACCATGCCAGGTAAGCTCCCAGATTGGAAGCAAGCCAGAATGTTTTCAAAGTTACTAGGGGACCACCTCAGTTCTCTCCTACTGCACATATCGTCTTTACAGAAGAGGACGTGTACAACACCGTACAGCCCCACGATGACCCTATGGTCATCACTATGCAGATAGCCAACAACTTGGTCCATCGTGTCTTCATTGACACAGGCAATAGCGTTGATATCCTCTTCAAAAGCGCTTTCGAGCAATTCAACCTGAAAAGACCTTGCTACAATAGTTGTATTTCCCCATTATACGGGTTCACAGGAGACTCACTGATTCCCACCGGGTCTATGATCCTACCGGTAATAGTAGGGACAACGTCTTTACAGCAGAACCTGATGACAGATTTCGTTATAGTGGACACCCTGTCCGCCTACAACGCCATACTGGGAAGACCCTACCTATCTGCTCTCAAAGGAGTCTTGTCGATATATCATAACGTCCTGAAATTTCCAGTAAGAGACAAGGTGGGCGAAGTGAGAGGAGATCAACAGGTTGCATGCAAGTGTTATGCAGTATCTACCAATTCAACGACGCTGGCTAAGCAATGCGTGCAGGTAACCATCAACCAAGGTCGCCGGTTCCCAAAGGAAAATGTCGAAGGTGAAACATATTTGATTGAAATGGGATCTACGCTAGAGCTCCCCGACATAGAAATCAGGGAAGAAGAAGAAAAAGGATGGGCCAGTAGCCATCCTGCAGAAGAGTTAGAAGAGGTACCTATCAGAGAGGTTGGTCATTCCAAGGTTGTCAGGATAGGTTATGTTTTGGAAACAAAGGTAAAAGGGGCTCTGATAATGCTCCTGCGAGAATATAACGACATCTTTGCATGGAGTCATGAGGAGATGCCGGGAATACCCGCTGCCTTAGAAACACATAGGTTAGCGGTGGATCCCACCTTCAAACCAGTCAAGCAGAAGAGAAGGCATTTCAACCAAGTAAGAAATGCTGCGGTGCAAGAGGAGGTATACAAGCTACTAAATGCAGAGTTCATAAGGGAGTCTCGGTACCCCGAATGGATCGCCAACGTAGTCATGGTAACCAAAGCAAACTGGAAGTGGCGCATGTGTGTCGACTATACAGATCTCAACCGTGCCTGCCCGAAGGATAGCTTCCCGCTACCGAAGATCGACCAACTGGTAGATTCAACCGCGGGCAACAAGCTCCTAAGCTTTATGGACACCTTCTCAGGATACAACCAGGTCCTGATGCACCCAGCTGACCAGGATAAGACCAGTTTCATAACCGGGCAAAGCCTGTACTGCTATAGAGTTATGCCCTTCGGGATCAAGAACGCTGGAGCTACTTACCAGCGCCTAGTCAACCGCTTATTCAGGGGACTGATAGGAAAGTCGATGGAGGTATATATCGATGATATGATCACGAAGTCTCAGAAAGCTGAACATCACCAAGATCACCTCCGACAGACTTTCCAGATAGTCAGGGAAAATCATATGCGTTTAAATCTGGCTAAATGCGCCTTCGGGGTTACAGCCAGGAAATTTCTCAGATTCTTGGTCCACGAAAGAGGAATTGAAGCTAATCCCGAAAAGATCAAAGCTATACTGGATCTTGAATCTCCCACCTCACTCAGACAAGTGGAGGGTTTGACCGGGCAAATCGCAGCCCTGAACCGTTTCATATCGCGGTCCACAGACAAGTGCATCCCGTTCTTCAAGGCAATTAAACAAGGGAAGAACATGAAATGGGACCAAGGTAGCGAGCGAGCATTAGTGAAGAACTACCTCACTAGCCCGCCATGCTAGCTAGCTACCAGGAGAAGAACTACAGTTATACCTGGCAGTGTCTGAAACCGCCGCCAGTGGAGCTTTAGTGAAAGAATACAGAGATGGAGCCCAACGCCCTGTCTACTATGTGAGCGGCGCCCTAACCAAATCAGAAAGGAACTACGCTCTCCTGGAAAAGCTCGCCTTTGCACTGGTAGTAGCAGCCAGAAAGCTCCGCCCTTATTTCATTGCTCACACCATCGTGGTAGTTACTGATCAACCTTTGCGACAGTTTCTTCAAAGGCCAGACGTGTCAGGAAGACTCGTGCTGTGGGCCCTTGAGCTTACCCAGTTTGACATCAAATACAAAGCCAGGACTACCATCATGGCCCAGGCTTTGGCAGATTTCGTGGTAGAATTCAGTGCGATCCCCGATCAGGGTGCTCCCCCGAGCCCGATTCGAGCTCCTTCGAAGGAACAAGAACCCGCAGATTGGCCCACAGATCGAAACATCTGGATCCTGTATACCGATGGAGCATCAAATCAAGCAGGAAGTGGTGGGGGGGTCATTCTAACAGACCCAGAGAAATTCGAGTGCTGCCATTGTTTCAGATTCGGGTTTAACACTACCAATAATGAGACTGAATATGAAGCCTTGTTAGCAGGGATGAGAGCGATAATAGAGCTGGAAGCTGATTACCTCCTTGCCAAATGCGATTCCAGCTGGTAGTCAACCAAATAACTGGTTTATACCAGGCCAAGGGGATAATATGATAGCCTATCTCGAAAAAGTGCAAGAGCTGTTGCCTCGCTTCAAGGGTTTCAGGATCGAACAGATACCTAGGTAGCAGAATCATCGAGCTGACGTCCTAGCCAAGATAGCTGCCAATAGAGGACAAGCGCTGCCGAAAGGAGTTCCGCTCTAGGTAATCACTGTATCAAGCATTTCTGAAGGTAAGGAAGTAAACCTTGTGGAACGATTTCCATGCTGGATGGATCCTATCATGGAATACCTTCAATTAGAAAAGCTCCTAGAAAACCCCGATCAACCTCACAAGATCAAAAGAACCTTGGTTCGATACTGTTTGATAGAGGGGCACCTTTACCGCAGAGGTAGATCACTCCTCTTGATTAGATGCCTAAATCATGAGGATGCGAGTTGGGCGTTAAGGGAAGTGCATTCCGGAGACTGTGAAAATCATATCGGAGGAGAAGCATTGGCCTACCAGGTGCTACGCATGGGATATTTCTGGCCGACTCTGTACCACGACGTAAAGCATTTCGTACAGTCTTGTGAACCGTGTCAGAAAACGGCCAACCTGCATCACCTACCTCCAGAATGGTTATCAACCATCAGCTCACCGTATCCGTTTGCATTCTAGGGAGTGGACCTAATTGGATCCCTCCCAACCGTGCCAGGTCAGCAGAAGCATGCAATCGTGGCTATCGATTACTTCACTAGGTGGGTGGAAGCAGAACCCCTCTCCAGAATTACTGAATAAAACACAATAGATTTCATCAAGGAAAATGTGGTTTGCCGATTCGGGACTCCGATGGTCATCATCACGGATCTGGGTAAGCAGTTTGACAACGCCAAATTTTAGGAATTCTGTGGAAGTTTGAGGATTGAACTCCGCTTCGCATCCGTGGCGCACCCCCAGACTAATGGCCTAGTGGAGGCCAGAAACAAAATCATCAAGAGGCTCCTCAAGAAAAAACTTCAGCAGAAGAAAGGAAGATAGGCTAAACTATGGGCATATCGCACCACCAAGAGGACCGCTACGGGAGAAACCCCCTACTCGCTAGCTTTCGGGGTAGAAGCTGTCCTTCCTATAGAACACAAGCTCGTCTTCTTCCGGGTACAACATTTTGACCCCGATGGAAATGAAGACAAGCTGAGGGCCAGCCTGGACCTCCTAGAGGAGAAGCAGGATAGGATAGCTGAGAGAGTAGCGGTTTACCAGAATCGGATTGCTCGTTACTTTAACAAGAAAGTGAGAAGTCGAAGCTTCAAGGAAGGGGATATGGTGCTCAGAAAGGTTACCCAGAATACCCGGAAGAGGTCGGACGGAGTTCTATCACCTAATTGGGAAGGTCCTTACCTAATCAAAATGGTGATTTAGGGTGGGGCCTACAAGTTGAATGATATGGATAGACATCCAGTAGACCACACTTGGAATGCTGATCATCTCAAGAGATTCTACCCATAAATTCTGCAAGGCAAGTCGACCAGGATTATTCCTAAACGACTGACAGAGGATATTAGTAGTCGTGAGTACTTGTATTTTTCTTTTTTTTTCCTTTGATCATCAATAAATAAGGTTTCTTTCTCCATTTGTTCCTGCATACATTTGTCTACATCCACCTGCTTTACATCGCCAATTGAATTCCCCATGATTGTCGCTTTAAGACCAGGAGAGCTGCATAGCATTCCTGATGCCCTAGACCGGATAGATCCCTCCAGGAGGATCGCCATAAAACCAGGGAAGCTACATAGCACTCTTGATACCCTAGATCGGATCAGTCCATCTAAGAGGTTTGCCTCAAGACCAGGAAGGACCATATGGTCTTCCTGCTGCCCTGGCCGGGTACCATCCCCCGCTAGGAAAGATCCAGTACGTAAGAGCATAGTTGCCCGATGGATCAGACCTTGGTCGGGCACCACCTCCCGCTAAGAAGGATCTGGATAGTAAGTGCATAGTTGCCAGCTAGATCAAGGCCTTGGTCGGGCACCACCCCCCGTCGAGAAAGACCAGGTGCTAAAATGGCCTTAGTTGCCTACCTGGATCTTGCTGCCAATGTTTATTCGCCATTGTTTTCACCAGGATACCAGGATTCCTGCAAACAGGAATGCAAGGTACCCAAGTATGATCGCCTCAAGACCAGAAATGACCATATGGCCTTTCTGCCGCCCTGGCCGGGTACCACCCCCCGCTGAGAAGGATCTGGATAGTAAGATCATAGTTGCCAGCTAGATCAAGGCCTTGGCCGGGCACCACCCCCCGCTGAGAAAAACCAGGTGCTAAAGTGGCCTTAGTTGCCTACCTGGATCTTGCTGCCAGTGTTTATTCACCAATTGCTTTCGCCAGGATACCACGACTCCTACAAACAGGAGTGCGAGATACCTCGTACGCCACCGTTTTCGCCAAGGTACCAAGATTCCTAAAACAGGAAGGCGAGGTACTGAGATTCACCAAATTTTTGATTCGCCAGGGCACCAAAGCTCCTACAAGTAAAGGAGCGAGGTACCCAGTTTCGCCAGAATACTCCCCTGGAGACCTAGGTTCCATGAACTGAAAAGCTAGGAACTCAATCATTCGATGAGGCTCATAGTTTCGCCAGACTACTCGCCATACTGCCAAGACTCTCAGAACTGGAGTGCGAGGTACCATGGTACCAATCAACTGCTTTATTCTCATCAGATTTTATGAGTTACCAAGTTTTGATTAAGTCAAGTTTATGCTGGGGACTCTTGCTCGAGTCTATGCTACAATCAGAAGCGTGTGACTAAATTAAATCGACAGATATAGGTAGAAGTGAGTTTTTCTTTTCATTGATCAAATCGGGGAACCCTGCCCTTATTTTAAGCTACATACAAGATACAAGAAGAAAAAAAAGACAAGAAGATAAACTGGAGGTCTGAAACAGCCAGTTCCCTCTCTAATTTCTCACCTACTTACTAGATATGCCTACCTAGCAACATTGATTTAAATCAGAATCTATATTGACGGTGCTGCCACGAACCCTAAAGGTAGGAGCAGAGGCCGTGTTGGGATGCCACGAACCTCGGAGGTAGGAGTAGAGGCCGTGTTGGGATCAGTAAGAATAGGAAGGAAATAAGGATTCCTCCCCCCCCCCCCCCCCCCCCCCACGTCCAAGATGCAACGGGGCACAAAGTCGCGGCTCGACTAGGTAATGCCTATACCATTGGCAAGGCCGCAGCCTCAGAGCCCACCATTCATCATGATCCCGGGAATCTCTACTTTCCCAGTTCCTCTGGTAATTAAATCCACCAAGTATAGCTTTTTCCACAATACCAAGCATCCTGCCAGTCACTGAGCCGACATCTCCTCCTCCTCCCACAATGTCAGGTGATACGATGATCATCGGTAAACCTATGGAGACTGCCTTCTACAAAGAAAAAAGGGATTGTTTGAAGACCCACCTAACAGATAAGGGGTATTTATAGAGGGAAAGATCGAATATCAAAAATGATAGGATAAAGTCATTTATGTACACAACATTCGGTACACGGGAAAGGGAAGCCTCGCGGAGTGTGTTTTCCCCCAAGGCTTAATGATTGGGATAATCAAACCTATCCTGGATCGATATCTGGAAGGACAGTTGAATACAAAATCTGAACCAATAATGCCTACATGGAAACCCATAAAAAATGAAGCGCCCCGGTCTATGAAGGTTGAGGTCTTGGTATTTTTCCCGGACCATTCGCGGTATTAACTCCCGGATCACTAAATTCCCACCTGGGTAATAAGAATCATCTCGGAACAAGCATTTCAACCTGGCAGGCTGGGATGTAATAAACTATACACGCACGGAGTCAAGAAGAATAAAGAAATTCTCATTACTAGAACCAGGGAGCCCATCCCCTGATCACGGGCTACAAAAAAATGAATAACATTATCTAGGTGCTACTGATTAAGGGATCAAGCTAGATCAAGCATCCTCCTGCTCCTGAGTGGCTGTCTCCTCGCCAGCTCCACCAGTTACGGTTTCCTCTTCTTCAATGCCGGATGGAGCCATGTCTGTTTCCTGGACACCCACAGCAACCAGAATCTCCATTGGAGATGGATCTCCTTGAAGCTCCCCTCCAACTTCTTCGATCAGAGCAGTCTGACCTTCCTTTTCCTGGGCAGGGTCAGATGATGAGATAGGCAGGACAGCTTCTCCATCATCAGTAGCAGATCGATCTCCTACCTCATTACCAGGCTCTACTGGAGAAGCAAAGGAGGCAGAAACCCCTCCTCCAGCCTAGGCCACACCAACCTCAGGATCCTTCATATTTGGAGCTGATCCAGCATTGCCTGGTGGAAGAAGGGAGATAGAGTCCTGGTCCGGTCCTCCTACTACTCCAATATCTCCAACAACTTGAGAGGGCCCAGCCACATCAGAAGGTGCTGCCCCAGCTAGCTCAGCAGCCTTTGCCATGATCTCCTCCCGGTTCCACCCCGCAATGTCACCTATATCGAACGGAGGAGGGAGAGCTAGGGCCACCTGGTAACCAGTAAAAAAGTAACTATCCCCGAAGGCGGTATCTACCTGGGCATCTAGATTGGCCACGCTACTTGGAAGGGACTGGATTTCTTTCTCCAGCTCCACTACTCTCTCCTTCGCAATATCCCTCTCCTCTTTACGACGGAGGGACCTGAGCTTCTCCATATCCAGGGCATGCTGCATCCTCTCCCTGTCAACCTTCGCTTCGTCAGCTTTCTTTTGGGTATTCGCCAGCGACTGGTTCAGAACTTCTATTCCCTGAGCAGCCTTAGTGAGCTCCTCTCTAGACCTCTCCAGCTCCGCTATAGAACCCTTGACTTGCTCTAGAAGGAGGCCAACCTGCTGGCTCATGGCCACATTGAATTTAAACGTCTGACAAAAACAATGCACTTATCAGAATATTATTAACCTCTTACCCGAACAAAGGATTAAAATAAGGTAGCTTACCTCAGCTAGAAAGGCAGAACCCCTTCTAATTAAAAGCTCAGTCGGCATGGCAGTCATGACATCTAGACCCCCACCTGGGCAGGAAGCTGCAAAGTGGGCCAGAACTTCATCCTGGATGCTGTCCTTCGACCTCGACTGAGCCTTATCTTGAGGCACCACCCGCTTCTTCATAGCAGAGTCAGAACTTTTCTCGACCAGTTTAGGCTGACCAGATGCCACATCGGGAGAAGCAGAAGAAGCTGAGGCACCAGCATCAATGGTTGCCGTAACATTAACTGGTATGAGGGGTGAAACCTCTTGCACCCGGCTGGAAGCACCTCGGTACCTCCCCAATCTATGAGTAAAAGCCTCTAGTGACCTAGCCAAGGTAGGAGGAGGGGGAGCTGGCGATCCTGATACCCCGACCGGGATCCTATCAGAGCCAGCATGTACTCCAACCCCTCTAGTAGGTACTCCAACCCCTGCATCGAGACCGGAACTGATTGGAATCCCGACAGGGGAAGACGGAGGAGAACCAACAGTATCGCCTGCTTGGTGGGTCTCCATCTCAGGAGCCGATAGAGATACTGCTGAAACTATAAAGATAGCCAGAGTCAATATTCGCAGAGTCAATAAAAACAAGATAATATGAGCAAAGTCAGAAAAGTTTTCTACCTGGAGAAGCTCCGAAAATGCGCAGGTAGTGATCTACCCTCTTTGCCTCGAAGGCCTCAGTGATGGGAAACTTCGTGTTCACATAATGACGGGCCATGATAGCCCGTAAGATTTTCTCCGATTCTCCAGATAGCTTGCCCTTCTCTAACGTGGGCTTGCTACTAAAAATAGTGGGAACTCGGAACTCAGTCCCTCCGATATGAACCAAGCTTCCCCATTCACCTCCGAGGATGACCCATTCCTCCTTCCAGGAGGTATCCTTTTTCGTGGCCCCCGGTACCACAAATTGCAAGTTGTTTTTTACGCGAGCATAGAATTGCCCCTTCGGACCTGGGGCATTAGCAGCAATCTGAAACACATACCCAATCTTATATGGGCGTGGTTCCAGATCGATGTTATCTTTCTGGCATTGCTCCCTCCACAATACGAGAAACCCTACCAAATGCCTCCAAAATCCTGGTGTCAACTAGAGGGGAGCTAACTATAAGACATGTAGCGCCCTACGTAAGGTGGGGTGGAGAGGTAACCTGACCCCGCAATCGAAGGCTGCCGTATGAATCGGGAACTCACCGGCAGAAGGAAATACATATCATACTCCTGTAGAGGGACAGCGATAGAGATCTCTTTGGGGATCTTGAAATCTCTCCGTAAACGTTGGATGGTTTCTTGAGTACTGGTAGAGGGAGAGACGCATCTATACTCATACGGAAGGGCCAGTACCCTCTCTATACTGTCTGTAACCTCGCCGGCCCGGTCTCTACCTACCCCAAAAGCGGTTCCTATATCTTCACTCGACTCCTGGTCGACATCAACCTGAGTCTCAGGATTGTTCGAGAAGCCTGTCTCGTATTGAAAGGGAACGTCGTCCCCGCTGTAGCATGCCCTTTTTCTGGGGGTGAGGCTCCCGCTAGCCACCGCGTCGCCGTCGAAGAGCTGCTCAATACTATCGCCACCAGGTGAAGACATAATGACAGTTTCAGAGAATGAGTTCAGGAGAAAAGGGAGAAGTTGAAAGTTGAGGCTAGGTCTTTTGCCAGAAAATCTCAATCAGGAAGTTGCTTGATAAGAATCGCTTACGAAGGCACCAGAGTTTATATAGGGATGATTACTTGTAACGGGCAGAAAGAGTAATTAATGCCACGGTAAAATCGGTGACGTGGAGGGATCGCTTTCGAGAAACGTGCGCCCCCAAAATATTTCCCTTTTTGAATTCGGCTTACCCTGATCAGCCACGTGGAATGTAAATCAATGTGCAAAGAAAAGATTCCCTCCTAAGAGACGTTAGGTAAAATTCTCCAAGTGCTGTCTATCCTGACTCCAACCCCAACGTGATACCGGTGTTCAAGTCAGGGGGGACTTCTGTTAATAGATTTTTCTGGTAAAGAACCAAGGGAGAATTTTCCAACAGAGACCTGTCCACGAAGATTCATCCAAATATTCCCAGAGACCTGCAAGATCAGTACCATCACCTAGAAGGAGCCAATATCCGGCGAGGTTGGGACCTCGACTATCCATCTATCTAGATAGGGTATCATTCCCGAGAGTATGTATCTCGCCCTACTGAAGCTCCTGATACCAGCTCAAGACTAGCACGATGATAGCTCGCACGCCCAGCACCCCGCAAGCATCTCGACGTCGATCAAGGTACCAGGTATCTCCATACCTACCTTGGTGCTACCTCGATATCCACCTTGGTGTTACCTCGACTCCCGTCTGATACTCAGTATGATCATCCAAAGCTCCTCCAAGGCAAGTACCTTACCTCCCAGGCAATACGATAGGGAACATGAAGACACAAGAACCATTCCAGCAAGAAGCAGAACAAGCTCATTAAAATGAGGTGTCAGCGCTACCTTCCATCAGAACTCAAGATCAGAATCTCCCTCCAAGCTCCACGAAGAAGGAAAGTTGACTCCATCGCCAAAATAAAGCGCCATTAATGACTCTATGGTCGATCGAATCATAATTTGAATTCGCCATTGATTAACGGGATCTAATCCCGTGCCTTCAGCTCCATACAAATGCCTTTCAACGTTTAAAATATGACTCCCTATAATCTTCATTAAAAACAACCAGATTTTGAGGAGATTAGGGGAGTACTATATATATGGCATTGAAGGGTAAAGCAAGAAGGTTTTTTTTTAGAGTATTCTTGATCACCAGAACGAGAGAGAGAGATCCCGGGAGATTCTCGAAAGCCAGTGAGAGTTCATTGATAATCACTGGAGGAAAAATATCCACTTATCGACATAGACGTTTTCTCCATCTTCATCCTATGTAAAAGAGTGAAACAGAGTGAGAGATATGTACGTATTCATATTGTAAACCCATGGTAGTAGCTGATTAAATAAAACAGTGTTCGCTTTTTACATCTCTCGGTCCCTTTGTGTCCTTTATCCATTCTCTGGTCAATCGACCTCGATCATACTAAGAGAGGGACCCGCTACTGCTACCGGTAGTGGGTGAGGGTGTTAACTGAGATTTTCACCCCAAGTGAATTTTTCCGTTAACAGATTTTAAATGTAATATTTTTTTAATGTAATATTGATTCTGGGTTGTATATTTTTTTTATCCTGTTATTTTATTTTTATTGATGTAAATCGATGAAGATGATGATCTGGAAGACGTACCACAGCAACACAATTGTAATAGATATGTTGCACAATAAATGATGTAATAGATATGTTGCACAATATATGGTGCGCACAACAATTTACACACGTCATGTTGCAGTTGTGCACAATTGTTATGCACGTGTGTGCTGCGCACAATTGTTGTGTGCATATGCAACATGCTGCAGCTGTGCACAATTGTAGTGTATGTGTGTAGCAAGAGCGCGTGGAGTGCAGCAGTTAAGCAAGTTTGGGACAAATTTTTTTTGGAAATCATGGGCCTTCGAAAAGTGTTAGTAACACTTGAGCTTTAGGGATTTAATCCATGTGATGGATCCAATGAAATAAATCAAGTTGGACTTGATTTTGGGCCCGGAAGACACAAAAGATATTACAGATGAACTTGAAGATTTTTGGAATTACAAGAAGACCAAGGAATGCCTTGGATATTATTGTAATTAGAAAAAATTTTAAGTTAGATAAACTCATCGTACTCGGTCAATTCATGTATGCTTTTATTATGTTACAATTAAAGCATTGCCATGCATATACATATCATTTAGATTAGGTGTGCCTAAACATATATATGTTGATATGTCATACATGCATTATAGCCTTCTATATTATGTGTTTAATTTTAATTTGATTAAAATAGGTAATTCACATAATTGGCTATAAGCTAATGGGATTAGTTTTTAGTAGTAAAAACTTGGTAATTCTCATTAATTACTAATCTATTTATTAAAGTGTTTAATTACTTAGATTAGTAGGGTCCATTATAAATATTAGGTTTAATTCGATTAAGCACATAATTATAATTGGACCTAATAATGTGTTTAGTTTTAATTGTTAAAACTTGGTAAATACACATTAAATAATTCTAGTCTTAGTAAATAATTTACATATATTAGAATTATCACTAATGAACTAGATTTTTAAGTGTTAAAAATCATATTAGTTTATTAGTTATTGGAATAGGATTATAATAATTTGTGATTAATGCACTAGATGTTTAGATTGAAATTAGCCGTTTAATCTTGTTTAATCTAGATGCATTAATATTAATAGAAAACCCTAATTATAAAATAATGAGTGGGAGAGGGATATATGACATTATATCTCGCGGTCTCCATCATTAGTTCAACACCATGAGATTCAAGTGGGGCCTTATGACGGCTTTACTTTCGTCCTTCCTAATGAGGGTTTCCATAAGAATCAATACCAAGGTTGACTTCCTAGGATAGGATTTTTGAAGGGATTTCGGGATTGACCGACCCTAAGGCGGTAATTTTCGAGTTAAGCTCATGAGATCTGAAATGATGGGTTACGCTCACAAAGTTTTTAATTAAATTGGTTAATTAAAAACCTGACTAAATAAACGATGGTTGAATGATATTGGAATAAAAGTTATTCTGGTATATCATTTGATTGAGAAGGTCTCGATCCAACATGCAAGATTTTGACCAACCCTAAGGCGGCACTTAATTTTGGTATGTTAGATTGTCGTGGCATAGAAACTTTGTTTTCTTAGGGTTGTTCTTGTTCATTAAACATTTTCATGCATCATGTTTAATTTTATGCCGAACATTCGCATATGTTTTGAATGTATGATTGAATGAATTCTTAATTTATGTTTTTTCAGCCATGTCATCTGCATTGTTACAAATCCTTGCCAACGACAAATTAACTGGTGATAACTACACTAAATAGAAACATAACATAAATACAATCTCGGTCACCAAGGACCTAAAGTTTGTGCTCACGGAGGAATGTCCTCTAGAGCCTACTGCCAATGCCGCATGAACTGTTCATGACGCATATCAAAAATGGGTCTCATCAGATGAGAAAACCCTAACATATCTGTTAGCCAGTATGACATGCCTGCTTATCACTAAGCACGAAGAAATGGGTACTGCATTTGAAGTAATGGAGTCATTGCAGGCTATGTTCGGGCAGCTCTCTGAGCAAAAGCGGCAAGAAGATGTTTGTTCCGCAATGCTTGCTCGGATGAAAGAGGACGCATCTGTTCGGGAACATGTCCTGAACATGATGTCCTATTTCAACACGGAAGAGATCAATGTCGAGGCCATTGATGAACCTAGTCAAGTGAGCATCATACTGACGACTCTTCCGAAGAGTTTTGATCAGTTCAAGAGTAATTATGAGATGAACAAGCTAAGGTTCAGTCTCACTCAGTTGCTCAATGAACTCGCTGCTTTTGAGTCCTTGACTAAGGACAGCAAAAGTAAGACCGGTGAGACAAATGTTGCTGAACCATCTTCCTCTGGAAATAAAAAGAGAAAGAGGTCTGTTGGGAAGGCAAAGGGTAAGCCCAAGCCTAAAAAAGCCCAAGATAAGAAGAAAGGTGCATCCACCAACCAAGGCAAAGGAAAATGTTTCCATTGCGACAAGGTTGGACACTGGAAGAGGAACTGTCCTCAGTATCTAGAGGAGGTTGCCAAAAAGAAAAAAATGAAAGGTAAATATGATTTACTTGTTCTTGAGTCATGTTTAGTGGAGGATGATTCTTCACCCTAGATAGTTGATTTATGGGCCACTAACCATGTTTGTTCTTCTATGCAGTGGACTGATTCTTAGACATAGCTTGAGGAGGGAGCCTTCTCTATGCGTGTTGGGTCGGGGGATGTCGTGTCAGCCAGAACAGTGGGTGTAGTTAGACTACATTTTGGAAATTGTTTTATTGTTTTGAACAATGTATTTTTAATCCTGAATTCACAAGAAATTTGATTTCTGTTCAAAGTTGTTGGAACAGTTATATTATGTTTCTTTTAATAATAAGTCTGTTATTATTGCAAAGAATGGTTTGAATATATGTTCAGGATTAAACAAAAACAATTTGTATATTTTAAGGCCATTAATACATACAACACTACTCAACGTTGAATTGTTTAAAGTTGAAAAACCAAAAACAAAACGACAAAAGATTTCTCAAAAAAACGAAACGTATCTGTGGCATCTAAGACTTGGCCACATTAACCTTGACAGGATAGATAGACTAGTTAAAAGCATATCTTTAAATGAGTTAAAGGTTGGCACCTTACCTATTTGCGAATCCTGTCTGGAAGGTAAAATGACCAAGAGACCTTTTACTGGTAAAGGGTTTAGAGCTAAAGAACCACTAGAGCTTATACATTTAGACGTCTGTGGACTGATGAATGTTAAAGCAAGGGGTGGCTATGAGTTTTATGTTAGATGACTACTCTAGATACGGATATGTCTACCTAATGCAACGGAAGTCGGAAACTTTTGAACAGTTTAAAGAGTTCCAAGCTGAAGTTGAGAATCAGTTAGGAAAGACTATCAAGTCTCTACAATCCGATCGTGGAGGTGAGTACCTTGATCAAAAGTTTGAAAACTTTATGGTCGAGTATGGGATAGTGTCCCAACTCACAGCTCTTAGCACACCACAACATAATGGTGTTGCGGAGAGGAGAAATGTAACCCTAATGGAAATGGTGAGATCTATGATTAGTTTCTCATCATTACCCCTTTTGGGGATAGGCGTTACAAACTGCGGCTTACATTTTGAATGTAGTCCCATCCAAATATGTTCCTAAGACTCTCTTAGAGTTGTGGAATGGTCGTAAAGCTAGTTTGCGATATTTTCGTATATGGGGGTGTCCAGAACACGTGTTGAAGAACAAAAGTGAAAAGCTAGACCCTAAGTCTGTAGTCTGCTTGTTTGTGGGATATTCTAAGGACACCAGAGGTGGATACTTCTATAGTCCTGAAGAGAACAAAGTATATGTATCGACAAATGCAACATTTCTTAAGGATAGCTATATTAGTGATCATAAACCTTGAAGTAAGATTGTATTAAATGAAATGGAGAATGGTACGACCAGTGCTCAGTCAACAAGAGTTGTTGATCCATTGACATCTGATAGTGAGATGATTCCTAGTCAGGATACACTACAAGCAAGACGTAGTGAGAGGATTGTGAGATAACTTGAACGCTATTTGGGTATAGGTGAGGGACGAGATGTCGTTTCTACTGGCAGTGTGGATAATCCATTGACATTTAAGAATGCAATGGAAGATCCTGACAAAGAGGAATGACTTAAAGCTATGAATCTCGAGATGGAGTCCATGTACTCTAACTCAGCCTGGGAACTTGTAGACTTGCCAGATGGGGTAAAACCTATACAGTGTAAGTGGATCTACAAGAGAAATAGAGGAGTAGACATAAAGGTAGAGACTTTCAAGGCAAGACTAGTGGCCAACGGTTATACCCAGAAAGAGGGGGTCGATTATGAAGAGACCTTCTCGCTTTTAGCCATGTTTAAGTCTATTAGGATTCTCCTATCCATTACTGCCTATTTAGATTATGAAATTTGGCAAATGGGCGTCAAGATTGTATTCTTGAATGGCAATCTTGATGAGAGCATCTTCATGGTGCAACCAGAGGGATTCATGTCTCCAGATCAAGAGCAAAAGGTTTGCAAGTTGCAAAGATCCATTTATGGACTTAAGAAAGCATCTAGAACTTGGAACATAAGGTTTGATGATGTGATCAAAACCTATGGCTTCAAGCAAAATGTTGATGTGCCTTGTGTCTACAAGCACATCGTTGACAAGAAAGTAGTTTTCTTAGTCCTATACGTAGATGATATCCTACTCATTGGGAATGATATGGGGGTATTATCAGAAGTAAAGGGCTGGCTAGTCAATTCCAAATGAAAGATTATGGAGAGGTGAGTTATGTTCTAGGGATCCAACTCTTAAGGGATCGTAAGAACAAACTCTTAGCATTGTTTCAGACATCGTATATCGATAAGATTCTTATGCAATTTTTGATGCAGAACTCCAAGAAAGGTAATTTACCTTCCAAGCATGGAGTTCACTTGTCTAAGGAACAGTGTCCTAAGACACCTCAAGAAGTTGAGGATAAGAGACGTGTTCCCTATGCGTCAGCAGTAGGTAGTCTCATGTATGTTATGTTATGCACGAGACCGGAAATCTGCTTCGCAATAAGAGTAGCCAGCAGATACCAGTCCAACCCAGGATTGGATCATTGGGTTGCTGTCAAGAATATTCTGAAGTATCTTTTAAGAACGAGAAACTATATGTTAGTGTATTCTGGACAGGATTTGATCCCGTTAGGATATACGGATTCTGATTTTCAGTCAAACAAGGATACTAGGAAATCCAAGTCTAGATCAGTATTCACCCTTGGTGGTGGGGCCATTGTGTGAAGGAGTTTTAAGCAATCTTGTATTGTTGATTCCACCATGGAAGGTGAATATGTAGCATCTTGTGAAGCTGCTAAAGAGACTGTCTGTCTGTCTCCGAAAGTTCTTGAGTGATCTGGAAGTTGTTCCAGATCTGGATAAGCCCATCACACTTTATTGTGATAATAGTGGTGTTGTGGCTAACTTCAAGGCTAACTCCAAAGAACCAAGAAGCCACAAGAGAGGGAAGCATATAGAGAGGAAATATCATCTCATCAGAGAGATAGTGCAGAGAGGAGATGTGACCGTGACCAAGATAGCGTCACAAGACAATCATGCTGATCAATTTACGAAGACCTTACCGGCTAAAGTGTTTACGGGTCACCTAGAGGGTCTAGGTTTACAAGACATGTCTCACATGCTTTAGTGTAAGTGGGAGATTGTTGGGTTTTTTGCCCTAAAGCTTGTAATTTGTAAATGTGAATTGAACATAAATAAAAGAAGTAGTTTATTCATTCAAATTGTCTTATATATTTATATATAACATGTGTACTTAACATCCAAGATTGCTGGATATAATTTCAAATTGAGGGCAATAAAAACGCTTAAATTAAAGAGCTAGGGTGGCAGCAAGAGTATCACACAAACTTGAGTTCAAGACGAGTATATGATTGTCATATACAGATGGATTCATTTTGAAACAAGAAATCTAAAGAGTCCGCAAATAGCAAATAAAGCTGAGTACTTTATTTGTGCTTAATCTACAGCTGCGGTCCATTCTGTAATGTACGGTGATCTTATCATGGATCATTCATATTGTGATATGAGAATGGAGGCACCTTGTATGATGTGATCATAGGACTGGGTCACGGTCTATATGAATCTCTCAATAAGATCCGTTACATGATGAGATTCATATATATCGACAAATGATGGCTATATATGGGTGATCTTAATCCTAAGTGTCTTATCGACCCCTTCAAGTTAGATTGTGGTTTTTGATATATCATGGGTGAGGTCGGAGTTGCATTCCCGATCAATATGCTCTGTATATTGGGATCGTGGTTTGGCTTGTGGCTGGGAAGGTTTGTACACAATAGTGGAATTCACTCCTTCTTACGAGAAGTAGATAAGAGTTCCCTTAAAGGTTGATTCGGAGCTTGAAAAATATGAGCGCTCTCCTAATTCCATGAGGAAAGTAGGATTTATTGTTCATTAAAGAATCAATGGTACTTAATGGAAAAGATGTAATTAGAGGGGTATAACGGACATTATGACCCAGCTCTAATTATGAACTTCTTGTGGAGGATTATACCATATGTAATAGTTATATCGATGGACACCGAAAGTTATTGGTTTGTGTAAAAACATCTACAGTTGAGAGAATGCAGCTTCGGGTTTTTAGTTAAATAACATCGAAATTAATAATCAAGAAATATTAATTAAAGAGTTTAATTAATTATTTCTAAGGATTATTGGAGCTCGAAATACAATGGGTCCATTAGGTCTCCTTTCTAGCCCGATTGATTAAGGTAACAAGGGTCACGGTTAATTAATTGGATCATCCAATTAATTGAGTTACGAAAGTGATACTTGTCTATTCGAGAATTAATTGAATAATGAGATTATTTAATTAATGAATATTATTGATTATGTTAATTAAATAATTAGATTATTTAATTATACGATTAATCATTAGTTGGAAGGTGTTATCAAATTTGAATTTAAAATGTTTAAATTCAAAACCATTAATTATCCTTATAGATATTAGATATCTTAAAGGATTAATTAATGAAAGTTATCAATTAAAAATAATAATACATATAAGATATTTTTTATTTTTGAAAACCGATACACGTAATTAAGAGAAGAGGATATATGAGTTCTCTCAATTGTATTGAATGCAATTAGTTGCGTGCAATTAAGAGAAGAGAATATATGAGTTATCTCAACTGTATTGAATGCAATTGATGCGTGCAATTAAAAGAGGAGAAAAGAGAAAGGTGTGTGGCTAGAGAGAAAGAGAAAAAAAAAATATTTTTTTCTTTGATTGATGGTGGCCGAATTCCACACCTGGAAAATAAGAGTTGTTTTCTTTAGTTTCTTCTACCTCCACTTAAGCTCCTGAAACCCGTGACATGCCCACACGCTGTTGCCAATCGCGGGACATAGCCGGGAAGATCTTGTGGTTCAAATCAGGAAGCAGATCGAAAAGAAAGAAGGAGCCTTCAACCGCTGGTATGAAATCGTTTTACCTTCTTTCTTGTTTTCGAATATTACTATACAAATAGGTTTACTTGATGATTGCATAAAAAAAAAAATTTAAACCGCATTCTGCTGTGCAATCCAAAACCTGGAACCGACAATAAAGACCTAACTAGATATAGATATGCAAGTCTAAAATCTAGTCATCAAACAAAGCCACATCAACATAAGTTGTCATTAATCATGGCAAGACAATAAATACAATTAACAATTGCAATCAATAAGTCCTAATCAACAAAATGTAAATGCAAGATATAAAGATTTAGTTAGAGGGCACAAATGTCATAAATGCAAGCTATCAACAAACAAACCCCAAACATGTCATAACTTTAATTGATATACAATAAATATGAAGATTTGCTAACCTAAGCAATAAATGACATGTCTTGATAAGCTAGAACAATAAATGAGCAAGGATGTTAGTTCTACTTACCAAGTAAAGACCTTAATGAAGAACCGTGCTTGAATGATGCTAGAGATACAAGATGAAGATGGGTTTTGGGGTTTGGAAAGTCAAAGAACAAAGCTTGAAGTTTTCTCTCTCTAAGGGACCTCTTTCTCTCACTAGGATCTAAACTTGTCCCGCAAAAACCATTGAGGGTTTTTCCGCGGTGGCGGGAAGACTGGACGGACTGTCTCGCGGAAAAGGTACAAAATGCATACTAACTTGAGTTTTCAAGGGACAATGCAAGACCAATAAAATAACAAAACAAGCACGGAAGAGATAAAGTAATAATGCACCCATGTAACCAATTAAGTACTAATGCAAGATGAATAAAACATGCATGAGAGTGAGTGTGTGTGTGCAACTAAATATATTCAAAGAGTTAAGCACAAGTGATATACCTTTGAGTGCTCTTGAGCTTGAGGTCTTGAGAATGCCTTTGAAGCTTGATCATGCACATTGAAGGCCTAGTCTATCCTTACAAACAAATCTTCATGTGGTTTGTTATGAAATAAGCCAATCAAAAATAAAGGTCCTTACACCTATTTCTAGTATGGAATGAATCAATCATCCACTTTGGTATCTTATTGAACAAAAATGGTGATATTTTCCCTCCATTGATCAAGCATTTAGATTTTTCGACAGTATTATGATCATCTAAAAAGATTATGTTAATTCATTTATAGATCTTATCAATCCTCATGTCTTTAAAGTGGTATCCCATATCATAATGGATTGTACGACAAGGCATGTGTCCATCTCTTTGTTTTCATATACCATGCACGGTACGCGATATATGCCTAATCATATAGCAAATTTATAATTTTATCTCCCAAAGCTCTTTGACTCTTATTGACTCCTTTAGTAAATAAATTAAGTACATTCCGATTTTGGATATATGAATAAAAAGGTTTATATAAAAAAGCCGTTATAAATATTCCAAAAAACATTATACTAACCGAAAAAGTTGCATTTGGCAAAAATTCATACCAATCAAAAAAATGATTTGAATTTTGCTGTAAAAGACTTATAGAAGGAGTTAACAAATAAATACTAGAAAAAAAAAATAGGCTTTCTACATATGCATCGTGCAAAAAACAATTTCTACGAAAGAAACTTCATAGAGTGGAAATATGAAGAAATATATATGCCTAGATACTTTATTCTATGGATAAATGATCTAATTGATAGAGGAAGCACCGTAAAGACCAATTCGCGAGGTTTTAGGCCAATGTCGATCCGATAAGAAATGCTTATTTATGTCCATGATATGAAATAAAAATTAGGAATCAACTTCTGTAATATAGTTGATCCCCTAAGGTATTATGCATCGATGTAGTATCAGATCCCAAAGACAGTAAGTCTTTTCTTTCGTAGGAAGAAAAGATTTTTTTCATAGATCCTATATAAATTTTTAGACAGTTTAGAATTAATAAATTCAATATATTAAATAATTAATAAAGATTATTAATGCTTTGCAAAACGATCTATAAAAAATCTATAAAAAAATGATACAATTTGATTCTCTAACTGAATTCGTAGTATCTCTAGAGTCCACTCCTTCCTCATATTACAAGCGAAAGGGAAAATGTAAAGACTACCATTAACACAGCCCAAGTGAGACTTAATGCAGCCCAAGTGAGACTTACTATATCCATGTGAATTATGTCTCCTGTATCTCTAAATATGAAGGAATTAATCGATTAGTGTTTATTAATAATAATGGAATCACCGGTGCAGAGTCAGAAGGGGATTTAGACCCAACGCCTTTAATGAATGAATCCAATAAATATGAAAAACTCTAATAAACCCCCTTTTTACAAGTTCTTATCTAATTTCTGTAAAATCGGGAAAGACTAAACTGCAACTACGTTTTTCTTTAGAAGTATCAAAGGGAAGCTACTAATATAGTAATATGTACATATGGGAACGCCAATACCTATTCTTTATTTTTCTTGTCCTTCATTATCATTAAGTAAAAGAAAAAAAAAAGCCAATTATCCATTTGATCTTAGTAATGGAAAAAAAATCGGTAACTCTTTATTTGATATGATAGCCCTTCCACTACTATAATAACATCTTATTTTCCAATTTATTTTTCAAACCAACCTTAATTCTTTCTACTTTTTTTGTGTATGAGGTTTGTTTCATGGAATTGTTTAATTGATGGGTATGTAGCGTATGTTAAAGGTGGATTGTTAGAGGAGGCAAATGATTGTTCGACTGAATGAAAAATGTTTTTAGGAATGTTAAAGGTGGATTGTTTGATGAGCGACCTTCCTTTGAGTTTGACGCTCAGTCGATCTCCTTCCGGCCGAAGCTTCGAACTCCATTAATCTCTTAGAGATCAATTTTTTAATAGTTTCCATTGATCTTTATTTTTTTTAAATTTGTAATAGTCTTTCTAAATTAATGCATAATAGCGAGGGAAAAATTTTCTTTTTATAGTTTTTTTTTTGTTAGAGTTGATGGTTAAAAAACCGTTCAGAAAGACCTAATTAATGTATTTTAAATTATTGAAGGACCTCGCGAGCTGAAATAGTATAAGTAGGTAAATAAATGTTATTTCTGAAGAGATCGTGACTATAATGATAATTACCTATTTTTAATTGATTTATTTAAGTATCTTTTAACTTGAGACCCGATTAATAATCCAATACAAATACCCAAATTTATGTATTATGTAGATTGTAGAGTAGCTAGTTAAATAGTGTTTCTTTTATTTTGTTTTCCATAGCTGTCGTTTGTGTTTGGAACTTATGTTATTTTTAATGTTAATAACTTTATAGACTTTTGAACTCTAAAATACTTTAGCATGAACATTATCAGGATAAATGAATGCTCTTACCATCTAACTACATTTGACTGTCATAAAGTTAATTATTATTTTGTGTTTTTATCGTAATTATTTGTTTGTTAATTTTATTTGATATATTATATGAATTAGTTGTATGATTTTGTTAATTTTAGAAATATTTTGAATTTAATATATTAAGAATGGTTTCATATGAATCACATCAATTTGAAAAGATTTGAGTATTTTGCAATTAGACTAATCAAATTAAATGGGATGAGATTGGATTCCACAAATTGGATCGGATTATAACTTCTAAAATATTTATCTAAATTCATATCCAAATGACGTAACGTAAGACTTGTAATTACCTAATAAATCATAAAATAATGTGATGGATAATATATTACTGACAATTATGGCCATAGTTTGAACAAATAATAAAGAAAATCTAGCATTACACATAAAACTATTTAAAAACATAATCATGATTCTGAAATCGTAATCGACGGTTGCTAAATGATAATCCAAATAAATTGATAAGTAAAAATATTTTCAGTACAAAACATGATTAAATGATTCAAACAAATACAGAAAATAAGAGCATAGGGCTTGTGTGATTCAAACAAAGAAAATAGTATTTGAGGACTTTGATAGCCAAAATTTCTGACCAATTATATATTAGAAAACATTGACAATAGATGTTTGAATTTGGCCAATTATCTTCCTAGAACTTTCATCCATTTGAATTGTCTATGCTAGAATGTGCCCCACAAAGATCTCCCCACCTTAAGAAACAAAATTTCTTTTGACATAAATGTCGGTCAATCACTAAAGATGGTCATCATCAACTTTATCTAAACATGAGAATTTATTGTGTTAATGTCTCATGTCACTTGTCAAACCATTCTACATTGAATATAAATGAATTTAATCCTCAATTTATAACAATGGTGGGGCTTGAAAGACTTGTTTGAATGCTTCACCTGTAAGATATAATGTTCAATTTATCAATAATAATGAAATTTCATTGTGTGAACATAGCTTAACAGCTTCATTCACATATGCGAAAACTTTGTATAATCCGAGCATCCAATAACACTAACAAGTACCCAGAGTAATGAACTAAAAAAGTACTTAGCAAAAACCAGGAGCAACCATTCCAGTTGGAAATCAACTTCAGATCCGGGCTATCCGAAAAATACAGAAAACTGAAGCGGAGGATCACGATATGCAACATGGTTTCTATATCACTAAGCTACCGTCCTACGAAGAACCAAGTTAAGTTTTTGTACGGTGTCTAGAACTAAATAAGCTTAAAGGAGAACAAAGCCTTATTATATAACTTTGAATTTCCAACATCAATACAAGCAATGACTGAAACAAACAATTTGACCATCAGCCATCACTTCTTTTTCCCAATAACCCATCTCTTGGCTTCCGCATAACTTTGATAGCCCACTAGCTAAAATCGTTTCTCATGTTGATATTTAAGCGGTTGATCAACAATAAGCGGAAAATATGATCAAAGCAATGTATCATGATGTAAATCTGCCTTGCAGTGCCTGATTATCATCATGTGGATGTTGAAGTAGCCTTGGAAGTAGTTTGACTTAGATTAATAACCTCCTTCAACAATTGACTGACAGAAGCATTTACATCATCGGGCACTTGTAGTTCCGGAGGCACCGACTCCAGTGCATACAAAGTGATAACCCTCATCACATCAGCCAATCTCAAATTGTTGTTCCCACCTTTCCACACACTCTGATTTACAAACTTGCAAGAATGTCTTAAAACACATTTGCAACATACCTGAAATGAGCAAATGCAGAAACAAGGATGTCACTGTAGTTATACAGAGATAAGCATAATGTTATGAGAGAAGTGTAGAAGATTTAACGGAGATATTGGCTTACAGTGTTCTCTTGAATGCCAAAAAAATTGCGCAATTGCTTAGCAGAAAAGATGTTCTTCTTAGTGAGGGAAGGACAACCAAGGAGGGCCACCTTTTTTAAGTCACTGCCTGACAACCATCTGTAAATCCAAAATAAATTTTATTGGAATGCCAGGAGTAGTATAAAGAGGGACACTAGAAGACTGAGTGCTCATAACGAAGAAGATGGAAGTGGAAGAGTTGAACAATTATAAGAAATGGCAACTTATAAGTTGAAGATGTGCGGAATTCCAGTACGACCTCGGATTAGGTGAAATACTTGTACAATCTATTTCATCATTTGCACAGATGTGAGGCACACAACGGCAACTATATTTCTAACTATATTAAGTTGAGGAATTAGTAAAACTTTATCACTCACATTGCCTTACTGATAAATATATCCTGCACTTCAATTACCTTCAGAAGATGGAAAGAACAGTGAAAATATGATATAATAGGATATCACAGGATTTAATAATTAACAGAAGCTTCAAAATACAATTTCACTTTGACAATCAGAATAAGGCAACTAAAAAGAGAGGCTGAGGGGGGGTTGTAGGGGCTTTTTGATAGTTGTGTTTTCTCCTGTAGAAGCATTTTTTTTCAAGCAATCGCACAACTGTACAACACGTTTTAACTCTAAAATGTCATCATTTAATTCAACCTTTTACATAAGAACTCACGCAGTCACACTCATCATTTGTAAAACTCCTGTAGGGTTCAATAAGAATCAGAAATAGATTGCACAAAACACAATCACATTCTGGTATGAAGAATTCAGAAATCAACAAAACATCTAAATCCCGTATAATAAGTAAGGCCTTAAATTCTATAACAACATAAGATCATAAACATTTACTTAGAACAGACTCCACACTCATGTCCCTCAATACAGCATATTCTATCTAAAATTGTAGTCTTATGTTGATGGTTAGTAGAATTGTTGGTTTTTCCATTATTCTTAAAAATGAAATAGCAGATATTCATAGTCCTAAATGCTGTTCTAAAGCAACCTGTTTAAAGAAATAAAACATCATGTCAACTTAAAATATTGTTCGTTCTAAAACAACCTGTTTAAAGAAAGAAAACACCATGTCAGCTTACAAAATGATTTCCTTTATTCTTTGTGTTACGTACAAACTAAAATAAACAAGAGTCGTGTATAAAGTAGAGAATTAAAGGGGATGGTTGAATTCGAAATAACAAATCTCTAGAGTTAATTAGAAGGAAACTAGAATTTTAGAAGCATTCCAACTCTCATACTACTCCTTTCTCTTTTCATTCAAGCATTTAAATATGTAGGGATGAAAATTGGCTACTCAGCGGAAAGCTCCCTACCTTAAGAGATAGGCCCCACAAATGAAACGATATGTTTAAGTGGGCTTCAAGCAAAGAAAGGAAGGTTCTAGAAGTGTTCAGGTGGCAAGAAATGGTTGGGACTTGGGAGATGCATATAGGCGAAAATCCTTTAAGGGATACCTTAAGCCAAGGTAACAAAACAAAAACTCATGATAACTCCTAGACACCACTAACTTATACCATAACCATTTAACTACAACTTAATTCAAAAGAATCAAGCAACAATTGCGATTTCATTATATTGTAAAGCAAAACCTCTCACTCAACTGACACTAATGCAATTGATTCACTTTAGTCTATTTTTCATTTTCAGTACAACAACAACTTAATTTTCATTTTCAGTCTCATTTTCTCTTCTTTCAATCATTTCTTCAAACACCAAACAGACCACAAATATCAATAAACCAAACACCAATCAAACTACACTACTTCAATTTCTCTCGCATATCAATTCAAAAACAAACAAACAAACCAAAACTATACCAAAAAAGATAATCTTACTTTGCAATTTCCTGATTATCCTTGCCAAAACTCTCCGCAGCGAACTTAATAAAACTCCTGCCATAACTATTATCAAAACAACTCAAATCAAACTTCTCTTGATCATCAGGCACAAAATTGGCTTTCTTAAAATACCCTTTTTGATACAAATGACTAATCAACAACTCCATATCCGTCGAAAGCTCCTTGAAAACCCTAGGCTCGTCCTCCTCTACTCTCCTCGCTAGCTTCGCATCGTATTTCCCCTTCCCTTTATCAAGAAACAATTTGTACAAACCCAAGCTTTTGCTTTTCTCTTTCTTTGGTTCTTGGATCTTCTTGGCATTTTCATTGACATTGTCTTGATTGTTGGAATTCGCATTTGCCTTCAAATGTCTGACCTCCTTCTCTAGTTCTCTCAACCCATTCTTTAACTCATTGTTTTCGCTTTCGCTATCGGTTTCTGTCTTTTCGCGTAATCCTACGGCTTCTTGGAAGAGAATATGGAGAGACTTGCTGTTGGTCTGAGTTGGGTTTGTTTGTGACGCTAGATTTCTGATGAAAATTGAAAGGAATGAGAGGGATTTGGTGGGCATGTGAAGAGGGTTTTGGGTCTTCAACAGATACATGGTTCAAGAGTCAAGACAGGGTTTTGGGGAGGTTTTACACAAGAAGAGTAAAGTAAAGAGTTCGGTTCAAGAGATTTTAGTAGGGACTAGGGAGGATGCCCGACACGTATACCCCAAACAGACCTAATTAAAAGTCGGAAAATTGTCTATGTTTTTTTGAATTATGTAAAAGTTGGAAAATTATCTTTGCTTTTTTGAATTATATATTTTTTAACTACATTTCCCTTTTTAATTTCCGTGGTTCTTATGTTTTTAAAAATTCATCAATTTGGTCCTGACCAGATATATATTATTGTATTGTAATTAAGGGAAATCGATGAGATTTTGAAAATATAGAGACTACAAGAGATAAAAAAGAGAAATATGCTTAAAAATTAGATAATTAGAAAAAAAAAATCAAGACTAAAATGATAATTCCCCTAAAAGTTATTGAGTTTAGTTTAGGCATAGCGTTCTATTCGGATTTCGGTTTTGTTCCATTTTAGCAATAACCGAATTGAAAAGCTAAATATTCGGTTTTTAATATTTTTTAATTGAAAAAAATGGAGTTTGGTTACAAATCTAGAGAAAATATTTTTTCTAGTTTTTTATTTTATTTTAATATTTTAAACCTTTAAAATTTATATACACTTGGATTAAAATCCAATGTCTAGTTTCCACTCCATTAACCATACAATTAATGTATTGTAGTTAAACTCATTTAATTAGGTTTAGAGTTTTTTAGATCTAGTGAACGTTTTTACATCTATATTTGTTTTAAACTTTATGGAACGTACATGATATTGGTTTTATTATTATTATTTTTTTGAAAGATATAGGTGTACCAGTTTGGCATTTGATTTAAGTTTGTCATTGATACATCAAACATGTTTTTAAATTTTTCTAAACATAAATACATAGTAATAACTTATACTAAAATAAAGGGAGAAAAAAAATAATCATTTAAAACATTAGATTTTCGTTGTTAGCCACAGTACGATAGTTTAATTGTTAATAGCCAGTTTTTAAAAAATTACCAAAAACCTTCATAGAAAAACCCTTCCCAAACACTATTTAGTCTCTTCTCTCTTTCACATCTCCCACCTTCATCAGAGATGGCACATCCCTGTGAAGGCGTCACCATGCCCAAGTGGCACTGGTAGTGCACTGACCAAACGCAACAACAATGCCGTTAAGGCATGCCTTTTCAGGCGGTGCTTTTCATTTGTAGAAAGAAAGAGACAAAAAAAAAAGCTAAACCCTAAACGATGGGAAAAGTACCGAAGCACCCTTCTAGAAGGTATTTAGGTAATTTTCTCCTACAAAAAGTTAAGAACATGGTTTTAGAGGATTGTTTCAGTAATTTTTAATTTTAAAAAAAATTCAAAATTTCAACTTTTCTCATATATCACTTATTAAAAAAAAATTGAAAAGATGTTTTATATTTTTTGGTTTTATTTTTGTAAATTGTGGTTATAGATTAAAAAGAAATTTTAGTGATTATAACCGTTGAAATTCCGTATATTGTTAAAAAAATTGATATAATTTATGAGGTCATTTTAAAAATTTTGATCAACCTCCGAGCCTAGTTTCTTCTTAGTTTCTTTACAAATTCCTCCAATTTGATCAACCCAATTATTTTTCTATATATTGTTTTTCTTAACATCTTTTAGGAGATTGAATGCATGCAACTGCAAAGGTGCACATTTACCGGTTTCCATATTGTTGGTATAATTGGATTTAGACCAGGAAACTCATTTAGATACCTAAATGGGTCAAGAGCACAAGCTATACATGGCCAAGCCCAAGCGTATATACCAAGTCCAAACATGAACAATTATTTAATGTAAAACTGCTCAGGCAATACATACATATCTAAACGTGTATTTGATGTGTGTGGTATCAGTGGACAAGATACAGAGCAAATAGTGCGTATGTGCTTGTGTTTACAGAGAGCAACACAACAGAGAAAATAAGAAAGCAAATATGGAGAAAATAAAGAAGAATTTTCTCTCATCTTCAATCATTGAGTGGGTATTGAGTGGGTATTTGCATTGTGATCAGAAAGAACTTTTGTAATTTTGATCTGTGATCGTTCCCCGACCTCTGATGATACAGTCTGTGTTCGATCCACTTCCGCTATGGAATTCGGATTTCCGTATGGTAAACGGTAATAATTTGATTTCACTTTGTTTATTATTGAATTTAATCTTCATTGGTATCTGATTAGGTTTGGAATTGTATTCTGGTAGTATATGTCATGTTTAGGAATTGTTTTTTATGCTTGAATGCTTTACAATTCATTAATGGTATAACACCCACACATTTGATAATGTGTTCTGGATATGCTTGCCATGTGATAACTTCGAAATTTTGAGAATTTTGAAGATTTAAAATTAGAAAATCTGTGACTTTAATCGGGTCAAAAACTCATTGTCGTTTTTTTGTTCTCTGTGATCATGGTACCATTAGATAGAGCCTTCCGAGAGCTTCCTAACGATAAGTCATTTGCATAATTTGGTTACGTATAAGGGGAGAAAAATGTTTTTAAAGTTTTTTAATCGAAGGTTATAATATGGAAATATTTGTAGAGTTTGATTTGGGTGAAGAATATGAAGAACATGTGCCACACGCCTATGGGCGACGAGTACACTTTACCCCTAACCTAAACATCACAACCGATGGCACCATTAAATGCCTCATGGAATTACGAGTCAGACGATGGCTGTTCTGTAATCGGGATATGTCGAAACATCCGCAAGTGCACCACATGCGCCAATTTCGAGAGTGGGCAAGTTAATTAAGATGTGCATGGTCCACTGCGAAGATGACACGTGTCTCATTCAAACGATGACATGTGTTCCACTATAATAGTGGCATGTGGCCCATTATGAAGGCGCCACATGGCCAGATGGGGGTGACACGTGTCACATAGAAAACCAAGGAATTTTTTCGACGACTGTTTCTGTGACGGTTTTCGGAGCGGTTTCCTGTTGTGGATTTTTCAGTGACGGTTGCTCGAGCGGTTTATGTTACGATTTTCTGTTGCGGATTTTAGGGAGAAAATTTTCAGTACGGTTTCCGATTACGGTTTACAGTTGCTGATTTTTTGGTGATGGTTTCCGGTGTAGTTTCCAATTGTGGTTTTTTGCACGGTTTTCGATTGCAGATTTTCCGATGCAATTTTCGACTACACTTTTTCATCTCGGTTTCTGGTTACGGTTTTTTTCGGAGGAGGTTTCTTGGGTAGTTTCCAACTACAGTTTCTGGCTCGGTTCCAGTTGCAGTTTATGAATGCGAATTTTTGGCAACAGTTTTCCGGTGTAGTTTTCGGGTTGGGGTTTATCCAGTGACAGTTTTCGATTGTTGATTTTCTGGCTATGGTTTTCTGTGCGTTATCCGAATTCGGTTTCCGACATAGTTTCTAGCATGGATTACAGTGACAATTTCCGGCACAGCTTTAGACGACGATTTCTTGTACGGTTTTTGGTGACGGTTTCCGATGCAGTTTCATTAAATAGTTTTTGGTACGGATTTCAATGACTGTTTTTGATGCGACATCCAGTGATGGTTTCATGGACAGATTTCAGTGACGATTTTCACTACGGTTTCCGATTTGGATACCAATGAAGGTTTCTGTTGTTATTTTTCGGCCATCATGGAATTTTCCAGCGAAAATTCGAGTGATGTTTCTGATGGCTGCGGAATTTTTCGACGTCATTTTTGGTGGCCTTTTCGGCCACTGTGGAATTTTCCAGTAGGAATTCCAGCACTGTGTTTTGAAGGTCATGGGATTTTCTTGCGACAATTTCGACCACCAAAATTTAGCTTCAGTGGGAGCTATATCTTAGAAATGACTTCGATTAGAATTCTCCGTCTAACTAATTATGCAATCGGGAATAATAAATTTCATTAGGATGTACAATGGAAATGTACAAGGTTATTAGAAGACAAATGTTTCTAAGTAACTTAGAAAAACTTTAGGATAAATCTGCATCAACTCATATGTCTTAAGTGAGAAGATTTAATGAATCTTATTAATGAGATATAGCCGCGGTCAATTTGAACTCGTGCTTTTATATGGAGAGATGCAGTTGACAGTCTTTTAATAAAATTTCCCGAAGAGTTACTATATCTATAAGGTTGGAAAAGCTAGAGTAAGGTACCACGATGTATGTTGGTCAGATAGTGTGTGAACTAGAAATCATAAAGGAGCGCCACATTATGGGAATGTGAGGCAATCTACTACATCCGCAATGAATATTCATAGTGCTAGGCACATGAGTTATTGCACATGCGAAAAAGGACCAAGATTCGAGAAAATGGCAGTTAGATTAGTTTTAAAGACTTAGAGAGTCTTTTCCGATGGTGATCAATATGAATCTGAGATGCAAGAATGAATAGCATGCAAATTCCCGTATTTTAGAAAGCATTATTATTTTATAAATCGTTCTATAGTAAATATATTTGGTTTATTTACTTTGTAGTAAAATTCGGTTCTGATTCAGTAAAGTAATAGTTAAGGCACATGGCTCTCATGCTGCCTTACCATCTCCAACATAAAATGTTTCAAGGGACTTGTGCATTGTATTCTTCTTATATTTATATGAACACCTGTTTTGGGAATTTTAATTTGTTGAGTAGAATATTAGAATTAGAATTTTGCACAGAGTACTAAATTTATGATGATTAAATGTTTGGAAATGGATGGTAATTAGGCGTTTTGACAACCTTTTTCGATTCTGTACCTTAAATTATTTCATCATATTTTCGGTTTGTATTTGCAGCAAAATTAAATGTGTGTATTTTTGGAAGTTAATATGCTTGCATTGTAAATTGTATGTCTCTACATAGATTAGCATAAGATATATCTTATATATCTATAATATTGTGGGCAATTTGAAAGTGATAAGCTGAATTGTGGAATCTGTGAGATTTAACACTAGAAAATTCAGTATATTTTTAAAGAGCTAGAGGCTCTTGAGACTATAATATGAATCATGATTGAACCTTGGTATAGTACTTATTTGTTCGACATACAAGATGTGAAGGCTTATCAAGCAAGAAGTTAAATTACTCGCATCATGTTGCGGAGTAGCTTAAATAGTAGCCTCACATATGCGTTTGATAAGTACAATGGGATTTTAAGTGAAGTGGCTTACCTTTAAGAGTTTGGCTTGAAGAGCAATTTTAGTAGTATTTTGAATACTAAAATTTTAGTAGGTTCAATATCAAGTTTTTGAGTACTTATAAGAAGCGCCAAAATTAGTGGTAGCCTCCAATAAGGATATAAAACATATACACCGACTAAACGATCTGATCTCTTCTAATAGTTGGAATATATAAAATTAAAAAATCAGACATGTATCAATTGCGTCATTTCGGTAGTAGAAGATGAGCACTTAGAGGCGGCTTAGGCTTCTAGCCAATTTTATATGAAAGATTCCAACTTGTACAAAACTTTTAGTTTTGAGAGTATTAGTGGAAATAGATATTTCCAAAAGGGGAAGAGGATCTAGTCACATCCACAATTAATCTTAGATCGGAATATGCCAAAGTTGTGCGATGACGAATTGAGGAAGGACAAAACTAAAATAACTTGTTACAATTGTGACAAGCTGTGTCATTTTAACTCATAAATGTATTGAGTCAAAAAGAGTAAAACCCAAACTCAAGAATTAGTTAAGTTATGCTTAAGTTTCTGGCTGGATATTTTCTTTCTAAATCTCATCCTTTGTGGGCCGTAAATAAGTGAAGATATATCATCCAATAAGAAACTATAAAGCATACATTTGAGTAAAGTTAGATTATTATAAACACAATGTCTATGTGTTAGAACAATTTTAGATTTAAGTGTTAGGCAGATATTTAAGTAACCCTGGGATGGATCATTGGATAACAGTCAAGCGGGTTATGAGGTATTTACAGAGAACAAAAGATCACATGCTCACATATAGGAGATCGGATCAGTTGGAGATCATAGGGTATTCTGACTCCGATTATGCTGGATGCCAAGACAGTAGGAGATCCACATCAGGCTACATATACCTGTTGGCTGGTGGAGCTATTTCTTGGAGGAGTGCCAAACAGACACTCATAGCTTCTTCCACCATGGCAGCAGAGTTTGTAGCATGCTATGAGGCATCCAACCATGGAATATGGCTGCGGAATTTTGTCACTGGGCTGCGCATTCTGGAGGGTATTAAAAGACCACTCAAACTTTATTGTGATAATAAGTCAGCAGTGCTATATTCTAATAACAACAGGAGCTCATCTAAGTCAAATTATATTGACATCAAGTTCCTAGTTGTGAACGAGAGAGTGCAGAGTGGACAGATATCCATAGAGCACATTGGGACAAACTCCATGATAGCGGATCCGCTTACAAAGGGATTACCACCCAAGGTCTTTCATGAGCACACTGCTCATATGGGTGTTGTTTTGTGTGAGGATATCACATTATAGTGGGAGTTTGTATCATGTTGTATTTTAGTGCTTTATGTTTGGTTTTGGACATACATATACATTTATGTATTTGGATATTTTTCTGATCAGAAATAAAGTATTCAGTTCATTTCACTCTGTTACATTATGTTAAGTTTTGATCTCACTAAAGAATAAAGTAGGACCAGTTGGAAATGGACATGTATAGATCACATTGCATGTAATTTCTATGCTACGCATCCATGATTGATCTATGTCATTTGATTATGTTGGTATATGTGACCATTGATGGGTTTAGTCACGCTAAATGTGACGAAAACCGCTTTGATCCTATATCGGCATAATCAATGGACGAGATTGTTCGGATATACCCTAAATTTGTGATAGCAAAATTTTGGAGCTCATAAAGTCGTACACATTTGTAAAGTTACATATGTGGCCCAGTGGGAGATTGTTGGAAAAATTCCACCATATGGGGCCACACATGTAAATATTAAATGTGTTTGCTATCTTTTGGTTAAGCCTAAATTAAAGTGATCTAATTAAGATTTAAAGTTTAAGACTTAAGGGTATAATTGTCATGGAGTTAATGTGTAGATACCATAGTGCTATTTCTAATTTGATGAGGGGCCGAATTAGAAATAGCAAAACATATGATAATATGTTTATTATATTAAGGGTTATGGTCCCCAAATTACACAATCTCTTTTGGCTTTTCTGTATCCCCATCAACAGAAAAGAGAGAACACTTTTGAATCCCAAAGATTGTGATAATTTGGAAGATCTCAACCCGTTCACCAAACTTTGGCAATGGATTCAGGTACGCTTCCGCTTTCTATTATCTCCTCTTTTCTCTTGAATCGATATGGGTTTAGTAACATGTATTTAGGGTTTGATTAATCATGATATAGAAACATGCTTAGGTTATTTTCGGATTAATTTTGTGCCTATGCATGTTGATTGTGTGTTTAATCGAAACACTTACATTAAGTACCTACAAACTGGGTTTGCATGGTAGCTTAAATTTGTACTCTATGATGTTCTAATATACACTTGAGATCTAACTGGGTTTTATTGCCCGCGGTTGTCCTCATTGATTCGGGTTATCATCAATAATCATGATGGTTATATGAATATTATTATAGCAAATTATATTCATATTGTATTTGATAGTTGTTTAATGGTTTTATAGTATTATACGTTAGTAGGGATGGTTATAATTTTGTTTGTTTTTCAATCATTACAATGGTGATGATGCTAATATTTTGGCATGCTAGATTAAGTCATGTTGGACTAGATAGAATAAGTATATCAGTCAGAGAGAACTAATTGGGCTCATTTATCTAAAAGGTCATGAAAATTATCTAGCAAGAAAAATAGCTAGAAAACCATTTAGTAAGGAACTAGATCAGGAATTCCATTGCAACTAATTCATTATAACATTTGTGATTGAATGAGTGTAAAGGCTAGACATAAAATTTTATATCTAGTTACATTCATTAAAATCTTTAGACGTCTCGGCTATGTCTATTTGATCTCCCATAAATCAAAAGCATTAGATTGTTTAGTTGATAATTAAATTAGATAATAAACTTTTGACTTTAAAGAATAAACCGAGTACGTAAATATTTTTATGAACGGTTCAAGGAATTGTTTAGCAAGAAAGGTATAGAAAGATATTTATTTATTCCTAGGACTCCGCAGCAAAATAGTGTAGCGGAAAGAAGGAATAAAATATTGTGATGGCGCAAGTGAATCTTTTTGTAGTATCTTACTAAAAGATATGTTAATTGATTGCTACCTACTTACTTAATCATGTTCCACTAGATCAGACACTTCCACACCTTATGAATTCAAGACATGTAGGTAGCCTGATCTGACTAATCTACAACCCTGGAGGTATGCAGGTTATATTTATAATCTATCTTATAGAAATGAGAAATTGGATGCAAGAAGAGAAATTGTATCTTTGAGTTGATACTCTATGCATTCCAAAGGATAAATAAACGATTGTGTACAATTAGATAGAAGTGTGACTGAATTAGAATCACAAGATGTCATTATTAGATAATGAATTTCTTAGTAGAAGCGAGTTTGATATAGATATCTGATTTTAAGAATAGGATGATATGTGTTAATACGCGAGTGTCGGTAAATTAAAATCTAATTTGATCCTCCATCCCTAGTGGGAGTGGAATTCTACATAGATCTTCCAACCCTAGTAGGAGTGGAAGTCTACACCCTAGTGGGAGTAGAAATCTACATGTATCCTTCATCCATAGTGGGAGTGAAACAAGTATTGAATCAGCCACCATGATAATTTACCAACTCATCGAAATAATCGTAATGTTATCCCATGTTATCTTTCGGAGATTGAAAGGGAAGATTTGATGATTACTTCACTTAATAGTGATAAGTCAAGGATTTTTTTTTAATTGAGCTATCACTTCTATCTACTAAGAGAATATATTAATGAAAGCAATAGAAGGGGAGATAGAGTCTAGAAAGGTGATCATGTCAGGGACTTAATTAACTTACCCCCTGGTCATTAGACCATTGTGAACATATGGGTTCCACATATCATACGTAAGGTGGAAAGTACTATTAAGAGGTATAAGGCGCAATTAGTCGCAAATGAAGAAACTTATTCCTTAGAATTAAAGTTTTCTTCCATACGCCTTATTCTAGCACCCGTCACATATATAAACCTGAAATTACATCAGATGGATGTAATGATTGTACTTCTCGATAAAGAACAAGAGGAAGAGATTTACATAGAACAGCTTGTAAATGTTTTTGTTTCAAAAGACCAAAAGCGCATAAGTGTGCTTGCTTAATTAATGTATGGTTTGAAATGATCCTCTAGAAAATGGTATTTTTGATTTCATTAAACTGTAATGTCTTACATATTAATGATGACTTAAGATAGCCACGGTAAGTACACTAAACAGTTTGATGATCATTTTTTATATTATCTACATCTGTGGAGTGTGGACTATATGTTTTTGGTTAATGAAGAGTTTGTAAAACAATAATGAAATGGTTATTCTCAAATTTCATTGAGATTTTATATGAGCAAAGTGGCTTATATATATTAGGAGTGATAATTGATTTGAAATGAGCAATTATAATCTCAAAGATACTCCTATTATGAAATCACAAACTCTTAGCCACAATATGTACCATGAAACTACATAAGATCAAGAAATTGATAACAAGTTCCTCATGTTAGTACCATAAAGAGTCTCATATACATTGTGATATGTACAAAGTCTATTTTTAGTTACGCCTTAAGGTTGGTGAGTGGACACCAATATAATCTTATATTACAACATTGGGATGTTGTCAAGAGGATTATGACATACCTTGAAACTACGGTTAACTACTTAGTGTACATTGTGATATGTACAATGCTCAATAGAAGTTATGCCATAAGATTGGTGAATGTATACCAATATAATCATAGATTGAGAGGATTGTGACATAACTTAATAGTAAGGAAAACTACTATTTATGTTAGCATAATTACACATATAATGTGATAGAAATATGTCGTCAGGTTGAGACCGGCATTCTTACATGTACGGGCGCCTCAGTTGCTGAGATAACAGGCTGAGATGAGACATATATATTAGAGAATATGTAGGATATATTCTCACGGAGCTAATATATTTGAATTTGTCGCCTTGATTGGGTCAAGATGAAGTTCACAATAAATATACCAATATTTTAGAACCGATCATGATAGACCCCACTATCATTGATACCTGATCAAGCCAGATGTGAGGTCTTAATATGGTGCCAGAGTGAGGCAAGCTTTTAAGAACTCGGGTTAGTCTTAGGATTTGTGACTGAACTAAGATCTATACAGTGAATGATATAAAGACATATGCATTCTTATTTAAAATGAAATTCACTGTAACACGTGTTTCATACAACATATGCTATAATTGATCGATGTGGAAAATGAGAGAATGAATCCCTACTTCCTCATTGTGTAAGTTCCACTGAAGTTTTATATAAACTTCAAATGATGTCCTCATGATCATTCACTATATCTTAAAGTGACATGATATTGTTAGTACATTTAGCGTGTTATTACTAGGGTTATGATAATTCAGCCTATGGGGAACGTCTAAGGTATCAATTGTTCTGGAGAAAATAAAGATGGAATGGAAAGATTTAATGAATTTTTATCTTACTTATGTATTTACTGGTCGACCAATTATATTTGTGGATACAATTGTTAATACATGATATGTGATAAAGTCAATCATAGCTTTTCAATTAATATAGGGATTAAGTATGCTTTGGACTGATAAAATTATAAAATTAAATTTAGGATACAATAATGAACAATATTATCTCTTGTAAATAGAAAATTTACAATTTAGATTTGAGATTGTTAGCTCCTTTTTATATACATTGATTGTTCATAGGTCATACGATGCATTTACCTGTATAAACACTCTAATGATAATACTTGTGTTTAAAGGCTCAAAAGCTCTTCTGTATGTATCATATCTTACGCCATCTTAGGGGAGTGGGAGATGTTGATTAATAAATGTGCACCCATGATGGGCTTGTGGTAACTCCATTATGTTGGTCCAACTTGTGCGGGTGGGAGATGGTGTAATTGGGTTTGGGCTAGAAAACTCATTTAAACACCTAAGTGAGCCAAAAGTACAAGCTATACATTGCCAAGCCCAAGCATGAGCAGTTATTTAATGTAAAACTGCTCAAGCATTACATACATATCTAAACGTGTATTTGTTGTGCGTGGTATCGGTGGGCAAGATACAGAGCAAATAGTGGCTGTGTGCTTGTGTTTATAGAGAGCAACACAGCAGAGAAAATAAAAGAGTAGATGTGGAGAAAATCAAGAAGAATTTTCTTCCATCTTCAATCATTGAGTGGGTATTTGCATTGTGATCAAAGAGAACTTTTCGGATTTCGATCTATGATCGTTCTCCGACTTTCGGTGATACAATCCGTGTTCGATCCGTTTCTGCTATGGAATTCAGATTTCCATATGGTGAACGGTAATAGTTCGAATTCACTTTATTTATTATTGAATTTAATCTTCACATATCTCAACAACCCTACAATTTGATGCTCAGAGAGGTGGTCAGAAATTTGAATTAATTAAGAGACCATCCAGCTTGAACTTGATCAATAACTTGGAGTAACTTTGTAAAAATTAAAATTATTTGTCTATCAACCATTATCTAAGAGCTGCCACACAGTACTAAAAAGTAAAAAGAGGATAAGAATCATCAACAATTTTACTGACTATAAGATTGCCATTGATAGAACTATATATATATATATATATATATATATATATATAATAATCAGATCCGATCCTGATAATTGATGTGATTATTGCCAGAAATTTTACATGATTGTATATCAATTAGAAACCTCAGCTTGCACAATAGTATTAACAGAAAAATCTACTTGTGTAGCAGTAGTACTAGTGTTGTTAATATTATTATCTTCTGCAACATCATCGCTCAATCTTCTAATAACACGACCATTGCTCTCTAGTGTCACACTCCTCTCTGCAACTCTGAGTACACTGTTGGTCTTTGGAGGTTTCCCTTTGCTTCCCGGTGGTCTAGACGGCTTTGCACATCTTCTGATCACAACAAGTAATTAATTTGGTAAGCACAAAGTGTCGGAAAACATATTATTAATTTGCAGAAACGGGGTTCCAAATACATATACCTTGAAAATTTTAACAATTAATAAAAAAAAATAGTTATTTCTCGGTAAGTAATTTGAACATGAGAGTCACGGGTTAGTCGAGACTTGTCAATATCAAACACTACAAATATATGGTTCGGATATCAAAAATTATCCACACATATTTGTAAAATGTACATGATGAAACTCAAACTCATCACCGCTAAGATTAAAAGCCTCGAAGTGCATCTAACACAAGTAGTCTATATTTGTTCATGAAAAAAATTAGATCAATCAAAGACCCTCATTCTGTTCTCAGAGATCCGATTTTGATCCAATTCCAAAATAAATAAATCATGATCAAATGCTAAAAAAAGTTGTGATTCACTTACATTATCACAGTTGTTTGGTAGTTTGGCTTAGAAATAGGTATGGACACAAGCAGCTTGTTTCTTGGCATGAAGCTGCTGCCAACCAGAGCCAGAGCCATCAGCAAATTGATGAAGAAGAAACTGTCTTCTTTGATAATTTGCTCAAAAAGTGAAAGTACAGAGAACACTTTCTGGGTTTGCAAGTGAACCCAAGCCAACATTTATTATATATGCATAAATAAACTTGTAGTGGACCTAGTGGTAACTGGTTAGTCAAAGCTTATATATATATATATAACACTCAATTGGCCTTTTAAATATGTGGTTTCAACGTTGAATATATGCTATTCTTTTTATATTTCTATTCGTGTTCTTGTTCAAAGTTGGCTGCATAATACTATACATTTCATTTTAATAACTGAAATATTGACTGTCGCTTTTGTCTCACTTTATGTTAAATTATCAAGTAGTATATTACAAACTCTTTGGCTCTTTGCCAATAATTACATAAATATATTACTTGCCCATTAGGGGTGGTCAAAGGTAGGGTATGTTGGGCTCACATTGAATTATCTATTTTTATACCTACTCGTGTATCAGTAAAATTATAAAAATGTAATAAGCAATTTGAACAAAGTAACAAACCATGTGGCATTGGGAATACAAATTCAAGATAAATTTTATAAAAAATCAAATAATATTAAAAGTTCCACCAAAAATAAAAGAAGAATGATTTTAGGTGAGAGATTGAAGAAAGAAATACCTCTAGCTGTGTGACAGAGAATAGATAGAGGTAGATTGGTGGAGGAGCAAAACGATGGGAGAGACTAGAGAGTGTGAAACAAATAAAGTGATATTGATTCTAGATGCAAGTGAAAAAGTGAAACACTGATTTTGACTATGTTGAACTTAATGCATAAAATTTAAGAAAACAAATTAAGACTTGATTAGCAAAAAATCAAATACGCATTGTAGTGAAAGATTAAAAAAGGAGAGAAAGAAAGATAGAGAGGGTGACATTTCCCAGAAGTTGCTCTAACTTAATTTGTAGTAACCATGCAAATTTTCAGATTTCCTCCCAACATAGTGCTTTGAAGCCTTGATTCCCATTATAAACTAACCACAACTGTAAAAATACATAAGTTGTGATTATGCTCCAACAAACCTGGAAATTCAGAGTAGCAGTGCAGTTATATTTACAGGGATGACTGGACCGTTTCTTCACAGGAAAACTTTACAAACTTTACGAAAATAGATGTAATTTTACTCAATAATTTCTTACAGTCTAACAGTATACAATGATTCATTGTGATGAACAGATAGAAGCATGACAATGGATGCTCACAACATAACCACAGCAAACTTGTTCACTTCCCCATGTGAGTTAATATCCTGCTGATCAAGGCTTCTTTCTTTCCAGTAACAGGAAGATTGTGTGCCGTCAAGTAATACTTGAACTCCGCCACTGTCATATCCTTCAGCTGCCAAACATAAATCGAAAACAAATGAATTATCGTAAGATTTTTAAGGCTTTAGCCAATTAAAATTTTACTCAGGAATTAAATGAACCTAAATAAATGAATCTGGCCAGATAATTTATCATGTGGGAAATTTACAAAATGTCTCTTGAAATAGCCTTGCGAAAAACAACTACATCTTTAAAACAAATATATCTCTGGAATAACTGCAAAGGAACAGAGCCTAACTGCCTAAGTTTTTTGTACTACTGAATTGCTGAAGAGAAAGGGAAATATCTGCTGCTAATTTGGTTTATCCACATCATGTTCTGATCTTGATTTTTGTCAAAATTGTAAAAGTAATGCAGAAAACACAAAAAAAATGAAGATGAACATTTAATCTAACCTTTCCATTGTCCGCGAGATCGGCCCAGTCATAATTTGCACTCTCCTTAACAGCATTTTCAGCTACTGCTTTTCGTTTTTTGGAGGCTTCACTCACTTTTCCATTGCCAGCATGGGCATTTTCCTCGTCATAACTATCCCCATAAACAGAAAGCTTGAATTCTTCTATTGCATTAACAACTCCAGGTCTGCAGGCCATATCAACAAATATTTATCATGATCAAATGAATTAGAGAATAGACGGCATATATATTAAGTAAAAGACCATAACCTACAACCTTTTTCTTACCTAGCCATGCCTTCTTCATCAGGGGCTGTTTCATCATTAATTTCGGGAATCTCATCTTCTTCTAGAGCTAGGGCCTGTAGTACCGCATAGTGTCTCTGCAAGGCTGCAAGAACTTATTGATAAATACTGAGGGAATATATTAAAATTTAGAAACGAAAACTGGCACTGTTATCAACCTGGTGTATCATTTTTCAGTATAGAATATATTATGCTTTATCAAATTGCGCATAGCAGCATACAGTATATGTGATTGAATTACGTGATTGGCTGCATCAAGTTAATAACATTATAGAACCTGTTACTCTGTGGAACTGGTATTGCTTGCAAAATATGGATACTGAGATGACATCACATCTATATATGACAAACATAAATAGCATATGGACTTAAAAAAGTTCTCTAGATTTATTCTAGGACACTAACTTACAAATATTGTCTAGAAAAAGTATGCTTTCACTCAAACTAATCTATAGATATTTAACCCTTCAAGTATTCACTTGTTTAGTTTCAAATAGGTTAACAAGTGTGAATTTAATCAGTCAATCTACCAGTTTACTATGCTTTAAACTTGAAACAAAATTATTAAAAGCATTTTTTTTTTCGTAAACTGGAACTAAAATGAATGTTTCACTTGATGTATAAGCTCAGGAGTAGAAACCATTTCATGATAAACTGTTAATTGAAGATTTACTGCTATCTACACAGTTAATAAATTATACTTTAAGCTAATAGATTACCACATATCAATTGTAACTTACAAGGGTTAGCAAATTGGCATACTGAAAATTCTTTCAAGTCAATACGTTTCATCAAAGCAATGGCTTTTTTGACTTGATCATCAGTTGCTCGAGGTACAGCATTTGCATCTGAATGATGCTGCAAATATTACCAATTCCTCAGTGAACATAAAATATGAAAATCTATTCAAACTAACTCAGATATTTCTCTTGCCTCTTCAACATTTCTGATGTCATCACAGTATGGAAGATATATCATGTGCATTCCTGGTGGCTCGATCTGACCACCGGCAGTAACAATCTCATCCTGTGAAGTCTCAAAAGAAAATGGGTAAACTTAAACATGAATGTTAACTTGAATAGAATAATTACAAAGCAGCAAGATACTAGCCATTATCAAATTCCGATGCAACTTTCATCTTTGGAATTTGTTAGTTTACAGTTGTGCTTTGGAACTTTAATCATGAAATCAATACTTTACAATTCACATCATTTTGTCAACATCATGATTAAGCATAGAAATGTCGTTTGTTCCATTACAATGCTCAAAGCAGATTAAAGCTTTGTTCATAGCAGAAGATACATAACTTCTAACCAGCACAACACACAAATATGTAGAAACACAAAGAGGCCATCTAATTAGGTCCAGAATTTGTTTACAGAAGATAAATTCCTGACTTAAGCCTCTAATTAATCATTTACAATCCCATTATTAATAAGAAACAAAAGACACTCAATTTCAACTTAATTTTCAGTGAGCTACAATCAAGTACGAAGCTAGAGGTAGGCTTGTCGATGAGAATCACAAGCTATCTACTCGCATGTGCAGCAATGACATAACTTATACAAATATGTAAAAGATATCTTACTTGAGCAACAAGGGCAACCAATTGAGGATGAGTCGGGTTCCCGTAAAATGCGACAGCAAAACTGCAAAAGAAAGAAACCAAAACTCAAAAGTAGAACTAGAAAGTACCATAACATTGTTATAATTAAACATCAAAAATATCAAGGTGATCAAGAATAGTATGAATGAACTGCTAAACCTGCACTGTCATAAACAAACTTGCTAATCCAAACATTTTGAATACCAAAAACTATTTAGCATGTTCGTTATTGTTTTACAAATGCATTTTCTGTTTTTAGAAATGAAAAACAATGAGAAACACTTCGGCAGCCATGTTTTTGAAAGAAAACGAGAAAAACAAAAAATATGTTTTTTTACTTTTACTGAATAAAAATTAAAAAGCAGATACGTCATTTAAAAGTTTTCATTGTTTTGCACTTTTAACTTTTGTTTTTTATTTTTACTAGTTGATAGGTGGCATATGGGACCTATTAAATGAATATGATCTATTTATTAAATTATAAAAGCTTCTAGAGATTAAAATTTTATATATAATGTATATATGGATTATTCTCATTCATTTTTATTATTAACAAATATACTTTTCCAAAGATTAATAAATATATATTATTTTTTATAATAATTTTTTTTTGAAAAGACACCAATCAATTTTAAATTAATTTTTTTAATTATATATATATTCTTATATTTTTTAATTAACAAAAATCAATTTAAATTAATTTAACTACACACAATATTGCATTTACTCTTATAATCTGTTAAATATTATTTCACCAAAACAATTTAGAATATTGTTTTCAATTATTGCTACCAGATGCATATTCAAATCTTAAAAAGATGAAAATCAATTTCTTGTTTTAAAAATAAAATATTACCGAATAGGTCATGTTTTACAAGACGGCATTTCCATTAAAGAACATATGCTACAAATAGGTGTGAACTTCTAACATAATATGTATACCTACAAAAAATCAAAAATCATTTTGATTCACAAACCAATTAATTATAACCATTACAGGCAAGGGTGGAGCATCATTCATGGTAAAGATATTCCACATTTTAGTTGGTTTTCATTTTAAAAATGTAAATTGAGAACATCACATATAAGATGGGATTAAAAGCCATAATGCCATATATTTGTAACCAGAACAGATGCATATGGCATTTCTGGTCAAATTTGAAGAATATATTACTATCAAGTATACTGGAACAAAGACTAACATACTAACCGTTTAAGCCGTAACATGGATCTAAGAAGGGCAATGAAAATGCGAGTGCTACCAATCACTTCCTGCATCAAGCAAGGAGAGAGTCGACTAATATAGGCTATGGAATAAAGCTAGTACAGTCAAGATTACACAAATGATCGCTAGGATCAACCGGACAACAGACAATAAATTATATGCCACACCAATTGATACATTACTTTTTTTTTCTTTTGTTAATTTATGAGATTTTTTATTTTAAAATTTACAAATATTCTCTCTCTCTCTCTCTCTCTCTCTCTCTCTCTCTCTTTTGTATTTTTATTTTTTAAACCTTTTCAAATTATATTTTGGATTTATTGGGTTTTTAATTATTTTAATTTAGTTATATAGCAAATGACTTAAATAACCGTATTATATTAGATTTAACCAAAGTCAACAAACAGTCAACTAATGCTAATGGGTTTTTGCTATTTTCCAAACAATCAGATTTGATTGGACATTTTATCAAAGTTAGGGGGTAATTTGCAATTCTCCTTTATTTATACGAGCATAGTCTTATAGTATACATTTCTTATCTTAGACTACCCATCTTTGCTCTCTACAGTGTAGATGGAGAGAGAGAGAGTGGAGATGAGAAAATGAAACAGAATGAGTCGAATGACCAAATAAACAAAATATAAAAATATATCTTTAAAAAATATCAAGTGCCTTGAGCATGATTATCTGTTAAAAACTTAAACAGCACAATGAACCATCAAGAAGTTGATGTAATCAATTTAATCAAATGAGATGAGCATGAACTTTGCAAAACAGTGTTTGCAGTACTGTAAAGGACAAGAAAACAACCTTGTCACTGGGGAAAACAAATGTTGATGGCCTCAAGTTGTGATAATCTTTTAAGCAACTTAATGGCTTGAATCCGAGGAGACGCAGATGTCCATTTGAAACTCTTTTTATTTCAGATAGCTCTTGGGTCGAAAACTTGATGTTCTCACTGAAGAATACACAGAAAAGTTGGGATGAAATCATAAGTGGAAAAATAAAATGAAAACATCAACAAAGGGATTAGCAAAATATAGGACATAACTATGAGCCGACAAGGCGACAACAAAGCAGCATGGAATACTAGTCTACTACTCCTAATTTGTATGCTAGAGGAGTTGGAACTCATTGCAAGACCGTTTTTTACCAATTAACATCTTAACCAAAACAGTGCTTTTATTTAATTAAGAAAAAAAGGTTGGCTGAGTAGTATTTCTAACAGAAGGAAAATCTATTCCCAACTGACCAATAGAAAGTAAAAGACGATAGAAAGAATACATAAAATAAAATAAACATTTTGAACCCAAAATACATGGAACTAGGAGGGGGAAGAGAAATGAAAAGAGTAGGGATTTTCTACAACAAATGACAATGTACAAAGAACCAATTGAACATGCTTACTTTTTATAAGGTTGAAAGCGTTTTGGAGGTTCTCGCATCAGTGCACCAGTATCCGCACAGATTAAAGATCTTTCAGTCTGCAGAATGTCATGTACAATTATTTCAACAAACAAGTGAACCCCATAATAACCTAACAAACACAAACTATATAGTTTAACAAGGAACTTGGTTGAAGCTTTGTCAGAAAGGTAAAAGTAACAAAAGTGTTGGCATATTACATAAAGGCTTCCATGTCTTTATTAAGCACCTGAGGTGGTCCATAACACATAAATTAAATATTTGCAAGCCTCTAGCACAGCCTTATCAATGGCAAAAAGTTTAGTTAGGTATGTGATCTTCTGGCATCACGAGTTCACGGCCATGATTCCTAGCTAGGTCTAGATTGTTTCACTAGTTAAATAGGCCTAGATAGTGTGCTTGAAGCCTTGAATAACTTTTCCTCTGTTAAAGTTGTAAGACCATTTAGGTGACCTATGTCTTTTGTTTCTTGGAATGGAATGTTTACACAACCAGACAATTGTTAAATCGGTGAGCTTTTGGCTTTGGGGGCATGTTTTATTTGATGACTAAAAACGGTGAGTTTTGGGCTGCGACTTTAAGGGCATTTTTGTCCAAATCAAAATTAATTTAAAGAGACCCTAAAAACAGCCCCTCACTGTTTCTCACAGCCCCTCATGCTCGACAAAGGCAGAAACAAGCCCTACAGGTATTTTTTTTCCTCTTCTCTTCTTCTTCACATTACTATACCATGTCTTCTTCTTCAATTTAACATTTCTACATTAAGGCGACCGCCGACCGCTGACCACCTTGAGACGCCTGCCTCGGCTCACTAGGATAAAACGCCTCAACCTGCCTCGCGCACTTTAAAGCATTGATGTCAACAGACAATTCAGTTTCAAAGGAATCGGTTTCTGCTCCAATAAAATTGATCTATACTTAAGAGGAATTGGCGCTATAGTGCGAGGAAGCAACTTCCAGAACTATAGAGCATGAATTTTTCTACCTGAAAAAACACATGGTGGACCTTTCTGGCTTCATCTCTTAACATAATGCACTATCACATCACACCTATCATTACTCTAATTCTTTTCTGACTTCATATTTCTTTTTTAAGCTTTCTGTCATACTTGGTTTCACATCAACTAGGTTAGATATGATAAAATGGGGAAGAACCACACTCTACTGGCATGTTTTCAAGTTTGCAGGGACTCATATCATTGGTTAATGAATTTATAAATAGAAAAATCCATTGCAAACAAAACTTTGATATACTTTCACCACAATCCTGGGATACAGATGGTTTTCAGTAATTAAAATTAGTCCAATACAAATCCCCAAACACATGCACTAAGAGTCAAAGATTAGTCCATGAATTGGAAAAGAAAGTGTATGATCAGATGGATAGGTAGAATAGGGAGTTTACAACATAATAGTTATGCTATTTGAAAAAAACTTGTGAGAATATAATTAATTACGACAAGTTGCAAGACCATCAAGAAAAACAATATATTTCACAATAGCTTCAAATTTCAAATACTTGATGCCCCACAGGTCATTTAATTGGATATTCACGATTTCCAAGAATTATCAAGGATATCAATGAAATTGATCAATATTTTGTGATCAAACCCTAATCTGGAAAAATAAGGAAGAATAAAAATTGATTGTTCTTATTACACTATACAGTACAAACATAACTATGAAGCAATTGAATCAGAACAACTTAATGTGAAATGGAGGAATTACCTTTAAAGGGCAATTTGTGACAGAATCAAGCCATGTAATTGTGCCTACGAACCAAAAGCATGGATGTTATGAATCATATTACAAGAGTACAAGACTACAAGCAGAAGCCATAAAAACTAAAATGCTAATAGAAAATATTGACCAATGTCTACCTGGAACAGTTGGACGAATCAAAGCATAAGTATTCAATTCAATTGACAGCCCATTGGAAATTATAAATGATATTCTTCTAACTATGCGCTTCGTGAACAGACGCTTTCTCAGCTGATCTTTCATATCTTCCAATCTGAAATTAAAAATATTTATAGAATATCAACATTGTTGAGCATAGGAGTATATAGCTTGCAATGCGCAAATCTAGTATCAATATCGTCTAACTCAATTCATAAGTCATCACAAGCAACAAAAAATATAATATTCCAGACGATATAAAACTGTCAATCTTAACCCTTTACACTGCACTAATAAATCATGCCTCTAAACTCCTGACCAAAAAATAGCATGTTCCTGAAAAATCATGAAAAGATTTGCAGAAATGGCCATGCATGTGTTTAAAGGTTTCTGATAGTAACACCATAATTAGGAGGATTTGTTGCTAACTAGTGTATCAGGAGTTACATATTAATGGCTCTACTTCAAGTACCCTGGGACAGAAAATAAAACGAGAACAAGCAATCCGAGAATATCATCGCCCTTTCTGCAGAAAGAAGTACCTAACCATAAACTACAAGAAGCCATTTGCTAACATTTGTAGTCCTACATTTATAACCAGTATCACATCACATGCTTCCTAAAAATAATGTTCTTTTGCTGAAATCACATCAAGATAAGTGCTTCATACTTATCCAGGTTAACATATTTTGCAGATAACTTTAAGGTAACAAGTGATTCATAGGCTTAATAGCATCAATACTTCAATTACGTTTCAAGTTGATTTGCTTTCAGCTCTTCGAAAAGCTATTATAATCAATTAATAACAAATATCTTAAGTTGTTTGAACTTCTTGTTTCTTGAGTCAGAAACAGGAGATATTTAAGTAGTTGCAGATGTAAGGCATTAGTCGGTTGCTCTAGTTAGTACACAATGTGTGATAGTCCTTGCCATTGCACATACAAAGTGTAAAAGGAAGAAAGGGAAAGAAAAAACATAGATGCATACTTATGTCCTGCCGACGGCAAGACCAGAGCAAGATCATCACCTTCAACTCCAATCAAATCCTGAGATAGAAGACAAATCATGATTGGTAATCTATTTGGCCAAGAAATTACTCAAGGAATCAAATGGTGAAGCTATGGGCATACAGCATAGAAAAGAGAAATATTAAACTCCTCATCAGGCCGACTCAAGGGTAGAAGTTCAATCGAGATACCAAGATCTTGAGCATCCTGAAAAAGAAAAAAGCACCGGTGACTTTTTCCTATAATACGATACTTAAGACTAACAAAAAACATTGAAAATGCATTAAAATCAATACTTTGGCCCGCTGCAATGTGGTTCTCGTCATATCGGATTTCACTGCACCCTTGATGCTCCCAAAAGGATCATCTTCATTTGTGAATAACAGTATTCGCTTGTCAGCTGTCTTAGCAGATCTGAAATAGATTTATCACTAGACATTACCAAAAAATACATAAGGAAACAGGAAAAAAAAAAAGAAAAAGAACTTCTAACTTAGACATAAGAAATTTCATCAGAATGCACCAAACCGACAATTATGTAGCATTACCCTTTACGCAACAGCCCTTGAGCTACCCAGAGAGCATTGTAAAGGGAGTTCTCACGAGACCCAGAAACAATACCATACTGACTCCCAATTACTTTCTGAAATGATTCTGCAAGCAAAATATTTTGAAAATCAAGAAATATTCTAACTTTCCATTGCCCTCCATCACAAAGACGCACTTGGTCCACCATCTCATGCTGTATCAAAATGAAACATATATGTATTCTGATACCATTATGCTATAAGTCTATAACCATGATATTCATAGGAGAAACAGAAACTTGTGTTAAAAATAGAGCACACATATCGTTCCAAGAATTAGGATAGGCCGAGAATAATGTAAAGAATGTGGAACTTCTTCCCTCTTATCAGATCTTACCATTTTCTGTCCAAATTCATTAACTTAGTTGTGATAAAATAGTGAACTACACTGGTTGAAAGTCGGGCAAAGTTGATACCATTCATAGATTAATAAATTTTTAAAGCTAGTTGTCAATTAGCTATACATTGATTCCATTAGATGATTGATCGATTGAGTATTGATTGTAAATTGATTCTACTTTCTTTTTCTTCTCTAGGTCTAAACTTCTATAGATTGTTTAGATTTTCATTCTCATAGAATTTACAGCAGGTGGACTGCTGATTCACCCTAAGGTATTTATTACCAGTTTGATATTAATGAAATTTCTTTGGTTACTTATCTGGAAATAAGAGAAAGAAGAGAGATTAGTCAATAATTATGAGGGATCCAGAAGCGCTCAAGCTTAGAATCAATAGTTAATCATGCATCACCATAAAATACAAAACTAATTCACCATTACTTACCCTCCATTTGGTCAAATTCTTTAATGAATCTAGCCGTTGGCCTATCTAGATCCTCCCTTTCAGCAACATTATACACAAAAACACCATTTGAATCCTGCAAGTTCTTCTTTTCTCTCTACAAATCATTTGAAAAATAAAGATAGACCCAATATGAAAATAAACCATATACCGCCGTTAACATATAATCCTAAACCTAAAAAGGCAAGAACACACATCAAAGCACTTCTATAGAAAACTAGACATAATATTCTGCATTACAATTTTTTTTTTAAATAAATGAAGCCAGCATGTCTGTAAAATCGGTAGCAGCGTAACCACTAAGAATGCCATTATGACATAAGTCTATCTGTGGGATACAGACTAATATCATAGTATAAGTTCAGAAAGAAGAAAAGAAAATAAGAGAGAAAGAGAGAGCGAGAGAGAGAGAGAGAGAGAGAGAGAGAGAGAGAGAGAGAGAGATAAGAACATCGGATACAATGAAACTTTAAGAGTAAAGAGCAACAGTCATTTACAGAAAATATCATGATTATATTTTATAACTTAATTAATAGAAATCTATTTGCAAGTGTTAGGATTGAAGGTGTTTTTAGCTTAGGAATTATGCAAAGTTTTTTTTTTTTTTCTTTACTTGAATGGTTCCTTTTTTCGAAAAGATTTTTTTATATCATTTGTGAGGTTCGTCGTACTACTCTAGAGTACACTTGGTTTTCTTAATTGAGTTAGATTTGGTTTATAACTTAAGCGATTAATAAGCAAGTCGAGACAAAGTACTAAAGTAACAACTGACCCTTAATCATACTCCCAAAATCAAGGGTGTAGTTTATAATTATTGAATCAATGAATTACATCCCTCAAACCAAGGGTCTATTATGGGCTACATATAGTTAGCTTATGATTAAAGGTCAACTACTAATACTATAACAATGACTTAAATGTTTATCATTCAACTTCATTGGATATTTTAATTGGTAGCATAGATAATACAGTTTCATTCACTTCTACAACTTTTTCTTAAATATTGAGCATACAATGAATGTACAAGATCAAAGGAAAGTTGGAGCCTTTCTACTTTTGTTCTTTTTCCCTCTTTAGTTTTTCATTGTAGTTCCATCCACTGCTATATTGTAACTGAGCAATTTCTACTTCAAATGAAAGGCCAGCTCTAATCTATCTGCTATCAAAGCAGAAAACTCAGAGATTCTGCCTTAACATAACCATTACAACATTAAAATATTTAAAAATGAAATAACACTTGCACCATCAACTAATAACAACATAGAAGAAACTGAAAATCTAAAAGTGAAGGCTACTAGGAATAGTAGATCAAGCAATTAATAATTTGAAATTATCAAAAGAACGCATATTTCACTTTATCAAACATCTTACAGTGTTAAAGAAGCAAATTGCGACTTCATCATATGACCTATTAATGATTTGAGTCTTCAGTGATTGCGCAATACAACTAACAACAATGTGGAAATGAGTTTCCTCCCTTTGATCTTCCTGCCAATATGGATACAACAAGAATGCCACAGTAAGTTCAAACATGTAAAGCAAAAATATGCATTATGTGGAGAAACATCAAATTCGTATGAACTAGTCAACAGCGAGTAGCTTGTGAAATGACCAAACTTGATAACCAAATATCACACATTGTGATTTAATGCATTAAAATTTTCAGTTTCCTTGTGTGCTTTACAACTGTACTACCAGATACATAGAATCACATCATATAGACATATAGTGGGGTATTGTTACTGAGAATCATGAACATATGAAAGCATCTCACAAAATGGCAACCCCGGTTTACAATACTGATAACAGCTGTATCACAAGCTTCAAATTTAAGTAGTCATTTCAGAATTCCAACTAGCAAAACACACAAATTACCAGTAAAACAACCTAAGTAACGAATCAAGTAAATCAACCACACAAATATGATTACCCAAATGGACTTTTAACTTTCCATATCAATTTGTTCTGAAACAGAAAAAGAAGTTCAAAGCAAACAATAATGGTTTCTCAAGAGATGCTAAATTATCATTTTTACTATTTATCTATGTGTGTGAATCACAACTATTTTTGTTGATTCATAATTGCTTCAAATCCAACGCAAACTCGACAAAATGCCAATTCATGTAAATTATATTTCCTGACAGAATATTGGGAAAAAGAAAAGTAACATCTACATTTTTAATAACACCATGACATCTTGCGGATTTGCTACTAACATACTGGTCTAATAATCAGGCAAATCCGAAAAGAAAAATAGAAATCCTAGTCAACAAAGTTTGTCTAGAACTGAAGCACAATTTATTTTGAATTAAGAATTGAACAAAAATTGTCAGAGTCTGCATTTTTCTTAGTCTAATTCAGTGAGACAATACTGAATGGGATTAACAAAAGAAATAAAATAATTACTATTCAACTACTATGAGCTTCAAGAGTATACACCTAATCTTTATATAAACAAAACAACAACGATAATAAAATTAAAAAACAAATAAAAAAATTTGAAGAAAACTCACGCCTGGACAAGTAGTGCTAAACATTTTGGGTGAAGCATCAATCAGGTACACCACGAACTCTTTGGTCGACTCTCGTTCCTGCAAATAAGAATCAAAAACAATTATTTTTCATTTGTTTGAAAGAACAAACAGCAAGCTTAAAGAGTATCGAGAAGAGAAAAACCTGAAAAAACTCATTTTCGAGGTCATCTTCGTCGTCTCTGAAAACATCATCTGGGTCCAAATCCATTGTTGTCAAGATAATTGGGGTTTTGGGTTCTCTTGCAGATTCCACTTCCACCCGCGTATTTAAGAAATTCGAAACTCGAAAGTTCAGTGTCTGACAAGCTTATGCCACTGAACCGGGTAAATATAAGAATGGAAAATGTGCTAAAGCCGCTTTATTTTGTTTTAACTACCATTTTACCAAAGTCTAACTGCAGTAGTGCAGTCAGCCGTGGCAGATCTAAGGAAGAGGGGACACTTGGAACAAGAACGGGACGGGACGGGACGGGACGGGACAGTACAGAACATGACGGGATTGGACAGGACAGAACATGTTGTTCTGTATTGTGTTTGGAATGTTTGGGACACAATTATTAACTGTACTGTTATGCATTTGGTATAGCTGAGACATGACAGGACAAGAGGTTCAAATGACCATAGTGCCCCTATTAATTTTAGAGACTTTTAAAAATTTTAAAAAAAAAAATTGTTTTGAAGGGGATCTGGAACGTTCCAGGTCTCCAATGAAAAAATTATGGTTCACAAATTATTTTAAAAATATTGAAAGAAAAAAAAAATATTTTTTTAGGATCTGGAATCTGGTACCGTTTTCTTAATCTTCTCTCCATCATCTATTTGTCTTCTTCAATCATTAACAATAACTTCATCATTAACAATAACTTTATCATCAACTTTTCAATCATCAGTTAAACAAAAATTAAAGAGATTTTTTTTAGAACACCACATTATTTTCTTAATCATCTATTCATCATCAAAAATCAATAACATTTTTTCCATTCTCATTCATCATCAATAACAAAATCTCATTTAAAAAAAAACAACAAAATTTCTCAATTGGAGATCTCCCACCAAAACAAACAAAAAATCACAAACAAAAACTCATATCTCCACCCACCACACCCATCGCGGCACGCCGCCGACACCACCTTCACTCCATCTCCTGCGAAACCCAGCAAACTCAGTCACCGAAATCACCGGCCACCACGAAACCCAGCGCCGATTGGGTTCGATTCTTTCTCTTCTTTCAGATTGGGTTTGATTTGGGTGTTTGTGGTGTTGGGTTTGATTCCGTGGGTGTTAGTGGTGCTGGGTTTGATCTCCAGAGAAAGATGAACAAGAGAGAAAGAGAGAGAGAGAGAGAGAGAGAGAGAGAGAGATGTGATTCAGGTTGAGTGTATATATATATATATATATGTTTGTAATTTTTATAAATTTTAAAAGGGTACAAGAGTCATTTTCACACTTGTCCCATACCATGGGACAAGTTGGCCGAGGGTTTAGTGTGGTACAGTTTTTTGGGGATTTTTGTCCCACTTTGTCCCATTCAGTCCCACATCAAAGTCGCGTCAAACGTGGGACAAGAACAAACTATCCCACGTTGTATTGTCCCGTCTCACGTACCAAACGCACCCTAACAACTAAATAATGATGAAAATTAATTTAAATAATATTAATAAATAAATAAAAAATTAGTAATTATAATCTAAATACTATATTGAATCAATACTAGTACCATTTTTTAGAAAAATGTTGGGATGACAAAATAACCCGCGGGGACAGGTCTAGTAGAGACCCGCACTTATGGGGTGGGGATGAGACGGAGATTGACATAGATAGTAAAACCCGTAATAGGTATGGGGCAGGGATGAGTTTTATAATCCTTGCTCCGACCCATTTAAAATATAATTGTTATTGGTAAAATCTAGAGGATTGACAGGTCAGCATTATCACTAGAAAATACTGTAATTAGGTATGCCATATCAGAAAAGTTAGCTAGAAAAGACCAACCCAAGTTGACCAACAAACGATCTCAAGACCTGGTCAAGTTTACCCAAATGATCGGATGAAGATAACCTGATCGACGGTAACTAAACCAATCGGGTACAGATGATCTGATCGGGTTTAACTAACCGATCGGGTTGAAGAATGCAGTTGGGATTAAGTAATTGATCGGGGTAAAATAAATCTTGTCGGGTAAGATGACCAGTCGGCTAAGCAACACGTGGAAGCTATTAAGTTTATAACAACCACGACTCAAATATTTAGATAAAGAATCTTGCCCAAACAAGGAACCATGAAGTGCACTCTGGTAAGGAAACAAATTTCCTTGTAGACACCAGAGTCCAAATCTTGCAAGAGACCTGTTGACATAATATCGGATTTATTGGTAACAAGATAGATAGCTTTTGGCCTTGAACCTTCCCTAGTGAAGTAATATCATATTTACTTTGCTATTTAGTAAACGTGATGTCTTGAACTGTTTAGCCGTTGGTGCAAACCAAGACAATAGTACTCACACAATAACATTCCAAACATATTATAATTCATATAGTTATGTTCATTTCAGCCCTGAACAAATCCTAGTATTCATGAATGCGTTAGAGAATTCAACCCTATTTCACACTTATATAAACAACCATAAAGAGTATCCTACCATACCCCACTTGAATAACTCAAGTTATGGGATCATTAAAAGAATAGCCTAGCTTAAATCCATTGTTGACAGCACTGGTTCGTACAATTCCCACAATTTCAAATATATACAATTAATATGAAGTCTAAAAAGAAAAGAATAAATAATAAGATGATGATTTGTTCTTCCCTAAAAATGGAGATGTTATAATGCAAAATATGCTAAGCAAAATATGCTAAACAAAACATACAATGATTAACTAAGTGTAGAAATTAACTACCCAACAAGGTCCGTCCATGAAGCTGGACTAGAGGGGCGGTCGCCCAGGGCACGACATTTAAAGGGACCCTTATTTACTTTTTTAATGACTATGTATACGGGTTAAAAAAATTGGTCAAATCATTATATTGTGCTACAGATAATTAAAATGGCCCAAAATATTTGTTTTAAAATAAGCCCAACAATTTAAAAAAAAAAAATGGCCCACGGTTTCTCTGATGCCCATTGCCCAATTCATTTACTACAGTATTTATAGTTTCACAAGCCCAATTCATCTATTCATCTTTTTTGCTTAAGGGGGTGTATTGGTTCAAGATTTTATTAGACAAATTTTAGAAGTAGAAGTCTGTTGGTATTGGATTGAGACTTTTTAACCAGTTAGATAAGTCTTGTGGTATTGGATCTAGACTTTTAAGAGGCATCAAATTGCTTAGTGGTATTGGATTGAGATCAAGATTCAGACTTTTTTAGTGATTTATATAAATTGCTAGACCCCAAAATTATCTTGTCATCTCCCTCAATATGAATTGCTCAGCTCATCTCATCTCAAACTGCTCTGCAATTCTCATCATAATAAATTCCATCATCATCAACCTCCATCACCAACCACACCAACGCGCACGCTCGCGCATACACACACACACACACACACACACACTCTCTCTCCATATGTACCCAATCCTTTTCAATTTATGTCATTCTATAATTCGATTATTTTTTAATTATTTCCCTTTTTTGTTCTCTTGGTCCAGTGTTGTTTCAGAAACACCAATCTCTCTCTACCCAAAGATCCAAACCCAAATCTGTCTTTGTTTTCGATTTTGCAAAAACCCTTTTTAAACAGAGTAAAGAATCATTCTTTTTGTTTCAAATTCAATTTTATTTTTGTGATTTTGCATAAAAACCCTTTTGTAAATAGAGTAAAGATTCAATTTTGATTTTGGAAAATCAATTTTTTTGTTATTTTGCAAGAAACCCTATTGTAGAGACTTTGATGATGACCCATTTGGTTTCGTGCATTTTGTTGATCTAGTTGAGTGATGGTTGGAGTATGTTGTACAACATCCAAACTATTGCTGGTATTAGTGGCAACAAAAGAGCTGTTCCACGGTTGTCAGCTCCTTCTGCTAACTCTACTATTTGTTGGGCAGCAAAATATTGTTCCAGCAATGGCGGTTCCAGCTAGAAAAGAGGTAGAAGATGATGAGACCTTTTGGGAGGTTTTACATGGAGAGAAGGGAGGTGGGTTTTGGAATACTATTGGGTTTATTTTTTGGTGAGTTGAGTTTGAGGCACTTGGTGTTCAACACAACCATTGTAGCCATAATTGTTGCAGCCATTGATTGATTGATAAATAGATAGAGCTGAGCTTGATTTGATTTCTGTAGATGGTGTGTTGAAGCTAGAATATTATAAGAGATAATCTTGTATGGCTTGGTTGAGATAGAGAAGATTTGATGACAAACTTGGCAAATGTAGACCGATACAATTTTGTTTTTTAGATTCTTCTCTTAAGTCTTGTCCCAATTGATGAGATTTCCACCTCATATTTCATACATCACCCCACACTTTCTCATCACTTATACACTCTTGATCAGTATAGTTGTACTTGCACAAGGTTGTGTTGCTCATAGCATGACTTCTTCCTTAAAGAAAAAAAAAATAGCATGACACCTAAGTTAATTCCATATCAGTAATTATAAAGTTTGCCTGTTATTGATGATTCTGGCTTACATGCTTTGCAAGCCCATTAAAAAGAGTTGATGATTTGCATTATCACTTTTGCATTATTAATCCAATGAGGAAAGAGTGGTCATGTTTGAGGAAGTGGGAAAAATTTAAAGAGACGTGGGGTTGTTTGATTTGGCAGATATATTGTAGAGGTATAGATATGACCACGGTTCGGTTCAAACCGTGGAACCGAACCGTAACCGTGGAAAAAAATCGAAATTGGAACCGGACCGGAACCGTGAGCCTTAAGGTTTCGGTTCTAGTTCCGGTTCCTTAAAAAAAGGGACTAGAGTCGGCTGTTCGGTTCCAACCGCATATTTTTTTCCTTTTCTACGTTAACTCTTTCTCTCTCTCTCTCTCTCTCTTTCTTTAAAAATCTCAGATCTCTCTCTTTCTTTTCTTTTGTTTTCTTTCTTCAACCTCTCATCTCTTTGATCTCTCTCTTTCTATATTTCTTCTTTCTTCTTTTCTCTCTTTCTTTCTTTCAAACCCAGAATCACAGATCAAACGACGAGCAGATGAAGATCTCTCGCCGACGATCTCTTCTTTAACCCATCGTCAGTCACTGACGATCTCTTTTTTGATCGATATGTCACCAGAGATCTTTTCTTAATCCCGTCGCCGACGATCTCTCTTCAATCCCTCTCTCTATTCGATCTCTCTCTCTCTCTCTCTCTTTCTGATATATTTTCTTCGATCTATTGTGGTGGTGAGTGATTTAGATTTTAGGGTTGATTTGTTATTTGAGTGATTTGGGGTTGGTTTGTGTGATGAAAGAGATATAGGATTTGTGAATTTGTGATATGTGTGATTTTTTTGTGTTGAAGCCATGAACTCATGAAATTGAATGGGATTTTTTTTTTATTTTTTTAAAAGAAACCGAACCGCCTAGAACCGAGGAACCGGAACCGGAACCGGAATCGGAACCTCATTCTAGACGGTTCCGGTTCTGTTCCATAGGGATCTGGAACTGGAACCGAACCTCGGTCATGTCTACAGAGGTATGGTGAGAAAATGGGAACAAAATAAGAAGAAATAGAGAGATAGAGAAGTTGATCCACAAGATTCTAGGGGCCCATGTTAAAAAAAATCCAAAAAGTCATGAAATAAAGTCTAAATAATCAAAATAGTCTATAAATAAAATCCATAAAATCTTCCAGGATCTTAAAAGTCTAGTCCATATAATCCTCATTATCTTTAAAATCATACAAATCCATAAAATCTTTGCGCCCCAAAATTATCTATTAAAATTCCAATCCAATACACCCCATTAAAGTCTCAATCACATACTCTCATCCATTCAAGCATCGCTCTCTAAAGTCTCAGAGTCTCGATTCTCAGTTCTCACTCTTAGTCTCTCACTATGTCCGTGCCCAGGTAATTTTGTTTTTATTTAAATTTTTTGCTATTTTTTACAAATTGTAATTTTTCTTACAAATTATTATTGACTTACTAACCAATAAAATCCACACCAGATAGTGAATAATCTCTTTACCTATTGCCTATTAATTTACTTATTTACGCTTTTAATTGAAACGATTATTTGATTTTAAATAATTCTAGTTATAATTTTATGAATCCAAGAGTATGCCTGCGGTTTATGCGGGACTGGTTTGATTAGTTTTTTTTTTGAAGTTTGAATTTTATGTTTAAAAAACTCAATTTGAATCTGTTCTTCAATAATGTGGGTCGGTTTGTTAGTTTTGGGGTTGGATATGTAGTGCTTCGCGGTTTTATAATTTATACTCCAATTGGTTAATTCTGTTTTGATTTATGTACTCAATTTTTTGATTGACAATTTTAAGTTTAGTTATTTGTATCAATGCAATTAGTTCCCTGATTACTGAGAATTGTTTATGTATAAATTTGCAAATTGTTGATGCTAATTGTGTGATTTTACTCGAATCAGGGTATTCTTTGTGGGTTTTTTATTCTAATTTTACTCATATCGATGATTGCATGTTGATTTTTATCAATGTATATGAAGCTTTAATAGGTTTTGAGTAACATGTGATTGCATTTTGACAGAATTTTTTTGACATATTGGTTTTGAATAATCCTAGTTATAATCTTACAATATTGCAGTTCACCGTTTGCGGGACTAGTGCGAGTGTGGCATTGTGCGAGTGTGTGACCTGTTGAATCCAATTGCTTTACATGTTTTATGGTTCCTTTTGATTGTTAGAATATTACTAGTTACATTTTGCTCCACATATTTGAGAAATTTAATTGTTTATAAAATAAATGTATCTATCATATGATATTATTTTATCTTTAATGAAATTATTATTTTTGGACTAAATATGCGAAAACATTATATATATATATATATTGAAAAAACTATGAAATGAATAAAGGGCCACCATTTTAGATTTTTGCCATGGGCTTCAAAAAAGTCAGAGCCGAACCTGAGAAGATTATGGATGAAAGTGGAGGAGAAATTGGTTGTTGCGGTTATTCAGGTTTGTGCGGTGGAGGGAGAAGATATATATATTTTTTAAAAAAATTAATAAATGTTTTTAGGGCCGATGTTGCAAACTTTATTTGGACAACCTATTTTCTTTTTGAGTGATGCTATTGGCACACCCCCTACTGATCTATTTAAGTCTCACTTTTTTAAATTTTGATTTAATTAAATAAAATTAAATGGTTTTATTAATTTATTTTATTTATTTCCAAAACTACCATTTTTACTTATTTTTCAAACTTAATAAACCCCATCTCTAATCTCTCTATCTATCTCCTCCTATATGAGATCTCTTTATCTTTGGTCTCACCTTTCTCTCACCTCCCATGATCGAATTTATTTTTTCTTCTTATGTTTTGGTTATCATCTTTTCACTTTCAGATTCTAAAAGAGTAATGAGATTAAATAATAATCGATATCCCATCTGTCTAATGCACCCCAAGTGTTTGATTTATTGTTTAAATAGGATTCAGTACAATTGTGAATTAGGTTGTGTCTTATCCTTGTTTGCTGAGTTTTTGTTGGGTGTTGCGAGGCTGTCTATGGCGCTTTTGTTACTGTTGTTCTGGCATCTGTTTTTGGCCTTTTGCTCTGTTTTGGTGGTGTTCCCTTATTGCCATTTAGTGGCTTTTTTAATATATGTTAAAAAAATAAAAGGCGTGAGTTACCTGGGTGTTTTGTTTTGTATATGTTTTGCTTGCATTCTCTGTATTTACTTTTGTCTTTTGCAGTCTCTTGTGTGGGTGGTTTGTTTTGGGTTTGCTTTCAGGTGGTTCTGATGTCTGCTCTTTGTCTGTTTCCCGTAGTTTTTGTCTTTTACCTTATATTGCAGTTAAAAAAAGTGTGAAATGGGTATTGCATATAGTTTAAAAGCCAAACTCCTTTTTCGTGGACACCAAATACCATGATTGCTTCAATATAATAGCATTATTTAGTCAAAGTTTTGAGACTTACTACATCAACGTTCTTTTAGGGTTTAAGAGTTACGATTTTTGTTTTCAAAAAACAAATTACAAGAACGTTGATTTTTTATTTTTAAATGAATGTGAGATTTTATTAGATTTACTTTATAAATTTTTTTTTCTTTAAACTGTATGTCCTTTTTAGTAATTTTGATAAAAGAAAAAAATAATACTAAATAATTAAAAGTGGGACATAAATAGATCAGTTGAGGGTGTGCCAATAACACTACTCTTTCTTTTTTCTTTTTTATTTGATAACTTCGTAAATGACCAAATTGTCCTTAAACAGTTAGTGGTTAACGGCGGTCAACGTTCGTCAACGAGTCCATAGATAATCCGTGTTATTATGATATTTTCACCGTGTTAGTGCAATTACATATATAATCAGGATAAGTTAGTGTAATTTGCTCTCATATATATATAGTCATTTTCCTGTCAGTGCGCACCGATAGAATTATATAAGCACATTGAATGTGAGCCACTTATTTATAAAAGAGTTTTGACAAGTGCATACATGCCAAGTCAAAATATGTAAAATTAGTGGCTCACATTCAATGTCCTCAGTGCGCACTTATTTGAAAATTACGTTATATATATATATATTATTTCTCACTCCCCCAAGTCTCAGCCGCCTCACCTTCTATTCTCTCACACTCTCAGCCGCTTAACCATCTCACTGAGACACTGATTGTTTTTCAATTGAATCTTCTCATTGTTCTTCTTCCCTTCTCGTTCCGAAGTCCGACCTCTCTCTGGTTAGGTTTTATTTTATTTTTGATTTTTTTCTGTTTTAGTTCTGTAACTTTGATTTTGATTTTTTTTTTCTATTTTTGCATATTATGCTTCATTACAGTAAGTTCTGAGAAAATATCTCAATCACAATCTAGCATATTGTTAAGATCTTATCATGTATGTATAATGTATAATTCTATTTTTTGTTCCAATTCTTCACAAAATAGAATATCTTTTTTGACTTAGTTTCGAATCTAGTTTCCATTCTTGCTTTCAAGTATTGGTTGCCCCCCGATTTCCAGGTACAGTTTGCGAGCTGCGTGAGTTTCAAACAGAGAACCGTTTAAAAATTTTCATTTTTTGCGTGTTTTTTCCAATGATATGAATGTAATATTTGATGAAACCTGTCATTCAAAGGTACTACATGATGCCAAACTTCAAACACTATTCACGGGTGGGGTTTGGGGCGGCTCTGGCCCACCCCGCCCTGCCTCGTTGCCACCCCTACCTATAACCCACCCATGTTGTTTATTTGAATTTGCTGCATCCGCTAATATCCATTAAAACCCTATATTCCTAAAACCCTGTAGTGTCTTTGTCAATAGGAGATGGCCGTGGAGAGAGAGAATCCTCAAGAAGAAGCTTCCATTATTCGTTTCTACAAAATGGTTCTTGGTTGGGACTACTTCCGACTTCTCAAAGAATCCCAAGTACCCTCTACAGACCGTCTCTCTTTTTCTCTCTTCTGTTTGTATTCGCTATGTTTTTTACAATTTTCTTTTTGAGAACAGAAAATCAACAAAAACAATAAGAAAAACGATGCGGCTAAATTAGGTTTGAAACATGTCAAGGACACTTACAATGACGTTGATGATTATTTGGCAACTTTTGAGCCTCTCTTGTTTGAGGAAGTCAAAGCTCAGATTATTCAAAAAAAGGACGATGAAGAAGGTTTTTTTTTTTTTTTTTTTTTTGTTGCTATGTTGTTAATTGGGGCAATTTTTAATTTCATACATTGTTGTTACCGTATATATTTTACTTCTCGTTTAGCAATTGTTTGGATTCCGTATGAATTTATAAATAGAAAATGAAAAGAAATTCAACTGGTTTGTGTAATGTTGCTTCGGTGTGGATTTCTATAAAAATTCGGCACTTTTGTTGTTGAGTTCCTTTTTTTAAAAAGAAGAAATTGAAGTGTTGTTTCATCACTTTTTTACATGATTTGTGGCTTAGAAAATGACCAAGCATGCTTTCCTTCTGGGAATTGCAGTGCAAGAATGGAAGCTCAGGTTGGTCACGGAGTGTTCAGAGGCTGATGAGTTTCACTTACTCTCAGTTACTTATGATGAAAATGAAGAAAAGGAAAAGATATCACCCAATGATCTTATGCTGCTTTCAAGAGAGCAGGTAATTCTAATGACAAGTTGTTTCTAAATGTTTATCTTCCATGTTTTGTTATTAGAATAATTATTTAAGTTGTACAACTATTTAATGTGAACATGTTTTATGCAATGAAGAGGAAAATCAATCTTGATATTTTGTAAATTCGGTTGCAATATTACATTATTACAAAAAAAAATTATATTAAAAATCATATGCTTCAACTAATTTGGCCTTGTAATATTACAAACATGGTTTTCATTTTTTTTCCTTCCAAATAAGATCAATGGAATTAGTGGGTTTTCTTTTCTTTATTTCCTTTATCTTTTATCATGAATAATTATTCTTTGTTCTCGGCAATCAAATGGATCTTTATTTATTGTTAATAGAATAATTAGTATAACTTGTGGTTTTCACTTGGTGGAGGTTATTGCTTGCAGTTCAATGAGGGTGCAAAATTTCCAACAACATATGCATTTGCTCTGGTGGAGCATAGACAAGCCATTTCTTTAAGACTTAGAATGTATTTAGCCGGAGAGGTCATGCATGTAAATAAAGATGCAGTTAAATCTCAAAGGCTGTTGAATATGCGGTCTCTTATAACTTCATCTGTCAATGAAGTAGACAAGCCCTTGTACAGTCTAAAGGTATTTTTTTGCTTAACAAATAATATGTTATTTGAATTCCTCTATTTTATACTCACATCGTCATTAAAGTAGAATTTATTTATTGTTGAAAATGTTGTAATGACTTAGGAGTCACTTTGTTAAACTTGTGTAATTGGAGAAATTTTCATGTCAAATTGATTTAGCTGATAGATTTGTTGAAATACCACTAGCAAATTGTGTGTAAAGTAAAAAATTTCATGATAATGAACAATGATAATGATTGTTAGAATACATTACAAAAAATAAATAAAAATACTTTAGCTAATTCAGCTTTATCATTATGTAAAAAATTTAATACCATCTATTCATTAGATTCGTATTATTAATTGATTTCTAGTATCATAAAAATGACAAGTGCTTGAAAAATATTGAAAACATTTCAATCCATTGCTTATTTTAAATCCTCTTCTCTCCTCTTGTCTCTGTCCTCCTTCCTGCTCTTCTTTTTTACTGTTTTTAAAGCAATGGCTAAGGAAAACAACACTATCTCAAACAACACTACCTCTTATCTGTTGACCATTTTGTGACCACAACAGCCCCAATTAATATATATAATTTCATTCTTCTTATGTTATGGTAAAAATTAATTTTTTGAGTTAAAATAACTTATTTAGAACATTTTTACTATATATTTTGATACCTACTATTTGATTAACTATATATGCTTGAGTCTGAGAAAGAAATCTAATATTCCTTTCCTTTATGTGGAGGATTATAGCTCTTGAAACTTGCTTTTTAATTTACCAATTTTCCTTCTTTTTTTGTTGAATTTTTAAATGTAGTTTCCTAGCATTCAATTGTAAATACCATTATCGTCATGCTTTGTACTCATAATTTCTTTCCAGCTTCATGTTTTGTTATAGATGAGAATCTTTTCCATTTAAAATGAGTGTGGATTAATTGGTTTCGATCATTGAAACTGAAAGTTCATGGGTTCATTGGAGTAAAAATATTAAAATTTTTATATTATTAATTAATTGGTTATACAAGTTTTTTGTGGGGCTAATATCTCTAACACAATTGAAAGGTTTTAACAATTACTGTTTAATTTATTGTTGCTCTATTTGTGGAGAAGCAGACTGCTTTTGTGAATAGGAAGGGGGGATTGCTGTGGGGATGTGTGCTGATGACTATTTTTGGGTGGTATCGATTGAATGAAATTATATGGTTTTTGAACATTGTAAAAGGATGGAAGTCGGTACATTATGTGATAAAATTCATTTTTGGGCTTTCTTAATAGATTGTTTTTTTTTTTTTTGTTCTTTTTGGTCTTTTTTGGGCTGCCTTTTGTAGCCTTTTTGTATAAGCCAGCTCCTTTAATAGTACATTTTGATCTTATCTCTTATAGATCTTCTTAGGCTGTACATTGCTTGTTCTTTCACTCTTTGTAAATTTCTCTCATTAATTTTATACAAATTGTTTTGTTCTTGTGAAAAGAAAGTTTAATGTCATGCTTTCAGCAGCTTTAGATGATGTTTCAGAAGATGAGCATTTATAAATTGTGTGAAGGAAGAATGAGTGTGACATTCAAGAAATTGTTGAGTGATAAATTAGGAGATACTAAGTTAACTTTTATCGCCCTTGACTGGATATGGACATTCCATGATCAAGCAAGCTATCTTTTGATACGACATCACTTGTTGGAAGATTCACCCAATAATCCCTGTTTACTTGACACTTTTTTTTATAGAATCCTCATCTAATCTGTAGTTTACTAGATAAGAGTATTGCAATGATTAGTTAGTTAGTTACCATTGCTAATTGCAATTGGATCATAGATGTCCTTAAATATAGTGTGTTGAATGTAAGCAACAGTAACAGGGAAGGTTCCCATCTTTTTGGTAGTAGAAGTGTATTACCCTGAAATGTTACAAAATGACCAAAAGCTACTACCATACTGATAACACAAGACCACTAACAAACGATAATAGCCAACCATCATACCAGATTATAGATTATATAAGCTTTATGTTGATGTTACATTTGTCTGAAAGGATTTTACTAATTTTTGGATTTATCTTGAGTATTGAATTTTCAGTTTTCGCTCACATAAATGATAAATCTTCTGCTCTTGTAAACCATTCTAAATATTCTGACAGTATATTTTATTGTTTGCTATAAACATTCTGATAGATGATTATTCTTTCTCATGTTCCTTTTATAATGGCAGTTAACTTCTTTTTTCTTTCAAATGCACAGCTAATTAAATATTTGTGAACCATAGCACACCAATTTAAAAGACATGTCCCTCTAGTTTTTATTTAGCCTGGTCTTTAACGAAAGCAATATTTTGATACAGATCTGCAGTTTGTCAACTATTGCCCGTGAATATATTGCTCTGAGGTCAATTGGCTCTCTGCCTTTTAAGGATTTGATATTAACGGCTACTGATAAAGTGTCTAGTTCTCAAGATCAGAATTGGAAAATTCCCGGACCTCTTCATGAATATATAAAAGAAAATCATAATGTCTCTCAACTTGAGGCAATATATGTAAGTTGCTACTCGAATTATCCATCATAATTTATTATCTATATTCTCTGCATTAATTGTTTATTCAATCTTATTATAAACTATCCTTATTTAAATGCTAGATAATGATAGCCTCTCCCCTGTTATCTACTATGTTGTCATTTTTAAACTTAAGGAAGCTTATTGTTTGTTGCAGGAAGGTCTATCACGTAAACCCTTTGTCTTGATACAGGTTTTGATTCACGTCTTCTTCAGTTTCTCTTATTTGTATATCTTGACCAGTTTCCTACTTTATCTTGTGGTGACTAATAATTGAAAATTTGTTAGTCATTCCTATTCCTAATTTATGTCTAAAATTTTATGCTTAACAATATTCCATATAATTTTTTTAAAGAAAACACAATATTCCTTATAACTTATTTGAAGTTATGTGGACATTTCAAAATGCCTTTAGTTTCAATGTACACAGGACAGGACATTTACATGAGTATGGGGAATCTATTCAACACTTGAGCATGAAAAGAGTTGAGCATTGACACCGAAATTGCAAAGATAAATTTCACATATTTTGTTGTCTCTACTTGGCTACTTGCCATGTTATGTGGATGTTAGAAACATCTGACATCTGAACTGTAGCTACTCTTAACATGAGAATCCAGGTCATGGAACTTAGTTCTTAGGCGATTTTTTTTGGTTGGATGTCTGAATGTGGTTTAAATGTAAAAAGAAAAGTTGTTTATCGCTGTATATATACAGCCAACAGCAGCAGCTTGAACAATCTACTTATGATTTAATATATTTGAAGAGGGCTTACAGCACTAACCAGTCATTTTTTTAATGGAATATTTGATAAATCAATCAGGTATAGCTTGACATGTTCATGTTAGAAAAAATATATTGTGCAAGTGAGTACACTAGGAGAGTTGTAGACTCAGGATGAGTTGCTAAAATATAATTTGTTTTTTGTTTCCAGTTTGATAGTATTTTCCTTATACTTTATAGTCCATTTACATGTTATGTTTTTTAACCTGTGGAAGCTGCCTCCATTATTTTTTTTAGGGCCCCCCAGGAACAGGGAAAACACAGACCATCCTTGGACTTCTTAGTGCCATCTTGCATGCAACTCCAGCCAGAATGCACTCCAAGTATAAATTTATTGAGTTTTTCTGATTATTACCATCTTTAGTTGACTGAGAATCAATACTAGTTGTTAGTATACAGTGGTTATGAGAATCGCAAAATGGGAGGGATGCTCGTTTGATATTTTTCCTTCAATATTAATCTCTCTCTGGTTGCTTTCCCATGTAGGGGTGGATTGCGGGAAATAAGGCGTAGACCAGAACTACCCTTTCATGAAAAGTATGCTTCATTATTATGATTATTTGTTTTTTTAACTTTTTTTTAAACAGAAACATAAAAATTGAATTCATTCATGATAAGTATGCAATAACTACTAACTCAAGTCCATTCCTTTATCATGTTAATTTCTGTCCACATTTGACCAGAGAATCCTTGAGTGAATTTTATAATTTATTTCTTAAATGTTACATTTTCCGGTATGCCTTTCTATCTTTTTTTTATTAAAAAAATTCAAATAAAAGAAAATAAAATAAAGATGATAACTCATATTGGAATGTTTTCTTTAGTAAAGCTTTTACAGGGACGAATTTGCTTCTTTCAAAAATTATGTCAATCAATTGTATTAATAGTAAAGATAGAATGTAACTCCCTGAAAATACAAGTGCACATGATTTGTGGATGTCAATCAATAAGGTGGCATGCTGGAAATTCTTCTTTAGTGTTTTAGTTGCATACCATGTTGGAGAAGAAGGTTTTGTAAGGGAAATAGTTTAATGTTTTGGAGGGAAATTATTGCTTGCCTCATGTGGACACAAATGAATAAGGGAGCCTTTTAGGAAGAAGAGTCAAACTATGCATGCAATCAACATTAAGAGGAATAAGAAGGCTTTATGGAGAAGAGCAACTATGCATGCTATTAAGATGAATCCATTTGCATTTTAATAAATATGGTTCTTTTTTAGATTTTTTTTTTCTTGGTGTTTTGATTTCTTCTTTTTCTCCTCATTTTTAATTGGTGTCCCCATATGCGTTTTCTTTATTTAAAAGTAATTAATCAAAGAATCTTCATACATCAAACAATGATACAAATTCCTTAGAAAAGTCCAATTAATGTGCTGTTTTTTTGGAATTTGCAACTTTCAATCATTTTTTGTTATGGACAATGCAGTTGTGGTGAAACTCAACTGCTGAAAGATTTTTTAAGAGATGGTAAAATTGGAGACAGTACTTGAGCGGGGAGAATTGCTCTAATTATGATTGTTTCCCCTAGTTCGCCCAGTTATTTATGTCCTAGGTTCTGGTTCCATGCTTTATAGTCAAGTACTTGGAGAAACTTCATGGAGATAGTTGTCAGCGGATCAATAACATCTTTTACAATATTATTCTAAGAAGTTGCTTAGAGATTTCGTCTTTTATCAGCATGGGATTTCGTCTTTCTAGCTAATATTATTGTAACAAATGGCTATATAAGCCAAAGAATTGAGAAGTAATAAAAAATAAAATGATGCTAGGTTCTTTAATGGAACCTAGACTCTAGACATCATAAGTGTTGAAAGTAATTGATGTCAATCAATACCCTATATTTCTCACTTTCTTGGCTTATATAGCCATTTGGTAAAGTAACATCAATTAGAATAATAAAGTCTTAACTTGGTTTACTTAAAACAACTAGAAATATTCTTACCAGCCAGGACTTGTAATTCTAAATAACTGATAATACTATCATTTTACATAAAAACAATAAGGTAGACATTTAACGCAGAAAGAGAGAGATGCAATGTGGTATATTCTAAGAGGTTGTTTCTTGGTCAAGTAGATGTGAGGAATCATAGTCACTCCGAATTTGACAAGCAGTTGGTCATACGTAGAAAGTTCTTTTATAAAGTAAAAAATTGCGGGCAATTGGAATTTCAAACCCTTGAAACTACTATATAGAGAGAGACATACCTTCTGTCATTACATATATTTATGTCTTTGATGATAAGACTGGATTATTATCTTATTCTTGTGGTTAGTGATGAACAATTATTGGTATTTGAGTATTTCACAGGTTAAAAAATTGGGGGCGGGCATCCCCATGGTTAGTTGGCGCTAATCCGAGAGATAATATTATGCCTGTTGATGGTGATGGTGGTTTTTTCCCCACCACCGGAAATGACTTGGTAAGTTTGGGTATATGCTTTATTATATTGATTCTAAAAAAATCATATATTCTAATTTAAATTATCATGCAGAAACCAGAAGTAGTAAATTCTAGTCGCAAATATCGTTTGCGAGTGCTGGTATGCGCTCCATCAAATTCTGCCCTTGATGAAATAGTGTTGCGCCTTTTAAACACTGGTACAAGTTTCTCTCACGTGCTCATGGCTACTTAATCATAATTTGGCTGCTTATGTTCTCTGGGTCCATGCAGATGCAGGTCTTTCTGTGCTACTTTTGTTTTTATTGTTTTCTTCTTTTGTTAGCTTGTTCATTTGAAGGGGAAAGTTGAAAAAGGGAAAAAGAATTAAAAAGAAAATGAATGAACATCAGGAAGTAGGATTTAGGTGTATCGGCTGTGAAAAGGGGATAAATTGTGAGTTATTGAAAATGGTGTTTACTTGAGTTGAGGGACTAGCATCGACAATTTGAAAAAGGCACTTTCACTACTGCTATGAAAAAGAACCAATCCAAAGCTGATATTAAGTGAGAGCTGAAAGTCATTACCAAGAGTACGAGCTGTTTGCCACATATAATAATTTGAACTCTCTGCTACACCTTGTGTGCTTCATGGATTTCTGTGTCTATAGAGAACCCATGAACCTATTGAGACTCCTAAAACATTGTCACATGGAATATCTACTGAAAAGCATTCAATTTTTTTTTTAACATTTCCATAGACCATAATTGTTGTATTTTTTTATGTTTTATGAGAAGTGATTCGACCATTTTTACCTTGATATGAATACTGATGTTATTTTACAAAAATAATAATTAAATAACAAATGGAGGGTATAGTATCCTCTTATGTTACTTCAAATGGAATTTTAGCCCACCACACTTGCTTTCTGTTCTACATTATGGCACAAGCGAAGTGTAGGGGTCCTTCTAACTAGTAGCTGAGAGTAAACGAGCTATCTTCATTCAACAGATTTGTGGTGGAGTCAATAACATGGTTTGCATTGGGGATGTTTGTTCTTTTGTATTTTAAACAGGCTATCTTCATTCAACAAATTTACGGTTTTGTCAACAAAATGCTTTGCTTTGGGAATGTTTGCTCTTTTGTATTTCTGCTGCCTTTGTTCTTCTTCATGTCCTTTCGCATTGCAAAGTAGATTGACGTAAGCTATAATGGTTGAAAATAAGGGTGTCTTGGAACAAAAAATTTTAACAAATAAAAAATATTATTAATAATTAAATAAAATTAAAAATATTAATTAACAATTGAACTAAATGTATAAATCTTAAAGAAGTATGATAAATTAAACATTTTAACCTCAAAATATTTAATATTTGAATAAATACCTCCTTGAGAAATTTGAGAGAGGAGGTGTCCCTCACCTTTTAGATCTATGGGTGGAGGCTGGCCTCCATAACGATGGAGGTGGTTGCCTCCATTCATTTATTGAAAAGTTTGTAATATATTTTGTGTTTATTTATTAAGTTTTGTAAATTTGTTTAAATTGTTAACTTATCTTTTGTTTTATTTTTAAAATCATTTAGAATTGTTTAAATTCTTTTAATATATTTTTGGATTTTAGGAATTTATATTTTATATATTCAAAATTGTAATGAATGTTTTTGGATTTTGAAATGTAAAAGTTTTATTTTCACTTTTCCTGTCTCAATTTCACGGATATTTATTTTACATTCTTACGGTTCATTTTGGACTCTAGGACTGTCATGGACTCATGGTTGATATAAGAGTTTTTCTAATCATATTCTATCCATTTGCAGGGATTCGTAATGAAAATGTTCGCGCGTACACTCCAAAAATTGTTCGGATTGGTCTTAATGCACATCATTCAATCAATTCAGTCGCCATGGATCATCTTGTATGTGTCTAGTAACACTCAAGTGCATTTGATTGCTGTTGTTATCGTGTTTGTTGAGCTTTGGTGTTGCCACTATTGCTGTTTCAGTTTTACCTGTTATATTCTCATTGTCTCTATCATTTGACTTGTCTAAACGAAATTAGAAGGGATTTAAGGGAACCAAAACAGAAGGCTGTTATTTGTCAATCAAGACCTAGTAAACTGATATCTTGCTCACACTCCTTTTTTGCAAGGAAAATTGTCGTCAAGGTGATGATTGTATGATTCAAAAAGTCTAGTTTTGTGATTGTTAATCTAACCAGTGGTAACTCTTAAGTGCTGAAGTAGAAAAGAGAAACTCTAGTATCGATAGATGTGTAGTATAAAGAACAAATAGAGGGGAAAAGATAGGAGAGGTTGAAAGAGGAAGATAAAAGAGCAAGAAGAAATCGATTTAGACCGCAATAGAGGTGATAGATAGAGAAGCAAGAGCAAAAAGATAGGGGAGATTGATAGAGAAGCAAGACAAAGTGATAGAAAGGAAGGAGAAAGAACAGAAAGGTGACCAGAACAGAATAAAATTAAAAGAAAAGAGGAAAGATTAATTAAGATTTCTCAAAGCATCATTTAATTTTATACATAATTCTATGTGTAAAAACAGCTAGGTCTATTTATTGGGGCTAGAAACTCATTTACCTCAAAAAGAAAAGTAAATTTACTATAAATAAGTAACCTTATATTTTTTAGCTAGAAAATAAAATCCTACTGAAATAAGTAATTCCAAAAACTAAGAGAATGAATTCCTTCAAATGATTCATAAATGTAGTTCTTCAATTCAGTTTGTATTCCAACTTCCAGAGAGAAAAACAAATCACTGTGCACTACCTTGGAAGAATTACTCTGCCTACCTACCAGAGTCAAGTCTCTCTTGATAGATAGCTTTGAACTTGATGTGAGGCTAAAGTCCGTATGAGATGAGCATTTCCAACCCAACATGGGAGGTGAACTCCCCATGACTTAATAAATTAAGTATGAAATATGATCTAGGTTTTGACACCTTCCTGTGCTTGAATCCAATCTAGTGCAAGTCCTTGTTTAATTATCAAGGTTTGTCACGTAAATCCAACACAGCTATAAATGCCAAAGATATACAGATATACCTGCAGACTCAAGGGGATTTGAATATCAGACCTTTCAGTCAAACTGGCAACCATGTGAACTTGATTAAGTCAGAAAGAAGAGAGCAAAGAGATAGAAGAATCAACTGGAACAGAGTGTGTTTTACAATGTTTAGCAAACCTCAATAGTAAAGGAAAAGTACTAATTAAATTAATTAGCTTATCATAAATGAACAACTAATAAATTAATAATACTCATATCTTAGAACATAATTTTGAAGGTACAAATTAAAAATGTAAACCAACAGCATCTGTATGGAAAATCAGATATGATATTAGCTAATTTCAGCTTGACAGTTTTTTATCCTTGCGTTTTAATTTTGATGGGTAAGCTAACTATGAGATATGTCATAAGCCGTTATTATATATATTGGTCGTCACATAAGAGATTGTTCTTTGCAGGTGGAACAAAAACGAGATGACTCGGCTGCTGATAAACAGAAACTTGGAGGCACAATAAAGGATAAGGATAGTATCCGATCTGCAATTCTCAATGAGGCTGTGATTGTATGTAATTTTAACCTTAAGTTAAAAGTTACATTTAACATGACATAATATTCAGCTTTAATATTTGTGATATTGGCAGGTCTGCTCCACCCTTAGCTTTAGCGGTTCGTCTCTTCTCAGTAAATTGAATCAGGGTTTTGATATTGTTATAATAGATGAAGCTGCCCAAGCTGTAAGAGCCTATAATCTCATTGATCTTATCAATGCTCAATTGATTTTCAAATGCATATAATTTATGTCTGAAAGTTCAACGTAAAATTCTTTATAAATTATTGGAAAATAGATGTGTGCTCTCTCTTTTATAACATGAAAAGCACCATGGTTACCATGGCTAGAAAATAATGCGGCAGCTTCTCCAGAATTCACAGTAGAACTATGCCCCAGAGAGGACCACAATATTCGAGAGTAAGCATTAGCAGCAGCAGTAGGCAAAGTCTCACTAGCAAGAATTTGATCTTTAAAACCAAGGAGATTATAATCTAAACTAGATAATAAAGAAGCAACCGTAAACTCCTCCCAATAACGTTTTGTTCTTCCAAATCATTTGAAAGGGGTTGATGCGGCAACAATTCATCCCATAAACCTTTGAGAGTACTATAATAGTCAACAAAAGGTTTTTCAGACTGTTTGGTAGTATAGATTTTCTCATATATTTCATAACTCGAGACGCATTACTTTTATGCGAAAAAGATTCCACAAGAGTGCCAAATTATTTTGAACTATCACAAAACTCAATATTAGATTCTAGACTGCCACAACTACCCATGATAATAGAATCTTCACAGGTCCAATCTTCATATTCAGTTGATGTTTTAGGAGGAATATTTGTCAAAAACTTTACCTTTTTCTTGCCACGCACATTGTTCTAAAACACAGCCTAGGCGGCAGCCGGCCGCCACACCGATTTTAGGGTAATCGGCAAGTCTAGGCGAACTGGCAGTGGCGCTTAATTGGTGCCAAGTGCCGCCTAGGTGGGCTAAGCGGTGATGAGGCGCCCTAGTCGGCGATTACCGCTTAGAGTGTTTTTGAAGACAACGTCGAAACGACGTTGTTTTGGGGTCATTTGAAAAACCCTAAAACTTTCTTCTTCTTATTTATTCTCTCGCCTCCAGCCTCCACAGTCCATTACTCCAGCCTCCGCCGAGGAATTACCTAGGCGCCTGACTAGCGCCTAGTGCTTTTTAGAACCCTGGCCACGCAAGTACATTTTGACTGCATGGGCAAGCTAGGTAATTAGCACCATTCAGTTTTTTTTTTTTCAAGTAATCGACTTTGGGCACATCATCATCTTTATAGTTATTGTGGTTTATTTTCAGCAATTTTATCACCGCTCAATCAAAAAATCACGAAATATTCCAATTATCAAACCAAAACCTAACCAACTCAAGTTACGGCAGCAAAGGAAATAGAAGGGACTTGAGGGAACTGATAGAAATAACAGACCACCAAATAGAAACAAGCCAGCAGCCATAAACAATACCAACTGTAGAAGATGAGGAAGATTAGTGAGGGAAACAGCCAATTGTAGCAAACTACTTCACTATCCATTTTTCAATTTTTTTTAAAGATTTGAAATACCATGGTAATTTTTGGTAATAGCATGCGGACATCATTTGGTTGTATACTTTACTTTTAAGAGAAAGAGTGGGAATTTGTATTTTAGAATTTTCTTTGCATTGCCAGGTCGAACCAGCAACACTTGTTCCCTTGGTGACTGGATGCAAACAGGTCTTTTTGGTACGTTTCTGATGATGGTTCTTTCATTATGGTTCTCACTCATTATATGTGTAACATTCTTATAAATATATAGGATTCGGTGGTCTAACTTGATATTCAATGTATCTCTCCTTAACATGTCAACGTATATTGTTTTGTTGGTTGAGACCAACCTCGATAATAAGATAAAGGTATATCATGCTTCTCTGTATTCCAAAGTAATGTTGAAAATAAATCATTGGAAATTGACAAACCTTTGCCATAATAGTCCAACCCATTCACATACATACTGCTGCATGTACAGTAGATGTTCATCCTAATCTTGTTATTGATTATGTTAATTCTTTTATATTTTTTTGTCATTTAACATAGGTTGGTGATCCTGTTCAATTGCCAGCTACTGTAATCTCTACCGTTGCTCAGAGCTTAGGGTAAAACTCTTTATTTTGTGATCACAATGCTTGAATGATTAGTTGCTTACATTTTTTATGCAACTATTTTTCTCTCGGTATGTCTCTCTCTGACTCATGTTTCTTAAAATGAAGATATGGTACGAGTTTGTTCAAGAGACTACAAAGAGCTGGTTATCCGGTGAAGATGCTGAAAACCCAGTACAGAATGCATCCACAGGTTAGATATAAAATAAATAAATATAATTTGATAGAATTTTGTGAAAGATTGTTTTGAATGGTTATAATACAAATTGAAAGTTGTGAGGATCACTATTGACTATTTAAACAAGACCAATTATATCAAGCTGCATCACTAATCAGACTCTTTAGTGGAACAGTTTTTTAACTGGTTTACTATACTGTCTTGATTTTTGAGTTAGTAGTTACGGTACTTGCTATGTGGTTGTCTATGAGCAACTGTAGATTTGTAAAGCTTAATTCTCTCTAACTTGCTTCCTTTAATTTGATTTTTCTTGGATTTTCATGCTTTGTTGCTCTTAACCGTGGGATATATTGTATAGTTGGGTGGGGTTTTCAATAATCTGCCTGATGGATTTGACACCACTATACCAGTGATATCATGTTTTGTACTGGAGCCTGATTTTATGATAGATTTTGGGCTCAATTGTGTTGATACATATTCCAAACTGAACCAATCGATAATAATCTATAATCACTATTGTGTCAGATAAGAAGCTTTCCTTCAAAGGAGTTCTATGATGAGGCACTGGAAGATGGTCCCACTGTTGAAGATTATACAACTCGGGATTGGCACAAGTATAGTTGCTTTGGACCATTTTGCTTTTTTGACATACATGAAGGGTTAGAGTCCCAGCCCTCTGGAAGTGGATCTTGGATAAACATTGATGAGGTTGAGTTTGTCCTCCTCCTATACCATAAATTGGTGAGTATGTATCCAGAGCTTAAGTCAAGTTCTCAGCTCGCGATTATATCTCCCTACAGAAACCAAGTCAAGCAATTCAATGAACGATTTAAAGAGACTTTTGGGGCGGAGTCAAAAAAGATAGTTGATATAACTACTGTTGATGGTTGCCAGGTAATGTTGTTCTTTACAAAATCATCTCAAAGGGTTGCTTTCTCCGCCTCTCTTAAAACTACCACATGATAATCATTGGTTTCTATAATCTGATCACTTTTTAACGATGTGCCCTACGCGTGCACACTCGTGCACCTGTGGAGGAATATGATATATTTCAACTCATGGTTATAAGGCCTGGACTGTTAGCTGGTATGTTGAAAATGTCATACATGTTGAAAAGTTTATAAACTTATTTCGGATAATTATCACTTATTTATTATCGTTGAAGTTTCTTTGCCTCCTAGAAGGACCAATGATATAATTGGCTACATGTTGACCTTTTTGTAGGTAGATATAAAAAGATAATATACATGCATGTCGAAAATGTTGAATAATCATCAATAAATGATTGTTGACCTTTTTATATTTTATTATGAGACATCATTTATCCGTTGTGCAGTTTAAATGATTGTTTTGTATGCGGATACACATATATGGTGATTAATGAGGCAGGATATAACTAAAGCTTCTTTATCTTCTTTTCAGGGACGGGAAAAGGATGTTGCAATTTTTTCCTCTGTTAGGGCAAAGGAAAAGGAAAAGGAAGACATTACTGGTTCAAAAAGAGAAAAAAAAGGCATTGGATTTGTTGCAGATTATCGTCGGATGAATGTGGGGATTACCAGAGCAAAGTCTTCTGTACTGGTTGGCATCATTGTAGACTAAAATAAATTTTCTAACAAGTTGTTTTGAATCACAGAAATTACTCTTTCTCATATATGATATGACCAAACATTTGCTTGTTATTTAGGTGGTAGGGTCTGCATCAACACTGCGGAAAGATGAGCACTGGAACAACCTCATTGAAAGTGCTGAAAATCGAGGATGTCTTTTTAAGGTGAATATTCTCTCTATCGTTTCCCAGCATTTTCGGTCACAGGAAGTAATCAAATCATTTCTCATACAAAAATTTTTCAAATCATTCATTTTGAAATCCTAAATGTTAGGTATACCGTATACGTTAGTTTCCCATTATCTCACACTTCATGTGCATTGTCTTATTCATTATTGACGGAATTTCTCAACTGTACACCACTGTTTCCTTTTTTCTTGAACTTGAAAATGGTCTTTGCAAGTAGTACCTACCATTTTTTTTTTAATCAAAACTAATCAAGTTCTTGTAGGTCTCCAAGCCATATGCCTCCTTTTTCAGTGAGGAAAAATTGGAGTTGCTTAACGTGAGGGCAAAGGCGAAAGATATGGAAGCACAACCAGCAGAAAGAGGCGGGATCCATGATAATGAAAATATGGCTGTCTATGGTAACGCGGGAGATGCTGATCAAGGTCAAGCAGATGATAATGACTATGGAGATGGATATGGTGATATGGATGATGGGGGATTTGAGGAAGATTGATGACCAACAACAACTATGTAGATGACTTGTTCATCTGTTAATTAGTTATCAAATTTTGAGTAGTTTAGTTAAGAGGAAAAGAAATGTTGATTAAAAAGGCAACCGATAGAGGTTTGAGGAAGATTGATGACCAACTCCAACTATGTAGATGACTTATTCATCTGTTAATTAGTAATCAAATTTTGAGTAGTTTAGTTAAGAGAAAAAGAAATGTTGATTAAAAGGCGACTGAAAAAGGTGGTTCAGGCAAAGCCTGGGGTGGTGGTGTGGAAGCCCCTGCTTTGGGTTTCTGCAAGCCGAATACTGATGCAGATGTTGATCGAGATGGGAAGCTGATTATTATTAGGGATCATTATTTGTCATAATGAGAAAAGCAAATTTATAACTTAATTTATAACACAGATTTATAAATTTATAGCATAGATTTATAACACAGATTTATACACCTGATTCTTGCATTGACCTATTATGACACTTTTCTATATGATATCTATTAGGTTTACCTCTCAACATTCTTCACATTAAAGGATATTACGCTCTCTATCGGAAATTTTCCTTTAGGGTATCAACATTTGATTATTTGCATATATTTAATATTTGTGATTGATTGTTAATTAAAAAGAAACGATGACATACTATTATCAATGCTTATGCATGTACTAGATTTCATTAAAAGCCCGATAAAAATTCGAGATCAATAGATGATTATCGAACAAGCTGTCAATATCAAATAATGAATTAATCAATTCTCCAACAATCACTTGAACAAAACTATGTCCACGATCTGCATTGTATATTGTTTTTCACATAGAAAGAAATATCAAATTTCCTCATAAAATAAAAATAAAAAAAGAAAAAGAAAAAGAAGAAGGAAATATCAAATTGCAAAATGTTTAGAATTGTTTCAGTAATTACATTGGACTACACCAATACATTCATGAATCATGTCCATGAATCCATCAAGGTTGCTGATCATCAAACACTCACTTCATCCAATGGCGCAGATCTCTCCACTCCCTAGAACTTCACCGATCTTCTTCGACTTTGACTCCTCTGCTATTGGCGGGCCAGTGACAGTTAATTATCAGGCGAAAGTACCAATGTCAAAACATCACTATTTTTATACACCCTTAGATTAAAATTTAATCGGTAGAATTGATCCAATAACTATATAATCTTGTATTGTAACTGAACCCTATACTGTAAACAAAACTTGGTCTCATCAATTATAGTCCAATCGTGTTAACCAAAAACACAAAAATATATACGGTAGAAAAACATATCTCAATATAACATCAACTTCCTCATAAAAAAAAAACACAACAATTTGAAAAGAAAATATCTCAAGCGTATCATCTGACATTTTGCATCAAAACATCATAAGGGTATCTTTGAAAACGATTTATGTATAAGAGCTACTCCTTACAATCCACAAATTATCTATTTACAAATTAATTTAATTTTTTTATTAATGAAAGTTTTAATCTGAATTAAAATTACTAAACAAGATAAAAAAAATTCTAAAAACACTCAAAACTAATTAAATTAAAAAAGAAATTCTCAATCCTAAATCATTAGATTAAATATTACGTATTAAACTCTCTTCTAAATCAGTTATTACCATATTAAACACTCTCTCCGAATTACTTTCTATTTTTCAAAAAAAAAAGTGGTTCTCTCCAAATGGATCCCTTATTTTAATTTTGGTAATGACCATGATGAAATTACATCCATTTTTATGTATTTTGATATGAATTTTTTTGTATATGATATGTTCAATGAAATCTACATTTGAATAAAATTTGAGATTTTTTCAAGTACTACGACTATTTTTCTTGAATTTCCCTATATTTCACCAATTTTCCTATTTATTCATATTTAACAAAATTGAGATAAACAGTGATAGTGCTTGAAAAATTCTCAAATTTTATTTATAGGTAGATTTCATTGAACATGTCCTATAAAAAAAATTTAGATCAAAATACATAAAAATGGATGTAATTTCATTATTGTCATTACCGAAATTAAAATAAGGTATCCCTTATGAGAGAACCACTAATATATATATATATATATATATATATATATATATATTAAGTCAATACAAATACCTTGTTTTTCAAAAAAAAAAAAGATATATGAAAACTTGATTTGTTGTAACTAGATTCGATTAGAATTTCTAAGATTAATGAAAGAATTAAAGTTCTTTAGGCAATCACATACCTACAAAAGTAACAAAAAATTTACATATTTGGATTTTTTTAATACAAAAATTAGGGTGTTTGTTTTTTGAGTTTTATTTTGATATATACATTTTTTTTTCAAGTCTCAGCCGTTAGTTTTGCTTGCTTGAGGAAAAATCAAGATAAAAAATTAGAGATATGTATTATAGGAGAGAGAGTTTAATATGGTAATTAAAAATTTAGGAGAGAGTGTTTAATCTAATGATTTATGAGAGATAATTTCTTTTTTTAATAATTTAATTCAAAAAAGATTACTCCTCGGATGAATCCAAATGCTACAATGGTTCGTCATAACTTTTATTAAAATAAAATAGTGTCTTTAGAAATTTATTTTTTAAAATAGAATGTCTTTAAAATATGAGTGTTGAAAGATAAAAAAAGATAATATTGGAACAAAAGGAAGTGTCTTTAGAATTTTTTTAAAATTTAAATTTAGAGAATGAAGTGTCTTTAGAAAAGAAGTGTAAAAAGAAAAAATCGGATTGTCTAAAGAAGCTCTCTTTATGTATCATCTATTAAGTCAATATTAAAATTACCATATTATCCTTTCACTAGAAAAGGAAACAAAACCTTTCTTAACACTGTTAGGCTGGTTGGTCTGGTGGGTGATCTATGCACACAGAACATGAAGAAATCATTAATAAAACTTTAAACTATAAAAGAAAAAATAAAAAATTATAAAATAATATTAAGAAGGTATTCTTATGTACAAAAAAGACTGATATCCCCCTTTACATAGAAAATGACTGTTTTCTCCTTAAAAAAAAAAAAACTACAATTCGTCAAACTTTAACTTCACTGGAATTTGATTACCACCATGAATTAATCCATTCTATAAACAATTTTTTTCTTATTAAACTCAGTTTCTCTCCCATCACAAAACAACTAAAAAGAAGAAAAACACTTATTACCAAAACAATTAAAAAAACTAATTAAATTGCTTCCAACACATTCGCATAATATTGGGGACACATATCAATTTAATTTTAAAATCTATGTAGAGTTATTATGTGCATGCAAATCACTTCCTTCAAAAGTATTCGTGTGTTGTGTGCATATCACTGAAAAAATAAACAAAGATCACGTGACATACACAAACAAATAAACTGCGAAAATGGATGTATAAATAGAGTGAGTAGTGTTTAGTCAAGAGAGATAAAGAAAGAGGAGAGAGAGAGAGAGACGTCTGGAGGCACTGCATGCTTCGAGTCTTTGCCAAGAAACTTTAGTTGAGTTGAGTGATTGAAAATTTTCGGAAAAAGTTGGTAACTTTTTTTTATATGAGAAGTCTCTCATAAGGGATCCATTATTTTAATTTCGGTAAAGACTTTGATGAAATCACATCAATTTTTATGTATTTTGATTTGAATTTTGTTGTAGATGATATATTCAATGAAATCTAAATATGAATAAAATTTGAGAATTTTTCAAGTACTAAAATTATTTTTCTTGAATTTTCCTATATTTCACCAATTTTCCGATGTCTTCATATTTAACAAAATTGGAATAAATAGTTTTAGTGCTTAAAAAATGTTGGAAAAATGGTAAATGGGTGAATGAGAAATTGATATTAAAAAAATGCACCCGTTGAATTAGGAAAATAATAAGTCCCACATTGGTGGGAAAATAAACGCTTAATCAAGTATATATTTGATTTTTGTAGAATAGTTTACACGCATGAGTAGCGAATGACGCAACGGTTTGAACCGCGGGTGTGCACTAGTGACCCAGATCAATCTTGCTACCTGATTAAAATTTTCTAATTCAAAATAACAAAGACATTTAATGAGTCAGAATCAATTTTGAATTAAAGATTGCAATTACCATTTAAATGGTGATTAATTTCCATTTGAATTTAATTATGAAATTAAAAGGAAAATTCAAATCTTGAATACAAAAGATTATACTGCCATTTCAATTAACATTGTTAATGAGAATCAATACGTTTCCTTATCTTCCTGATAAGGTTAGAATTTGTATGAGAAGTAGAAGTAAGAAGGGAAGATAACAGAATTATAGAAGAAGGAAGTATGGGAAGATACAGAAGAAGACAAATTGTATTATAATTTCTTAACCCCATTACAAATAAACTTGACCTTTTTATAGGCATACACTACCGTTAACAAGGAAACTATCTACTAGAAAATAGGAACTGAACAGCAAGTGGGTGCTGAAGTTAAGAGCATCTCCAATGCAAGCGTGATTTGTGAAAAAAAGAGATACCAACGTAGGATAAACAGACATTCTGTAAATAATTGTGTCTCCAATACAATCGTGTATATTCAACCTCAAGCTGACGTGGCAAAAAAAATAATAGACATTGTCAACATGACCGTCCACTTTCAGACGACCTGTTGCACAGCCATTTTTTAGGTTGACTAAGCAAATATTTAAAATTGACATTAATTGTTCATCTATTTTTGGTAAGGAAATAAAATAAAAAAGAAAATAGGAAATAAAATTGGACACGTCATTAAAACAAAATGTGTTTTAAACGGAAGCATTGGAGACCAAATTTTAAGTTGGTTGTCTATCAAATCCATATTTATGCCACATAGGAAGCAAGTCTCCTGACATTGTTGCCATGTCAACAATTATTCATATGCAAAGCCATTTTTGCATTGGAGATGCTCTAAGCAACACTTCCTGGTTTGCATGCGTGAAAGATCCCACGTTTGCCTGACTGCTCGACTTGCATGAGCTGGACCAAGTCCTCATTCTATATGATCTGATGCAAGGCCATCTCAGGACATTTTGGGGCCCAAGCCATTTAGTGATATTAACAAAAATCGGGCCACCATATAAAAATTAGAAAAATGCTTGGGTACTGACAAAATACTAACCCTACCAATAAGAGTGTAGCACGTGACTTTTTTCTTTTACATTTTACATTTTACATTTATCTCACAAATTAGGCAAATTGCTACACTCTCATTGATAGGGTCAGCGTTTTAGGTAATAACTGGTCAGTACCGGAGTATTGTTCGAAAAATTATTATCATTAAAGAAAGGTTAGCAAATAAAGGTTGAATTGAAGGCTAGTAAATAAAGTGGACTTTGACGGAGTCACTGAACGGAGTGGGTGGCGATTTTGATTAGGTTAGCAAAGAAATGTTAGCAATTCAATTGGACTCTCTTTAAAAAAAAAGAGAATGCAATTGAACTCTCAGATGACTTAAAACTAAGTCTGATTTGTTAGAATCAATTGGGCTTTGATATTTATTTCTATTAATTGAACTAGATACGGATAATTGAGTCTTATTAAAAAAAATGTTTAAAATTGAATTCTTATATTAAAATAAATTGGATCTGAGGTCCTAAAAGAAAAAGAAGCAGATTGGACTATTTGGGGGCCTAGCAAAATGCTGGGTTTGCTGCCCGACCCTGATCTGATGAAGCAATGAAGTCTCAACTCTCATGCACCCATGCAGATGTGCACTATACATAAGCGCAGATATCATTTCCTTCCATAGAATAATATATATATATAAATGGAATTAGTTGCTTCAGTAGAAGTTGCTCTTCTTCTTTGGTCCTGTTTATTTCTTTTTTTCAGTTTTTAGTGTGTTCTTATGTGGTAAGTTCAGATCTTATAATTTGAGTTCGCGGATAGTGGTGGTGTTAATACACAACCACTGTGAATTGTTGTATTCAGGGAGATAAACGCCAAACACATACGGTGTTGACAGCGAATTTGTCTTCAGGACACCGTTGAAACACGGGCCTCGATTATAGGTTCCTAGTAAATTTTCTGTTTTGTAAATCGAAACTGGTTTGAACCAGAATTACTTTGTAAGGACATACCGAAAATCGTTTTTGGATAACAATCTTAAGACAAATCTCTTTTCTCTTTCTATTTCGTTTCTAACAAATTCTGGTATTTCGAATTGGTTTGATACGGAAATATACACACCAGTTGTGTATGGTTTCGGTTGTATCTTACAAACGGTGATACAGATACTGATTTATACACACTGTTGTGTATGTATTTGGTGTTCCTTTGATGTAACCTGAAAATTTATACTTGTAAATCGGGTCTATTTCAGGCACTGCGTTTGAAAAATAAATTTGCGATTTCATTTGGAAAATCAGATCTGTTATTAAAACATATATATTGATAATATATATGTTTATAATTATATACTGTTAATATCATAAGGTTTCAGTTCTTATATAATTTGAGATATATGATTACGAACCGTGAAACAAAAGTTGTGGAGTTTTTCTGTTGATTAATTTCGAATTGTATAATAATCAATTGGTTGGACTTTGTGTTGTATCTGGTCAAATGTTTTGGTTATACTGATTCTATATTTCTATAAACAAGACCGCGCTTACTTTATAAATTTAGGACGTCCAACTAGTCATACCGCCGGTTAGGTTCCGGCCCAGGAACCAAACCAGAACCGTCTCTTCAAGAACCAAACCGGAACCAGGGAGGTTCTGGTTCCAAAAATTGAAGAACCGGCATGGAACCGCCGGTTTCGGTTTCGGTTCTAGAACCGGCAGGTTCCACATCCTGATTTTAATTTTTTTTTAAATTGGGCTGTTGGAGGCCTAACGGTCAGCTGATGTCAGCTGATCGTTTGGCCCAATGGTCACTTAATTTTTTTTTTCTTTTTCTTTCCTATAAATAATGCCCCCACATTCATTTTTCCCCATTCCAATTTCCTCCTAATTTTCCAAGTCTCCAATTCTCTCTCAAGTCTCAATTACTAAGTTATTCATATTTATTTTATTTGCAATTACATTTATTTTTATTTTTTTACTTAATTAAAATTCATTTCCAACGTCCAACAAAATTTTCGAATTTGCAAGAAGTGGAGACATTATTTTGACAGCAGTATTCATAGCGGTACTTACAACGTTTTGCCCAGTTCTTAACGCTGTTTTGATCGCTATGAGGTTTTGACAGCGCTATACACACTGCTTTTCATTCCAGTAGAACACGCTGCTTGTTATGCTGTGCAATTGTGATAGCACTTATGCAGCGCTAGAAGTCTAGTAGGAACTGCTGTCCAAAGCATTGTGGCTTTGACATCGGTCCTCATAGCGCTTATACCTAATCGACCTTTTTTGTGTGTGTTGAAAACACTAAACAAGAATAATCAAAACACAAAAATAATAAAAACCACCCCCAAACCTGAGTTCAAGTTAGGGGAATACAAAATTACGAATAAAAATAAAAATTAAACAAAGGGAAAGAAAAATACTTGGGTGGGTTGCTTTCCACCAAACACTATATTTAACTTCTAGGTGAGACGGGTAAGAGAACACTCTTCTGCTAATGGTGAAGTAATAATGACATATTCGTCACCAATCTTCTTTAATCTAATAGTTCCACCACACTCAACTTCTCTGAGATCGTTTTTTCTGATCCACACCTTCTTCACATTCTTTTGATTCATTCTCCCTTGGTTGCATTGTTTGATATACTCGTAGCACCTTGGTCGAATGTGACCTTTCACATTGTAAAAGTGACAAATGGGAACAAATCTATGAAAGTTACCTTCCCGGTGGTGGTTATTTAGTGGTAGAGCTCGCTTCCTTCTGTTTCTTGGCTTCCTTCTCTGAATTGGATTGACCTCTTGGGTGATGGAATTAATTAACTCATCCTTACTCACCTTGTTGAGCTGGACATCCGCTGGTTGCTTTATCACTTTGGCAATCAATGATTTGATCTCTCAGTCAGCCTTTGCGAGCTTTTCAATGTTGTCCAACTCCTTATTCTTTATGATTTCCAAGGCTTTGTCCCTTTGTTCAATCTCGGCCATCATTAGCCATATTCGTTGGGCAAATTCATCTTTGAGCTCTTCCACCTCTTTGGAAAATTCCTTAAAATTATGCATCGACGATTCCTTTCTTTTTCAAGAACCTCAATTCTTGCCATCAAATCTAAAGTGGTGGAAGTGACTCTTTGATTATCCACCTGGTCAACCACCTTTTTAGCACCACTGCCTAATGTTTCTAATAGTGCACATAGATCTTTATTAGATAAGTCTGATAGATCTTCAGATTCGCAGACCTCTACTATAAAACAATCAAGAGCACCCCCACCGGTTGCTTCTTGGATTCAAAAACATCAACTTCAATTGTTTCTTCGAGCATTGCCATCGAAAGCCTCCCGTTGTGCACATCTATAATTGCCTTTGCAGTTGCCATGAATGGTCTTCCATGCAAAATAAGTAAGTCTTTTGCACTAGTGTCTTCTTCTTCCGTGTCCAACACGATAAAATCTGCAGGACATGGAGACGTTCAAAGGCATTCCATTTCAATGAAAGCTAAAGGCAATGGTCGTATGCCGGACGTTCCGGAAATTCCGGACAATGTCGGTTATAACAACACCACTTATAATGAGTACCTACAAGCCAAAGCCTATGCTGAAGCCCTAAACTCTCATCAACCCAACCCAACCCGATTCCACCCTATATATCACAAGCCAATCAGAAAATAAGTCTGATAATGATCCCCCTACCCCTTCAGAGTTTGAATTTGAACCACATATGGAAGTGGTATAGAAGCAGTCGAAATCTGATCTCTTCATACTACATATGAAGAATGTAACGCAAGCAGATGGAAACACTAAGTGGTTTGCAATCACTGCAAACAAGTCTTTAAGTGACACAAATACGGAGGATGATGCTCTTATAGAAAGCATATAACGAACAATCATCCAGAAGCAGACGCACATGCTAGATCGAGTACACAGTCCCTAAATTTCTAGGTTCACTACTCCTAACACTCAATTATTTACATATAGTGATCAAATTAATAGAGATGAATTAGATAGAATGGTTGTAGTAGAACATTTACCATTTTGTTTTGGTGAAAAAGTTGGTTTTATTAATTATTATCGACGAGCATTAAATCCTGCTGTATGTCATATTCCAAGACAAATGCTCACGAAAACACTTGAAATGATTTATGACAAAGAGAAATCGAATTTGGAAAAATATAATGGCCGTGTTTCCGTATGTGCTGACATATGGAGTGACCATTGACAAATGCATTGATACTTAGGTATCATATGCCATTATATGGATAAAGCATGGACAATCCAAAAATGATTCCTGTATTTCGACTTTTTGATGATGCACGCACTGCTGCTAATATTTTTAGACTGCTTAGAATTATTTTTGAAGTGTATAAAATTCAAAACAAAATTTTTTCAGTTGGTTTTGATATGCTTCCAACAATACCGCTACTATTCCTGCTTTAATTGATTTATGCAAACCCTATCTTGGCGGTAAATTTTTTCAGTCAAAGATGTGCATGCCATGTTTTAAATTTATGTGTTCAAAATGGTTTAAAGACTCTTCAAACTTTTATTCAGCCTATTAAAGATGCCCTATATTATTTGTGAAAACATCCTTCTGCAATGAAAGCATGAGCAAAATTTTGTAAACAAAGTGGTAGACGTCCCATTAGATTTCCTCGTGATATTCCAATACGTTGGAATTCTACATATAAATTGCTTGCTCAGAGTTATGATTATATGGATTTATCAGTTACCTTTATTCAATATAATGTTAGTTATATTAATCTTTATACCGCACACTGAGATGCTTGTACACACATTTGTGGTTTGTTAAAAGGTTTTCATAATGCTACTAACAATTTATCTGATGTTTATTATCCTACGACTAATTTATTTATTGTTGAGAGTCTTAATATTGTTGGTGCATTTAATCATTGTGTATCCGACTCAGACTTACTAGAGTCCATTGCTGCTATGAAATCAAAATGGTTAGACTATTACCAGGAGTTTTCAAATATTTATTTGATTGCATTGTTTTTTGATCCACGTTTCAGATTAGAAGGTTTGCCTGAATATCTAACTGCTTATTATCAATGTTTAGAAATAGAGTATGATATTGATATGGCTTTTTCTAGAGTTAAGACATTATTGTATGAATTATATGATGAATATCTTAGAGTTTATGGCCCGTCGTTGAACATAAAGGTTCCACCAACTCAAAATGTATCTCAGTCCAAAAGGTGTTGTCCTACCAAACCTTATTGACTCTTACCAAATTCTTGATGGAGGAGGCTCCTAATGTCAACAATGGTGACAAGTGTTGGGGTTTTTGCCCCAAAGCTTATAATTTGTAAATGTGAGTTGAACATAAATAAAAGAAGTAGTTTATTCATTCAAATTGTTTCATACTTTTATATAACATGTATATTTGACATCCAAGATTGTCAGATGTAATTTCGAACTGAGTATATGAATGACATATACAGATGGATTCAGTTTGAGATGAGCAATCTAAAGAGTCCGTAGATAGAAAATAGAGTTAGGTACTTTATTTGTAGTTAATCTATAGATGTGGTCCATTCCGTACTGTACGGTAGTCTTATCCTAGACTATTCATATGATGATATGAGAATGGAGGCACCTTATATGATGTGATCATATAGGACCGGACCACAATCTATATGAATCTCTCACAAAGATTAGTTACATGATGAGATTCATATATATATATATATATATATATCGACTAATGATGGCTATATATGGGTGATCTTAATCTTGAGTGTCTTATCGACTCCTTCAGGTTAGATCGTGGTTTTTATATACCATGATTGAGTTAGGAGTTGCATTTCCGGTCAATAACTTCATATGTTGGAATCGCGGTTTGGTTTATGGCTGGGAAGGTCTGTATACAGTAGTGGAATCCGCTCCTTCTTGCAAGAAGTAGATAGTAGTTCCTTAAGGGTTGATTTAGGGCTTGAACAATATGAGCGCTCTCCTTCTTCTGTAAAGGAAGTTAGGAAGTTAGGATTTATTGTTCATTAGAGAATCAATGGTACTTAATGGAAATGATATAATTAGAGGGGTATAACAGACTTTATGACCTAGCTCTGATTATGAACTACTTGTGGAAGATCATACCATATGCAATAGCTTTATCGATGGACAACTGTAATTGCAGTTTGTGTAATACATCTACGGTTGCGAGAGTGCAGCCTCTGGTTTTTAGTGGATAAACTCTGAGGTTAATAATCATGAAATATTAATTAAAGAGTTTAATTAATTATTTTTAAGTATTATTGGAGCTCAAAACTGTGGGTCCATTATGTCCCCTTGCTAGCCCGATTGATTAAAGGTAACAAGGGTAACGGTTAATTAATTGGATTGTCCAATTAATTGTGTTACGAAAGTGACATGTTTTATTCGGGGATTAATTGAATAATGAGATTATTTAATTAATATATTAATAACTAAATTAATTGGATAATTAGATTATTTAATTAATGAATTGATAATTATGAATTATGAATTAATTATTAATTGGAGGTTGCAGATTCAAATCATGAATGTAATAAAGATAAAATAATTAGATTATTTTATTCTTTACAAAGTCTAGTATTTAAGTACAAGTCAACTAGGGTAATGTGAGAGTTAGAATTCTGCTCTACCTAGGACATTTAAATACTAATTATCCTTTTAATATATGTAAATATATTTTGAAAAGGATTTGTATCGAGTTATAAATATATATAGATATATTTAAATAACTTGAAAATAAGACTCATTGTCATTGATTGAACCAAAAACACAAAAAACCCTGGAGTGTCTAAGGAAGAATTTCGACCAAGAAAGAAAACAATTTCTTTCCTCTTGTGGTGGCTGAATTTTGTGAAGAAGAAAAAGAGTATTCTTCAAGCCTCTGCATCCTCCTCTCAGTTCCTCGAAGATCGTAACGTGCCCACACATAGTTACCGGATCGTGGGACATAACGATGAAGACTTGGTGGTTCATAATCAGAATAAAGCTTAAAGAAACGAAGGAGTTAGCATCAAGGGTATGATCTAAATCCATCTTTATATATTCTTATATGTTGTATACGGTTTACAAATTGCATAAAAAATTTTAAAACCCCCTTTCTGCTGCGCAACGTAAATCCGGGTTCCGACAACAAGTTGAATGTGCAAGTCTAAAATGGTGATTATTGTCTAAATCAAATCTTTTGAACTTCAAAACTGTAATTATCAATTTAATGGTGATTTATTTCTGTGTTAATTATAGATTAATTGAAATATTAAATTTTGAATTCAAAACAAAATCTATTTGACTTTAAAGTTGCCAATTTTAATGAGAATTAAATTTTAAATTAATTCAGTTGAATTCCTATTGATGTCACACTATGCTAATACGATTCATGAGAAATTGTACAAGAATGCTTTTGGGGTGTTTAGAGCACTAGTAGATATAAATCTATACCTATCCAAGAATAAAGGTGAGAGTGTCTCCCAATTAGAATATTCTAGAGTGATAGGGAGTTTAATGTACCTAACAAGTTGTACAAGACCGTACATAGCTAATGCAATTAGCAAATTGAGTAGATACACGAGTAATCTAGGAACCGACCACTAGAAAGGAATCGTAAAAGTGTTAAGGTACTTACGATACACTCGTAATTATTGGCTGCATTATACCAGATATCTGTTGTTCTAGAAGGATACTGTGATGCAAACTGGATATCTGACATGAAAGATTCAAAGTCTACTAGTAGATATGTGTTCACACTAAGAGATGCAGCCGTATCTCAGAAATTTGAGTTTATTGCTCTAGATAAATGTGGGGAGGAGGTTGAACAATTCTTAGAGGATATTCCAAGATGGTCAAAGCCTGTGCCTTCCATTTGCCTACATTGTGATAGTCAATCAACAATGGGAAGAGCACATAGCAATATATATATATATATATATATAATGGTAAATCTAGACATATACGTCGAAGACATAATACCATTAGACACCTATTCTCAACTGGAGTTATCTCTATTGACAATGTAAAGTCAAAGGATAACATTGCGGATCCGCTAACCAAATGGTTAAATAGAGAGTTAGTTGAGATATCATCGAAGGGAATGAGACTAAAGCCCATGAAATACTAAGTCGTACAATGGAAACCCAACCTAGCTGACTGGAGATCCCAAGATCTAGGTTCAAAGAGACAACCTAATTGTAAGACTTAGTTGGATCACTGTGGGGGTTATCCTCCTGTCAATTCCTATGATGAAACAGTGATGCCCGTAGGAAAAAGGTTAAGCTGTGCTTTTAATGATTCTTATGTGTCAAAAATCCGTGCGAATAAAATCAGAGTAGAGTAATACTGGTTACTCTCAATTAAGAAATCACTTATGTGAGTGAGAAGTGGGGCAGCTTCTAAAAGAGAATAGTGAATGACTATATTCTTTAGCAACACTCACAGAACAAGGCGATGTTCATGGCCAAAACGAACATAACAATGAGAACCAAATTAGGCCAGGAAAGATTCCTGTGAGGTATGTTGTCATTTACACAAATGACAGAATGGTTTAAGGACATCTTATCCACTGATCAACCAGTAAGTTAAGCATATTTTCACAAGGGAAGGTTCAAGGGTTAACCTCTATCTATCCTATGTAGGTTTCGACCGTTGAACTTACCATTAGGTCATTTGTTAGGTCTCCTAGGCCAATTTTATTCATGTGGGGGATTTTTAGAAAAATGGTAAATGGGTGAATGAGAAATTGATACTCAAAAAATGCACCCGTTGAATTGGGAAAATAATGAGTCCCACATTGGTGGGAAAATAAATGCTTAATCAAGTATATATTTGATTACCTGCAGAATAGCTTACAAGCATGTGTAGCATGTATCATGGACCGCAGGTTCAACGACTTGTGTGCGAGCGTGCGTCCGGACGTGGACACAAATGACGCGACAGTTCGAACCGCGGGTGTGCACCCGTGACCCAGATCAATCTTGTTACCTTGATTAAAATTTTCCAATTCAAAATAACAATGACATTTAATGAGTCAGAATCAATTTTGAATTAAAGATTGCAATTACCATTTAAATGGTGATTAATTTCTGTTTTAATTTAATTCTGAAATAAAGGAAAATTTAAATCTTTTAATACAAAAGATTAAACTGCCATTTCAATTACCATTGTTAATGAGAAACAATTGATTCTCTATTTAATTCCATATGTTTCCTTCTATAGAATTATATATATTGAATTAGTTGCTTCAGTCAAATGACACGAAATCCTGTAACCTATATTCAAAGGAAAAATAAAACCTTCTTCTCTCTCTAGAAACTAGAAGCAGAGTTGCTCTTCTTCTTTGGTCCTGTTTCTTTCATTTTTCCAGTTTCTAGTGTGTCCTTCTGTGGTAAGTTCAGATCTTATAATTTGAGTTCGCTGATAGTGGTGGTGTTAATACACAACCACTGTGAATCGTATTATCTTGGGATAAACGCCAAACACATATAGTGTTGACGGCGAATTTGTCTTAAGGACACCGTGTTAAACACGGGCATCAATTCTAGTTTCCTAATAAATTTTCGTTGTTGTTTGTTTTATAAATTGAAACTAGGTTTGAACTAGAATTACTTTGTAAGGACATACCGAATATCATTTTTGGATAACAAAAAATTCTCAAAATATATATTGAATTAGTTGCTTCAGTCAAATGACACGAAATCCTGTAACCTATATTCAAAGGAAAATAAAACCTTCTTCTCTCTCTAGAAACTAGAAGCAGAGTTGCTCTTCTTCTTTGGTCCTGTTTCTTTCATTTTTCCAGTTTCTAGTGTGTTCTTCTGTGGTACGTTCAGATCTTATAATTTGAGTTCGCTGATAGTGGTGGTGTTAATACACAACCACTGTGAATCGTTGTATCTTAGGAGATAAACGCCAAACACATATAGTGTTGACGGCGAATTTGTCTTAAGGACTATCGTGTTAAACACGGGCATCAATTCTAGTTTCCTAATAAATTTTCGTTGTTGTTTGTTTTATAAATTGAAACTGGTTTGTATTACTTTTTTAAGGACATACCGAATATCATTTTTGGATAACAAAAAATTCTCAAAATATATATTGAATTAGTTGCTTCAGTCAAATGACACGAAATCCAGTAACCTATATTCAAAGGAAAAATAAAACCTTCTTCTCTCTCTAGAAACTAGAAGCAGAGTTGCTCTTCTTCTTTGGTCCTGTTTCCTTCATTTTTCCAGTTTCTAGTGTGTTCTTCTGTAGTAAGTTCAGATCTTATAATTTGAGTTCGCTGATAGTGGTGGTGTTAATACACAACCACTGTGAATCGTTGTATCTTGGGAGATAAACGCCAAACACATACGGTGTTGACGGTGAATTTTTCTTAAGGACACCGTGTAAAACACTGGCCTCGATTCTAGTTTCCTAATAAATTTTCGTTGTTGTTTGTTTTATAAATTGAAACTGATTTGAACTAGAATTACTTTGTAAGGACATACCGAATATCGTTTTTGGATAACAAAAAATTCTCAAAATTTATTCGTAGGTAGATTTCATTGAACATATCATATAGAAAAAAATTCAGATAAAAATTCATAAAAATTGATGTGATTCATGGTTCTTACCGAAATTAAAATAAGAGACCCCTTATGAGAGAACCACTAATATATATATATATATATATATATACATATATATATATATATTAGTTTTTCTCTCCTTAGGACCGTACTGAACTTTTAAGATTAGGATGAGACTTGTGAGCCATTCATCAAGTTTAAGAAGATTTTGACTAAGTTGAAGTATGTGAATCTAATGGTTGATAGTTGAGGAAATGGTATAAATAAAATCAGTTCGTCAGGAGGAGAGAAAAACTAATATATATATATATATATATATATATATATTTATGGGTCAAACTAAATCAACTTAACTTTGTGATTTAAAATTTTGACTTCAACATCTCAACCGCGTATGTGCTCTTAATCTAATGGTTGAGATTTGAATGCATTTACAACTCTTGGATTAAGAGCACATGAGTGGTTCAGATGTTAAAGTCAAAATTTTAAGTCATAAATTTATGTTGGTTTAGTCACAAATATGAGTATATGCTGATTTTGTTTAACAAGATCAAGTGAATTTTGTCCATGTTAATTATTTTGTGATTGACTCGAGTCATCGTCCACTCAAATCTAACTAGGTCTCAATGACTCAATGAGTTCTAAATCTGCTGCAACCTAATCCCATGTGAACTTGATAGGTTAATAATTAATACAAAACAGATAAGCATTGTCAATTTAACAAATGTAACACTAATAAAAAAAATAACAAATGTAACAAGGTTGCTACGTATAAAGAGTGAGAAGAGAAAAGAGTAATAGACGAGAGGAAAGAAAAAACAAAAGAGAAGCTCTCTCTTTGAGAGTATGACTTTCTTTCCGTATTAAGTTTTCTATCACTTTTGGAGCCTTGTCCATGGATCCTTCAAAAGTATGTCGTGGAATTTCCTTGCCCTTCTTTCAAATGTTGTTGACACTTTACCACAACCATCATGAAATATGAAAACTTTTACAGCTCTGCTCAAAACCGATGAAGCACATGTTCAACCAAATATTTTCCTAGTACCAATTGTGAAAGGGGACATCACGTGTGTTCGCATCACCAAAAAAATATGTCCAAGAAAGACTGAAATACTGTCAGAAAAATCTTTTCGGACGTATACTTTTAAGAGAAGGTTCTGTACCTATGAATCCAAGTGAGTTAAAATCTGTATTGCAATCGATTTGGAAACTCCACCAAAAGGATATTTTGATATTCATTTTTCTAGTGAAGAGGATTTAAAGAGGGTTTGGAGTGGCAGGTTCTTACTAAATTTCAAATGGTATTTTTCATACTTTTCAATGGCAACCGGATTTTAATCCATATAACCAACAATTATCGCATGCTCAAGTTTGGGTGAGGTTCTACGGTCTATGCTCGGAATACTGACATCCAACTACAATCATGGAGATTGCACGAGGAGTTAGCATCCCTCTTCAACTAAATCAAGCTACAAGGGATCAAGCATATGAGTTTTATGCCCAAGTTCTTGTGGACATTGATTTAACTTTGAATCAACCCTCATTTTTGAATGTGGAGAGAGATGACTACAGAGGTTTCTCTATGGATGTTATAAATGAAAATATTCTAGAGAGATGTACAAGGTGTAAAGCTTTTGGCCATGACTCTACTAGATGCTACCAAAATAAAAAAGAGATTAATTCTGATAGAGGTCGATCGCAATCAAGAAATCCAAGGCAAACCTATTGGTCTATCATGAAAAATAACACCACTGGTGTGACTAGTAGTATAGAAGATAAAATTCAAGATCAAAGATGTGAAGCAACAAACAGTGATTTTTCAGCCCACCATAAGAGGCAGTTTGTCGTGGAGGAACAAGAGGAAGAGGAAATTATGCAAATTTCCAATTTTAAAAATCATGTAATTAATGTGGAAGATAAAAATGGTAGCATCCAATTATCTCCACATTTATTTTTATTAAATATGGCTGATACTCGGAAAGTGAATCAGGAAACAACTGCCAAGTCTAAAGTAGAAAAATTTGGGTTTCAAGAAGTTGACCCAATTCTTCAGCAAGATAATTGGGAGATTTTATTGAATAAATAATCTCCACATTTATTTGAATTAAATGTGTCTGATACTCAGGAAGTGAATCGGGAAACAACAACCAATTTTGAAGTTGACAAATTTGGGTTTCAAGGAGTTGACCCAATTCTTCAGCAAGATAATGAGGATGTTTTATTGAATAAAAATTCTAACTAATACTAACAATTATGCAGCTGATGGATGAGAGAAACAAGGAAATAACAATTATATAGAGAAAATATCAGAAGACCAAGATATTCATGCTTCAAATTTTAATCATGGTACAATCAATCCCATGATACGACAAGATATGAATTTTGAGTATGACAGTACTTAGATTCCTGTGGTGACCAAATCGAAAAGAAAAGTAAAGCCTACTTTTAAATTTTTTTTCTAGTTCCAAGTCTCAAATGAGTAAGGGAAAACATTCTATATGCTTCCCTAAAGTTGAGACTAAGATTCGCTTTGATTCTGCGGCTTCAATGGTCTAAACAGAATTAAACCTTGTCGTTAATTGGGCTGCACATGTTGAGGCAGAAGGGAATGATTTTGCTTGTCAGATGGCTAAGCTTAATTAGTTTAGTTTTTTTTTGTCTTCTGTCTAGGCCTGCGAGCCTATCTAGATTATTGTTTTCAGCGGGCCTGCACGTCCCTCTGCTTTTGCTTTTCTTTTCTTTCATTTTTTTTAATTTCTTGTTTCTCTTGTTTCTCTTGTTTCTCTTGTTTTTCTTCTTTTATTAGTAAAGTTGCTTGGGCTTTAAAAAAAAGTGAAATGGTATTTTAAAATAAAAAGCAATTAGTTTGTAAAAGCATTTAAAAAAGAAAAAAAACATAAGAGAAAGATATACTAGTAATTTATTAGATTTGGAAAGTGTTGACGACGATTTTTGGATTGTATGAATTCAATCACACGTCACACAAAATACGTAGAGTTTGCAATCGTATAATCAAATCAAGAAGAAATAAAAGATATCATGCAAGCAAGATTTTACATGGAAAACCCGAAAGGGAAAAAACCACGGTTGCCGGTGACGGCGAGAAGGAAAAATCACTATATTATTATGATTACACACACAATCTTACTTGCTCTCTTGAGTGCTTAATGATTCGCTAACCCCATTGGGTATTTTTTGGGTCTATTTATACATGTATAGAACCCCCAAATCCTGGCATACAAGTAAGAAAAGGTAGTAGTGTTTTGTTACGACTGATTACTTGTTGAAGTCGTCTTTATCTTCTTTCCTGTCTTACGCCTTCCACGAATTGAGTGAATTTGACTTACTGCCTGATTTTGACTCTGATATCTATAAGGAAGTTTGTTTCCCTATCAGAGTTTACTTCGTGATATCTTATTTGCGGAGGATTCTTCTTTACGTGTTTAAGTTGTAATTGTGTTATCAATACGCTAAGCATCTGATCGTATTTAGATATTGTCCACGTGTCGCATAGCCAACCATCTTCCAAACCCGGCTAGATCTCTTTTACCCCCGATCAAGGATCTTTACTCGATCAAGTAATTATACCTGATCATTTAGGTTTCTCCCGATCGTTGTTTTGATAACCCGATCAATCTAATTACTTTGGTCGGGAATTCCCAACCCGACCATCTAAGCAACTCTAATCAGTACTGTAGGGTTATTTTCTGATCATTTTAGGTTGGTTCAATTTAGTTGACATTTGTTGACACGTCACTAGTTGTCCCTGTGTAACACGATGTTTACACTGACATGTCATATCTTCAAATTATACCAATAACAATACCCCCTTAAACATTCAAACTGAGCATTTGGCTAAACAACAACCATTCGCTCGGTGACATATGTTTAACTCGGGAACTTTTTGTCGCGTAGCTCTTAAATGCATAATAATGATGGACAACTAACGTTTAATTTCAGCCACAAACGGATGATTTGCAATGATTATTTGCCGCAACTGACATCTGCGTATTAAATTTCAAACGGCTCACGATCTTCTGGATTCGAATACCAACCACCACTCTCGCATGACGTCATAATTGCCTAAAAATACTTTCGAACTCTTTCATTTTCCCTCTCATGCGTTTGTTTCTTTTAATATACGCAACTCTTTATCTTTTGTGTTACTGTCCTCCATCAACGATCTTCTCAAAGTTCTTCGTTTCAACTGAATCTTTATCACCGCTGGAGTTCTTATCTCACTTTCTTCAATCTTCAGGTATGGATCCTGCTATTCGCATCGTTACGTTGAGTTATTGATCCACTATATTGTAATAGGTGATAAGGAGAATATTGCTAGGATTGAATCCATTTTAGGGGGATTTTTTCAAGACTTTTCTTCTCGTCCAGTACATCCTGTTCCCTTTAACGTTGGTTATTCTGTGGCTCTTCCAGAGTTTCAACCTTCTTATTTTGAATCGAACATTGATAACCCGACTGCTTCTTCTCTCAATACATACCCAGATATGTCAAAGACAACCGGATCAGGCCGGGGAAACATGCCAAGTTCTAGGGATTCTTCTGCAGTTGACTTGAAGATTCCTCTCAGTTATTAAAGATGGGGGATATTCCAGGGTGCGTCGTGCTTTTCTTCTGAAATTCTTGGTAGAGCATCCTTGCGCCTTTGATTCGAAGATAAATGCCGTGGACGAACTAGAGGTAACGAAATATAGCGAAAGGTATGATCTCCCCCGATCAGCTGAACTTTTCCTGAGTGACCAACGTGAAATATGGAATCCTCCATGGGGCGCAGTGGGTATCTATGGGACAATGCTCACATCTAGGGTCACATTATACCTTCAACCTTTCATTGTCCGATTCCTGGCCGATGCTAGGATTGCTCCTGCCTAGCTCTCACCAAACTCATATCTAGTCCTTATAAGTTTATGGCATTTGTGGAAGAAGATCGGTGCCAAGTACCCCCTGACCCCACAGGAAATTTGAAACTTCTACACATTGGGTCGGTCAGACAATGGAGGTACCTTTTACCTTCAGTCTAGTTCGATCAACCATTGGATTCCTGAAGGGTATAATCAACGTCCCTCATCTTCATCCAGCAAAGACCACAAGGGCTTCATTTGGGGCTTTCCTTCTTCTAATAAATATTGGAATAACAGCTGGTTCTTCGTTCGGGGAGAATTGGGTGAAACCGTAGTTGCTGATCCCCGGTAAGAACTGACCAGGAATCATGTTCCTAGACACTTCTATAGTCCCGAATTATGGAACAAGACCCATGCCATGCTAATAGAAGAACAAGCAAAAAATGTTATCAAGGCTGCTCAAACAACGTGGGAGGCCAGAGATCGACGTGGGCTATTTGCTGAAAAGGCCCTTCAAGACATTGAATTGTTTCCTTCGATTTCGAATCGACGCAAACACTGTAAATCCCATTACTTCAATTGTTTCGATTTTTTTTTACCGATGTTTTTCCTTTCTTCAATTGTCACTGTATGAGATAGATATCGTAACCGGGAACCAAGCTGAGAAGATTAAAAATCTTGACAAGGTCAGTCATGCAGAAGCTGCTGCCCAGCTGGCTCAGGGTATTGCTCATCCTCAATAGATCATGGTTGAACATATTTACGAGCTTGACCCCAATACATCTTCAGATGTTTCTGACCGGGCGAGTGAGAGAGACAATCTTCTGATCAGGGGTGAGCAAAATAGATCTCTCAGAGGCTTAAAAAGGAAATTTACTAAGGAAACAGCTGGTCGACGCCTAACCAAATCTTCTGGGAAATCTCCAGTCAGCAAGGTGACTCAGACAGCTGCTGACTCTTCCGCTCCTAACGCCGTTCATGGAAAAAGGACACTCGAATCAGCGTCGTAACCAGGAGCTCATCAGACTGGAGTCAAATCGGTCTCCATTAAAGATAACGATGAGGATCAGGATACGCTGACTGATCTAATCCATAGGGAGCACCGATCAAAAAAGTGAAATGATCATGCTTCAGCTCCTTCTATCCTCCTGCCATCTGATCGATCTGGGTCGGACGATCAGGTCGCTACCGGGGCTATCAGGCAAACCCCCTCCCAACAAGTTCAACCCCCTAAAACCGTCCGAGCCAATTCCTCTTCAAACTGGTCATTCAATCAGCCAGGTTCCTTCTGATCTCCCGGTTCATCGTACTGGCAAGGCCCCTATTCAATTTTCCGTCAAACGTCAGATAGTCTTTACCAACTCAGATTCTGACGAAGGGCAGGCCAGTCCTAAAATAGTATTAGCTGATCCGCCCACTCCTGAAGACAACTTATCTGATCATGAGGTAGAACATGTTGACAAAACATCTTTCCGATTGGGTCGCCGTCTGGGCTCTTGCCCAATATTGTTCTTTCTCCCGTAATAAGTGGTGTTGAAGCCGGCCCGTCGAGAACCGCTGATCAGGAGAAAGTTCGAGAGTGAACTATTGCTATGCCCCCGGTGGCTACTCCTGAAGCCGTTCCAGTTTCACATTCTGAACCGATGGATCAACCACCCTTTGCCCCTAGGATGACAATACTTCCTAGTGTGGCTGGAGCTTCTGGCTCGGGAGACATATTACCCGACCCCCTAGACCACTGAAGTCTATGTCTGATGGGAAAGGCTATATTGGCACGGGCTACTGGACTGACTTCCAAAATGCTAGTGATATGGAAAGAGTCCACGCTATCTATAATAACGGCATTTATGTATGTACTTTTCAATCTCTTACTCATTCTTTACACTTCGAGTCTATATATAAACTTACCCTGTTTTCCTTCCCTTTTTTCAAGGCCGTCAAGGAGATGACTAGGGCCATGATGGTTCAGAAGAAACAGAATGCTGAAATTTCTCAGCTGAAGAAGGAGCTTGAGAAGAGAAATAAAGCGGTCAGTTCGGCCTCAGTAAGTGAATCAAAGCTGAAAGCATCTTTTAAAGAGAAACTGAAGCATCGTGATCCAACTAAGGCGACTTTGAGGAGGTCTGTTGCTGCTGCTGAAACTAAAGCTGATAATGCCATGACCAGCCTAACAAAGCTTGCAGTGAGAAATACCGAACTTGAAGAAAATCTGGCCAAGGCCGACCAACGGTGCGTAGAGTTGGAAACTAAGTTATCTTTGGCTAAAAAAGCTGCTGCTAGTCAAGAGGCAGAAGCTCTCACCACCAAGAAAACTCTAGCTGCTTCTCAACAATCCATGCTCGAGGCTCAGCAGGGGTTGCGGAGGCCAAGCTTCGCTATGAGAGGCTGATCAATGACCTGAAGCAACAGAATGTCAGCATGGAGGTGCTCTCACAGGAATCCAGGTTAACCATTGAAATCTAGAGCGTTGATCAGTACAAGAGATCTCCAGCATTCGAGGCTGTTATGCTGAGGGAACTGGAATGAGGGCTAGCTACTGCTCGAATGTTCTTCGCGGGTAAGGAAAAGTCTACTGGAGAGGCTCGCCGCAAATGGGACCGAACGATTGAAAAGCACAAGGCTGAGTCTCTCCATGCGATAAAGAACCAGAGGATGAAATGGAAGGCTTATTGCAAATCTATTAGGAAGGAGCCTCATAATATGCATTTGGAGCTTCCCTCCAAATCTTCTCTGGTGACCTTTCATATGGTTAAGGAAGGTGGTGCAATATCCAAAGGTATCGATACTGGACCTTTACCTGAGACTGATTACTCTCCTTTCATGATTGAAGATCCTGAAGATAACATTTGCTGGCCAGACTTTGAAGATTTGGCCAAGGGCTATTAAGAAGAATGTAATACTCCTGGAACCTCTGGTCCCGGCGGCCCTTCAAGCACTCTTGGAACTTGATCTCTCCTTCACCTTTAATTTTTTTTTATATCATACCACATACCTTGTAATTTTTTTTGTAACACTATATAAACGATTCATTCATCTTTTAACGATACAAATCTTTGATTTACTCGTGTGGTCTTCTTTACTTTACTCGACCATCTTTATTGATCGATCGTGATTGGTCCGATTGATTGTTTTTCAATTGATCAAATTTAATTGATCATTGACTCGACTAGCTATCTTAACTGATTGAACTCGGTTCAATTTATTATCAATCATGCTTAATTCGTTCAATAACCTTTTTAATTGTTCGTTATCGACTCAGTCAATCCTTTTTTTGACTGGTTGAATTCTGCCCAGGCCAACTTAGCTATTAGCTTTTGATGAGCCCGATCGGTTATCTAATCAACTGATCGGCTATGATTTGGTTTGTAGTTGCTTTGTATATTCGTTCGAGTAGTGTTCTTTTAATAGACCATTTGCATGGTATCTAATTTATAGACTCTTGTCTTTTATCTGGCAACTAAGTTACTGGGACGTCTTCCGGCAGTCTGTTGCTCAAGATTTGTTGCAATGAGGGTTTTTTTTATCTCACTAACTTAGCTTATATCATCCAACTCTCTAATTGATCGATATTCAAGCGTGAGATTTTTGATTACCTCATCCAACTTTTGGCGCATCCCTATCAGGTATCTGATCACCTGAAGACGCTATAACAATGCTTTTAATGCACCCAGTTAGTTTCGGTGAAAGTGTGTTGTCTTTGCAACATACGCTTTCGACCCCATCACTGGGCCCCTTGAGAACCTGTTCGAGGTTTTTGAGACTTGCTTTTAAAAGAAAAGCAATGTTAGAACACTTTTTCCTGCACTATGCTTCCCTCGAGGGGTTTTTATTGATATCTTCAATCAAAACTATAAAAAGCAACCAAATAATTAGAGAACAAAAATAAATCTGTAACTACTCTAATTTTAACAGAAAGGAGAAATCCCTTAAGGGTAAAATATCTTCAAATACTGAGCGTTGTATGGTCTGGGCAACTCTCCTCATTCTGGTCGGACAAGGCAATATGCTCCGTGCCCTAGCTAGCCCGACCACCTGATAAGGTCCTTCCCACTTGTTCGCTAGTGACCCAGCCGCTTTATCCTTGTATTTGGGGATACCATCCTAAGAACCAGATCTCTAAGTTAGAACTTCCTTTATCGGACATGCGAGTTGTAGTATCTTGGGACTCTTTGCTGGTAGGCTGCATTCCTTACCCTTGCCATATCCCTTTTTTCTTCCAACTCATCTAGATTCTACTCCAGGGTCTCTACATTGGTGTCATGCTGATATAGCTGGACTCTTAGGGAATTATATGTGACCTCGACCAGGATAACAGCCTCGATTCTGAATGCTAAGGAATAAGGTGTTTCTCCTGTCGAAGTTCTTTGAGTTGTTCGGTATGCCTATAGTACTTCATGTAACTTATCCGCCCAGTTTCCTTTTTTTCCGTCGAGCTTGGCTTTCAAAGTGTGCTTGATGATCTTGTTGATTGCTTCAGTTTGACCATTGGTTTGAGGATGAGCCGGAGTAGCATAATAATGTTTGATGTTGTACTTTTGGCACATCTCCATAAAATTATCACTATCGAATTGAGTCCCGTTGTCGGTGATGATCGTGTTTAGGATCCTGAATCGATAGATGATATTTTTCTTTACGAAGTTGGTGGTGTTAGCTTCGGTGATATGTACCAATGCTTCCGCTTCCGCCTCCGCCCATTTTGTGAAATAGTCAACTACCACAATAGCGTGCTTTGCGCCACCTTTAGTTGCTGTAGGCATAGGGCCGATCAGGTCTAGTCTCCACATTGCAAACGGCCAGGGTGAAGTTAGATTCTTCAAGTTCTCAGGTGGCTATTTGATTTCATTTGCGATTCTTTGATAGGTACCACACTTTTCTGCCACCGTCTTGGCGTTTTTAAACAAAGTCGGCCAATAAAAGCCCTGCCTGAGGGTTTTATGGGCCAAACATTTTCCTTCAGTATGGTTCCCACATATACCTCCGTGTATACTGGTCAGAATCTTATTTCCCTCATTCTGACTGACACATCTCTGTAGGGCTTTGGAAAACCCCCTTCTGTAGAGTTCTCCTTTTAATATTGAATAATGGGTTGCTCTGTATCTAATGCGCTTTGCTTCGATTGCATCTTCCGGGAGCGTGACCTGCTCTGCTTCTATTGCCTCTACTGTCAGCGTCTCTACTTCTCCAATGCTGGGTTTTTCGAGATGAGCCACTGGGATCATCTTAGACCAGATTCCAGTGGTTGCCGATGCCAGTCTTGATAATGCGTCAGCTTTTTCATTCTTTTCTCTTTGGATCTGAGTGATTCTATAATCCTTGAATCTCCAGAGAAGTACCTTAGCTCTCTCTAAATATGCCACCATATTAGAGTCTTTTGCCTGGTATTCATCCAAGATCTAGTTGACCACGACCTGAGAATCGCTGAATATTTCTACTTCGTCTGCCCCCAATGTCATACAGACCCTGAGTCCTGCAAACATTGCCTCATATTCAGCCATGTTGTTGGTAGCCTTAAAGTCAAATTGCAAGGCACATTCTACCTGATCACCTTTGGGGGTTGACACCACTATGCCTGCCCCGCTGCCATGCACATTTGATGACCCGTCAACGTGTAGTTTCCAGTTGAAAGCCTTCATGTCATTTTCTTTCAGCATCTTGATCACCTCCCTGTCAGGTTCAGTGAATTCGGTGATCAGGTCCTGCCATTGCCTGACCCTTTATTGCTGTCCTTGGTAAGTAGGTGATGTCGAACTCGTTCAATTCAACCGCCCATTTTGTCACTCTTCTTGACACTTATGGCTTAGATAGAATTTGCTTTAACGGAAAATCTATATATACCTCAATTTTATGGGCTTGGAAGTAAGGTCTTAGTTTTCTGACAGCTGTCACTAACGCTAATGCCATCTGCTCGACCGCCAAGTATTTTGTTTCTACCGATAACAAAGCCTTGCTAGTGTAGTACATTGGTTTCTGCACTCCTTCCATTCTTACTAATACCGAGCCAGTAGCTACAGTTGTGACCGACAGGTAAATGTACAATGTTTCTCCCATTCAGGGCTTTGATAAGATGAGAGCCTTACCTAAGTACTCTTTGATCTTCTTGAATGCTTGTTCACATTCTTCATTCTATTCTACCCCCTTGCCTTTCCTTATTACTTGAAAGAAAGGTAAACATCTGTCAGTTGACTTGCTGATGAATCAGTTTAATGAAACCAGGCAACCCGTCAACCTTTGAATGTTTTTCAGGGTAACCGGTGATATCATCTTTTCTAGGGCTCTTATTTTTTATGGATTCACCTCGATTCCTCTCTGGTGCACTTGGAACCCGAGGAACTTTTCCGATGGTACCCCAAAGACACACTTGTTCGGGTCCAGGTTTATCCCATATCTTCTTAGCACTTTGAATGTTTCCTCTAGGTCGGTTGCATGCCTAGCTGTAGTGATGCTTTTTGTTAACATGTCGTTTATATAGACTTCCATGTTTCTGCCGATCTGTCGGGCGAACATCTTGTTCACCAGTCATTGGCAGGTTGCCCCGACATTTTTGAGACCAAAAAGCATCATTTTATAGCAGTAGAACCCTTGATCTGTCACAAAAGCGGTTTTTTCCTCATCCGGGCCGAACATCCTGATCTGGTTATAGCCTGAATATGCATCCATGAAGCTCAGCAACTCGTGCCCCGCAGTCGCATCGACCAACTGATCTATTCGGGACAGAGGATCACTATCCTTTAGGCATGCTTTGTTCAAATCTATGAAATCTACGCACATTATCCATTGTCCGTTTTTCTTTTTCACAAGTATTACATTTGCCACCCAATCGGGGTATTGGACTTCCCTGACTGATCCTGCTGCCAGTAACTTACTGACCTTTTCTTTAATTGCTTGACTCTGTTCCGGGTTGAACCGACACCTCTTCTGAATTACCGGTTTGTGCTCTAAGTCTACAGTCAGAGCGTGAGAGATTATTTTGGCGTCGATTCCTAGCATATCTTCTTGCTTCCACGCTGAACACATCTTTATATTCCTTCAGTAAGTTGATTAATCGATTTTGTACCTGCTCGGTTAGCTGTGCTCCCAATTTTATTGTTTGGTCAGGTTTTCCTACCGTTTATTACTACTTCGATGGTTGGTTCCCCCTCTCGGCCGTTTCCATCTTCTGGAGACGACTCTCTTGGGTCCAAATCGAACCGAGTTGGTGTTTCCGCTTCTCCTTCAACGGGATCTATCTGCATAACATCTGGCTCTGCCTTGTCTCTATAAACCGCTAAATTGGCCTTTTTTGCCCATTCTTGGGAGCCTTTCAGTATTCCAACTCTAGCCTTGGTCGGGAATTTGACGGTCAGGGCGTAAGTTACCGTAACTGCCTTCTTTTTGTTCAAAAATGGTCTGCCTAGCAAGGCGTTGTAGAGCCAATTCTCGGGTCTACCACTACGAAATCGAGCAATACTGTCTTCTGACATGGAAAATTTCCTACCTCGATAGTGAGTTTGACCGTTCCCAGAGATCTTACTTCAGCTCCTCTAAATTCTTTGAGCGGGATTGCCAGTGGCTGTAAATCCTTCCTATGAAGTCCTAACTGATCAAACACCCATACGCTCAGGATATCTGCCGATCTTCCATTATCAATCAGTATTCTTCTCACCTCATGGTGTCCGATACGAACTATAACAACGATTGCCTTATTTGGCTTGACTTCCAATCCGTAAGCGTCAGCTTCAGAGAAAGTAATCAGATCACACCCTTGTTTTAGTTTTTTATGATCGAGACCTACCAAATTTACTTCATGTTTCTCTGGCCATCTATCGCTTCACGAACTTCTGACATTCTCTCCATACTACTTCTTCCCGTATATGGACCACCAAAAATAGTGTTGATAGCTCCGGCATCTGACCTTCCCCTTGGACTACCCTTTCTGTCTTGGTCTGGTTTTATGGGATTGTTTTGCCGATCATTATTTCCTTTGAGAAGTACATCTTTTAAGTACCCTTCTCTGACTAACTTTTCAATGTAGTCTCTCAACTGGTAGCACCTAGAGGTTTCATGACCATTTTCCCGATGGAAATGACAGTACTTCGAGGTGTCTCTTCGAGCAAAACTGGATTGCTTTGGAGGCTTCTTATATAAATTCTTATCCTCGATTACATTCAGAACTTCCTCTTGTTTCTGAGTCAGGGGGGGTGTAATTTGTGTACTGCCTTTTGTAGGTCTTGTTATTCTTTTGATCATCTTCCTTGCTGCATTCTTTACCTTTCCTAGAATTATTCTTTTGGTCTCCTTTGAGGTTCCCCTTTGAACCATTATCTTTGGGTTTTTGACTATCACTTGGTCGACCACCATGTATGTACTCTCTTCCATGGGCTATTTGTTCCTCTTCAGCCATCGTATATCCTCCCACATCGTCCACTAGATTAGCATAGGTGATTGGTCTCCTTTGTCTTAAACTGAGCGATAATTGACTGTGCTGCAAGCTGTTAACAAATGCAGCCACAACCGTATCATCATTAGGATCATGTACCCCCGAAACTTCTTACGAAAACCGGGCGAGATAGTCTTTCAATTTCTCGTCATTTCTTTATTTTAGGGTTGATAGGACGGATATCGACTTCCTCCGCTAGGATATTTCCCATGAACTGCCTGGTGAAGGCCTGTATCAACTCCTCAAAATTCCCGATCGACCCGCTTGCAAGGCCACCGAACCATCCGGACCCCTGATCCCCTAATGTTTGGGGGAACATTCCTATATAAGAGCGCGTCATCATAACCATATTGTGCCATGGCACTCTAATATCTCCTGACATGCTCCTGGGGGTCGGTGTTGGCCTTGAATTGTTCCACATGCGGCATCCTGGACTTTTCCAAGAAACGGGCCTGTCTTATGGATGTGGTAAATGGACTCCCGAATTACCTATCAGTAAATTTCCTCATCCTTGCCTTCGTTCCAGCGCTTCTATCCTTCTTAGTAGAACTTCACGCTCTCTTTCTGGCTCACCACGCTCATCAAACTTCTGGCAGATGATGATACCATAGGGGTCTCTAGATGTTCGCCCTGTAATTTGAGTATCTCTAACATTGTATCTAGGAGCGGGGATTGTCTCTCTACCCCTCCTTGGGGGCTCATCCTTGTCAGTTGAAGGCGACCGAGACCTCCTCCTGTGTTCGTCATATCTATCACCTCGGTCATAACTCACTTCCAGTTCTTGACCTTTTGTGGCGACATTATGCGGACTGTGCTCCCTCTTTCTCTGGCTGGTATGGTCTCCATTCCCCCTGTGATCCTGATAACCACGATGGCCATCATTCTTTTGGGATCGATCCCTCTTTTCATAGGGATTCGCTTTATTTTTACCAGTTTTCTGTGGGGCGTCTGGAGTCAGAATTACTATCTCAGACTGTACTCTGGGATCCCGTGCCACTACAAGGTGTGTGTAATTGGAATGGCGAGGTTAAATTTGCGGTGGTAGTAATGTTGATTCCCTGTCTAGCGGCGTCAGTGATGACTCTCCGCAGGGACTATTGAACCTGTTGGAATGCATCCGGGGAGATTTCTGGGAGAGTGTTTGTGGAGGTTGTCACGGCTTGACCAATCAAAGTTGGAGTCACTGAAGGTAAGTTTCCTCTGGCGATATTGGTGTTCATTGGATCAGAACTGTTGATATCGCACAGGGTACCGGTATCACGTGGCGATCGACTTCCAACCCTATTGTCCGCCATATTGTTGCTTCACAAGTTCTTCGAGGTTAACTTAGAAAAAGTTAGTTCCACCCACCCTCTCCTTCTAGCGCCAATTGTTGACGGCTATTTTTAGATTTTATGAATTCAATCACACGTCACACAAAATACGTAGAGTTTGCAATCGTATAATCAAATTAAGAAGAAATAACAGATATCATGCAAGCAAGATTTTACGTGAAAAACTCGAAAGGGAAAAAACCACGGTTGCCGGTGATGGCTAGAAGGAAAAATCACTATATTATTATGATTACACACACAATCTTACTTGCTCTCTTGAGTGCTTAATGATTCGCTAACCCCGTTGGCCGTTGGGTATTTTTTAGGTCTATTTATACATGTATAGAACCCCCAAATCCTAGCATACAAGTAAGAAAAAGTAGTAGTGTTTTGTTACGACTGATTACTTGTTGAAGTCGTCTTTATCTTTTTTCCTGTCTTACCCCTTCCACGAATTGAGTGAATTAGACTTATTGCTTGATTTTGACTTTGATATCTATAAGGAAGTTTGTTTCCCTATCAGAGTTTACTTTGTGATATCTTATTTGAGGAGGATTCTTCTTTACGTGTTTAAGTCGTAATTGTGTTATCAATACGCTAAGCATCTGATCGTATTTAGATATTGTCCATGTGTCGCATAGCCAACCGTCTTCCAAACCCTACTAGATCTCTTTTACCCCCGATCAAGGATCTTTACTCGATCAAGTAATTATGCCCGATCATTCAGGTTTCCCCCTATCGTTGTTTTGATAACCCGATCAATCTAATTACTTTGGTCGGGAATTCCCAACCCGACCATCTAAGTAACTCTAATCATTACTGCAAGGTTATTTTCTGATCATTTTAGGTTGGTTCAATTTAGTTGACATTTGTTGACACGTCACTAGTTGTCCCCGTGTAACACGATGTTTACACTGACATGTCATCTCTCCAAATTATACCAATAACAGAAAGAAAATTAATTAGTAGAGAGATAATCAAATAAATTAATTACTAATTGAGGAGAGAAAGAAAAAAGAAATAAATTTATTAAATCCTAGCCATCGAAAAATTAGGGATCCAAAAGCTATAAAATCATGTCAAAATTGTGTTAAAAATTGTGTCCTTCTATCCCTCCCGTATATATATATATATATATATATATATATATATGGTACTCTTATAAGGTATCCTTTATTTTAATTTCGGTAAGGACCGTAAATATGTGAAAAACGGGAAATCTTCATCGGAAAAGGAAAAAGTAAACAGAAAAGGAAAAATAGTTTGTTTTCGTGCAAAACAGGATAGTCTTGTGCGTAAAGAAAATTGACTTTGCGTGGAATAAGAAATCTTGTCCTTAAAGAAAAAGTGTTTCCTTGTAGGATTCAAACTCCTTGTAACTAGTAAAAATAAAACCTAATAACCAAGTTATTGTGTGTGGAGCAAATAACAAATACTAGAGAGATCTCAGAGAGTAGGCATTATGTTTTATTGGGTTTGGGGTTTTAGAGAGAGAATCCTGAGTGTGTAGTTGTAAAAATTTGCTGCATGGTGGAATCTTTTCTCTTGTCGTCTTGACGACCGTGATTTTTTCTATGTTCTTGGATTTCAATGTAAATCTTGTGTTTTGTGTGTAATTGGATTGTTTTATTTTCTTCCATCTTATTTTTCCTGGAAATCATTGTTATCGTTTCTTTATGGCTATCCGGCAACACTTCGGCATGGTGTTATTATTTATAACGAACATTACTCTTCTAATAAATCCAATCCTAATTAATTCACTTTCTAATTTAGTACACATTAAAATTGGAAGATGATCATTTGTACTAATATATACATGATCAATATATTTTGAATTCAAAATCTTCCATAATATCTACTATATCAAAATGTTTCGGTAACATCAAAAACACATTCAAGGACACGATAAGAAACCTAACTATAAGCTTAATTTTTTTTAAGGAAAAAAAAAACTATATGATTAAATTAAATCAAGTCTTGTAATTATCCTGATTTGTTTAATCATAATTATGATTACCAATTTAGATTAGACTTATTATTTATTGTTAGGATTATCTTATTAAAGCTTTTAATTTTATTAGATTAGTTTCTTAATGCCTATAATAATTAATAAAAAATTTACTCGGTTACTCCAAAATATAAATGTGTGTGTTTGAATTGTTTATATATATATATATATATATATATACAATTTTTCTATTGTCAGTTCGAACTGATAAAAGAGTTATCAGTTCCTTGCATGTGAGCCACTCATTTTACATACTTTGACTTGGTGTGTATGAACTTGTCAAAGCTCTTTCATAAATGAGTGGCTCACATTCAATGTTCTGATAAATTTTATGTCAGGACGAACTGATAGTAGAAAGACTCTATATATATATATATTTATATATACAGAAATTTGCAAGTCAGTACCCACTGATATAATTTCGTCAGTATGCACTGATATAACTTCATCAGTGCGTTGGATGTTGACCATTAGATTTACATACTTTGACTCAAAGTGTATGCACTTGTCAAAACTTCTCCATAATCAGTGGTCTACATGCAATATACTGATATAAGTTATATCAGTGCGCACTGAGGAGAAACTAATTGTATATAAATATGTATATATATATATATATCAATTTTTCTATTGTCAGTTTGAACTGATATAAGATATATGAGTTCCTTGCATGTGGGCCATTGGATTTAAATGTTTTGACTTGACTACATGCACTTGTCAAAGCATCTTTTAAATCCAATGGTCAACATGCAAGGAACTGATGTATCTTATATCAGTTCGAACTGGTAATAGAAAGACTTATATCTATATACAAATTTTTCTATTATCAGTTCGAACTGATATAAGATATGTCAGTTTCTTGCATGTGGGCTATTAGATTTAAATGCTTTGACTTGGCTTCATGCACTTGTCAAAGCATCTTTTAAATCCAATGACCCACATACAAGGAACTGATATACCTTATATCAGTTCGAACTGATAATAGATTGACTGTATTTATATATATCAATCAAGTTCAGTCATTAACCTATTCTATTTAGGGCAATTATCAATTAGGTCCTTGACTTTTTTTTTTTAAATTCCAAGTTGTTTGGAACTTTTACAAAAGTGACAAAATTGGCCATCACATTTTTTCTAAGTGCCAAATTAGTCCCTGTCTTTTTAGAAGTGACTAAATTGGTCCCTCTAACGATTTAACAATATTATATATAATAGTTGACTTTAACAATTTTAGTTAAAGTATATAAATACCCTTTATTTGTCTTATTAGAACAAAGTTGTTTTGTCTTTTGTGCATTAAATTCACCATTATAATTACGACAAAATCCAAAAATATTACTAATGAAACACTATTTGCACCTTTTTTAATTAATTAATTTTTTTTATATAAAAAATCCAAAAATATTCTAATTAGATAATGTCAATTATATCCTTATTTTATAAACAAAGTTACCATTCATTCCCAATTTAGTTTTTTTTTACCATTTTTGTATGATTGTTTTTTTTTTGTTATATATTATATAAGTACTGTTGTCAAAATTATTTAAAAATCAAAACCCACAAATAAAAAAAAAATATACATATGTTAAAAAAACCGTACATGTGTCATTATTATATTGTCTAGGAGTAAAGTACAATTTTACCTCTATACAGTTAAAGTTGACTGATAGAGCTTAGTTAGAGCGATTAATTTATCATTTGGGAAAAATATAAAGACCAATTTGATCACTTTTGTAAAAGTCGTAAATAATTTAAAATTTAAATAAAAGTCCAGACCTAAGATGTAATTGACCTTCTATTTAACTTTCAAAATGCATGCATGTGGCCATATTTCTATAATATTGTGTGAAAAAGACCACATAAAACGAAGAGCCAAAAAAAGAAAGAACCGAAGAAGACTTTGGAAGGCGACTAGGACTATTTTGTTGATCAAAAGAAAGACGTGGAAGCCGGAAGGTGACTTGGACACTTTTGTTGATCAAGAGAAATTGCATGTGGCCATATTTCTACAATATTGTGTGAAAAAGACCACATAAAACGAAGAGCCAAAAAAAGAAAGAATTGAAGAAGACTTTGGAAGGTGACTTGGACAATTTTGTTGATCAAAAGAAAGACTTTGAAAGTTATCTAAGGTTGGAATTTGATCATATCCCTTGTCTCTTTTCGATTGACTCTTGCAGTAGAGGGAAGAGGACCCATAAATTGATATGAGATGTTGCTGCAATTATGACTAATAAGAATATTTTTCTTTTCAATATTGTGATCTCAAGAAATTTATGTTAAACAAAACCAATTTGTTGAAAATATATATTTATTTTTTATAATCTTTTCATAATAGCCTCTATCAATTTTATTGAAAATAGTTTTCTGTATATGTGTGTGAACGAGTTGCTATTCATCCACTAATCTCCAATTTGATTAGGTTTCGAAACTATTTCTATTTGTCCACAAAAAAAAAATGATTATAAACCTAAGATATGCTATACAAATTTAAAAAAGTCATATATAATATATATTGATGATCTGGTTCTAGAAATTGCATATCTTCGCTAATACAAAATAACTCAATATGATATTAATTCATATTTGTAATTCCTTAAATTTTGATGCAACGAATTTAAATTATTATTTCAAAAAAATTTAGATTATAGATATACAATTTTGATTAAAAAAAGTTCGAATTTGGGATCTTAGGAATCATTAACTAGGTCGTTAATAAAATTTTCATAAGAATAATGTTATATTAATAAAAAGAAAAAAGTTAACAATTTTTTTTTGATAAAATTGGATTGACCTAGAGGCAAAAAGCATCACAAGTGATCATATGCTGAAAAACCCCTAAGCAGTATCCATCTGTATTATAAAAAAAAAGTAACAAAAACCAGAAAAGCATAAAAACCAAGGGAAACAATCCAAACAAAAACATTGGCACGCAGGCCATAAAAAACAGAAATAGAAAACATCAAGAAAAATAGACTTTTTTCTTGAGTGTTAAAAAGGGATTTTTCCCTTTAGCGCGGCCTAGACCGCTCGGCAGGCTCTGCTTGCACCGCGGCGCACAGAGCGGTATTCTCCAGTGCGTCATGCGCGACGTGGACCGCGACCTGTGCACTTGCACGCACAGCGGTCCCAACCGCGGTGTTGTCCAGACGGTGCACTGCTGTATGTACCGCGGTCTGGACACTTACCTGAGCCGCGGTCTAGCAAGCGGTTTTGACGGGATTCTGTTTTCCAAGTTTAAAACGATGTAGTTTTAACTAAGGCTTCATATATATTCTTCCTCTTCTCTTCTTGGCCGAACAAGAGCTCTGAAAATCATTTTTAGAGAGAGGTTAGAGCTCCTAGAGAGAGAAAGCTTCAAGAAAGCATCTTTGACTCTCCAAACCCAAAACCCATCTCCATATTGCATCATTCAACATCATTTGAGCATGGGTCTTCATTGTTTCATGACTAGGTAAGCAAGAACTTCTTTGAATATCATTTATTGTTCTTCTTACTCTAGATTAGGTATTTATTGCATGATTAAATACCTAGACTCTACTTTATTGCATATTTATGAGTCTTGATAACATGAATGGGTTTGTATTTTGATAGCTTAATTGATTAGGTCATTTTTGCCTAAAAGCTAGGTCATAGATATTCATGTGTGATTAATTGATAACTAGGTTGAGAAATTGTGTTTTAATCAACTAGTTAATGTTCATGAATATTTGATTGTGTTTGTTTGTGATAGCTTGCATTATTAGGTCATCTATGCCTAAATAGCTAATCCATAAATATTCATGTATGCTTAATTGGTGATTAGGTTGACTTTGTGCATCTAGTCAAGTTTATGAATGTTTATGTGAATTTAATTGACAATTAGGTTGTTAGAATTTCTCTACAACTAATTGAGACCTCATGTGTGTACATGTAGGCATTATTTGATAACTAGGATGTTGTATTGCATTATCTACATCTAGTTAAGCATTGTATGTTTGGTCTAACATATATTGTGTTGAGCATTCATTGATTGTTCACTTAGACCCTACTCTTCATTGAGTCAAAGTCTTGTGGCTTCGGGGTGAAGTTGCACAAGCATTGAAGTCTTGCAACCACGTTGTGTTTGGCAAGCATCGGTCAAGAATCCATTGAAAAAGGCCTGCGGGTAGACTAGGAGGTGCTCACGCCAAGAGTAGTGTATCAGTGGATATCACTAGGGATTGAACCAAGAGTGGCGAGTGGTAGTGTCCATAGCCTGAGGTTATCTAGAGTGAGAGTCCGAGTATCACTTGAGGGTGTAACTTTGTACTCATATAGTGGATTTGAGGATCGTGTGTGGCTAGAAGGATAGCCCGTGGTTTTTCCCTTTGTTTAAGGGTTTCCACGTAAAAATCAAGTGTTATTTATTATTCCGCACTTTACACTTGATTTTGTATGTTTGATTTAATTGGATTATTTGTTTAATATTGACTAATCGAAAAAGTTGGTAATAATCGATTAACAACCCATTCACCCCCCTTCTAGGTTGTAGACACACGCTTAGAGTGTATTTTCAATTGGTATCAGAGCGGGTTCCTAGACATACTTAGGTGATCCTTGCTCTTGATTGTGTGTGTCTTGCATTTGTGTGCATTTTGTTGGTTGCATTCACTTGCGTTCATATTACCCAAACACTATGAGTGACTTTGGGATGAGTAAAGAGGGAGCGTCGAGTATGAGACCACCATTACTCAAGAGTGACAATTATGCCTCATGGAATGGCAAGATGGAGTCCTATATTTTCCAAATAGATGACCGTGCATGGATGGCAATTGAGGATGGCTACACCCCTCCAACTATGACCACCGAAGATGGAAGTGAAGTCTCCAAGCCCAAGGCTTAATGGAGTTCCGAAGAATTTGAAGCTTCGAAGTGGAACAACAAAGCAATGCATGTTTTGCTTTGTGCAATGGATGAGAGCCAATATAAACTCATCCAAATCACCAAAAATGCACATGAAGCTTGGAAGATCCTAGAGACGGCACATGAGGGAACCGAAGTGGTTAAGGATTTCAAGCTCCAAGTCCTCCAAGCACAATTTGAGACGATCAAGATGGAGGAGCATGAGAGTTTTAATGACTTCCAAGTGAAGTTGATGGACATTGTGAATCAAAGCCATCAACTAGGTGACCCATATTCAGATAAGAGGATCAAGCAAAAGATCATGAGGTCACTTCCCGCTAGATTCGAATCCAAAGTGACGGCTCTTGAAGAAAACAAGGACTTCAAGACTATGAAGCCAAGTGAAGTGATTGGAAGGCTACTTGCCTATGAATCTAGACGGGGTCCTACCTCCACACCTCCCAAGAAGTAAAAGGGGTTAGCCTTGAAGACCTCCAAGATTGGGAAGGGGGATGATGACTCGGATGAAGACATGGCTCTAATGGTGAAGAGATTCAAGAAATTCTTAAAGCTACAAAAGAGTGGCCATGGCTCTAAGGAAAATGACTTCAAGAAGAAAAGCCATTTCAAGAAGATTGAGCCAAGTCAAGAGAAGCCTTCAAGAACAGGGATTCAATGCTTTGAATGTGAAGGATTTAGGCATATCTCTAAGGATTGTACTAACTTGAAGGACAAGAGAAGAGAAAAGGCGATGGCTATCTTATCAAGTGATAGTGAGAGTGTAGAAGATTCCTCGGATGATGAAGAACTTGCCATTAACTACACGACCTTTGGAGTCTCTTATGTGGAAGTAGAAGAAGGCAAGAGTGCCTTGTCATGTGACCAAGGCGAAAGTCTTGATGAGGAAGTTGACTCATTTGATGAGAGGCAAAGTGAAAGGAGTGTCTCACTCTCTAGTGTAGGAAGTGACTCTAGTGATGAGAAGTCTTCTCCTCACTCTAGAGGAATTTGTGAAGGCATGGACCTTGAAGGCTTCATCAAATACTTTGAAGACTCTAGGTTGAAAAAGAAAAAGGAGATTCAAAAATTAAAGGAAGAGAATCTCAAGCTTTCAACCAAGGTAACTCACTTGAATGAAGAAGTGAGGAGAGTCAACGAAAGTGAAGACAAGATGAAGAAGGAGCTTGAGGAAGCTAAGGAGTTGCTTGCCAAAATGACCTCCGGCACCGAAAAGCTTGATCATATGTTGGGCATTGGAATGAAGTCCAATGATAAGAGAGGCCTTGGATATGTTCATGACAAGGAAACTCCCTCCATAGGCAAGACAGGTGTTTGTCAAGGGAAATAGCGTGAAGGAAGCCTCACCTCCACAACATCCAAAGAGGAAGATTGAGCTTGGAGAGTCATCCAAGAGTGGCCAAGTGAAGATGCCAACAAAGAATGGAGCTCAATCTCAACATTCGTATCAAGCTCAAGGCAAAAGCAAGGCCATATCTAAGCAACCTTCAACTCCAAGGAAGTCCTCACAAGCCTTGGCAACCCAACTAAAGCCTAGAAAATTCAAGAAGAAAGGACAAGTCCTTGAGAAGTCTATCACCTCCTCCAACAAGCCAATTACGGAGAAATGAGGTAATCTTAAGAGGCATGATCAACCGACTCAACCACCTCTACAAGCACAACCACAAAGGTGCCACCAATCGGCTCAAGCTCCTAGGAGAAGCAAACCGATGCACCATCAAAGACAACCTCATCAACATGGCGATGCCTCGATGAGATCACAATGCTATGGTATAAATCCTTACTTTGTACCTACTTGTCATTATTGTGGTATGATTGGTCACTTAAGACCAAATTGCTTAAATTACATTAAGAGGTGTAGATTAGAGAGCATGAAAGAAAAACGGTTGAAAAACAGGGCAAGTTTGCATAAACCTAGGGAACCTAGAAACATGTCTATGACCACTAAAAATGTTAAAGTGGAACCTAGGTAGGTTAGAAAGAATGAACCCGCTTGCCTTAGTGCCCATGTGACTCCTGTAGATGCAATTAGGTCCTTTGGACTTGGTAGGTCTATAGGAGCTCATGTCTCCCATTGACTTGGTTGGAATTGACCCTATGTGGGGAGCTCAAGCAAAGAGAGCGAACTTGCATGATTTGCTATATGCAAAAAGTTAATTAATTTTATGCTCTTTTGTAATTGCTTGAGATGATTGGTTGCACATATAAGCTTATATGTTATTTTCTTAATAAGTGTGCAACATTGCTTTATTTGCAATCCATGTCATATTTTAGTTCAACTATGCATTTTTGGACTAGGAGATTTTGATTGGGAAAGTACATTTGAATGACCCATAATTTAACTCCATGACATGAGAACTTTTAATGACATGCTTAAAATGATATGCATGAAATGTTTTTTATTGCTTTAGTGCAAAATATGTGTGAAAGCAAATGAGAAGACTACAGTTAATAAGGATCTAGTATCCATGCAATAAATAAGGATGTCTCATCCAAATTTAGTCTTCTCTCTCTCTTTATTAGTTGAACAAGGCTACTATCATACAGGTATCTTACCCGGAAAAAGCAAAAAGGGTGCAAAAGTCGCTCATGTCTTGTTTCGCTTATAAAGTTTGATATAGTTGCTCTTTAAATTGAAATTCATTTTTGAAACACTATATCTTGTTTGCTTATAACAAAAGGGTACAAATTGGTTTGAATTCTTTTGGAAACCCTTTTGATGTTTGCTTTGCCAAATACCATTGCTTGAACTTGAATGCTATATGTCTTGCATGCAAAGCAACAATTCCACACATTTTTTTATTTATTGTAAATAAAACTCCTTGAATCTCTCTCAATTATTTAAGTTGCATAAAGTTTGTGTATATGATTATGCAATGTAATCGTGCGAATAGCTCTCTTTGCTAAAGCAACCCAATAGGGGGAGCTCCTTTGCCTATCTCATGACAAAAATAGGGGAGAAGTCTTGAGAGATATAGGGGGAGCATTGTTTATGCTTTGGGGGAGAAGCCTAGAGAGAGTGTAACCTTTTAGGGGGAGCATTGCACATGCATTCTTTGTATTGCTTTATTTGTATTTAAGTGCAATGCTTGTTTTTATTTGTTCACCTCACATGCACTTGTTCTTGGAAAGTGCTTCTTGCTATTGTGTGTAGGTACATTGATGATTCTACAAGGAGATAGAAGATATTGAAGATTTAGACTCTAGGTATCTCTTTTGTAATGTAGAAGTGATTATGGACAATAGCTTTGTTTTTTTTTTTTTTGTTTTGTGAGGATTGTTTGTGAGTGGTTGTTTTGTCATGAAATAGCCAAAGGGGGAGATTGTAAGGACCTCGATTTTATGATTAGCTTATTTCATGACAAACCACACCACATTGGGGATGATTGTGTAATGGGTAGCTTAGGTCCAGATTGGCTAGCTTCCAAGCATCTCCATGACTTCAAGAGCAAAATGTATATTCACTTGACTTTGTCTCTTGAAGAGTTTAGGTGCGCACACACACTTCATGCATGTTTTGTTTATCTTGCATTTGTGTTCTTTATTGTTTGTATAAGTGTGCATCCTTTTCTAAAACACTCACTAGCTTGCATTAGATATCATATCTTGCATTGTATCTCATTTGATAAACATGTTTGACATATTAATTGTGCTTCATTGTGTGCATCTCACTCACTTCACACTTGCACAACATTCATGTAAGATAGACTTTTTTCTTGAGTGTTAAAAAGGGATTTTTCCCTTTAGCGCGGCCTAGACCGCTCGACAGGCTCTGCTTGCACCGCGGCGCATGGAGCGGTATTCTCCAGTGCGTCATGCGCGACGTGGACCGTGACCTGTACACTTGCACGCACAGCGGTCCCAACCGCGGTGTTGTCCAGACGGTGCACTGCTGTATGTACCGCGGTCTGGACACTTACCTGAGCCGCAGTCTAGCAAGCGGTTTTGACGGGATTCTGTTTTCCAAGTTCAAAACGATGTAGTTTTAACTAGGGCTTCATATATATTCTTCCTCTTCTCTTCTTGGCCGAACAAGAGCTCTGAAAATCATTTTTAGAGAGAGGTTAGAGCTCCTAGAGAGAGAAAGCTTCAAGAAAGCATCTTTGACTCTCCAAACCCAAAACCCATCTCCATATTGCATCATTCAACATCATATGAGCATGGGTCTTCATTGTTTCATGTCTAGGTAAGCAAGAACTTCTTTGAATATCATTTATTGTTCTTCTTACTCTAGATTAGGTATTTATTGCATGATTAAATACCTAGACTCTACTTTATTGCATATTTATGAGTCTTGATAACATGATTGGGTTTGTATTTTGATAGCTTAATTGATTAGGTCAATTTTGCCTGAAAGCTAGGTCATAGATATTCATGTGTGATTAATTGATAACTAGGTTGAGAAATTGTGTTTTAATCAACTAGTTAATGTTCATGAATATTTGATTGTGTTTGTTTGTGATAGCTTGCATTATTAGGTCGTATATGCCTAAATAGTTAATCCATAAATATTCATGTATGCTTAATTGGTGATTAGGTTGACTTTGTGCATCTAGTCAAGTTTATGAATGTTTATGTGAATTTAATTGACAATTAGGTTGTTAGAATTTCTCTACAACTAATTGAGACCTCATGTGTGTACATGTAGGCATTATTTGATAACTAGGATGTTGTATTGCATTATCTACATCTAGTTAAGTATTGTATGTTTGGTCTAACATATATTGTGTTGAGCATTCATTGATTGTTCACTTAGACCCTACTCTTCATTGAGTCAAAGTCTTGTGGCTTCGGGGTGAAGTTGCACAAGCATTGAAGTCATGCAACCACGTTGTGGTTGGCAAGCATCGGTCAAGAATCCATTGAAAAAGGCCTGCGGGTAGAGTATGAGGTGCTCACGCCAAGAGTAGTGTATCAGTGGATATCACTAGGTATTGAACCAAGAGTGGCGAGTGGTAGTGTCCATAGCCTGAGGTTATCTAGAGTGAGAGTCCGAGTATCACTTGAGGGTGTAACTTTTTACTCATATAGTGGATTTGAGGATCGTGTGTGGCTAGAAGGATAGCTCGTGGTTTTTCCCTTTGTTTAAGGGTTTCCACGTAAAAATCAAGTGTTATTTATTATTCCGCACTTTACACTTGATTTTGTATGTTTGATTTAATTGGGTTATTTGTTTAATATTGACTAATCGAAAAAGTTGGTAATAATCGATTAAATACCCATTCACCCCCCCTCTAGGTTGTAGACACACGCTTAGAGTGTATATTCAAAACCCTTTGGGAAGGTGCGAGATGTTTATTTGTCCTCCAAATCGAGTACACGAAGGAGCTTTTTCGCTTTCATTCGGTTTGAATCTATGGAGGAAGTGACCAAGGTGGAGAGAACAACTAATGGAATGCATGTGTATGGGTGGTCGATTTTGGTAAAGGTTGCTTCAGCTGGGTGGGATAAGAGGAATCAACCTCAAGAGAGACATAGACAATTCGGAGAGACGATGAGATCGACAAGATATGGGTTCCGAGAAGGGTTTAGGAAAGAAGATTTCGCTGAGGAGGGACTTAAAAAGAACCGAACTTTCAAGGAAGCCTTGGCTAGAGATTCTGGAAAATCAATTCAGCAGATTGAAAGCCATAATTGGAAGGTCTTGGCGATGTTCTTAAGCTCTGATTGCATCGGAGGAGAATGGCTCAATAAGTGTGTGGTTGGTTTTTTAAAATCCTTTTCTAGCGTATCCTCTGTCAATGAAAGACTTAGCAAAAGGGGTTTCTCTTTCTCAGCTAATTATTTGGTGGCTGAGCATGTATTATGACTATTTGAATCAGAATTTGAGACAGAAGGTTTTGTTAAGAATAAATTCTTCTAGGATGATTGTTTTATTTCCATGCACAAATGGTCCGACTCATTCAATCATACTCATAGATTTGCTTGGATTAGTTGCGTTGGTACTCCCTTAAATCTCTGGAGCAAACATTTCTTCATGAAGTGAAGTGGGATTCTTGGAGAACCTTTGTTGATAGATGATGATTCTAATTTTAAGAGACGACTGTACAAAGCTAAGATTTTGGTCTCAGTTCATCAGGATTATATAGTACCGTCAAGTGTTAAGGTTGTGGTGGGGAAAGGTTCATTTTTGGTTAGTTTGAAAGAAGATGAAGTTCCAGTCGACTGGTTTTGGGCGGAAGGTAGATTGGGGTTGAAGAAGAAGGTTTGCCCTGGCTTTTTGAATTCTTTCTTGAAAAGGAAGGCCTCATGGATCTAGATAAGATGTAGTAGGTAAGACTTCCTTTTTAAGGGTACCAGATGGGGAAAAGGTTTGAAGTCAGAAGCAAAAAGAGCGTGACAGACAGATGGGGTGTAGTTTGGGCAAATATGGCAGGGTAAAAGTAGGATCAGCTGGTAGGCATATGCTTTCTAGTGTGGAAGCTTCAAATCAGACACCTAATCCATGGCTAGAGAAAAGATGTAAGGACAAAGGAAATGACATTTGGGTCCGTGTCCCAAAACATAGGCCTGCTACCAATAAGGTGATGGATGGAAAATTGGTGCTGGACAAATCCAGAAATCAGACAAGAAAGAAGGAAAGTAGTAATGAGAGCTCTTCCTCCTCTGATAGTACCGTGCAGTGGGCTGGCGATTGTTCTAATAGATTACCAAAGAAGGAGTCTGTTTTCAGATGGGCTTTATAAGGTGGACCAGATATATTGGGAGGGGACTTCATCTACAATGGGCTTGGTACTGAAGACCCTTCGAGAGGCACCACACTGAATAGTTCTATGCTGGCCCATCTAAATAAGCTTAATGCTGCTTTTGTGAGGGACAATTCTATAGTGGGCTTGGAAAGGAAGCAATAGATGCTGGGTCAAACTCAAATGGATAAGAAGACTTCATACATTGAGACACAAAGTGGAGACTTGAATTAATTTCTAGAGGTCGGTGAAATTGGGAATGACAGTATGTTTGATAATTACGAAGATGATACTGAGAAGGAGACCAAAGGCACGAGTCCTATCATTAGAGCAAAGATGAGAAGATGTAAGAATAGTAGTTATTCCTCTAAAAAGCATGGAATGAAGACAAGGAATTTGAGTATCAAGGGGTGCGAACCGGATGACTATCCAGATGGGAACGAGACAGATATTTTAGACAAAGGGATAGCTGTAGCTGCTAACAAGTCGTTTTCCTGAAACTTGGAGGTAGAGGTGACGAAAGTTATAGAGAAATGTGTTTCTCTCGGAATAATCACAACTAGAGAAGTTGCTACTCACCGTAGGAAGGACAACCCAACAGTAGAGCATGAGTTAGAAGGTAATGATACTAATGATGGCTTATGGAATTTAGAGGTTGAATTAGCTAAAATTATCGAGATAGAGGTGACATTAGGCCTTAATTTTCATGGTAAGGAAAATAATGTTGTAGAAGTTTTACATAGAAGAGAAAAAGAAGATGAGAAAAGGTTGAAGGAGAAAGAATGAGTTTATTTGTTTGTGTACTAATGGTGGGGGTGGGTTTCATTTTCTTTTTAATGTTAGCACTTTCTTGGAATGCGAAAGGGTTAGGTAAACTAGAAAAGAAGAAGATGGTAAGAGGCTTAGTTTCAAAATTTAAGCCTATGATTTTATTCCTTTAAGAATCAAAGATTACAAGTTTCGATAGTAAATTATTTAGGTCTTTAGAGGGTGTTTTGTTGTCTAAAGGGATTGGTGTTGAGGCTAAATGAACATCATGTGACTTATTTTCGTTGTGGAATGAAGATCTTTTTACGGTTAAGGCTTGTGTGTCTAACAAGAGATGTATTATTCTAATAGGAGAGATTTTGAAGTTGAAGAAAGAGGCAGTTGTCTACAATGTTAGTTGAGAGTGAGAGTTGTAGGAGTTTTTATTAGATGAGCAACAATCTTTCCCAATGCCTTGGTGTATATGTGGTGATTTTAATACTGTACTGGATCATACAGAAAGAATTGGGGAAGGTTGTGACATGGGTTCAGGTGAGGTGGTTCAACTCCTTCATCTTGTAGATGTGTGTGGTTGACATTCCTTTACAGGGGATTAGATTTACCTGGTCTAATAACAGAGCAAAGGAAGCCTGGGCAAGATTTCATGGTTCCTTAATTTAGTTCAAAAGAGTCTTCCATGGAGTCTCTCAGATCATAATGTGATCTTGGTGGGAACTTCGACCATTGATTGGGGTCCTTGCCCTTCTCATTTTTTATAATTGGTTGATGGAAGACAGTGATCTCATAAAGGAAGTGGTAAAAAGATGGAACTAAGGTAAGAGCGATGGTCCAACGAGTGACGTGTTAGAAAATTCACATCAAAAGGTGGCTATCTTCTAAAAAGACAAATTCCACTCTTTCTAAAGAAATTGAGAAAAGGCTAACATATGTGGATAAGAAAATGGAAACAGATGGTTGGTCAGATGATTCACGTCAACTTCAAACCAAGCTGTTGAATGAGTTGTGGAAGAGTTTGAGAAAAGAAGAACTAATTTGGAGATAAAAGTCTAGGGTGAATTGGTTGAAAGAAGGAGACAAGAACACTAAGTTCTTTCATAGTATAGCCAATGGTAGGAGGAGAACAAATTTTATTGGTGATATCTCCTTTGAAGGGCAAAGATTAACGAATCCCTATCTCGTTAAAAAGAGAGTGAGTAGCTTTTTCAAGTCCCATTTTCAGAATGTGATTTGGCGTTGTCCCACAATTGAAGGTTTGAACCTTAAGCAGTTGACGGATGGTGAGAGGTCGGCTTTGGAGGCAGAGTTCAGTATGGAGGAAGTATGGTTGGCTCTGTGTAGTTGTAATTGAAGTAAAGCCCCTGGTCCGGATGGGTTGAATTTGGATTTTGTCAAAGCAAATTGGGAGGTGATTCAGGATGATTTTATGGATTTTCTTAAGGAATTTCATAAAGACAGGGCTATTGTCAAGGATTTGAATAGATCTTTTATAGCTTTAATTCCAAAGGTGGGCAAACTTGAGACCGTGAGAGACTTCAGACCCATTAGTTTGATTGGCTCGATGTATAAGGTGCTTGCCAAAGTGTTGGCAAATCGGAATTAAAAAAGTGATGAATTCGTTAATCGGTGAGTTCCAAATGGCCTTTGTGTCCGGTTGGCAAATTATTGATAGCTTCGTGGCGGCGGAAGAAACCATTAAAACGTGGAAGAGTGACAAAGAGGGCTGTTTATTGGTTAAGCTAGATTTTTAGAAAGCATACGACATTGTAGATTTAGGTTTCTTGGATTCGATGTTGGAGGGTATTGGCTTTGGGGTCAAATAGAGAGGGTGGATTATGGAGTGCATTTCAGTCCCCTTTGATCTCAATTTTAGTAAACGGAAGTCCGTTGAAGCAATTTGGTATTGAACGGGGCCTAAGGCAAGGAGATCCCCTTTCTCCTTTCCTATTTAATTTTGTGATAAAAGGTCTGAGTTGTTTATTCAAAAAAGCCAACCATATGGACTTGATTAAGGGTGAAACTTTTGATGGTTATAAAAGGCACATCTCCCATCTTCAGTTTGCGGACGACACAATTCTCTTCATCGAACCAAACATGGAGTATCTCCTTAACACCAAACGTATTTTGCGGTGCTTTGAGATGGCTTCCGGATTACATATAAATTTTCTTAAAACTTGCATTGTTCGAGTTGGTATTAGGAGGGCTATATAGGTAGCTTCGTGTGCTGAGACGTTCAAATGTAAGAAAGCTAATTTACCCATTATGTATTTAGGACTACCATTAGGGGCTAATCCAGGCTCGGAGAGCTTTTGGAAGCCAATGATGGCTAGGATTGACTCGCTCCATGGAAAAAGAAGTTTCTTTCCAAAGGGGGTAGACTGGTCTTGATCAAGTTTGTCCTCTCAAGCATTATGACTTACTACCTCTCGGTTTTTAGGATTCCAGTTGGCGTGGCTCAAACAATAAAAAAAGTTCATTGAAGTTTCTTGTGGGGAGATGGTTCTGTCAAAAAGAAACTCCGCGTTGTTGATTGGGTCTCGGTTTGTAGGAGTAAGAGTAATGGGGGGCTGGGAATTGGCAAAATTATTGATAAAAACAAGGCTTTGTTGGCAAAATGGGTATGAAGGTTTGGGAGGAGGATTGCTCTCTCTAGAAGAAAGTTATCTGTGCAAAATATGGGATGGATGAGAGGAGTTTGAGATGGAATTGGCAAGGTCCTCGTGTGAAGTCTCATTTCACTAAAGCCGTGTCCAATATTTTCAAAGAAGGCTCTCGGTCTGCCAAGTTGATTGCTGATGGCCTGAAGATTGTGGTTGGTAGTGGTGACAGAGCTGAATTCTGTAGTGATATGAGTTGGGATTCTGCCTCTCTTAGTGTGATGTTCCCTAGAATTTTTACGTTGGCAATCCACAAGACTGGTGCAATCAAGGAATTTGGTCATTGGTCTGAGTCGAGTTGGGTTTGGGAGGTGAAGTTACGTAGACCTGTCTTCTATTGGGAACAAGCTCAATCGAAGATGTTTAAAGAATTTTTATGTTGCATTCAAATTTGTAGGAACATATCTGATTCCGTTGCCAGGTCTTTTCGACCCAATGGAGAATTTTCGATTGGCTCTTTTGGGAGAGGTCTTGAAAGTGATTATGAGGAAGATGTGATAGATTGCAATCGGTTTTGGAAAGGGTTTTGTCCTCCTAAGATTGACCTCTTTATCTGGCAGCTGTATAGAGATAGAATAATGGTTCAGTAGGTTTTAAAACATTTCGGTTTAAGTCAAGGTCTGGATGAGCTGTGCCCTTTGTGCAGGTCTGGGTTGGAATCCTTGGATCATTTGTTCCTGCACTGTTCGTGGACAATTTGGTTATTGTCTTCTTGTATTGAATGGTTAGATGTGTGTTCATGTCCTACTCAAACAGTCAAGGCTTAGATGGATGGTTGGAGTGGTTTATGTCCTAAATCTAAACACAATCGTGCGTGGGGTTCGTTAATGTATGCTGTAATCTGGACCACTTGGGAGACAAGGAACAATGTGGTTTTTGAGGGAAGAAATGCAGACATTGATAATGCCATTGATATGGTTAAATTCCATGTGGTGTGGTGGTTTAAACATCATAGGAATGACTCGAAATAACCTGTCACCTTTCTTATGCTTAACATTAAGGACTATTGTGTGGAAAAAAAAGTCTTCAGAAAAGATAAAAGTTCAGGAATGGATCCCTCCAGTTGGTAACGTTCTAAAGTTTAATGTGGATGGGTCGGTGAGGTGCAAGAATGGTCCGGCTGGCATTAATGGAATTTTGAGAGATTCAAGTGGTAAAATTCTGTGCACTTTTGCCTCTTTTGTGGGGATTCAAGAGCCGAATACTGCATAATTATTGGCGATTCAGAAGGCTGTCAACATTGTCATGTCCAAATCAAGTCTTAGGGATAGACTTATTTTGGTGGTTAGCGACTCAGAAGTGGCTGTGTCCTGGGAAAACAATGATGGTTTTGGGAATTTGAATCTTGTCAATTCTATTTATGATATTCATAATAATGTTAGTGAGCATGGTGGCATTGTGATCACTTACGAATCGAGAGCCTTCAATTCTAGAGATGAAAGGAATTTTCTGATTTAGGGTTACAATTGATTCGGTTTGTGTGGGGCTTGCTCTGGCTCTGTTGGGCGTTGGTTGTTGGTTGTTGGTTGTATTGGGGTGCACTATTTTTCTGGGCTTTTTGTCTCTGTTTGTTTCTTTTGCTCTGTTTTGCCTTCATGGCTTTTGTCTTTGGTCCCTATGCGCTCCCTGTTGGCTGTTGTGGGTGCTTTGTGTTGTTGCTTTCTTCTTTGGCTTTGGCCTAATAAATTTTTTGATGTTAAAAAAAGAAGATAATATAACTAATCAATTTAATCTTTCTTATAACTATCCTACCAGTTGAAAAGATTATTCAAAGGGGGTAAAGAATACATTTACCAATGATGAGATATCGTTTTTTGATGACAGTTGTGTTTTACCAACTTATATATTTTAAACACCAGTAAGCTTAAATCATCACTTGCTACAAAATGAAAAACTAATATACCAAATGTGACGTACGCATTGCAAAAAATTAGGATGATGTTCAGTTGGGTTTAGCTACAAAGAAAAAGTAAACGAATTTAAATGCATTTTTTGAGATGAGTTGTATTGAGAAAATACAAGTTGTTATGTAAAAAGTCCATTAATATATATTATGAATTTTTATTTGCAATTTCTTTTATGTAATTAATCAATTATTAATTTATATATTGGTGTTGGGATTTGTGCCTGAAATCAGCTGAAGAAGTGAAGTCCATATGATACCTCGACATAATCCACAAGACAATAACCGCGTTGTAGACCGCGATCAATTTCAAAGGTGTTTCTGTTGATGAAGCTCGGTACATAAACCACGGTACATAATGCGATGGATTCCGGAGGTTTCACTGCGGCATGAGCGCGGCGCACACATACCATGGTTTTCTAAGTAGTGGAAAACATAGGAAAACCGTGGTTCGGGCGTGGGATGCATTCTGCGACCCAAACCGCGGTGACAACTTAAATAGTGCGAAAACAGGAAATCTTGAGCCGGAAGAAAATGACTCATTTAGGGTTTTGGCTTGCCCTAGTGCTCCCATATAAATACTATTATTTCCCATTGTGATGGGGTGTGTAGAAAATAACAAGTGAGGCTGAGAGGAACTTGTAGAGAGACTGAAAGAGAGAGACAGAGATATAGTAATCTCACTCTAATAGTGGATTGAGTGTAGGTGCGCTCCATCCTCCATGGATATAGGCAATTGTTGAACCACGTAAAATCTTTTTTGTCGTCTTCTTCTTTTCTTATTGCTTTCATATTATCTACGTGTGTGATTGTGATTTGCGTAACCTATGATTGCAGATTTTCTGCATATTGGTATCAGAGTCTAGGCTAGGAGGATCTAGGGTTTTACGCTAATCTAGGGTTTATTAAGGCTAGAAAGCTTTTTTTCTTATCGAGTGAAGATGGGATCGGAAAAAGATTCTTAAAGGATCAAGAAATTCGATAGTACGAATTTCAGTTCTAGAGGATGCAGATGGAAGATTATCTATACCAGAAAGACCTACATTGGCCGATAAAGGAAAAGCCGAAGAGTGTATCTTACGCAAATTTGATGGTCAAGGAGATCCTTAAAGGCATGGATGACGAGGAGTGGGAACTCCTGGACCGTAGAGCACAGCTGGGAGTGAATCATATGAGTTTGAAGAAATTGGTTACCTTCAACATCAAGATCAAGAGAGAGCATCAGAACTTATGAAGACGTAATTGAACCAATACGAGCAGCCTTCTACAACAAGGAAGGTCCATCTAATAAAGAAGTTGGTAAATCCGAAGATGTTAGAAAATCAGAGTTTCAAGGATCACCTTAACTAGTTCAAAGAAATTAAAGATGTGTTAAGCTCTGTGTCCATCGTGTTTGATGTTGAGTTCTTAGGTAACATCCTACTTACCCAGATGCCAGAGAGTAGGAGGACGACGTGTCAATTGATCACAAACTCGTTCGGGAAAGAGAAGATGAACTTCAAGCATGTTGTCAACATAATCATGACCGAAGAAATCAAGATGTGTGAAACAGGATCATGGGCATCTTCTTTAGCAGAATGTGGAAGGTAAAGAAAATAGGGGTGGAAATCGGAACAAGAATCAACGTGGTAGATCAAAGTCAAGAGGTAAATCCAAGGCAAGTGGCCATCAGGGCAATAATTCGGGTAATCAGCAGTGAAACAAGAAAGACATCGAGTGCTAGAATTATGGCAATATGAGTCATTACATGAATCTGTGTAGGTCCAGCAGGAAGAACGATGGCAAGAATGGAGTGAACTATGTTTCAGAGGAGTTAGACGACTGCCTTATTTGCTCGTTGGAAAGCAAGATGGAATCTTGGGTGTTGGACTGAGGGGCGTCATTCTATGCCACCTCACACAGGGAATTGTTTGAGAACTATGTCTCCAGAAATTTAGGTAGGGTGCATCTTGGTGACCATTAAGCATGAGACATTATTGGGAAGAGAGATGTGAAAATTCAGCTAAATGGGTCAGTTTGGAAGCTCGAAAATATATGACACGTACCTGACTTGAGGAGGAATTTGATATCTATAGGGCAGTTAGCGTTAGACGGTTATATGACGAATTTCACAATTGATAAGTGGAATATCTTGAAAAGAGCAATGACAATCACCTAGGGAACTAAGAACAAATACCTTTACACAACTACCGATGGATATGGATCGCCCGCAGTGGCGAAAGGTAGAGAGGATATAGATTTGTGGCACCAGAGGTTTGGGCACATGAGTAGTCATGGATTGAAGTGTCTGCATTCGAGAGGTAAACTGCCAGGGTTGAAGTCCGTTGAAATAGATTTCTGTCAAAGCTACATTCTTGGGAAGCAAAAGTGAGTGAGCTTTAAGAAGACCGGAAGAGTACTGGCAAAGGAAAAACTGAAATTAGTGCACACCGACGTATGAGGTCCATCTTCAGACTCATCTACTGGAGGTAAATAGCACTTTGTCACATTCATCGACAACTATCCCAGAAAGGTGTAGGTTTACTTTTTACGATACAAGTATGATTTGTTTGAAGCTTTCTGGAGGTGGAAAGTTGAAAATAAATCAAGAATGTCTAAACAACCTTATAGGGGGGGGGGGGGGTGAATGGGTTTTAATCGATTATTAACAACTTTTTCGATTAGTCAATATTAATAAAAAAACCCAATTCAAGCAATAATAAAAATCAAGTAATGTGCGGAAATTAAAAAACACTTGATATTTACGTGAAAACCCTCCAACGGAAAAAAATCACCAGACTAGCTACGCTAGCCACTTGAGCCACACAAATCCACTATATGAAAAGAAGATTACACCCTCAAGTGGTACACGAACTCTCACTCTCGATAACCTCAAGCTATGGACACTACCACTCACCACTCTTGGTTCAATCCTTAGTGATATCCCCCGATCCACTACTCTTGGCGTGAGCACCCCCTGATCTACACCACAGGCCTTTTATAGTGGCACTTGGCAACCAATGCTTGCCAACCAACCTTTGGTTGCAAGACTTCACTTGCTTGTGTAACTTCACCTAGAAGCCATAAAACTTTGATTAGTTGAAGAGAATTAAAAGTCTAAGTGAATATATGTCAATATTCTAAATGCAATAAAGTGCAAGACTAAAAACTATATGCTTAATTAGATGTTAAGATGGAAATCTAACAACCTAATTATCAAACAAGCCTACATGCCTGATCGGTCTATTTCTATACATATTTTAGGTCCCCATTTCCTATTATTTGTGCTTTGTTTTTGGGTGAAATTAGGTATTTTATGTGTTTGTTGAGCATGTATAGGTCACATTCCTTAGATGAAGTGTTTGAAGGTATTTTCAAGGAAAAGAGCTTAAATGTGAAGAAAAACAGCAAAGCTGTCATCCACCGCTGTGTAGGTCGCTCTTCATGCACGACCTCCACCGCGGCACGTCCAGCGGTACATTTCAGTAGGCTTTCTGTTCTTTTCCGCGGTCCATACCGCTTCCTAGGCATCAACCTCAACCGCGGTCTATACCGCACATCATTCCGGGAAAGGCTGATTCAGCCAGTGCAGAACATCCAGATTGCGGGGGCCATATCTCTCAGCTCCAATTGAATTATGTGTCTTACCACCTATGGATGGAAAGCCCCAGAAGTCTAGTTTCTGGTGCACTTTACGGATCGCAATTCCGATATTGCTAGAAGAAGTTATGCCCGTTTTAGTATCCAATGGTCAGATCAGTCATAATTCCGCAAATAGTTACGGGATTTATTTTGCAAGTTGTGGAATGGGAAATATTACCTTCTTGGACATGAGTGTGAGTCTTGGAAAGCAAGTTGACACCTAATCCTTATCATCCTTCAATAAGTAATCAATTTGAGTGGATTAGGAAAGAATTAAATCCCAAAAAGGTAGAGTTCCAAAAGGGAACCAATTTCCTTGTTGTTTAAGGACTTGGCTTATCATCTAAAGCCTATTTAAACCCCTGTGAACCCTAATTTCGGGAGAGAAGCCAAGGGAGGTCCCAAGCCACCAAGGGGGCCGTCCCCCATCACTCCACCACCATACATCACCACACACTCATCCATCTTTACACATTGACGATTAGAAGACGTAGGAGAATTCATCATTAGAGATCTTAATGGGTTTTATCTTTTCTTTCTCTTCTCCTTTTATTTTCAACATGTGTAACTAATCCCATAACTAGGGAATCCATGTGAACCTTTTGTGAATGCTCATATATGGATTAATTATTATTTCATCAATTTAATTCTTGATTTATTCATTGTTCTTAATTGCTTACCTCCTCATTAGTTTTAATATTTATTCACACCATAGACCAAGGGTGGATGATTATTTGGCATGATTTTAGGGTTAAGACTATCTGAGAATTAAGGTTACAGTATAGACCAAACCTAACCTTGATTAATGCTCTTTTGAATGAATGAATTTTATCTTTAGCATAGGCCAAGCAAAATATAGAATTTGGTTCTTATTTCTTGCACTTAAAGGGTTTCTAATCGTTGTTTACACCATAGACCAAGGGTGAATAAGAATTGGGAACACGTGACTCATCCCATGACCATACGGTAATAGTCACATTAAAGACAAAGAATGAACCCTAGAATTGATTGAATCTTGTTTACAAATTAATTCCATACATTGAGTGTTCATAATTGGGGATCATTGATGACTTAGTGTTTTCTATCTTTTGATCACAACCATATTTTCTTTAATTGTTTTCTTAGCTTAATTTAATTTAGTTTTAGTTTAATTAAATCATCAACAAATCTTTGGTTACTTTAATTTAACTTTAATTAGAATTAGTTTTAATTAATAAATCTCTTTTCCTCGTGGGAACGATCCTTACTTGTCACTGTGCTAATCTTCACGATTCGTGCACTTGCGAGTGAGTATTTTATAACACGATTTTACACCATCAAGTTTTTGGCACCGCTGCCGGGGAATAGTTGAATTTATTGATTAATTCTAGTTTTAATTTTAGTTAATAGTTTTTTGTTTAATTTTTTTTAGTTAGTCGTGTCATTAAATAATAGTTTATTTTTATTTAGATTTTGTTTTCTTTTTTTATTTCCTTTTTCTTTTCTTTCTTTTTAGGAACAATGGGCTTCTTCGAGCAATAAACATATGATATGTCTGTGGGTGTAATTAATTCAACAATCCAAGAAGAGTTATCAAATGAAAGCCTCGATGAGTTACTTGATTGGGTAAAAGATGTTTTTGGGGATGATGAAGAAATTGAACATGTTGGGGTTACAGAAGAAGATTCTGATATTGAAGAAGTAAGTGTTGAAATTGAAGATGGGATCAACAAGTCTTTAATCCTATCTACGAGCTCTCCCACTGCATTAGAGCTCAAACAATTTCCTTCTAACCTCAAGCATGCCATTCTAGGGGAGAATGAGACACTCCCAGTGATTATAGCTTCTGACTTGGAGGAAGAAAAAGTGAAGGAAGCGGAAGATGTCCCTTTCGAGGCACCGCTCCTATACAAGGAACTCAAGCCTTATGTCCCTCCCATTACTTTCCCGAGCTGCCTACACAAAAGCAAATGGAATAAGTGGTTTTCTGAACTTATTTCATCACACTTTATATTGAACATTTACTTGCTTTTGGTTATTGTGTGTAGGAACATGCCGACGCGTGAAATTTTTTTCCATGACTTGATCGCGCGAAAACGGAAATTTGAGACATTGGAATTTGGTTGAGTCATCCTTGCATCCGTCTTGCCAAGACGTTAAATAAAGCGCTTGGTGGGAGGCAACCCACCTAGGTAATTTAGTTTCAATTGTTTTTAGTTTTTAGTTTTCGTTCTTTAGTTTTTGTGTGTTGAGTTCGTACATGCCATACTTTTTCTTTATTCTTTGTCCATGTTTTTATTGTCATATAAACATTGAGGACAATGTTTAGATTAGGTTTGGGGGTGTGAATTCGTGTTTATTTTATTTTTTGACCCTTTTGTTAAATATGCGAAAAAGTGATCTATTTTGAAAATTTTTGAGGCAAAAGTTTTGTTAAAACTGTATTCATTGGTGAGGAAATAAATTTTTCTGTCCAAGTTGGGTTTATCGTTTTTTCGATACGAATCTAACGGTATAAAGAACGTAAAATTCTGGGTGGTGGTTTAAAAGTTATGATTGTTTCTTCAACCAAAGGTCATGGGCGATGCCCTGTTTTTGAAATTCTGCACGTACACTGTTTTCGTCGTCTGTTTTCTCACTTTTATGATTCGAATTTTAAGATGTTTTCTAAATGAAAAGTGTGTGTTTGAATGTCTATTTTCTTGTGTTAAAATTCGGTTAACTTCCGTTAAGTATTTTGAGAGATATGCATTAAAGAACAGACTTACATCAATTTCAAAAGTCACCAGTTTTTGAATTTTTGTCCTCCACTTTGAGATGATTCTTTTGTGTGCTTTAAAAGCCGTAATATATGCTTTATTCACTGAGTTTAGACTAACGTCTTGCCACTTAGAGTATTGCATTGCATTTTTCAAAATTTATGACATGGTCTTGATGTAATAGTGGATAGGATACTTAGTTGAATTGCCATGATTAATAGTGGAGACTACCCTTGTGAGTTCACTAAGCCAAAAAGCGTAAATAAATATAATTATATGAGGGTTCTTTTGTTTCTATTCCTAAACACTCATTAGGTTCTTAGCATTAGAAATTGATCTCAATAGGTTATGCATTGGATATTAAAGAACATTCATCATAAAAAGATATCACATGTGACTTTGCTCTTGTTTTGGTTGAACCATTAGAAGTGATATAGGCAATGTGTGCTTGAACTACTTAAAATGCCTTAAATATTTCCTACCTTTATGTGTGTGCTCTATAGCCAATTTTGAAGCCAAACACTATAAGCCTTTTTCTTTCATCACCCACATTAACTTAACCCCAATGAGCCATAATTTAGCCGTACCTTATAGCTTGGGATCATATTGAGGTGATGAAGATGATTGAAGAGAGTTCGAAATGGGTGACTCGTGAAGTGCATGTACCAAGGAAAAAGCAAGAAGATCAAATGCAAAGAAGGTTTTTGAAGAATTATGTAATTGATGTAAAATTCTCATCTCATCAAAAAAGAAAAAAAGAAAAAAAAAAGAGGAAGTTGAAAAAATGGGTTAAAATTAAAAGAAGAGAAAGATACGTGAATGAGATGATGAATTAAATGAAAGTGAAAAGGAATAGAGCTTTACAATGAAGTGATGAAATCAATGTCAACTCAAGAAGGAGGATGTACAAAAATTGTTCAAGAAGCCTAGATGCAAGTGGAATGAAGAATTCGAAGAAATTCGCCCGAGTATGAAGATTGCCGAAGAATATCTCGATGTGATCCTAGGTTTGTTTGCTATCCTTTTTCCAGTCCTTTCTTAAACCTTTACCCCATGGCCCCATTACAAAAAAAGAAAGACATAATTGATCTTTTGGGAATGCTAGTTCGAGAGTAAAGGTAAACACGTGCTCTATCTTGTTCTTAATGTCTGATTCCGTTCATAAGATCCTTTGCATAAAAATCAAGCGTTCTTTCAATTATAAATTCATATGCGATAATATCTTGAAATTTCTTGTGCATAACTTCATTCTCATATGCTTGATGAGTGTATTTGCCTAGGTTCTGTGCGAAATTAATGAGCGATATCTTGTGAGAATTAGAGTCGAGACAAATTATATCTATGACGTTTGACAAATGTGTTTTTGAAGCTAGAGTGTCTTGAGTGTGGGCTTTTCATTAAAACCATGCATGCATTCAAATTTGTGGCATAATTTTAGTCTTTATTTAGTGGCTCTAGCATGCATTGGCTTTGAATTGTACATGTGAGTTTGCATCTTAATTATTTGATTTTTCGCAGAAATTTATGTTTGTGGGTAGCATAGCTGTAAACCCTCAGGAGACAAAACTCCTCCTACTAGGGACACCTAGAGGTTTAAAGGCTTGTAGCATACGCTCAATGCTATCGTGTTCCCTACGAAAGTGGCTTAGTTTATTTTTGTTCTACTTTTAGATTTTTGTTTGTTTTCAGTTTTTGTTTGTTTTTAGTTTTGCTCGAGGACTAGCAAAATATAGGTTTGGGGGTATTTGATCGGTCTATTTCTATACATATTTTAGGTCCCCATTTCCTATTATTTGTGCTTTGTTTTTGGGTGAAATTAGGTATTTTATGTGTTTGTTGAGCATGTATAGGTCACATTCCTTAGATGAAGTGTTTGAAGGTATTTTCAAGGAAAAAAGCTTAAATGTGAAGAAAAAGAGCAAAGCTGTCATCCACCGCTGTGTAGGTCGCTCTTCATGCACGACCTCCACTGCGGCACGTCCAGCGGTACATTTCAGTAGGCTTTCTGTTCTTTTCCGCGGTCCATACCGCTTCCTAGGTATCAACCTCAACCGCGGTCTATACCGCACATCATTCCGGGAAAGGCTGATTCAGCCAGTGCAGAACATCCAGATTGCGGGGGCCATATCTCTCAGCTCCAATTGAATTATGTGTCTTACCACCTATGGATGGAAAGCCCCAGAAGTCTAGTTTCTGGTGCACTTTACGGATCGCAATTCCGATATTGCTAGAAGAAGTTATGCCCGTTTTAGTATCCGATGGTCAGATCAGTCATAATTCCGCAAATAGTTACGGGATTTATTTTGCAAGTTGTGGAACGGGAAATATTACCTTCTTGGACATGAGTGTGAGTCTTGGAAAGCAAGTTGACACCTAATCCTTATCATCCTTCAATAAGTAATCAATTTGAGTGGATTAGGAAAGAATTAAATCCCAAAAAGGTAGAGTTCCAAAAGGGAACCAATTTCCTTGTTGTTTAAGGACTTGGCTTATCATCTAAAGCCTATTTAAACCCCTGTGAACCCTAATTTCGGGAGAGAAGCCAAGGGAGGTCCCAAGCCACCAAGGGGGCCGTCCCCCATCACTCCACCACCATACATCACCACACACTCATCCATCTTTACACATTGACGATTAGAAGACGTAGGAGAATTCATCATTAGAGATCTTAATGGGTTTTATCTTTTCTTTCTCTTCTCCTTTTATTTTCAACATGTGTAACTAATCCCATAACTAGGGAATCCATGTGAACCTTTTGTGAATGCTCATATATGGATTAATTATTATTTCATCAATTTAATTCTTGATTTATTCATTGTTCTTAATTGCTTACCTCCTCATTAGTTTTAATATTTATTCACACCATAGACCAAGGGTGGATGATTATTTGGCATGATTTTAGGGTTAAGACTATCTGAGAATTAAGGTTACAGTATAGACCAAACCTAACCTTGATTAATGCTCTTTTGAATGAATGAATTTTATCTTTAGCATAGGCCAAGCAAAATATAGAATTTGGTTCTTATTTCTTGCACTTAAAGGGTTTCTAATCGTTGTTTACACCATAGACCAAGGGTGAATAAGAATTGGGAACACGTGACTCATCCCATGACCATACGGTAATAGTCACATTAAAGACAAAGAATGAACCCTAGAATTGATTGAATCTTGTTTACAAATTAATTCCATACATTGAGTGTTCATAATTGGGGATCATTGATGACTTAGTGTTTTCTATCTTTTGATCACAACCATATTTTCTTTAATTGTTTTCTTAGCTTAATTTAATTTAGTTTTAGTTTAATTAAATCATCAACAAATCTTTGGTTACTTTAATTTAACTTTAATTAGAATTAGTTTTAATTAATAAATCTCTTTTCCTCGTGGGAACGATCCTTACTTGTCACTGTGCTAATCTTCACGATTCGTGCACTTGCGAGTGAGTATTTTATAACACGATTTTACACCATCAATGCCCATACATGAGGTCTCAATTAGATGTAGAGTAATTCTTACAACCTAATTGTCAATTAAAACTCATATAAACATTCACGAACTTGACTAGATGCACAAAGCTAACCTAATGATCAATTAACCATACATGAACATTTATGAATTAGCTACTTCGGCATAAATGACCTAATGGTGCAAGTTATCACAAATAAACCCAATCATGCAATTAAGACTCATAAATATATGCAATAAAGAGAGTCAAGGTATTTAATCAAGCAATAAATACCTAATCTAGAGTAGGAAGAGCAATAAATGATATTTAATGAAGTTCTAACTTACCTAGTCTTGGAACCAAGAAGACCCATGAAAGATTTAAGCATGAAAGATGTCATGGATGCATGAGTTTTGGGTTTGGAGAGTTAAAGAAGCAATCTTGGTGCTTTTACTCACTAAGGGAACTCTTTCTCTCAATAGGATGTGAAAATATAAGTTCTACTTCGAAATGGGAAAGAAGAGAAAGAATATATATCAAGTCAAGGTTGAAACGACCACGTTTTGGAAAGAACAGCCAAAACCGCTGTGGAAGTCACATCGGCAGCCACATCACAACACAGCTTCACAACGAAAATGACAGCATAACTCACAACACTACTTATGGGCTACAAAACTGCTATGCATACCGCTGTGAAAATTCACAGCAGTTCTCACAGCGGTACATATGATGCACTTCATTCAAAAGACCACAAAAGCAGAAGATATGGAAATGCATGGATTGTTTGTGTGTGCACCTAAACTCTTTAAGAGACAAAGTCAAGTGAATAACTTTCGCTCTTGCTCTTGAAGTCACAGAAATGCTTGGAAGCTTGCTAGTGAGAACCTAAGCTACCCATTACAAAGTTATCCCCAATGTGGTTTGTCATGAAATAAGCCAATCATAAAATAGAGATCCTTACAATCTCCCCCTTTGGCTATTTCATGACAAAATCACCACTCACAAAGATTCCCCATAAAAAAATCTATTGTCCATAAGATCATTCTACATTGCAAAGAGAGACCAAAAGTCTAAATCTTCAAATTCTTCAATCTCCTTGTAGAATATCATACCTGCAACACAATAGATAATACACTTTCCAAGACACAAGTGCATGTGAGGTGATCTAACATAAAAGGCATTTGCACTCAATAACAATAAAACAATAAATCAATACAAAGTAATGCATGTGCAACGCTCCCCCTAAATGGTTACTCTCTCTCAAGACTTCTCCCCCAAAGCATAAATAATGCTCCCCTATATTTCTCAAGACATCTCCTCCTTTTTGTCATGAGATAGGCAAAGGAGCTCCCCCTATCGGGTTGCTTTAGCAAAGAGAGCTATTAGCACAAATACGTTGCATAATCATATACACCAATTTTATGCAACTTAAGTAATTGAGAGAGATTCAAGAAGTTTTATTGAAAGAAAAAAAGTGTGAAATTGTTGCTTTGCATGCAAGACATATATCATTGAATTTCAAGCAATGGTATTTGGCAAAGCAAACATCAAAAGAGTTTCCAAAGGAATTCAAACCAATTTATACCATTTTGTTATAAGCAAGCAAGATATATTTTTTCAAAAGATATTTGCGAGTTAAGAGCAACTATATTAATCCTTAAAAGCAAACCAAGACATGGATATAAATAATTCTATTTGATTTTTCCGGATGAAACATCCGTACGATAGTAGCCTTGTTTACACCTTTAAGAAGACAGAGAAGAATAATTTGGATATAAAATCCTTATTGATTGAATAAATACTAGATCCTTGTTGATTTTAGTCTTCTCATTTGCTTTCACACATATTTTGCATATTAAGCAATCAAAAACATTTCATGCATATCATTTAAAGCATGTCATAAAAATTTCTCATGTCATAGAGATAAATTATAGGTCATTCAAATGTACTTTCCCAAATAATTATCCTATTCCAAAAATGCAATGTTGAACCAAAATATGACATGGATTACAAGCAAAGCAATGCACACTTATTAAAAAAAAAAACATATAAGCATATATGTGCAACCAAGAATCTCAAGCAATTATCAAAAGAGCATAAAATTAATCAACTTTTTGCACATAACAAATCATGCAAGTTTGCTCTCTTTGCATAAGCTCCCTTTATTGGGGTCAAATCCAATCAAGTCAATGGGAGGCATCAGCCACTATAGACTTACCAAGTCCATTGGACCTAGTTGCATCTACAGGTGTCACATAAGCACAATGGCAAGCAGGTTCATTCTTTCTAACCCACCTAGGTTTCACATTTTCATTTTTAGTGGTCATAGACATGTTTCTAAATTCCCTTGGTTCATGTAAACTTGCCATCTTTTTCAACCATTTTTCTTTCATGCTCTCTAACCTACACCTCTGGATGTAATTAAAGAAATTTGGTCTTAAGTGACCAATCATACCACAAAAATGACATTTAGGTACAAAGCAAGAGTTTATACCATTGCATTGTGATCTCATCAAGTATTTGACATGTTGATGAGGTTGTCTTTGATAATGCACCGGTTTGCTTATCCTTGGAACTTGAGTTGATTAGTGGCACCATTGTGGTCTAGTTTGTTAAGGTGATTGAGCCGGTTGAACTTGCTTCCTTGGTTGAGCATGCCTCGGTTAAGGTTGTCTCTTGTGGTCACCTCATTTCTTGATAGATGGCTTGTTGGAGGATGTGGTAGACTTCTCAAGGACCTGTCCTTTGTTCTTGGATTGCCTACGCTGTGATTGAGTTTCCAAGGCTTGTACGGACTTTCCTTGAGTTAAAGATTGCTTGGATGAAGCTTTGCTCTTGCCTTGAGCTTGAGGTTGCTTGATTTTGGCCTTCTTCGAATCTTCAAGGTACCTCATCTCTCTATCCTTGACAATCTTCAAGGAATTATCTTTGTTGGCAAGCTCGTCTTTTATAGCCTTCATGCGTAGGTGGCAATCTTCAATCTCCTTCTCATATTTAGACACATCAATCATGTCCGTCTGAAAGGAGTCATCCAACTTGGTCCTTAGTTGAAGGTTTCCCTTCTTCAAATTTTTGTTTCTTCGTTCTTCTTCTTCAAGGACCTTTGAAGAAAGTCAATAAACTCTTGATGATACACCACATCATTACGAGAGTTTCTGAAGCATGAACTATCATGATCGAATCATCTACCACTTGTGGATTCGTGGTTCATGTCTTCAACACTTGCTTCTCTCAATCTTTCTCCTCTTTGGTTTCCACATTTAAGGTCACCCTTCTTGAATTCTTCAAGTGACAAAAATTTGGTGATAGCTTGAGTTTCTTCATGGTAGGAACCCAGAAATGCAATGTAGTTGATCTCACAATCAACCGAGTTTGTGGAGCACTTGTCAACTACTTCAACTTCGCTATCACTCCAAGTAGCTATCATAGCTTCTCCTCCCTTCTTGTATTTCAAGTTACCACACAAGGAGGCAATATGGCCAAATCCACCACACTCAAGGCACTTGTCATCTATCCTTGAGGATTTATTCTTACTTGCTTCATCCTTCTTAAGTAAGGTCATTTTCTTCTCCTCATTCACTTTAGAGGTCATACCTTTCTTGTGAGATTTCATGAATCTCCTAAATCTCTCTACCATGAGAGATTTAGGAGGTCTTCGAAGCAATACCCTTTCTATATGTTTCACTCTCACATATAGTGTATAGGTGAAATGAATGCAACAAACAAAAATGCACACAAATGCAAGACACACAAAAAATAGCAAGGATCTCCTATGTATGTCTAGGAACCTGCTCTGATACCAATTGAAAATACACGGGGCGTGTCTAAACAACATAAAAGGGGGATATGGAGGGGGAGATGGGGTGAATGGGTTTTAATCGATTATTACTAACCTTTTTTGATTAGTAAATATTAACAATAAAACCCAATTCAAACAATAATAAAAATCAAGTAAAATGTGGAAATTAAAGAATACTTGATTTTTACGTGGAAACCCTCAAACCGAGAAAAACCACGGGAATAGCTACGCTAGCCACTTGAGCCATACAAATCCACTATATGAAAAGAAGATTACACCCTCAAGTGATACACGGACTCTCACTCTTGATAATCTCAGGCTACAGACACTATCACTCACCACTCTTGATTCAATCCCTAGTGATATCCCCCGACCCACTACTCTTGGCGTGAGCACCTTCTAATCTACCCTGCAGGCCTTTTATAGTGGCATTTGGCAACCAATGCTTGCCAACCAACCTTTGGTTGCAAGACTTCACTTGCTTGTGCAACTGCACCTAGAAGCCACAAAATTTTAACTCATTAAAGAGAATTAAAAGTTTAAGTGAATGTATATCAATATTCTAAATGCAATAAAGTGCAAGACTAAACACTATATGCTTAATTAGATGTTAAGATGGAAATCTAACAACCTAATTATCAAACGAGCCTACATGCACATACATGAGGTCTCAGTTAGATTTAGAGTAATTCTAACAACCTAATTGTCAATTAAAACTCACATAAACATTCATGAACTTAACTAGATGCACAAAACCAACCTAATCATCAATTAAACATACATGAACATTTATGGATTAGCTATTTAGTGATAAATGATCTAATGATGCAAGCTATCACAAACAAACCTAATCATGCAATTAAGACTCATAAATATATGCAATAAAGAGAGTCAATGTATTTAATCAAGCAATAAATGCCTAATCTAGAGTAAGAAGAACAATAAATGATATTCAATGAAGTTCTAACTTACCTAATCATGAAATCAAGAAGACCCATGAAAGATGTCATGGATATATGGGTTTTGGGTTTGGAGAGTTAAAGAATCAATCTTGGTGTTTTTTCTTACTAAGGGAACTCTTTCTCTCACTAGGATATGAAAATATGAGTTCTACTTAGAAATGGGAAAGAAGAGAAAGAATATATATATTATGTCAAGGTTGAAAAGATCACGTTTTGGAAAGAACAGCCAAACTGCTGTGAAAATTGTTGTGGAAGTCAAAGCGGTAGCCACAACACAACACATCTTCACAACGAAAATGACAACATAACTCACAACACTACTTACAGGTTACAAAACTGCTCTGCATATCGCCGTGAAAATTCACAGCTGTACACATGATGCACTTCATTCAAAAGACCACAAAAGTAGGAGATATGGAAATGCATGGATTGTGTGTGTGTGAGCACCTAAACTCTTCAAGAGACAAAGTCAAGTGAATACCTTTTGCTCTTACTCTTGAAGCCATAGAGATGTTTGGAAGCTTGCTAACGAGAACCTAAGCTACCCATTACAAAGTCATCCCCAATGTGATTTTTTATGAAATAAGCCAATCATAAAATAAAGGTCTTTACAGAAGGTATGGTTGAGAATGAGATAGAGTTCAAGATAGAAAAGTTGCGTTCTGACAATGGTGTAGAGTAAGAAGACAACGAGTTCAAGAAGGTTTGCTACCAAAGCAGGAAAAAGCTCAAAAACACGGTTCCGGGCACACTGCAGCAGTCCGGTATAGCAGAGTGCATGAACATGACATTGATTAAGAGAGCGAGAAGCATACTACTACAGTTAGGGTTGCCAAAGCAGTTCTGGACAAAAGCAGTCAATACAACATCGTACTTGATCAACATAGGACCATCAAAGCCTTTGGACCTCGCTATAATAGAAAAGATCTGGACTGAGAAATAGGTAAAACTTTCTCATTTGAAAGTGTTTGGGTGTGAATCTTTTGTACATGTAGGTGATCATGCAAAGAGCAAGTTGGATGCCATATCAATGAAGTGGACCTTATTGGGTTTTGGTGAAGATGAGTTTGCATATAAACTCTAAGATGACCAAAACCGCAAGATGATCAAAAGCAGAGATGTTGTCTTCAATGAAAAGGTCATGTACAAGGAAAGGAACACACAGACGTCTGATGAGGGATAACCAGACTACTTTAGGTCAGTGGATGTATCGTGTGCTAGGATCGTGGAATGTGGTAGTCAAAAAGATGAAGAGCATGGTGTGCAGCTATAGGTTGAAGAACCTATACCACATGATGAAGTTCCAATACCATAGAGTGCGATCGGTTAGAGAGTACTAAATCCACACACTATAAAAAAAATGCCTATTAGAGACGAACTATTTATGACGGTGCTAATTGCCATCGGTAATGGTACCTCTTCTCACGGCTATATTAGTACTGTCAGAAATGAGTAAGTATGTAATACCACATTTCCGACAGTTTAATGATAGTCGAAAATAATCGAAATAAACCGTAAATATTGTTCCCATTTCAAGTAATAAAACATTTCCGACGGCTTAATGGACGTAGGAAATAGTCCACATTTCCAACGGCACACCACATTTCCTTCCGCTTTTGGGCCGTTGGAAATAATCAAATAAGCCGTCAATGTTGTCTACGTTTCTTATGGCATAAAAAGTGCCTTCGGAAATGCTAAAATTTAATTCTAATTTTAAGCCATATTACGCTGTCAAAATTGTAGTACTATTTTCTACATTATTTGTTATGGCATTGTCATGGAAAAAATAGTTAATGTATTATTATGATGTTAATTAATAAATTATAATGGAATGTATGTGATAATTTATATACTATAGAAAAAATGTGACTTGTAGGTCAATATTTTAAATGTATCACCATAGATGTTATTTTTTTATTCACTATTTTTTTAGCGAAATCACTCTCACTACAAGAAAAAGTGCCTTTTCTGACCAACTATTTTCGTCGGAGTGAAATTATGGTCGGTTATTGTTGTTTTTCCAACGAAAAAAATCAAGTCGTCGGAGAAGTGTAACAATAATGTGTATTTGTTACGACGAAACAAATACCCTCGGAAATAGTCTCTAAAGTCGTCAGAAATAATGTAAAAATGGCGCCAAAGCTTAGCGCCATTACTATTCTTGACCACATGTATCTAGCCCTCGAAAAAGATGAATCTTTTCCGACCACAATATTTGATCCTCGGAAATGCCAATACTATTTTTGACAACTTGTACCTAGCTCTCGGAAAAGATGAATATTTTCCGACCACAATGTTTGATCCTCGGAAACGCCAACACTATTTTTGACCACATGTATCTAATCCTCGAAAAAGATGAATATTTTCTGACCACAACAGTTGATCCTTGGAAACACCAACACTATTTATGACCATATGTATCTAGTCTTCGGAAAAGATGAATCTTTTCCGACCACAATAGTTGATCATCGGAAACGCCAATACTATTTTTCACCATATGCACCTTGCCCTCGGAAAAGAATAATATTTTCCAACCACAATAGTTGATCATCGATATTGTACAAGACCTACTATTTTTGCTTCCTAAGATAGATGGATAGACAAATGCACCATTATATCAAAAAATGCAGGAGAGGAAATTCTTTCCAATTTGCAAAGAGTTAACCCAACTTGTTTTTCAAGGCCTTCTAAATCTTCTTCTCTCAAAACTTTAGCACAATATTTTTGAAAAAGTCTCATATACAATAGCTGATCCTCAAAAATATTATACAATTTCTAACCGCATGTCACGTGCCCTAAAAAATAATGTACATAAAAAAATTTATATTACATTTTAAAATAAAATTCTTAAAAAGTAATTTTAATAATATAAATTATAATAATATTTTGATAAAATAATATTTTATTTAAACATTAAATTTAATTACTTTTAAATATAATATAGGTAATTTATATGGTATATATATATTATGTTTTGAAAAGTTTCTATTAAAATATAAATAATTTAAAAATTATTTTATAGTAAAAACAAAAGGCCATAGCCTACCGATTTGTAAGAAAAAAAAAATACAAGTGAAAACAGCCAAAGACTAAAATGTGTTGAATGGTCTGGGGTAACAATGTACAGTAACAGTTGTATGTATACATGTTCTATGTACAGTTTGAGTTTTACTTGTACGATTATTATATATACAATTCTTGTTATTGAATATTATAATTTTTTTTAATGAAAAGATGACTACTGTTGTTGAACTCTTTGATTGAAATATTTTAGTAATCAATCAGATCAATTTAGCAGGTACTCAAAACTACAATATCCTACTGTTGAACTCCTTGAAAATAGATTATTTCATCATCTTTGCTCCACAAAAATACATTATTTCTGACTATTGTAATTTCCTTGATGATGGTGATGCATTATTTTCAACCATAATCTCCCTCAGCAATAACTTATATCTGACGAGAAACACCATCGTTAATGATCCTCTAATCTAGTTTCCAAAACCTATTGTGACGGCTTAGTTCCTTATCTCCAACCACTCATAGCCGTCAAAAATATCGCATTTCTGACAGTTCGTCAAAAAAAGAATATTTCCCACGATACTATTTCCAATGAAGACCGACGACCTTTTCTCGTCGAAAATACGTATTTTCAACGACTTTTTGACATTTTCCGACCATATTTAGCGCTCGTGAAAGACCATATTTCTTTTAGTGTCTGTCAAATTTTTCACCAAATATTTGGATTTAATATTGAAATTTTCAATTAATATGTCATAGATAATGTAAAAAAAAAACTTAACATTTATGACGATCACTGCAAGAAAATTAGGCAATAGAGACTAGACTTTAGAGACAAAATAATGGTACAAATAAGAAGTCTACTTTATGGGTACATCTTACTAAATTAACTAAATATAAAATATAGCAAAATTATTAGTAATTACAAGAACATTTAGTTATTTTTAATTATGTTTAGTGACACTACTATATCAGATTCTTTTGCACAAAAAAACTCTAATAATTTTTTTAATATCTATTTGTTTATCATACAAAATAATTAGAGATTTTACTAAAATAAGTTAAAATTATTAATTAATAAAAATTATTATTATTATTGTAAAATGTTGATTATAAAAAATAAAATCAATAACGATATAATATACGTTTCCTATTTAATGATAAAGTAGTTGTAAAATGTAATTTCCTATCCGATAAAAGAAATATTTTAATAAAATATTATTTTAATAGTCATATTTAAATAGTATAAAAAATATATTTAATTAGATAGTATGGAAACATATCAATAGCTTATATATAAATAGTATGCAAAACATAACAGATATAAAGTTATAGCAATATGGTAAGATTAACCTTTACTATCATCCATGACAGGTCATGGTTTTGAACTACAAAAAATGCATGGAGTTTAGTGTAGTTCCAATTGGGCTAGGGTGATGTGGCATCTGTCAAGTCGATTTTGTGTCATTTTTTTTATCATTCAACTTTTTAGTAATTAAAGGTGGTCAAAATTACTAATATTTTCGACTGCTTTTTCCTATTAGAAAAGCGTATAAGACCATTTTTTTTTGCAGTGGCATGTTATGAATGCCTTGAGAAGATCCCTACAGGCCCAGAGCACAATGCGAAAATCCACTCTCCCACATGTACCGAATAAGATGTACTTCCCATAACTATTGCTGATAGATGCGGGAGAACCTGAATGCTGTGATGAGGCATGTTGAGGTGAAGATGTTAGCAAGTGTGAGCTTGCAATGAAGGATGAGATAAATTCACTTGTATCCAATCAGACTTGGGAGTTAGTCGAGTTGCTTGAAGGAAAAAAAGCCCTACAAAATTAATAGGTGTTTCCAATCAAGGAAGAGCATGATGGTTCCAAGAGATACAAAGCGAGACTAGTGGTTAAAGACTTTCAGGAAAAGGAAGGTATTGACTACACTGACATATTTTCTCCTGTTGTTAAACTAACTAAGATCCGATTAGTGTTGAGCATTGTCGCAGTGAAAGGGTTATATCTTGAGTAGTTGGATGTGAAGAATGCCTTTCTTCATAGTGATTTAGAGGAAGAGATATACATGCAGCAACCAGAGACGTTTACGGAACATGGTAGAGAAGAGATGGTTTGTAGGTTGACGAAGAGCTTGAAGTTTAATGGGTTCATGCAACGAAGTGGGTACTTCAGATGTAATGCTGACCACTGTTGTTAGTTCAAGAAGGTGAAGTCGAGTTTCATCATTCTGTTACTTTATGTTGATGACATGTTAGTGGCATGAACAGATTCGGAAGAGATCAACAACTTGAAAAAGAAACGCTCGAGTGAGTTAGAGATGAAAGACTTAGGTGCAACAAAGCATCACCCATGTTGAACCTCTGTAACACCTTACGAACGTACTCTGCTTGAGATAACTGTAAAGTACCCATCTGGACACTTGGCCAAGAATTCAGCGTTTCATTCCAGGACTAAGCATACAGACCTACGCTACCACTTCATTCAGTTGTTAATCAAAGATTGGGTGTTGAAGCTTGTGAAGATAGCATGAAGCAAGAATCCAGCTGACATGTTAACCAAGCCAGTCACGACGGAGAAACTGGAGCTATACGCAGCTTCAGTGGGTTTTCATGGTTGAAGACAGAAGTGATGAGAGCAACGTAACTATCCACGAGTCATCGAGGAAGGAAGCATAATGCCTATTTAAGTTTTAGTCTTCAAGTGGGAGATTGTTGGTAATTGTGAAGCCTGAAATCAGCCGAAGAAGTGAAGTCTTTAGGATACCGCGGCACAAACCGCTGTCAATTCCAGAGGTGTTACCATTGCTAAAGCACAGTACATACCGTGATGGATTCCTGAGGTTTCACCTGCGGCACACACATACTGTAGTTTTCTGAGCAGTGGAAAACAGAGGAAGACCGCGGTTCAGGCGTGGGATGCATACCGTAGCCCAAACTGCGGTGACGACTTAACTAGTACGGAACAGGAAATCTTGTGCGGGAAGAAAATGACTCATTTAGGGTTTTGGCTTGCTCTAATGCTCCCATATAAATACTATTATTTCCCATTGTGATGGGGTGTGTAGAAAATAGCAACTGAGGTTGAGAGCAACTTGTAGAGAGACTTAAAGAGACATATTGATATTTTAATCTAACTCTGATAGTGGATTGAGTGCAAGTGTTCTCTGTGGATGTAGGCAATTACTAAACCACGTAAAATCTTTTGTATCGTCTTCTTCTTTTCTTATTGTTTTCATAATATCTTCGCGTGTGATTGTGATTTGCATAACCTACGATTGCAGATTTTCCACAACAATTGGTTAGGGCTTAAAGGAATATTTAAAAAAAAATTATTATCTTAAGCATTTATCGAGGTTATTATTTTAGTAAATCGGCCCGAGTTAGGACCAGAAGATTTTATTATTTAAGCGAAGTTATTAATTTATTGAACATTCATTTATCGATGTTTTACTATAATGATATTCTTCTCTTAGTTGTCCCGAAGGCAATGGTTTTTCTCTTGTTTTGGGTTTTCCACGTAAAATCATATATCGTGTGATTGAATTTTTTCATCTTATTTTTCTATTAATAGACATTATTTATTTTGTGGTGAATATTAGTTAGTGTTTTCGGCATTACATTTGATTATTAAAATTTTCTTTTGAGTTTTACTCAACTATCGCTATTTTTTCCTGTATTCCGTATAATCAATAGGAATTTATCAAACTATTGTTCGATTCGCGTATGACTGTCTGTCTCGTACGATTCTGCCCACATCATAAACTTTATTATAATAAAATTGTGCCATGCATATATATGTTACCATTCTATTTGATCAATATACTTTAAATTATAGAATGTAAAGAATATTGTCCTTTGCAACAAAATCAACTATCAATAGTAATATTAGAGTAAACCAGTTTTTTCGGGTCACTTGCATTACAAACAAACACAATGCTGATAAAATACAAAGCTAGGTGTTTATACATGCAAAGGCTTTATTGATCTCACAACATAATTAACCACACCACACACTACTAAATTACTAGCTAGGTAATTTTCAGCTGGTTGACTACACTCACTCAAGACAAGATAGTTGACTAAATATTATACAATTAATTATGTGTCAGCCACAGCATCGATCACAGTCCTAGCTAGCTAGCTCTTACATGCACACATCCATTAATTAATTAACCTGATGAGGACTCAGATTTCTTGGTAGAACCATCGTTACCTTTAATTGTTTTGCTGTTGTCAAGCTGTTTCTCTGTCTTTGGTGATGATGCCAAATCCCTACTATTGATGTGCTGACCACTGCCCTGGCTCCCTGATGGTCGAGAAGGTTTTTTGCAGATTCTGGTGTGCGAGAAGCAGAACATAAGCATATATAATCAATTAGTATGCATGGTGTGATCAAATCCTACAAATAAACTGTCTAACTTTTCTTAATTTTGATAATAAAAATTGGTCTACTTTTCATGAGAAAAAATGACTTTTTGGCATTAAAGGCCAATGTTAACAGATTTTACAAAATCGTCATCGATCTAAAGCATACACGTTTTTTTTTTTTGTATATAATATATATGGCTAATTGGTTATATGGAGATAATTGAAAGCTGAAAAGGAAGATATAAATAAAGAGGGCTAATTTAGGTATTTGTTGAAGTCTGAATTTAGTTTTACACCAGACGACAACCAGGAGATGATTCCTGGTCAACACAAAGCAAACAGCAAAAATACTATATTAAAAGGGCGCCCACGTTTGTTTGCCGGCGTGCATGACTTCTCCAATCGCTAGACTCAAGAATTTGGTTTTAAGCATTGTTTGAGAAATCGGCCTAGGAGAAATCGGCCTATTAATCGGTTCAATACAGCCAGTCGGCAGCAAACTGAGGTGAAATGGCCAATATTGACCTTATTAGTTGGTGGCCTGATTAATCGGTCAATTAATTGGACAAAAATAAATGAAGATGATGAAGAGAGATAAGGAGAGAGATGAGGAGTAATAAATTTTCCAATTAATCGGCGATTAATCACCGATTAATCAGAGTAGGCGCTAGGCACCGGGTCTCCACCCGATTAACGTCTAGCGTGAACACTGGTTTTAAGTAGAAAAGAAGTTTATATGTGTTAATTGAATGAGAAGGTCTCGAGTGACTTATGATTACTGGAATGAAAAAAAATTAACTAGTTAAAACAAGGCGGTAGAATTCAACAGCATTCATCTACACGAAACTAAAAGAAGTTAAAACGTACGTACATGATCATATTTCCACTTCGTTGCTTGTATGGCTTGAAATTTGGAAGCTGGAGCATGGTTTTTGGCATCATGAAGCTACCCACCAGAAGAGCCATCTTTGGAAATATTTTGCTTCCTTAATTAAAAAGCTCTAATATAACTTATTATTTGTGAGTTCCAAGCGATCGCAGTACAATATGATATATATATATATATATATATATATATATATATATATATATAAAATTTCACTTGATTGTGTATTGATAAATTTTTATTATTGCGTTGCATATAAACTATTAGATTTAATTATTTTGACACAGTCTATATACACTTATCAGTTCTTATCCATAATCTATGACCTATATACAATGCATTGATGATATTTATATCGGTGTGCAGAAAAAGAATATATATATATATATATATATATATATATAAAGAAAAGAGGACTCACTCACAGTCGCTGATAATAATTCAAGTGGGATTGAAAGCTTGGGTTGGTAGGTCTCACAGTGTTAGTGGTATTGATTATCTTTTTCTGTTTTGCTTTTTAGCTTTTTCTTCTTATTGGACATGTTTAGGTAAAATATCTATCAGCTACCTGCATTATTTAACTTGTCTCTTATAGATGTATGTCCCAACTGAATTAATAATTCATGCATTTTATCTTTATCAATTGAAGGTGGCTAATGCATATTTTATGATGCTCCAATTTTATATGAGCACATGATTCATGGTTAACATTAGAGCTGGGCCGGAAAAAAACACACAAGCCGAACCAACTCAAACCAAACCAAATTTACATATTTGAAATTCGGTTTTTCCCATCTGGTTGGTTCGATTCGGTTCATAACATTAGGAACCAAACCTTTTTCATTTCGTTTCGGATTGAAAGATTCAAACCGAAATCTAAACGAAAACCAATTTGCTATTTTAAATAAAAAGCTGGGAAATTATAATGAGATTATTCTCTAATTTTAGGTGAAATGACGGATATAACGAATTGTTTTCAAAATTATAGTTTAATATAATTGACCTAACAATTGATGGTGAGAGTTAACTGTCGACCGGTCAAACACTACAAAATGTCCAAATCGCTCTTTTAACTGATGTTGGGACGCATGTCTGCTTGTTTAGTTTGCAGGGCTCTTTTTTGCCTTTTGTTTCGCCTGCTGGTTTGTTGCAGGGAATTGAAAATCGATAGATATACCGAAATATCCACTGAAATATCCGTATTTTGAAGTGACCGATATCGAAACAGGTAAATATCCAATATCCTGTAGAATATTCTACCGATTTCGAAATATCCGTAAAAATCTCCGATATTCCCGAAATTTCACGAATTTCACCCCGAAAGTCTATGGATATTTTGCATATAATTAAAATAATTTTTTTAATCCTAAACAATTAAATTATTGTTAAAATAATTTAGATTGAAAATTATTTTAGAAGAAACATTTACAAATTTATATAATCATGGATGGTTACTATCGCAAATGAGGGAGATTTGTAAAGAGGAGATAGTGCGGTCTGGTGCAACTCGATTTACGACCAATCATATTGCCCTTGATAGTCTTTTGAAAAAAAAAACTAATTTGAAACAATTATTTACCAGTGATGCATGAGCTGCAAGTCGATTGAGTCGAACAACAAATGGAAAAAGAATAGAATGGCGTATTTTAGATTTAGAGTTTTGGGATAATGTGGCTTCTGTAGTTAAAATATATAAGCCACTGTACTAGGTTCTGAGATTGGTTGATACAAAAGTTATACCCACTATGCCTATCGTGTATGAAATAACGCGTGTGATGAAAGATGCAGTAAAACAACAAAAAAGAAGTAAATGGGTTCTAAACATTATACAAGACCGGTAGGATAAAATGCTCAATCACCCACTACATGCTGTAGGTAAATTTTATTTTGAATTGTTTGTCATCCATAATTAAAATTTAGTATAGTATTTATACTAAAATTATTCTTCTTTTTTCTTCTAGCTTACTATTTGAGCTCGAAGTACCAATATAAAGATAATATTTGGGATAATTCAGATCTTCTGAAAGCCCTACATAATGTCTATGCGCAATTAGACACCGAAGCTGCAGGAATTGCTAATTTTGGAAATGAGGTAAAAAGTTACAATTTGCAAGCAATTTTCTACTTCCAATATTATAAATTCTTTGCATGGGAGTATTGTGTCATATTAATATATATTATATACATATTGATCTCATGGATGTAGCTCATATACTTTAAGGATGGAAGAAAAAGTTTTGGTGAACGAGCAGCCATTGCAGCTAGAAGCAAAATGCAACCGGGTATATAACTTTTATTATAAAATTTTTCATAATAATAATAAATAATAATATCATTGAAATAATGCTCATACTTATAATACTTAATGATTTTTATTATAGCTGATTGGTGGGTAATGTATGAAAAATGTGCTCCATCATTGCGTGCAATAGCAGTTCGCATACTGTCACAAACATCATCATCTTTTGCATGTGAAAGAAATTGGTTCACATTTGCTTTAATCCACACAAAACAAAGGAACCGTCTTGCCTATTCTAAGCTTGAACAACTTGTTTACTGTTATTATAATATGAAGTTGAAACTTAAGATAAAGTAAATGAAACTGATTTTATGGATCTACTTCAAGTAGCTGCTGAAGCAGGAGACGATAATGAGAATCCTATTTTTGACTGGGTTAGACCTACCTCCTTAGATGATGATGATGGAAATCCTGATCCACATATTGCTTCTCACGCTCGAGACACGGGAATAAATGTTGAACAAGTGATTAGAGAAGAAGTTGGAGTAGATCGTAGAGTTATTGTTTCTAGCTCTTCCGATGACCAACATACATTTGATGGAAATAGTGGAGGAAAAGACGATGGAGATGATGGGGATGGTGGGGATGAGGCAAGAGATTGAGATTCTGGTGCAGGAGGTTGAAATGCTGGTGCAACAAGTTGGGATGTTCGTGCCGGAGGTTGAGATGATGGTGCAACAAGTTGGAATGCTAGTGCAGCAGGTTGGGATGCTCATACAGGTAATTTTGATCAAAATGGTGGTAGATAACATGGAGCAACAAGTCAAATTGATGAAGATTATTTGACTATGGCTCTCTCTCCAATGAGTATAGACACAGAAAATAGTTCTTTGGGTGATTCGTAGATAAGGTCAGGCTCTCATGTACCATATTATGGTAGTTATGGTGGTTGCAATATATTTGATTATCCTTATCCACAAATGCCATATGCAATACCTATGCATGCAGATCAACAATATCCACCAAGTTGGGTATATCCAAACTATCAAATTCATGGATCAGTTAGAAGAGATCAAACAACATACAACATACATGTGTCATATTAATAACTACCTTGAAAACTATGCAAACACGTTTTCCTAGGAAAATTATTGTTCGAATCAAGATAGAAATGTAACTTATGTATTTGAACCAGCAAGTAATTCTTTTTGGTTTTAAATTTCAGACATGCAATGTATTATTATGTATGAATTATGATTTATGATAGAATCTTGGAAGTATAGAACTATATATATATATATATATATATATATATTTTAATGATAATTTTGTTTATTAAATATTTAATCTTTTTATATTGTATTTAATATTGTAAAAGTGAAACAAATTATTATTCTATTAAATACTCAATTTTAAAAGTTAAATACAGACAAACTCTATCTATGTTATACTTTATAATAAACTCATAACTATGCTAATTTATCGTTTAAATATGATTCATTTATTGTATAATTACTTGTTTAAACTTGTCCTAAAATTTAACAAAAAAATTCTAACTTTAGATCTAAATATCCATCATTTTTTTAATTTTTGACAGAATATCCACCGATATCGATAATATTCTCGATATATCCATAAAATTAGAAGTCCGATATCGATACCGATACCGATATTTTATTCCTTGGTTTGTTGCTAGTTTTCTTCCCGACTTTGGGTTTGTTTGCCTATTTTTCTTCGCTTTGCCTTTTGTGGCTCTTTGAACAAAATCTGTGTCGTTCAAATTTTATTTTTTGGGTAACGTCAAACACACATTCAAGTACACGATAAGAAACCAAACTATATGTTTAAATTCTTTTAGTGGTGTTATTGGCACACCTCTACTGATCTATTTATGCCTCACCTTTTAATTATGTAGTATTATTTTTTTCCTTTATCAAGATTACTTTAAGGGGTATACAATTTAAGGAAACAAAATCTTCTACAAAATAAATTTAATAAACCACCACATTAATTTTTCAAAAAAAAAAAAACTACATTCATGTAATCTGTTTCTTGAAATTTTTTTTTCATGAACTCTTAAACCCTAAAATTTGCTTCTTACACACATACAAAATATTATGGAAAAGTCTGAAGATGATATCAAGTATATGAGATAATTGTCTGCGAAAGATATCAAACATCTGAAAGAATTGTCTGAGAATGACATGAAACATCTGCAAGAATTGTGTGAGAATGATATCAAGCATATGGAAACAATTTCTTCTCTAGAAGTAAGTTTGAAGTTTACTTCTTTTTTATAATGATATCAAGTTGTCGTTGTGTTGAACAACTTTGTTCTTTTTTTTTTATCTTTTTTATCATGAAATAAGAAGGAAAAAAACTCAAAAAAAGGAGAAAAATAAATCGTTCATTGGAAGTGAGAGAGAGACGTATGCAGAGATCAGAGATGAGGTGTATTAAATTTGAAAAATAAGTAAAAATTGTAGTTTTGGAAATAAATCAAAAAAATTAATTTAAACATTAATTGTTTTTAATTAAATCAAAACTTTTAAAAAGTTGGGCATAAATAGACTGATAGGGGTGTGCCAATAACACCACTCAAATTCTTTTTGTTTTTTTTAAATGGATATTATCATTTGGGTCCCTATGTTTTTTTGAATTATCTGTTATTTACTCAGTTATTCATTTTTCACTGAATTTGTCCCTATGTTTTTAAAAATCACTTAATTTCGTCCTTCTATGAGTCAACCATTAGTCAAATTAAATGGTTCTAAGGGTATTTTTATCTTTAAACATTGATATGCCACGTGTGAACACGTAAATAAATAGATATATAATAATAATAATAATAATAATAATAATAATAATTAAATTTAATTAAATTTAAATGTGGAGATCCATATTGGATCTCCACCGTCCATCTTATTCAAATGGTCTATGGAGATGGACGGTGGAGATCCAGATTGGATCTTCAACTAATCAAAAAAATTAAAAAAAATAAACAAAAAAATAATTAAATTAATTTTTTTTTGATTAGGTGGAGATCCAGGGTCCATCTCATGTGATGGACAGTGGAGATCCATTGGGATCTCCACATAATAATAATAATAATAACTTAATCTTTTTCATTTTCTATACCAAACCCACTGGCGTCCAGATCCAAACCCAACCACCCCTACCGTCAACCACCACCACTCAAACACCAAACCCCATCTCTCTCTCTTTCTCAAAACCTAAAACCAAAAACCAAAATCATTCAAAAATCCATCTCTCTCACTCTCTATCTTACTCGATCTCTCTCTAAATCCACCTCTCTCTCTCTGACCTCCATGAAAACCCAGAAGAAACTACTCGAATCCATCTCCCGTTGACCGCCGCGAAACTAGCAAACCCTAGCTGCCCTCCCATCACCTAATCGAACCCCACAAACCCTACCATTTTTTTGTTTTGTTAGATCTTTACCTTTCTATTGGTTTTTTGCTCGAAATTGTGATTTGGGTATGTCTTAGTTTCTTGAATTATATGATAGTTCATGTAGATCTTCTTCTTTTTATTGGGTTTTTTTCAAAATGGTGATCATATGGGTCTGCTTTGTTTCCTTGATTTAGTGTTATGAGTTTAGTTTGTAGGACGAGATTGGAGTTGGGATTTGAAATTGTGGCTTTATGTTTGGATGATTTTGGCTAGGGAGGTTTCTATGTTTGATGAAGCTGGGTTGGCCGGCGGCGGCCGAGCTGGGTTTGTTGGCAATCAGTTTGAGTCGGTGGTGGGTTTGAGTGGCAAGTTAGGGGGTGAGTTTCAGCGATGGATTAGGGCAGTGGCGGGTTTGGGTGGCAATGATTTGAGTGGCTAGGGTTTGGTAATGTTGAAATGGGAGATGATGTTGTTAAAGTTTAATTTTTTATTTTTTTATATATAATTAAGATTTGGTGGGATCCCAGATTTGATCTCCACCAAATCTTAATTTCGATGATTAGATGACAATTTTTTTTTTCATATTTCTTTCACTTTTTAAAATTAATGTATAATTATAAATAAACTAAGAAAATAAAAGTTTTCTTTTTATTTTATTTTGATTTCAAAGTAAAGAGTAAAAGTGGCATTTAGCATTTTCTATGACGGTTGACCGTCAAAATTCTTGTCAGAGGGATCAAATTGAGTGGTTTTGGAAAACATAGGGACCAATTCAGTAAAAAATGAATAAGTGAGTAAAAAATCGATAATTCAAAAACACATAGGGAACCAAATGATAATATCCCCATCCCCCCCTCCACACACACACACACACACACACACACACACAAAGATTAAATTAAATCAAGTCGGTGTAATTATCCTGATTTGTTTAATCATAATTATCAAATTCATTTTCGTCCTTCTAGTTTGACCTAATAGCCAAACTGGTCCTCAGATTTTTAGAATTGTCTCATTTAGTCCTTACGTTACGATTTTCGTTGAAAAGGTAAAATATGACAGGTACAGTGGGTCAAATGACCCTGCTGCCCCTGATTTTTGTTTTAAACAAGAGAGATGAATTAGTTCATTTCCAAAAACCACAACATCAGCCACCGCCTTCAAGCCACCACCACCAAATGCACCAAACCACCACCACACCAGATCCACCAAATCTTTAGACTCTAAATCATCAACATCAAAATTTCAAAAAAATAAAAAATAAAAAAATCTACGAAATGAATTACATTCTATTCTAATTTCTACTTTCTCTCAATTCTCTATTTATCTCTCTTCCTTCAATCTGTACTTGAGCTTCTCTTCTTCCAATTTCAAGAAGCAACACTGTTATAGAAAAACATACCCATTAAAATCCATTTAATCACTTATAGCAGAGAACCCAGGAAACCACATCATTACACAACATAACCAAAATAAAAAACAAATCGAAAAACCGAAAAACAAATGAAAAACCCAATTCCACCACCAAACAACCACCATCAACGTCATCCCCAAACAACCATCATCATCACCAACAAACACCCTGCCAACACCAAACCCTCAAGATAATCAGAAATGACATACCCAGAACACAACACGACACATACCTAGAACACAACACAACCACCCATTCACCAAACACCACTGATTCATCACACACAACACATCCACCCAAACCAACCCAGACAACCCAAAATAAAAAAATATTTTAAATAAATCGACCTGCACCAGAAACCTTATCTGCACTCTATATCACCAAAAAAAAATGATTTTTGGTTTTGGTTATGGCTAGATTGCGAGGAGATAGAGAGTTTGGATTTTGTTCATAGTGGTTCGATTTTGGTGGTGGGAGGTGTTTCTGGGTTCCATTTTGGTGGTGGGAAGGGTTTCCGAGTTCAATTTTGGTGGTGGTTGTGTTCGAATGGGCGACGAAGCTTGGTTCGGCTGGGAGATAGACATAGGAGCTGGGTTCAGCAAAGGGTTGGTGAAGAAGATGAAGTTCGAAAGAAGAAGAAGATGGTGAGGTGTGAACTGGCTAGGGTTTGGTGTAAATCTATTGTTTTTTTTATTTTAATTTTGTTTTAATATTAGTTTATTTAGTAAATCTATTTTTAAATGTTTTTTTATTTTTCAATTATTAATATACCATTAATTATGTAAGTTACCCTTTTACCCTCGTAACAATGACATAATCTTTGAAAACACTAACGAAATTGGATGGTAGGAACAAAAATACAGATTTTTGGTAACTAGAGAGACCTATCACCATAATACTGAAAACTAGGGGACCAGTTTGGCTATTAAATCAAACCAGAGGGAAGAAAATGAATTTTACCCTAAGTATCATATATCATTGTCTTGTATGTGGACAATTATATTCAATTGCTTTGACTCAGTGTACATGCACTTGTTAATCCTTATCCATAATCTATGACCCACATACAAATGACCGATGTATTTATATCGGTATACATAGGAGAAAAGTAATGTATATATATATATATATATCAATCATGTGAAGTCATTATCCTATTTAACTTTCGAAATGCATGCTTGTGGGTATATTTCTATAACAATCGTGTGTAAAAAAGACCACATTAAACGAAGAGCCAAAAAAAAAAAGGAACGAAAAAGGAAAGCGCTGAAGAAGACTCTGGGAGCCGACTTGGACCATTTTGTTGATCAAAAGAAAGATTTTAACCATTTTCTTGGAATTTGATCTTGGCCCGTCTCTCTTTCGACTAACTCTGTGTAGGTGCAGTAGAGGACCCATATATTGATATGCGATAGAGCCATTTAAAAAAATATTAACAATAACTACAATTGTGTCTAATGCGATTATTTTTCTTTACAATAAAATGATCCCAATAAATTTATGGAAAACAAAACCAATTTGATGAAAATATATATTTTATTTTTTATAAAGTTTTCTTAATAGCCTTTATCTATAATCAATTTGATTGAAAATGGTTTTCTGAATGTGTGTGTGAATGAGTTGTCATTGATCTACTAACTCCAATTTATTTAGGTTTCGAAACTATTTCTATTTGTCCATTAAAGAAAACTGATTATAAACCTAAGACATGCCATACAAATTCTAAAAAGTCAAATATAATATATATTGATGATCCGGTTATTGAAATTGTATATCTTCGATAAAACAAAATAACTCAATATGATATTAATTCATATTTGTGATTCCTTGAGTTTGACGCAAAGAATTTGGATTATTATTTCAAAAAACCGATTATTATTTCAAAAACAATTTAGAATACAGACATACAATTTTGATTAAAAAAAGTTAGAATTTGGGATTTTAGGATTCATTGATTAAGTCATCAATAATAAAAGTTTAATAAGAATAATGCTATTCTAATAAAAGGAAAAAAGTTAACGTGCATTGCAAATTTGGTGACAAATAAAATAGAAAGAAAAACAAAATCTGATAATACTAGAGGAAGAGCAAACAAAAACATATGTTTACTTATATAAATAAATATAATATAATATATATATTTTGATTATTATATAAATATAATATAATATATATTGATTATTATATAAATATAATATTGTTTTAATTTTTTGAAAAACTTTCAGGTGGGGTTCCCCACCTAGACTTGTCACAGGTTCCGGTTTCGGTCCGGCGGTTTCAGTTTTTTTTTTAAAATCTTATTTCATAAAAACATTAGTCATGTAAAATTATAATTTATAAATGCATTTTATTGGGTCACCCGCAAAATAAAATAAAATAAATAAATGACAAATTAAAAATTTAAATTAAAATAAAACTAAAAAAAATATAAAATTGGCCTTGCACTTACTTTTTACCACAATTAAGTTGCCTATGTATCCCCTTAAGGTTTAGAGGAATCAAATGCCACGTAGTTCTCTTACATTTTATTGCAGGTTTGGTGATGGCGTGGACTAATCGTAGCCATGATCATCCGTTCGACTTTCAGCTGGTTGGTCATTTTTGTAGAAATCATAGGGTTCCTCTTGATCGATTTTTTGTTGTCTATTTTGTGCCTTTGTCCAATCATCAACACAAGCTTGTATCTGAAGTGATTTCAGACTCATAAGCGAACGTCTTGGGTTCAGAATATTACCACCGGCGCTGAACTGTTGTTCCACCGCCACCGTAAAAACTGGTGTTGAAAGAATTTGTTTGGCTATCATAGCTAGGATTGGAAAATACCTTTCATGCTCATTCCACCAGTGTAGGATATCAAAATTTTTAACTCCAGTGTCTTCTATAAACTCAAAAGAGGTACTTAGAAAAGATTCAAGCTCAGAATACGTGGTGCAGCTTGATGATGAAGAACCTCGTAATTTTTTGGTTTTTTTGGATAACAGATTATACCCTAAACTCATAAATCCGTAGGATGATAATGAATGAGATACATTTTGAGTTTGTGGAACATCTATGTTCAGTGATGGATCATACACTCTAAGATATTCATCATATAATTCATACAATAATGTCTTAACCCTAGCACAACACATATCAACATCATAATCCATATTTGAACCTTATTCATAATAAGGATATAGATAATCAGACAAATTTTCTAATCTACAATGTGGATTAAAACACATGGTAATCAAATAAGTATTTGGAAACTCCTTATAATATTCTAACCATTTATCCTTCATAGCAGTAATGGACTCCAGTAATTGTGAGTCGGATTCACAATGAGCAAATGTACCAGCAATATTAAGACTCCCAATAATAAATAAATTAGTTGTAGGACAATAAACACCAGATAAATTGTTAGTAGCATTATTAAAGACTTTTAACAAACCAAAAACATTGTTACAAACATCCCAATGACTTTGATAAATATTAGTGTGACTAACATGATATTGAATTAAAGTAACTAATAAATTCTATATTCATAACTTTTAACAAGCAATTTATAAGTAGAATTCAAACGTGTTGGAACATCACGAGGAAATCTAATGACACGCCTACCATTTTGTTTACAATATGTTGCTCATGCTTTCATTACAAAAGGATGTTTCCATAAAAAATAAAGGGCATCTTTAATATGTTGAATAAACTGTTCAAGAGTTTTTAATCATTTTTGAACACATAACTTTAAAACATGGCATGCACATCTTTGATGAATGATTTTACCACCAAGATAAGGTTTGCATAATTCAATTAAAGTAGGAATAGAAGCGGTATTGTTAGAAGCATTATCAAAACCAATTGCAAAAATTTTGTTATCAATTTTATACTCTGTAAAAATAATTCTAAGTTGTCTAAAAATATTAGTAGCAGTGTGTTTATCATTAAAAACTATAAATGCAAGAATTCTTTTTGGATAGTCCATGCATTATCCATATAATTACAAGTGACATCCAAGTATGAATGCATTTGTCAATGGTCACTCCATATGTTGGCACCTACAGAAACACGACCATTATATTTTTCAAAATATTTTCTAACATTTTCTTTTCTTTTTCATAAATGTTTTCAAGTGTTTCTGTGGACGTGGCTCTAGGAACACGACATGCAGTAGGATTTAATGTTCGTTGACAATAATTAATATAACCAACCTTTTAATAAAAACTAAATGATAAGTGTTCTACTGCAATCATTCTAGCTAATTCTTCTCTATTTTTTATATCACTATATTTAAATAATAGTTGGTTACGGGTAGTGTACTTGAAATTTTGAGCTTGTGAACACGATCTGGCCTGTGCGTCTGGATGTGCGTTCGTTATATGCTTCCGATATGTGCCATATCCTCCAAATTTGTGCCACTTAAATAATTTTTTGCAGTAATTGCAAATCAATACAATGCTTCCATCTTCTTGCATAATTTTCTTCATATGGAGTACGAAGATATCAGATTTGACATGCTTCTGTAACTTTTTTTCCGTATGTGGATCAAATTCAAAATCTGGAGGGGAATCAGACCCATCAGGGCCAAGATCAGACATATTTTCTGATTGGCTTGTCAAATGGGGGTGGCATCGGGATCGGGATCGGGTTCAGAAATTCTTAGAGAGGGATGAGAATGAGATTGAGGAAAGTTTAGGCCTAGGTCTTTAGCATATACTTGTTTTGCAGATACTAGTGATAGGCGTGGTCGTCATGACCGAGATTATCCGTCATACATCCCTTACCTTTCATCGGAATGGAACGCCTATGACCGTCACCACTTCCACTTGCTATTTTAAAAATTGAATTGTAAAATTCCTTGAACAAAAAATATTAAAAAATTGATGGAAATAAATTTGGAAGAAAATTAGAAACTTAGTAATTAGTAATTGTAAATAAAATAAATTGGAAATAAATAAGATAAATTGGAATTTGGAAACTTAGTAATTGCAAATAAAATAAATTGTAAATAAATGAAATTGGAAACTTAGTAATTGACTAATTGCAAATTTAATAAATTGGAAATAAGATAAATTGCAAATAAAATAAATTAGAAACTTAGTAATTGTAAATAAAATAAATTAGAAACTTACTAACTTAGTAATTGCAAATAAAATAAATTGGAAACATGGAGAGGAGAGTGGAGTGTGGAGTGTGGAGAGTTGGAGAATTGAAAATTGAGAGAGAAATGAGAATTAGAGACAATTGAGGAAATTGGAGTGGGGAAAAATGAATGGAGGGGGTGGTATTTATAAAAATGAAAAAGGAAAAAAAAAAAGGGAACCGTTGGGCCCTCCAACGGTTCAATATGTTTTTTTTTAATTTTTTTTTAAAAAAATAATAACATTGGAACGGCCCGGTTCAAACCGGAACCGAACCGCCGGTTCGAACCGAGTGGTTCCTGAACAAAAAGAATCGGAATCGTCCGGTGCCGGTTCCGGGTCCGGTTTTTTCACCGGCGGTTTCAGTTGTTCAAACCGGCGCTATGTCTATCCCCACATAGTCTTTAAGTAGGTCCACCACCGTATAAGTGAGTTAAATAACCTCATTATGATTTTTTTTTGAAGCTCACCTCGTTATCATTTATCACAGGCGAGATTAGTCGATACCTTGGCGATGGCTGTTTACATCTTCTTGAAACGAAGGCAGCAGTCTCCAGATCTCCTATATTTTTCTAATATAAAATGAGGGGCAGGTAAAGGGTATCCAGGGCCCCGGATGCCCTTTATTTTTCTAACATATTTTTTCTTCCATATTGAGATGCAAAAAATTGATTAAGTTTTTGAATTCCAATTTTTGTAACATATTTTCTTTTCAAAAGATAATATAACCGATCCATTTAACCTTTCTTATAACTATCTTAGTGAAAATGATATATGGATGAAATTGCCTACCGTTGAAAAGATCATTCAAGGGGGTTAAGAATATGTCCACCAATTTTGAGATATCGTGTTTTAATGATAGTTATGTTTTATCAACTTATGCATTGCAAGCAGTATAGTAAGCTTAAATCATTACTTGCTAAAGAAAAAGTGATGTATTCATTATAAAAAATTAAGGATGATGTAGAGTTCGGTTTAACTACAAAGAAAAAATAAACGACTTTAGATATATGTTTTGAGATTAGATGAGTTGAGAAAATACAAGTTGTCAAGTAAAAAGTCCATTAATATATATTATGAATTTGTATGTGCTATTTCTTTTATGTAACTAATCATTATTAATTTATATATTGGTTGGGGTTTAAAGGATCTTTTTTTTTAAAAATTATTATCTTAAGCATTCAACAAGGTTATTATTTTAGTACACCGGCGCAAGATTTTATTATTTAAGCGAGGTTATTAATTTATTGAACATTCATTTATCAAGGTTTCACTTTAGTGATATTTTTCTCTTAATTGTCCTGACGGCCATGGTTTTTGTTTTGGGTTTTCCATGTAAAATGTTGTATTGTGTGATTAATTTTTTCATCTTATTTTTCTGCTAATAGATGAAAAACTAAAACAAAGAATAAAAGCTAACAGTGTAAAAAATGAGTGAGCTTGAAGATGAGCTCTAACGGAGAAGATGAGAGAGAGAGAGAGAGAGAGAGATTCTGTATTTTAGTTTCAGATCTTTTGTTAAATGAATCTCACACCAAACATGTGTTTATACATAGTAAGGGATTCTGTTAGATATTAAATCTGATGTGGCACATCAGATGGCTCTCAAGAATTTTGGTAATAAGGTTAGTTAGAAATGGTGCCAAACCTTTCTTGTAATGGTTCTAAAACTTCAGTTAACAGATTGATGGTGAAGGTGCTCTGGTGAGATTGGATCACTGTTACTAATGTGCATTAGCTTAATCTGCAACCCATGATCATTTCTGATATTCTCTAACACCCCCCTCAAACTAAACTTGGACGCCAAGACTAGTTTGTCTTTCAATAAATTGAACCTGCTGATCCTAAGAGGCTTGGTGAGGACATCCACAATCTGATCTTTAGTTGGAATGTATCGAACGACCAACTCCCGCTTCTCAATCAAATCATGAAGAAAATGAATATCCAGCTCAATGTGTTTCGTTCTTGAGTGAAACACTAGATTCTTAGCTAAAGAGCCTGCGCATGTATTATCACACCACAATACAGGTGTGGAAGAAGCTGATCCTAAGAGGCTTGGTGAGGACATCCACAATCTGATCTTTAGTTGGAATGTATCGAACGACCAACTCCTGCTTCTCAATCAAATCACGAAGAAAATGAATATCCAGCTCAATGTGTTTCGTTCTTGAGTGAACCACTAGATTCTTAGCTAAGGAGCCTGCACATGTATTATCACACCACAATACAGGTGTGGAAGAAGCTGATATGCCAATTTCTGACAGTAAAACCTTTAATCACACAACCTCTAAAGCAGCCTGAGCAAAGGACCTGATATTCAGCCTCACAACTTGATCAGGCAACAACCTTTTGCTTCGGTGAACTCCACGAAACTAGATAGCCACCAAGAAATGTACACCATCCACTTGTGGACTTCATATCATCTAAATTGCTTGGCCCAGTCAGCATCCGAAAAACCTTCAAGCACCAGGTCTTTTGATGATGAGCACGACCTAAAGATCAGACCTGTAGAAATCAAACCTTTGATGTATCTTACGATTCGTTTGTAAGCTTGCAAGTGTACAGTAGTGGGAGAAGCCAAGTATTGACTCAATTTATTTACAGCATGGGAGAGATCAGGTCTGGTTAGAGCCAGGTACTGTAAAACACCCACAATGCTTCTATATAATGTTGGATCAGAAAATGGCTCATCATCAGCCTAAGTTAGCTTAGTACCAGTGCTCATCAGAGTTAGGCAAGCAGTACAATCAGTCATTTTCATTTTAGCTAACGAATCAGAAACATACTTGCTCTGTGTGAGACACATCCCTTGATCAGTTCTTGTAGCTTAAAAACCCAAAAAATAATTCAACTCACCCAAGTCTTTCAAGGAAAAGTATTTGTTGAGATCTTGAACCACTTTAGAGAGAAGTTGGCAATTATTTCATGTCAATAGAATGTCATCGACATACACCTAGCAGCAGAATCAAAACACTATCCTTCTTGAATACAAACAACGAGGTATTAGCATTGGAGATTTTTGAAACCCCATGATTCCAATGCTGCCTTCAGCTCTCATACCAGGCTCTCGGAGCTTGTTTCAAGCCATAGAGGAACTTGATAAATCTACGAACATGACCTGAGTGTTTATGATCCACATAACCTTCAAGTTGCTTCCAAATAGACTAGCTCTTTCAACTCCCCATTGAGAAAAGCATTGTTAATGTCCAACTGTTTTATGTCCTAATTATGCAACACATCAAAAGAAAGTACAACACGAATCGTAGATGACTTAACCGCTATAATGAAAGTTTCCAAATAATCAACCCCAACAGTTTGATGGAAGCCCTTGGCAATAAGACGTGCCTTGTAACATTGAACTGACCCATCTTGATTTCTTTTCACTCGAAAAACCCACTTGTTACCAACAATGTTCAAGTCAGGCTGTATAGGCACCAGTTCCCAAGTCTTATTCCTCAACAAGGCAGTAAATTCATCATACATGGCTAACTTCCAACATGGATTAGACAAGGCATCAACTACCTTGGTAGGTTCTCTAGAGTGATCAGCCGAGGCAAGTATAATAAGATCTCTAGGCTTTAGAGAGACAGTCTTGGAACGAGTGATCATATTGTGTTTGGAGAGAGTAGGAACATGACTTGGGCTATTATGTACAGCTGAATGAGATAACTCTATAGAAAAAGGGATAACAAGAAGTGATGCTAGAGAATGCTGTTGCAACGAACTAGAATTTTGATTCTTACTTTAATATTTTGATAGTTCCCTGGCACTAGACAAAGCATCAATAGGTAAGCTAGACTCTTTAGACACACTAGGACTAGATTGACATTGTGATACTAAGAATAAAACTTTGTAAGGGAACTCATACTCGTTAAACGTTACAGGCCTAGAGATATAAAGTCTACCACGAGGATGTAAGCATTTGAAGCCTTTATAACTATCACTATAGCCAAGAAAAAGCCGTTTCGATGTATGAAATTCAAAGTTATGTCGATTGTAGGGTCGTAAGAAAGGGAAGCATGCATAGCCAAATACTTTTAGGAATTTGTAATCAGGAGCAGTCTTGAAAAGAATTTGAAATGGAGACACATGATTTAGTGTAGGAGTTGGAAGTCTATTGATGATATAGACTACTGTGTGGAAAGCCTCCCATCAGAAAGATAAGGGCAACTGAGCTTGTGCAAGCAACGTGAGACCTACTTTAACTATATGTCTATGATTACGCTCCGATGAACCATTTTAAGGGCAAGTGTGAGGACAAGGGTGCCTAAAATGAATGCCAAGTTGACATAGATAATGAGATAAAGGTCTATACTCTCCTCCCCAGTCACTCTGAACACATTTGATCTTCCTATCAAAAACAAGTTCAACACTTCTTTGAAATTTGATAAACACATCCTTTACTTGAGACTTAGACTCTAGTGGATAAATCCAAGTAAATTCTGAAAAAGCATCAATGAAATGAACATAGTATTTGTACCCTTGTTATAAGACATGAGGATAGGGTCCCCACACATCAGTGAAAATTAGCTCAAAAGGAGCACTGTACACTGTGTTTGAGATATGAAAAGGAAGCCGATGAAGTTTTCCATGTTGATAAGCATCACAAAAATCTAAGGAATTTGGAGCAGTACAAGGTAAATTCAGTTTTCTTAAAACTTGTTTCAAAATTAGAAATGAAGGGTGTCCAAGTTTTGTGTGCCAATGAAACAACTTAGATTTTTTATTATTTGAATGGAAAGTGTTACAAGGTATTATTTTGCTGACATTGTAACAAGAGACACCTGACTTTATACACAAAGGACTCTTAAGCGTGGACTCACTAGCAGAACATGTTGCTACACAAGTTTTAGCACAATATCCATTGGATATACTACAACATGACTCATTACAGACACACATTGATGACAAACACATAGTGCAGACATGATCAATTTTGGCAGCAAACAAAGCTTGCACTTGTGCAGCTGAAGACTTGTCTCTTAAGCTTGGACTCACTAGCAGAACATGTTGCTACACAAGTTTTAGCACAATATCCATTGGATATACTACAACATGACTCATTACAGACACACATTGATGACAAACACATAGTGCATACATGATCAATTTTGGCAGCAAACAAAGCTTGCACTTGTGCAGCTGAAGACTTGTCCCTAAGAGTTGAAAGGTTCAGCTGATAGAAGCCATTTTTCAAGTCCTCTTGCAGCAGAACCTTCATCGATTTCTTGTCCTTAATCAAGTGAGAATCAGAATTAAATTCAACTATAACATCATTATCTCTAGTGAATTGTGAAATGCTTGAAAGTTTTTGGTGATTATTGGAACATGCATAATATTGTTCAAAAACAAAGGATATGTAGGTAATGTATGTGAGGGAATCACAGATGAACCAATATGAGAAATATTGAGTTTTGAACCATTACCTACTGTAAGCTTCTCCAAACCTTGATAATCTGTGTTTTGTGAGAGATTCTGCACATCAGAAGTGATGTGTTTCATGGCTTCGCTATCTACGTACCTAGAGGGATCTGAAACTATGCTAGGAGATGGAATGAATGCATTAGTATTGGAGAAGTTGGTGTTGTACCTTTGCATCTGCATCTGGTTAGGATAAAACCCAGTGTTATGACCTGCAGTGTTATTGTGACCAGTAGTGTTATTGTGACCAGTAGTGTTGTATTGACTCACATGTGCTTGAAAACCTAAGCTATTCCCTTGACCATTGCCTTGTTGGCCTTCTGAAGATTACATATTTTGCATACTCAAGCCTTGAAAAACCTGATCAAACCGCTTGTAGCAAGATGATACAAAGTGTCCAGGTTTTCCACATAACTGGCATATAAACTTTAACCAGGCTCGCCTCCATTCCTACACTTGCCTTTGCTTCTATAGCCACCTCCTCTGTTGTTATTACCTCTGAAATTTCCATTAAATGCATACTGAGCAGAGACATTACTCATGTCAAGAGAGATAACAGTATTATGCTTGGCGAATCTACTCTCATAGCTCATCAATTGGTACTGAACTTCTTAAAGGCTAATCTCACTTTGTCAACCAGTCACATTAACCACTACAACATCGTATTCAGTACCTAGACCTCCCAAGATCAATGATATCAGCTCAGCCTCAGTGAGTGGTTGACCAGCTGCAGCCAAGTTTTCACTAAGAGACTTAATTTTTAACACAAAATCGCTCACAGACAAATTTCCTTTCTTAGTATTATGTATTTCATCCTTCAATTGTAAAACTCTAGCCTTTGACAGTTGAGCAAAAAGACGTTCAAGAGTTTTCCATACTTCGTGAGATGTAACACAATGAGTTACATAACCAAAAACGTTATCACTTAGAGTTGAGAGAATCCAACACACAAACAACTGATCAGCTTTTTTCCTGTTGATGAAATCGTCATTTTCGATTTTTTCTATATCATCCGATTGACTTGATTTAACAAACTTCGGTGGACAAGTACCAGTTCTTAGAATGAAACTCTCTAGATTGAAAGCTCTAATCGCAGGCAAAACTTTTGATTTCTAAAAAAAATAATTGTTTCGATCAAGCTTTATTGGAAGCTTAAAATTCAGATTTGAAGAGAGTGAAGAAACCTGTGATTTTAGCTTCTTTGACTTGGATCAACTGCTCTTATTGGTTGAATTAGAACCACCTTCGGAATCTGAGCTTGAAGACGCCATGACTATTAGTCTTGTGGTTCTGATACCATTAAAAACTAAAACAAAGAATAAAAGCTAATAGAGGAAAAACAGAGTGAGCTTAAAGATGAGCTCTAATGGAGAAAATGAGAGAGATATTCTGTATTTTAGTTTCAGATATTTTGTTAAATGAATCTCACACCAAACGTATGTTTATATACATTAAGGGATTCTGATAGATATTAAATCTGATGTGGCACATCAAATGGTTCTCAACAATTCTGCTAATAAGGTTAGTTAGAAATGGCGCCAAACCTTTCTTGTAATGGCGCAAAAACTTCCTTTAACAAATTGATGGTGGCGTGCTCTGGTGAGATTGGCTCACTGTTCTAATGTGCATCAGGTCAATTTGCAACACAAAATCATTTCTGATATGCTCTTACAATAGACATTATTTGTTTTGCGGTAAATATTAGATAGTGTTTATGCATTACGTTTCCTAACATATAGCTTTAAGTATCAAATCTTATGTTTCAGCTCTCCAACAAATGAAGCAACTACTATTTTTTCACAAGCCAAAGTTTTAATAAAATTTTGACACTTGAAAACCGTATAGATATTGCAATAGATGAAGGCAACGTGCATTGTACGTTGTCATATGATATGGAAAGATAAATAAAAAACATAATCGATCAACCCATATCTGCCTGGCAACGTGCATTGTACATTGTCATATGTTATGGAAAAAGGATAAATAAAAAACATAATTGATTTTACCATTTTGCTGTAAGTTTAATTTGGTTAAACATTACATTCCTTTTTATATATAACCGGCCTACGTACGCATGCCATTAAATTTTTATTAATCTTTTCTAAATCATCATTTTATTTTAAAACTTAATAATTTTTATTACTTGATTATTTGAATTCACTTTTGTAAATAAATTCGATACTTTAAACAAAAACGAATTCGGATCATTACCGTTCACCATACGGAATCCGAACTCCAGCGGAAGCGGGATCGAACACCTGAGATTGAATCACCGGTCGGAGGACAATCACACATTTGGAAAGTCCCCTCTTGCCACAATGCATGTACCCACACTTAAGATTGAAGATGGGAAAAAATCCTACACGAGTTTCTCCACACCTGCTCTCTGTATGTTCTTTGTGTTGTACTCAATATATATGTACCACACAACACCCAACTATTTCACGTTAATATATTACCCAGAATGCATGCATCATCATCAGATGCTTTCACGTTAAATCTATTGTTTCTTGCATATTGCACACTCCATATCAGACAACTTCCTTTTCACACAAATACACACAAATTCACGTTCTTTTGTATGTATTATTGTGTGTATATATATCAGTTTCTTCAACTGATATTTGCTTCTCATAAAACTGCTCATGCAGTTATTGGTGCATGGGCTCATGTGTTGGGCCATGTGGTTTGGGATTGGCCCACTTGGGTGTAAATGGGTCTCCAACCCATACCCAAATATACAACAACTTTAGGGGCCGTTTGGTATACCGTCATCTTTACATGGGAATGAGAATCTCATCACATTCCTATGTTTGGTAGGAGGTTTAGGTTTTTGGTTTCCCGGGAAAGTGAATCCTATGGGAATCACATTACCCTCCAAGGGGGTAATCTGAAACCCTTCCCAACAGGTGGGTTACAGATTACCCTCCATCAGATTCCCACCGTGGGACCCACATTTAATTAAAAAAATAACAATTGGTAAATTTAAAAACAATTCGTCCAAAAAATTTCTACATTTTCTTATACTTTCTTACTACCCAAACAGTAAATTTCCAGATTTTGAAACTTAATTTCATCAACTAAACCATTGACAAATTCATCTTCATCAAAACAGCATCATCAAACAGCATCATCAACACCCAAAAAACAAATTTACAGCAAGTGAACACCAGAAAAAAAAAAATTACAGACGATGAAGATCAAGAACCCGACCCGACGACGACGACGACGATCTGTGATGAGCTGACGACGACGACGAGCTGAGGACGAAGACGATGAGCTGCGACGCCGACGCCGACGAGCTAAGGACGACGACGACGACGACGAGCTGAGGACGACGACGACGACGAAGATGAGCTGCGACGGCGACGAGCTGAGGACGACGAGTTGAGGATGAGGACGACGATGACGAGCTGAGGACGACGACGACGATGACGAGCTGCGACGACGACGACGAAGAACAAGATCGGAGAGAAAGACAGAGAGAGATAGAGATGGAAAGAGAGAGATGTTTCTGGAGAGAGAAAAAGAGATTTTAATTTATCTTTTTAATTTTTTAGTTTTTAATACATAAATAAATAAATAAACAAATTCCCATATACAGCCAAACACTTTTACTTGATATTCATAGGAATCCAATATAATATTCCTATACCCAACCAAACACATGTACACAAGTTTCCCGGGAATCACATTCCAGTGTTTAACTTTCCCGGGAATCACATTATTTTGATTACCCCATACCAAACTAATATTTGTAATTAGTTTGTACGACCGACAAATAGACATTTAATAATTTTTATTAAAAGTAGTTACAATATACATATATATATGGTAGGGTTAGATATGATTTTATTTAACAAATAGATTATAATAAACAATTTATACATGCTACATAATTTATTTGTAAACAAAAGACTTTTATTGATATCAAACGATTTGTTACAGAAAAACTCTGCTTTAGGGCATACTTCATATATAACATCGTCATGACCAAGAAGCCACCATTTTCGCTTGATGGGCGGGGAATGTCCGACCTATCAACGTATTTGGTAAATTATTGGGGGTTCAAAGTCCATTTTTGCATGTTCAATAATCATTTTCTATTTTTGCCTTAAACTTGAATTATGTTTGTGATTCTTCGGCATGCAAGTGAATTTCTTTAAAATAATATTATTACAATTAATTTGGGTTCGGAAAAATAACTCGAATCCACAACCTTTATAGTATTGATGCAGAGATGACATTGGGTCAGATCAACATGTCACATACCTAACTCGTGTCTAGATCAATTTTTTTTAATTTCGCACCATTTGAGGCTGGGTAACCCATACCCGACCCGAGCTAACTCATTTCATTTAACCAAAAACAAAGTTCGAACCATTAAATATACAAAATTTATCATACAATTGAATATTGGGATAAGAATTAAATTTTAACATCAAATCAAATTTAAAAATACATTTAAATTGAAAAAGTATATTTAATTTAGACATACATGCACAGTACAAGAAAAATGAGTTATAGTACTGACAAAACAATTTGTCACTAGAGGGGAAAAATTCTCACAATATCGATATTATAACTAATAAATGTCACTAACAATTGGTCACTAATACCACTGTCATTAAAAAAATTGTTGTGACATTTTTTTAACTTGTGTCACAAAGCGCTGACTTTTAATGACACATTGTTAGAGGACCTTAACTGTGTTGAAATAAAAATTTAGTCACTATAAAGAATCTTAGTGACAGTTAATAGTTTGAAGATTTTGTCACTATACACACATCTAGTGATAATTAATTATTTAAAAATTATGTCACTATACACAAATCTAATGACAATTAACCATTTGAAAATTGACTATTAGGTCTTTATACTAATTACAAAAAAAAACAATAGTTTTATTATGTAATAATCAAGCATACTGCTTAATGAAAAAAGATAACAATTTACAAATTCTATCAAAAATATATATAATGGTCGATTCAACTAATATTAACTATAAGAATCTTAACTCAAATATAGAAAGTTCAATAAGAGAGCCATGCCATCAATCCACATTGTGCACCTAAATGATCACAAGACAATAAAGTAACTAATAAAAACAAATACTACAAAATTACAAACATCAATTCGCTACAAACTTTGATATATACATTGCATCAATTATACCCAGAGAACCATGATGAAATTTCTTCGAGCCTTGATAATTTGAATATCCATAAATTTATACTATATAATTTCCATGGAGGTGGTGATATCATATGATTCTATAATATCCTTCACCATCTGCATAAACAAAATGAAAAAAAACACAAATTATAATTCTCAAGAGATACAAATGAGGAGATACAAAGCATAACTTCTTGGAGAATGTTCTCAAAGTGGTTTTGATGGAGAAAACTAAATGTTCTACATTCCCATTCAATAAATATGTCAACCACAAAAAGCCCATTAACAATTAACTTGTATTTTCCCGTCAAATATATTATACATATTGTAAGGGGGATTTTGATCAGCATAACACGTCAACACAAACAAGCTAGAATAGGATGTCTGTATCATTAGACCACATCATCAACAAGTCAACAAAAGATACGTGGTAGCACCGTGTATAGCCGCAATCCCATGTGTTGGGGTTTATGCCCTAAAACATGTAATTTGTAAATGTGAATGAAACATTAATAAAAGATGTAGTTTATTCTTTATATAAATCTATCTTATATATTTATATCTTGTGTAATTAACATCAAAGATTGTCGAATGTAATCTCTAACTGAGTATATGAGTCTCATATATAGAGGAATTCAGTTTGAGATGAGCAATCGAAAGAGTCCGTAGATAACAAATATAGCTGGATACTTTATTTGTTGTTAATCTACATATACGGTCCATTTCATAATGTACGGTGGTCTTATCCTAGACTATTCATATGCTAATATGAGAATGAAGGCACCTTATATGATGTGATTATATAGGATTGGGCCACGATCTATATGAATCTCTCACCAAGATCCGTTACATGATGAAATTCATATATATCGACAAATGATGACAATATATGGGTGATCTTAATCCTGAGTGTCTTATCGACTCCTTCAGGTTAGATCATGGTTTTGATATACCATGGGTGATATCAGAGTTGCATTCCTAGGTCAATAACTTCGTATGTTGGAATCACGATTTGGCTTGTAGCTGGAAAAATCTGTACACAATAGTGGAATCCACTACTTCTTGCGAGAAGTAGATAGTAATTCCTTTAAAGGTTGATTCGGGGCTTGAACAATGTGAGCGCTCTCTTTCTTCCGTAAAGGGAGTTATGATTTATTGTTCATTAAAGAATCAATGATACTTAATAGAAAAGATATAATTAGCGGGGTATAACGGATTTTATGACCTAGCTCTAATTATGAACTACTTGTGGAGGATCATAACATATGCAGTATCTATATCTATGGACAACTGTAATTCCGGTTTGTGTAATACATCTACAGTTGCGAGAGTACAGTCTCAGGGTTTTAGTGGAATAACTCCAAGGTTAATAATCATGAAATATGAATTAAAGAGTTTAATTAATTATTTTTAAATATTATTGGAGATTAAAACTGTGAGTCCATTAGGTCCCCTTACTAACCCGATTGATTAAAGGTAACATGGGTCACGATTAATTAATTGGATTGTCCAAATTAATTTTGTTACGAAAGTGACTCGTATTTATTCATGGATTAATTGAATAATGTGATTATTTAATTAATATATAAATAATTAAATTAATTAAATAATTAGATTATTTAATTAATGAAATAATAATTAATAATTATTAATCGGAGGTTGCAGGTTCAAATCATGACTGAGACAAAGATAAAATAAATTAGATTATTTTATTCTTTACTAAGTCCAATATTTAAGTCTAAGTCAACTAGGTTATGTGGGAATTAGAATCCTACTTTATCTGGGAAACATAAATACTAATTATCATTTAAATATATAGAGATATATTTGGAAAGGGATATGTATCTATTTTTAAATAAATAAACAAATAAATAAATATATATATAGATATATTTACATAGCTAGGAGACGGTCTAATTGTGAATTATTGAACCAAATACACAGAGCAAATAAAAAAAAACCTAGAAGGTCTAGGTTAATTTTTGGCCAAAATAATTTTTTTTTCCCTTGTGGTGGTTGAACATAGCAAGAAGAAAATGAGTTTTCTTCAAGCCTTGAATCCTCCTATATGTTCCTTGAAGATCGTGATGCGCCCACATGCATTTGCCAGATCGCGAGACATAGCGAGGAAGACTTGGTGGTTCAAAATCGTAATAAAGCTTAAAGAAACGAAGAAGTAGGTCTTCAAGGGTATGACCTAATTCTTTTATATATTCTTATATCTATTGTACACGGTTTACATGTTGCATAAAAATTTTAAGACTTTGTTTCCACTGCACAACTTAAATCCAGGTTCTTACACCATGTTGCCAGACTTGTTCGCTAACATATGAGTTAGGTCGCTTAAATTTGTAGCAATTTGCTAAAGTAATCTCGCGTGGCGAACAGTACCAGCTTGACACAAGCAATATTAACGGAATACCAAATTATCGGCGAATCACTAACAATTCGTAAGTCAATGGATATCAGCCCAGAGTATGGAAAGGAAATCATTGTCATAATCAACAAATCAGTAGAAAGAAAACGATCCAAAGAATCCAGGAGATTAACCTCTAAAAGAAAAGATTTCTCTATACAAGACTAAAAGATTATCAAGATACAATCCTCTCAAGATCTCGCATCAATGTAGGATCTTGCTTGAAGGACAAGAAATAGGGAAACACCTTGGTTCCCCTATAAACACATATCTTAGGCAAAAGGAACAGAAGAGAGCAATACAACACCAGAAATAAGATACAAAAGCTTGTAATTGTAATCATTTGTTACATAGTCGAATTTTTTTCTCTTGTCGTTACATCGACAGTGGTTTTTGCATACCTCATGGTTTTCCATGTACAAAAATTCAGGTGTTATATATTGTTTTACTCATATTGTTGATTACATACTTCATTCACATAGCAAAGAGGTGTGACTATTGTAAGTGATAAGGCCGTTGTTGTGCCTACCAAAAAGATATTTCTAATTTAATCTACCTTGCAAATGCAACGAGTCAAAAGACTAGTATAGCATGTAAGCAAAGGTTGTTCCCACAGAGAGGTGGTATCCGTCTAACTATCTTTGGCTAAAGCGTTATTGAAAGCGATGTAAATAGAATATGGAAGTGGTGAGAATGGTGTGTAAGGTGTGAATAAACTAAACTAAATTAAATTACTGCTTTTCTAAATCTAGCTAAATAGGGAAATCAATTTTACTACAAAGCAATATAAATCAGTCTACTCCTAAAGGCAAAGCACCTTAGCTACGAAAATAAATGTGGCTTGGAGAGATGCAAGATAGTGGTTACAATAGGTACATAAGTTCATCAAACACATAAGCTAGTCATGTTGATTATAAACATTCAAGTACCATTCAGAACTGATTCAAGGGCTAGTTCTCTTGATTAAGGTATTCTGAAACCAAATCATCTATCATTACGAATCATTTATTGATTAAGGAATACCAAAATCAATTGTCATCACTCACCCACGGTTGTGGAATGAGTAATTGTGTATTTGGTCAAAGACCCATTAGGCACAAGAACAATACACCAAAACCTAATCTAGCGCTACAATGCTCTTTCACTCAAATCAATCGATACCTATCAATTCCCTTTTGTCACCAACATGCAAGCAAGAGTGAAACTCTACTTTTACACTACATCATTTGTTTACACTAAATTACACTACATCATTGTTTTAATCTAAAGTCTCACTTATGCAAACATATCAAATTCTATTCATTCACCACCATACATGTCAAGATAAAAGAGGTATAACATTAAGCTCAAAGAATAAAATCAAGATCCAAGTCGAATCTAAGTAAATACCATAATAACAAGCTCAAGTGTTGGTTTATAAATATTCCATAACGGGGATTACACATCAAAGAAATAGAAAATAAAACAAAGAGAAGAGTTTATAGATAACCAAGATCTCTATTTCATTTTGCTATCCTTTCTCCTTGGATCTACTTAAAAGATAGATTGAGGAAGTTTAGAGGTGGTGGTGGTGAGACATCCATGGAGGAAAACCTCCATGGAAGTCTTTGAAGCTCCTCTCTCTCTTGATTTGGTGTTGAAGAATAAGAGAAGGTGTTGATGTCTATCTAAGATTGGATATATGTGAGATATGTTTAAAGACCAACAAGATGGGGTATTTATAGTGTTTGAAGGTTATGACATTAATTGGGTGCGAAAAGTCAAGTTTGCCCCTAAAAATATGTGATCTGCAAGTGGATAAACCTCTATCAATACAAATCTACGAGTTAGAACTCGCAGGTCCATCTAGTAGATTCTTTTTGCTGGTTGGAACTTGCATATCTAAATGGCAGAAGGTTCTGGGCAACTTTACGACCAAAATCTACGACTTCGATCTAGCAGATTTTAGTCGCAGAAAATCTGCTACTTCAATCTGCTAAGTATAACTCGCAGATCAATCTAGCGAAAGGCTCTGGAATGGATCTGCTAGGTCTAATTCACAGATTCATCTAGCAGAATTTTCTACTACTTCAATCTTGCAGATTCATCTAGCGGAAGGCTCTAGAATGGATCTTCTACTTAAATCTGCTAGGTCTAACTCATAGATTTATCTAGCAGATTTTTCTGCTACTTCAATCTCATAGATTCATCTAGTGGAAGGCTCTGGAATGGATCTGCCACATCAATTTGCTAGGTCTAACTCGCAGATCCATCTAGCAGATTTTTCTGCTTTGCGCACTAGTTGCTGAAATGGGTGTAACTTCTTCTAGAAAATCCGAAATTGTGATCTGTAAAGTTCTTTGAAAACTAGAAACCTGGGACTTTCCAAAACATGTAGCTCGACACTTAGTTAATTCCGAAGAGGGAGATATAGCTTTCGCAAGTTAGACATTCTTTACAAGCCATCTTAATTTCAGCTCATTTTCCTTTTCTTTGCCTTGAAACCTTCACTTTAAGTTCAAACACCTGACTTTAGGGAAATGAACCTACACAAAGCTCAAACACAAATTATATACACAAAAATGCTTGAATCTGAGCACAAAAGCTAGGAATAGGGAGCTTAAAATAAGTACATAAACGTGCCTATCAGTAAGCTTCACGGCCAATCTAAGCATCAAATTGCCTAAGTGTTATTGTTGACAGCATATTCGCCTACGGACCAAAAATCATCTTCAACAATTTGGCTTCTCAAACATTAACTTCAAGGAACCCTTGTGTTATTACCATCAATAGTGCAGGATTAGTCAAAACACGGGTAACGGTCTCCAACCACCAATTGATGGGGGATAGAGGAATATTAACCCACCACTCATCTGTCAAGGTACCACCACTTGAAGAGGAAGATCTGAATGCACCATTTGTATACCTATTTTAGGCTCTCATTTCCCATTCTTTTACGTTTTTTTCTCAGGTAAAACCTCATATTTTATGATGTAAATAAGTGTTTCAGGTAAAATTGGAGTTTTGGAAAGGTTTGGCAAAATTTTGGAGAAATCAGGGGTAAATGTGCAAACTTTGAGACTTTATTGAGTTTTCTGTGATTAAGGAAGAAAAGAGGGGTAGGTCATGTAACCTCTCCAGTCAAGCACCCCATCCCAATTCCTTAGCGCGCCCTAGTAGTAGTCAACATCCAATGTTGAATAGACCCCGACCTGCTTCTAAATGGGCCCCACATCTGCCAAATTTTGACCAAAACCAGCCATTTAAGAGGGACATTTCGGTCCTTTCTTCACCCATTTCATGCCCTCGCTTTAAATACCTAGCTCCTTGTCTGAAGTTGTGATCCAATAATGCTCACCTAGCTCTCAAAATCTCTATAAACCCTTACTTCTCCATTCTCTACCCAAATAAACCATTTCACCACTAAAACAACCCATTTCTCCACCATTTCCCATTACACACTGTTTTAGCACCATTTCTCACCACCACAACCACCACATTCCACCATTGTTACACAAATTCGAGATTCTTGGAGATGAAGATTGAGTGGAGCTCTTGAAAACCTTCATAGGTTTTTCTTATTCTTTATTTTCTCCTTGATTTACTTTAGTATGTGCAATTAACTTTGATGTTGGGAATTTTGTGTATATGAATTATTTATCTATATAAATTAGTTGGTTCTATTACTTGATTGAGCTTTAATTTATGCATCCATGTTGATTGTTGACCAATTATTGACATGCAATTATGATTTTGACCAGTTGAGAACTCAGATTTCATGCATGGATGACTAGTGATGCATAGGTCTTGATTCTACGCTAGGTTGATGAAGAATTATTTGATTTGTGCATGATCATGTTTTATTAAGTGATTTTTGGACTCTTAAGCTTGATAGTGGTCTCTCTTGCCATTCCATGATTTTGGGGATTTGGAGATTGATGATTTTGTGTTTTAATTGATTAATTTTTTAAGCTTGCTAAGACCTTAGGTGGTTAGTACTCTTAATTGGTTAAGACAAAATCTAGTTATGGTTAATTGAAATCAACTAGTAAATTAGATAATTTTGCACGTTACATTTCTTTCCTAGAATCTCTATCACCATATAACCATATTACTACTTTTGTATGACCATACATGAGTTGTAATTAGTTAAAATAGTTAGTTCAGTTAATTTGCATTTAATTGTAATCGTGTTCCGAGCTTGCCATCTATAATCACATTTTACTTTTAATGCACGTAGTTGGATTTTAATAAATTGAGACGAGAACTGACTTTAGATACCACACCTCCCTGAGGATGATCCATTATTTAGCACTGTAAGGACCTTTATTTTCTGATTTGCTTATTTCTTGATAAACCACACCATATTGGGGATGATTTTGTAATGGGTAGCTTAGGTCCTCGTTGGCAAACTTCCAAGCATCTCCATAACTTCAAGAAAAAAATGTATATTTACTTGGCTTTGTCTCTTGAAGAGTTTAGGTGTGCACACACACTTTATACATTCTCTATTCATCTTGCATTTGTGTTCTGTATTGCATATATATGTGCATCCTTTACACACTTCACACTTGCACCTCATTCTTAGTCTTAAGTGTGGTTTTGTGTGGTGTAATTCGTTTTCCGATGTTTGATCGGAAACGTGCGACATGCACGATGGCGTGCTTGTCTTAGCGCGATGGATGACCACTTGAGAAAGTCCTATTTTTCTCTTGATTTTTTCTTTGGTCACTTGGTTTTATACCATGAGTTTGGACATTTTGTTGATGTCCTTTTCTGACCATTGGTCACTCTTTAGACCATAACTCTTTCTACTAATATTGAAACTTTTTTTCGTAAATTGGAGTAGAAAGTAGACATCCATACCTTTCCAATGGTATATTATTTGATAAATGTCAATGTCGTTTGGTCATGGTTTTGGTTGCTCGAATATCAAGCTGATGCGCTGTCTTATGCAATTCTAGTAGGTGGGTGTTGTTTAGGTCACTCTACGTAGAGAGACATGTAGAGTGACTTTTTGTTGATTTACATTCCAGTAAGTTAGCGCTGTATAGTAGCCCTACGTAGAGCGACCTGTACAACGACATTGCCCAAAAATTGTTTTTAACATTTCCAAAACGTCGTAGTTTCATCTAGGGCTTATATATAAAACCTTCCCCATTCGTTTCAGAGCTTATAAAGTCAGAAAATAGTGACTGAAAGAGCTCCCATAGAAAGAGAAAGCTTGAAGCTTTACTCTTTGACTCCCTAAACCCAAAACCCATGCATCAATGACATCCTTTATGCATCCATCTTTCATGGGTCTTCTTGGTTTCATGACTAGGTAAGTTACAACTACATTAAAGCTCATTTATTGTTGTTCTTACTCTAGATTAGGTATTTATTGCTTGATTAAATACCTAGACTCCCTTTATTGCATATTTTTATGAGTCTTGATAACATGATTGGGTTTGTTTGTTGATAGCTAGAATTTAGGACCATATTGCCCTTCTAGCTAAGTCTTTATGCCTTGCATCTAGACTTTGATATTTATGCCTCATTAATTGTATTTCTTGATTGCATGTTTATTGTCCTTGTGATATGTTGTGATAACTTGTGTTGGTTGGACTTTATTTGACAATTAGGTTGCTAGAATCCATTTGCATCTAATTGAGTCCTTATGTATGGGCATGTAGGTATTGTTTGATAACTAGATTGTTACATTGCATTTTAAAATCTAGTTAAGCATTTTGTGTATGGTCTTGCACATTATTGCATTTGAGCATATTGTCATATATACACTTAGACTATATACTTTTCATAGAGTCAAAGTCTTGTGGCTTCTAGGTGAAGTTGCACAAGCAAGTGAAGTCTTGCAACCAAAGGTTGGTTGGCAAGCATTGGTTGCCCAGAGTCACTATAAAAGGCCCGTAGGGTATATTAGGAGGTGCTCATGCCAAGATTAGTGGATCGAGGGATATCACTAGGGATTGAACCAAGAGTGGCGAGTGCTAGTGTCCATAACATGAGGGTATCGAGAGTGAGAGTCCGTGTATCATTTGATGGTGTAATCTTATTTTTACATATTGGATTTTTGTGGCTCAAGGGGCTAGCGTGGCTAGTCCCGTGTTTTTTCCTGTTAGAAGGGTGGGTTTGCATGTAAAAATCAAGTTTTCTTTAATTTCAACACTTTACTTGATTTTTATTATAGTTTAAGTTGAGTTTTGCATGTTAATATTGACTAATCGAAAAAGTTGACAATAATCGATTAACAACCCATTCACCCCCCTAGGTTTTGTTAGACACACGCTTTAGTTGTATTTTCAATTGGTATCATAACTGGTTCCTAGACATACTTAGGTTATCCTTGCTCTTGATTGTGTGTCTTGCATTTGTGTGCATTTTTTGTTCTTTGCATTCATTCATTCACTAATCACTATGTGTGATAGTGAAACATTTAGAGAGGGAATTTTCGGCGAGAGGAATGTTTGCGTTTCTTCTGATGTTGAGGATGCTCAATCCTTTAAAGGTTCTATGAGCACTCACTCCAACATCCTTGCTTTAACCTCATATAGTGACTCTGATTTGGAGATGGCCCTCACGGCAATGAAGTTTAGAAGACTTTTGAAGCTTGGGAAGAAAAAGAATAACTAAAGAAAAAATGACTTCCAGAAGAAGACTTTATTCAAGAAGAGTGAAGAGGACTCTTCCAAAGGTGAAGAGCATGTACTTAACTTCACGGCTTATTGGGCTTCCTATGTGGAAGATTTTGGTGAAGGCAACATGGCCTTGAGTCTTGACTCTAAAATAGAGGAAGGTGTTGGTCTGGCAACAAGTGACTAAGGCAAATGCCTTGATAAGGAAATTGACTCAATTGATGAGTGTCAAGTGATCCTTCTCAAAGTCTTGAAGAAAAATGAAGAGCTATCCAAGGAGAATGAGACTTTGAGAATGTGGAAGCTTTCCTCGGAGGAAAAGATCCGTACTCTTGAAGAAAACAAGCAAAATTGTCAAAATAAACTTCATCGGTACAAAGAGATCATGGATGAGCAAATGGAAGACATTTCCATTCTCATCTCCAAATTGAAGACCATAGAGATGGAGACCTCCATTGATGACTCCTTGAAGATAGACAAGATTGATGTGTCCAATTATGAGAAAGAGATTGAAGATTGCCACTAGTGGATGAAGGCAATGAATGATGAGCTTGCCAACAAAGACATTACCTTAAAGATTGTCAAGGATAGAGAGATGATATGCCTTAAAGAATTGAAGAAGGCCAAGATTAATCAACCTCAAGCTCAAGGCAAGAGCAAAGCTTCATCCAAGCAACCCTTAACTCAAGAAAAGTCCACACAAGGCCTTGGCAACTCAATTAAAGCTTAGGCAATTCAAAAAGAAATGACAAGTTCTTGAGAGGTCTACCACCTCCAACAAGCAAACTATCAAGAAATGAGGTGACCATAAGAGACAACCTCAACTAAGGCATGACCAACCAAGGAGGCAAGATCAACCGACTCAACCACCTCAAGAAGCTAGACCACAAATGTGCCACCAATAGGCTCAAGCTCCAATGAGAAGTCAACCGCTGCACCATCAAAGACAACCTCATCAACATGGCGATGCCTTGATGAGACCTCAATGCAATGGTATAAATTCTTCATTTGTACCTACTTGTCATTTTTGTGGTATGATTGGTCACTTAAGACCAAATTGCTTTAAATACATTAAGAGGTGTAGGTTAGAGAGCATGAAAGAAAAACGATTGAAAAATAGGGCAAGTTTACATGAACCTAGGGAATTTAGAAGCATGTCTATAACTAACAAAAATGATAAAGTGGAACCTAGGTGGGTTAGAAAGAATGAACCTGCTTGCCTTAGTGTCCATGTGACTCTCGTAGATGCAACTAGGTCCATTGGACTTGGTAGGTCTATAGGGGCTCATGCCTCCCATTGACTTGGTTGGAATTGACCCCATTTGGGGATCTCAAGCAAAGAGAGCGAACTTGCATGATTTGCTATGTGCAAAAAGTTGATTTATTTTATGCTCTTTTGATAATTGCTTGAGATTCTTGGTTGCACATATATGCTCATGTGGTAGTTTTTTAATAATTGTGCACCATTGCTTTGTTTGTAATCCATGTCATATTTTGGTTCAACAATGCATTTATGAACCAGGAGAATTATTTAGGATGCTACATTTGAGCGACCCATAATTTATCTCCATGACATGATAAATTTTTATGACATGCTTAAAATGATATGCATGATATGTTTTTTTATTGCTTATATGCAAAATATGTGTGAAAGCAAATAAGAAGACTAAAATCAATAAGGATCTTGCATCCATTCAATTAATAAGGATTTCATATACAAATTAGTCTTCTCTCTTTTCTTAATGGTTAAACAAGACTACTATCATACTGATATTTATCCGGAAAAATCTAATAGGATCTCTTAATCCAATGTCTTGGTTTGCCTTTAAGGATTGATAAAGATGCTCTTAACTTGTAAATATCTTTTAAAAACTATATCTTATTTGCTTATGACAAAAGGATACAAATTGGTTTGAATTCTCTTGGAAACCCTTTTGATATTTGCTTTGCCAAATACCATTGCTTGAACTTGAATGCTATATGTCTTGCATGCAAAACAACAATTTCACACATCTTTTCTGTTAACAAGTTTTTCTGGCAAGGGACCAAAGGAGAATTTTCCAAACAGAGATCTATCCAGGAAGATTCATCCAGATACTCCAAAAAACCTGCGAGATCGGTACCTTCACCTAGATGGAGTCAATATCCGACGAGGTTAGAACCTCGACTATCCATCTATCTAGATAGGATATCAGCTCCAAAAGCATGTATCTCGCCCTACTGAAGCTCCTGATACCTGTTCAAGACCAGTACGATGATAGCTTGCACGCCCAGAACCCCGCAAGCATCTCGATGTTGATCAAGGTACCAAGGTACCAGGTACCTGGATATCTACTTCGATACCACCTCGATGTCTGCCTTGGTGCCACCCCGACTCCCGCCTGGTACTTAATATGCTTATCCAGAGCTCCTTCAAGGCAAGTATCCTACCCCCAGGCAATACGATAGGGTACACGAAGACACAAGCACCATTCCAGCAGGAGGCAGAACAAGCTCATCAAAGTGAGGTACCAGCACTACCCTCCGTCAGAACTCAAAGTCAGATTCGCCATCAAGCTCCACGAAGAAGGAAAATTGACTCCATCGCCATCAAGCTCCACGAAGAAAGAAAGTTGACTCCATCGCCAAAATAAAGCGCCATTAATGACCCAATGGTCGACCGAATCAGAATTTGAATTCACCATTGACTAAAGGGATCTAATCCCGCACCTTCAGCTCCACGCAAATGCCTTTCAATGCTTAAAATATGACTCTTTATAATCTTCATTAAGAGAACCGGATTTTGGGGAGATTCTGGACGGTACTATATAGACGGCATTGAAGGGTAAAGTGGGGGGACTTCTTCGAGTATTCTGGATCGCCAGAACCAGAGAGAGATCCCAGGAGATTCCCGGAAGCCAGTGAGAGTCCATTGACAATCACAGGAGGAAAAATTTCCACTTATCGACACAAACGTTTTCTCCATCTCCATCCTGTGTGAAAGAGTGAAAATATAGAGAAATATGCATGTATACATATTGTAATTCTACCGTAGTGATTAACTGAATAAACCAGTGTTCATTTCACATCTCCCGGTCCCTTTGTGTTCTTTCTCCATTCTTTGATCTATCGATCTCGATCATACAAAAAGAGGGACCCCGGTACCGAAGGTACCTACCCCGCTGCTGCTACCGGTAGTGGGTGAGGGTGTTAACCGAGATTTTCATCCCGAGTGAATTTTTCCGTTAACACTTTTTGGCACCGTCTGTGTGAAAACCACACCTTTAAAAGAAAGCTTGTGTGTCTCGTTTTTCTTGCTAGATTATCAGAATGAAGCTCCGATCCTCTCAGGATCATCCTGACCCGTCAGGACATCAGTCGAACTCTTCAACCCGAAAGGGTTAGAAGCCAAAAAAGGGGGGAAATGGTCACAAACCCGCCTCAAAGCCGTCAGCTGCCGCGCGGGCTACCCCCCCCAGGTACCTACTACCCCAGCAGCTGGACCTGCCAACCTAGACCAACAGTTCGCGGCCTTTATAGAGAGCATTCACCTCCGAATGGTCGTCGAAGGCAGTACTAGTCAGCTTGTGGTACCAGATCCCAGGGGTGATGCCAATCAGAAGGTTACCAGGATACCTCTCTTCGACAGGTTGGGACCACCGCCTTCTGTACCTGTCCATGATAAACTCGAGCCTATGCTCTCAATACCATCGGTCCATGATAGACTCGGGCTAGCGCCCCTGGTTCCGGGAAATCCTACAGGTTATCAACCCCGACGCGCTAAATCTGCCATTAATCTCTCGCATAGGGAGCGTCGCCATCTGGTGTAACCAGAAGCTTTTTCTAGACAACCTCAACAGGAAACGACCAGGAGGCCCCCTTGTTCAATGGTAAGAGGCAGCAACATGGGAGTCGGAGAAGACCCTCCCCATGGAGAGAAGCAGGATGAAACCTCTGCGACATCGGAGGGATCTGACGACCGAGATTCTGAGGTGGAATCAGGAAATGATGGCAACAAACGTATCCGGGACCAGGTCGCCAGAATGGCAAAAGAGATCTAGGAGTTGAAGAAGGGTAAACACCAGGGAAAACTGGAAAGATCCTTTGGGAGAGATGAATGCTCCCTTCTCTAGAATGATCAAGGAGGTAAAACTACCTCCCAAATTCAAGATGCTAACCGACAAAATTTTCTGGAACCGAGGATCCCCTAAGCAATCTAGAAAGTTTTGTTCACCAGATGGAGGTCCAGAATGCTACTCGGGCCGCCATGTGCAGAATGTTCCCTACCACGCTGACAGACTGACTGTGCCAAGACATGGTTCAGGAAACTACCGGCGGGGAGCGTTGATTCATTCTCCAGGTTGACTACTGACTTATGTGCTCAGTTTCAGAGCATCAGACCTCGCCCCAAGGATCCCATTCATCTCCAATATATGATCCAAGAGCGGGGTGAAACGCTCAGAGCCTACTTAAAGAGGTTCCACAAGGAAGTGATCCAGATGGGGGTCTTCGCGGAAAATGAGACTTTGGCCAATTTCAGAAGAAACATATGGGCAGGTAGGCTGTTCAGATCCTTTGCCAAACATCCCCCGGAGACCTACCAGAAAGCCTACAACAGAGCTCTAGAGCATGTTGAAATAGACGAGCAGCTCCGAGTCAAAATGGAGCATGATGATATGAGGATTGCAAAGCGCCAAAAGAGGGAGGCGCTCAAGCCGGAACCGGTTCAGAAAGGTCAGAACAGACCTCCCAACAAATCTACATATCAGTCACCGCACTACCAGCCCCGCAGAAACTGTACCCTGTCAGGCGGACTCCGCCCAGAGTTACACCTCCACCTAAGGAAGTAGCTCGGGTTGATAGAGATGAAAGGGGATACTCCCATTACACCCCCTTGAATGCATCTCATGAAACTATCTACCTCGCCATCCGCGACAAGGGACTGCTCAGAAAGCCAGGTCCAATGAAGGTACCAGCTGATCAGCAGAACTGCTACAAGTATTGTGACTTCCATGAGGATTTAAGTCATAATAGCCTCAGAGTGTTATAATCTGCGGAACCAGATTGAAGCCTTGGTTAGGGGAGGTTGCTTGGAGGAATTCCTCCAATAGGTACGCTACAACATACGCGCTGGAAAGGAGGTGCAGGCTGATATCAAAGCATATGAAGAAGGAAGGAAAACAAAAGGGAAGGATCTGATGGAGCAGATCTACGTTGTCAATACCATCAGCGGAGGTCCCACCCTGGCCGGAATCTCCAACAATGCTCGAAAGAACCATGCCAGGAAAGCTCCCAGATTGGAAGCAAGCCAAAGTATCTTCAAAGTTACTAGGGGGCCACCTCAGTCTCCTCCTACTGCACAGATCATTTTCACAGAAGAGGACGTGTATAACACCGTGCAGCCCCACGATGACCCTATGGTCATCACTGTACAGATAGCCAACAACTTGGTCCATCGTGTCTTGATTGACACAGGTAGAAGCGTTGACATCCTCTTCAAAAGTGCTTTGGAGCAATTCAACTTGAAGAGACCTTGCTACAACAGCTGTACTACCCCATTATACGGGTTCACAGGAGACTTATTGATCCCCACCGGGTCTATGATCCTACCTGTAATAGTAGGGACAGCGCCACTCTAGCAAAACCTGATGACAGATTTCATTATAGTAGACACCCTATCCGCATACAAAGCCATCCTAGGAAGACCCTACCTGTCTGCTCTCAAAGGAGTCTTGTCGATATACCATAACGTCCTGAAATTTCTAGTAGGAGACAAGGTGGGCAAGGTGAGAGGAGATCAACAGGTTGCACATAAGTGTTATGTAGTATCTACCAATCCAGCAGTGCTGGCTAAGCAATACCTGCAGGTAACCATCAACCAAGATCACCGGTTCTCGGAGGAAGATTTCGAAGGCGAAACGGATTCAGATGAAATGTGATCCACGCCAGAGCTCCCCGATATAGAAATCAGAGGAGAAGAAGAAAAAAGATGGGCCAATAGCCATCCTGTAGAAGAGTTAGAAGAGGTACCTATCAGGGAGGTCGATCCCTCTAAGGTTGTCAGGATAGGTTCAACATTGGAGACGGAGGTAAAAGAGGCTCTGATAAAGCTCCTGCGAGAATATAATGACATCTTTGCATGGAGTCATGAAAAGATGCCAGGAGTACCTGCTACCCTAGCAACACATAGGTTACCTGTGGATCCCACCTTCAAGCCAGTCAAGCAGAAGAGAAGGCATTTCAACCAAGCAAGAAATGGTGCAGTGCAAGAGGAGGTACACGAACTACTAAAGGCAGATTTCATCACGGAGTCTCGGTACCCCGAATGGATTGCCAATGTAGTTATGGTAACTAAAGCGAAAGGGAAGTGGTGCATGTGCGTTGATTACACAGATCTCAACCGCGCCTGCCCGAAGGATAGCTTCCCGCTACTGAAAATCGACCAACTGGTAGATTCAACCGCGGGTAACAAGCTCCTAAGTTTTATGGACGCCTTCTCAGGATACAACCAGATCCTGATGCACCCAGCTGACCAGGATAAAATCAGTTTCATAACCCGGCAAGGCCTTTACTGCTACAGAGTCATGCCCTTCGGGCTCAAGAACGCTGGGGCTACCTACCAGCGCCTGGTCAACCGTTTATTCAGGGGACTGATAGGAAAGTCAATGGAGGTATATATCGATGATATGATCATGAAGTCTCAGATAGCTGAACATCACCAAGACCACCTCCGCCAGACTTTCCAGATAGTCAGGGAAAATCATATGCGCGTGAATCCGGCTAAATGCGCCTTCGGGGTTACAGCAGGGAAATTTCTCGGATTCATGGTCCACGAAAGAGGGATTGAAGCTAATTCAGAAAAGATCAAAGCCATCATGGATCTTGAATCTCCCACATCACTCAGACAAGTGCAAGATTTGACTGGGCGAATCCCAGCCCTGAACCGTTTCATATCACGATCCACCGACAAGTGCATCCCGTTCTTCAAGGCAATCAAACAAGGGAAGAACATGAAATGGGACCAAGGCAGTGAGCAAGTTTTCCAGTCGTTGAAGAAGTACCTCACTAGCCCGCCCCTGCTAGCTAGCCCGGTACCAGAAGAAGAACTACAGTTATACCTGGCAGTGTCTGAAACCGCCGCCAGCGGAGCATTAGTGAAAGAGTGCGGGGATGGAGCCCAGCGCCCTGTCTACTATGTGAGCCGTGCCCTAACTAAATCAGAAAAGAACTATGTTCTCCTGGAGAAGCTCGCCTTTGCACTGGTAATAGCAGCCAGGAAGCTCCGCCCTTATTTCCTTGCTCACACCATCATGGTAGTCACTAATCAACCTTTGCGACAGTTTCTTCAAAGACTGGATATATCGGGAAGACTAGTGCTGTGGCCCCTTGAGCTTACCCAATTCGACATCAAATACAAAGCCAGGACTGCCATCAAGGCCCAGGCTTTGGCAGATTTCGTGGTAGAATTCAGTGCGATCCCCGATCAAGATGCTACCCTGAGCCTGATTCGAGCTCCTCCAAAGGAACAAGAGCCTACATATTGGTCTACCGATCGAAATATCTGGATCCTGTTTACCGATGGAGCATTAAATCAGGCAGGAAGTGGGGGTGGGGTCATTCTAACTGACCCAGAGAAAGCCGAATGCTGCCACTATATCAGATTCGGCACCACCAATAACGAGGCTGAGTATGAGGCCTTGTTAGCAGGGATGAGAATAGCAGTAGAGCTGGGAGCTGATTACCTCCTTGCCAAATGTGATTCGCAATTGGTAGTCAACCAAATAACTGGTTTATACTAGGCCAAGAGGGATAACATGGTAGCCTACCTCGAAAAAGTGCAAGAACTGTTGCCTCGCTTCAAGGGTTTCAGGATCGAGCAGGTACTTAGGCAACAGAATCATCGAGCTGACGTCCTAGCCAAGATAGCTGCCAATGGAGGACAAGCGCTGCCGAAAGGAGTTCCGCTTTAGATAATCACTGTATCAAGCATCTCTGAAGGTAAGGAAGTCAACCCCGTTGAGCGATTTCCATGCTGGATGGATCCTATCGCGGATAACCTTCAATCAGAAAAGCTCCCTGAAAACCATGATCAAGCTCGCAAGATCAAGAGAACCTTGGTCCGATACTGCTTGATAAAGGGGCACCTTTACCGCAAAGGTAGGTCACTCCCCTTGCTCAGATGCCTACATCCTGAGGATACGAATTGGGCATTGAGGGAAGTGCATTCCGGAGACTGTGGAAATCATATCTGAGGAGAAGCATTGGCTTACCAGGTGCTACGCATGGGATATTTCTGGCCGACCTTGCACTATGTTGCAAGGCAGTTCGTACAGTCTTGTGAACCGTGTTAGAAAACGGCCAACCTGCATCACGTGCCTTCAGAATGGTTATCAACCATCAGCTCGCCGTATCCGTTTGCATTCTGGGGAGTGGACCTAATTGGACCTAATTGGACCTCTCCCAACCGCACCAGGTCAGCAGAAGCATGCAATCATGGCTATTGATTACTTCACCAGGTGGGTGGAAGCAGAACCCCTCTCCAGAATTACTGAAGCAAATACAACAGAGTTCATCAAGAAAAATGTGGTTTGCCGATTCGGGACTCCGTTGGTCATTATCACGGATCTGGGTAAACAGTTCGACAACGCCAGATTCCAGGAATTCTGTGGAAGTTTGGGGATTGAACTCTGTTTCCCGTCCGTGGCACAACCCCAGAATAACTGTCTAGTAGAGGCCACAAACAAAACTATCAAGAGACTCCTCAAGAAAAAACTTCAGCAGAAGAAAGGAAGATGAGCTGACGAACTCCCGGACATACTATGGGCATATCGCACCACCAAAAGGGCCACTACCAGAGAAACCCCCTACTCACTAGCTTTCGCGGTAGAAGCCGTCCTTCCTATAGAGCATAAGCTCTTCTCCTTCCGGGTGCAGCATTTTGACCCCGATGGAAATGAGGACAAGCTGAGGGCCAGCCTGGACCTCTTAGAGGAGAAGTAGGACAGGATAGCCGAAAGAGTAGCAGTTTACCAGAACTCGATTGCTCGTTACTTTAACAAGAAAGTAAGAATCTGAAGCTTCAAAGAATGGGATCTGGTGCTCAGAAAGGTTACCCGGAAGAGGTCGGACGGAGTACTATCACTTAATTGGGAGGGTCCTTACATAATCAAAATGATGATCCAGGGTGGGGCCTACAAGTTAAATGATATGGAAAGACATCGAGTAGACCACACATGGAATGTTGATCACCTCAAGAGGTTCTACCTATAAGTCTTGCAATGCAAATCTGCCAGGATTACTCCTAAACGACTGTTAGAAGATGTTAGTAGTCGTGAGTGCTTGTATTCCTTTTTCTTTGATCATCAATAAAGAAGGTTTCTTTCTCCATTTGTTCCTGCCTACATTTTTCTACATCTACCTGCTTTATCTCACCAATTGAATCCCCCATGATTGTCACTTTAAGACCAGGAGAGCTGCATAGCACACCTGATGCCCTGGACCGGGTAGATCCCTCCAAGAGGATCGCCATAAATTCGGGAGAGCTACATAACACTCATGATGGCCTAGATCGGATTAGTCCATCTAGGAGGATCGCCTCAAGACCAGAAAGGACCATACGGCCTTCATGCTGCCATGGCCGGGCACCACCCCCCGATAGGAAAGATCCGGTACGTAAAAGCATAGTAGCCCGATGGATCAGACCTTGGCCGGGCACCTCCCCCCGCTAAGAAGGATCTGGATAGTAAGAGCATAGTTGCCAGCCAGATCAAGGCCTTGGCCGGGTACCACCCCCCGCTGAGAAAGACCAAGTGCTAAAGTGGACTTAGTTGCCTACCTGGACCTTGCTGCTAGTGTTTATTCGCCATTGTTTTCGCCAGGACACCATAATTCCTACAAAAAGGAATGCGAGGTACCCAAAATACGATCGCCTCAAGATCAGAAAGGACCATATGGCCTTCCTACTGCCTTGGCTGGGTACCATCCCTCACCAGGAAAAGTCCGGATAGTAAGAACATAGCTGCCAGCCAGATCAAGGCCTTGGCCGAGTACCACCCTCTGCTAAGAATGACCGGGTGATAAAGTGGCTCCAGTTGCCTACCTAGATCTTACTGCCAGTATGTATTCACCATTTTTTTCACCAGAGTACAACGATTCCTACAAACAGGAATGCGAGATACCCTTTCCGTCGTTGTTTTCGCTAGAGTACCAAGATTCCTAAAGCAGGAAGGCGAGGTACCGAGATTCACCAAATTTTGTTCGCCAAGACACCAAAGCTCCTAAAAGCAGAGGTGCAAGGTGCCCAGTTTCGCCAGAATACTCATCTGGAGACCTAGGTTCCGTGAAACAGGAAAGCTAGGTACTCAATCATTCGGCAAAGTTTCTAGTTTCGCCAGTCTACTCGCCATGCTACCGAGGTTCCTAGAATGGAAATGCAAGGTACCTGGAGTGCGAGATTGTCCACCGGTATGCTCACCATAGTCAAGGAACCAGGATTCCTGGAACAGAAAATATGAGTATCTCCAGTACCCAGATTACTTTTGGCTAAATTTTCGCGAGGCTATCAAAGGGGCCCAAGGTTCTTTGGCGAGGTACCATGGTACTAGTCACCCGCAGATTTCTTTATGTGGTTCTTCTTATCAGGTTCCTTACATTACCAAGTACTGATTAAGTCAGATTTTATGCTGGGGACTAGTGCTTGAAGTGATGCTACAATCAGAAAATGTGTGACGGAATTCTATCAGCAGATATAAATGAAAAGGGATTTTCCCTTCACTGATCAAATCAGGATTCATCCGAGGACAAGCATCTATGCAATCAAAATCACATCGGGGATCTCACTTCAGATTAAAGCGAGGTTCGATCAAGAGTTTTAATGACAACACATATGCGAAGCTAAGGAAAAAAAAACAAAAAAAGTTCTAATTTCTGAAACTAGGGAGCCCATTCCCCTATCACGGGCTACAAAAATATATATATATATATAAATAAGACTGAATGAGGGATCAAGCTGGATCAAGCATCCTCCTGCTCCTGAGTGACCATCTCCTCACTAGCTTCACCAGTTATGGTTTCTCCTTCTTAATACTGGATGGAGCCCCGCTTGCCACCTAGGCATCTACAGCAACCAGAATTTCCATTGGAGACGGACCTCCTTGAAGCTCCCCTGCGGCAACTCGATCAAAATCTCCTCCAACTTCCTCGATCAGAGTAGTTTGACCTTCATTTTCCTGGGCAGGGTCAGAAGATGAGACAGGCAGGGCAGCTCCTCCATCATTGGTAGCAGGCCGATCTCCTACCTCCTTGACATACTCTGCTGGAGGAGCAGAGGAGGCAGGAACCTTTCCTCCAGCTTGAACCACTTCAACCTCAGGATCCCTCAAACTAGGAGTTGCTCCAGCGTTGCTTGGTGGAAGAAGAGAGATAGGACTCTGGTCTGCCCCTCTAACCACTCCACTTGTTCCAGCAACCTGGGAGGTCCAGCCACATCAGAAGGCACTGCCCTAGCTAGTTCAGCAGCCTTTGCAATGATCTCCTCCTGGTTCTAGCCAGCGATGTCACCTAGATCAAACAGAGGAGGGAGAACTAGAGCCGCCTGGTAGCCAGCAGAAAAGTAACCGTCCCCGAATGCGGTGTCTACCTGGGCATCTAGATTGGCCACGCTACCCTTAAGGGACTGGATTTCTTTCTCCAGCTCCACTATTCTCTCCTTCGTAATATCCCTCTCCTCCTTACGGCGGAGGGACTTGAGCTTCTCCATATCCAGAGCATGCTGCATCCTCTCCCTATCAACCTTCGCCTCGTTAGCTTCCTTTTGGGTATTTGCCAGCGACTGGTTTAGAACTTCCATTCCCTGAGCAGCCTTAGCAAGCTCCTCTTTAGAACTCTCATGCTCGGCAGTAGCACTTTTGACTTGCTCCAAAGGAAGGTCGACCTGTTGGCTCATGGCCGCATTGAACTTAAAATCCTGACAAACACAATGCACTTGTCAGAATGTTCTTAACCTTTTACTTGTATAGAGGATTAAAGTAAGACAGCTTACCTCGGCCAGAAGGGCAGATCCCGTTCTAATTAGAAGCACAATGGGCATGGCAGTCATGACATCTAGACCCCCACCTGGGCAAGAAGCCACGAAGTGGGCCAGAACGTCATTCTGGCTACTGTCCTTCGACCTCGACCACACCTTATCTCGAGGTACCACCCGCCTCTTCATAGCAGAGTCAGAACTTTTCTCGACCGGTTTAGGCTGACTAGTTACCCTAACGGGAGAAGTAGAAGAAGCTGAGGCACCAGCATCTATGACAGCTGCAACATTGACTGGTCTGAGGAGCGAAACATCTTGCATCCGGCTGGAGGCACCTCGATACCTCCTCACTTTGGCTATTGTTAACGGGAATTTTACTCGGGATGAGAAATCTCTGTTAACGCCCTCGAGACCACTACCACATATGTGGTGGCCGAAATTATTTATATATGTGACAATGATTTATCTAGTGATAAATAAACAAGAACATTTTTATTTGACATGCATGGTACATGAGTACAAAGATTTTTCTCTCGTTTCTCTCAACTTTCTTTGGTAAATGGTCGATTGCTAGTCGTATGTCTGTCGAATAGTAGTATCCTCTTTTTCGTTTCTTTTCTTTTCTATTTATACATGGTTTGTAGGTCAATAGACCGATTCTCCCTTGATTGTCTCAGTGCCCTTGATTGTCTCAGTGATTGTCTCAGTCTCTTCCTTATCGGGCGGGATTTCTTGCGTTAAATCATTTGACTTTTGGATTGACGCCCGAATTGAGAGTATCGTGGTGGAGATCAATTTGTTTCCTTTTTGGATTTTATTACTTGTTCTGCATGTAGATAACATTTCCAGGTATGATCCTTATAGAGGTCGTGGGATGTGACGATATGGTATGATGCATCAACCAGGGAGGTTCAATCCTTATAGGAGTCGTGGGACATAACGAATATGGTATGATGCATCAACCAGGGAGGTTGTTTAGTATTTCGACCTTGATGTCTGAGAAGTTTCATCCAGCTTGGAGCCAGATCTGGCTTCTCTTGACTTTTCCGAAGCTAGACGTGGCCTTGACTTACCTTTTTGAAGCTGGGTGTGGCTTCGACTCACCTCGCGGCCTTCTAGGGACATTCTTCTGTGTCAATCGAGGTACAGACGGGTTTCTTGAGCATTTGCAAGATGACCTTGACTTCGGGGAGCTTCTAGTTTTGATGATGCGGGCTTAGCCCGATCATTCCGGGTTCTATCTTGGATGTTTCCAGAGCTCGCCCTTGTTCTTGGGGTGGTATCACAGATCGGGTCTGGATAGAAAGGTTTCCTGGTGGAAATTCTCAGGTCCGGGCTTTATCCCAGATGTTTCTGGAGCCCGCCCTTGTGCCTGGGGCAGCATCGTAGCTTGGCTCTGGATCTAGAGGTCTTTAGTTGAAACTTTCGGGTATGGAAGCAGGTCTAGTAAGTGGAAAATTTCCCTTTGGTCCTTAGCCAATTTTGGCTATTAACAGAAGTCCCCTCTGACTTGAACACCAGACGTCGAGCTCGGGGTTGAGGTCAGATTCTCACTTTATTTGGGAAATCTTCCTCTTTTACCGTTACTGAAATTTTTGGAAATTTCTTCATTACTGTGTTGGGATTAATCTGATCACGTTACGGCAGTCCCCGAGATTTTTTACCGTTACCAGGATCTTGGGGAGATCTTCCTCTTAACTGCGTAAATGATATGGCATGAGATGATTAGCTCGCTTTAGAGTTTAACCCGGTTACGTTACCGAGTCAATTTTTACCGTTACCAAACGAGTATCCTTGTAACTTGAGCTATTGCCTTCCTGCCTATATATATGCCTGTTTTTCTCCTCGTCTTCCTCACATCTTCTCGAGCGAAAAGAACCTTTTGTTGAGAAATATTTCCACAGTTTTTTCCCCAAGCTTGCTTCTTTCTTCATTCTTCGTCTTCTACTCTTTCTTCATTCTTCGTCTTCTATAATGTCGAAACACAGTCATGATTCAAATGATTCCATATTCGACGGCGAGGAGGTCGTCAGTCTTAGTCTGGGGAAGCGGGCTAGGAGGAGTTCTGACGGTGATGATTCCCCGCCCACATCACAACGTCGGTGATCCAGTAGGAACGTATCTATCGGGACTGGGTTCTCCAATCATCCCAACCACCATTTAGATATTGTTGATGATGATTCCGACAAAAAAACGACCGGCGGCTCTGCGGGGGAGCGTCGGGTCTCGGCTCCTGGTCCCTTTGGGGAGAGGCTCCCTCCCTACGATTTCCGGGTCATCCCTGATTCCACCGTTGACCCGGTGTCGATCGACCGCTTGAGGTCAAAGTTTGGCATCCCCGACAGTGTATCCATCTCGGTGCCTCCCAAGAACTTTAAATTTTTCAACCCCCATAAAGGTGTGCTTCCGATCCATGTGGTCGCTCTTGAGAACGGGGTCAGGCTTCCCCTCCATCCGACCCTTCGGTGGTCTCTAAACGCCATCCAGCTCGCTCCCCTTCAATTAACGCCGGGCTTCTGGAGGCATTTGGTTGGCTTCCTTGTGTTATGGAGGGAGCAATGCCAGATGAGTAAAGTGACAAGGGAGCCAGGTGCGGAGGAGCTGGCGTATCTTTTTCAGATTGGGAGCTTGTCTGGGGCTCCTTGGGGTCAGTTCTACGCCAAGGCCAAGAACAAGCTCAATTTCATCGTTCCTGGTGCTTCGAAGAAGGATCCCGTATGGAAAGAAGAATGGATCCTGGCGGGGGATGACTGGGGGAGCTCAATTTTCATCGGAGGGCATGAATTCGAGGTTCCTACGGCTTTCAGTGACAAGCCCTCCTGGGACCGAGACTCTCTGCCTGCCGAGTCCGAAGCCGTCTTAAAGGCTATTCTAGCCCGGAATTACCTGAATCCGATATTCCCTACCGTTGAAGCTTTTGACCCTCGTAGGGTGAACAAATATCTACGGATTTCAGACGGTATTCCTCGTAAGTATCCTTGTGTCGCTTCTTCTTATTACTTAGCTTGATTCTAACATTTTTTTTATCTGTTTATTCACAGTCTTTGTCGTGGAGCCAGCCACCCGACACGTCTCGCGCTCTCCTCAAGGTGGAGCTTCTCTTCCCTCTTCTGGGGTCGAGCCTGCCTTGGCTTCTTCTGTCTCTCCGGCTGGGTCTAAAATGGCCACTCTGGCCTCGCGGGCTTTCTGGGCTTTGGGTTAAGCTCCCCAGGTAGTTGGCCCGACTGTTTCTGCCCCCTCAGCCATGGCTGCTAAAGTCTCTACGCCTTTGACTCAAACATCTGATTCAGCTGCACTTCCAACAACCAAAGCCTCGGAGGTTTATGGGAAAGATGTCATTCCTGGGAAAGGTGTCGTGAAGGCTCCTTCCGACCGTTCCCGGCCTCGGTCGAGCTCGATAGGGCAGGATGAGGTCTTGAAGCAGTTCATAGCATCCTGTCCGGGTGGCGGGATCTCTAAGATGGATTATATGCCTGTGGACGTCCTTATAACCAAGGGGTCTGCTATCTTGGCTGAGGTAATTGTATGTCCTTTACGCCCTTTTTTTTTGTTAACTCGTTCAGTTTCTAACTCGGGTTTTATATTTGTAGGCCTTTAAGGTCAATGTCGCGATGGGCCAGCAGGTAGCCCTTCTCCGTGATCGAGCTGTAAAAGCCGAAGCTGAAGCCGAGAAGGCCGGGGAACTGCTCAAGCAGGCTCAGTCTCTAGTAGAAGAGGTGACTTCCAGCCAGGGCAAAATTGAGCTCAAGATGGCCGCAAGCTGATGCGGAGACCTCCTTCAGCGATGGGTATTTTTATGCTTCCTTTCAGGCCGCGGAAGCTCTTCCTCCTCTTTTTGATTTGTCGTCTATTGCGGGCTGGGACAGATAGGAAATAATGCTCAAAGCTGGTGAGTTATCTTGTCCTGAAGGTGACAAGGTGGTCCCTTCTAGCCCGGCAGGAATTGAGATGCAGCCCACTCAGTCAGATCCCTCATTCCATCTTCCTTCCTTTATCCCCTCAGGTCCTGGGGAATCGTCCAGCAAAGTGATGTCCTCTCGATCCGAGGAGGACAAATCGGGAGCTGGTGAAGAGGTTAGAAGCCCATCTGATGATCCAGCTTTAACAGAGATGGAGGTCGATGGGAGCCAGATGGGGCCCTTGGCAGCTCTTCTCAATGTGGCTATTCCTCCTGAAGTTATGGATGTGATCAATGAAGTTTTGGAGGAAGAGCCAGCTGATCATCCGATAGAGCCTCTAAACGGAGAAGCGGTCGGCGAGGATAACCCAAATGGACAGCTACCTGTTGAGAGGGTTGATGCTGAGGATCAGTAGGGAGGAGGAGGGCCAGCGGAGGGGAGCCATGATATCCCCACAGCTTGAAGCGGACGACTTGTTTTTGATTGCCCAGAAAAGGGGGTGGGCACCCTGCTTTGCCATTGTAAGTTTTTCTTATTTTTCCTTCTTCTTTTTGTAGCCCGAATTCGGGGGTTGGGCTCCCCATTTGGATGTAGCCTTATCGGGGGATAAGCTCCCTTTGTCCTTAATGATAAATTGACTCGCCTCTTTGAGAACTTTATTCTGCTTCTGGTCTTGAATGGTATCCAGAGTAGCATCGGTAGCATCAATTAAGATTCGTGTAGGCAATTATGATGATTTTGATCCTGCACACGAAAGCAAACATTATATACATGAGGTGATAACCCAACCAAGACATCAGGAATGCTACTTAGCTATTTCCTAGTCTTTGAGATCCGGCGGGAAACTATGCCTTTACACTCAGATCCTTCTTGGGGGTAGTAGCCCGACCAAGGCATCATGAGTGCTATCGAGCTATTTCCTGGTCTCGAGATCTGGAAGGCAACTATGCTCTTATACTCAGATCCTTCTTGGGGGTGGTAGCCCGACCAAGGCATCAGGAGGGCTATCGAGCTATTTCCTGGTCTCGAGATCTGGAAGGCAACTATGCTCTTACACTCAGATCCTTCTTGGGGGTGGTAGCCCGATCGAGGCATCATGAGGGCTATCGAGCTATTTCCTGGTCTCGAGATCTGGAAGGCAACTATGCTCTTACACTTAGATCCTTCTTGGGGGTGGTAGCCCGACCAAGGCATCAGGAGGGCTATCGAGCTATTTCCTGGTCTTGAGAGGTTTATGTCGAATTCCCATTCAAGTGTATAGTCACTAACGTTGAACATAGTTGGAGACAAAGATGGAAGAGAAAAGGAAAATGGCTTTATTGATGATTGAGATGTAGTACATCTTTATTAGGACATGTAATGAAAACTAAGTGGGGGTAGTCTGCTTGAGAACTCATTTCAAGGGTAGAATTTCTTCAAATGGTCTGCATTCCAAGTGTGATTGATGGGTCGTCCGTCCATGTCTTCGAGTTTGTAAGCTCCATTGTGAACAATTAGCTTTATCAAATATGGCCCTTCCCAATTTGGACTTAAGACTCCATCCGACCTTTTCCGAGTATTCAGTGTTACTTTCCTAAGTACCAGATCCCTTTCCTTGAATTTTGGTGCTTTAACCTTTTGGTTGAAGTATCTACCGATCCTGCTCTGGTAGATCGCCACTTTCTCTGCTACCCGGTCTTGCGTTTCTTCTAAGAGGTCTAGACTAGCCCGGAGCTTGACTTCGTTACTTTCGGGCTCAAAGTGCTGTACCTTGAACGAGGTCAGTTTATGCTCGATGGGGAGGACTGCTTCAACCCCGAAGGCCAGGGAGTAAGGCGTTTCTCCAGTAGCTATCTTTTTGGTAGTCCGGTATGCCCAAAGGACTTCTGGTAGCTCTTCGGCCCATTTACCTTTCCTTTGCTGAAGCTTCTTCTTCAGAAGTTTCTTGATTGTCTTGTTGGTGGATTCCACCAGCCCGTTAGTTTGGGGATGAGCCACTGAAGTGAACCTGAGGTCGATCCCAACCCCTGGCAGAAGTCTTTGAATCGGGCATTGTCGAATTGCTTCCCTAGGTCGGCTACAATGATGAGAGGGGTCCCGAACCTGCATACCACGTTAGTCTTGATGAACTTGGTTGTATTCTTTTCTGATATTCGAGCTAGAGGCCCTGCCTCGACCCATCTTGTGAAGTAGTCAATAGCCACGATAGCATATTTCATCTGTCCTAGAGCGGTAGGAAGTGGCCCAATTAGGTCGATTCCCCACATGGTAAAGGGGTAAGGTGAGCTGAGGGACGACAGTCGCTCGGGTGGCTGGTGGCTCAAGTTTGAGGTTCTTTGACAAGGTTCGCAGGATTGCACAAAACTCTTTGCATCTTGATGGATGGTCGGCCAATAGTACCCCATACGAAGCACCTGATAGGCTAGAGCTTCCCCACCTATGTGGCTCCCACAATCCCCAGAATGGACCTCTTTCAATGCCCACTTAGCATCATCGGGATGCAAGCACCTAAGTAAGGGGAGGGATCTGCCCCTCCTGTAGAGGTATCCTTCCACCATACAGTATCGAACTGAGAGTCTCTTAACTCTTCGGGCTTGGTTGGGTTCTTCAGGAAGCTCTCCTTCAAGGAGATAGGTGACAATTGGGTCCATCCAGCAAGGTAGGCGATCCAGGGAACAAATTTCTCCATTTAGGGCTATGCTTGGCTGGGTGATTACTTGGAGGGGAATTTCCCTTGGTAGGGATTGGCCTCCGTTCGCCGCTATCTTAGCCAGAACATCTGCGCGATGGTTTTAGTGTCGAGGCACCTGATCGATCTTAAGTCCCTTAAATTTGCTTTTCAGCAACCGAGCTAGATTTAAGTAGGCCACCATATTATCCCCTTTTGCCTGGTAGACCCCAGTCACCTGGTTTACAACAAGCAACGAATTGCTCTTGACCTGCAGGTAGTTGGCCTTTAGCTCGATGGCTACCTTCATCCCGGCTAGGAGGGCTTCATATTCCGCTTCGTTGTTGGTAGCTTTAAACTCGAATCTGAAACAGTGACAGAATTCAGTTCCCTCCGGATCTATCAAAACTATGCCAGCTCCTCCCCCAGCTCGTCCGGATGCTCCGTCTGAAAAGAGGATCCATGGCTTGCAGCCCTCCGGCCAATTTTCGACCTCGGATATCTTCTCAGGGTCCTCGTTTGATACTGAGGGATCAACTGGATCTGGGATCGCTGAGAATTCTGCCACGAAGTCGGCTAAAGCCTGTGCCTTAATCGTAGCCGGGGCTTATACTTTAAGTCAAACTGAGTGAGCTCTAGTGCCCATAAAACTAACCTTCCTGACACATCTGGTCTTTGCAAGAATTGACGGAGGGGTTGGTCTGTTACCACTGCTATTGTGTGAGCTTGAAAATAGGGACAGAGTTTCCTCGCTGAGATCACCAGAGCATAAGCGAGCTTCTCCAGGAGAGTGTAGTTCCTTTCTTATTTGGTCAGGGCATGACTCACATAGTATATGGGTCTTTAAAAACCGTCGCTACAATCCTTGGCCAAAGCCCCGCTTACTGCAGTTTCTGATACAGCCAGGTAAATTTGCAGCTCATCTCCGAGAACCGGCTTGACTAACAAAGGGGGGCTTGTTAGGTATTCCTTCAAAGCTTGAAACGCATGCTCGCTCTCCTGGCTCCATTTCATGTTCTTCCCTTGTTTGATGGCCTTGAAGAAGGGAAGGCATTTATCGGTGGAGCGAGAGATAAACCTGTTGAGTGCTGCCACCCGTCCAGTCAGGATCTGTACTTGCTTGAGCGAGGTCGGGGATTCCAAGTCCAGGATAGCTTTGATTTTTTCTGGGTTGGCTTCGATACCTCTCTCATGAACCATGAAGCCCAGGAACTTTCCTGCCGTTACCCCAAAAGAACATTTGGAGGGGTTCAAACGCATCTGGTTTTCCCTCAGTATGAGGAAGGTTTTGCGAAGGGCTTCCTGATGTCCCTTTGTGGTTGGGGATTTCGTGATCATGTCGTCGATATATACTTCCATTGTCCTCCCTATCTCGGGCTTGAACAATTTGTTAACCAGCCGCTGGTATGTGGCCCCTGCATTCTTCAAACCAAACGGCATCACCTTGTAGCAGTATAAGCCCTGCCCGGTAATGAAACTGGTCTTATCTTGGTCAGCCGGGTGCATTTTAATTTGGTTGTATCCTGAGAACGCATCCATAAAACTCAAAAATTTATTTCCGGATGTGGAGTCAACCAGCTGGTCGATCTTTGGCAAAGGAAAACTGTCTTTCGGACAAGCCCGGTTGAGGTCGGTGTAGTCGACACACATACGCCAATTTCCATTCGCCTTCTTGACCATGACTACGTTGGCGATCCATTCGGGGTAACGTACCTCTCTGACGAACCCCTCTTTGATCAATTTATCAACCTCTTCATGTACCGTCGCGTTCCTATCAGTGTTGAAATGACGCCTCTTCTGCTTGACGGGCTTGACCGTTGGATCTACTGCTAGCCGGTGGGTGGCCAACGATGCTGGGATTCCAGGCATTTCATTATGGTTCCAGGCGAAGATGTCGCTGAATTCCCTGAGAAGATCAATCAGTCCTCTTTTTACTTCTGGATCAAGGGCGGCTCCGACCTTGGAGGGATCGTCAGTCCTGACGGATATCTCTTCTAGTTTATCCACGGGCTGCCCGCTGGCCCATTCCTTACCCCTTTCATCCTCGTAGGGCATGATAGGTTCATCCTCCGGACGCCCAATATGTTATGCGGGCTCCTTCTCCTCCTGGATTATCTGGGATATGTCCATGTCTTCTTGGATTACTGTCACCTGTACACACTGCTTTGCTAGGGCTGTAGGATTGGCAGATACTGCGTAGCATTTCCTGGCTGCCTACTGGTCTCCGCGTACCTCTCCTACCTTGGTTCCAACCGGGAATTTCAAAACGTTGTGGTATATGGACAAGACTCCCTTGAGAGAGGACAGGAAAGGTCTCCCTAAGATGGCGTTATAGGTCGATGGGGTATCCACCACAACAAAGTCGGTCATTACGTTCTGTTGGAGCGGGGTGACCCCGATGATTACTGGGAGGATCATTGACCCCACTGGTATGATCGAGTCCCCAGTAAAACCGTAAAGTGGAGTGGTACAGCTGTTGTAGCAATGTTGCTTCAGGTTCAGTTTTTCCAGGGTATCTTTGAAGAGGATATCGACATTGCTTCCGGTATCCATGAGCCCGCGAAGGACCAGACAGTTGGCGATCTGTATCGTGATGACCATAGGATCATCATGAGGTTGCACAGTGTTGAAGACATCTGCTTTGGTGAACACGATCTGAGCTGACTGGGCCGGCTCTGTCGGGCTCTGGCTGACTTCGAAGATCCCTCGGCTCTCTCCAAGGCGGGGAACCTTTCTTGTGTGGTTTTTCCAGGAGTTATTGGAAATGCCGGCCAAGGTAGGACCCCCTCTGATAGTGTGTATCACCTGGATCTGTTGCATTAAGTCAGCCTGCTCCCCTTTCCTCTTTTCTGCGTCCTCACGGATTTCAGCTTGTACTTCCCTTCCAGTTCTGATATTATCTCTGACCTGTTGTAAAAATTCAATCAGGCATCCTCCCCTTATCAGGGCCTCAATCTGGTTGCACAAGTTATAGCACTCCGAAGTGTATGGCCCACGTCTTCGTGAAAGTCGCAGTACTTGTACCGGTTTCTCCTGTCGGCTGGGGCCTTCATGGGAGCGGGCTTTTGGAGCAACCCTTTATCCCGTATGGCAAGGTAGACCGTTTCCCTGGATGCATTCAATGGGGTATAGTGGTCAAACCCTTTTTCCCCTTGTATTACTGGAGCCACGGTCCTGGGAGGCGGGGAAGCCCGGGGAGGGGTTCGTTTTGCTGGATATCTTTCTTGCCTATGCGGAGGAGCAGAGGGGTGATAGGTCGACCTGTTGGGAGGCTTATTCTGAGCTCTCTGCATCGGCTCAAATTTGGGGGCTTCTTTCTTCAAACGTTTTGCTGTTCTCATGTCGACATGCTCTATCTTGACCTTGAGTTGTTCGTCGATCTCGACCTGCTCAAGAGCCCGATCATAGGCCTCCTGGTAAGTCTCGGGAGGTCTTTTGGCGAAAGAACGGAAAAGCTTTCCTGCCCAGAGGTTTCGCCTGAAATTGGCGAGGGTTTCTTTTTCGGTGAAAACTCCCATTTGTATGACCTCCTTGTGAAACCGCTCCACGTATGATCGAAGAGTTTCACTCCGTTCCTGGATCACATATTGGAGGTGTATGGGATCTTTTGGGCGAGGTTTAACTCCCTGGAATTGTGAGCAAAAATCGGTTGACAATTTTGTGAAAGAATCCATTCTACTAACGGGCAGTTTCCTGAACCAGGTTTTCGCATAGTCGGTCAAGGTTGTTGATCCTGCACATGGCTGCTCTGGTAGTGTTCTGGACCTTCATCTGTTGAACGAAGCTCTCTAAATGTCTTAGAGGATCTTCCGTTCCAGAGAACTTATCTGCTGGCATTTTGAATTTTGGGGGGAGCTCTGCTTCCCGGATCCTCCTAGTGAATGGAGCGTTCATCTCGCTCAGGGGATTCTTTTTGTCTTCCTTACTCTTTCCCTTCCTTATCTGTTGGACCTCCTTTTGTAGCTTTGCCAGCTGATCCCTCAGTCGCTTATTTCTAGGTCTCTTCGAGTTAGCCTCTGATTCCTCACTGTCGAACCTTTCTGATGAACTGGCAATTTCTATCCGGTCTTCCTCCTGGACATGATCCATTCGGGGAGTTTGTCGGCTTTCCTCCTCTAGGGCCCGGGTAGTTCTCCTAGATGTAGTTGGATGAGATAGCCCTAGCGGCTTCTGGGTAAAAACATCCGCGGCAGACTTGACTAGCCGGGGTTGATATTGTGAAAGTCTTTTAGGAGCTGGGGGCATGGGTCCCAACCTATCCCGGATCGAACGTTGGGGCCCCGATCTATCTCGAGCAGGCTCGGGAGGAGGAGGACCTAGGCGATCGAAAGCAGGTGGTCTAGCTCCGAGCCTAGTCGGCTCTTCCTGATCATTCAAGTTGGTAGGCTGGACTGTGATGCCTTCAGCGAGGAGGCGGACGCGGATGGATTCTACGAAGGCCGCCTCTTGTTGGTCGAGCGCTGCCTGGCTCATTATGGGGTGGCCAGCAGTCCGTGTATTGGTTGTCTGGATCAGAGCTTGACTACTATATCCAGACTTTCTCCCCCTTCCTGGAACCTTTCGGGTTAGCCTCGCCGGGGATTGCTCCGGGACTCTGTGCTGGCCTTGGGAGGAGCGGAGCCTCATAGTTCCTATAAAACAATGAAAAATAAATACAAAAGATTGGTTAGTTGAGTGTAGGATTTCGTTTCCCACAGACGGCGCCAGAAATTGTTAACGGGAATTTTACTCGGGATGAGAAATCTCTGTTAACGCCCTCGAGACCACTACCACGTAGGTGGTGGCCGAAATTATTTATATATGTGACAATGATTTATCTAGTGATAAATAAACAAGAACATTTTAATTTGACATGCATGGTACACGAGTACAAAGATTTTTCTCTTGTTTCTCTCAACTTTCTTTGGTAAATGGTCGATTGCTAGTCGTATGCCTGTCGAATAGTAGTCTCCTCTTTTTCGTTTCTTTTCTTTTCTATTTATACATGGTTTGTAGGTCAACAAACTGATTCTCCCTTGATTGTCTCAGTGCGCTTGATTGTCTCAGTGATTGTCTCAGTCTCTTCCTTATCGGGCGGGATTTCTTGCGTTAAATCATTTGACTTTTGGATTGACGCCCGAATTGAGAGTATTTTGGTGGAGATCAATTTGTTTCCTTTTTGGATTTTATTACTTGTTCTGCATGTAGATAACGTTTCCAGGTATGATCCTTATAGAGGTCGTGGGATGTGATGATATGGTATGATGCATCAACCAGGGAGGTTCGATCCTTATAGGAGTCGTGGGACATGACGAATATGGTATGATGCATCAACCAGGGAGGTTGTTTAGTATTTCGACCTTGATGTCTGAGAAGTTTCATCCAGCTTGGAGCCAGATCTGGCTTCTCTTGACTTTTCCGAAGCTAGACGTGGCCTTGACTGACCTTTTTGAAGCTGGGTGTGGCTTCGACTCACCTCGCGGCCTTCTAGGGACATTCTTCTGTGTCAATCGAGGTACAGACGGGTTTCTTGAGCATTTGCAAGATGACCTTGACTTCGGGGAGCTTCTAGTTTTGATGATGCGGGCTTAGCCCGATCATTCCGGGTTCTATCTTGGATGTTTCCGGAGCTCGCCCTTATTCTTGGGGTGGTATCGCAGTTCGGCTATGGATAGAGAGGTTTCCTGGTGGAAGTTCTCGGGTCCGGGCTTAATCCCAGATGTTTCTGGAGCCCGCCCTTGTGCCTGGGGCGGCATCGTAGCATGGCTCTGGATCTAGAGGTCTTTAGGTGAAACTTTCGGGTATGGAACCAGGTCTAGTAAGTGGAAAATTTCCCTTTGGTCCTTAGCCAATTTTGGCTATTAACAGCTGTAAATGCCTCCAGCGACTTAGCCGAGGTAGGAAGAGGGGGAACTGGCGATCCTTTGACCTCGACCAGGATCCTACCAGAGCCAGCAGGTACACTAACCCCTGCATCAAGATGAGAACTGGCTGGAAGCCTGACATGGACAGTTGGAGGAGAATCAACAGTACCGCCGGCTTGGTGGGTCTCCACCTCAGGAACTGATGGAGATACTGCTGAAACTACCAAAACAACACAAGTTAATATCAACAAAGTTAATAAAGTAGTACAACGAAAGGGAAATCAGAGAGACGTTTACCAGGAAGTGCGTCGGAAATACGGAGGGAATACTCCACCCTCCCTGCATCAAAGACATCCAAGGCAGGATACTGCAGGTTGACATAATTCTTGGCCATAATGGCCTTCAAGATCTTCTCTGACTCAGTAGAGAGCTTACCCTTCTCCAATGAGGGTTTCCCGCTAAAGCAGGTAGGAACCTCGAATTCGGTTCCTCCGATGTAAACCGAGCTGCCCAGGAGTTATCCTTCTTCGTGGCTCCTGGTACAACAAATTTTAGGTTATTCTTGGCCCGAGCATAGAACTGACCCTTCGGACCCGGGGCATTGGCAACAATTTGAAACACATATCCAAGCTCCTCAGCTCCCGGTTCCTGATCAGTGTTGTCTCTCTCACACTGCTCCCTCCATAAAACCAGGAACCCCACCAGGTGCCTCAAAAACCCCGGTGTTAGCTGAAGATGGGCAAGCTGCAATGCGTACAGCGCCCTATGTAAGGTGGGGTGAAGAGGTAACCTAACTCCACTAACGAAGGCCGCCGCATGAATTGGAAGCTCGCCGCGATTGGGGGTATACACATCATACCCTTTTAGAGGTATAGCGATTGCGATATCTTTAGGGATTTTGAAATCCCTCTACAAGCGCGCCACGGTGTCCGAGGTACTGGACGAATCAGGGATGCACCTGTATTCATAGGGGAGAGCAAGTACCCTTCCAGCGGTGTCAATAACTTCACCGGCCTGGCTCCCACCAACCCCGATGGCACCTACTTCTTCACTCGACTCCTGGTCGACATCAACCGGAGTCTCAGGATTGTTAGAGAAACCCGTCCCGATTGCGATGTTCCGGTTGGAACGGCGACGTTGAATGGGAACGTCGTTCCCGTTGTCGCTGCTATCGCCTGCCCTTTTTCTAAGGGCAAGGCTCCCGCTGGCCACCGCATCGTCGTCGAATAGCTGCTCAATGCTATCGCCACCAGGTGAAGACATAATGACAGTTTCAGAGAGTGATTTCTAGAGAAAAGAGGGAAGTTGAAGGTTGAAGGTTGAGGCTAGGTTTTCTTTTTGCTAGAAAATCTCAATCAGGAAGTTTGCTTGATACGAATCACTTGCGAAGGAACCAGAGTTTATATAGGGTTGATTACTTGTAACAGGAAGAAAAAGTGATTAATGTTGCGGTAAAATCGGTGACGTGGAGGGATCGGTTTCGTGAAACATGCGCCCCTAAAATATTTTCCTTTTTGAATTCGGCTTACCCTGATCAGCCACGTGGAATTTAAATCAGCGTGCAAAGAGAAGATTCCCTCCTATGAGATGTTACGAAAAATTCTCCAAGCGCTATCTATTCTGACTCCAACCCTAACCTGATACCGATGTTCAAGTCATGGGGGACTTCTGTTAACAGGTTTTTCTGGCAAGGGACCAAAGGAGAATTTTCCAAACAGAGATCTATCCAGGAATATTCATCCAGATACTCTAAGAGACCTGCGGGATCGGTACCTTCACCTAGATGGAGTCAATATCCGACGAGGTTGAAACCTCGACTATCCATCTATCTAGATAGGATATCAGCTCTGAAATCATGTATCTCACCCTACTGAAGCTCTTGATACCAGTTCAAGACCAGTACGATGATAGCTTGCACGCCCAGAACCCCCCAAGCATATCGACGTTGATCAAGGTACTAAGGTACCAGGTACCTCGATACCTACCTCGATACCACCTCGATGTCTGCCTTGGTGCCACCCCGACTCCCGCCTGGTACTTAGTATGCTTATCCAGAGCTCCTTCAAGGCAAGTATCCTACCCCCCCAGGCAATACGATAGGGTACACGAAGACACAAGCATTATTCTAGTAGAAGGCAGAACAAGCTCATCAAAGTGAGGTACCAGCACTACCCTCCGTTAGAACTCAAAGTCAGATTTGCCATCAAGCTCCACGAAGAAGGAAAGTTGACTCCATCACCATCAAGCTCCACGAAGAAGGAAAGTTGACTCCATCGCCAAAATAAAGTGCTATTAATGACCCAATGGTCGACCGAATCAGAATTTAAATTCACCATTGACTAACGGGATCTAATCTCGCGCCTTCAGGTCCATGCAAATGCCTTTCAATGCTTAAAATAGGACTCTCGATAATCTTCATTAAGAGAACCGGATTTTGGGGAGATTCTGGAGGGTACTATATAGACGGCATTGAAGGGTAAAGTGGGGAGACTTCTTCGAGTATTCTGGATCGCCAGAACTAGAGAGAGATCCCGGGAGATTCCCGAAAGCCAGTGAGAGTCCATTGACAATCACTGGAGGAAAAATATCCACTTATCGACACGAACATTTATCCATCTCCATCCTGTGTGAAAGAGTGAAAATATAGAGAAATATGCATGTATACATATTGTAATTCTATCGTAGTGATTAACTGAATAAAACAGTGTTCATTTCACATCTCCCGGTCCTTTTGTGTTCTTTCTCCATTCTTTGATCTACTGATCACGATCATACAAAAAGAGGGACCCCGGTACCGAAGGTACCTACCCCGCTGCTGCTACCGGTAGTGGGTGAGGGTGTTAACCAAGATTTTCATCCCGAGTGAATTTTTCCGTTAACATTTTCGTTAAATAAAACACCTTGAATATCTCTCAATTTCTTAAGTTGCATAAAATTTATGTATATGATTATGCATCGTATTTGTGCTAATAGCTCTTTTTACCAAAGCAACCCGATAGGGGGAGCTCTTTTTCCTATCTCATGACAAAAATGGGGAGAAGTCTTGAGAAATATAGAGGGAGTATTGTTTATGCTTTAGGGGAGATATCATGAGAGAGAGTAACCTATTTAGAGGGAGCATTGCACATGCATTAATTTGTATTGCTTTATTGAGTGCAAATGCCTTTTATGTTTGTTCACCTCACATGTACTTGTTCTTGGAAAGTGCCTTTCTGCTATTGTGTATAGGTATGATGATCTACAAAGAGATTGAAGATGTTGAAGATGCTGGAGACTTAGAATATTAGTTATCTCTTTTTGTAACATAGAATGAACTCTCATGGACAATAGGTAGATTTTGTTTTTGTTTTTGTGAGGAATTATCTATGAGTTGTTGTTTTGTCATGAAATAGCCAAAAGGGGAGATTGTAAGGACCAATATTTTATGATTGGCTTATTTCATGACAAACCACACCACATTGGGGATGATTTTGTAATGGGTAGCTTAGGTCCTCGTTGGCAATCTTCCTGCATCTCTATAACTTCAAGAGCAAAAGATATATTCACTTGACTTTGTCTCTTGAAGAGTTTAAGTGCACACACACACACACACACATACACACACAAACACACATACACACACACACACACACACACACACACACACACACACACACACACACACACACACACATACACACACACACACACACACTTCATGCATGCTTTGTTCATCTTGTATTTATATTCCTTATTGTTTATATGTGTGCTTCCTTTACACACTTCACACTTGCACCTCATTCTTAGTCAAAAGTGTGGTTTTATATGGTGTAATTCGTTTCCCAATGTTTGATTGGAAACGTCCGCACATGCACGATGGTGTGCTTATCTTAGCACGATGGGTGACCACTTGAGAATGTTCTATTTTTCTCTTGATTTTGTCTTTGGTCACATGGTCTTATACCATGAGTTTAGACATTTTGTTGATGTCCTTTTCTGACCATTGGTTACTCTTTTGACCATAACTTTTTCTATAGATATTGAAACTTCTTTTCATAAATTGAAGTAGAAAGTAGACATCCATACCTTTCCAATGGTATATTATTTGATAAATTTCAATACCGTTTGGTCAGGGTTTGGGGTGCTCGAATATCGAGCTGATGCGTTGTCTTGTGCAATTCTAGTAGGTGGGTTCTATTCAGGTCTCCCTACGTAGAGCGACATGTATAGTGACTTTTTGTTGTTTTACATTCTAGTAAGTTAGCACTGTATAGTCGCCCTACATAGAGCGACCTATCTAGCGACTTTGCCTAGAAATTGTTTTTAACATTTCCAAAACATCGTAGTTTTATCTAGGGGTTATATATAAAACCCATATTCTTCCCCAATTGTTTCAGAGCTTATAAAATTAGAATATAGTGAGAGAAAGAGCTCCCCTAAAGAGTGAAAGCTTCAAGCTTTGTTTTTTTATTCTCCAAACCCAAAACCCATGCATCCATGACATCCTTCATGCATCCATCTTTCATGTGTCTTTTTAATTTCATGACTAGGTAAGTTACAACTACATTAAAGCTCATTGATTGTTGTTCTTACTCTAGATTAGGTATTTATTCCTTGATTAAATACCTAAACTCTCTTTATTGCATATTTTTATGAGTTTTGATAACATGATTGGGTTTGTTTGTTGATAGCTAGAATTTTGGGCCATATTGCCGTTCTAGCTAAGTCCTTATGCCTTGCATCTTGACTTTGATATTTATGCCTCATTAATTGCATTTCTTGATTGCATATTTATTGTCCTTGTGATATATTGTGACAACTTGTGTTGGTTGGATTTTATTTGACAATTAGGTTACTAGAATCCCTTTGCAACTAATTGAGTCGTTATATATGGGCATGTAGGCATTGTTTGATAACTAGGTTGTTAAATTGCATTTTAAAATCTAGTTAAGCATTTTGTTTATGGTCTTGCACATTATTGCATTTGAGCATATTGTCTTATATACACTTAGACTGTATACTTTTCATAGAGTCAAAGTCATGTGGCTTTTAGGTGAAGCTGCACAAGCAAGTGAAGTCTTGCAACCAAAGGTTGGTTGGCAAGCATTGGTTGCCAAGAGCCACTGTAAACGGCCCGTAGGGTATATTAGGAGGTGCTCACGCCAAGATTAGTGGATCAGGGGATATCACTAGGGATTTAACAAAGAGTGGCTAGTGGTAGTGTTCATAGCATGAGGGTATCGAGAGTGAGAGTCCGTGTATCACTTGATGGTGTAATCTTCTTTTCACATAGTGGATTTCTGTGGCTTATGTGGCTAGTCCCTTGGCTTTTCCCGTTTGGTGGGTGAGTTTCCACGTAAAAATCAAGTGTTCTTTAATTTCCGCATTTTACTTGATTTTTATCATTGTTTGAGTTGGGTTTTTATTATCGAAAAACTTGGCAATAATCGATTAACAACCCATTCACCCCCCCTCTAGGTTGATTAGACACACGCTTTAGTTGTATTTTCAAGTAATATTTGAATCGAACGATTCGTGCAATTGTGAGGAGAAATTATAGAGACCTAAAATCTTCATTAATAAGGATCCCACTGTGACGATGACCGGTCTATAGCTTCCAACCACCATAAATTAGCTGTTTGGCATAACGAGCGGTGGTACATGACAGAACGTATTTTTCTTCTTGTCGTTTTAATAGATCAACCCGTCAACACTATTTGATAAAACCTCACAAAGCCTAAATTAGTTTGAAAACACAAATATAGTGGCAAGTGGGGTGTCGTCCACAGGGAGCGGAGTTAGCTAAACTAGTTATTGCTAAAGTAATGATATGTATATATATAATATGGAAACATGAGTTGGTGAAAATGTAGGTGGTGAATTATACTAACAATAACACTAAATTAATTATGCAACTAAATGAAGGGGGAAATGGAATGAAGGATATATATAGATGATGGAAACTAAGGAGTTAATGGATACTAAAGTAAATACTGGGCAATGCAACAAACTTGTCAATAGCACGGCTATTCTAACCGACCTAGGATGTATAGAGTCGGTTATTTATCCCTAGAAGGTGGCCAACCTAGGATGTATAGTGCGGACCACCTATTAGGGATTAATCCGTAGTAAACTACCAACCTAGGATGTATAGAGTTGGTTGTTTATCGGATTCTAGAAATGAAGCTCGTCTACCTAACAATGACTCAACCGATTACAAATAGTCACCCTAGGATGTATAGTCATGACTTCTAACTCTCTCACAGTTCCGACCTAGGATGTATAGTGCCGGAAACTCGATTGAGGTTAGATTAAAACCGCAGCTTAAGAGTCGGAATTCATGGCTTTCCGTCCATTCTTTAGAGCATTAACAACTAAATAGGATGTATATCTAGATGCAATACTCATACATAATACAAGGACATCTTGCAAAGAGGATGTATCTACACAAGAAATCAATGATAAACATTCAAAATAAGAATAGATCAATGGAAGATAGACATGAATATCAATATAATATCAAGTTTATGTACAAGCCCAATATTTAACTAACTACTCCATCAACCCCTTAGAGGGGATTTAGCTACTCATTACAACTAGGAAACTAAGAGAGAGGAAATAGAAATAACCCTTGGAGAACATCTCCTTCCTTGAAGTGGCTCCAATCTCCTAACTTCCTTGAAGTTGAGTAGAGAATGTAAGGATGAGAGAAGAAGAGAGATTCTAGATCTAAAAGTGTTTAACCTCTGCAAAACGGAGTCAAAGGCTCCCTAAAACGTTTCTAAACTTTTCTATTTATACAAGATACAAAAATAGGTCACTTAAGCTTTGAAAATCAAACTGGCGCGCGCGGAGTGCGGGTGGAGTGCGGGTGATTTACCCGCACTGTACCCGCAATGTATGGGTTGTCTGCAACTTCAGTTCTCGGATCAGGGCATTAGTACGGGTGGAGTGCGTTCGAATTACCCGCACTTGACCCGCACTTGGAATCGCACTGTGATCACACTTGAATCGCACTTCCCTGTCAGGTGTAAAATCTACCTTATGTTCTTGGTGCAAGTGCGAGTGGAGTGCGGTTTGATGACCCGTACAGTACCTGCACTCTAATGTCAGGTACAATTCTGCTCTTCTGTTCTTGGTGCAAGTGTGGGTGGAGTGCGGTTTGATGACCCGCATTGTACCCGCACTCTAACGTCAGGTGCAATTCTGCTCTTCTGTTCTTGGTGTAAGTGCGGGTGGAGTGCAGTTTGATGACCCGCACTGTACCCGCACTCTAATGTCAGGTGCATCTTCAACTTCTCTGGTTTGGCATTAGTGCGGGTAGAGAGCGGTTGGATGACCCGCACAGTACCCGTACTTTATCGTCAGGTGCAACATCAGCTTCTCTGGTTTGGTAACGGTGCAGGTGGAGTGCGGTTGGATGACCCGTACTGTACCCGCACTTTATCTCTTTACTTGCATCCTGCCCCGGCTATGACATGAGTGCGGCTGGAGTGCGGTTAGAGTGCGGTTGCGACCCGCACTGGACCAGCACTGTAGAGCTGTTTGTACTCTTTTGCCTTTACTTTCACCCTTTTTCTACCGGAATCACCGCAATATGCTTCCAAACCTGTCTCTGCATCATTTCCTACATATAAGCACAAAACAACCCATAAGAGATACAAAAACGCACGAAAACAGAACATAAAGTAAGGATCTGAGGGCCTAAATATACAACATATTTGGCCCGATCAGTACACTAGAACCCTCGATTGCAGGTTTAGATGCCATCCTAACCTCGTGATATCTGGTGGGAGAAGCACACAGAAGGAGACTTCGGTTCGAAATCCATTAGAGGACACCGAATGACCCCATAAAGGCACCAAAGGAGTGCAACACCTAAGAAGCTAGAATTACAGTGACAAAGGTAATGCCAGTATGGGAGAAGATACGGCATACGAAAAGCATGCCACCTTCATCCACTCCCTCACTAGGAGTTCAAACCCTACCCAAATGAGTTAGATCAAATCTGCTCTGACTTGCCTATACACATCTACAATAAGAGGGACAAACAGAAGTCGAAAAGATCCCGTTCAAAGAAGGACAACTGATAAAAATCCCGAGCGAAAAAGGTTAGCCCAGGAAAGTCTCAAAGTCACCATAATGGAGATGAAAATGAGGATGCAATGGGCGACTAGGTACCTCATAGAAACTTAACAATTCGCAGGTATTTGGGGCTTGATAAGGAGTTGGAAGGTCCGCGTAATGTCGTGGTGAAAGATAAGGAGAAGCTCTTGAAAGAAATGGTAATGTTAAGGTCACGAAGTGGGGTAGCGCTAGCCCAGAGAATGGGCAGTAAATTCACAGAAAGGATTGCTAACAAGCACTGTACCACCAAATTCAAACCTCCTACAATGGCCGAGTACAACGAGGGCCGAGATCCGGTCGAATATCTCGGACGTTTCAAAACCCTAAAAGAGACTCTGGCCATAGACATTAACCTATGGTGCAAAGACTTCCTAATAACTCTAGGAGATCTCACATCCAGATGGTTCAATTAGTTGCTAGAGGGAAGCATAGATAACTTTCGAGAATTCAGCGAAACATTTATTATACAGTTACCCGGAAGTGTGCAGTATAAGAAATCCCTCATGTATGTGTCTTCCCTCAGGCAGGACACAAGAGAAACCATCAGAAGTTTCATAAACCGCTTCATCATAGATGCAATGGGTGTGGATGATTTTAACGATATTGCATCAGTAACCTCCTTCTCCAATTGCTTGCATAGTGGGCGTTTCTATTTTTATCTCAGAAAAACTCGGCCGAGAACTTACTCAGAATTGCTAAAGATAGCTGCAAACTATTCTCGAGCAGAGCAAGAAATGGTAGACCAATATGGCTTCTTAGTGCATGGGGTTCGACCTAGCAACCATGAAGATGGTAACATTTCCTTAAAAAAGGAAGAAAGGCCCAAGAACTAAAAGCCTCAAAATGCTGAATGATCGCCGCCGAAATGACAGAAAGAAAGATGACAAGAGATACTCTAGGAAGTTCACTAACTATACTCTCATTGTAAGAAACGAAAGGACATATTATTTATAGTACAAGAGAAAGGGCTAGTGCAATGACCTCGTCCTCTGCTTAGGAGTGCTCGAAAGGATACCACCAAGTATTGTTGTGTCCAAAAAGATCACGGTCATGACACTTTGAAGTGCCATCAACTTAAAGACCACATCGAGACCTTGATTAGAGATGGACATTTGAAGGAATACATACTCAAACGATATAACACCAGGGAAGGAGACATTGATGCAGATAAGCAAGACAAAAGGGATAGCCTTGATAGGTTCAACCAAAATGCAGGAAGTTCTCTACGAAACCCAATTAACATAATTTACATGCGACCCTCAATAGGAACAAGCAACATGGACAGAAAGGCAAAAATTCGTAAGCTGATTCATAGGAGAAAGAACTCTAACATTTACCTCATCCAAAAACATTCTAAGAAGGCCCACTTAGAATATGACCCAATCACTTTCTTAAAAAAAGATACATAGAGGTCGATGCAAGGCCAAACGACACCCTTGTCATAGAAGTGCAAATAAGACATCGAGATGTTTGACGAGTTATGGTGGATAATGGATCTTTAGTTATCAAATTAATTACCAACTTTTGGAATTAATCAAATTAATCTCAAAGCATAACAAAAACCAACCAAAAATTCAACAACATTAATAAAGTGTAGAAAAATACAATAGACACAAGAATTGATTTACGTGAGAAACCCTCTAACTTTGTAAAACTCACGGACTAGATCACTAGCCATTACTGTATGTTAAATCCACTATATGAAGATTCAATTACAACCTATGTTGACCTTCTATCACACAATTCTCGGAAGCACTCTAACACCTCTACCGGCAAGCCTTTTCCAATGGATGATGACCTTGCTTGTGCATTCTACCTTGCAGTCACAAGTCTTTAACTAATGAAGAGAACGATACAAGTCTATGTGAACATGTAGAGATATTCTAAATGCAAAATAATGCTAGACAACACTATATGCTTAATTAGGAATTTAAAGATACAAGACAATAAATCCTAATTATCAATGTCTAAAAGATATATCATGAAGACCTAGCTAGATGGCATAAATTACCTACAATCATAGTTATCACAAACAAACTTAACAAACAATAAAATGATTCACGAAATATTCACCAATTATTCAACATATATGAAATTACACGAGCCTGTATCTAATACAACCTAAAGGGGGGGGGGGGGGGGGGGAATGAGTTGTTAATCGATTATTACCAATTTTTCGATTAGTCAATATTAATCTCAAAGCATAACCAAAACCAACCAACATAAAACAACAATAATAAAGTGCGGAAAACAGTAAAAAACACGTTTGGTTGATTTATGTGAGAATCCCTTCAACTAGGCAAAACTCATTGGCTAACCACTTAGCCATTCCATTCTCAAATCCATTATTTGAATAATTGTTTACAATCCAATTGATCACCTAGTCATACTTCAAGGTTCATAACCCAATATATTCTACCCCACATGCCTTTAATAGTGATCCTAGACCAATGCTTGCCGACCAACTCTTTGGTTGCAAGACTTCACTAGCTTAGGAACTACACCTTGTAGTCACAAGATTGAAGAGATCAATGCAAGTCTAAGTGAATATGGAATGATATTCAAAATGCAATACAATGCTGGACAACACTATATGCTTAACTAGAGATTTAATGACAAGTTAATAAACTCTAATTTTCAATGTCTAAATGAATACTCATAAAGACTTAGCTAGATGACATAAATGGCATGGAATACTAGCTAGCTATCAAAATCAAGTACACTCTACCACAACAATCAATATAATCACTCACAATATATTCAACATGTTCTTAATATATATTCATGTGGTAGAGATAAATCATTTAATCATTCAATAAATGCAAATCCTAGAACAATGTCTTTCATAAACAAACTCAATCAATCAAATATAAAGTCTTACAAAGTATCCAATATATATTCAACATATATTCATTTTGTAGAGACATGCATTTAATCACTCAATAAATGCAAACCTAGAATAATATCTATCACAAAACAACCTCAATCAAATATATAGAGAGACCCGGAAAATTATCAATAAGTGTTAATCATTTATTCAATAAAAATACCCAACTATATATCCAACACATCTTTAACATGTATTCAGCAAGATATTCATCAAAGGATAATATTCAAGCATTTAATCATGTAATAAATGCTAAACCTAGGTCTAGAACATCAATATAAGAAATGGAGATGACTATGATGTTACCTAGTCAAGAACTTGAAGACCCATGTCAAATAGATGATGAATGATGAAGTTGATGCATGGATTTGGGGTTGGAAGAGTCAATCAAAGAAGCATGAAGCTTTCTCTCTCTGGAACAATGAAACTTCTCTCTCTAGGATTTAATTTCCATGGCTTGGTTAATGAGGAAGAAAAGAATGTGATGTATTTATAGAGCCCAAGTGAAACTACGTAGTTTTGAAGAGAAAAAAAAATTTCTAGGCATCCAAGGTGATTTCCAAGGCTACTTGCACAAGTGGCCTTGCAAGTTGCTTTATGTTCTGGAGAAAAACTGATTGTCTAAGGCGACTTGCTCAAGTCGCTTTGGAAGTCTCTTTACTCATTGGACAACACAACAGCTCAAGATTCGAATGACCCAAAATAAGATCAAACGATATCAAAACCTTTTGAATAATATACCGTTGGAAATTTATGGAAGTCTACTTTCTACTACGTTTTACATAACGAGGTTTTGATTTTTGTAGAAAGAGTTATAGCCATTTGAGTGACTAAATGTTAGATTCGGATAACAGCAAAGATGCTCTGTTTCAATGGTCTATTTGGAGATTTCAAAACCAAACCAAATGGTCATGAAATATTACTAATAATATACCGTTAGAAAGGTATGGGTGTCTAGTTTATCAATAAATTATCAAAATACATTTTGGATCTTTGTATAAAAGGTTATGGTCACAAAACCATACAAAGGTGAGTTTTGAAAAATATTTAAATCAAAGAAAACCAATCTTTTGAAACTAGACACATTACTCCAAATAACCAAACCAAATCTAACACATATTAAACAACACAAAAATGGGCAAACAAATTCAACAATAATGATCAAGCAATACGTGCGAGTTAAAACATAAATGCACGCAATCAAATAGACACAAATGCAAGAGATATGGAAATGCATATGAAAGTGTGTGTGTGTGTGTGTACAACTAATCTCTTCAAGAAGTCAAGTCAAGTGATATCCCTTCTTGAAGTACTTTGGGATGCCCGGAAGATTGTCAATCACGATCACCTAAGCGACCCATTACATAACAATCCCAATGAGGTTTTGACAACAAAATAAGCCAAACAAAAACTGAGGAACTTACAATATATTCAACATATATTTAATCATATATTCAACATAAATTCAAGATATAGAGTCAAAGCATCTAATCAAATAATAAATGCTAAACCTAGAGTAAGATGAACAATAAATAAAATCTAAAAATATTTAAACTTACCTAGTCATATGAACTTGAAGAACCTTGCCACAATGATGATTAATGAGGATGTGAATGCATGGATTTGAGGTTTGGTGAGTCAAGAACAATTTAAGTGAAAACAAGATTTAGATTTTAGTAGAAAGAGTTATAGCCATTTAAGTGATCAAAGGTCAGATTCGAACAAAAATAGAGTTGCCCTATTTTAGTGGTCTTTTTGAAGATTTCAAAACCAATCCAAGCGGTCATGAAATATTATGAATAATATACCGTAGGAATTGAAAGATATGAGTGTCTAGTTTGTCCATAATTTTTCAAAACTAAATTTTGAATCTTGGTATAAAACGTTATAGTCACAAGACCATACAAAGGTCGATTTTGGAAAAACATTTAACCATTGAAAAACCAATCTTTAGAAACTAGACACATTACTCCAAATAACCAAACCATATCTAACACATATTAAACAACATGCACACAACAAGATATCACATGATGAAATGCAATGCATGATTAAGGAAACACAAATGCAAGGGTAATGGAAATGCTTGTAAGTGTGTGTGTGTGTGTGTGTGTGTGTGTGTGTGTGTGTGTGTGTGTGTGTGTGTGTGTGCAACTGAAAATACACTCCAAAGCGTGTGTCTAATAACCTAGAGGGGGGAGTGAATAGGTTTTAATCAAGTTAATTACTAATTTTTCTTGATTAGTCAATATTAAAAAATCACCTCACAAGCAAACATACAAAATCAAGTGTAAGATGCGGAAACTAAACAACACATTTGATTTTTACGTGGAAACCCTTCAACAAAGGAAAAACCACGGGCTATCCTTTTAGCCACATCTGGTCACCGAAATCCACTATATGAATAAAAGGTTACACCCTCAAGTGATGCTCGGACTCTCACTCTTGACAACCTCAGGCTATGGACACTACCCTCGCCACTCTTGGTTCAATCCCTAGTGATATCCATTGATCCACTACTCTTGGCGTGAGAACCTCATACTCTACCCCGCTGGCCTTTAACAGTGGCACTTGACCAATGCTTGCCAACCCACCCTTGGTTGCAAGACTTGAATGCTTATGCAACTTCACACATAAGCCACAAGACTTTGACTCAATGAAGAGAATAAAAAGTCTAAGTGAATATATGTTAATATTCTAAATGCAATAAAGTGCAAGACTAAACACTATATGCTTAATTAGATGTTAAGATGCAAATCTAACAACCTAATTATCAACCAAGCCAAATCAACATAAGTTCTCATTAGTCATGGCAAGGACAATAAATGCAATCATCAAATGCAATCAACAAGTCCTAATCAACAATGTCTAAATGCAAAGCATAAAGACTTAGCTAGATGTTATCAAAAACAACAATCCTAGCTATCAGAAGCAAACCCTATAAAATATTCATGAACATTAACTAGTTGATTAAAACACAATTTCACAACTTAGTTATCAATAAACCACACATGAATATTTATGACCTAGCTTTTAGGCAAAAATGACCTAATCAATTAAGCTATTAATAAATGGGCAATCTCAACCAATAAACAAAAACACAAACATACTTAAAACATGCTTAATCGAAGATGAACAAATATGCAAACAATAAGTTCTAGAACATGTTCAATTTACAAGGATGTGAAAGCATGAAGACCCATGAGTAGATGATGCTTGAAAGATGCTAGATGCACATGGGGTTTGTGTTGAGTAAAAAACAAGTCTTGGAGCCCCCTCTCTCTCTCTAGGAGTTAAGTTCTCTCATTAGGAATGTAAATTTCAGAGCTCTAGGCCTGATTGGGGAAGAAGATGATGTATTTATATGATCCAAGAGAAGCCACATCATTTTGGATAAGGAAAAGTTGATTTCTGGTGACAAAAAACGACCTTAGGGCGACATAAAGGTCAGGTCGTTTTGCTCTCGGGTAAAAAATGCGGCAGCACAACAGCTCCAGTTTTGAGCGACCCAAAACATGACCAAACGATATCGAAACCTTTCATATAATATATTGTTGGAAATGTATAGAAGTCTACTTTCCACTCCTTGTTATTAAAAGAGGTTTCAATATCTGTAGAAAGAGATATGGTCATTTGAGTGAGCAATGGTCAGATTTGGACAGCAACAAGATTGCCCAAACTCATGGTATAAGACCATATAACCCAATACCAATCCAAGAGAGGGTAAATGCACCTCTTTAGTGGTCACACAATATGCTTAGACAAATATACCATCGTGCAAGTGTGGACATTTCCAAACATCCTTAGGAAACGAAAGCATAACACACAACCACACTAAAGTCTAACAAAGAGGTGCAAGTGTGAGATATGTAATGGATGCACACATATAAGCAATGAACAAATGCATGTTAGTGTGTGTGTGTGTGTGTGTGTGTGTGTGTGTGTGTGTATGTGTGTGTGTGTGTGTGTTCAACTACATCTCTTTAAAGAGTTAAGTTAAGTGATATACCTTCTTGAAGCAATTTGGGATGTCTGGAAGCATGTCAATCACAATCACCTAAGCTACCCGTTACATCACAATCCCAATGTGATTTGTCATGAAATAATCCAATCACAAATAGAGGTCTTTACAGCAACTATTCTCTTCAAGAAGTCAATAACAAGTGACTACCTCTATGAAGATCTTTGGGATGCCCGAAAGCTTGCCATTGCCGATCACCATATAAGACCTTAAGCTACCCATTACATAACAATCCCAATATGGTTTGGCATCGAAATAAGTCAATTAAAAACTGAGGAACTTACAAGCTGACATCTTTGAAAATGAGTCTATTGCTAATATAATCAATCTAGAAAGGGGATGAATGGGTTGTTAATCGATTAATTTACCAACTTTTCGGTTAGTCAATATTAAACACAACCAACAATTAACATCAAGTAAAAATGTGGAAAATAAACAACACTTAATTTTTGCTTGGGAACCCCTCAAACTAAAAAAAATAAAACAACGGGACTAGCTTCGCTAGCCACTTAGTCATAGAAATCCATTATATTATAGTTTAATTACATCATAAGTAGACATTCTAGTCACTATTCTCAAGGATTCTAACTTAAACCTATCTACATACATGCCTTTATAGTTACTCTTGACACTTGCTTGCCAACCAACACCTTTGGTTGCATGACTACTCTTTTCTTGTGCAACTGCCACATGTAGCCACAAAACTTAGACTCAATGAAGAGAATTAATGTCTAAGTGAACATGTATGAATGCTCAATTTAATTATGTGCTAGACTAACACTAAATGCTTAACTAGATATGAATATGAATACCCAATAATCGTAGTAATTAGCTAACCCCTTAAATCACCACAACTTTAATGGCTATGCAATAAAGATGACGTCTTGGTGTAGGGAAAAACAAGGGGCAGAAGTGAAAAATTGGGTGGTATATTTTAAAAAAATTTCCCTTAAAAGAAAGAACCTTAACCCTAGATTAATTGACATATAATTAAAATTATCGTACATTTTTCTCGTGACGATTGAACTAGCGTCGAATTGAATCCGTAAGATCTTCCAATCCAATCACGAACATTAATCACCTAGGAGTGTGGGCTCCCTTTCTTTAATTGTATACCTCCAAGAGAAAACCCAAGAACGTCCGATCACTTGTGAATTATCAATCTATTTGATTGAAACTCACGTGAACCCGTTTCGAATTTGTACACAAAATCCTTTTTGATGTAAAGGATACTAGTGTACTATCGAAAACAAAAACGTTCTCCTTTTCTCTTCTCTTTGGCCGAATTCAATACACCCCTTTCTTGAGTTTGAAGTTTTTTTTATTATTCAAAAGCAAGAGAATAAAAAATTATTTCTCTAAAAAAAACTTTTTTTTATAACTACTATTCAAAAAAGAATTTAATAATATATATATATATATATATATAGTGTAAGGACCTCGATTTTATGATTGGCTTATTTCATGACAAACCACCACAATGGGGATGATTGTGTAATGGGTAGCTTAGGTCCGTATTGGCAAGCTTCCAAGCATCTCCATGACTTCAAGAGCAAAAGGTATATTCACTTGACTTTGTCTCTTGAAGAGTTTAGGTGCACACACACACTCCATGCATGTTTTGTTTATCTTGCATTTGTGTTCTTTATTGTTTGTATAAGTGTGCATCCTTTTCTAAAACACTCACTAGCTTACATTAGATATCATATCTTACATTGTATCTTAGTTGATAACATGTTTGACATGTTAATTATGCTTCATTGTGTGCATCCCACTCTCTTCACACTTGCACAACATTCATGTAAGATTGACTTTTGTCTTGAGTGTTAAAAAGGGATTTTTCCCTTTGGCGCGGCCTAGACTGCTCGGCAGGCCTTGCTTGCACCGCAGCGCACGGAGCGGTATTCTCCAATGCGTTATGCGCGACGTGGACCGCGACCTGTGCACTTGCACGCACAGCGGTCCAAACCGCGGTGTTGTCCAGACGGTGCACTGCTGTATGTATTGCGGTCTGGACACTTACCTGAGCCGCGGTCTAGCAAGCGGTTTTGACGGGATTCTGGTTCCCAAGTTCAAAACGATGTAGTTTGATCTAGGGCTTCATATATATTCTTCCTTTTCTCTTCTTGGCCGACCAAGAGCTCAGAAAATCATTTCTAGAGAGAGGTTAGAGCTCCTAGAGAGAGAAAGCTTCAAGAAAGCTTCTTTGACTCTCCAAACCCAAAACCCATCTCCATATTGCATCATTCAACATCATTTGAGCATGGGTCTTCATTGTTTCATGACTAGGTAAGCAAGAACTTCTTTGAATATCATTTATTGTTCTTCTTATTCTAGATTAGGTATTTATTGCATGATTAAATACCTAGACTCTACTTATTGCATATATTTATGAGTCTCTATAACATGATTGGGTTTGTTTGTGATAGCTTAATTGATTAGGTCATTTTTGCCTAAAAGCTAGGTCATAAATATTCATGTGTGATTAATTGACAATTAGGTTGAGAAATTGTGTTTTAATCAACTAGTTAATGTTCATGAATATTTGATTGTGTTTGTTTGTGATAGCTTGCATTATTAGGTCACATATGCCTAAATAGCTAATCCATAAATATTCATGTATGCTTAATTGATGATTAGGTTGACTTTGTGCATCTAGTCAAGTTTATGAATGTTTATGTGAATTTAATTGACAATTAGTTTGTTAGAATTTCTCTACAACTAATTGAGACCTCATGTGTGTACATGTAGGCATTATTTGATAACTAGGATGTTGTATTGCATTATCTACATCTAGTTAAGCATTGTATGTTTGGTCTAACATATATTGTGTTGAGCATTCATTGATTGTTCACTTAGACCCTATACTCTTCATTGAGTCAAAGTCTTGTGGCTTCGGGGTGAAGTTGCACAAGCATTGTAGTCTTGCAACCAAGTTGTGGTTGGCAAGCATTGGTCAAGAATCCATTGTAAAAGGCCTGCGGGTAGAGTAGGAGGTGCTCACGCCGATAGTAGTGTATCAGTGGATATCACTAGGGATTGAACCAAGAGTGGCGAGTGGTAGTGTCCATAGCCTGAGGTTATCTAGAGTGAGAGTCCGAGTATCACTTGAGGGTGTAACGTTTTACTCATATAGTGGATTTGAGGATCGTGTGTGGCTAGAAGGATAGCCCGTGGTTTTTCCCTTGTTGAAGGGTTTCCACGTAAAAATCAAGTGTTATTTATTATTCCGCACTTTACACTTGATTTTGTATGTTTGTTTATGTTGGGTTATATTATTAATATTGACTAATCGAAAAGTTGGTAATAATCGATTAACAACCCATTCACCCCCCCCCCCCCTCTAGGTTGTTAGACACACGTTAAGAGCTGTATTTTCAATTGGTATCAGAGCGGGTTCCTAGATATACTTAGGTGATCCTTGTTCTTGATTGTGTGTCTTGCATTTGTGTGCATTTTGATCATTGAATTCATTTGCATTCATTCATTCACTAAACACTATGTGTGAGAGTGAAACTCCTAGAGAGGAATTTTTCGGAGAAAGGAATGGTTGCCTCTCCGTTGATGTTGAGGATGCTCCAACCCTTAGAGGTTCTATGAGCAGTCGCTCCAACATCCTTGCTTCTACTTCATACAGTGACTCCGATGAGGAGATGGCCCTCACGGCAATGAAGTTTAGAAGATTTTTGAAGCTTGAGAAGAAAAAGAATAACTCAAGAAGAAATGACTTCAAGAAGAAGATTTTGGTCAAAAAGAGTGAAGACAACTCTTCCAATGGTGAAGAGCATGTGCTTAACTTCACGGCTTATGGTGCTTCCTATGTGGAAGTTTCAGATGAAGGCAACATGGCCTTGAATCTTGACTCTAATATAGAGGAAAGTGTTGGAGTGACAACAAGTGACCAAGGCAAAGGCCTTGATGAGGAAATTGACTCAATTGAGGAGTGTCAAGTGATCCTTCTCAAAGTCTTGAAGCAAAATGAAGAGCTTTCCAAGGAGAATGAGACTTTGAGAAGATGGAAGATTTCCTCGGAGGAAAAGATCCGTACCCTTGAAGAAAACAAGCAAAATTGTCAAAATCAACTTCAACGGTACAAAGAGATCACGGATGAGCAAATGGAAGACATCTCCATTCTTGTCTCAAAATTGAAGACCATGGAGAAGGAGACCTCCACTGATGACTCCTTGATGATGGACAAGATTGATGTGTCCAAGTATGAGAAGGAGATTGAAGATTGCCACCAAAGGATGAAGGCAATGAAAGATGAACTTGCCAATAAAGACATCACATTGAAGAGTTTCAAGGATAAAGAGATGAGGCGCCTTGAAGAATTAAACAAGGCTAAGATCAAGCAACCTCAAGCTCAAGGCAAGAGCAAAGCTTCATCCAAGCAATCTTCCACTCAAGGAAAGTCCACACAAGCCTTGGCATCCCAACCAAAGCCTAGGCAATCCAAGAAGAAAGGACAATTCCTTGAGAAGCCCACCACCTCCTTTAACAAGTCAACCATCAAGAAAGGAGGTGACCATAAGAAGCATGCTCAACCAAGAAGGCATGATCAACCGGCTCAACCACCTATACAAGTAAAACCACAAAGGTGCCACCAATCGGTTCAAGCTCCCAGGAGAAGCAAACCGATGCACCATCAAAGACAACCTCATCAACATGGCGATGCCTCGATGAGATCACAATGCTATGGTATAAATCCTTACTTTGTACCTACTTGTCATTTCTGTGGTATGATTGGTCACTTAAGACCAAATTGCTTTAAATATATTGAGAGGTGTAGATTAAAGAGCATGAAAGAAAAACGGTTGATAAATAGGGCAAGTTTGCATAAACCTAGGGAACCTAGAAACATGTCTATGACCACTAAAAATGTTAAAGTGGAACCTAGGTGGGTTAGAAAGAATGAACCCGCTTGCCTTAGTGCCCATGTGACTCCCGTAGATGCAGTTAAGTCCATTGGACTTGATAGATCTATAGGAGCTCATGTCTCCCATTGACTTGGTTGGTATTGACCCCATGAGGGGAGCTCAAGCAAAGAGAGCGATCTTGCATGATTTGCTATATGCAAAAAGTTGGCTTATTTTATGCTCTTTTATGATTGCTTGAGTGTGCTTGGTGAATAACATTGATTAATAATTGTATAATGTTTTTGATTACACCATTGCACGGTTGCTTTGTATGATAATGCATGACTTCTATTATTTCTTGAGCATGCTTATCTTTTCGAGGAATGTTCTACTTGTTAGTACATTTGATTGACCTCAAATTATTCTCCATGTTCATGATTCCTAGATATGCATTCTTAAGCTCTCTCTTGAAAAGGGCTACTGGCAATATGATGTGGAGCCGCCCAATGTTGGAAAAGGCTACTCATTTGAAACCGAGTGAAAGCCATCAAGAGAGTTACATTAGCATGATAAACAGAAATACATGCTTGCTAGGAATATGGAGAAAAACAGAAAAAGGAGAAAAACAGAAAATGTTGTTATATGACTGTTATGTGTGGTGTTGCATTGCCTATTTTTGACATCAAAATTGTTGATTGATGATGTATCTTTGAATGAAGAAAAGATGATATACTTTTGCTGTGATTAGTACACTTGCACACAAATGCTTGGATATATATCTTCTTATCATAACAACAGGGTCTTAATTGGTTTGACTTCAGTTGGAAATCCTGTTGAGTGTTGCTTTGATTGATTTTTATGCATGAGAATAATAGTATTTTGTATTACATGCTAAGCAACCTTTCACACGCACACATTTTTTTTAATATAATCTCCTTGAATCTCTCTCAATTATTTAAGTTGCATAAAGTTTGTGTATATGATTATGCAATGTTGTTGTGCGAATAGCTCTCTTTGCTAAAGCAACCCGATAGGGGGAGCTCCTTTGCCTATCTCATGACAAAAAGGGGGAGAAGTCTTGAGAGAAATAGGGGGAGTGAGAGATATAAGGGGAGCATTGTTTATGCTATGCTTTGGGGGAGAAATCATGAGGGAGAGTAACCTTTTAGGGGGAGCATTGCACATGCATTCTTTGTATTGCTTTATTTGTTATTGAGTGCAATGCTTGTTTTTATTTGTTCACCTCACTTGCACTTGTTCTTGGAAAGTGCTTCTTGCTATTGTGTGTAGGTACATTGATGACTCTACAAGAAGATAGAAGATATTGAATATTTAGATTCTAGGAATCTCTTTTGTATTGTAGAAGTGATTATGGACAATAGCTCTATTTTATTTTGTGAGGAATATTTGTGAGTGGTTGTTTTGTCATGAAATAGCCAAATGGGGAGATTGTAAGGACCTCGATTTTATGATTGGCTTATTTCATGACAAACCACCACATTGGGGATGATTGTGTAATGGGTAGCTTAGGTCCGTATTGGCAAGCTTCCAAGCATCTCCATGACTTCAAGAGCAAAAGGTATATTCACTTGACTTTGTCTCTTGAAGAGTTTAGGTGCACACACACACTCCATGCATGTTTTGTTTATCTTGCATTTATGTTCTTTATTGTTTGTATAAGTGTGCATCCTTTTCTAAAATACTCACTAGCTTACATTAGATATCATATCTTGCATTGTATCTTAGTTGATAACATGTTTGACATGTTAATTGTGCTTCATTGTGTGCATCCCACTCTCTTCACACTTGCACAACATTCATGTAAGATTGACTTTTGTCTTGAGTGTTAAAAAGGGATTTTTCCCTTTGGCGCGGCCTAGACCGCTCGGCAGGCCTTGCTTGCACCGCGGCGCACGGAGCGGTATTCTCCAATACGTCATGCGCGACGTGGACCGCTACCTGTGCACTTGCACGCACAGCGGTCCAAACCGCGGTGTTGTCCAGACGGTGCACTGCTGTATGTACCGCGGTCTGGACACTTACCTGAGCCGCGGTCTAGCAAGCGGTTTTGACGGGATTCTGGTTCCCAAGTTCAAAACGATGTAGTTTGATCTAGGGCTTCATATATATTCTTCCTTTTCTCTTCTTGGCCGACCAAGAGCTCAGAAAATCATTTCTAGAGAGAGGTTAGAGCTCCTAGAGAGAGAAAGCTTCAAGAAAGCTTCTTTGACTCTCCAAACCCAAAACCCATCTCCATATTGCATCATTCAACATCATTTGAGCATGGGTCTTCATTGTTTCATGACTAGGTAAGCAAGAACTTCTTTGAATATCATTTATTGTTCTTCTTATTCTAGATTAGGTATTTATTGCATGATTAAATACCTAGACTCTACTTATTGCATATATTTATGAGTCTCTATAACATGATTGGGTTTGTTTGTGATAGCTTAATTGATTAGGTCATTTTTGCCTAAAAGCTAGGTCATAAATATTCATGTGTGATTAATTGACAACTAGGTTGAGAAATTGTGTTTTAATCAACTAGTTAATGTTCATGAATATTTGATTGTGTTTGTTTGTGATAGCTTGCATTATTAGGTCACATATGCCTAAATAGCTAATCCATAAATATTCATGTATGCTTAATTGATGATTAGGTTGACTTTGTGCATCTAGTCAAGTTTATGAATGTTTATGTGAATTTAATTGACAATTAGTTTGTTAGAATTTCTCTACAACTAATTGAGACCTCATGTGTGTACATGTAGGCATTATTTGATAACTAGGATGTTGTATTGCATTATCTACATCTAGTTAAGCATTGTATGTTTGGTCTAACATATATTGTGTTGAGCATTCATTGATTGTTCACTTAGACCCTATACTCTTCATTGAGTCAAATTCTTGTGGCTTCGGGGTGAAGTTGCACAAGCATTGTAGTCTTGCAACCAAGTTGTGGTTGGCAAGCATTGGTCAAGAATCCATTGTAAAAGGCCTGCGGGTAGAGTAAGAGGTGCTCATGCCAATAGTAGTGTATCAGTGGATATCACTAGGGATTGAACCAAGAGTGGCGAGTGGTAGTGTCCATAGCCTGAGGTTATCTAGAGTGAGAGTCCGAGTATCACTTGAGGGTGTAACATTTTACTCATATAGTGGATTTGAGGATCGTGTGTGGCTAGAAGGATAGCCCGTGGTTTTTCCCTTGTTGAAGGGTTTCCACGTAAAAATCAAGTGTTATTTATTATTCCGCACTTTACACTTGATTTTGTATGTTTGTTTATGTTGGGTTATATTATTAATATTGACTAATCGAAAAGTTGGTAATAATCGATTAACAACCCATTCACCACCCCCCCCCCCCCCCCCTCTAGGTTGTTAGACACACGTTAAAAGCTGTATTTTCATATAGGTGAATGACTAATCTTCACTCAAATAGGATTTCTACCTTGTAGTCAAATCCTCACACAAGTAGGATTTCTACCTTGTAGTCAAATCCTCACACAAGTAGGATTACTTCTTCTCCAAGTCTCCTATCAACTTTGAGTTTTAACCTTATTCCAATTCATGAGTGTATTATCTAATAATAAATTATTGAATATAAAAATTGTGGTTATATCAAAAACTTCTTAATATGACTAGATAAATAAAATACTTTTCCAAAAGGTAGGGATGAATCCCAAAAGGTTTATTTATCTACTTATCTATTATAGTCTTTGATACTTATCATACTAACAACAATAGTATGACACTAGGAATCCTTCTCCTAGTTAGAAAAAGATTTTGACTTTTAATTAAATAAATAATTAATTAATAAATTAATTAATGTCCATTTAATTAAATAATAAAATAAAAACAATATATAAGACTAATAAATAGTCCCTTACCGCCCAAGCCAATATATAAGGGCCAATATATAAGGGCCAATATTGTTTTTTCTATTTTATTAAATCCGTTGGACCTTAATAAAAAGTTCACATGTGAACTAGACTCATTCTTACTAAAAGAAACAAGTCCACATGCCTTAATACAATTCTAGATGGACCCATAAATTGGTCCGGTAGAATATATCAAGTGATCCATGCAAGTTCGTGTGAATTGAGGATCTTGGCGGGCAATCTAAATTTATGCTTCAATAGACATAACCTAATCACAATCAATAAATGATTCATTTAGGTTCGATCTAGTAATTTTAGTTCATTCCACTAAAGAACTAAAATCGAACTCTTAAATAAAGATAGAATAAGTTAATTTTGCTCATTCATACCCTAGACAATCTTAATGGAGATAGTGTATCCTCATGAAGAATACCAGTAATCGCTAAGAGCTCATAGACCGCCTATAGCTCTCTAAGTTACCATATTTACCCACATGACCACATTTTGAACTTGGATACTTTGACTTGTCCAGAAGCCATATTTCAATAGACACTATTGAAAAATTAACGTTAAGATTTAATATCCAATACCTCAAAACATCCATATGATGATATTCTACTCTCATTTAATAAATGGAGCCACGATATCCATATCTATAAATGAAGTCCTCTATCGATTAACAAGTAAATACCACCAAACTATAGAGGATAGACTATGCTATAAAATCATACTCATTGATAGCTCAAATGATAACACTTGCAACCATAAGTTCATCATTTATCTCAGGATTGAGATAGACTCTCCGATTGTCTTCAAGTGAAAACTTTTATCCATTGAAGGTTCTGGACAAAGTATTTCACTATGATCCTATTCAATGCACCAGTGCACTAGATTCTTTTGCCCAAAGACACCACACTTTGATGATTTTAGACTCATCATAACACATTTGATCCCACTCAAATGCTAGCAAAAGGATCTACAACTTTAACAAGATAAAAACGCCCAACCTTTATCTTAAATTGTGAATATTATTCAAGACTAACTAAAGAATTGTATTTACCTCATACATATCCAGATGTACGAACAATTCTTCTTTTCTTATAGTCTTTTGACCTTATGATTATATACTTTTGACAATTAAAATAATTAAACTATAAATGCTATAAGATTTGTTAAACTAGAAATCACTTTATTAATATGAAAAGATTGTCAAATACATTATTACATTCTTGCTATTGAGCATAATCCTAACACTTGGTAACAAAAGAAGATTAATAAATGAAATGGAGTATTTGTTCTTACCTACCAAGTGAAGATGCAATGAAGACCCATGCTTGATGATGCCTTAAATGCACATAAATGGGAAATGAAGAGTCAAAAATGGTTTCTTGAACCTTGCTCTCTTTAAGAATTCAGGCCCCTCACTAAATCTCATGAAATTCGACGTTCTTATCAAACAAGATGGTGTCTTGGACTATTTATAGGGTTCTCAGAAAATTATGTCCCTTTGGGAATCACAGTTTTTCACGGTTAACTAAGATGAAAAACAACAGTGAAAATGGAAACCAAACGTCGCCTATATTTCGCGGTCCATTTTTACCGTCCAAAAGGACAGGAGCACGATTGCAATAACCAGTGGAGAAAACTTCGTGTATACATTTCACGGTTCACTGAGACGAGACCAAGACAGCGAAAACCTCTGTGAAGTTTTTCATGGTGTCATTTTCGCGGTTGACTAAGAGGACACTTAAATCGCGAAATCCACTGGAAGGATTCTTGCGGTTCACCATGATGTCACCATGACCTTAAAATCAACTGGAGGAATTTTCATGGTGACTTTTAACGGTACTCCAAGACGATACTTTGACCGCGAAAATCACAACCACAATCACAAATAAGGTGTTAAGATATGGTAAGAAGTGAAAATACACTCTAAGCGTGTGTCTAACAACCTAGAGAGGGGTGAATGGGTTGTTAATCGATTATTACCAATTTTTCGATTAGTCAACATTAATAATATAACCCAACATAAACAAACATACAAAATCAAGTAAAAGTGTGGAATATAAATAACACTTGATTTTTACATGGAAACCCTTAAACAAAGGGAAAAACCACGGGCTATCCTTCTAGCCACACACGATCCTCAAATCCACTATTGTAATGATGTTTACAACCTAGGTTGACCTCTAGTCACACCATTCTCGGTCACTAACCCACCACTACTACCCAACGGGCCTTTATAGTGAATCCTTGATCACTTTGCTTGCCAACTACACCTTCTAGTCACAAGACTTAACTCTCAAGATGAGATAAACAACCTAAGTGAATAAAATGTAAATAATGCTAGGTAACACTAAATGCTTATCTAGGGATTAAATATGACACTAAGTACAAATCCTAGATATCAATGTCTATATGAATGCTCATAAAGATCTAACTAGATATAGATGTGCAAGTCTAAACTCTAGTCATCAAACAAAGCCATATCAACATTTATTGTCATTAATCATGGCAAGGACAATAAATGCAATTAACAAATGCAATCAATGAGTCCTAATTAGCTAGAGGGCAAATATGTCCTAAACATTAGCTATCAAAATACAAACCCAATCATACAAAGGAACTCATAAATAGATGCATTAAATAGAGTCCTAGCATTTAATCAACTAATAAATGCAATAAAAACACAATCTTGGAAAGTATGAACAAATGATAAATATGGGGTTTTTGTTCAACTTACCAAGTCAACTAATGATGAAGACCCATGCCTTAAAGATGCTTACAAATGCATGAAGGTGATAGGTTTTGGGTTTGGAGAGTCAAGGAACAAAGCTTGAAGCTTTCTCTCTCTAAGGGTTGTTCTCTCTCTTAAGAATGGGTTCTTGAAGCTCTAAAACGAGTTAGGGAAGAAGAGTACATATATATAGAAACCCTAGACAAAACTGTGTCATTTTGGGCTTGGGAAACAAAATTCCGTCAATACCGCTTGCTGGACCGCTGCTCGGGTAAGTGTTCAGACCGCGGTACAAGCAGCGGTGCACCGTCTGGACAACACCGAGTTGGGGACCGCTGTGCATGCAAAGCACAGGCTGCGTTATAGGCAGCAGAGGCCTACTGAAGTATACTGCGGTATGGACCGCCGCGCATACAAGTGCAAAGACCGCGGTCTTTAACACATGCACCTTCTGGAACCAACCGCTGTTGGGACCGCGACGAAGACAGGTGCCCAGCAAGTGACCTGCACCGCGGTAAAGAGGAAAATCCTCTTTTCCAGGCAGACTCAACACACTAATCTAAAATGGAAAACTGTGCAAGTGTTGAGTGTGATGAATGGCATACAATGCATCATTCAATAGCATGTAATCAAGAATTTAATGCATGCAAGTGAGTGTGTGCAACTAAAATCTCTTCAAAAGAGTCAAGTCAAGTAAACTATCTCTCTTGAAGCACTATGGGATCTTGGAAGCTTGTTGATCAAGAACCACAATAATACCTAAGCTACCCATTACAAATAATCCCAATGTGCTTTGTCATGAAATAAGCCAATCATAGAAATGAGGTTCTTACAATCTCCCCCTTTGGCTAATTCATGACAAAATCACCACTCACAAAATAATCCTCACACAACAAAAATAAAGCTATTGGTCAACAAAGTATATTCTACGTTACAATAAGAGAAACCTAAGATCTAAGTCTTCAAGGTCATCAATCTCTTCGTAGATCATTGTACCTACACACAATAGCAAGAAAACACTTTCCAAGAACAAGTGCATGTGAGGTGAACAAAAATAAAAAGCAATTGCACTCAAAAAAGCAATATAAAGAAATGCATGTGCAATGCTCCCCCTAAAAGGTTACTCTCTCTCTAAGACTCTCTCCCCATAGCATAAAAATGCACCCTCATGCTCCCCCTATATTTCTCAAGACTTCTTTTCTTTTTGTCATGAGATAGGCAAATGAGCTCCCCCTATCGGGTTGCTTTAGCAAATAGAGATATTCGCACAAAAGATGGTTGCATAATCATTTACATAAAATTTATGCAACTAAAATAATTGAGAGAGATTCAAAGAGTTTTATTTAATGAAAAATGTGTGAAATGTTGCTTTGCATGCAAGACATATAACATCAAAGTTCAAAAACAATGGTATTTGGCAAAGAAAACATCAAAAGGGTTTCCATAAGAATTCAAACCAATTTGTACCCTTTTGTCATAAGCAAACATGATATAGTTTTTAAGGATAAACATTTTAGCACACAAGAACTATATCAATCCTTAATGGCAAATCAAGACATTGGATCAAGAGATCCTTTTAGATTTTTCCGGATAATTCTCTGTATGATAGTAGTCTTGTTTAGCCATTAAGAAGAGAGAGAAAACTAATTTGGATATAAAATCCTTATTGATTGCATGGATACAAGATCCTTATTGATTAGTCTTCTCATTTGCATTCACACACATTTGCATTGAAGCAATCAAAACATATTTCATGCATATCATTTAAAGCATGTCATAAAAACAAGTTTACATGTCATGGAGATAAATTATAAGTCATTCAAAGGTACTTCCCAATTAATTCTCCTAGTCCAAAAATGCATGTTTTAACATAAATGTGACATGGATTGCAAACAAAGCAAGGTTACACACTTAATGAACGAAAATACCATATAATCATATATATGCAACCTAGTATCTCAAGCAATTAATAAAGAGGCATAAAGTATATCAAATTTATGCACATTTCAAAAATGCAAGTTCGCTCTCTTTGCTTGAGCTTCCCAAATGGGGTCAATTCCAACCAAGTCAATGGGAGGCAAGAGCCCCTATAGACCTACCTAGTCCATTAGACCTAGTTGAGTCTATGGGTGACATATTAGCACAATAGCATGCGGGTTCATCTTTTCTAATCTACTTAGGTGACACATTTTCATTCCTAGTGGTCATAGTCAACATATTACTAGATTTCCTAGGATCATTTTCTCGAACATTCCTAGGCACATGCATATTAGCTATTTTAAGTCTATTTCTTTCAATCATGCTCTCAACCCTACATTTCTTAATGTACTTATGGCAATTTGGCCTAATATGCCCATCAACACCACAAAAATGACAAGTATGTATAAAGTGAGGAGTTATACCAAATCCTTGTGAGGTCATCAGAGACTTGTCAAGCATTTGATGTCGCCTTTCGTGTTGAACCGGTTCTCTCCTCCTTTGTTGTTGAACCAGGTTGGGATGCCTCTTTGGTTGAGGTTGCATGGCTTGCCTTCTTGGTTGAGGGAAGCTTGGAAGTGGAGCTCTTGGTTGTTGAGATTGAGCTCCATTCTTTGTTGGCATCTTCACTTGGCCACTCTTGGATGACTCTCCAAAATCAATTTTCCTCCTAGGATGTTGAGGAGGTGAAGCTTTGCTTTTGCCTTTAGCTTGAGGTTGCTTGATCTTATCCTTCTTCAAGTCTTGAAGGTACCTCATCTTTTTATCCTTGACAATCTTCAAGGAAGCACTCTTGGAAGACTCACCCATAAAAAGAATTTTGCTTGGGGTGTTGAGACCGAGGTGGACAAATAGGAACAATCTCCTTCACAAATGTAGTCTTGTCCGAAGGTGCTGTGGTCTCATCATCAATGAAACCAAGCCCACGCTTGTCATTTGGCACCTTGCCAATACTTAACATCTTGTTAAGTTTCTCCGATCCCGAAGTCAATTTAGCAAGAGACATCCTTGCTTCATCAAGTTCCATCTTCAACTTGCCTTCACTTTCTTTTACACATCTCACTTCATAATTCAAGTGAGTCATCTTGGCTTGTAGTTGAAGGTTATCCTTTTTCAACTCAAGGATATCATTACCTTTCTCTTTCAAAGACTTTTGAAGAGAATCAATCAACTCTTGATAATTTACCACCTTATCATAAGAGTTCTCCGAGCATGAGTTATCACTATCGAAGCTTCTCCCACTTGAGCTTGTGAGAGTCATATCTTCAACGCTAGCTTCTCTTAATCTTGCTCCACTTTGGCCTTCACGCTTCAAGTCATCCTTCTTAAATCCTTCAAGTGACAAACACTTGGTGACGGCTTAAGCTTCTTCATGGTAGGAGACCGAAAAGGCGGAGTATTTGTTCTCACACTCAACCGAGCTTATGGAACTTCCTTTAACTACTTCAACTTCACTATCACACCGATTAGCGATCATACTAACTCCTCCCTTCTTGTATTTCAAGTTGCCACAATTGGAAGCAATATGGCCAATTCCACCACATTCAAGGCAAGGGTCACCTTTCCTTGACATTTTCTTTTCCTCCTTCACTTTGGAGGTCATACACTCCTCCTTCACTTTGGAAACCAAACCCTTCTTTTGAAATTTCACAAATCTCCTAAATCTCTCCACCATGAGAGTCATCTCCTCATTGGAGTCATCTATCTTCCTCTCAACATTAGAGGTCAAATCACCCTCTATCATCTCAATGCCACTTATAGTGTTTAGGGAAAGAGATGAATGCAAATGAATGCAACAAGCAAAATGCACACAAATGCAAGACACACAATCACGAGCAAGGATCACCTAAGTATGTCTAGGAACCCGCTCTGATACCAATTGAAAATACACTCTAAGCGTGTGTCTAACAACCTAGAGAGGGGGGTGAATGGGTTGTTAATTGATTATTACCAATTATTCGATTAGTCAATGTTAATAATATAACCCAACATAAACAAACATACAAAATTAAGTAAAAGTGTGGAATATAAATAACACTTGATTTTTACGTGGAAACCCTTAAACAAAGGGAAAAACCACGGGCTATCCTTCTAGCCACACACGATCCTCAAATCCACTATTGTAATGATGTTTACAACCTAGGTTGACCTCTAGTCACACCATTCTCGGTCACTAACCCACCACTACTACCCAACGGGCCTTTATAGTGAATCCTTGATCACTTTGCTTGCCAACTACACCTTCTAGTCACAAGACTTAACTCTCAAGATGAGATTAACAACCTAAGTGAATATATGAATACTCAAAATGCAAATAATGCTAGGCAACACTAAATGCTTATCTAAGGATTAAATATGACACTAAGTACAAATCCTAGATATCAATGTCTATATGAATGCTCATAAAGACCTAACTAGATATAGATGTGCAAGTCTTAACTCTAGTCATCAAACAAAGTCATATCAACAAATGTTGTCATTAATCATGGCAAGGACAATAAATGTAATTAACAAATGCAATCAATGAGTCCTAATTAGCTAGAGGGCAAATATGTCCTAAACATTAGCTATCACAATACAAACCCAATCATACAAAGGAATTCATAAATAGATGCATTAAATAGAGTCCTAGCATTTAATCAACTAATAAATGCAATAAAAACACAATCTTGGAAAGTATGAACAAATGATAATTATGGGGTTTTTGTTCAACTTACCAAGTCAACTAATGATGAAGACCCATTCCTTAAAGATGCTTAGAAATGCATGAAGGTGATGGGTTTTGGGTTTGGAGAGTCAAGGAACAAAGCTTGAAGCTTTCTCTCTCTAAGGGTTGTTCTCTCTCTTAAGAATGGGTTCTTGAAGCTCTAAAACGAGTTGGGGAAGAAGAGAACATATATATAGAAACCCTAGACAAAACTGCATCGTTTTGGGCTTGGGAAACAAAATCCCGTCAATACCGCTTGCTGGACCGCGGCTCGGGTAAGTGCTCAGACCGCGGTACAAGCAGCGGTGCACCGTTTGGACAACACCGCGTTGGGGACCGCTGTGCATACAAAGCACAGGCCTCAGTATAGACAGCAGGGGCCTACTGAAGTATACCGCGGTATGGACCGCCGCGCATACAAGTGCACAGACCACGGTCTTTAACACATGCATCTTCTAGAACCAACCGCTGTTGGGACCGCGACGAAGACAGGTGCCCAGCAAGCGACCTGCACCGCGGTAAAGAGGAAAATCATCTTTTCCAGGCAGACTCAACACACTAATCTAAAATGCAAAAATGTGCAAGTGTTGAGTGTGATGAATGGCATACAATGCATCATTCAATAGCATGTAATCAAGAATATAATGCATGCAAGTGAGTGTGTGCAACTAAAATCTCTTCAATAGAGTCAAGTCAAGTAAACTACCTCTCTTGAAGCACTATGGGATCTTGGAAGCTTGTTGATGAAGAACCACAATAATACCTAAGCTACCCATTACAAATAATCCCAATGTGATTTGTCATGAAATAAGCCAATCATAGAAATGAGGTTCTTACAAGAAGGATACTAGGGGATTAGTTGAATCACTTCAAGACCACTCACATATATATCTTTAGCCTCATTTAAGCCCATCAATCCATATTTAACCTGTTCATTATAATAAGTAAAGCGTAGGAACTAGGTATTCAACTACTACTCATGTACGATCATACTATTAGCAATAACCAAATCCTTCTTATGCATCTTCTCATTTATTAGAGTTATCCAAGCACGAATTGCAACCTTCTCATGTGAACTTAATCTATGAACCAATACCACTTTGAAGTCGCAAAATAAGATGGGAAACATGATGAAACATGAATGAAATGAATAAGAGAAATTAAATATAGATTGCTAATGGAAAATATAGACTTATTGGAAGCATAGAGTAGTCATGATGGATTACATCAATCCCTAGTAAAATGATTTAGTTTCACATATTGAAGGAATAAAAGCAAATAGCTAAGTATGAGAGTAGACCTGTGAAGATCTCCAAATCCTCCTCTTGTCTTTGATGTGCTATAGACTTTCTTGGTCAAGTGAGTTTTCTCTTCTATCTTCTTTAAACTCCAAGCTATGGTGAAATGGTAGATCTAGTGTGGTATGAGAGGTGAGTATGTGTGTAACAGGGTGTGTTCTTGGTGAGGTAAGGTAAGCAAAAAGAGGTTTCTTTGAGGTTGTGGCTGGGTAGGTGATTGAGGTGGGTCTTCTTTAAAAGACCTCAAAAATAAGAATAACTAGAACGTATTTCCAGAAATTAGGGCATAAAATTGGCAAATTACGAAAAGGCTCATCGGTGGCACTTACATAAAGATCCCTCGAGGATGCTGGGTGCAATTTTACAGTCCAGCAGTTCGCTGTCCTTCACAGCGAAAGCTCGACAGCGAACTTCTATGGTTCTGAAGTCGCCCTCATGTTCGCTCTCCTTCATAGCGAAAGTTGGACATCGAAAACTATTGGAGCTATTTTCGCTATCTTTTATAGTAAAACATGGATAGTGAAGACTACTGAAGCTCTTTTCGTTGTCCGTCATGGTGAAGTGGCACATCGACTTTTTCTTTAAAGCTTCACTTCTAGCCCAAAATTTCTCCATCTTTACACAAATACCCCTACTTATAATAAAACACCTGCAAACACTTATTTAACACCATTAAATACCCGATTTTACCTGAGGAATGAACACAAAAATGTAGAAAATAGAGACCTAAAATAGGCATAGAAATGGTATGATCAGTAAGCAATGCAACCAAAAATCATGAAATGAGTTACCTTCGGTTTCTAACCATTCCAAGTTTCAAAAGGGGTTTGGTGGTCTATTGCTGATGTCATACTTCTATTGAGAATATAAGCCATAATGTAAATTGCCTTCTCTAAAGGACTTCTAATTTTTCTCTCTGCTACACCGTTTTTTGGAGGTGCGTAGCTAGCTGTTAGTTCCCTGTAGATGCCAAGTTCTTCACAAAACTTGCAAAATTTATTAGAAACAAATCCCTACCACAATATGTTGGCAAAAACTTCAAGGAATTTCCACTTTCATTTTCTTGATGTATTTGTTTTTTAAGTTTATCCTTGCAAGTGCATAAATCATGAAATTCGTATAGTGCAAATATAAGGCTCATTCCACAGTGAAAGGTGGATAAAGAGATAATTCTAATTAATCTAAAATTAAACTAATTATGTACATAAAATGTTAATCAAGTGTTTGGATTGGGAAAGATTGGAAACTGAGTAAAACAATTGAAATTAACTAAGGCTTGTGAAAATGCAAATTTAAGACAAACAACCTCAAAAATGGGAATATGATGGGAAATACTAGGGTACTCATGGAACTAAAACATAAATAAATAGTGTTTCTAATTTAACTTCATTAACACACTTTTATCACAATCTTGGGGTCTAATATTAACTTTGGTGTGACTTAACCGTCTGACAGCGAATTGAGTCACTTATCCTCAACTATCACTCACTTATGATATGTAGTGTAAGAAATAGTCAAGGAAGTCATTAAGCTTAAAGATTTAAAGGATCAAAATCTAATTCGCGTGATATTCACTTTCTTGAATTTCATCTATTCCATTAAGAGCAATAATCAAAGCTAAGCATGATATGTACTCAACTCTAATTCTCAAATTAACCTAATCAATTAACTTGCATCAAGTGTGATATTCCAACAACACAAATCAAGGATTAAGCTATGAAGAAATTGAATAATACAAGACTTGGATAGATAATCTCAAAATAAGTTTATATATCAACACCAATCATTCATGTACAGCTCACATCAGTCCCCTAGTGAGGGATTAGTTACACATCACTAGAAAATTGAAGACAAAAGAGTTTGAATAGAAGAAACGTACCTATGTCATGTTAAAGAGAATCTCATTTTTTTTAATCTTGCTCCAGATCCACCTTGATATAGGCAAGGTCTCCAACTTCTTCTCTTTCCAAAGATGCTCTTGATGTGGAAATATGTAAGTATTTGGAGATGTAAGGGTTTGAAAATGGTGTATGATGGTGAAATGGCGGCTTTATGGGGGATGGCTCCCTTTGGTGGCTTAGGAGTCTCCTTAGGAAGCTAGGTCATCAAATTAGGGCTCAAAAGAGGTATATGTATATAGGCTTTGCGAGAATTATGGCATCAAAACACCGATTTTTCGAATCTACCTCTATCACGATGTGGTCGCTGGCGCGGTTGACTAAGACATTGCATGACAACATCGCCTCTTTGATATTTTCGCGTAGTCGACTCAGACATTCTTCCTTGTTTTGCTCTTTTCTTCGGTTTTTGAGCCCCACACTTCTCCAATTAAGCTATATACCATATTTAGGGAAAATAACCTACACAAGGCTTATAAAACACATTAAATGCACAAATGTACCCGAGAAATGAACGCGAGAGATAGGAAACAAGTGCATAAAACGTGTATACAAATGGAGTCATAAGTTTCAACATGATATTTGATTTTTTTGAAAGTTGAAAAGCTTTTGATTTTACCTTAAGCAAAATAGGCCCACGTCATCCAGCTAAAATCATCAACAAAGACAATAAAAGATTTGTTATTGTTAAGTGAACAAGTTTGCATGTTCTTCCTCCAATCTCCAGTATCTTTCAATATGGCCAAGTCTTTTGCAGTAATAATATTGGGGTTTTCACCTTTATCACCTAACTCATTGCTGTGATGAACATTGTCACATGAGCGTGACTCAATATTGTGATGAAAATTGTTACATAATTGTGACTCAATATTGTGATGAAAATTGTTACTTCAGGGGCAGATGTAGGGAGGCCCATAGGGGCCATGCCCACCCCCTAACCATTAAAAATATTATATTATACATAAAATTAAAACGTGAACCAATAAAAAAACTGTACATAAAATGTGATATATATATATATATGTATATACATGCAAAGCAAGTGATTGATGCTTGAAAATCGTGTTTATAAAAACAATACTCGCAAGTGCACGAATCCTGAAGATACGTACAACGGCAAGTAAGGATCGTTACATGAGGAAAAAGTATTTACTAATTAAAAATAATTCTAATTTAAGTTAAACAAAAGTAACCAGAAGTTTGTTGATGGTTGAATTAAACTAAAAACTAAATTAAACTAAATCAAGAAAGCAATTGAGAAAAAATTGGTTTGTGATCAATGGATGAAGAACTAGGTCATCAATGCTCCCCTACTATGTCCACTCAATGTTTCGAATTGACTTGTGAAAAATATATTAATCAAGTTATGGGTTGATTCTTATCTTAAGTATGATTTTTACCGTATGATCTTGGGATGAATCAAGTGTTCTCAATTATAATTTAACTACAACCGAGTACACATTAAGTGCAAGAACTAATGAACCAAAACCTACTTGCATAAATCAATGATAAGATCAGTTTTACCCATTCAATTGAATATTAATTAAGATTGCGTGTAAATCAACACTCCAAACTCAATTATTAAATTATCAAAACCTTAAATTCATGCCAGCGTATAATCATGCATTACCAGGAATAAAGAATTATGACATAGAATGAATTGAATGAATCAAAACTTGAATTAATTAAAATATAGTCAATTCTAACAAAGATCATTTATAGAGGTTAACATTGATTCCCTAGTATGGATTTGGTTACACATGGCAAAAATATGAAGAGAAGAGAAATAATAGATAAAACCCATTGAGACATTCAATGAATTCTTCAAGTCTTCGATGGTTGAATTATTCTTCGTCTTCGGATCTTCTATGTGTAAAGATGGATGAAAGAGAATGGTGTGGTGAGGTATATGGTGACATAGTGGTGGGGGACGGAGCCTTTTTCTTAAAGAAACTCATGGTATTTGTAGGTGATTTCTTCTTGTGTACTCCTAAATTGCTTTGTTGTAGGAAACTCACCAAGTGGGAAAGTAGAATGAAACAAGGAATGAGAATCCTTTCCTAACTTGGATTTCCTCTTTTGATGATTGACTCTTAATTTGAGTTTAGGAAGTTTCCCTAACATGTCTTGGTCTTCTTGAGTTATTAGAATTTGATTTGGGAAGTTTTGGAATAATTCTGGACCAGTTTGGAGTGGTTTTCCTCCAAAAATCAATCAAACCGCAGCCTGAGTCGCTCCGTGGGTCAACTGCGGTCCAAACCGCAGTACAATTCTAATTTTTCCGCTACATAGGTCGCTACGTATGTTGCTTTGCACAAACTGCGGTCTAGCCCGCGGTTGACTTCTCCAGCTCAGTTCGTCGGTTTTTAAATCGAGCATAACTTCTTCTAGGAATATCATAATTGCTATCTGAAAAGTGCTCCGGGAACTAGACTTCTGGGGCTTTTCATCCATTGGTACCAGGAGACATAATTCATTCTGTGCTGAGAGATATGAGCCCCGTAACTTTGCAGTTCTGCTTTGCCAAAATTCATCTTTCCGCGATTTCTTCCAATTTGCTCCTTTTCTCCATCTTTTGACTTCTTTTCTTCCAAAATAAGATTCAACATCACTTTTATGGAATGTGACATACACATGCTCAACAAACACAATAAACAACCTAATTCACTAGAGAACAAAGCATAAATAATAGGAAATAGGGGCCTAAAACATGTATATAATTGGACCGATCAAATACCCCCAAACCTAAATTTTGCTAGTTATCGAGCAAAACAAAAATAAAAACAAAAATCAAAAACAAACAAAAATAAAAACAAAACCCAAAAATCTAAAATTTTAAACTAAGCCATTTTCGTAGGGAACACGATAGCATTGAGCGTATGCTACAAGCCTTTAAACCTATAGGTGTCCCTAGTAGGAGGATTGTTGTCTCCTGAGGGTTTACCGTTATGCTACCCATAAACATATTTCTCCGAAAAACAAAATAATCAAGATGGAAACCTCATATGTACCATTCAAAGCCAATGCATGCTAGAGCCACCGAATAAAAACTGAAATTATGCCACAAACTTGAATGCATGCTTGGTTTTAAAGAAAAGCCCATACTCAAGACCTTCTAGCTTCAAAAATGCATCGTCAAATACCATAGATATAATTCGCCTTGACTCTAATTCTCACAAGATATCACTTATAATTTCACATAGAACCTAGGCAAATACACTCATCAAGCATATGCGAATGAAGTTATGCACAAGAAATTTCAGAATATTATCGCATGTGAATATATAATAGAAAGAACGCTTGATTTTTATGCAAAGGATCTCATGAACGGAATCAGACATTAAGAACAAGATAGAGTACATGTTTATCTTTACTCTCGAGCTAGCATTCCCAAAAGATCAATTAGGTCATTTCTTTGGTTGTAATGGGGCCACTAGGTGAAGGTTAAGAAAGAACGGGAAAAGGATAGCAAACAAACCTAGGATCATATCGAGAAATTCTTCGGCAAACTTCATACTCGGCCGGATTTCTTCGAAATCTTCATTACACTTGCATCCAGGCTTCTTGAATAATTTTTGTTCATCCTACTTCTTGAGTTGACTTCAATTTCACATCACTTCATTGTAAAGCTCTATCCCTTTCCACTTACTTTCATTTGATTCATCATCTCTTTCATTTATTTATTTTGAGATGAGAATTTTTACATCAATTACATAATAATTCCAATACCTTCTTTGAGTTTGATCTTCTTGCTTTTCCTTGGTACATGCTCTTCACGAGTCACCTATTTCAAACTCTCTTCAATCATCTTCATCACCTTAATATGATCCCAAGCTATAAGGTATGGCTAAATTATGGCTCATTAGGGTTAAGTTAATATGGGTGATGAAAGAAAAAAGTCTTATAGTGTTTGGCTTCAAAATTGGCTATGGAGCACACACATATAAAGGTAGGATATATTTAAGGCCTTTTAATTGAGTTAAACACATATTGCTTATATCACTTCTAATGATTCAACCAAAACAAAAGCAAAGTACATATGATATCGTTTTATGATGAATGTTCTTTAATATCCCATGCATAGCCTATTGAGATCAATTCTAACATTAAGAACCTAATAATTTTTTAGGAGTAGAAATAAACAAACCCTCTAATAATGATATGTTATACGCTTTTTGGCTTAGTGAACTCACAAGGGTAGTCTCCACTATTAATCATGGCTATCCAACTAAGCTTCCTATCCATTATTACATCAAGAGCATGTCATAAATTTTGAAAAAGGCCATGCAATACTTTAAGTGGCAAGATGTTAGTCTATACTCAGTGATTAAAGCATACATTACGGATCTTAAAGTACTCAAAAGAAGCATCTAAAATTGGTGGACAAAAATTCCAAAAAAAGTGGTGACTTTCGAAATTGACCTACGTCTGTTCTTTAATGCACGTATCTTTAAATACTCAACAAATATTAACCAAATTTCAACACAATAAAATAGACATGCAAATTCACACTTTTCATGTAGAAAATATTTCAAAATTCGAAATGAAAAAGTGAGAAACCAGATGACCAAAACAGTTCATGTGCAGAATCTCAAAAACAGGGCATCACCTATGACCTTTGGTCGAACAAACAAGTATAACTTTTAAACCACCTGTGCAGAATTTTATGTTCTTTATACAGTTTGATTCACATCAAAAAAACAAAGAACCTAACATGAATGGAAAAATTTATTTCCGCACCAATGAATACAGTTTTAACAAAACGTTTGCCTCAAAAACTTTCAAAACATAGCACTTTTTTTTTCAGTTTTTTCTCAGATTTTGACAAAGAAAGGTTAAACAAACACGAATTCCCCTCCCCCCCCCCCCCCCCCCCCCCCCCCCCAAACCTAAACCCAACATTGTCCCTAATATTGAAATTGAAGTGCAAGACAAATAGGGAAAAGATTCGACAAAGCAACATAAAACATAAACATGTAACTGGAAAATAGAAAGAGGATCATACCTTGGTTGCTTAAGATTTGAAATGTTGAGAGAAAAGAGTCAAGGAAGAAAAGACTGAAGTTTAGCGAAAACCTGATTTTGTGTCATTGAATGGACTGATGAGGACTTTATTGAGTACGACCGCTGTGTAGGCCACGGTTGGGTCATAAGTCTGATGGGCGGTGCATCCCCCGGTAGTCTCTAGAATTGTATTGCTGCATGACCCACAGTGTGGGCAGAAGGATCTGAGGGGCGGCACAAGCAGTGAAAATTACCAGAAGATCACTGTGGTGGGAACCGCAGTCTAGACAGGTTGTCTACAGGGCGTCTCAGCCGCAGACTTGTCTAGAATGTCAATGCTAAGCGTTTCACTGTGCGGACAGATTGCATAAGGAGCCGTCTTACTCACGGAAACTACCAGAAGTGCAGTGCTATGCAATCCGTGGTCTAGATAAGTGTGTCTAGGATGTGGTACATACCGCAAGTGTGACAAAATTTTTACTCCAGACCTGTTCTGCTTAGTTCAAACATGCACACATCAAAAGCATATGTTCTTGACATCAAATCTAAAATTTTTGAAACCCCCAAACCTAAATTAAACATCATCTCTCAATAAAGTTCAAAACTAAAATAAAACAATTTTCAATTCTAGTTGAAGGTTGTTCGAGACTTACACTATTTTATGACTCAAAATTAAAAATGAAAAATCAAACAAAAGAAAAGAAAATTGTACCTGGGAGGGTTGCATCCCACCAAATGCTTTATTTAAAGTGTAGGCAAGACGAATGAGAGCACTACGGCTCTTTAAGCTTGATTGATTTCAATATCCTCGAGCTCTCCTCTACCGGTGGTGAAGTAACAACTACTGTACTCATCGCCACTCTTCTTCATCCGAATAGTTCCACCATACTCAACTTCTCTAAGCTTGTCTTTTTTGACCCTTACTTGCCTTACCCGGTTACTCCCACGTTTGTATTGTTTGAGATACTCATACCACCTTGGTCGAATGTGACCCTTCATATTGCAAAAGTGACAAACGGGAACAAATCTATTAAAGTTACCTTCTTGGTGGTTGTTTTCCAATGGTAGAGCTCGCACCTTCTTTTTATTTCTTCTCTTCTCTTCTGGTTTGGATTCAACCCTTTGGGTGATAGAATCACTTGACTTGGCGATCAATGAATTGATCTCCTACTTAGCCCTTGCAACCGTTGCAATGCTTTCAAGTTCTTTATTCTTCATGATCTCTAAGGCTTTATCCTTTTGTTCGATCTCGACCTTCATTAGCCTCATCCATTGAGCAAACTCATCTTTGAGCTCTTCCACCTCTAGGTAGAATTCTACAGACTTCCTCAAAGAAGACTCTTTTTCTTCCATTAGCTTAGTGATCTTTGTTGTCAAGTTAAAATTGAGAGTGACAGCTATATATTTGTCTTCTTTCAGTTGCTCAATCATGTTCTCATAACTTGAGCAATCATGTTGGAGAGGTGAGATCTTGCTTCTTTTAACTTCTTAATTTTTATGAGAGCAGGAGTTGATTCTGGACAAACTTTTGGATCTACTACTTGTACATTAAAGCAGTCAAGAGCTCCTACAAGATGTTGCATGGATTCAAAAACATCAACATCGACTGTCTCATCAAGAACTGTCATGGAAACCTTACCATTATGCATATCTTTGATAGCCTTTGCGGTTGACATGAACGGTCTTTCGAGAAAAATAGGTAAGTCCTTTGCACTAGTACTTTCTTCTTCCATATCCAATATGATAAAATTTGCAGGTATGATGAGCTTGCCGACTTGGACTTGAACATCTTCAACAATTCTGCGTGGATACCTTATGGATCGATCGACAAGTAAAAGCTCCACGTTGATTGGTTTAAGGTCACTCAACCCCTTCTCCTTGTACAAGGCATATGGAATCAAATTATTGCTTGCCCCTTGATCTAGTGTGGCTCTATCCTTTCTTGTTTCTCCCACCATCATAGTGATATTAAAATTTCCGGGATCCTTGAGTTTCTGAGGCAATCTTTTTTAGATTACTGCACTTACTTCATCTGGAACTATCATCATCTCATGAGAATTAGTCTTCCTATTTCTTGAATTAAGCTCCTTGAATACTTTGCATAGGCTGGCATCTTCTGGATCACTTCCACGGTTTGCAAACTAACATTGTCATTTAACAAGATATTGTAGATCTCCTTGAATGATTGCTTAAGCTTTTTCCTCTGAACTCTGGCTAGAAAAGGGACTGGGGGCACATAAGGATTTGGAGATTTGTGAAGTTGAAATGTACCTTTAGGTTTGGGCTCAACTTCTTTTCCCTTTAAAACCTCTATTTATTTAGCAATACCTGAAACATTAGGAAAATCATTAGAAAGTTCAGCAGGTATATCATTGTTCAAAACCTTACCAGTCTGGAGAACAGTTATCGACGTTGCTTGCTCAGTATGACTTGGAAACTTTCTTGGATCTCTCTATTGATTAGCTTTAGCTAATTGCCCAATTTGTAATTCCGTCTTCCTCATTGAAGCATCTATGTTCTGAAACCTTACATTATTTTCTTGTTGAATATCCTGTAACCTTTTATCTTGTTGATTCATTCTTTGATCCATATTTGTATGAACTCTTTCATTGTATCCTCCAACGACAGGTTCTTGGATTGATATATAGGGTTCTAGTTGGTTATTGGCATTGGCCTGTCTCTGACCATAATTGTTGTTGTCGTTCCATTGGTTCCCGACACTTTGATTGTTGGTCCAAGAGAAGTTGAGATGGTTCCTCCAGCCTGGATTGTAAGTATTCAATAATGGATCATTATGTGGTCTTTGATTGAAATTGTTCGTAGCTTGCGCTTCTTCCACATCACTAAGTCCAGGTCCTCATATTTGAAAATATGCATCATACCCTAGTTGTTCACTTCCTCTACCCATCACCTTACTCATTTGATTGGTGAGTAAATTGATGGATTTTTGCATCTGTGCCATTTGTATTGAGTTTTTAGTGTTAGCATCCATTTCATAGACCCTCTTCCTTCTTCTAGAACTCTTATGGTAAGAATTATTGGAGATTTTTTCAAAGATCATGTACAATTCTTCCGGAGTCTTGTCATTCATGGATCATCCGCATGCATTGTTCACCAAGACTGTTGAAACATCATTAAGTCCATCATAAAACCATTGACAAATTTGATGAGTTTGATATCCATGCTGAGGGCAATCAAAGAAAGGCATCTTGTAACGCTCTCACACTTCATAAAAAGTCTCTTGGTCCCTCTAAAAGAAGTTAGTAATCTTGGACCTGGTCACTGTTTGCTGTGGAGAATAGTACAGGTTGATGAGCTTTTCTACCACTTCATCCCATGTTCTCAGTGATGCTGGAGGTAAAGTTAAGAGCCATGTCTTCGCCTTTTCTTTCAGAGCATGTGGGATACACCTCATACGCAGCTGGTCTTCTGTCACCCTATTGTTTGGAAAAGATTCTATAGCCAAGTAAAACTCTCTGAGGAATTTAAGCACATCTTCATTAGATAGACCATGGAAAGTGGGCAGCAAATTGTAGTGGAAACTCTTCAACTCATAATTTCTTGCTGCCACATCTAACACAATGCACAAGGGATGATTGTCAACAATAGGTCCTGCTATAGTCCTTCATGGTCTTGATAGGTTTGGTTGGTGCACTAGTCCCTCCAGATCCTGTTGGAAGATGCGATTTCCATTCTTATTGTCTGCCATTGTTGCTTGTCTGATACGATCAATGTTATCGTTCAAAGGTAATAGTTCTCCTTGAAGGGATCTTCTACTTTGCATTCACCGTCGAGACCTGAAACAAAAGACAGACGCACAGTAAACTACGAAAAAGAAAAATAAACAAATTAAAAACTAAAAATCTAAAAATGAATGACTCGACTACCTAAACTAGCTGAAATCTATTAACTAAAACTAAAACTAGAATTAACCAATAAATTCAACTATTCCCCGACAGCGGTCTCCAAAAACTCGATGTTTGAATTCGTGTTTATAAAAATAGTACTCGCAAGTGCACGAATCATGAAGATAGGTACATCGGCAAGTAAGGATCATTCCCACGAGGAAAAGTTATTTACTAATTAAAACTAATTCTAATTTAAGTTAAACAAAAGTAACCAGAAGTTTGTTGATGATTGAATTAAACTAAATTAAGAAAGCAATTGAGAGAAAATTGGTTTGTGATCAATGGATGAAGAACTAAGTCATCAATGCTCATCTACTATGTTTACTCATTGTTTCGAATTGACTTGTGCAAAAGATATCAATCAAATTAAGGGTTCGTTCTTATCTTAAGTATGATTGTTACCATATGATCCTGGGATGAATCAAGTGTTCTCAATTACAATTTACCTATAAATAAATGGCGCAAACTACAACCGAGTACCCATTAAGTACAAGAACTAATGAACCAAAACCTACTTGCATAAATCAATGCTAAGATCAGTTTTACCCATTCGATTGAATATCAATTAAGATTGCGGGTAAATCAACACTCCAAACTCAATTATTAAATTATCAAAACCCTAAATTCATGCCAGCGTATAATCATGTATTAACAGGAATAAAGAATGAAGACATAGAATGAATTGAATGAATCAAAACTTGAATTAATTAAAATATATTCAATTCTAACAAAGAGCATTTATAGAGGTTTACATTGATTCCCTAGTGTGGATTTAGTTACATATGGAAAAAATATGAAGCGAAGAGAAATAATAGATAAAACCCATTGAGGCATTCAATGAATTCTTCAAGTCTTCGATGATTGAATTATTCTTCATCTTCGGATCTTCTATGTGTAAAGATGGATGAAATAGAATGGTGTGGTGAGGTATTTAGTGATAGAGTGGTGGGGGATGGAGCCTTTTTCTTAAAGCAACTCATGGTATTTATAGGTGATTTCTTCTTGTGGACTCCCAAATTGCTTTGTTGTAGGAAACTCACCAAGTGGGAAAGTAGAATGAAACAAGGAATGAAAATCCTTTCCTAACTTGGATTTTCTCTTTTGATGATTGACTCTTAATTTGAGTTTAGGAAGTTTCCCAAACATGTCTTGGTCTTCTTGAGTTATTGGAATTTGATTTAGGAAGTTTTGGAATAATTATGGACCAGTTTGGAGTGGTTTTCTGCCAAAAATCTGTCAAACTGCTGCCTGAGTCTCTCCGTGGTTCAACCGCGTTCCAAACCGCAGTACAATTCTGATGTTTTCCACTACGTAGGTCGCGACGTAGGTTGCTTTGCACAAACCGCGGTTGACTTCTCTAGCTCTGACATTCGGTTACTAAATTGGGCACAACCTCTTCTACGAATATCGGAATTGAAATCCGAAAAGTGTTCCAGAAACTAGACTTCCGGGGCTTTCTATCCGTAGGTAGTAGGACACACAATTCAATTGGAGCAGAGAGATATGATCCCCGTAACGTCGCAGTTCTGCACTGGCCCAAATTCATATTTCTGCAGTTTCTTCCAATTTGCTTATTTTCTCCATCTATTGGCTTCTTTTCTTCCAAAATAAGATTTAACACCACTTTTATTAAACAACCTAATTCACTTGAGAACAAAGCATAAATAATAGGAAATAAGGACCTAAAACATGTATATAATTGGACTGATTAGTGATAATATCATATTGTCCCTCTATTAATTTAATAATAATTTTGTTTCTATAACTCTATTTTTTTAAATTTTAGACATGGGTTTATTTATAAAAATAAGTGTACTAATTAGTTTATGGTTAGCAATATCCACAACCTTTTGATAAATTTATTTTTTTAGTTTATTATTTACATTTTGTTCAAAATTATTATAAGTTAACTTGGTTTAACATGAATATTATAAAATTAAGTTACAAGTACGTAAAAATTTTGATTTAAATATATCAGTGGTATAACGATATTTTAATTAAGCTATTGAAGTTTATATTTTATAAGTTGGGAACTATTAAAATATTAATTGTAGTTATGCATACCCTTGAGAATAGGCATAGGTTTTGCAACAAAATAAAAGATGTTTTCTCACACACTCTTTGATTATGTAATTGAAATTAAAATTATGAAGAAAATAGATCTGGCTATAAATAATTTTCTAGATATAAATTAGACATGTTACTTTTTAATTAGTTAATGTCTATTTTATTTATTTATTTGTATCATTACTTTTAACACCAAGCTGTATCACATTTTGTTGAAAAGTATCAGGTGTGGAATTCCAAACTTTTTCTTGTGCGGGATTCCTACCGATATTATTTGAAGATTGCGTGACCTACAATACAGGCTTCGCCCCTGGTTACTTTGGTGACCCCCAATTTTTCCTCCTCTCTTACCTTGAAACGAATGGCCTCTACGCCCTTTCTTGTTGGCTTCAACGGATAGACCATTGAAAATTTTCTTTTTAGTGATGTAATTTAATATGAAAAGCATTTTCTACAAAATTCTCATCATACCTTTTCATTCTATCTTCATGTCATTGATGATCTAAGCAATTCATCAATTGTTATACTGTTCAAATCATTTGATGCTTCAATGTCTGCCACCACATGATCAAACTTCAATTCCTAGGCAAACTTCTCAAAATATTTCAACAACTTTGGAATTAGTTAAATCTTCATCAAAGTGCACAAATTGTCACCTAAAGAAATTATTTGTACACCATTTTTTATGGGTAAATTACACAAAATTATTCTGGTTATATGCATAATCACACTGAAACCGATAAAAAAATCATAATAACATTAATTTACCCTTTACCCGTTAACTAACGTTTGACTAACCATTGATAACAGTTAGTCACTAATTGTGAAGGGTAATTTGGTTTTTTTCAGTATTATTAAATTAATGAAAAAAAGGTTGAAAAAATAAAAAATTAAAAAAGTGTCCAACAACAATTTATTAATTAAATATAATTTATCAGAGGCCAAATCGTACCCTTAAACAAAGCAAATCGTAACTCATTACAAAGCAAATTGCAACCCAAAATAATTCTTCTTCTTTTTTCTCCACCCTTTATCATCTTTACCACAACAATCTCATCCAAAAACACAAACAATAAAAATTATTTAAAACATTTAGAGAAAAATATATAATATAGATTCTCATGGAAGAGATGTGGTTGCCAGAGCTCCTCCATTTTATAGGATATCTAGAAAAAAAATCTTCATTAATCAAGAATGCAGATCTCTTCCATTGTTTTAGAGAAAATTTGAAACCAAGATCTCCATTAATGGAGAGTTTAGATTTACTGTATGGAGATCGAGTTCTCCTCCATTTGATATCCATGGAGATCTTGAGAAATCCTTTTATTTTTTTATTTTATAATTTATATATATTTTTTGTGATTTACTAATATTTTTCTAATTTCTTTTAATTATTTGATTATTACGTCGCCTTTTTTTTCTAAATATTCCGATATCATTTTGACAGTTATTTCAGTTTTTATATACATTTTTTTCTGATTTTTAATTCATTAATTTATTTAATATACTATTTTAAAATACTAGAACTAGGGCAAAATAAACATTGTCCATTTTCCATGACTTACTAATGGGTCAACCGTTAGTCAGCGGGTCAAGGAGAGTTTAGTGTCTTTATGATTTGTATACTAGTTTTAGTGTAATTATTCATATAGCCTGGGTAAGTTTTTGTATTATTCCCATAAAAAATGGGTGAACAGATAATTTTTTTGGGTGGCAATTTTTGCACCCTTTCAACTATTATTCACATTTTCCAATAAAAAAATCTTGCATTGAATCATTCTTTTCCATGAGATAAAGTTCTAAATTTTCTACGAAGAGTTTGAAGTTTTACCATTTCCACCTTTGCTTTTTCTGGTACCCATTCTTCAACGCATCCCATGCTTCCTAAAATTCTAGAAAAGAGGGATTCAGCAACTATTGGTTGAACGAAAAACAAGGCTTTGACATCTTTGAGAACGTCTACTGCAACTCCTTCTGTAGCATAGCCTTCCTCCACCAACTCCCATAAATCTTGAGAGATAAAGATAGCGATGTAGTATTTCTGTAGAGTTCGATCATAGGGAATGGTGAATTAAATTGGCTAAACTAGTTTACTCGACTTTAAACTAAACCAAGTGCAAGAAAATGTAAATATAGATGGTTTTGAAAGTTTGAGAATTTGAAACTAAGAACGCAATTAAATGAATATAAAGCTAGGAAATTAAATTAAGTAACAAGAAAGTGTAGGGATATGGTAAGGGGCCCTAGGGAATTGATGGAACAACTATAAAAAGACCCAATGTTTCAGTTAAGCACTTCAACTCAACTTAAGGATATGTTCTATAATTGATTAAAATCATAAAAGCCCAAAATTCAAACCTTAACTCAAGTAAGCCCTACTATGAGTCTTGGTAAGAACTTAAGGAGGGTGTATTCAATTAGGATTTCAAAAGACTTTTAATGAATTTTTTTAGTTGATGACTTTTGCAGATTTCATGGACTTTTATGGACTTTTATAGACTTTACAGAATTATGAAAAACTTTCATAGACTTTCATTTTAAATAACTTTCATAGACTTTTATTTCAAATAACTTTTAGAGACTTTCATAGAAATTTATAAACATTTATTGATTTTTAAATATGATATATACTTCGTTTTAACAAAATTATATAGATTTCTCATATCAATAAAAATATATTTTTGAAAAAGAATAAAAAATTTATTGTTAATTAAACTTGACAAAATCATTTTTGCCTATATATGTGATTTTTAAATTTTTATTTGTAATTTTATTATATTTTGCATCATAAAGATATTATGCACCTAATTTTTTTTAATAATTAGTCAAAATTTTATTTTTTTATAATTAGCCAAAATATTATAAATTTTCTTTTAGAATAAATGTAGCAAATCTACAAAAATATTAACGTTTACAGTTCTTTACGAAAGTATCTCAATGTGTATAAAAAATCTACCCAAAATTAATTCAAGTTACCGAAGATAAAATATAAAAACCATACATAATTGTTGAACAAGATTCACTACTGAAAGTGAGTGGTTTAATATTGATCATAATTACATAGAGTCATGCTCATACGCGACTTTGATAATAGCATATTGGCATGATTGAGTAGTGGTTTTTGTCTTTTATTATTTTTAATTAACATAAATGAAGTTCGTTTGATTTTTTTCGTTGTTGTTTAGTTGTTTTGAAAATAGAGGTAAAACAAAATCTCATCATTAATTGCATAGCCTATGGAGAGTTGTTTTATATTATTTTTTAGTTAATTTTTTTTGTTATAGATCGTTAATGTTTGGATTTTTTTTAATAACGTTTGTTCATTTTACAAGTTATTCATTTTATTTTATTTGTAAAACTTGTTAAGAATGTGTGTTCTTTTATTTGAAAATATAAGATATGTTTGATGATTAATGTTTTTCAAAGAGTTTAATGTTTTTCTTCTAAAGTGAAATTATTATTATTTTTTAAAAAAAGTCATTCAAAGTATTTGGTAGGAATGAAAGACAAATTGTGAGATTGGTTACAACTAAAAGTCATTGAGATTTTGAATACCTCCTAACTTTCATAGACTATTAAAAAGTCTTGATTGAATACCACATGACTTTTAATGACTTTTTAAAAGTCCATAAAAGTCTGTATTGAATACCTCATGACTTTTATATAGTCTTTAAAAGTCTAAATTGAATACACCCAAACTTTTTAATTCTATAAAAGTCATTAAAAGTCTTTTAAAATCCTAATTAAATACACCCCCCCCCCCCCCCTCCTAAGTTCAAATCTCTACTCAAGTGAGCCCCACTATCAGTGTTGACCTAAACATCTTTCTTAACAACAATTAGTCAATATTTAACTGATTAAAACATTAAAAAGCAAACTTCCCATTCATTTGAGCTAAATATTGGAGAGTGTTGAAAACCCTTCAAACACTAAACCACAACCATCGCATGTGACCTAATCTAAAAGACTATACTATATTGAGCACCAATACTAACATAGAAACTAAGATAGCAACATTGAGTTAAATAAATATGAGAAACTAATTTTGGATTAATTATGGAAAATAAACTAATTAATTACATTAGATAGTTAAATAGGGTCACATCAATCCCCCATTGGAGGTTTAATTACACATAATGAAAGAAACAAATAAAGAAAGTTAAGTTGTAGAGAAAACCCTTGAAGCTCTCAATGAGTCCTCTTGTCCTTGTTGTGCTTGAGTTCCCTTTGGCCTTGGTGAATCTCCTCTTCTTTCTTCAATGAATCTCCAAGATGTGGGTGGATTTGGTGGAATGATGGTTTAAAGATGTGGATTTGAGTGATATATAAGTGAAATGGAGGTGAAAGGTGGAGTCTTGGAAGGTTTAGGTATGATTGGAGAGAAACATGGAGGTTTGGAAGATTTAGATGTGTAGGGAAGTGAGTGGTGGCTTTTGGGTGGCTTGAGAACCACCCTTGGATTGGTTCTGTCTGTTGGAAGCTCAAAAATGGGGTATAAATAGGTGGGACATGAATTAGGGCATAAAAACCGGTGAAATCTCAAGTTTTGCATCGTTAGATTCAAACGGCTACCAAATTCGGCCACCACAACTGCCGTTTGGTTGTAGCCGTTTGGACTTGGGACTCTCTGGAGATGAACAACTACCAAATTCGGCGGCCATGGCCGCAATTTGATGGCAGCTGAATGGTTGATTTTTTAGCACTGACCATCATTCGCTATGATACACATAACTCCCTCTTGAAAATTCGTAATTGCAATCCATAAATACCGCTGGAAACTAGACCTCTGAGGCTTTCCGAATATATATAGTAAATAACCCAGTTTGATTTGACAAGGGAGATATGACCCTCTGAATTTAGATGTTCTACATGAGCTGTTACAATTTTCAGCCTCTTTTTCCACCTTTTTGCCTAAAAACTCGCCAAATAATTTCAAATCCCTTATTTTGGGAACATAACCTATACAAGGCACACAAAATACATTAAAACACCAAAAATTCTCGAGAAACCAGCATAATAAATATGAAATGGGGACCTCAAATATATATAAAAATTGGGGATCAGATAGTCTTCATTTTTTTACTCCAAATTTCATAGCCACTGCCTTGAAACAAAAGGATAGTGAAGGTGCGTGGGATTCAAACCGCCATTGTTGACCATTGGTTCGACCTTGCTTTGATTCCAAATGTTAAATTTTGGAAGGGCTAAAAACACTTAAGAAGACTTCTCTCAACAACCGTTATGTAGTGATAAGAACAACAAGATAAAATTGTGAAAATAGAGACTATAATTGGCCGAATTCACTTGAGGTTTTACTCAACTTAAACAACTGAACATCAAACGAAGAATCTTTATCCAAAAAAAATAAATAAATAAAAAAGAAACTAAAAATCACACAGCGCTAGAAAATCATGCATCTCCCTGAAAGCCAAATCACTCTTTCCATCACCATATCACTCACTCAATGGCCCGACTCCAATGGAGGAGAATGAGAACCGTAGCTGAGATTGGAGGCGGCGGATTGAGCTAAGGAGGTGGAAGAGATATCTAGGTGATGCGACCGAGGAATAATAACAGAGGGAGACTGCCGGTGATGCTATGGCGATGGAGGGAGACAGATTGTCGGGTGATGCGATGGCGGATAAAACGGTGGAGGGATAGAGATTGGCACGAGAGAATCTCGATTTTCCTCCATTACGGAACAATATAGATCTAGTTGAACCAGTTCTCAAATGGAGGGGAGATCGCTCTCCAATGTTGTTGTTATACATTCTAATAATTTTAAGTCTTTTTCAACTTTTATTATTTTAATAATAAATAAAATGTGTGGCAAAATTGATTATTCATGTGTTATTGTCAAATTTTAGATTATTTAATTGCAATTAACCCTTCTCATAATCGTAATAAATGTTTTTATTATAAAAAATTAAAATCTCAAAAACCTTTCAAATCTCTGTATCTAAACAGTAAGATCTTTACGTATCCAATCTCAGATTTTCAATAAATCAAAAACGTTAAAAGTTTAAAACGCGATGCGGCTGTTCCTCAGCTAATCTGTTAGATTGGTGGAAAGGATGGTATGGGTTATGTCCGAAGACAGATTCGAGAAGAGCTTGGGGTTCCATGTTCTTCGCGATTACGTAGACAATTTGGGAGGTTAGGAATGGGAAGGTTTTCAAGAATGTAGATATAGATTCCACGCAAACGCTGGATATGGTGAAATTCCGAGTGGCGTGGTGGTTTAAGCACTATGACAAGGGTTCTCTGGATCCTGTTACCTTTATTGTCTTGAACATAACGGAGCGATGTGTCGATGCCAGTAATGTTAAGCTTCAGGAGATAGAAGATTGGATCCCTCCGGCTTTTGAAGCCTTAAAGTTTAATGTCGACAGGTCGGCAAGGGGTTCGCCTAAGCCAAGCTGGGATAGGAGGAGTGTTACGGGATCATAGGGGTAAAGTCCTTTGCATGTTTTCGGCAAGCATTGGGATTCAAGATGCAGTTACAGCGGAAATTCAGGCCATCAGTAAGGCATGTAACCTTTGTGTTTCTAGACCAGAATTGGGAGGAAAAATTATCGATTTTGTGAGTGATTCAAAGGTGGCGGTCTCATGGATTAATAGCACTGGCATTGGAAATTGGAAGCAGATGCAAGAAATTTATGAAATTAGGAGTCTACTTAATATTCTTGGTCAGGCGAGAGTTGTGTTTAGTACAAGAGCCTCCAACTCTTTTGCTGACATGTTGGCCAAGAAGGGGTCTGGTGAGGGCGTCGATTTCATTAGCTGGAGCGATATCTGAGTTCTTTTGCTGGTGTGCTTTTTGTGTTGGGTCTGCCCTCTTTGTTCTGTTTAGGGTCCTCTGTCCTCGTTTTTTGTTTTAGTTTTTCGTTTATCTGATCTTTTGTTGCCTGGTTTGGGTGGTGTCTGTTTTTGCTGCGTGTGTTGGGTTTTGTTACCTGAGGAGGTTTGGCCTCTCTCTTTGAATATACTTGGCTTCTAAAAAAAAAAAACTGTTATGTACACATTTAATAAAATAAAAATAAAATAAAAGAGATAAAAGTGTTTTATCTTTTGGATTGAAATTAGTAGATAATTGTGATTTTGAATAAGATTGGATTGAAGTTTTTCAATTTAATCACTTGTTAGTTTTTATCTGTTTAGGTTGTTATTTTTTCAATTAACTGTATAAATTAGAACTTGTTATAATAAAATAATATATTTAGAGTTTATTCTTGAAATTATGTGTTAGTTTGCTCTGACATTTTGGAGATTTTGGTTTCTCTCGAAGTAAACCTATACCATTTCTAATTTGTTCCAATTATGCAAGAACAATTGATTTCATAGCCTAGTTATGGGTCAAAGGCCTAGAGGGTTTGGAGATTTCTTTGGTAACACTCCACAAAGAGATAAGAAAATTGATCTTGGCCTAGAATGCATGCTTTGAGCAACTCCTTGAGTCTCAGGCTCGGGTTCATAAACAAAGAGATCTAGTATATGTTGATGTTTCTACAATCAAACATTTTGTTAAAGTTTGCAAGACATCAACGACCGATGTTCAAGTATCAAAACCAACAACAATGATTGTACAACTGTCCAAGTCAACACTTTCAATTTCAACCGGTTCAATTCAAACATGTACAAAGAGACTCAATCCAAAAAAAAAACCAACAATGTATAACAACTCTTTATCAATTACAAGATTGAGTTCGGATGAATTGAAGAACATGAAGGAGAAAGGCCGGTGTTTTAATTGCAATAAAAAGTTTGAACCTAGTCACAAATGCGAGAACCTTGAAGTAAATGGGTTAGAGGAAGAATATGTTGTAAACAAGGAAATGACCTTTGAGAAATTGGCTAAAGGAGTTGGATGATAAAAAATCCAATCAATATCTTTGAAGACATGCAAGGATGTTTCAAGGGGAAAGGAATGTTACGTGCACATTTAATAAGAAAATAAAAATATAAGAGATAAAAGTGTTTTATCTTTTGGATTTAAATTGGTAAATAATTGTGATTTTGAATAAGAATGAATTGAAGTTATTCAATTTAATCACTAGTTAGTTTTTAAACATGAGGACTATCAATTTGCTATAATGAAATGACATGATTAGAGTTTATTCCTGAAATTAAGTGTTAGTTTATTATGACATTTTAGAGATTTTGGTTTCTCTCGAATTAAACCAGTACTATTTCTAATTTAATCCAAATGGGCACGTAACAACAACTCAGATTATATCTTCAAATTTTGATTTAGAAACTTAGTTCAGATCACAAATTCTCTATCGGATCAAACACCTAGGCCCTAGCACTTGCAACGAAGCAACATAACTAAGAAAAACAAAAGGACAACGTAGTTCTCTTTTACCATACCAGTGATTGAACTAAGGGTAGAGAGAAATCGAGACCAACTTTACCTTATAGAGAGTGTGTGACAAAGCTCTCTCGTCTTGGGTTCTTGATCTGATCTTTGAGTTTAGCGTCAATAAACGGCACAAATAGAGCGATAGAGAGATGTTGTAAGAAAAAGAAAAGTAACGAAACAATGATGTAATTATACGCTGCTCATATATCTACTCACATAGTACAATTTAAAATATATTTTTTTATTTGTCCTGAACTGAAATTATAGAATAAAAAAAATTAAAGACATTAATTACAACTATTTTAAGGTTAGTTTTTGGTTTTGTCTAAAAGCTGAATATTTCTAAAATGATTTTTTACTATAATTAACTGGTTGGAATGTTTCTGATATTTTGTATTAAATCAAATAAAAATAACTTTTTAAAAAGCTAATAAAAATTTAAAAAAGGAATGAGGATCGAAACACTATTTCAAAGCTCATGACATGCATGGTGTGTACGTACATACTACGTTTTAACATATATAGATAATTTGATCGTTAAATAAAGATACGAAAACAATATATGTATGTCTGTAAATGTATTTGTATATACATTGACATTTAGAAAGACATGTACGACATAAACATATGTAAAATGCACAAATAAAAAAAATAATAACGAGGAAGTTGCATGACATATACGATGTACAAGTTGGTAAAACTCTTTAAATAATTATTGTTTGATCATTAAATCAGGTAATTGCAAAGATAATATAAGAAGGATCGTGATTGTAGTGAGAAATAGATAAGTTTAATACAATATACAATCAAAGAATTAAGATATACAAAAGATAGTATTTGGACGCCGGAAGATGTTTTCAAAGTAGTTAAATTATTAAGATGGTGCACATCATCTCTTAGTAGAGCTGGTAATACACCTCACTTCCACATGAATGGTGAGGGGTTCGAATCTCACCATAAGTATTTTACAATTATGTGTAGGGAGTTTTCTTCCCAGGTTGTGGGAGTATATATTTGGGCCGTACATATATTGTTTGATTGTTATCCTAACCGTATATGCATTGTTTCATCTTGGCAGGTCCCGGCAATCCTATTGTAATAGTTCATATAATATTTAACAAATTATTATGATGGTCATATTTTAAATCATTGTAAGGAGACCATGAGTGACACATATCATTGAATGAAATTTTAATTGGTGAAGCATGTCATTGATCGTGCCAAAATTGTGCTATATTTTGGCCCTCAATTCCATATCATTTAGCTTGTTTTTAAGCATATTTTGGTGTCTAATGGCTCTATTCTAGTCAATGCAGGCATTTTCAGGCAAAAAGGAGATTTGGAGGCAAAACGGGCTGAAATTGTGAAAAGCTTGTGCAACACATCTAACTTTGGAGGGTCATATCTCCCTATACATATTGAACCATTTTTCAGATTGCATAAATTCGGAAAGCCCGGAAGTCTAGTTTCTAGTGGTTTTTACAGATTGCGATTCTGAGTCTTCTAAAGGAAGTTATGACAATTTTAGTGACTACTGCACAGAACCCTCGAAACTACCCGTGAACTGAGTGCCAAAATGCAGTGTGCGGGTAGCCTACCAGCACACAGACCCGCGCACTACATGTTGTGAGTTTTCAGGAACCCAAATGACGGGGTTTAGACAATTCTTAGAGGGGTAATGTTGTGCTTTCACTGCCCAGACCATGCCCTAACCTCCCAAACCTATAAATACACCACTTTCTTCAAGACCCAAGGATTAATTCATTCAATCACCCATTCTGTAAGTGCATCACTTTATGATTGGCTCATTTCGTTGACAAACCACATTAGGGATTTACTTGTAAGGGTAAATTATGCCTTATTGTTTGTGACCAAACTTCAATGGCATCATCAAACCCAAAGTGCTTCAAGAAGGTATATTACTTGCTTAACTTTTTAAAGAGATTTAGTTGCACACACACACCTCTCATGCATCCCTTAGTTGTCTTTCCTTTGTATCCATTGCATGTATGCATTCTCTTCACTTCACACGTGCACCACTATGCTATATTTTTGTGTGTATGTGCTTGTTTGAGCATGTGTGCAGGTCTTTGTGCACGGGTCCCTTACCCACGCAGCACCCGCGTACTCACCTTGTGGTCTTTCGGTTCTGGTTCTATACGGGTACCCTACCCGTGCACCAGGGATAAGTTTTCTCAGATTTCCCAAGAGTGCAGGTTGTTCGCAGGTCCCTTACCAGCGCAACTACCCGCACACTAACTTTGTGTCTCTCTGGTTTGTTTTCTGCATGGGTTGTGCAGGGGTATCCTACCCGTGCACTGAGGGAAACTCTTGCCCAGATCGGCTTATACGCGGGTAGTGCACGGGTAGGGTACCCGTGCACATGGACCCGCGCAGTGCGTCAATTTTGCTTGTCTTTTTGCAAACTTTTGTAAAACGACGTATTATCTTTTAGGGTTGTTATATATACATCTCTTCATCCTCATTTCGTGCCAGGAGCTTAAAATTCAAGAACTTTGAAAATGATAAAAGTGTCTTGCAAGGAACGCCACTGAAATCCAATCTTTATTGACCAAAACCCAAATACCCATTCTTCATTCATGATTCAAACATCATCTAGCTTCATCTAGGATATTTTTCTTGCATGGATCTGCATCAAGCACATGATTTGGCAAATAGAACACCATCTCCATTCTTTCTTGTGTTCTAGCTTAACAAGATAACTCTTTTATGACTTGATTGTATCAAGGTTGAGTTTTTATCTTTAATATGTGATGTTTGTGCTTGTTGGCTTGTTGTATTGTGATAGCTATTGTATCTAAGTTTGCATTTATTTCATATAGCTAAGTTATATGTATATCATATAGCAATATGATATCTAGGATTGTTTGAATCATTCATACACGAATATATAAGCATTAAATGTGTTGACCTACCATTTATGCATTTAGAATATTTTCATATTCACATTAGGTTGCATATCTCTTCACTTTAGAGTTAAGTCTTGTATGTGCCTTGGGTAGTATACAAGCAAGAGCCTAGAATCACTATTAAAGGCCTACGTATAGTAAAGACGGATTAGTAACCGATTAGGTGTGATGTGGTCAACCTAGGTTGCAATGGTATTTGCAAATAGTTGATTTGAGGGTTCGATTGGCTCTAGGCCCGTGAGTTTTTATCCTTTTGGGGTTTTCTCACGTAAAAAAAAATCATTGTGTCTTTAATTTATTTTTCGCACTTTGGTACAATGATTGTGTGTTAGGGGTTGTTGTGATTAATTTTGATTAACCGAAAAGATGGCAATTAATTTGGTTAAAACCAATTCACCCCCCTTCAAGGTTAGTTTAATCACTCTTAGAGTATTTTCACATTCAATACACAAATCCTCTCCATTTCATCTTCTTCACCAAATCAAGAGAGAGAGGAGCTTCAAAAGGCATCCATGGAGGTTTTTCCTCCATGGATTGCCTCTCCACCACCACCTTCTACCTTCACCCAGCCATTTTTAGAGAACATTCAAGAGGAAAAAGCACCCTATCTTGTCTGTGAAGAGGAGGAACTTCAATGGAGGATGGAGACTCGAGATGACAATTGAGTTTCCTCTTTTTACTCTTATTTTTGTTACTTTCTTCTTTGATGTGTATCCCCATGAGGGAAATATGTAAACCCTAACACTAGTTCCATTTATTTGATTGACTTATATTTGATATCTTCTTGTATTGTCCCATTCAATTGCACTTAATTGATTCTTGACTTGTATTAAGTAGGATTGACAACCCAACTCTTGATGCACGTTCAGGGATAGCTCTTGTCTTTACATTCATGTTCATGTAGGGTAGAAATTGGTGTGTGTTCATGATTGGGATTAGGATTAGATTAACGTAATTTAGGAGTAGATTAATTAAATATCCCATGATTGCTCGTATGTCGATGGATTATCTGAAATACATGTTTTGGATTGATTTGAGTATTTTTGGTTGTTTGGGTGGAATTCATGAAGAGCACACATCATGCCTTTATGGGTTTCGGTTCTATAAACCTACATGCTTACGCGACCCTTGAGTGTTGCTTGCGCGATACACTCTCGGTGAGTAGCAATTGAGGGTTGCAACTTTTGACCGTTGCTCGTGCGATACACTCTCGGCGAGTAGTGGTCGAGGGTCTGAATTTATACTTAATACTACCTATTATATGGTTGTTGCTTACACGTGACAGGCGAGTAGCAATCGATGGTTGATCCTTTAATATTCGCTTATGCTACCCTTTGTTGTTGCTCTTCCGCACACCAACAGTGAGTAATGATCGAGGGTCGGCCTGTATGCTTAATGCAGTTCTTGGTTATTGCTTACGCAGCACACCGATGGTGAGTAGGAATCGAAGACTAGACGACTCTCCCCACTTCTATAGCTAGAGGTCATATTAAAGGCTAGGTTGAACCTATGTTAGGAGTGTCCTTACGGTTAGTTATTTTAGGTGGCGCGAATGTTTTGGGTGGTCATGAGTACCTTATGCATTCATATTCTTGCATCTCTCCTATCCATCCTATTTTTTTATCTCATTTAATCAACATTCCCATCCTTCCATATTCTCTTATTTATCTTATCTTTATTTTCATGCTTTTCTTTCACACACACACACACACACTTAAATGCTTACACTTCACATGCACCACTCTCACCCTTACCATGTTCTTATTTACATTGCTTTCAATAGTCACTAAAACGGAAGACAATCGACGAATGACACCTCCCTGTGAATGATACCTTCGCTTGCCGCTTTACTAGTTTTCAAAACTAGAGAGCACATTGCATCAGACTTTTTATATATATTTTTTTGATCCGTAATTTGGCAACGACACAAAAAGCGAGCATCTGTCATCCATACTAAACACATTCATTCGATTCACTGATTTTTTTCTACAACTATTATTGGAAGAGGAGATAAATTAAATATAACATGCGACGAGGTTAAGTAAAATAAAAGGAGAATTTTTGACGCTGAACAATATACACCAAATTTTATATAGTATATTTGTAAGGTCATACTATAATTGTAACTCCTAAAGAGGTTCTAGCATGAGGAAACACTCCTTAATGGAACTTAGTGGTAACTTGTCATGAGTCGGACCAATTCAACAATCACTAGTTTTGCTGATCAACTTATCTAATAAATTGTAGGGGCCTTGGAATCAATTTACACACAATCATTAATCATCTCTAATTTTACCTTAAACTTAAATTATGTTTGGAATTCTTCTGCATGAAAGAAATTTTTTTTAGCTATTATAATTCATTCGGTGATCAAGAGACACGATTCGAATTCACAACCTTATTATGTGTTGATGTGATGAGCATATTGATCACTTAACAGAGGCAAATTCAGCTTCATCAAATTTAGAGGGTTTAACTGCCATAACAAACAATTTAACAAAAAATGTAAATTAAATATCAAAATGTTTGGGTGAAATATCACATACATTTCACTATAATTTAAATTTAAATTTTGCTTCAGCCTCAAAACTTCAAGAAGACGACCATCATTTGCTTTGGGGTTAGCATCATTGGCACCAAAAGCTGAGCTTCAACTGACGGTGAATAGTTCAAAATCTGTACAGGAATTGTTGTTGTGCTTGATGAATGTTACCTGCAGAGAAACTTAGAGACGTGCCATTACCGCTTATCTGTTGATGTTGCTATTGTTGCACAAAATTCCTCAGCCATATCTGTTGCTGCTCTCCCGCGTCCTCCATCGCAGCTAGTAGCTGATCATGTTCAGTCATATATACAACTGATGGCGGATTTGCCACTTTCTGTTGCTGCGACATAACTGATTGGGATTGTGATACTGCAGGTATCATAGCTTCCCGACCCATATAGATAGCAAGCTCTTTCGTGGCGTTGTGAAGATCAGCCTCGGCTTGCTTAAGTTGGGCTTCAAGATTGGATATTATTGTAAGTTTTTTCTGAAATTATGAGCAACATATGTTATTATATTTTGAGTTTATGAAAACCGAGTTGATTGGAATGTTTAAGTAAGAGAGAGTTGACCGGATAGAGCCCATTTGATTGTGATCAACATTTGTTGGGCTTGGTGCATCTTAGCTACATTAAATATATGTAGGATATGATATGGCTATTGTATATGTGTGGGCCCAGTATTCCTTTTGGGACTAGGCATCCTATTAGGATTGAGAATCCTCTATGGGTTAGTATTCTAGGAAGTCATACTATTTATAGGGGGTCCCTACTTTCACTCATAGTGCGTATTACAGAATTGTCTCCCCATTAGGAAGTCTGAGAAAGGTGAGTAAAGAGTAGAAGATTTCCTATTGTTTTGTTTTATTTCAGGTTATTGCTATTACGCTATTATGGATTCGGGAAATTCAAGTACGCTTTCATGCTTATGTATTTTATACGAATTATATATATATATATGTTTATTAGCATAATGCTTACAATGGTATCAGAGCCATCCCTATTTTTACATAGGCTGATTTATAAATTCTTATTATTCATCTACTATTTGATACATGAATATGGTTATATATGTTGAATCCGTAAGAAAAAAAAACACACTCTTTTGTTTGATGATTGGTTTCATGGTAGAAATCTGATAGCATGATAGGATTCCACCAGTAGATGAACAAGAATTTAGGATTTAGGTTTTAGTTGTGCGATAGGAAAGCCAGATAGGTCTAGGTTCAGACTAGACCAGATCTGGGTTGTTCACTTGGGTCAGCGGGTTTCGAACCAGACCCGTGACCATAGCAGATCGCACCAGACTCGTGTACTCATCCGGGTCAACAGGTTTTCACTTTAGATCCGTGCGATTCAAGGTGGCGATCAAGATCCACGCTCCGGCATGGATCAGCTGACAAAACTTTATGATCTGGTATTGATCGAGTGTCCCAAAACCCAGACCAGCCGTCGTTTTGTCCGATCGATTTGGGCATAGATCGCCGGTCTTCATTTGAGATCCGAGCATGTGGGTCGAGGTTGCACCGTCTTGCGTTATTGCCTTCAGGTGACGCCGTGGTGGCTAAAGCGACGACAAATGCACAAGTCTAGGGTTTCCATGATTGATTTTGCTTTGGGCCATGTTTTGAAAATTTGATATAATATAAGGGTATGGTTTGTAATTATTTTGGGCCATCGTGTGATTTTGACAAAATTTTGGGGTCAATTTATAATTGCCAAAACTTACTGGGCCAGTTTGCAATTTTGAACTAGTTTTGTGTCCGATTTATAATTAATGAAATGTTACGGGGTCACTTTGTAATTTTCAAAATGTTTGGGGCCAAATTTTAATTATTACTTGTTTAGAATATTCTTGTGAATCGGGTGATTATGCTTTCACATAGTGATTGATCATTTCGATTCTGAGAACTTATTTGGCTGATGGCTATTAATTTAATAGTTTTAATAATTGATAGAATATTCTCATGAATTGGATTATTATTAAAAATGTACTCTAAGCATGTGTCTAACTAACCTAGGGGGGGGGGGGGGGGGGGGGGGGGGGGGGGTTGATCAAGTTAATTACCAATTTTTATTGATTAGTCAATATTAAAAATTCACCTTATAAACAAACATACAAAATCAAGTGTAAAGTGCGAAAATATAAAGAACACTTGATTTTTACGTGGAAACCCTTCAACAAGGGAAAAACCACGGGCAATTCTTCTAGCCACATACGATCACAGAAATCCACTATATGAATAAAATCCCTAGTGATATCCCCTGATCCACTACTCTTGGCGTGAGCACCTCATACTCTACCCCTTATGCCTTTTACAGTGGCACTTGACCAATGCTTTCCAACCACACATTGGTTGTAAGACTTCAATGCTTGTGCAACTTCACCTAGAAGCCACAAGACTTTGACTCAATGAAGAGTATAAGTAGGGGTGGGCACGGTTCGGTTCGGTTTTGGGCAAAACCGAATTGAACCGAAAATATTTTGTTTTTCAAAAATCGTAACAGGTTTAAACCAATTAAGGTTAAGCAACCGAACTGAACTGAACTGGTTTTTGACTATTCGAATCGGTTCGGTTCAATTCGGTTTTGGGCCTGATGGGCCTGACAGACTTATTGAGTTTTTTATATGTTTTTTCTTTTAAAATTTTATGGGACTTGGAAAATCATGGTATAAACTCAATAGCCAAAAGCCCAAAATCAAGCCTAAATAAATAAATAATAATATTAGTTCAGTTTAAATTTGTTTGATCAGTTTAACACTTTAACTTATATATATATATATATATATATATATATATATATAACAATTTAACAATATTCTTCAAGAAAGGAAAACCTACATTTAGTGATAAATATACATAATGATAATTGAAATACATGTCCAAATCTTACGGTTAAAATTCAAAACAAAAAAAAACAATCCAATTACTAAAAATATAGTCCAAAATCAAATTACATAAAAAAAAAAACCTTTCCTAAAAATTGTTGAACTTCAAGGTTCAATTCTTTGTTCTTCAACCCCTTCAAAAAAAAACATTTCTCTGTTCTTCAGAATCTGCAGCAAACCAACCAAGTTATGAGTTTCTTAACTGTCTACCTGAGAAAATCTCTAAATAAGTAATTAAATGATTTACATTGAATATGGAAACAAAAATTTTGTTTGAGTTTCCTTATGAATTTAGAACAAAGTGCTTCAGAACATATGTAAAATTGTAATCAAATAACTGGAAACATTATTTAATTCCCATAAAAATTAAAAAATATAAAATATTAAGACAAACCTTGAGATTGCAACGATGGAGATGAACTCACTGGATATGAGGGTCATTTCGATGGAGAAGAAATCAGCAGAGAAGAAAAGGATTGAAAGAAACCTAGGAAACCAGAGGTCTAGAACATAGATCTAGAACGCTAGCTGAGTCTGGTAGGAAGAAAATAAGAAAAAAAAATGTAAAAATCGTTTTCAAAATCAATGGAAAAAAATTTTAAATCCCAGGAAAAATTAAAAAAGATAAAAGATAGAGAAGATAAACCTTTGATTGAAGCGAAGGAGATTCCCTAGAGATGAGAGATGTTGCAACGGAGAGAAACAGAGAAACAGAGAAACTAGAGAAATAGAGTTTTAGAAAGTTGCGGCTAAGAGAGAAAAGTGAAAAGAGATTTATTCTTTTAGGGTTTCTTTTTTTCACTTATATAGGACGGTTCATCAGTTCAAACCGGTTTTGGATATCCAAAACCGGTTTGAACCGAAAATAAATCGGTTTTCAAATAATTAAAACTGGTTTGAACCGAATAGCATATATGAACCGAACCAAACATCCTTTTTTCGGTTCGGTTCAGATTGGTTTGGTTCGGTTTCGGATTTTGTGCCTACCCCTAAGTATAAGGTCTAAGTGAACAATCAATGAATGCTCAAACATAATAATGTGTAAGACCACACACAAAATGTTTAACTAGATGTTATAATGCAAATTAACATCATAGTTATCAAATAATGCCTACATGCCCATATATAAGGACTCAATTAGGTGCAAAAGGATTCTAGCAACCTAATTGTCAAATAAAGTCCAACCAACACAAGTTGTCACAATGTATAACAAGGGCAATAAATATGCTATCAACAAATGCAATCAATGAGGCATAAATATCAAGGTCTAGATACAAGGCATAAGACTTAGCTAGAAAGGCAAATTGTCCTAAATTCTAGTTATCACAAACAAACCCAATCATGCAATTTAGACTCATAAATATATGCAATAAAGTGAGTTAAGGTATTTAATCAAGCAATAAATACCTAATGCGAGAGTAAGTAGAACAATAAATCATATTCAATGAAGTTCTAACTTACCTAGTCATGAAACCATGAAGACCCATGTTTAAATGATGATGAATGATGCAATATGGAGATGGGTTTTAGGTTTGGAGAGTCAAAGAACAAAGCTTGAAGCTTTCTCTCTCTAAGAGTTAGAGGCTGTTTGTTTTTTTATCTAAAGTCTTATAAGACCTTAATTTTTTAGATATATAGATAAGCCTTATAAATTAAGATACCATGATATGTTTGTTTTTTTCATTTTGGATGACTTATTACAACTCTAAAATTGATTAAATTGTGTTAGAGTTTCTTCAAAATTGGAAATTTTTAGAAAATTGATTTTTAGGATTTTATCATGTGCGGATAAAATTGTAAATGTACGAATTGTTATAGGACATCTATGGACATTTACTAAAAAAAACTCTACTATAGCACTTTTTTAATAAGATAAAAATAAAAATAATTTATTTTTTCTAAAAGACATATATATCTTAAAATAAGATATAAGTTGAAAAAACAAACAAAGTGATTTATCTTAATTTAAGATATAAGAGGCAATAAGTCTTATGACGGAAAAAACAAACAGCCCCTTAGTCTCTCTCACTAAAAATGGGTTATTGGAGCTCTAAAGACGAGCAAGGAAGAAGAGAGAACATATATAATAGAGTTAAACAAAACTGTGTCATTTTGAAAAATATTGCCCAGTGCATAGGTAACTGCACGGGTAAGGGACCCGTGCACAGCCTATGCAGTTTACAAATCCGAATGCATCCTTCATCAGTGCACGGGTAATTGCACGGGTAATTGCACGGGTAAAAGACCCATGCATAACCCATGTAGTCATGCAAACCCGAAGGTACTATCCTTAGTGCACGGGTAACTGCACAGGTAAGAGACCTATGCATAACCTTTGCAATCGTGCAAACCCGAATGCACTCATCCTCTGTGCACAGGTAATTGCACGGGTAGGGAACCCGTGCAACATAGAGGCCCGAAAAACAATGGGCTCAAAATATGACCAAACGACATCCAAACCTTTCGAATAATATACCGTTAGCAAGGTATAGAAGTCTACTTTCTACTCCAATTAACAAAATATGATTTGGATGAAAGAGTTATGGTCAAATGAGTGACCATAGGTCAGATTTGGACAACAACAAGAATGCCCAAACTCATGGAAAATACCATGTGACCAAAAACCAAAACAAGAGAAGAATGAGACCTTCTCAAATGGTCACTCAACGCTAAAACAAGCACACCATCGTGCAAGCGCGGACACAACACAAACCAAACTTAAATCTAGAAATGAAGTGCAAGTGTGATTGTGAAAAGGATGCACACATATAAACACTAAAGAACAAAAATGCAAGATGAACAAAGCATGCATGAAGTGTGTGTGTGCACCTAAACTCTTCAAGTGACAAAATCAAGTGAATATACCTTTTGCTCTTGAAGTCATGGAGATGCTTGGAAGCTTGCCAATGAGGACTTAAGCTACCCAATGCACAATCATCCCCAATGTGGTATGGTTTGTCATGAAATAAGCCAATCATAAAATAGAGGTCCTTACAATTATGATTTCACGTAGTGACTAATCATTAAGATTTTGAGATTTTCGTTGGTTATCAATTATTAAATTTGAACTGCAAAGATGGAAATGCATGTATTAATCATCTCTGTATGAGGGTTATTACATGTGATGGATGATGTTCTTCTCCGTAAGAGATTCATTATCTTAAGATATTCATCTAAAGAACTGCCATAACGGAAACTGAAATGCATGTGTTAATCATCTCCATAAGAGGGTTATCACATGTGATAGATGATGTTCTTTTCCATAGGAGGTTCATTATCTTGAGGTATTTAGTTATAGAATGTTATGATCTTTGCCCAATCATGAGCATGAAATCCTTTGTTTTGAAATTTAGTTTTTAATGTCAACAGCTTTGCTTCCCAATTGTCTGCTATCAAACCTTTGGATGAGACTAATTTTAAGGAATGGAAAAAGATACTCATTGCTTTCCTAGATCTTTGGGGAATAGACATTTCTTTACGTGAGAAGAAGCCTTCAAAACTCAGTGCTGAAAGTACTGCTAAAGAGAGGTCTCATTAAAAGAAATGGAAAGAGTCTAATCGAAAATGTCTGATGATCATGCGTTTGTCCATTGCCAAAACTATTAAGAAAAGTATTCCAAAATGCAAGGATGCAAAGGCTTTTCTTAAAGCTGTGAGTGGCAAGTTCAAGAATCAGAGCAAGACTGAGAGGGGAAAGTATCTAAACCAGCTGGCGACTACGGTTTATGATGGTACCGGTGATGTTCGTGAGCATATTATGAAGATGACTAATATGGCAACGAAATTAAGGGATCTGAATACCAAGATCTCTGACTCTCACCTTGTGTGGCAGGTTCTTGAGTTTCTTCCAAGTGAGTTTGATGTTCTAAAAACCTCATATAATGCTCAAGAGGCTGAATGGACTTTGGACCAAATGACGGCTATTGTGGTCTAGGAGGATGAGACTATTCGAAAGAGTAAGAAACAGAGTGCTCATATGGTTACTAACAGCTACAAGGGTAAGAAAAGGTTCAATGGGGATAAGAAATTTAAACCTCATAGAAAGAAATTTAGTAAGGCTGTTGGGTTCATAAGGCAAATGGTGAAGACATGAAAGGAAAGTGTATTTGGTGTCGCAAAAAGGGCCATATGCTTCAAGTTTAAGAATCCTATTGAATGTACCTCTTTTAGCTCTCTGATTTTCTTTATGAAAATTCTCGTTCCGTTGTTGTAGTAAATTCTACCATTAGATCTAAACTCCAGAGGGAAGATTGTTCTTTTATGTTATGTCATAGACGTTTGGGCCTTGTATTCAAGGATAGAATTGAAAGATTAATCAGAAATGGTATTCTTGATTCACTTGACTTTTCAGATTATGAGTCTTATGTTAATTGTCTGAAGGGAAAAATGACAAGAGCCTAAAAGGAAAGGGGCTAGCAAAAGTCAAAATATGTTGGAAATTATTCATACCGATATATGTGGGCCTTTTTCACTCGCCACACTTGGTGGATATAGACACTATAAGAAAAAAGGGTTATTGGGGTGATTTTTTTCGTCCCAATAGTGATCGTGCCAAAATTGTCATACATTTTGGCCCTCAATTCCTTATCCTGTAGCTTGTTTTCGAGCATATTTTGGTGTCTAATGACTCATTTTGTAGTGATTACAGGCATTCAATGGAATTCAGTTGTTGGAGGTGGAAACTGTGACTTTTCAGAGGAAAAACAAGTCAAATGGTGCAAAAAGGGATGCTTGAAGGCAATAGTGTACGTGTAACCTACCCGTGCACTACCCGTGATATTACTCGTGCATCGGAGGATGGAAATCAGGAAGAGCTCAGTGCACGGGTACTGCACGGGTATCTTACCCGTGCACCTACCCCCGTGCACAATGCCCAGAGCAGAAAGTAAGAAGAGATAGCATGGGTGTAGCACTGGTACCTTACCCGTGCACTACATGTTCTAGTTGGGCTAAAATTCATGTTTTCATCCATTTTAAGAAGGGCAAGGTCATCCTTTCATGCGTATTTCGTGCCCTAGCCTCTCAAACCTATAAATACATCATTTTTTCAACTAAGACCATAGAATATATGATCCATTCATTGAATTAATCCAACCACCAAACCCTATAGTCTTCTCAACAAAATCAAGAGAGAGAGGAGCTTCAAAAGGCATCCATGGAGGTTTTCCTCCATGGATTGCCTCTCCACCACCACCTACTACTATCACCATCCATCTTTGAGGAGGATTCAAGAGGAAAGAGCACCCTACCTTGTCTATGAGGAGGAGAAGCTTCATGGAGCTTGGAGATCCGAGATGACAATTGGGCCCCTCTCCGAGCTTAGAGATCCGGGATTGACAACCTTGGGTTTCTTCCTTACTCTTCTCTTGTATTTTCTTTATTTGATGTGTATCCCCATTTGGGAAACATGTAAACCCTAACATTAGTTCCATTTATGTGATTGATTTGCATTTGATTTCTTCTTGTATTGGCTCCATTCATTGTGCTTAATTATATTTAATTATCTCTTGAATTAAGTAGGCATTCCAACTCTTGATTCTTGTTGATTAAATGAACTTATTAGAGTAACTAAGCTTTTATTGAAATCTTTGTGAAGTGGGTAGGCATTCCAACTCCCATATCACTTAGTGGTTGATGTTGGTCTTTAATGCGTTTAATACTCACTGTCGGTTGGGTAGGCATTCCAACTCCCAACTTATTGTAGAGGTTGAATTGTGGTGTCTTTGTGAGCCAAGTAGGCATTCCAACTCTTGATTTACATTAGATATCAATTTGTATTTTAACCATCCACACCTAAGGTGTTTAACCAAGCTCATTTGAATTGGAAGAGGTGGATTGTGAGCATTCCAATCCAAGCCATCCCGGAAACTCTAGCTAGGAAGATTAGCCCGATATGCTAGGAGCTTCTTTGCAGTTAGTTATTGTAGGTGGCACGAATGTTTTGGTCATGAGTACCATATGTATCCATTTACTTGCATCTCACCTATCCACCCTATTTTATATTTATCACTTTAATCACCATTCTCATCTCTTCATGTTCTCTTATTTTTATTATCTTTTTTTTATGCTCTTTGCTCACAAACACACAAACATGCTTACACTTCACACACACCACTCTCACCCTTGCCATATTCATATTTACATTGCTTTCAATAATCACTAAAAATGAGAGACAGTCAATGCATAACACCTCCCTGTGGACGATACCCTCGCTTACCGCTTTACTAAGTTTTCAAAACTTTAGAGCACATTGCGTAGGACATTTTATAAATTTATTTTTGATATTCACAATTTGGTAACGACACAAAAAGCGAGCTATCAAATAGCCCGTAGTTCATCCCTATTGACCTATTCGGACGAAAAAAATTCGTCCCAAATTCTGTCGCCTCAGGTGGATTGCAATAGCCTCTTTGGGACGAAAATTCAAATTCGTCCCATTAGATAATATATAGGGATGAAATTTTTCCGTCCCTTTTGATAACCTGTAGGGACGAAATTTGTATTTTCGTCCCCTTCGACCACCTGTCAGGACGAAATATTTCGTCCCTTTAAATAATATTTCGTCCCATAAAATATCTATAGGGACGAAATTTGAAAAAAAAAAACAAATTTGTTTAGAACCCACTACCCACCAGCCAGCCACACCCACAACCAGCTTCACATTTAATTTTTGGTTCTCCGCTAGCATTGAACCAATGACCAACAATTGAAGCAAAGCTTATCCGCTTTGTCAATTAAAGCATACTATTTATATATAAACTCTATATGTTATTAAATTTTTATTGTAAATTAATTCCAATAATTTAAATTTTATTTTTATATGATAAACAAATTGATATTAAAAAATGTTTATTGTAGCATTTAATTAAACTTTTTTTTTGAAATATTACAAGAACTATCTACTCCTATAATGGGAGTTAACTACTTCCCACAACCAGGGAGAAAACTCCCCAAACATGTTTGTAAAATGTGTATGGTGTGATTTGAACCCCTCACCACTTATGTGGAAGAGAAGTGCACTACCAGCTCTACTACGAAGTGATGTGCAATTAAACTATTTTTTAAAAACATATATTGTCAGATCAAAGGGTCTATCGTTAATCGTACATGTTAATAATATATATATATATATATATAAATATATATAATTTTTCTTAATTTTTTGAATTAATATAAAAGTGAAGCAAATTTAATTATTAATATGTCTCTTAGGAAAAATCTTTAAAAAAATGATAAAGAAAAAAGAAAAATATAATCCCGATAAATCATTATCAGCAACAAATATTATGTTTGTCTTAATAAGTCCCCAAGTCTATAATTTTTTTTTAAATATCAAACTTTTTAGGGACGAATAATTTTCGTCCGAATAGGATGTCTATTAGGACGAATGATTTATTTCTTCCCAATACACATCCTATTGGGACAAATTATTTTCGTCCCTAAAAGTCTAGTTATTTTTGCACTTTTTAGGGACGAATAATTATTTTCGTCCCAATAGACAATCTATCGGGACAAATATTTTTCGTCCCTAAAGGTCTCGTCGGATTTGTCCTTTTTAGGGATGGATAATTTGTTTCGTCCCAATAGACGTTCTATTAGGATGAATTTTTTCGTCCCTAAAGGTTTCTTTATGTTTGAAATATTTAGGGATTAATATGTTATTGCGTCCCAATAGACGTTCTATTGGGACGAATAAATTTCGTCCCTATAGCCCAATTTTCTTGTAGTGAGATATTTCATTTCTTTCATTGATGATTTCTAGCATATGGTTATATTTATCTCATTCACGAGAAACGAAGCCTTAGATATCTTCAAAATATATAAGGCTGAGGTTGAACTAAAATTAGAAAAAAAGATTAAATGTGTCAGATCTGATTGTGGGGGTGAATATTATGGTAGGTATGGTGAAGCTGGTCAGAATCCTGGTCCTTTTGCAAAGTTTTTGTAAGAATGTGGGATTGGTGCTCAATACACCATGCCTAGTGAACCTAAACAAAATGGAGTTGCAGAGAGGCAGAATCGTACATTAATGGACATGGTAAGAAGTATGATCAGTATGAGTTCTTTGCCTAAATTTTTATGGGGTGATGAATTAAAGACTGTAGCTTATATTCTTAATATAGTTCCCAGTAAATCAGTGCCTAAAACTCCATTTGAAATATGGTTTGGTTCGAAGCTGAAATTGAATCACATGAGAATATGAGGATGTCCTGCAGAAGTGATGCCTTATAATCGTAATTTGAAAAGGCCGGATTTTAAATCTGTTAGTGCTTTTTTTTATGGGATATGCAAATAAATCAAAAGGATATAGATTTTATTGTCCTACATACTCTATGAAGATCGTTGAATCTAAACGTGTTGTGTTCTTAGAGGAAGGTACTAACGTTGAAAATGATATGCAAACTCAAGAGTTTGCGTTTGAGGAAGAAAGATCTGTTGATCCGACATCTTCTACTTCATTGGATATTGTCATACCATATCTCTTTAAGCATCATGATGAGTCACTATCTGAACAAGATGATGTGCCTTTACCAGTTGTTGATGAGCTTCAACCGGTTATTTATAAGCCCGGGCCTGTTATTAATGAACCCCAACCAGTTATTGATGAGCTACAACCAATTGTTGATGTTCCTTTAAGGAGATCTCAGAGGGTTCGAAGATCTGTCATTCCCGATGATTATATCGTTTATTTACAGGAGCATGATTTTGACTTAGGAGTGGATGCCAATCCTAGGACTTATGATCAAGCAGTTCAGAACCTTCAATTGTCAAAATGGATGGATACTATGATCGATGAACTGAGATCCATGGATACAAATCGTGTGTAGGATTTGGTTGAACTGTCTGATGGTTGCAAGCCCATTGGCTGCAAATGGGTTTTTAAAACTAAACGAGACTCTAAAGGCAATGTTGAGAGACATAAAGCTAGACTTGTAGCAAAATGGTTCAGTCAAAAGGAAGATATTGATTACACTGAGACTTTTTCGCATGTCTCTTCAAAAGATGCTTTTATGATTATTATGTCCTTAGTAGCTCATTCTGATTTAGAGCTACATCAAATGGATGTGAAGACTGCTTTCCTAAATGGAGATCTCATAGAGGATGTATACATAGTGCAACCTGAAGGTTTTCAAGCAGTTGGGAAGGAACATTTGGTATGCAAGCTCGGGAAATCCATTTATGGTCTGAAACAAGCTTCAAGGCAATGGTATTTGAAATTTGATGATGTTGTTACATTGTATGGTTTTGTTGAAAATTCAATGGATCATTGCATATACCTCAAGGTCAGTGGGAGCAATTTTATTTTTCTTATACTTTATGTTGATGACATTTTGCTCGCTAGCAATAATTAAGGGTTGCTGCATGATACCAAGAATTTTCTATCTTATAGCTTTGAAATGAATGATCTCGGGGAAGCCTCTTTTGTCCTTGGTATTGAGATACAACATGATAGGTCACGTGGTGATTGTCTCAGAAGGATTACATCAACAGAGTACTAGAGTGGTTTAACATGAGCGCTTGTTCCTTAGGTGAGGTACCTATTGTGAAGGGAGATAAACTTACGAAGCTACAATGTCCCCAGAATGAGCTAGAACGTTCTCAAATGAAAGATGTCTCATATTCATCTGCAGTTGGCGGTTTGATGTATGCATAGGTTTGTACACGTCCTGGTATTGCTTTTGCAATTAGTGTACTTGGCAGATTTCAAAGTAATCCCGGTATGTATCATTGGACAGCAGCAAAGAAAGTTATGCGTTATCTCCAGCGAACAAAGGATTTCATGCTCACTTATAGGCGTTACGGCCTATTGGAAGTTGTTGGCTATGCATATGCAGATTTTGCTTGTTATACAGGTGATCTAAAATTCATTTCAGGTTTTGTGTTTATGTTAGCTGGTGGAGCCATATTGTGGATGAGTGTCAAGCATACACTTACAACTTCATCTACTATGCAAGCTGAGTTTGTGGAATGTTATGAGGCAACAATCCAAGCAGTTTGGTTGCGGAATTTCATTTCAGGGTTAAAGATTGTGGATTCAATTTCTAAGCCATTGACAATCTATTCTGACAGTTCTGCAGCAGTTTCTTTCTCTAAGAACAACAAAAAATCCTTCAGGATCTAAATATCTGGAGATCAAGTATCTTGTGGTTAGAGAGAAAATTCAAGAGTTGCAAACTTCTATTATTCACATTGCCACAGAAGAGATGATAGTTGATCCCCTAACCAAGGGACTATCTCCGAAGGTTTTTAAAGGGCATGTTACCCGTATGGGGTTAGTAGATAGTTATGATATGTTTGGTTAGTGGGAGTTATGTTTTGTTTTTAAGTTAACTGCAGTTTTCTGTTAAATAAAATTTTGTTTATTTGTTCTCAAGAATATATTTGTACATTGTATATGTATGTTATTTGCCATGATATGCGGACATATATGTTTTTGATTATGGCAAGATATCTCAAAGCTTTTGGTTTTGAAGGCAGTCCACTTATAAGGTATAAAGTTTCCATTAATGAGTGAACATATATTACTTAAGATAGAAGGATTTGCCCGTCTTAAGGGAGGTTTAACTCATGGTCAAAGTGTTTGGCCAGTGAGTGTAAAATGCTGAAGACATTAAGTTTGCTCGTCTTAAGCTGCTTCGCATTATGCGAAGTTGGACCTACATGGAAATAAGCATGATGATCACATTTGCATGTAAATTTCCATACCACACATACATACCATTTTACCCGGGTAGGTAGAGCTAAGGGTATTTTGATTATATATGGTCTTATGTCGATTAAAGATGTAATGATCTATACAGTTGGATACTTAAGGTTCTATTGGACTAAGGGGAAGGACGGTGTTGCTCTCTTAAACATTCTTTGTGGCCACGGATAATTGTTTGTCAATTCGGAGTGTCGTTTTCTAAAATGAATTTATAAATATAAAATGATAATGTCTATGTAGCTCAAATGGGAGAATGTAAGTTTTTCTAAAATTGTGAGCAACATATGACATTATATTTTGAGTTTATGAAAACCGAGTTGATTGGAATGTTTAGGTAAGAGAGAGTTGACCGGATATAGCCCGTTTGATTGTGATCAATATTTGTTGGGCTTGGTGCACCTTAGCTACATTAAATATATGTATGATATGGTATAGGCTATTGGCCTATTGTATTTGTGTGGACCTAGTATTTCTTTTGGGACTAGCCATCCTATTAGGATTGAGAATCCTTTATGGGTTAGGATTCTAGGAAGTTATACTATTTATAGGGGGTCCCTACTCTCACTCATAGTACGTGTTACAGAATTGTCTCCCTATTAAGCAGTCTGAGAAAGGTGAGTAGAGAGTAGAAGATTTCCTATTGTTTTGTTTCTTTTCAAGTTATTGCTATTACGCTATTATGGATTCGGGAAATTCAGGTACGCTTTCATGCTTATATATTCAATACGAATTATCTATATGTTTATTAGCATAATGCTTACAATTATGGCAGCACATCCATAGACTGGATTACGTAGCCTCGCCTCTGCTTCAAACACCAACGAGTTGACTGCCTCTTCTCGTAACTGTACATCCAATCCAGTGATAATCTTTGCAACTTTGATAGCTCCGAATATCTGTTGTACCTTCTGGAACTTCTGGGGTTGATCGGATGGAAAGTAAGGTTTAAAAGGACATTGTGGAGTACATTTTTGACATCGTGCTTTGCAGGCAGCACACCGTCTGAGAGATGTTAGCATTCTCAAATATCAAACTGAATCCAACCCAAGAAAGAAAAACAAATTAAACGAGAATCAATGAAAAGTAACTTAAAAACAATTATACAAAGAATGAAGAGAGAATCTATTGAGAGAGATTGAGTTATTATTATTAATTATATATATTTTTTTTGGCAGATATTGAAAAGAAAAGCAAGTGGACATTAAAAACTTCTCACAATCACGCCCAAAAGAAATACTAAAAAGACATGATTAATTAAAAAAATAAAAATTAACGTATTTTATCAAACAATTAATTGAAAACAAAGCCAAACTGAACACACATAAAGCAACCAACAAAAATCATCATTATCGGTTCTAATCAATGAAAATGTAAACTCATAGAAACAGTTGCAAATCACAGTACAAGAGTTTTCAAGCAGAAGTACATTAAGATGCATGTGTCTCTCTCACTAAAACAAAAAATAACATTAATTATATGTTGTTTCTCTCTCTAGAACACTCTCTTTCACGGGCTTCATTTTTGTAATGCGAGGAACTCTTCAGAATCCTTCTAGATCCGATTATTCTCAAAACACAATATATATATATATATATATATATATATATATAATAAAATAAAATCTCATAAACCTATAAAGTTTCCATAAAAACTTCTCACAATTATGCCTAAAAGAAAAAATAAAAAGACATGATTGATCAAAAAAACAATTGATGCATTTTATCAAGTAGTAACTTGAAAAACAAAACGAAAATGAACACTTTCTGAAAGCAAACATGAACACACACAAAGCAAACAACAAAAATCAACATTATCTATTCTAATCGGTGAAAAACAGAAACACACGAAGAAGTTTCTCCTTCACTAAAACACAACATAACTGTGTTGTTTCTCTCTCAAGAACATTTTTTTTTCACAGGCTTCATTCCTGTAATGCAAGAAACTCTTGCTTTAAGTATAACCTTTTAGATCGATTTTTTTTTTTCTGCTAAAAAGAAAAATTTTATTCAAGGGAAAGGAAAGGAAAATAGAAGAATCTACAGGCAAAAAGGTTAATTAACAAAACCGAAACATGGGAGACACCCCAAGCTCTTTTTGGATCGGATTCTTCTCAAAATCGCAATATATGGTTTTTTTATTTATTAAAAAAATCACAGAAACCCTTAAAATCTCCATATCCAAGCAGCAAGATCTTTACATATCAAACATCATATTTTCAACAAATAAATAAACGTTAAAACACTCACAAAAAGGGAGTTGAAAAATAAAAAATCTCAACTCAGATAATACCTTGAATTTCGCTTGAACTTGGTTCAGATCACAGAGTAGTCTCTCTTTCTCTCTCGGACAAAGCAGCACCTGCACCAGCAACAAAGCAATCAACATCACTAGGAAAGCGAAGTTCGGCTTTTCTTTTACCCTGTAGAGAGAAATGGAGACCAACTGTACCTTATGGAGAGTGTGTGTGACAAAGCTCTCTCGTCTAGGGTTCCCTTTGAGTTCAGCGATCCCAGCAGAAGAAGAATTGAAAATGCAAGATTTTCGATAAAAGGCACAAATAAAACTATGCGAGAGATATAGATATATTGTAAGAAAAAGAAAAGCAACGGAAGGGTGATGTGATTGGCTTCTCACAGAATATCTACTCACATTCCATTTAAATTGATATATTATTATTATTGACATTTTTATCCTTAACTAAATTTATTAACTAAAATAAAAATAATTAAAGACTAATATACGTATTTTTAGGGTGAGCTGTGTTTTGTCTTAAGTCTAAACAGGTCTAAAGTGAAATTAATAAATCTTATAACATGATATTTCTAAATTTCTTTTCAGTTTAATTAACTGATTTGAATATTATAATATTTTATATCTATATCAATTCAATTTATATTTAGAAAACTTATGAAAATATATATAATGAAAAAATAATGAGGGATCGATATACTATTTCAAAGCTCTTGACATGTATAACGTGCACGTACATACTACTTTTTAACATGCAGTGATCCCTTGTTCATTAAATAAATATTCTGAGAGAATATATGAATGTCGAACGGTAATTGTATTTATATATATATATATATATTTTTTTTTTATATATATACACGATAACTATTAAAATGATCTATACAACATATGCGTGTAGAAAGTGTAGAAAGGAACAAATAATAATGAGGAAGTTGCATGACGGATACAACACAAAAGTGCATAAAACGACCATTTTATCATTATAAAAAGATACATAGAGAATATACAAAGGGTTACGATTATAAGTGATAAATGGATAAGTCAAATACAATATACGTCAATGAATTAAGATATAATAAAATGATATTTAGATGTCGGAAGATACGTCAGATCATTTAATCAACTAGTATAATAATTTAATTTGTAAGATCATATCATGTTTTCAAAGTTAATTAAAATTATTATAATGGCAACATTTTAAGTCATTCTAAGGAAACTGTGACACGTATCATTGAAAGCAATATTGATCGAAAGTATGTCGTGCATATTAAAGATGTTGATTCATTGATTATATATATATATATATATTTATATAGTTTTTCTACTGTCAGTTCGTCCTGATTTAAAATATATCAGGACGAAGAATGTGGACTATAGATTATGAAGAAGTTTTGACAAGTGCATACACTTTGAGTCAAAGTATGTAAATATAATGATCCACATTCTTCGTCCTGGTATATTTTATATCATGACGAAATGACAATAGAAAAATTATATATATATATATATTTCATTGATTTTAGTATACATGCATTTATTAATCGATGAAGAGGTAAATTAAATATAACATGCGATAAGGTTACCTAATACAAAAATGAGTTGTATATTTGTATGATCATACTTTAGTTATAGCTCCTCAAAAAGTTCTACACTGAAGAAACACTGTTAGTGAAAATTTAATTAGTTGTAGCTAGTCGTCTGTGGGGAAAATCCGTTTTGAAAAACTAATGTATACATATAACTAAAAAAATAAAAAAAATAAAAAATTCTTTTCAAAACCTCACCGGATCGTATTCTAGACATAATATAAATTGAATTAATTTAGAGATTATCTTTATAGTTTAGTCTCCGCAAATCTTCTACACGTACTTAGTGATCGCGCCAAAATTGTGTTACATTTTGGCCCTCATTCCCTGTATTTTCTCTTGTTTTCGATCGTATTTTCGTGTCTTATGGGTTCTTTTATTGTGTTTGCGGGCAATAGATGTAATCTTGGTTTTAGAGTAGGAAAACGGAAAATTTAGGTGCGAAACCAGCCAAAAGAAGCAAGAAGGAAGACTGCAGTGCGCTGGTAGGTTAGTGGGTCCCTACCCGCGCACTAGCCGTACAATCCAAGCCTTAGATTTTTGCTGGTCCATACAAGAGCATCAACCCGCAAACCGAAGACCAGAAATCCTTTAGAAAAGACCAAACTGCCCAGATCGCGGGTACTGCGTCGGTCCCTACCCGCGCAGTTACCAAAGAACCGAAGAATGAAGTAACTGAAGATGTCACTACGCGGGTCACTGCACGGGTACCCTACTCGTGCACTACCCGCGCACTGCGTGCCCAGATTTCCCATATCAGCATTTTTCAGACCTAATTTTGGAACCCTATAAATACATCCTCTTCTGATTTTGAACTCTCTCTCTCCACTATTCCCATCTTCTTCCATCTCTTTCCACATTTTCTTCTAACCACGAAATTTCTCTCTTCTATCACTAACCACTGACCTAGATCCATGAATCATTCCTCACCAAAACCCCAAACCATCTTACATCATCTTTATCGTTTCCTACTCAAGAAGGCTACTAGGAGATTGGATTCAAGCTTCAAGAAAAAAGATTCTCTACATGGGTTTTGTCTTACTCTCATCTCTTAGCTTTTATTTTATATCTAGCATGAGTAGCTAAACCCCATAGTGGGAGTTATGTAATTCAACATGAATTTGTAGGTGTTCCACCATTTATATTAGTATTTGATTTCTTAGTTCCATTCATTTGTTTTTAATGTATTTGATATCTCTTTGGATTAAGTAGACACACCAACTCTTGGTCCATTGTTTTGATGTTTAAAATTGAATTCAGAATCTCCTTGGATTGAGTAGGCACACCAACTCTCAAGCCAAGTTGAGATACCCACATTTAGGTGACCAAAACAAGCTAATTTGAATGGAAGGGATGTGTTGTGAGCACTTCAATCCGACACATCTCAGCTAAAGAGTGGAAGGGATGGATTGAGAGCATTTCAATCCAAGCCATCTCAACTACCTTAAATCTATCTAGGCTTCATGAGAAACCCTCTCCACAATCAATAGAGCACACCAATCATTGGTGTGTGGTGAGAGTTGAGTGATCTTAGCATTGCATCTAAAGATAGATTTTAGCCCTAATAGATTGAATTAGTTCCTAAAGAATGGATTGCCCACTATTCATGTGTTGATTGCATTGACTCTCACTCATCTCATTATCTTATAACATCATATTCTTGCTAACTTAGTTGCATTTAGTATAACTTAGTTAAATTGTATCTTAATGTTAGTTTTTTTTAAACACAACAATTGAAACTTTACTTTTATGCATTTTAGTATTATTAATCCTAATCTAGTCATTGCTACCTCTGGTCCCTGTGGACGATACCTTAACTTACCGTTATACTTGTTTAGAGAAATTTCAAGCACATAGCTAAGGTCTTTTATAAATTTCTTTGAAGAACATTTTCTAACGACAAAAACGTTCACATCACTTAGCACAAGATGAAATCACCTAGGAGTGTGGGCTCCTTTTTTTCTTTGAACCAATATGTAAATCCACCTACAAGACTTAAAGAAAAGGATTCAGAGCTCAAATAAAATTTGAAACTTAAAAATTACTTTCAAGATTGTGTCAACGCTAGTGAGAATGACAAGCTTGGTATGTCTCCCTATTCTTTCACTTACGCTGCCTACTTTTAGGTTTAAAAAAGAATAATTTGTTTCCTCATATGACACAAGACTCATAATCCTATTGTGATATAGTAAGCCTAATCTTATTAGGAATCTTTCCCTTTTTCTTTTCTTTTATTTCTTTTTCCATCAAAATTCTATTTTGATTTAGCTTTCATTCCTAATGGAAAACCAAATAAAAGAAATAAGGTGGCAATCCGTTTTGAGAAAGGGATTGCCGCCCCATTTACACAAAGTGGCGTGTGCCACGTTTTGTGCAACTAGGGTTCTTCTAATATTAAGGGTTGGCCGAACTCTTCTTCTACAAAGAATCTAATTTTGGATCCTTAGGTCTTAGTCATGGGATCCAACATTTTAGCCCAATAGTTTCCTTTGAGATGATCCAATTTAACTTGTGAAGTTTGGAGATCCACGTGTTATTTTAATTACAAGCTCCAATATATTTTGACTAAATTCCAATTAACTCTTAATTAATTGAACCCAATTCAATTTAGTCGACTAAAAAAACTGAAATTGCACTCTTGAATTAAAATAAAATATATTAAATATCTGTACCCTATGCAACTGTGTGAAGTATATATCCTCAAGAAAAAATACTAATAATTAAAATGTATTTTGACTGTTGCATTTTTTAATTATTTTATTTCTTAAGACCGTCATTACGACTAAATTGATAGTTTAATTTGTTATAAATCATGATTTAGTAACTCTTTATTGAATACTTGGTATCAAGATTTACTATCCAAGTCCTGGTAGGACCCGTAAATAAGGTGGTATTTATTCTTATTTAATTATAAGAGCTGTGATGTCCATATTTATAAATATATGTCCGCTTTGACATGAATCAATAACACCAAACTATAGGGATTAAATCGTTATTATGTGGTCGTGCCCATTAATAACTCAAATGTTACAACTCATAGTACATACGGTACATTTTTTATCTTTGGATTAAGATAGATATTTCAATTGTTCTGTTGTGAATGTATTATTCCATTAACGGTAAAAATGGAATTATACCATTCACACGACCCGTTCATTACATCATATGTACTAGGCTTTTGTTCAAAGTCTTTCACTTTGCAGATTCTAGCTAGACTTATCACTTCCCAATTAAAAATAAAAACTCACAACTTTAATCAAGATAAGGTGTCCAACCTATATCTTAAGTTGTGAACAATATTTTTTAGACTAATTAAAGAATTATGTCTACCACACATAAACTTCTCTATGCGAATAATTCTTTATTTTTCTTTCAGTCTTGGGACCTTAGAATATTTTTCTTTTTGACATATATAATAAATAATTTATACATGCTACATAATATATTTGTAAACAAAAGACTTTTATTGATATCAAACGATTTGTTACAGAAAAAACCCTGCTTTAGGGCATACTTCCTAAATAACATCGTCATGACTAAGAAGCCACCATTTTCGCTTGATGGGCGGGGAATGTCCAACTTATCAACTTATTTGGTAAATTTTTAGGGGTTCAAAGTCCATTTTTGTGTGTTCAATAATCATTTTCTACTCTTACCTTACACTTGAATTATGTTTGTGATTCTTCAGCATGCAAGTGAATTATTTTTGAAAATAATATTATTACAATTAATTTGGGGTTCGGGGAACATAACTCGAATCCATAACCTTTATAGTATTGATGTAGAGATGACAGTGGGTCAGATCAGCATGTCACATACCCAACTCGTGTCCCCGAACAAAATTTTGATTTTTGCACCATTTGAGGCTGGGTAACCCATACCCGACCCGATCTAACTCATTTTATTTGACCAAAAACAAAGTTTAAACCATTAAATATACAAAATTTATCATACAATTGAATATTAGGATAGGGATTAAATTTTAACATCCAATCAAATTTAAAATACATTTAAATTGAAAAAGTATATTTAATTTAGACATACATGTACGGTACAAGAAAAAATGAATTATAGTACTGACAAAAAAATTTATCACTAGTGGGGAAACAATTGTCACAATATCGATATTGTGACTACAAAAGTGTCACTAACAATTGGTCACTTTTATACCACTGTCACTAAATGTATTTGTGACATTTTTTTTGACGGGTGTCACAAAGCACTGACTTTTAATGACACATTGCTAGAGGACCTTAACTAGTGTCCAAATAAAAATTTAGTCACTATAAAAAATCTTAGTGATAGTTAATCGTTTGAAGATTTTGTCACTATACACACATCTATTGACAATTAATTATTTAAAAATTGTGCCATTGTATACAAATCTAATGACAATTAACCATTTGAAAATTGTGTCACTATACACATACTTAGTGTCATAATATTATGTCTTTATACTAATTACAAAAAAACCAGTAGTTTTATTATGTAATACACAAGCATATTGCTTAATGAAAAAAGATAACAATTTGCAAATTCTATCAAAAATATATATAATGGTCAATTCAATTAATATTAACTATAAGAATATATCTTAACTCAAATATAGAAAGTTCAGTAAGAGAGGCATGTCCTCAATCCACACCGTGCACCTAAATGATCACAAGACAAGAAAGGAAACTAATAAAAACAAATACTACAAAAGTACATGCATCAATTTGCTACAAACTTTGATATATACATTGCATCAATTATACCTAGAGAACCATGATGAAAATTCTCAAGCCTTGATAATTTGAATATCCATAAATTGATACTATATAATTTCCATGGAGGTAGTGATATCATATGATTCTACAATATCCTTCAATATTTGCATAAACAAAATGAAAACAACATAAATAAAAATTCTCAAGAGATACAAAGCATAGCTTCTTAATTGGAGAATGTTCTCAAAGTGGTTTTGATGGAGAAAACGAAATGTTAACTTCTAGATTCCCATTCAACAAAGATGACAACAACAAATAAAAAGCCCATTAACAATTAACTTGTATTTTCCCATCAAATATATTATACATATTTTTAGGGGGATTTTTGATCAGCATAACACGTCAGCACAAACAAGCTGGAATGGGAGGTCTATATCATTATACCACATCATCAACGAGTCAACAAAAGATACGTGGCAGCACCGCAAATAGCCACAATCCCAGGTAGCCAGACTTGTTCACCAACACATGAGTTAGGTAGCTTAAATTTGTAGCAATTTGCTAAAGTAACCTCGCGCGGTGAACAATACCAACTTGACACAAGAAATATTCATGAAATACGAAATCATCGGTGAATCACTAACAATTCGTCAGTCAACGGATATCAGTCCAAAATATGGAAAGGCAAGCATTGCTATAATCAACAAATTAGCAGAAAGGAAACGATCCAAAGAATCTGGGATATTAACCTCTAGAAGAAAATATTTCTCTATACAAGACTAGAATATCATCAAGATACAATCCTCTCAAGATCTCGAATCAATGCAGGATCTTGCTTGAAGGACAAGAAATAGGGAAACACCATGGTTCCCTTATAAATACATATCTTAGGCAAAAGGAAATGAAGAGAGCAATAAAGTACCGGAAAGAAGATACAAAAGCTTGTAATTGTAATCATTTTTTACATAGTGGAATCTTTTTCTCTTGTCGTTACATCGACCGTGGTTTTTTCCATACCTCAGGGTTTTCCACGTACAAAAATTCAGGTGTTATGTATTGTGATTACATACTTCATTCACGTAGTAATGAGGTGTGTCTATTGTAAGCTTCACAGCCAATCTAAGCATCAAATTGCCTAAGTGTCATTATTGACAGTCTATTCGCCTACAGACCAAAAATCATCGCCAACAATTTGGCTCCTCAAACATTAAATTCAAGGAACCCTTGTGTAAGGACCTCTATTTTATGATTGGCTTATTTCATAACCAACCACACTTGGGATGATTGTGTAATGGGTAGCTTAGGTCTTCTTAATGATTATCAAGGCAAACTTCCAAGAATCTCCATGACTTCAAGATCAAGAGCTTCAAAAGGTATATCACTTGACCTTGATTCTTGTATAAATTAGGTGTACACACACACTTGCATGCATATTTACTTATCTTGTATTCGTTATCTTGCGATTGTGTATCATTGTTTTGTGCATCTTTGTCTTTCATCACACTTCACACTTGCACAACATTCATATAGTGAAAATACACATGCGTATGTCTAAAACAACCTAGAGGGGGGGGGGGGGTTAATAGGTTTTAATCAAGTTAATTACCAACTTTTCTTGATTAGTCAATATTAAAAATTACCCCATAAAACAAGCAATCAATCAACTAAATTAAAGTGCGGAAAACAATAAATAACACATTGATTGATTTACGTGAGAAACCTTTCAACTGGGTAAAACTCAAGGGTTATCCATCTAGCCACACATAGTCCTTAAATCCACTATATGTAATGATGTTTACAACCTAGGTTGACCCCTAGTCACACCATTCTCGATCACTAACCCACCACTACTACATGCAGGCCTTTTATAGTGATTCTAGACCAATTTGCTTGTGCACTACACACTCGTAGTCACAAGACTTAACTCTCAAAGAAGAGATAAACAACTTGTGAATATGTAAAAATATTCAAACATGCAAGTAGTGCTAGGCAACACTAAATGCTTATCTAGGGATTTAATGTTGACAACAAACAACAATCCTAGATATCAATGTCTATATGAATGCTCATAAAGACTTATCTAGATAAAGATATGAGAATCTAAAATCTAGTATCAAACAAAGGCACAATCAACACAAGTTGTCATAATAAGGCAAGGACAATAAATGCAATCATGAAACGAAATCAATGAGTCCTAATCAATAATGTCTAAATGCAAGACATAGAGACTTAGCTAGAGGGCTATTAAATGCAATCATGAAATGCAATCCATGAGTCCTAATCAATAATGTCTAAATGCAAGGCATAGAGACTTAGCTAGAGGGTAAAATAGTCCTAAATGCTAGCTATCACAATCAAGGTTTTTAAAATCGATATACCCACCGATATATCCATATTTTTGAGGGACCGATATCGAAACAAGGGTAATATCCAATATCTAGCAAATATCTGGTCGATTTCGAAATATCCATAAAAATCTCCTGATATTCCCGAAATGTTCTGATATTCTTGAAATATTGTGAATTTCATCCTGAAATCCAGGGATATTTTGCAAATTATTTTTTCTTAAAAAAATTAATCTTAAACACTTATATTATTGTTCAAATAATCTATATTGAAAATTATTTTAAAAGAAGAATTAACAAATTTATAAACTTTTCCAACACAATAGTCAATAGTATAATTATTGAAGTAGAATTGGGCAAAGATTGTGAAAGCATTACTATTTGAACCCAAAGTACCAATATAGAGACGATATTGGGGATAATTCAGATCTTTTGAAAGCTGTACATATTTTCTATAGGCAAGTAGACCCTGAAGCTGCAGGGATTGCTAATTTTGGAAATGAGGTAAAAAGTTACAACTTACAATCAATTTTATAATTCCAATATTATAACTTCTTTGCATGGGAGCATTAATGTCGTATACTCATATTTATATTTATTATTTACATACTGATCTCATGAGTCATGAATGTAGCTCATGTACTTTAAGGATGGAAAGAAAAGTTTTGGTGAACGAGCAGCCATTGCAGCTAGAAGCAAAATACAACCGGGTATATAAGTTTTATTACAAAAATCTATGTAATAATAATAAATAATAATATCCTTGAAATGGTATTCATACTTATAATACTTAATAATTTTTACTGCAGCTGATTGGTGGGTAATGTATGGAAATTGTGCCCCATCATTGCGTGCAATAGCAGTTCGCATACTGTCACAAACAGCATCATCTTCTGCCTGCGAAAGAAATTGGTCCACATTTGCTTAAATCCACACAAAACAAAGAAACCGTCTTGCCTATTCTTTGCTTGAACAACTTGTTTATTGTTATTATAATATGAAGTTGAAACTTAGGGATATAATAGCTGAAAAAGATAAAGTAGATGAAACTGATTTTATGGATCTACTTCAACTAGCCGCTGAAGCAAGGGACGATAATGAGAATCCTTTTTTTTTTTACTGGGTTAGACCAGCATATTTGGATGATGATGAGGGAAATCATGATCCACACATTGCTTCTCATGCTCGAGACATGGGAATAAATGTTGAACAAGTGATTAGAGAAGAAGTTGGTAGTAGATCGTAGAGTTACTATTAGCAGCTCTTCCAATGACCAACACACCTCTGATGAAAATAGTGGGGACAAAGATGATAGAGATGATGGAGATGAGGGAGGAGGTTGGGATTCTGGTGCAGGAGGTTGGGATGCTGGTGCAACAAGTTGGGATGTTCATGTCGGAGGTTGGGATGATGGTGCAATAGGTTGGAATGCTAGTGCGGCAGGTCGGGATGCTCATGCAGGTAATTTTGATCAAAATCATGGTAGATAACATGGAGGAACAAATCAAATTGATAAAGATTCTTTGAATATGACTCTCTCCTCAATGAGTACAGACACAGAAAATAGTTCTTTAGGTGATTCACAAACAAGGTCAGATTCTCATGTACCATATTATGGTAGTTATGGTGGCTGTAGTATATTTGAATATCCTTCTCCACAAATGCCATATGCAATACATATGCATGCAGGTCAACAATATCCACTAAGTTGGGTAAATCAAAACTACTCAATTCATGGATCAGTTAGAAGAGATCAAGCAACATACGTGTGGCTATTAATAACTACCTTGAAAATTATACTAGCATGTTTTCCTGAGAAAATTATTGTTCGAATCAAGATAGAAATGTATCTTATATATTTAAACCAGCAAGGAATTCATTTTGGTTTTAAATTTTAGATATGCAATGTATTATTATGTATGAATTATGATTTATCATTTATGATTGAATCTTGGAAGTATAGAACTATATAAATTTTTTAATGATAATTTTGTTTATTAAATATTTAATCTCTTTATATTGTATATAAATATATAATATTGTAAATGTAAAACAAAATATTATTCTATTAAATACTCAATTTAAAAAATTATATACAGACTATATCGATGTTATAATTTATAATAAATCATAACTATGCTAATTTATTGTTGAAATATGATTCATTTGATATATAATTATTTGTTTAAGCCTGTCTTAAAGTTTCACAAAAAAAATCTAATTTTAAATGTAAATATCCATCATTTTTTTTAATTTTTACCGAATATCCGCCGATATCGATAATATCCTCGATATATCCACAAATTCAGGAGCACGATATCAATACCGATACCGATATTTTATTCCTTGATCACAATATAAACCCAATCATAAAAAGAAACTCATAAATAGATGCAATAATAAAGTCCTAGCATTTAATCAACTAATAAATGTAGTAAAAGCATTATCTTGGAAACTATAAACAAATAACAAAGATGAGATTTTTGTTCAACTTACCAAGTCAACTTAATGAAGAAGACCCATGCCTAAAGATACCAATGATGAATGAAGGATGATGGGTTTTGGGTTTGGGGAGTTAAAGAACAACTCTTAAAGCTTATCTCTCATAGGAAACACTTCCTCTCCCTAAGAAATCAATTCTGAAGCTTTAAAAATGAAATGGGAGAGAAAAGAACATATATATATATATATATATATATATATATATATAGAAGCCCTAGTCAAGACTATGTCGTACTGCGGTTCAGGCAATGTGTCCAGACCGCGATTCATGCAGCATGACACTCCTGGGAAAAATCACGGTTGGGACCGCTCTCCAGGCAAGTCTATGTGAATATGTAGAGATATTCTAAATGCAAAATAATGCTAGACAACAATATATGCTTAATTAGGAATTTAAAGATACAAGACAATAAATCATAATTATCAATGTCTAAAAGATAAATCATGAAGACCTATCTAGATGGCATAAATGACCTACAATCATAGTTATCACAAACAAACTTAATCAACAATAAAATGACTCATGAAATATTCACCAATTATTCAACATATATTCAACATTCATTCAATCATATATTCAACATATATTTAATCATGGAGCAGGATCCATGGCTCCGTTTTTTTATACAATTTTTGACACAACTTCTTTGCCATTGGATCTTGCTTCTTTTAATAGACATGATTTAATCTCTTTTATCTTTACTTATTAAATGCAGTCATTTTCTCTCACCTGTTTAATACTTTATCTCTCCAAAATTTTATTATTTTATTTAATTCTCTCACCTTATCTAATTTCTTGTCTTTAATTTTTTTTATTTTCTTTTTTTTTTCCTTTACAAGTTTTTTGTACTTTACTTGAAATCAAAATATCATCAGACTTTCACTCTTCAATCTTTAAAATCTTTCATTTCCTGTCTTTATTTTCTTTATCTTTCATTGAATTAGCATCAACTAATTTTTTCCATATTCAAAAATGTCAAAAAACATGGAATTGGAAGACTTATCAACAGATGTTCATGGCTTATCAACGATATTTTTTCTATTCTTCGAATTTTTATATTTATTTAATTGTTTTTGTTATCTTGTACCTTCTTGTTTTCCGGTTAATAATGATAAAAAAAATATTGAAAGAACAAAATTTTGATTTTTTAGGAATTGTTTATGTAAGGCTGTTACAATATTGTTAAAATTGTAAAAAAAAAGTGGTTACTTTACCACTTAGGTTTATCTATTAAAAAAACAATCTTATTAAAATTTTCTTTGTAAGATTTGACATATTAGATTTATTTTTAATTTTTTCCCACGGAAAAAATTTGATTTAGTTTACTTTTCTTCTTTTCGAAATAAATGTGAAATATCTATTTTTGTAAATAGATTTTATGATAGTTAAATCTATATACAGTAATCACACAACAAAGTAATTTCTAAGAATTGTTTTTCATCTGTTTGGATAAATTATCAACATTAAAAGATATCCAAATCCAAATCCAAATCCAAATCAGTAGTAAAAAAACGTTTTTTTTCCATTAAAATTATTGTATTATTGTATTACCATGATTTATTTTATATGTTGAATTTTATTTAGGCTGTTGACACAACTCAAGAAAATATTGGTGAAATAAGTAGTTTAAAAAAGAATGCAGGAGACTTAAAAGCACCAGATGCAGGGATGTTTTTTGATACAATGGATGAAGCTAGAAATTACTATGAAGATTATGGTCGACAAGAAGGGTTTTGGATTCGGACAAGATCTTCATTTAAGACTAGATTGGGTTCAAATGAAATGACTAGTAGGAAATTTGTTTGTGCACATCAAGGGAAGTATGTTAAAATGAATAAGAGCTATGATGTTGAAGAAGAAAAAGTAACACAGAGACAAGTGAGATTGATGATACCAAAAGGAGTGGTAGAAATTGTTCAACAATTAAATGTGGATGTGAAGCTAGTATGTGAATTGTACATGATAAATGGTCCAACAAATGCAGAGTTTCAATTTTTAAAGTTACTCACAATCACAAAATAGTTTCTCCAACAAAAAGAATAGAAATGAAGTTGAACAAACACATGCCTGGGGCAGCTAAAAGTTTGATCGAAACATTTCATAGAGAAAATTTGCAAGTTGGAAAAGTTTGTTCAATTTTAGGTGGTGCACATATTGGTTTTGACAGTAGAGATTGCTATAACCATTTGAGGAATGTGAGACATAGGCAATTGGATGGAGGGGATGCTCAATCAGTTCTCACTTACTTTAGAGAAAAACAAGTTGAGAACTCTCAATTTTTTTATGCGATTCAGTGTGATGAAAATGGGAGGGCAACAAATTTCTTTTGGGTGGATGCTCGATCACGTATGGCTTATCATTATTTGGTAACGTTGTCTCATTCCATACAACTTATAGAACAAACAAATATGATATGCCATTTGCACCATTCACAGGAGTAAACCACCATCTACAATCCATACAATTTGGATGTGCACTTTTACAAGATGAGACAGAAGCAACATTTTTATGGTTATTTCAAACTTGGCTTGAAGCAATGGGAGGACGTCATCCTACTTCTATCATCACTGACCAAGACTTGGCAACTAAGGCTGTAATTGCTAAAAGTGTTTCTGAACACTCATCATCGTTTATGTCTCTAGCACATTAAAAAAAAAATTGTTGAGAAGTTGTCGCAAGTATACTTCAAGAAGTCAAAATTTAAGATTGGGATGAAAAATGCATTTTTTTCATACAAAATAGAAGAGTTTGAAGAAAAGTGGAAGAGTTTGGTTATTGAAAATAGATTAGAAAATAATGAGTGGCTTGATCATTTGTATGAGATATGAACTTCATGGGTACTCGTTTATAATTGTAGTATATTTTTTGCAGGAATGAACACAACTGGACGCAATGAGGGTATTAATTCATTTTTTGATGCTTTTGTTGCATCAAAAACAAACCTTAAAGAGTTTGTTGTGAAATATGAGCAAGCTTTGAAAGGAATTATGGGAAGAGAAAGTGATGAAGATTTTGAGTCAAAACATAAATACCGTAAAGTCAATGATAGAGAATTTCTATTGAAACATGCAGCACAATTGTAAACTAGAAAACTCTTTAATAAATTCAAGGATGAATGGAATGAAGTTAATAGATACAAAGTTGAAGAAATAGAGTGTGATGATGAATATCACACATACTTAGTAAAACAAAGTTGGTGAACCTGAACAGTGTTATTGTGAAGTTAAACTTGCAAAATTACAAATGTATGTGGGAATGCCAAAATTTTGATTTCATTGGAATACTTTGTAGACATGTTTTGAAAGTGTTTGTTCTACTCGATATTGATATAATACCAGAACACTTTGTTCTTCCAAGATGGAAACAAGAAACATATAAGTTTAGGATCATGGATTCAAAGGATTTGGTGAAAAATGATAACAATGAAGAATCTGAGGCACTGAGACTTAGCTATATGTGTCACCAAGCAACTAAATTGGCTTGTATAGAAGCATCTTCAAAGGAAAAATACATCATCTACATGGAAGCTTTAAACAAATTATCAAGAAAGTTTTCAGAAGTTTATAAGCATCCAATAGATAAATTACAAATGAAAGATGATTTATGTGATAAAGTCCATTCTTCTCAATCTTTGCTTATGGATCCTAATGTCTCACAAACAAAAGGTAGGAAAAAAGATGTTAACAATTCTAAATGAATAAAAAGTGGTATTGAGTTGTCCCTAAATAAATAAAAAAGGTAGTGTAAATTATGTGAGAAGTATGGGCATGACAAGCGAAATTGCCATTTAAATCCAAAAAGAAGAAAGCTTGAATCAGCTAGCCAAGGTACAATTTTATTTTTAAATCATATCGTCCTACATCAATTTATTGTTACTTGAGTTAACAATCATTTTTTTTTCTTCAGAATTCAAGGGAACACAAGAGTTTGATCAAGATTTGGAAAGTTGTGATGAAGATTAATGTAAGTTTTAATTGAAATTTTTCTTGATTATTTGTTTTCTTATGTTTGTTCATAATCAAATTATTTGACTTTCTCATAGGACAACAGAGATGGGCAAAGTAGACCCAGCATGCCGAATAATAGTTTGCAGTATGTTGAATGGTTATTGAAGATGATCAGAACATCCAAATTGGCAGTTTGATTGATGGCGAAAAGTACTTTGGTTTTTGTTATGATTTGGTTTATAGTATAGTCATGTAATCTTTTGAATTGGTTTTTTATTCTTTTGAATTTTTTGAACTATTGAATATGTTTTATTTCATAAATTTAAGTAATGAATAACTTTATATATTTTATTGATTTGAGATAGGCAAATCATAGGAAAACAGAGATGGGCAAAGTACATCCAGCATGCCGAATATGTTTTATTGATTTTATAGATCAAGTCATGTAGTCATTGGTAGTTTCATTGATTTACTTATTGCACATAGATTTTAATTTACAAATATCAGTATAAATGAAGTCATGTATGATGTTTCTGTTCAACTCTGCAAATATATTAACATGACCAATATAATTGTACAACTTTGCAAAAGTACAGCTCATAAGCTAATGAAATAAGAAATTAAAAAAGAGGAAAAGAAAAGAAAAATTAAAAAGAAAGAAAATAAAAGAGGAGAGTGATAACATGTATAAAATTTCTGATTTTAGATGAAGTAAATTGAGAAATAAGAACAGTAAATAAATAGAGAAAGAAAAAAAAAAGAATAAAGGGATTTTAAAGATTGAAAAGTGAGAGTGAAATCACACTAATGATGGTGTGATTTCATGTAAAGTAAAAAAAGAAAAAGAAAAAAAAACTTGTAAAGGAAAAAATAAAAGAAAATTAAAAAAATTAAATAAGTTGTGAGAATTAAATAAAATTATAATATTTTGGAGAGATAAAGTATTAAACAAGTGAGAGACAATGACTGCATTTAATAAGTAAAGATAAAAAAGATTAAATCTTGTCCATTAAAAGAAGCAAGACCCAATGGCCAAGAAGTTGTATCAAAAATTGTGTAAAAAAATGAGGCCATGGATCCTACCCCTTTAATAATATATTCAACATTAATTCAAGATATAGAGTCAAAGCATTTAATCAAACAATAAATGCTAAACCTAAAGTAAGAAGAACAATAAATAAAATATATAAATATTTGAACTTACCTAGCCATAAGAACTTGAAGAACCATGCCACAATGTTGATTAATGAAGATGTGAATGCATGGATTTGAGGTTTGGTGAGTCAAGAACAATTTAAGTGAACAACAAGATTTAGATTTTTGGTAGAAAGAGTTATGGTCATTTAAGTGATCAAAGGTCAGATTCGGACAAAAACAGAGTTGTCCCTATTTTAATGGTCTCTTTGGAGATTTCGAAACCAATCCAAACGGTCACGAAATATTATGAATAATATACCGTTGGAATTGAAAGATATGAGTATCTAGTTTGTCCTGAATTTTTCATAACTAAATTTTGAATCTTGGTATAAAACGTTATAGTCACAAGACCATACAAATGTTAGTTTTGAAAAAACATTTAAACCATTAAAAAACCAATCTTTCGAAACTAGGCACATTACTCCAAATAACCAAACTATGTTTAACACATATTAAACAACATGCACACAACAAGATATCCTATGATGAAATGCAATGCATGATTAAGGAAACACAAATGCAAGGGTAATGGAAATGCATGTAAGTGTGTGTGTGTGTGTGTGTGTGTGTGTGTGTGTGTGTGTGTGTGCGTAACTAATTTCTTCAATAAGTCAAGAACAAGTGACTACCTCTGTCAAGTTCTTTAGGATGCCTGAAAGCTTGCCATTGACGATCACCATATAAGACCTTAAGCTACATGTTACATAACAATCCCAACAAGGTTTGTCACCAAATAAGTCAATCAAAAACTAAGGAACTTACAAGATGACATCTTTGAAAATATGTCTATTGCTAATACAGTCAATCTAGAAGGGAGATGAATGAGTTGTTAATCGATTGATTTACCAACTTTTTGATTAGTCATTATTAAACACAACCAACAATTAAAATCAAGCAAAAATGTGGAAAATAAACAACACTTGATTTTTGCATGGGAAACCCACAACGGGACTAGTCTCACCGGCCATTTAGTCATTGAAATCCACTATACGATAGTTTAATTACATCCTAAGTTGACAACCTAGTCACTCTTCTCAAGGATCATAACTTAAATCTATCCACCTACATGCCTTTTATAATGACTCTTGACACTTGCTAGCCAACCAACACCTTTGGTTGCAAGACTTCTCTTTGGTTGTGCAACTACCACATGTAGCCACAAAACTTAGACTCAATGAAGAGAATTAATGTCTAAGTGAACATGTATGAATGTTCAATGCAAATATGTGCTAGACTAACACTAAATGCTCAACTAGATATGAATATGAATATCCAATAATCGTAGTTATTAGCTAACCCCTTACAATCACCACAACTTTAATGGCAATGCAATAAAGATGATGTCTTGGTAATAAAAGAAAATTAATAAATGGAATGGAGTATTTGTTCTTACCTACCAAAAGAAGATGCAATGAAGACCCATGCTTGATGATGCCTTAAATCCACATGAATGGGAAATGGAGAGTCAAAAATGGTGTTTTGAACCTTCTTCAGTTTAAGAACTCAAGCCTCTCACTAAACATACAGGAAATTTAGAGTTCTTACCAAACAAGATGGTGTCTTGGACTATTTATAGGGTTTTCATAGTTAACCAAGATGAAAAACAACTGTGAAAATGGCAAACCAAACGTCGCCTATATTTCGCAGTCCATTTTTACGATCTAACAGGACGGGAGCACAACCGCAATAACCAGTAGAGGAAACTTCGTGCATACATTTCACGATTCACCGGGACGAGACCAAGACAGCAAAAACCTCTGTGAAGTTTTTCATGGTGTCATTTTCACGGTTGGTCAAGACGACACTTAAACCGCAAAATTCACTGGAAGGATTCTTGCGGTTCACCATGACGACACCAAGACCTCAAAATCAACTGGAGGAATTTTCATGGTGACTTTTAACGGTGCACAAAGACGATAAATGGACAGCGAAAAATCACAACCACAATCACAAATAAGGTTTTAAGATATGGTAAGAAGGATACTAGAGGGTTAATTGAACCACTCCAAGACCACTCACATATATCTCTTTAGTCTCATTTAAGCCCATCAATTCATATTTAAGACATGTTCATTATAATAATTAAAGTGTTGGAACTAGGTATTCAACTACTACTCATGTACGGTCATACTATTAGCAATAACCAAATCCTTCTTGTGCATTTTCTCATTCATTAGTGCCTTAGATTGAAGTTCATGATGAAAAGTCATTCAAGCACGAACTGCAACCTTCTCATGTGAACTTAATCTATGAACCCTTACCACTTTGAAGTCACAAAATAAGATAGGAAACATGATAAGCAACATGGATAAAATGAATAAGAGAAATTAAATATGGATTGCTAATGGAAAATATAGACTTATTAGATATGTAGAGTAGTCATAAAGGATTACATCAATCCCCTAGTAAAATGATTTAGTTACACATATTGAAGAAATAAAAGAAAATAGCTAAGTATAAGAGTAGACCTTGTGAAGATCTCCAAAGTCTCCTCTTATCCTTGATGTTCTATAGACTTTCTTGTTCAAGTGAGTCTCTTCTATCTTTTTTAAACCCCAAGCTGTGGTGAAATGGTAGATCTAGTAAGATGAGGTGTGGTGGTATGAGAGGTGAGTATGTGTGTAACAAGGTGTGTTCTTGGTGAGGTAAGGTAAGCAAAAAGAGGTGATTTTGAGGTTGTGGCTAGGAAGGTGATTGAGGTGGGTCTTCTTTAAAAGGGCTCAAAAATGAGTATAACTAGTACGTGTTTCTAGAAATTAGGGCACAAAATTTGCAAATTACAAAAGGCTCCCCAATGGCAATTACATAAAGATCCCTCGAGGGTACTGGGTGTAATTTTATAGTCTAGGAGTTCATTGTCCTTCACAGCGAAAGCTGGACAGCGAACTTCTATGGTTCTGAAGTCGCCCCCATGTTAGCTCTCCTCGATAGTGAAAATTGGACATCGAAAACTATTGGAGCTATTTTCGCTATCCTTTATAGTGAAACCTAGATAGCGATGACTACTGGAGCGTTTTCCGTTGTCTGTTATGGTGAAAGTGGCACATCGACTATTTCCTTAAAGGTTGATTTCCAACTTTTCTTCACTTCTAGCCCAATATTTCTCCATCTTTACACAAATACCCCTACACAATAAAACACTTGCAAACACTTATTTAACACCATTAAATACCTGATTTCACTAGAGGAACGAACACAAAAATATAGGATGTTGGGATTTATGTGAAATATATACAATCACGGTTAAATGACCTAAAACCAACCTAGGGGGTGAATAGGTTTTTACACCTTTTTCAATCCCTTGAAAACAAACCGATGTTTGTCCCTCTAGATAGTCTTTATCACAAGACATAGAACAAACAAACCATATATTGACTATTGATAATCACATACAAATAAAAATGATAGATCAAAATCAATAACTAGCAAGGGAAGTAATTACACTAAAACATAAATCATCAACTACTTCCATACATGTACATATTACTATTATAAACAAGTTCTATACAGTAACTAATCATGTACACAAGATTTAAATTACAAGCCTAAAGATATATACAAATATGATCAAGTATGTTGTTTGCAAATCACACTTTTACAAATCTTGTTGTTCAAAGATATCTATAAGAAATATTACAAACAAGATTTATACAAACACATATACAAATATAAAGAGGTAGAGATAGAGTCACTTGACACAATATTTTTACATGGTAAAACTTCCGAAGACTGAAACATCCACAAGTTGAATCCACAACCACCAGTAAAATGAAATCAACTATGATGAATAGAAGATACACACTCAAAGAAGTGACCAAATCACATGAACACTCTCTAAGCTATCAACTTTAATCTTACCCTAAGGCCTAGTGAATCACCTTACCTACTCCCTATCCAAGATGTGACTATCACAACTCTAGGAAGCAACTTCCTATCAGAGATCTCACATCTCTAGGAAGATCCCATGCATGACTATCCGAACCCTCACGGTTCTAGTCAAGACTTCTTGCTTAGCTATCCGGATTCTCATAATCCTAGCTAAGACTTTTTCGCTTGGCTATCCGAGTTCTCACAACTCTAACCAAGACTTCCTTGCTTGACTATCTGAGTTCTCACAACTCTAGCCAAGACTTTCATGTCTTTTACAAGGACTTTCTAAGTGTGATCATGAATGGAAAACGCAAACAAGCACGCAACATAGAACATGATGATCAACATATTCTATGGAAACTAGAATTAAACAATGAGCACACTGATCTTGATTTTACGGTTCCAAAAATACCACACTTGATATACACAAAATCGTATTGAATTGTATAGCAGCAAGCAGGATCGTTCCTCGGGGAAAGGGAGGATATTGGGCTATATATAGGATATGTACACTAAACTAAACTATGCGCGAGAAAGTTATTCATTGTTGGTTTTGGAAGATGTTTTTGAAGCTAAATTAAATTAAACTAAGCAAATACAAAAGCATGTGGCTAAGGTTGAGTAAGTGGAAATGTATGGGAATGGATATTAGGGGATTGACAAACAACTAAATGAAGGGACCCAATGCAATTTAGTTCAATTAAGCACAACAATCCAACTCAAGGTTTGTTCTAAAGTTGATTAAATTCATTAAGAGCTCATGTTCAAATCTCAACCCAAGTAAACCCTACTATGAGTTTCAATTAGAACATAGGTTAAATCTCTACTCAAGTGAGCCACACTATAAGTTTTAATCCAACCTTTCTTCTTAAGAACAATTAGTTAATCTTTAATTTGATAAAACATTTATAAGCATACTTTCCATTCATTTGAGCTAGGGATTGGAGAATGAGTTTAAAACCATTCAAAATTTAAACCACAATCAACATATGTGAACCAAAATTACAAGCAAAACTAAATTGAGCCCCAATATTAGCTTAGTCATGTAAAATGGCAACTTCAAATCTCATGAATAAGGAAAACCAAGAGTGGATTAATCACAAAATATACTAATTAGTTACATAGGGTTTTCAAGTAGAGTCACATCAATCCCCCAACATAGGGTTTAGTTACACATAATGGAAATGAAATTAAAGAGAGTAAAGTTGTAGAGAAAACCCATGAAAGCCTTCACAAAGTCTTTTTGTTCCTTGATGTGTTTGAGAGTCCCTTGGCCTTGGTGCATCTCCTATCTTCTCTTCAATATGTCTCCAAAATGTGTTGGGCTTGAGTTAGTGAGATGGGGAAGGTTGTTGCTTTGGTGTTGAAAGTGTGAAATGGGAAGGATTTGGTTGAAGGTGTGAAGGTGATTTGGATATAGGGAGAGGTGTGTATGGTAGTGAGAAGTGTTGGGAGGTCTGAAAATTATGGTTAGAGAAGATGAAGGAGGTGTATTTATAGTTAGGGCAAGTTTGGGGATGATTTGGAAGTGAAGGGACGAAATTACCCTTCAATTTCGGGCAAAAATCCGACCTTCAGGTGTTGTTCGGCGGTCAAAACAGCGGCCATGGTGCCAACCGAATTGACAGCCGAATTGGATTTCTACTCTGCGCGCCAGTTACTCAAACAAGCATAACTTCCTCCAGAAAGGTCGGAATCGCAATCTGTAAAAAGTTATGAAAATTAGTTTTTAATCGCAATAGTGTTTCTAATTTAACTTCGTTAACACAATTTTATCACAATCTTGGGTGTAATCTTAACTTTGGTGTACCTTAACCGGCTGACTGCGAATTGAGTCACTTATCTCAAGTATCACTAACTTATGATATGTAGTGTAAGCAATAGTCAAGGAAGTCATTAAGCTTAAAGATTTAAAGGATCAAAATCTAATTTGTGTGATATTCACTTTCTTGAATTTCATCTATTCCATTAAGAGTAATAATCAAAGCTAAGCATGATATGTACTCAACTCTAATTCTCAAATTAACCTAATCAATTAAATTGCATCAAGAGTGATATTCCATCAACACAAATCAAGGATTAAGCTACGAAGAAATTGAATAATACAAAACTTGGATAGATAATCACAAAATAAGTTTATATATCAACACCAATCTTTCATGTACAACTCACATCAGTCCCCTAGTGAGGGACTAGTTACACATCAATAGAAAATTGAAGACCAAATAGTTTGAATAGAAGAAACAAACCCATGTCATGTTCAAGAGAATCTCATTTTTTTCAAGCTTGCTCAAGATCCATATTGATATAGGCAAGGTCTACAACTTCTTCTCTCTCCAAAGATGCTCTTGATGTGGAAATATGGAAATATTTGGTGATGTAAGGGTTTGAAAATGGTGTGTGGTGGTTAAAAAGGTGGCTTCATAGGGGATGGCTCCCTTTAGTGGCTTAGGAGTCTCCTTAATTAGGAAGCTAGATCATCAAATTATGGCTCAAAAGAGGCATATATATATATAGGCTCCACAAGAATTAGGGCATCAAAACGCCGATTTTATGAATCTGCCACTATCACGATGCGGTCGTTGGTGCGGTCAATTACGACATTGCACGACAGCATCACCTCTTTGATATTTGTGCGTAGTCGACTCAGACATTCTTCAATTTTTTGCTCTTTTCTTCAGTTTTTGAGCCCCACATTCTCCAATTACGTGGGGTACCCTATTTAGGGAAAATAACTTACACAAAGCTCACAAAACACATTAAATAGGCAAATTTACTCGAGAAATGAACGCAGTAGATAGGAAACGAGGGCATAAAACATGTATAGAAATGGAGTCATAAGTTTCAACTTGATATTTGATTTTTTTGAAAGTTGAAAAGCCTCTGATTTTGCCTTAACAAAATAGACCCACGACATCCTGCTAAAATCATCAACAAAGACACTAAAAGATTTGTTATTGTTAAGTGAACAAGTTTGCATAGGCCCGCAAACATCTGCATGCACCAATTTGATGGGTTAAGCAGCTCTCCTTGCTCCTCTATTAGGAAAGGAATTTCAATGTTGCTTTCCAAATACACAGCTCTCACATATTTCACCAAAATATATGTTTAATTAAACGATTTCCATCAACCAAATTTTGAATAGGCAAAATCTGCAAGCTTCTAAAATTCAAATGCCTAAATCTAATATGCCACAACCAATTTTCATCACTATAAGATGCATTCAATGCATGCATTTCACCATTAAGAGTAAGAGGAAAAATCTTATTTTTGGCCACAGGAATTCTCATCAATAAATTTTTCTTACTCTTATTATGGTACAAAAAAACATGTCAAATATTTAAAACAACATAAAATCCTTCCATTAAAAATTAGCTCACACTCAGCAAATTTGTATCAAACTTATGACCATACAAAACATTTTTTACGTTGTTAGTTTCACATGATTTTACCTTTACAATACCTTTACCATGTGACTCCAATCACGTCCCACACCCATTCACTGCGGTATCACCTTGTCCAAATTGAAGAAAGTCTCTAACTTTACTGTTATGTGATTGATGCAACTAATATCCATATACCAAATATCATAAGCACACTCCTTAGTAGAATAACATTAAAAAAATTCAGATTTTTCCTTTTCGTTTCTTTTTCCTCGCAAATTTTTCATGTTTTTCCTCCAATCTTCGGTATCTTTCAATATCGCCAAGTCTCTTGTAGTAATAATATTGGGGTTTTCACCCTTATCACCTAACTCATTGCTGTGATGAAATATGTTACATGAGCGTGACTCAATATTGTGATGAAAATTGTTACTTGCAGGGGCAGATGTAGGGAGGCCCATTGGGGCCATGGCCCCCCAACCATTAAAAAAATTATATTATACATATCTTAAAATGTGAACCAATAAAAAAAAACTGTACATAAAATGTGATATATATATATATTATATATATATATATATACACACACAAAGGAGGTGATAATATCATACTGTCCCTCTATTAATTTAATAATATAAATTAAGTAATATTTTTTTTCCATAATTCTATTTTTTAAATTTTATACATAGGTGTACTTATAAAAATAGGTGTACTAATTAGTTTTATGGGTGGTAATATCCGCAACCTTTTGATAAATTTATTTTATTAGTTTATTATTTAAATTTTGTTAAAAATTATTATAAGTTAACTTGGTTCAACCTGAATATTATAAAATTAAGTTACAAGTATGTAAATAATTGTGATTTATGTATAACGATATTTTAATTAAGCTATTGAAGTTTATATTTTATAAGCTGTGAACTATTAAAATATGATTTTTAGTTAAGCATACCATTGAGAATAGGGTAGGTTTTGCAACAAAATAAAAGATATTTTCTCATACACTCTTTGATTATGTAATTGAAATGAAAATTAGGAAGAAAATTAGATTGATTTTGTTATATATAATTTTCAAGATATAATTAGACGTGTTACTTTTTAATTAGTTAATATATATTTTATTTATTTATTTGTATCATTACTTTTAACACCAAACTATATCACATTTTGTTGAAAAGTATCAGGTGCGAAATTCCACACTTTTTCTTGTGCGGGATTCCTACCGATATTATTTAAAGATTGTGTGACCTACAATACTGGCTTCGCCCCTGGATATTTTGGTGACCCCCAATTTTTCCTCCTCTCCTACCTCGAAACGAATGGCCTCTACACCCTTTCTTGTTGGCTTCACCAGATGGACCATTAAATTTTTCTTTTCAGAGCTACAATTTAATATGAAAAGCATTTTCTACAGAATTCTCTTCATACCTTTTCATTCTATCTTCATGTGATTGAACTGATCCGAGCAATTCATTAATTGCTAGACTTTTCAAATCATTTGATGCTTTAATGTCTCCTTTCTTCATTTTTTGGGCTGCCAACCGAGGATTGCTTGCAGTTTACAAAAGAGTATAGTGTCGTACTCGAGACATTTCTGGTAGTAGATAGGAATGATGTACTTTTAAAGGAGCAGTTACATCTTCGTTGTTTTCAATATTGTTTGAAGGACTGGGCGAAACAATGGTACATAGCACTGAGGCTAGGGTAACTAACAACATGGGCCCAAGTGTGCAAAATGTTCTATAACAAGTTTTTTCCAACTTCCAAGGCACAAGACTTGAAGATAAAGATTGCTACCTTCAGTGATGAAGATTGGGAGCCCTTCCATGAGGCTTGGGACAGGTTCCATATATTGCTAGCGCAAGTTCCACCACACACGTACTCTAATGAGTTGAAGGTCACTTCATTCTATAGAGGTCTCTCTGCTATCACCCAAATGATGGTCGACAATGCTTGTGGGGGAACAATAGCGGATAAGAGAGCTTCGGAGTCCTTTTGTGTTTGGTTCCACCAACGTGTCAAAAGTGCAACAATTTGTTGATGTCATGTCTCTTGAATTTGAAATGAGCATGGTTGGTGCACTGATTACTTCCTAGGCTTGCAAATTAAGAAAATGCATGATGGGTTTTTCATATCCCAAGCTAAGTACGCAAAGAACCTAGTGAAGAAGTTTGGCCTTGATAATTCCAAACATTGTGACACACCCATGAGTACCACCTTGAAGCTAAGCAAAGATGCTAGTGATAAAAGTATTGATCAAAGCTTATATCAGGGCATGGTAGGTAGTTTGCTCTACTTGACCGCAAGTAGGCCTGATATTGCTTTTAATGTGGGTGTTTGTGCTAGGTACCAAACTAATCCCAAAGAATCTCACCTTGTTGCGGTGAAGAGGATCATTCAGTTTGTGAATGGTACCTCAAATCATTGGATTTGGTACTTCTTTGACACTAATTCAAGTCTTGTTGGATTTAGTGATGCCGATTGGGCGGGACATTATAATGATAGGAAGAGTACATCTGGCGGTTGCTTCTTTCTAGGAAACAATTTGGTATCTTAGTTTTTCAAGAAGCAAAACTCAATTTCCATATCCCCGGCCAAGGTGGAATACATATCTGTCAGTAGTGCTTGCACTCAATTGTTGTGGATGAAACAAATGTTAGCCGATTATGGCTTAGAGCAAGGCACTCTCACTTTGTTTTGTGACAACATTAGTGTCATCAACATTTCAAAGAATCCCGTACAACATTCTATGACAAAACACATTGACATTAGACATCATTTCATCAGAGAGCTAGTAGAGAGCAAAATTATTGCATTAGAGCATGTGGGAACTAATGACCAACTAGTGGATTTGTTTACAAAGCCCTTAGACACTATTAGATTTGGTAACCTTAGTAAGTCTATTGGGGTTTGTCCTTTGGCTTGAAATGGTATATCGTAACCCCGTATGGGGAGCTAAAGCAAAGAGAGCAAGTTGGCATAAAAATTGCATTGTGCTACATTGATATTCTTATACTCCTTTATTAATTGCTTGAGATGATTGGTTTCATATATACTTATATTATTTTCTTAATAAGTGTGCAAATTGTTTTACTTGCAATCCATGTCATATTTATGTTCAAACATTTTAAATGACCTATAATTGATCTCCATGACATGATGATTTTATCAATGACATGCCTTGAGTTGATATGCATGAAGAAATTTTTGATTGCTTGATTATGAATGTAAAAATATGTGGGATGAGCAATGTTGAGACTTCAATCAATAAGGATCTTGTATCCATTCAAATGATCTTACAATCCAAAGTCTCTTTCTCTTTATTAGCTGAACAAAGTGTTGGAACCCCGTTCACTGGTAACGCAGCGGAAATAGGTTTTAAATTTTTTTATACATATCATAAACGATCTAGGGACCAGTGAACTTAGGATCGCAATTCTTTTTTCGGAACTAATACATACAATATGTAAACACAAGAAATTGTAATCAATATGTTAAAAGAAAATTTAGAACCTTACCAACGTTTGGAGGCTCCTTCACTTTACGATATGCTCCTGGTCTGTACCACTGATCTTCCTAGCTATTCCCGAAACTGGTAACTGCGTGTGGGCGTGTCACGTACTCAGGAACTTAGGAGGATGTAGAGAGAATGAAGAAGAAACAATTTCTCCAAGAGAAAACAAAACTAGAACCATTCTAATTTCTCAAAAGAACAAATATAATAAATATCAAAAAAAATTTCTTTTTCACGCACACCAGTGCGTTTTTTCTCTTGTTTGTTTACTAGTGCAGCAATTGCTTTCTTTTTTCTTTTTTTTTCAACGCACAACACTTTTTGTTACACACATTATGAGTTTGTATCATATACAAACACTTGTGTATATCCTTTGTGTGCTATCTTTTTGTTATCAATATATATCATATATATTATTATAACTAAAACTCTTTAATTGATATCTCTTTAGATTTTAAAACAAAATCTTTTAAAATTAGTATCTCATATCTTTATTTTAAAAGATAATTAAATATTTATTTTGAATTTAAACATTTTAAATTCAATTTCAAATATTTAATTTAATAAAATAAAATAATCATATTATCTTATTCTTTTTAAAATCAAATATCAACTAACATCCTCCATTTAGTGATTAATAACAAAATTAAATAATCTTATTATTTAATTTATTTAATCACCATTATTCATTAATTAAATAATCACATTAATCAATTAATTCCCGAATAAATACGTGTCACTTTCGTAACACAATTCATTGGACAATCCAATTAATTAACCGTGACCCTTGTTACCTAAATCGATCGGGCTAGCAAGGGGACCTAATGGACCCACAGTATTTTGAGCTCCAATAATCATTGGAATCATTAATTAAACTCTTTAATTAATATTCCTTGATTATTAACTCCGGTGTTATTCCACTAAAAACCCGAAGCTGCACTCTCTCAACTACAGACGCTTTTACACAGACCGATACAACTCGGTGTCCATCGATATAGCTATTACACATGGTGTGATCCTCCACAGTAGTTCATAATTAGAGCTGGGTCATAATGTCTGTTATACCCCTCTTATTACATATATCTTTTAAGTACCGTTGATTCTCTAATGAACAATAAATTCTAATGAACAATAAATTCTATTTCCTCACGGAAATAGGAGAGCGCTCATATTGTCTAAGCCCTGAATCAACCCTTAAGGGAACTACCATCTACTTCTCACAAGAAGGAGTGGATTCCACTATTGTGTACATACATTCCCAGCCACAAGCCAAACCGCAATCCCAGCATACAGAGTATATTGATCAGGAATTGCATTTGACCTCACCCATGGTCTATCAAAGACCACGAACTAACCTGAAAGAGTCGATAAGACACTCAGGATTAAGATCACCCACATATAGCCATCATTAGTTGATATATATGAATCTCATCAGTTAACGGATCTTGGTGAGAGATTCATATAGATCATTGCACAATCCTATATGATCACATCATACAAGGTGCCTCCATTCCCATATCTCATATGAATGATTCAGGATAGAACCACCGTATATTACGGAATGGACCGCAGCTATAGGTTAACCACAAATAAAGTACCCAGCTTTATTTGCTATCTATGCACTCTTTAGATTACACGTCTCTTACTGTATCCATTTGTATATGACACTCATATACACAGTTCGAGATTACATCCGGCAATATAGGATGTTAATATATGCACAAGTTATAAAATAAACAACACAACAAGAATGAATTGAACTTTTATTTTTATTTATTTCATAAATCCATTTACAAATTACATCTTTAGGGCATAAACCCTAACACAAGGCTACCTACTATCATACGGGTATCTTACCCGGAAAAATCAAAAAAGGTGCAAAAGTCGATCATGTCTTGTTTTGCTTATAAGGTTTGATATATTGCTCTTTAAATTGAATTTCTTATAAAAACTATATCCTTGCTTGAAATCATGACAAAGGGTGAAAACTGGTTTCAATTCTTTTGGAAACCCATGTTGTTTGCTTTGCCAAATACTATTGTTTTGATCTTGAATGCAACATATATTGCATGCAAAGCATGGTGTCACACATTTTCATAAAATATAACTCCTCGAATCTCTCTTACTTAATTGAGTTGCATAAAGTTGCTTATATGATTCTGTGTATGTATTTGTGCTATGAGTTATCCTTGCAAAATGTTTACCTATTATGGAGGACTCCCTTTGCCTATCTCATGACAAAAATGGGGAGCAAGGTTATGAGAAATAGTGGTTTCTTTGGCATCATTTTTATGGGGAGTTGTGTTTATTCTTTGGAAGGATGAGAGCAATCACTTATGGGGAGTTTTGCATTGCATAGATTGATTACATTATCGGATTGTATTGGTTCAATTTGTTAAGGCTATTGCAAATGTTGTTTATGTTGCTTGTATTTATTGAACGCACCTCTCAGGCACTTGTTCTTGGAAGGTATTTTTGTTTGTCTTGTTGATTGTGTGTAGGTTGGAACTTTCCATAAGCTTTTGATTGACTTGAACATGTTCAAGACTTAGATTATAGACCTTATTGTAATGTAGAAAATTTTGTTGACCAACTTTCTTCTGTCTTCTGTTTTTGTGAGGTTGCTTTGTGAGTGGTGGTTTTGTCAAGAAATAGCCAAAGAAGGAGATTGTAAGTGCCTCATTTTATGATTGGTTTATTTCGTTAACAAAATCATAATTGGGTTTCAATGTGTAAGGGTAGCTTAGATTCAAAGAGCTTCCATCATCAAATGCCTTTGGACATCAAGTGCTTCAATGAAGGTAATTAACTTGACTTTACTCTTAATTGAAGAGATTTAGTTGCACACACTCACTAGGTGCATTAGTTATTATATCTTGCATTGTATCTTATTTGATAAAATGTTTTGTATGTTAATTGTGCTTCTCTTTTGTGTGCATTTCACTCACTTCACACTTGCACAACATTCATGTAAGATAGGCATTTTTCTTGTGTGTTGAAAGGGAACTTTCTCTTTAGCGCGGCAAAGACCGCTGGGTAAGCACCTGCTTGCACCGCAGCACAAGGAGCGGTAAACTCCAGTATCTCATGCGTAGTGTGTACCGCGGTTGGTGCACATGCCTGCAAAGCGGTCCCTACCACGGTTTTCTCCAGAAGGCTTCTATTGCATGTACCGCTGCCTATGCGCCTGCCTGCACAGCGGCCCCAACCGCGGTGTTGTTCAGTAAGTGCACTGTTGTGTGTACCGCGGTCTGGACAACTTGCCCAAGCTGCGGTATACACAACGGTAATGACAGGATTTTGTTCGCTGGTCTCAAAATGATGTCATTTCAACTAGGGCTTTATATATATATATATATATATAAATCCTTTTCCCTTCTTAGCCTCCTTAGAGCTTCAGATTTCAATTTAACTCCATTTATAGAGTTCAAGAGTGACTTGCATGAAAAGCCACCAAGATTCAATCTTTCTTGACCAAAACCCAAATACTCATCTTTCATTCATGAATCAAACATCATCTAGCTTTATTTAGGATGTATTCTTGTATGGGTCTGCATCAAAACACATGACTTGGTAAGTAGAACACCATCTCCATTCATTCTAGTGTTCTAGCTTAGCAAGATAGCTCTTGTATGACTTGTTTGCATCAAGTTTGAGTTTTAATCTTTAAGTTGAGATCTTTGTGTGTTTGTTAGGTTTTGTGTTGTGATAGCTATTGCATCTAGGTTTACATTAGTTTTCAAATAGCTAAGTTATATGTATGTCATATAGCAACATGATATCTAAGATTGTGTGACTTACTCATCCATGACTAGATAAGCATTAAATGTGCTGACCTAGCATTTATGCATTTAGAATATTCTTAATATTCACTTTAGGTAGCATATCTCTTCTCTTGAGAGTGAAGTTGTGTATGAACCGCTGGTTGTGTACAAGCAAGAGCCTAAAATCACTATTAAAAACATGCGGGTAGCGAAAATGGATTAGTAACCGATTGGGTGTGAAGCGGCCAACCTAGACTTACTTCCCATTTATGAACACTGGCGTCTTGGCTTAACTTTCACTACATTGTGCTGCACATGAGTACTCTACTTAGTGAGTACTTTACATTTAAAATTCAAGGCTCTTTTTCTTTTCTTCTTTTTCTCTTTTTTTTCCTTCTTTTTTTTCTTTCTTTGCACTTTTTCACTTTGCACTTTGCAATTTGCTTTTGCACACTTTACATTTGACAATTTAAGGCTCTAAATGCACATTTTTTGCACTTTTACATTTGTGAGCCATTTGTCTTGCACATTTACAACTATTGCCTAAGTACACGTTATTTATCATATGAGATCTTTTCACCTTTCAACCACATAACTACTACACATCCTAACATGATTGGCAACAAAGGTAGGCATGTGTTTAGGCTTATGGTTATATGGTTGTATGTGGTACTAAATGAAAGGTAGGTGTTTGGCCTTAAGTTTGGCTATGAAGCACATAATTAGGGACTTGGAATGTGTTTAAGGTAATTTAAGTGGTTAAATGTACACACATTATCTATGATCATTTCCACAATTCCATCTATCAAGGAAGTGAAAGCATCCGTCAAGCAGTCAACTATATAATGATGCATGTCATATGGCTATGATGAGCGTGACGAGAAAAGTGCTTAAGATTAAAACAATGATAACACTTAAACGCACTTTTTAAAGGCTTGTGTTTGTGAACTCACAGGTAATCTCCACTATTATAACAAGGTGCTCGAGCGCCGAGTACCCTCAACTTAAGCACTAAAAGGATGGGACTAGCCCATGACGTGCAAGTGAGACCCTAGAGTGACAACAAGCAACTAATCAAGCTCATCAAGCATAAATAAACTCGCCACAACCACACGCCTAAGGAATCACACCCAAGCTATTTCACGCTCGAAAATTTTAGCCATGCGACTAATCTTGAAGAATTGACACCAAAAAGACTCAAGACACAAAAAGACTACTCAATAAAGCGTCTACACCCCCAAACGAAAACTCAACATTGTCCTTAATGTTGGACAAGAGAGCCCGGCTTAACAGCATACACCTAACATGACACAAACAAAACAAACCTAGGCACTAATCAAACACAATCAATGGCTACAAAACAAAAATGACTCAAACTAAGGCTCAAAATATATGAAAGGCAATACAATGCAAAATAGCAATCAAGCACAAAGCACACAGATTCTCAAAAAACCTAACATCAAGCATATTACCCAAAATTGACAAAATGGGGGCGTATCAACCCCCAAACCAAATGAAACTATATGCTTAAAATCCTATACAAAAAATGTATGCATCAAAACCCCCAAACCGAATTGGGCTATATATTGCAATGAAACATGTACACTCGCATGCATCATTCACAAGAGCCTTCGGCTCATCCATCAACAAAAGAATAAATCAATAATATCCAAAAATCAAATATCATCATTCAAAAGTGATCCATCATATCAACATCAAAAATTCCATCCTCACAATATCCACCAAAATCTCCACCAATTTATTCAACTAAAGCAATTAAAAACAAAAGAAAGAAAAAGTTCAAAAACTAAAAATGAGCTTAAGAAATCAAAACCGAGGTGGGTTGCCTCCCACAAGTACTCTATTTATCGTCTGGGCAAGATGTTGACATGGCGCTTCGGCTTTCTAAACTACAAGTTGCTGATTTTCTTGATGTAGACAAGGTTCTTGCTCTTTTTATGAGCACTCCTGGCTTGCTTGTCCCTCTAAGACTCGCAAGTTGTCTTCGTTTCTTCCTAAGAGATTAAGAAACCTTGCTTTATTGCACAAGCTGCAAAATTGCTTCCACAAGAAGCTATTGATTATCTACACACTCATAAAACATATTAGAGAGTTCAGACAAATAAGAATTTTCAAGACATGCCCTTTGCCAAAACAAAGATCGATATACCATTTATTAAATAAGAACTAAAATTAAACAAATTAAACAAATCGTACAATAGATTTTTTTTCCCCTAAACCTAGCTCTTCCCATACATATGCATGCACATTATAACAAATTGAGGGATAAGAACTTAGTCTACAAGAGAAAAATAAATTGTGCAATCTTAAAACACACAAAAACACATAAAAACGAAAAGTAAAAGTTACAAACAAAGAAAAACAACCATAGCATTTTAATCTTGAAGCACATAGGCGGTTTTTGCCTTAAGATCAACAACCATATCACAAGCACAATTAATAACATCAAACCCCTCCCTAAGCATTTAAGCACATATATCGGTACACTCCAATCAACCCACTCAAACATGCTTCGACAACATGCACTCTACCCATAAACGTTAAGCTATGCCCAATCTAATGTAGGGTAATATAAAAAGATAGAAATAGTCAGAGGAGTCGATTACCGAAGTTCCAATTCCGGGAAGAAAATTGCAGAGACACTACCTCTAGTTGCACTCTGGCCTATTTTCCACTTAATGCTCTTTCACGGCACCCTCGCGTCCTTGGTTGTATCTGTAAGCCCTAGTTTTTATTAGAGTCACGTAGCGGAAGGAAATTTTTCATTATTTGAAATCGTATGAGTCATATTCATGCAAAAACGGTATTAAAAAAATTAAGTGACTTAATAAACCTGTACGATATATAAGAATAAATAAAAGTAGGATTCAAAATCATATATCAAGGCTAACTCCTTCGTTCTTTCACTTCTTGATTTCATTTTCCGATTTGTACCACCGGATCTTTCTTGCTATCTCCCGAGTTCCGGTAACTGCGTGTGGGCGCGTCACGGGCTTCAGGAGGTTGAATAGAGGTAGAGGAAACACACGAATACAACTCTTGTTTTCTATGTGTGGAGTTTGTCCACCCTATATGAAAACAAGAAGAAAAACCTTTTTTTTTCCTTTTCTTGTTTGGCCGCACCCCTCTCTTTTTTCTTCCTATTTCTTTTTCTATCTCATAACTCAATTACGTTAATTGAGAGTTTATCAAGTTATCAATGACTTTTATACGATATATTAGGTTTTTCAAATATCAAATATTTAAAAAATATATATATATATATATATATCCTGATATCTTATATCTATATATAAAAACAAGATAGGGTTACAAGTGACCTAAATTAAATAGGATTCTAAATCTCTTTTAATTCAATGTTGTCAGTGTGACTTGAACCCATGACTTGGTAAAGATTAAATAATCAATATTATTTTATATCTTTGTTTTGGTTTTGGTTCGAACACTTGACCTCCATAAAATAATTAATTCAATTAATAACTTATAATTATTAATACAATTAAACAATCATATTATTTAATATAATTAATATTAATCCATTAATTAAATAAACACATCATTTAATTAATAGCCTGAATAAAATCCTTGTTACTTACATAACATATTTAATTGGATCATCCAATTAATTAACCATGACCTTTGTTATCATCTAGCTAGGGAACCTAATAGACCCACGGTCTTGAGCTCCAATAATCCTTAAAAAAATTAATTAAACTCTTTAATTAATATTTCATGATTATTAACTTCGGAGTTACTCCACTAAAAACCCGAGGCTGCACTCTCGTAACTGTAGATGTTTTTACACAAACCAAAATCTCAATGTCCATCGATATAGCTATTACATATGGTATGATCCTCCACAAGTAGTTCATAATTAGATCTAGGTCATAAAGTTTGTTATACCTCTGTAATTATATCTTTTCATTTAAGTACCATTGATTCTGTAATGAATAATTATATCCCTCATTCCTTAACGAAAGACGGAGAGCGCTATTAATTGTTCAAGCCTCGAATCAACCCTTAAGTACTTTTCTACTTCTCGTAAGAAAGAGTAGATTCCACTATTGTGTACAGACCTTCTCAGCCACATGCCAAACCGCGATTCTAAGATATGGAGATATTGATTGGGAATACTACTCTGATCTCACACATGGTAAATCAAAAACCGCAATCTAGCCTGAAGGAGTCAGTAAGACACTCAGGATTAAGATCACCCATATACAGCCATCACTTGTCGATATATATGAATCTCCTCATGTAACGGATATTGGTGAGAGATTCATATAGATCGTGGCCTAGTTCTATATGATCACATCATATAAGGTGCCTACATTCTCATATCACCATATGAGTAGTCTAGGATAAGACCACCGTACACTAGGGAATGGATCGCAGCTGTAGATTAATCACAAATAAAGTACCAAACTTTATTTGCTCTCTACGGACTCTTTAGATTGTACATCTCAAACTAAATTCCTCTGTATATGACAGTCATATACTAGGTTTGAGAGTACATCCGGCAATCTTGGATGTTTAGTACATATGATACAAAGTATGAGACATATAAAGAGAATGAAAAAAAAGACTACTTCTTTTATTTATAATTTATCATCATTTACATAATACAAGCTTAAGGACAAAAAAAACCCCAACAGTATCATCATTTCACTTGGGAGGTTGTTCCAGTGCTATTAACGCACTCATTGCTCTCTTGAGTTGTGCGGTCTTGGCTTCTGCACTCTACTTTGCGATTGTTAGGCACCCCTCCAACCTTGACTTGATTGCTCGCCAACCTGAATCTTTCCTTGCACAAACACAAATCAAACAAAATTATATGCATATGCTTTAAACAAAAAGAAAAATAACAGACAAACACACAATAAAAACACATAAAACACAAATACAAGACTCGCATCCCCAAACCTAGCCTAAACATTAATTACTCTAACAATGAAAAGCATGAGTAAGGTTATTTTCACAACACATACAAAAACAACGGAAAACAAACACAAACAACCAACAAATATAAACTATTGAATATTTACATTCCAACATTATTTGCTAAAACTAGAAACAATTAAAGAACAATCTACCTCCCCAGTAGCGGAGCTGTTTTGAACTCACTTTTTGTGTCGTTGCCAAATTGTGATTCAAAAATATGTTTATAAGAAGTCTTAGCAATGTGCTCTAAAGTTTGAAAACTAGTAAAACAGCAAGCGAGGGTATCGTCCATTGGGAGGTGTCATCCGTCGATCGACTCACGTCTCACGTTTTAGTGATTATTGAAAGCAATGTAAATAAAAACATGACAAAGGTAAGAGTGGTGTGAAGTGTAGCATATTGTGTGTGTGTGTTTGTAACAAAGAGCATGAAAACAGAGATAAGGAAAATAAAAGAAAGTAGAGGGATGAGAATGGTGATTAATATGATAAATGTAACCGGGTGCTTGTCTTTCTAAATTAAACTACTCCTAATTACATTAATCTACTACTAAAAGAAAGCACCCTAAGTTACGAAAATAAGATGGATATAAGAGATGCAAGAAAATGAACACAAAAGGTACTCATGACCACCACAACATTCACACCACCCATAATAACTAAACGCACCGACACTCCGAGCATGGGTTCAACCTAGCCTTTAATATGACCTCTAAATATGAAAATGGGAGAGTCGTCTAGTCCTCTATTGCTACTCACCGAGGGTTTATCGCGTGAGCAACTACCAAGGACCATGTTTAAGCACTGATATTAAAGGATCAACCATCAATCGATGCTCACCTGTCACGTGTAAGCAGCAACGAATGGTAGCATTAAGCATAAAAATGGACCCTCAACCACTACTGACCGAAGGTATATCACGCGAGCAATGACCAAGAGTCACAAAAAGCGTGAAGGTTATAGAACTAAAACCCACAAAGGCATGGTATGTGCTCCTCATGAATTCCATCCAAACAACCAAGAGTACTCATATCAATCCAAACATGCATTTCAACTTCTAATGTCTTAGCATGCTTAAATTTAAGGTTAATCAATTTATCTCCAGATGCATTTCCTATTTTGCAATATTCAATGTATTTATAACGCTTGGGCTTGACATGGCAAACGGTATTGCAAAAATGACACATAGGAAAAATTGAAGAGGTAGTTCCTTTTGGATTTGAAGAAGCACTAGTGGGAGTTTGGAATGACACCTTGTCTTTCATTTTACCTTTGGCTTTGTGAGGATTGATCTTAGGAGACTTCTTGACTTTCTTGTCTTTTGCCTTGGTTGAAGAAGGTAATGCTTCCATGAGCTTCTCCTCAACTACCAAGCCACTAGAATCTCCTAGAGGATATACAAGATCCATTACTTTGTTCATCTTGATCAAGCCACTAGCTAAGTCCTAAATGGCTTGCTTGGCAATGTTGATCTCCTCAAGATAGTCTTGCTCTTTATCCTTCAAGATAGACATATTCTCCTCTTTGTCAAAGACAAGCTTTTCAACCTCTCTAAGCTTCTTCACAAGATCATTCTTTTCACACATTAGCCTATGAGAAGATTCAACAAACTCATCCACTTGAATCTTGATCAATTCATCTCTCTCCTTAACCTCTCTCGATGCTTCATCCATTTCCTTTTCAATGCTCTTAATCTTACCCAAGAGATTGAAATTGGTTGTATTAGAAGTAGAGCACTCTTGATGACTTTGATCAACCTCTTTGTCACGTTGCAAGGATACTTGACAACTATCCTCTATCTTTGGATAAAAAGCTGTAAGAGCAACAAAGTTGCTATCATGTTCTTCTTCACAAGAGGATTCATCACTTGAGCTCTCATCACTCCAAGTGGCCGCCATAGCTTAGCGTTTCTTATCCTCATTGATCTTCCTATTGGGACAATCCGAGGTATAGTACCCAAAACCTTGACACTTAAAGCATTGAACTTTGGTTTTGCTCTTGGCTTGACCATATTTGTCATTCCTTGGAGTAAATGAATTCTAAACTTCTTTTCCTTTAAGCACATTGTTGTTGGGGTTTATGCTCTAAAGCTTGTAATTTGTAAATGGAATGTTAACATAAATAAAAAAGAATAGTTTAATTCATTCTTCTTATGTCATATATTGTGTATAACTTGTGCATTTAACATCCAAGATTGTCGGATGTAATCTCGAACTGTGTATATGAATGTCATATATAGATGGATATAGTAAGAGACGTCCAATCTAAAGAGTCTATAGATAGCAAATAAAGCTGGGTACTTTATTTGTGGTTAATCTACAGCTGCAGTCCATTTCGTAGTGTACGGTAATCTTATCCTGGATCATTCATATAAGGATATGAGAATGGAAGCACCATGTATAATGTGATCATATAGGACTGGATCATGATCTATATGAATCTCTCACTAAAATCGTTTAACGATGAGATTCATATATATCAACTAATGATGGCCATATATGGGTGATCTTAATCCTGATTATATCATTGACTCCTTCAGATTAGATCGTGGTCTTTGATATACCATGAGTGAGGTCGGAGTTGCATTCTTGATCAATATGCTATGTATGTTGAGATCGCGGTTTGGCTTGTGGCTGGGAAGGTTTGTACACAATAGTGGAATCCACTCCTTCTTGTGAGAAGTAGATGGTTGTTCCCTTAAAGCTTGATTCGTGGCTTGAACAATAAGAGCGCTCGTCTAATTCCGTGAGGAATGTAGGATTTATTGTTCTTAGTGAATCAATGGTACTTAATGGAAAGATATAATTAGAGGATTATGAACTACTTAAGGAGGATTATACCATATGTAATAGCTATATCGATGGACACCCAAAGTTATTGGTTTATGTAAAAACATCTACAGTTGAGAGGGTGCAGCTTCGGGTTTTTAGTGGAATAACACCGGAGTTAATAATCATTAAATATTAATTAAAGAGTTTAATTAATTATTTCTAAGGATTATTGGAGCTCATAATACTATGGGTCCATTAGGTCCCCTTGCTAGCCCGATCGTTTTAGGTAACAAAGGTCAAGGTTAATTAATTGGATTGTCCAATTAATTGTGTTACGAAAGTAACACGTATTTATTCGGGAATTAATTGAATACTAAGATTATTTAATTAATGAATAATTGTGATTGAATAAATAATCTTATGTTATTAATCACTAAATGGAGGGTATTAATTGATATTTGATTTTCAATAAAATAAGATAATATGATTATTTTATTTTATTAAATTAAATATTTAATTTTGAATTTAAAGAGTTTGAGTTCAAATCAAAAACATAATTAATATCTTTAAAGATATCAGATATCTTAAAAGATATAATTAATTAGTTTTATAAATATTCATATATATATATATATATATATATATTTAGAAACTATAACACAACACGAAAAACTTACAGTCAAAAGAGTTTTGAGCATTCAGAGAAAAGAAAAGAAAAACTAGAAGTGTTCTAGGGTTCGGCCAAAAAGAAAAAAAAATTGTTTTTTTTTCTTCTTCTTCTCTCTGTATTCTCCTGTTGTTCCTAAGTACTGTGACGCACCCACACGCCGTTACCAATTCTGGGAGATAGCCAGGAAGATCAAATGGTTCAAACCAGGAGCAGATTGTATTAAAGAGAATGAGCCTCCTATGTAGGAATGAAGAAAATTGTTTCTTCTCTTCTCTTTTATGTTTTGAATTCGATTCCTTTTGTTTTATTTTTTTTCCGAAACAATAAATCCTAGGGTTTACTAGTCGCAGTTTCAGTATTTCATTGAAATAATGTTTTTAAAAAAAAGTTCTTCCGCTCCGCGATCAGTAATCCAGAGTCCCTACAATTGGTATCAAAGCCAATTTTTCGGAACAGGAAAATCGATTTCGATAATCCTGACATGTATGAATGTGTAGGCAGTGTCTTTATGATTTTATGAATGTTTATAATTAAATTGTTTAATTTAAACATGGTTGATCGTAAATTTTTATGGTACATGAGTTTTAGGGTTTTTATTAAAGGTTGTAATTTTTTTTATGTAATATTAATGTCGGGATGTAATTTATTATTTTTTTCTGCTGTATTTTCTTTGTTGTATTTTTTCTGCTATGTATTTTATTGTAAAATATGTATGAAGAAATCAGACGAAGAAGACGGAAGGCGTAAGAGCGAAATCAGAAACACACGCGACGACGCTGTTCATGCGAACTGTTCACACGGTACTGTTCACTGGACACTGGGCACACGGTACTGTTCATGGTACTGTTCATGTGGTTTTGTTCCCGTGATACTATTTCATGGTACTGTTCACGCGGTACTGGTGCGGACAGCCTACGTGCACAAATGACGGCTATGGGCGAAAGTGTTATGGGCTGAAAATTCATGATATTAGGGTTTCCGAATTGTAAAAGATTTTGGGTTATATATATATATATATATATTTATTTTTATTTTTATTTTTTTGCCTTGGGCCTCCAATAAGTGTTTTAGTAACACTTGGGCTTTAGGTTTGATTCATGAGATAGGTCACATTAAAAAAAAATAATAACAATAATTTATCAAGTTGGACTTGGTTAAAAGCCCAAAATAGAAAGACCCTAAAGACTTGAAGAATATAGGAATTACTTGAAGACCAAGGAATGTCTTGGATAACTTTTGTAATTAGATATTTTTTTTAAGTTAAATAACTCATTGTACTCGGCCAACTCATGTATGCTTTTATTATGAGATAATTAAAGCATTGTCATGCATATGCATATCATTTAGATTAGGTGTGCCTACACACTAGGGATGGCCATGGGGCGGGTTCGGGGCGGGGTAGCCTTCCCCGCAACCCACCCCATTTATTTTTTGAAAACCCTTCCCCTCATGAAACCCCACCATAGATGGAGCGGGTTGGGGCGGGGCGGGGTACAGCGGGGAGTGCTTTCCCTATCCCCACCCATTAACCCCATTTATAAAAAAAAATTATTAAAATAACAAATATATAACCATTGAATATGATAAAAAAATATAAAGTAATAAATAATTCCAATAAACTATTAAAAAACATCTCATAAAATTCAATCATTTTCAAACATAAACATAAAGTATGAGGTCAAAATGTTCGAAATTCATAACGCTAATCATCTAATAGTTGCATTTATTTCTCTAGTTCTCTCTTCGTACGATCAACTACATTTACGGATGGCGATTCGAGTTGTTTGAGGATTAGAGACTTAGAGTTACAGTTAGCGGCTAGGGTTTTTTTAATAGTATTTTGTTTTGTCACTTTATGTTAAATAACGGTGAATAGATATAAAGTTAGGGTTAATATATTTACATATTTCCCTTTTTATATATATATATATATATTTTTTTTGAAACTACGTAGTTTAACTAAGTATTATTTTAAGCGGGGTGGGGCTGGGAGGGGAGTATAAAACCCATCCCCACCCGATACTCATTGCGGGTTAGACTATACATCTCCATCCCCGCCCTATCCCTACCAAATTGAAACACATCCCCACCCCAAAAGTACGGGTCCCCAAGGGGAATTTTGCCATCCCTACTACTACTACTACTACTACTACTACTACACACACACACACACACACACACACACACACACACATATATATATATATATATATATGTTAATATGTCATACATGCATTATAGCCTTCTATATTATGTGTTTAATTTTAATTTTATTAAAATGAGTAATTCACATAATTGGGTATAAGTTAATAGGATTAGTTTTTAGGAGTAAGAAATTGGTAATTCTCATTAATTACTAATCTATTAATATGTTTAATTATGTATATTAGTAGAGTCCATTATAAATATTAGGTTTAATTCGATTAAGCCCTAATTATAATTGGATCTAATATTTTGTTTAGTTTTAATTGTTAAAACTTGGTAAATACACATTAATAATTCTAGTATTAGTAAATTGTTTTCATAGATTAGAATTATTACTAATAGATTGGATTTTAAGAGTTAAAAATCGTAATAATTTATTAGACAATTAGAATTAGATTCTAATAAAGAATGGTTAATGCGCTAGACGACTAGATTGAAGTTAGCCGTTTAATCTTGTAAAAATCTAGGTGCTTTAACAACTATAGAAAACCCTAGTTTTAAAATAGAGAGTGGGAGAGGGATATATGACATTATATCCCGCAGTCTCCATCATTAGTTCAACATCGAGAGATCCGAGTGGAGCCTCGTGACGGCTTTGCTTTCGTCCTCCCTAAGGAGGGTTTCCACAAAGATCAATACCAAGGTTGACTTCGTAATGGATAGGATTTCTGAGGGTATTTCGGGATTGACCGACTCTAAGGCGGCAATTCTCGAGTTAAGCTCATGAAATCTGAAATGATGGGTTACACTCACAAGGTTTTGATTAAACTTGGTTAATTAAAAATCTGACTGAATAAACGATGGTTGAGTGATATAAGAATAAGAGTTATTCTGGAATATCAATTGATTGAGAGTGTCTTGATCTAACATGCAAGAATTTGACCGACCCTAAGGCGGCACTTGCTTGTGGTATGTTAGATTATCGTGGCGTAGTAATTATTTTTGGGTTGTTCTTGTTCATTAAACATGTTCATGCATCATGTTTAATTTTATGATAAACCATTCGCACTTGTTATGAATGTATGACTAAATGAATTTCTTATTTTATGTTTATCTCAACCATGTCATCTGCACTCTTACAAATACTTGTAAATGATAAATTAACTAGTGATAACTACACTAAATGGAAACACAACATCAATGCAATTTTGGTTACTAAAGTCCTGAAGTTTGTGCTTACAGAGGAATGTCATCCAGCTCCTACTACCAATGCCGCACCAACTGTTCGTGAGACATATCAAAAATGGGTCTCATCAGATGAGAAAGCCTGAACATATCTGTTAGCTAGTATGACAGACGTGCTTGTCATAAAGCACGAAGCAATGCCTTCTGCATTCGAAATAACGGAATCATTGCAAGCTATGTTTGGGCAGCCCTCGAGCAAAACTGGCACGAAGTTGTTCGTTCCGCAATGCTTGCTCGGATGAAAGAGTGCGCATCTGTTTGGGAACTTGTCCTGAACATGATGTCCTATTTCAACACAGCAGAGATCAATGGTGTGGCCATTGATGAACCCATGCATGTGAGCATCATACTGACGACTCTTCTAAAGAGTTTCAAACAATTTAAGAGTAACTATGAGATGAACAAGCTAAAGTTCAGTCTCACTCAGTCTCTCAATGAGCTCACTACTTTTGAGTCCTTGACTAAGGACAGCAAAAGTAAGATCGGTGAGACAAATGTTTGCCGAACCATCTTCCTCAAATAATAAGAAGAGGAAAAGGTCTGCTGGGAAGGTGAAGGGTAAGCCCAAACCCAAGAAAGCCCAGAGCAAAAAAAAAAGGACGCCTCCACCTACCAGGGCAAGAGAAAATGTTTCCATTGTGACAAGGTCGGACACTGAAAGAGGAATTGTCCTCAGTATCTGGAGGAGATAGCCAAGAAGAAGCAAACAAAAGGTAAATATGATTTACTTGTTCTTGAGTTCGTGTTTAGTGGAAGATGATTCATCACCCTAGATACTTGATTCGGGAGCCACTAACCATGTTTGTTCTTCTTTACAATGGACTGATTCTTGGACACAGCTTGAGGAGGTAGCCTTCTCTATGCGTGTGGGTTCAGGGGATGTCGTGTCTGCACGAGCAGTGGGCGTAATTAGATTGCGTTTTTGTAATAATAATTTTATGTTGTAGGACAATGTATTTTTTATTCCTGGATTTACACGGAATTTAATTTCCGTTTCTAAGTTATTAGAACAATTATATTCTGTTTTTTTATAATAAATCAATTATTATTGCAAAGAATGGTCTGAAAAATTGTTCAGGAATTAATGAAAACAATTTGTATGTGTTAAAACCGTTAATACATACAACACTGCTCAACACCTGAAATGTTCAAGGTTGAAAAACCAAAAACTAAACAACATAAGATTTTTCCAGAAAATGAAACGTATCTCTGGCATCTAAGGTTTGGTCATATTAACCTTGAAGGGATAAATAGACTAGTAAAAAGCGGACCTTTAAGTGAGTAAAAGGTTGGCACCTTACCTGTCTGTGAATCTTGTTTGGAAGGTAAGATGATTAAGAGACCTTTTTACTGGAAAAGGGCTTAGAGTATTATGTCACATTTATAGATGACTACTCAAGATACGGATACGTTTACCTAATACAACAGAAGTCGGAAATATTTGAAAAGTTCAAAGAATTCTAAGCTAAAGTTAAGAATCAATTAGGAAAGACTATCAAGACTCAACGATCGAATCGTGGAGGTGAGTATGTTGACCAAGAGTTTGAAGACTTTATGGTCGAGTATGGGATAATGTCATAACTCACAGCTCCTAGCACACCTCAGCAGAATGATGTCACGGAGAGGAGAAATAGAACCCTAATGGAAATTGTGAAATCTATGATTAGTTTCTCATCATTACCAATTTCCTTTTGGGGATATGCGTTACAAACAGCGGCATACATTTTGAATGTAGTGCCATCCAAATCTGTCCATAAGACTCCCCTAGAGTTGTGGAATGGTCATAAAGTTTGTTTGCAATATTTCTGCGTGTGAGGGTGTCCAACACATGTACTGAATAACAGAACTAGAAAGCTAGATCCCAAGTATGTGGTCTGCTTATTTGTAAGATACTCCAAGGAGACCAGAGGTGGATACTTCTATAGTCCTGAAGATAACAAAGTATTTGTATCGACGAATGCAATGTTTCTTGAGGATAACTATATTAGTGACCATAAACCTCGTTCCACAAGTATATTGAATGAGCTGGAGCCTAGTGAGACCACTACTCAGTCAATAAGAATTGTTGATCCATTAACATATGAGAGTCAGATGATTCCTAGTCAGGATACACTACCACCTAGACGTAGTGAGAGGGTTGTGAGACAGCCTAAATGCTATTTGGGTGTAAGTGAGGGACAAGATGTTGTCTCTACTGATAGTGTGGATGATCCATTGACATTTAAGAATGCAATGGAAAATCCTAATAAAGAGGAATGGCTTACAGCCATGAATCTCGAGATGGAGTCCATATACTCTAACTCAGTCTGGGAACTTATAGACTTACCAGATGGGGTAAAACCCATAGGTGTAAATGGATCTACAAGAGAAAGAGAGGAGTAGACGGGAAGGTAGAGACCTTCAAGGCAAGGCTAGTGGCTAAGGGTTATACCTAGAAAGAATGGGTCAATTATGAAGAGACCTTCTCGCCAGTAGCCATGTTTAAGTCTATTAGGATTCTCTTATCCATTGTTGCCTATTTCGATTATAAAATTTGGTAGATGGACGTTAAGACTGTATTCTTGAATGGCAATCTTGACGAGAGCATCTATATGATGCAACCAGAAGGATTTGTGTCTCCAGATCAAGAGCAAAAGGTTTGCAAGCTATAAAGGTCCACGTATGGACTTAAGGAAGCATCAAGATCTTAGAACATAAAGTTTGATGATGTGATCAAAACCTATGGCTTTGACCAAAACGTCGATGAGCCTTATGTCTATAAGCGCATCATTGACAAGAAAGTAGTTTTTTTGGTCCTATACGTAGATGACATCCTACTCATTGGGAATGATATGGGAGTGCTGTCTAATGTAAAGGGATGGCTGGCTAGCCAATTCCAAATGAAAGATTTGGGAGAGGCGAGTTATGTTCTAGGGATCCAACTTATAAGGGATCGTAAGAACAAACTCATAGCACTGTCTCAGGCATCATATATCGACAAGATTCTTGTGCGTTTTTTGAAGAAGAACTCCAAGAAAGGTAATTTACCTTCCAGGCATGGAGTTCACTTGTCTAAGGAACAGTGTTTTAAGACGCCTCAAGAAGTTGAGGATATGAGATGTGTACCATATGCATCGGCAGTAGGTAGTCTCATATATGCTATGTTATGCACAAGACCGGACATCTGTTATGTAGTGGGAGTAGTCAGCAGGTACCAGTCCAACCCAGGATTGGATCATTGGGTTGCTGTCAAGGCTATTCTCAAGTATCTTCAGAGAATGAGAAACTATATGCTAGTTTATTCCGAATAGGATTTGATCTCGTTAGAATACACGGATTCTAATTTTCAGTCAACAGGGATTCTAGAAAATCCATATCTGGATCAGTATTCACCGTAGGTGGTAGAGCCATTGTATAGAGAAGTATAAAGCAATCTTGCATTGCTGACTACACCATGGATGTCGAATATGTAGCCACTTGTGAAGCTACTAAAGAGGCTGTTTGGCTCTGTAAGTTCTTGAGTGATCTGGAAGTTGTTCCAGATCTGGATAAACCCATTACACTTTATTGGGATAATAGTGGTGTTGTGGCTAATTTGAAAGAACCAAGAAACCACAAAAGAGAGAAGGATATGGAGAGAAAGTATCATCTCATTAGAGAGATAGTGCAGAGAGAAGATGAGATCATTACCAAGATAGCCTCACAGGACAATCATGCTGATCCATTTACGAAGACCTTACTGGCTAAAGTGTTTGCAGGTCACCTAGAAGGTTTAGGGTTACGATATATGTCTCTCATGCTTTAGTGCAAATGGGATACTGTTGGGGTTTATGCCCTAAAGCTTGTAATTTCTAAATGGAATGTTAACATAAATAAAAAGAATAGTTTAATTCATTCTTCTTATGTCATATATTATGTATAACTTGTGCATTTAACATCCAAGATTGCCGGATGTAATCTCGAACTGTGTATATGAATGTCATATACATATGGATACAGTAAGAGACGTGCAATCTAAAGAGTATGTAGATAACAAATAAAGCTGGGTACTTTATTTATGGTTAATTTATAGCTGCAGTCCATTTTGTAGTGTACGGTGATCTTATCCTGGATCATTTATATGGAGATATGAGAATGGAAGCACCTTGTATGATGTGATCATATAGGACAGGGCCATGATCTATATGAATCTCTCACTAAAATCCGTTTAACGATAAGATTCATATATATCAAATAATGATGGCTATATGTGGGTGATCTTAATCCTGAGTGTCTTATCGACTCCTTCAGGTTAGATTATGGTCTTTGATAAACCATGGGTGAGGTCGAAGTTGCATTCCCGACCAATATGCTACGTATGTTGGGATCGCGGTTTGGCTTGTGGCTAGGAAGGTTTATACACAATAGTGTAATCCACTCCTTTTTTGCGAGAAGTAGATGGTAGATCCCTTAAGGGTTGATTCTGGCCTTGAACAATATGAGCGCTCTCCTAATTCCATGAGGAATGTAGTATTTATTGTTCATTAGAGAATCAATGGTACTTAATAGGAAAGATATAATTATAGGGGTATAACGGACATTATGATCCAACTCTAACTATGAACTACTTGTGGAGGATTATACCTTATGTAATAGCTATATCGATGGATACCGAAAGTTATTGGTTTGTATAAAAACATCTACAGTTTAGAGAGTGCAGTTTCGAGTTTTTAGTGGAATAACACCGGAGTTAATAATCATGAAATATTAATTAAAGAGTTTAATTAATTATTTCTAAGGGATTATTGGAGCTTAAAATATTGTGGGTCCATTAGGTCCCCTTGCTAGCCCGGTCGTTTTAGGTAACAAAGGTCACGGTTAATTAATTGGATTGTCTAATTAATTGTGTTATGAAAGTGACACGTATTTATTCGGGAATTAAATGAATAATGAGATTATTTAATTAATGAATAATGGTGATTGAATAAATTAAATAATAAGATTATTTAATTTTGTTATTAATCACTAAATGGAGGGTGTTAATTGATATTTGATTTTGAATAAAATAAGATAATATAATTATTTTATTTTATTAAATTAAATATTTAATTTTGAATTTAAAGAGTTTGAGTTCAAATCAAAAACATAATTAATATCTTTAAAGATATCAGATATCTTAAAAGATTTAATTAATTAGTTTTATAAATATATATATATATATATATAATATATGTTTTTGGAAACTATAACACAACACGAAAAGCATACGATCAAAAGAATTTTGAGCGTTCATAGAAAAGAAAAAAAAACCTAGAAGTGTTCTAAGGTTCGGCCAAAAAGAAAAAAAAATTGTTTTTTTTTCTTCTTCTTCTCTCTATATTATCCTGTTGTTCCTAAGTACTGTGACGCACCCACACGTCGTTACCAATTCTGGGAGATAGTCAGGAAGATCAAGTGGTTCAAACCAAGAGCATATCGTATTAAAGAGAAGGAGCCTCATACGTAAGTATGAAGAAAATTGTTTATTCTCTTCTCTTTTATGTTTTGATTGCGATTCATTTTTTTTTCTTTTTCGAAAAATAGATCCTAGGGTTTACTGGTCGCAGTTTCAGTATTTCATTGAAATAAGTTTTTTTTTTAAGTTCTTCCGCTGTAGCGATCGGTAATCCGGGGTCCCTACAATTGCCACTACGTTTGGCACCTCTCCTTATAAACTTCTTCAACTTTCTAACCAGTAGAACCATCTCCTCATCATCATCTTCGCTCTTCTCCTCTGTTGCCTTGAGTGATATACTCTTGCTCTTGGCTTTAGGCTTTAAGCTCATTTCATATGTTTGAAGTGTCCCAAGCAATTCAACGATGTTGATGCCATCAACATATTTGCTCTCTTCAATAGCAATCACTTTAGCCTTGAACTTTTTGGGTAATGACCTCAAGATCTTCCAATTGAAACGCTCACGGGAGATTGGCACACCAAGTACTTGGCATTAATTAGAGATGCTTAGAAGCTTGTATTGGAAGTCTTGAAATTTTCCTTCTTCACTCATTTGCAAATTCCCAAATTGTGAAGTGTGCATTTGAAGTCTTGATTTCCTAACCGCCATAGTTCCTTCATTGGTAACTTGTAGAGCATCCCATGCTTCCTTAGCGGTTTCTAGATTTTGAATGTAGGTGAATTGATGACTGTCTACACCACCAATTATAGCATTAACCACCAGGTGATGCCACTTGGCCAAATCAAACTCATTGACGGACCATTCACTCCTAGGCTTAGGAACCACTGGCCCATCTTCGAGCATCTTGTTTGGAGGGAAGTATCCCTCTTCTACCATCATACATGCTCTTTCATTGATGGAGCGTATATATTCCTTCATCTGGAATTTCCAAAATCCATAGTTGTAGCCCTTGAGTAGAGAAAGATCTAGAATTATAGCCACATCCAGTCATTGTTTCCTCTAGAACAACCATGACCTTAAAACTTAGTAATTTGTCATGAATGTATCCCGGATCTCATTAATTGCCTTCCAACGACCCGCTCCGATACCAATTGAAATATACAAACACATTTAAATTGCCAAAAGCTAACCTACAGGAGGTGAATAGGTTTTAAAACTCTTTTAAATACCTCTAGATAGCAACACATTAAAATATGAAAGCATATATAGACTATTAAAAGACATATTCAACTAGGCATGTCAATTAAAGTCTACAATTTGTAAGTGAAGAGATCAAACAAAAACATAAATCAACTACCACTTGTATTTATATATTAATGATCAATATTCACAAGTACAAAAGAATAAATGACTATATATAAATAAGTTAACCATTAACAAAACAAATGATATATACAACTTGATCAAAAGAATGTTTGTATCTCTTTCTTTACAAAGTTCTTGTTTATAAAGATGTGAAGAAATGATTATCTAAACAAGATTCAAACAATCACATATACAAATATTGTTATTGGTAAAATCTGGAAGGATGACAAATCAGCATGATTGTCGAGATTCATAGAGATTAGAGATGCCATGTCACCAAAAGTCAACTAGACTAAACCAACCTGAGTTGACTAAAGATAACCTCACAATACTTGGTCAGGGTTACCTAGATGATCGGGTGGAAATAACTCAACTAAGGTAATAAGATTGACCAAGTAAAGATGACCCGGTTGGGATTATTAAGATGGTCGGGTCAAGGCCTCTGGTCAGGGAGAATGAGGTTTGGTCCGGTCTGGTAGATGGTCAGTTTAGCGACACGTGGACAACGTTGAATTTGATACAATCATGACTCAAATACGTAGAGAAAGATTCTTACTCAAATAAGGTTTCTCAAAGCATACTCTGATGGGGAAACAAACTTCCTTAAAGATATCAGAGTCCAGATTATGCAAGAGATCTAATGCGTTCAGAACATAAGCAATTCGAAACAGGAAAGAAGATTAAAATGACTCCAACAAGTCAGAGCCTCATTAAACCACAACAACTTTCCTTACTTGTATACTACAAATTAGGGTTCTATGCACATATAAATAAACCCTAAAATATCATTGTAAAGGTTGCGAACTCAACAGTATGTAAGAGTGAAAGAGCTTAAGTGTGTAACTTTTTACTATATTGGATTTTCCTTCTCACCGTCATCGGCAACCATGGATGTTTCCCCAACTTGGGGTTTTACCACGTAAAATCTGTGTTTGCATGCTCTTTTTATAAATAACTTACAATAACTCGTTAGACACGTGATCAACTTTACATAGTCCCAAAAATCACCGTCAACAAATATAAAAAAGAAAGAGATAGAGACATTTGACACGTTATTTTTTTACGTGGTAAACCTCTGAAGAGGAAATATCCACGAGTTGATTCCACAACCACCGATAACACCACCTTTCACTAGTTGGATACAAGTAAACCCTCAAAAGTGACCAATCATCCTGACTGTCTACTTCCTATTGGATATTCCTTTTATCCTACATGTGGGCCTTTTACTAATGAAAGACTTGCCTCTTTCTATCCAAGACACTTCACATGCCTCTAGAAAGTTCCTTGCTCAACTTTCCAGATCTCCCCGATCCAAGTCAAGACTTCTTTGCTGAAGTCAAAACTTCACATTCCAACAAGAGACTTCATGCCTTTGGAAAGGCTTCCTAATATGATCAAATGTATGCAAATGCAAACATATGTAACATAAATATATGATCAAGATATCCTATGGAAACTAGAAATGATCAATGAGCACACAATGTATGTTTTTATAGTTTATAATCCAAACACTTGACATCACACAAAATGATGCAAATCAATATGAAATGTATGGATTAGGTACATTTTATGAAGAACTAAACATAGGCATGAAAGTTCACAAACAAAGTTGTCTAGTTCTTTATACATTAACAAAAACCTAGAAAATGCAATTTCATCAAACCACACTTAAATCCTAGATTTTATTCATGCAAACTAAAGCTTGAAACATAACATATTCATTAAGCACATGCTCAATACTTTAAAACTAAAACTAAAAATGCTAGAAGTCAAAAATATGTTCAATGAAATTTTCTAGCAAATATTTAGAGCTCATATTCACAAAATAATTTATTAAATCTCTAAAGCTCTAAATATAAAATTAAATGTGCTAATCCTAAATATATACAATTAAAGAGACCTAGCACATGTGAAGGCTATCAACCATCATGATAAAATCAATTAACACACAAATAACTCTAGAATATAAGCTAGTCATAATACAACTCTCAAACATGTGAAATTTTAGATTTAAGAAAACTTAAATCACATGAAAGTCTCTAATTAAACAAATCTAGCTTATAATTAAAGCTCTATCTTCTAACAACATTTGTTGAAGTCACATACATAAAAACAGGAAGAATACCTAAGGTATTTGAGCATTCAAAAGCTTAGAAATCAAAAGATAAACAAATACCTTGTCAAAGTATGTGCAGCCACGAAATTGATGACAGATGCAAAAAATACTTGCATACATTGCTTTCAAATCACTTGGAGAATATAGAAGACTTCAAGAGGATTCTTTCACTTTTTTAATCACTCGATTCGTTGAGAAATGAGTGAGATATGAAGATTGGAAGTTGAGAGGAAAACCAAAAAAAAATTCTGCACACAAGTCTTCTTAGAACACAATAAGAGGGAGAGGGAATATTTAAAAGAAATGGAGGGAAGATGATGTGGAGAAATGGGGACCATGGGTGGGCATTCATACCACATCACCTATGCATCCTATGAAGGCGTGTGGCCTCAACCTCAACAGGGGCCGAACGGTTCCCTTCCTGTGGAGGCCATGAGCCTCCACGGGAAATGGGGTGTTGTGGCATTTTGCCCCCCCCCCCCCCCCCCCCCCCCCCCCCCCCCCCCCCCACTCTTCCCATGCAATCCCTCGCACACCTCTCTCGTTCTTCGACCATTCTCCAGCCTCCAAACTCCGATTTTGAATCCGTTTTCAGATTACAAACCGGGAATCTCTCATGGATATGGATGTCTATGAAACTTCAACCAAAAACTTAGAAATCGACTCGATACACAAGGACGCAAACCATACACGATAAACATACGGAAAGTTTCGTAACTTCCAACTCGGAACTCGAAAACATATGAATAAGTAACCAAAACGATCGGAACTTAATAAGGACCAATACAAGAACATGTTCAAGTCCGATATCAATAAAACACAAAAAAAACACGGGAAAACACAAGTATGCTATTTCCTAGAGCAATAATGCTACTTTGCCCAAATCCGGTACTCAAATGATATGGCATTATTACAATCTATTCATTTTAATTGTATTTGATTTGTATGATTAAAATGAATAGATCACATTGTTGCCACATCATTTGGGAACTAGATTTGGGCAAAGTAGCATTACTCTTCCTAGAGATAGTCCTAAAACATGCATTTTTACAAAAGTTGTCAATTTAAATCTAATGCATGTGTATACAATAATATGTGTGTATGTGTTTTACCAAATGAGCACAACGATGCAGGGACACAAATGTTATGCAATGTGTGTGTGTATGCCTAAACACCTTACAAGAGGAATGAGGTCTAGATATAACTTTGATGTGTAACAAAGTTTGTTACTCTTGAGGACTTCTCTTTGCTTGATCAGTTGTAAATCTTCTTTGAGACTTGAATAACCATGAACCTAGACAACTAATCAATCAAAGGAAATATCGTTTTGAAATGGAATTATGCCAACATGACTCAAAAACCTAACACCTTTCACCCTCAGATCTTGGCTATAAGACTCAGAAAAGCCTCCTGATTAATCAAACTCCTAGACTGCACTTTTCCAACCAGACAAAAAGCTATCCATCGTTCTCCATGATTCTTTAAAGCCACGTCCAACGTTCGTACAGGTGCTTCCCTCTCCTTCAAACTCAAGGAACCACACAGCCTAGTAGTTTCTTCTGCATTCATCTTGATTCCTTCTAATCGAAACCCTTTCCTACTCACACTTTACATGCTAGATCAAGTTTACACCAAATCAATGTTACATGCTAGTTCAATTTTACATCAATTCAATGCTTCATGCCGGTTTAATTTTACACCAAATCAATGTTACATGCCAGTTCAATTTTACATCAATTCAATGAAGGTGTAAAATTTCTCAATTTTTTTATTTGTTTAAAAAAAATCAATGTTACACCAAGTCGATGATACATGCCAGACCTTTATTTTGTTTTAAACTTGTTTCGAATTAAGGAGGGCTATCCAACAATGGATGTCACAAACCTCCATTTCTAAAAACAAAAAACAAAAAAATTATTTAATTTTCATTTTAAATTTATTAAGAAAAATAAAATTCAAATAATGTATTTTTATAAAATAGAGGGTTGTCACTTCAGGGATTGAAGTTGACAACAATGAAATTTTTCTCTAAAATTAATTATTGTTATCAATTATTATTATTATTAATATTATTATTGTACAATATAATGAGTTCAAATCATTTTTTTTTCAACAATGAGTTCAAATCTTATTATTCATTAATATGCCAGATATATTATCTTTGCATGACTGATGATGGTACCAAACTATAAGGATTAAGTCACGTTATCACAGAATATTTAATTAAATATATATATACAGTTCTCCTAAGTGTGTACTGATATAACTTATATCAATGAGTTGCATATCGACCACTAATTATGGAGAAGTTTTTACAAGTGCATACACTTTGAGTCAAAGTATGTAAATTTAATAGTGCACATCCAACGCACTGATGAAGTTATATCAGTACGTACTAACTTGAAAATGTCTGTATATATATAGACTTAGTAGTTAAATCCAACGACTCACATTCAATGCACTTATGTATTTATATAAGTGAGCACTTAAGTGAACACCACCAAAAATTCGGTGGTGTTCACATAAGTACGCACTTATGGTTTTATATGAGTGTATTGAATGTGAGTCGTTGGATTCAATTACTTTGACTTAGTCTAAATCAAAGTAGTTGAATCCAACGACTCGCATTCAGTGCACTTATGTATTTATATAAATATGAACTTATGTGAACACCACCGTATATATATCGGTCAGGTTATATCAACTTAAAAATCTGACTTAAATTGTGTGACTTCAGCATACATCCATTCATTTGGTTTGAATCCAATGGTTGTCATTTACTCATCTTCTCCACTATTCGATTTAGACCGAATGAATGGATGGAAATTGAAGTCACTAAATTAAGTCAAATTTTTGAGTTGGTTTAGCCTAACCCTATATATATATATATATATATATATATATATATATATTCCTTTTCTTCTCAGTGCGCACTGATATAACTTATATTAGTGCGTTGCATATAGACCACTGATTATGAAGAAGTTTTGACAAGTGCATACACTTTGAGTCAAAGTATGTAAATCTAATGGTCCACATCCAACATACTGATAAAGTTATATCAGTGCGTACTGATTTGAAAATTTCTATATATATATATATATATACATATTTATATATGGGGCAGGATCCATGGCCCTATTGTTTTACACAGGAATCCTATTGTTTTACACAGGATCTGACACAATTTTGTGTCCATTAAACCCTAAGTGTTTGAATAGTCCAGATTTAATACTCCATAATCTTCTTTCTCTTTCTTCCATTAATGTTTTTATTTACTTTCTATTTTTTTCTATTCTCTCTCATAAATTTTAATGTTATATTTCATTATTTTTCCTCATTTATTTTTTATCTTTCCTTTTTTTTCCTCCCTCATCTCACTTTACGACTTCTTTCCTCACTATCTTAAATTTTTTTCCCTTTCTTCTCTATTCATATTTCTTTAATATTTCACCCTCATCAAAATGTCCAAAAAATTTAAATAGGAATTGAAAGTGTATGCTATGGTTTTGTTAATTAGTTTTTTTTTTCTAGATTTTTTTAATATTGAACAAGTTTTAATTTATATTATAAAAGAAATTTAAGCGGAATATTGATTTTAGTTTATTTAAGATTTTTTATCAATTAAATTTATCATTTAAAGAATTTTGGATTTATTTTCACGATAATTAATTTTAATACACTAGTACAGAATATTTTTATTTGAAATTTAGATAACATTATCAATTGATAAACAAATAAAGTAAGAAATGGAAACACTTGTACATAAATATAAATATAAATAAAAAATAATAAAAGTGAAAAGAGAAAAAAAGAATTGAAATAATAAACATGTTATTGTCTGTTGTTTGCTAAAAGAATTGTTGTCTATTAAGACTTGAGATGTAAAAGAAACAAAACGATAAGGGAGGTAAGAGGAAATTTAAACGAGGAGAGAGAATGAAACGAAATATTAAAATTTAGGTGAGAGAAAAATACAAATATTAATAGAAAATAGGAAAGTTAATTAATGACCATTAAATCTGGACCATAATCCTATGTAAAAAAATGGGGCAATGGATCATGCTCCTAAATATATATATATATATATATATATATATATATATATATTATATACACACGAAAATGTTCATATAAGTGCGCGCTGATGGAAATATATGAGGACATCGAATGTGAGCCACTCATTTTCCATACTTTGACTTGTTGTGTATGCACTTGTCAAAGCTCCTTCATAAATGAGTGACTCACATTCAATATCCTCATATATTTCCATCAGTGCGCACTGACCAGATCTATATATATATATATATATATATATATATATATATCCAGTCTTTCGATTGTCAGTTCAAATTGATATAAATATATCAGTTCCTTATATGTGGGTCATTAGATTTAAAATATGCTTTAACAAGTGCATGCAGCCAAGTCAAAACATTTAAATTCAATGGCCCACATGTAAGGAACTGATATATCTTATATCATTTCGAACTGACAATAGAAAAACTATATATATATATATATATATATATATATATATATATATATATGTATATAGTATTATAATATATAAGGTAATTGCACAAACATACCTTGACATTAGGCCTAATTTCACCCATAGACAACTTTTACTTAAAATTGCACAAGCATACCCTACCGTAAGTTGACTTCTGTCAACTATAATCATTGACTGCATTACTAGCACGAAATGATTGAACTACCCTTGACTACATTTTTTTTATTAGATTTTCAAAAAATATTTTATTTATTTAATAATGATAATAATAAAAATGCAATGAAGATCTTCAATCCATCTCTTCAACAAATTTCCAAAAAAATAAATAAATAAAACCCAGATCTTCATCAATCCAAATCCAAACACACATATCTTCATCAAAAAAATCCAAACTCACAACAAATCGTTATATTCAATAAATTTCTCAAAAAAATAAAACAAATTAAAAAAATCTAAGCAGGTCGCTCCGATGGGACGTCGCTCCATCACAAATGGAAAGCTTCATCTGCAGTGGAGCGGTGTCCATCTAAGATGAAGACTTGCTCTATCTGAGATGGAACGACTCCATAAGAGATAGAGAACGCCTCCATCTTTGATAGAGCTCACGTCCATCTTTGATGGAGCAGACTCCAACTTTTATAGAGTTACTGTATCAGAGATAGAGATTTATTGAAGAGATTTGGCTTTCCAAATCTCTTCAATGTGCCTCCGTCTCGACTCAGTCCGAGATTGAATCTGATATAGAGTCACATGGAGTGGACTCCATCAGAGATAGAAAAGGTTGATTTCTTTGAAGAGATCTAGTTTTTCAGATTGCTTCAATGTTTTTCATTTTTTTATAATAATTTTTTTTTCTGAAGCTTTTTTTAGATCTTTGATTCAGTTTTTGGTAAAAATTTTGTTATTTAATATTAATGATACAATTGGCAAAAAAATAATAATATCAATGATAGAGATTGCTTGGTGGATGGAGGAGACCTCCATCCAAAAAAAAATTTAATGAAATACCTCCATCAATGTTTTTAAATAGTTAATTAATAGTGCTTTTATTTTTATTTACAGGCTAACAGACGTTTTTGCCCCCTCAACTGTTAAGTTCTAACAGTGCTTACTCATGGTAGGGTATGTTCATGTAATTTTGAGCAAAAGTTGATTATAGCTGGAATTAGAAGTATGTTTATGCAATTTGACCTGATATATATTTGTTATTGATTTATTAGTCACTAAATATATAATAAATGAATAGTGTTAATATGGGCCTAAGGGAATCTCCGACCCATACATCAAACTCCAATTTGTTGCAGATTTCTTCTCCAACCAGGCGCCATATGATGCGCCAGTTTGCAGCCCCTCAGAGCATCTCCAACCCGAATAGTGGTTTTGGTGCAACTTTTGCACTAAAATAGTGCAACTGTCACACTATATCACTATTCTATCTCCAACCCACTGCACCAAATTTTACACTAAAAAGAATATTCCCTTGAATATTCCATATCTTTCCCTTTTTTTAATATTTATCCACAATTAACATTTCACCCCATAATTACCATAATATTGCAATACGATAAGAAATTATGAAATTAATACATTAAACGAAATTAAATTAAATTATGTAAAATATTTCATTTATTATTAAAATTACTTAAACATTACATTTCAGCAAATAAAAAAGAAAAAGCATAAAAATAAAATTACATATTGATCATCATCTAATTATCTGAATTAGTATATTCATCCCACAAATGATCTATTAAGGCATTTCAGAGTGCAATGTGAGCATCTTTATCCCTAATTTGTCTATGTCGAGCCAAGAATTCTTGAAATCGGGTATTTTCATCTAACATCATCTCAACTTCTGGAGTTGGTGCTTCCATATGATCCTCAATTGATGCATCAACATCACGTTCATCCTCGATTATCATGTTGTTCATAATAATGCACGTAGTCATTATATCATGTAAAACATGTTTATGCCAAAAACGCGCCGGTCCTGCCACAATTGCAAACCATGATTGGAGAACTCCAAATGCATGTTCTACATCTTTTCTACATCCTTCTTGTTTCATTGCAAATAATTTTTTTTCCGACCACGTGGATCGTGAATAGTTTGTACAAGCGTAGACCATTTTGGGTATATACCATCAGCTAAATAATAACCCATATTATATTCTTTTCCTTGAATGACATAATGAGCTGGAGGAGCAATACCTTGAGCGAGGTTGGCAAAGAGATGGGATGCCTCCAACACATTAATATCATTGTTTGTACCTGGCAAACCAAAATATGCATACCATATCCACAGATCATAATCAGCTACAGCCTCTAGAATAATAGTTGGGGATCCACTACGACCTGCATATTGTCCTGCCCAAACCGTTGGAGAATTTTTCCACTTCTAGTGCATACAATCTAAACTACCCAGCATTCCTGAAAAACCACGATCTTTATAGATACGGAGTAGTCTGGCAACGTCAGTAGCGTTAGGTGATCTGAGATACTCACCTGCAAATTCCTCCACAACAGAACGACAAAATCTCTTTAAACTTTCAATAGTTGTAGACTCTCTTATTTTAATATACTCATTAGAAGCATCCGTTAGACAACCATATGCCAACATCCGAAATACTGCTGTTATTTTTTGAAGAGCGGACAAACCCAGTCTACCCACACTATCCCTTCGTTGCACAAAGTAGTTGTCACGAGCTTCCACTTTTTCAACAATACGAAGGAATAAACTTCTACCCATTCGAAAGCGTCAACGGAACATTTGATGGTCATACCTTGGGTGTTCGGCAAAATAGTCGTAGAACAAACGACTATCACCACTTTCCCGGTCTCGATTGATCACTATGGGTGCGTTTGGTACGTGGGACGGGACAGGACAAGGTAGGACAACTTGTTCTTGTCCCATGTTTGGCACGACCTTAGCATGGGACAGGACGGGACAATGTGGGACAAAAATCACAAAAATTATCCCACCTAAGACCCTAGGACAACTTGTCCCATGACATGGGACAAGTGTCAAAAAGACCAATGTACCCTTTAAATGTTCAAACAATTACAAACATATCCAATATATTATATTATATATATATATATTAATAATATATATAAATTATAATTACATTTAATATATATATATATATTATATATTATTGTATATATAATAATATTTAATATTATATACTATATCATAATATATATTATATTAATATATATATAATAATTATATATGATATATATATATTAATATATATATACATTATATTATATTATAATATATATTATTATTATAATATAATATTATTATATATCTATTTTAATATATATATATATATTATATAATATTTTTTATATGTATATATATATTATATATTATTTATATAATGATATATATATCATATTTATTATTATATATAATATAAATATTAATATTAATATTATTAAATAATTATAATATATTTCAATTACAATATTACTATTTGTGTTAAATATAATAATATTGTAATTGAAAACAAGAAGTCATTTGAACCTCTTGTTTTTATTAAATATTATAATATATTTCAATTACAATATTTATTTAATATTGTTAAATACAATATATAAAAATTGTTTAATATATTTTTTAATATTAGACAGAACAAGAAGGGCACCCTGGTCATTTGAACCTCTTGTCCCGTCCTATCTCAGCCCTACCAAACGCATAACAGTACAGTCCACAATCCTGTTCCAGACATTCTAAACACATCATGCAACAATTGTCCTGTCCTGTCATGTCATGTCCTGTCCAGTCTAGTCTCGTCCCCGTACCAAACGCACCCTATATGACCAGGAATTGAGCCTCCAAGGGTCACTGGGTTGTTTTGTTGATTGAGATATTGAGCGATGGCCCGTTGGATGTTACCATGTTGGGCAAGTATCGCTTCTTGTTCAGCATCAATCGCTTCAAGATCGGCAATAAGTTGATCTTCCTCATCGTCGGAAGATGAAGATGAAGATAAGAAATTAGATGGACCTCCAATATTGAAATTCAATTTTGGTTGGAGTTGAATTGAATGAGTTTTAGCAGACTTTGGTATAGGCTATTTATAACCATGAAGTATAGTATTCTAGATAGGAAATATGAGCTTGTCTAATTGCCAACCATTGGATGGATTGCATCACCATGTGAACCGTAGGATTAAATCTCGAAAATAATCTCTTCTCTTTGTCCATGTGGCCGACAATAACTGCAAGCCCATGTGGAAAAAGTAGATACAGACAAAAACACATTAATTCAAAAAAAAGTTTTCAGAGCATCTCTCTGCAATAATATCTCAATTTTTTCAGAAATCTGATCTTCACTTTTCCTAAAATATGAAGATAAGATATCTGAGCTATTAAATGTCAATCATTGAATGGATTGCATCACCATCTGAACCATAGGATTAAATCTCAAACTTAAATAGGCTCTGGAAACCCTAACTTAGTGCTGTAAATATGGGCCGGGCCTGGAGGGCCCGGTCCGGCCGGCCTACCAAGGATGGCGGGCCGTGCCAGGCACGGCCCCCATTCTTGGCACGTGCCGGGTCAGGCTTCCAGGCACGGCATGCCGGCCCGGCACGGCACGCCAGCACGGCGTGCCAAGCCCAACGGCCGGCACGGCGTGCCAACCGTTGCGCCCGCAGAATTATTTTTTTTTTTTTTTTAAATTTAACTATATTTTTATTGTTTTTTTTAAAAAATAACCGTTGGCTGACGTCAGCCATGACGTCAGCCAACGGTTATTTTTTAAAAAAATATTAAAAATTACAATTTGCCCCCTCAACTCTTGTATTTTATATTTTTACCCACTTTTCTAATTTTTCTATAAATACTCCCACACATTCCACTTTTCATTCACTTTCTCTAATTCTCTCAATCTCTCCATTCTCAAACTCTCTATACAATTTCAATTATTCTTAATTTCATTCTTACTCTCTCTCTACTATTCTACACTACTAATATACTATTATAATATTTTATTAGTAATTTACTATTATTCTCTAATCTCTCCACCAAGACACCAAAATTCAAACTTCAAAGGTACATTTTTATTTAAGTGTTATATTTTAAATTTAATATGTTTGTTTAGTTAGTAAATTTATCATTTTATGTTTATATCAGTTATTAATTTTATTTATTTAGTAAATTTATCATTTTTATGTGTAGGGGTTAATTTTTATTTTTATTTTTAGTAAATTAATCATTTTATGTGTAGGAGTTAATTTTAATATATTGTTTTAGTACAATAATCATTTTATGTGTAGGAGTTAATTTTAATATATTGTTTTAGTAAAAAAAAAATCATTTTTATGTGTAGGGGTTAATTTTAATATATTTTTTTAGTTAAAAAATCATTTTATTTGTAGTAGTTAATTTTAATATATTTTGTTTGTAAAATAATCATTTTATGTGTAGGAGTTCATTTTAATATATTGTTTTAGTTAAAAAAAATCATTTTATGTGTAGGAGTTAATTTTAATATATTTTTTTAGTAAATTAATAATTTTTATGTGTAGGAGTTAATTTTAATATATTGTTTTAGTAAAATAATCATTTTATGTGTAGGAGTTAATTTTAATATATTGTTTTAGTAAAAAAAATCATTTTATGTGTAGGAGTTAATTTTAATATATTTTTTTAGTAAATTAATAATTTTTATGTGTAGGAGTTAATTTTAATATATTGTTTTAGTAAATTAATAATTGTTATGTGTAGGAGTTAATTTTAATATATTGTTTTAGTAAAATAATCATTTTATGTGTAGGAGTTAATTTTAATATATTGTTTTAGTAAAACAAAATCATTTTATGTGTAGGAGTTAATTTTAATATATTTTTTTAGTAAATTAATAATTTTTATGTGTAGGAGTTAATTTTAATATATTGTTTTAGTAAAAAAAAAATCATTTTATGTGTAGGAGTTAATTTTAATATATTGTTTTAGTAAATTAATAATTTTTATGTGTAGGAGTTAATTTTAATATATTGTTTTAGTAAAATAATCATTTTATGTGTAGGAGTTAATTTTAATATATTGTTTTAGTAAATTAATCATTTTATGTGTAGGAGTTAATTTTAATATATATTTTTAGTAAAATAATCATTGTATGTGTAGGAGTTAATTTTAATATATTGTTTTAGTAAATTAATAATTTTTATGTGTAGGAGTTAATTTTAATATATTGTTTTAGTAAAAAAAAATCATTTTATGTGTAGGAGTTAATTTTAATATATTGTTTTAGTAAATTAATAATTTTTATGTGTAGGAGTTAATTTTAATATATTGTTTTAGTAAAAAAAAATCATTTTATGTGTAGGAGTTAATTTTAATATATTGTTTTAGTAAATTAATAATTTTTATGTGTAGGAGTTAATTTTAATATATTGTTTTAGTAAAAAAAATCATTTTATGTGTAGGAGTTAATTTTAATATATTGTTTTAGTAAATTAATAATTTTTATGTGTAGGAGTTAATTTTAATATATTTTTTTAGTAAATTAATAATTTTTATGTGTAGGAGTTAATTTTAATATATTGTTTTAGTAAAATAATCATTTTATGTGTAGGAGTTAATTTTAATATATTGTTTTAGTAAATTAATAATTTTTATGTGTAGGAGTTAATTTTAATATATTGTTTTAGGAAATGGATCCCACCCATCCTTATTTTCCAGACGGTCTAAACATGCTGAACGATGATTTTGATCTCTCCGGACCGGCAGAAACCGGAGCGGGACCTTCTGGTTCCGGCGCCACACCGACATCACGTACCAAATCTAAGAGGTTAACATCAGATGTATGGCAGTGTTTTGACGTAGTAGAAATGACACTTCCATACGGTACGGTCGGCCCAGAGCCAAATGTAAGTTTTGTCCTAAGAACTATACCACTACTAAGGGTGGAACCGGTCATTTGAGAAGACATATGCAAAAATGCATGCCCAAACACGTACAGGTACCCAATACAACCCAGACACAACTGCAACGACACCCAGACGGGTCGGTTACGACGTGGCATTACGACGCCGCACATGCTAGAGAATGTTTGGCACGGTACATTGCACAAACTGATCAACCTATTAATTTCGGTGACTGTGTTTTTTTTTAAGAATTTATAACATCTGCATTTTGCCCCCAAATGCAAATTGTTTCTAGAACCACCACTAGGAACGATTTGATAAAAATGTTTAAAACCCAACGAGATGACTTGACGGCTGAATTACAGCATCTAACTGTCTCAATTGCATTAACTTCCGATATTTGGAACGCATGTTCCAAACAGGACTATTTATGTGTCACAGGACACTATTTAGACTCTGAATGTAAGATACAAAAAAAAATTCTTGGTTTTCGTCCTATGGATTTTGCACATACCGCAGACAATATTTTTGCTGTCATTCTTTCTGTTTTAGAAACTTATGACATAACTCATCGCATCCTCTCTATCACATTAGATAATGCATCGGCAAATACTAAGTCTATTGCATTGTTTACTGAAAGAAACATCCCGCAAGCTGGGGGTTATTTCTTCCACCAGCGTTGTGCATGTCATATCATAAATTTAGTTGTACAGTCTGGTTTGAAGAAAGTAAGCAATCGTATAGAACGCATCAGAGATGCCATTTCTTGGATCGGTAGCTCTAATCCAAGATTTCAAGAATTTGGCAGACACTATACATTAAACGGTCTACGACCCCGACGATTCCAAACTGATATGCCGGTAAGGTGGAACTCTACTTACTTAATGCTGAAAAATTGTTTGGAATATGATACAACTATTTCGGGTTTTTATAACATGAAATTGGCCGAAAGTGGCTGTCCACCTGCTCAATCACTGACACCAGACGATTGGTATGTGGCAAAGATTTTTGTTGAATTTTTACAGGTTTTTTACAATGCCACTGTAACCCTTTCTGGGGTCTACTACCCCACATCTTCCCAGGCAATCCATCAGATTGTGGAAATGTCTGACATGTTAAACACTTATAGGGAAGATGACTTGCTTGGCGATGCAGTTGTTGCCATGGAGACCAAGTTTAAAAAATACTGGTCTGAAATGCCTTTCCTTTATGCCTTAGGTGTTATAGTAGATCCTAGAATTAAATTAGCTGGTTTAGAATATTTGCTTGAGTTTACTGATAATAAATTGTCAATAGATTATTCCGAACAGATTACTGACATTCGAAACAAGTTGTTCGAAGTTTTTAGTATTTATGAGCGCAGGTTTGGCGGCATTCACACGGAACCATCACCAGAACCGGACAGACAACAGTTGCCGACAAGTTGGAGCATTCTCAAACGCCGGAAAAAAGACAAATCAGCAAGTTCTTCTTCTTCAACTACACGATCTGCTGCATCTTCTGGTGCCGAACTGAATAGGTTCCTTGAAGCACAGTTTGATGCCGACGAAAACACTGGAGAATTTTGATCTGTTGTTATGGTGGAAGACCTATAGCTACAGGTATCCGGTCTTGTCACACTTAGCACGTGACATACTAGTTATCCCCGTGTCCACTGTGTCTTCAGAACAGGCATTCAGCACGAGTGGACGAATTATTGAACCAAGAAGAAATTGTTTGACTCCAGAGATGGTGGAAGTATTAATATGCATTCGGGATTGGGAGCATGCTCGAAAGAGGATGCAAAATGAAACGGTAGATGAACAGTTTATTCAAAATTTCTCCAATTTATATGTCGATGAGGGTTCCGCCAGTAACCAGGTCCAGAACTAGGTTGTACATGTACATTTACTTGTAATACGATTGCACTCTTTTTCCCTTACCAAGTTTTTATCCCACTGGGTTTTCTTGGTAAGGTTTTTAATGAGGCAATCATATAAATATGTAATACTGAAAGTCCGAAATAAATAAAGAATTCTTCATTTCATATTTTTATCTACTTTTTTTTTCTTTCATGTTTTATCTTTATTTATTTTTTGAATTAATTCATTAAATAAAATAAAAAATGTATCTATAATCTATTATTAATTTATTATAAACATTTTTTTTATTATATAAAAATAATAATATATTAAAAAAATTTATAAAAAAATATATATGGGCCGGCCCATTTGGCCCGCCAAATTGGCCCACGGGCCGGCACGGCACGGCACGCGGCACGGCACGGCACGGAAGGGCCGTGCCGGCGTGCCGTGCCAGGGCCCCCATTTAGGAAAACGGGCCGTGCCTGGCACGGCCTGTTTTCCTAAATGGGCCGGGGGGCCGTGCCGATGTGGGCCGGGCCGGCCCCCTTTTACAGCACTACCCTAACTTAAGTAAAAAATACCAAATTAGACATTTACTAAACAAATAATAACTAAAAACGAAAAACCAATAAAACAATAAAACTTCAAACAGTTGATAGCCTGCCTAAAACAACGAATTTGAGGACGAAAATGACCTCAACCGGGTTTACCCGGGTAGGGATGGTATGCAGCACAAAAAACACTCTCCGAAAAAATATTATAATAGGCAATCGGACAACCGAGCTAAAAGTTATGCCCGTTTCTATGGACCAGCTATTTTACCCAATTTTCTATCTACCTCTTCTTCAAACTCTAAAGCCAATTGTCCTACATCAATAACTGCAAGCCCACGTGAAAAAAGTAGATATGGACAAAAACACTTTAATTCAAAAATGATTTCAGAGCATCTCTCTGCAATAATATCTCAATTTTTTCAGAAATCTGATCTTCACTTTTCCCAAAATGTAAAGATAAGATATCTAAACTATTAAATATCAACTATTGGATGGATTGCATCACCATTTGAACCGTATGATTAAATCTCGAAAATAATATCTTAACTTCTCCAGAATTCTTATCTTCACCATTCCCAAAATCTGAGGATAAGAAATCTGATTTCAAATGCCAACCATTGGATGGATTTCCTCACCATCCGAACCGTAGGATGAAATCTGAAAAGAGTACCTCCTAGTTTCTATAAATATCAACCCATTTAATGCTTTTGTGTAATTTATATATTTTTTTAATTTACTAATTTCTTAATTTCTTAACTTATCGTAATATTATCTTAATTAATAGATGAAATGTTAATTGTTGAGAAATAATAAAAAAATAAAAATATTTAAGGAATATTCTTTTTAGAGTAACATTTGGTGTAATAGGTTGGAGATGGTGGTGTGAAAGTTACTGCATTTGCTGTAAATTGTTACAAATCGGTGCAATGGATTGGAGATGGTCTAAAGGCGCATGTTAACAACTATTTTATTTCCATTAAAGGAAATAAAAATACTGTATTTATTGTAATAAAACAATAAATACATTAATTAATGTGTGTTTTTATTTTCATTAATGGAAATAATGTGGTTGTTATCATATGTCCTTACGGCATAGGTTAACATTATTCTAGTACTCTATAATTAACAAATGCTTATTTTCCTTTTATATACATCCACGTGACATGTTTTGGCAAATAATTTCAGAAAAAATAATTGATACCCACCAGAAATGAATTGTTTTTCTTCTTATAAAATATTACTAATAAATAAGAAAAGTTAAATTTCTTTTTATATCATACTACACTTTAATGATGAGCGAATGTTGTCCACAGTAGTACATTAGCGCGTGGCGAAAGAAAAAGAGTCCCACAAGACCACGCTATGATGATAGGAGTGGCATGGCATCTGGGCATCTGGCGACTGGCGACTGGCATGGTCACGTGAAAGGAGATGAGTCCGCATCATCGTATGGTAGGCGCGCACACATCGTCACAATTGGATAACTCGGTCGCTGGGAGAAATTTCACACCCTGTGCCAAAATTTTTAGTCTTGTGAGAGAGACTACTTTCGGTTCTTAATTCTTATTGGATGGTCGTAGAAAAGGACGGGAGCGAAGACAAGGACCACGTGGCAGGCAGAAGTCAGGGTTGGTCAGACATCAAAGAGATAGAAAAAACGGTTACGGGAGCCAAGTCAGAGACATGGACTCTGTAACCCGCTTTAACGTGTTGCTTTGTCCTGCCTTCTACAGCTCTATTCTCACTCCAAATGTCTAGTATATCCTTGTTACTTACATTTTACATTTTAAAATTAAAGATATAATCATTTTTCTCTTATAGTTTTTTATATTAGACACTTTACCCTTTTTAGTTTCAGTAATAGTCATTGTTCTTTTAAAAATTAAAATAGTAAACACTTTACCCTCCTAGTTTCAATAATTGTCATCCCCCTCTGAAAACCAAAATATTAGAAATTTTCCCTCTAACCGTTAAAAATTCCGTTAGTCCACTATTTTGACCGCCGAAAAATCAATTAAATGACCTTATTACTCTTAAACACATGAGTTATGTCCCGTAATAATACCACTAATTTTTTTTAAAGAAAAAATACAAATTTAAAAAAATAAAAACTAATAAAAGTATTAAAAAAAACAAAATAGAAAATAAAAAATTAAAAGATTTATTAATATAATGAATTAAATGTATAAATAAATAATTTATTTCAAAAACATTAATATAAAGAATGAAATGAAAAAAAATTTAAAATTTATTTAAAAAACATTAATATAAAGAATAATAAAATAATATAATAATATAATTATAAAAAACTAAAACAATATTAAAATTTATTTTGAAAATATTGAATTGTTTTTTTTTTAATAAACAGAATTGTGAACTTGTCAAAACATCTTTTAAATCCAATGACCCACATACAAGGAACTGATATATCTTATATCAGTTAGAACTGACAATAGAAAGACTGTATATATAACTTTTCACTTTTATATGAAATTTTATAGACGTCCTTCAATCAGTTTACTTCCATTATTTTAACCATTGACCACAATTTTACTATAAAAAGACTAAAATACCTATGGTTACTATTTTATTGTGTATTTATTATTTAAAAAACTAGAAGAAAAAAAAACAAAAAACTATTGCATTTTCTTGTTCCAAATTCATTTCTCATTTTTTTACCTTCTGTTTTTCCACTCCCCAAACGCCAAATTTCCCGATTTCAATAGCCATATTCATCACCCAAGCATCCCTTACTAACTTCATCTTTTTTATCAAAAAAAACACAATCTTCAAAACCACAAAACAAAATTTGTATTACCAATATCAACAAAATAAAACAATTATTTTTTTTTTGAAAATAAAATAGAAGAACTTTGTCGATAGTGAAATGATGATTCATTGGCTTCACAATATCCTCCCTCTCTTGCTCCATTATTTTGCAAACATATTGAGTAAACGAATATCTCAAACTTGCCAAGCATTCAGAGAATAAGATTGTACAACCAGCATAAATAAGACTTAATTTACCCAAGAATAGCATAACACAAGTTTTAGGATGTATAAAACAATTTTTTTTTTTTAAAAAACTACCAATGGAGTGTCTGCCCTTCCACGCGAGTGGTAGAACGATCAGCTCCTCGTGCAAATGAAATATTTGGAGTAAACTTTATTTTCTTTTGTAAATGGTTTTTTTAGACGGAGACCCGTCTTTAGATCTTCACCTCTCTTTTTTATCCATTTTATATATTTTTTTAAATTTGAATACTAAATTATTAAAAATTCAAATGGACGATTTGCCCCTAAGCTGTTAACTCTCTTAACGAAGGATAAATTACAGCTAGGAAGTCTGTGCAATTTCCTGCAAAAGTTGTGTATGCTTGAAATTACACTAAATATATAGCATGTGTGTGTGATTTTCCCAAATATATATATATATATATATATATATATATATAAAATTCAACATTAAAATAATTTTAAATGTATTGGTTCTTTTAATTCAAAATTGGGATAAAAACTTTGAATTTAATCATAAAAATAAATCATTTTACTATTTAATTTTTAATAGATTATATAGTTTAGTTAACTTCAACTTGTATATTAATTAATGTTTAAATGCTATTCTTGATTAATAACTAAAACCTGCACATATATATATATATATATATATATAGAAATATTACAATAATTCAAGATTTTATGGAGTGATAGGGGAGAGACTTGAATCCACAACCTCATGCTGTGTGTATGACTCTATGAGGGGTTTTACCACTAGGTCAACCTCATTTTAATAGGTATTATTATTATTTTTTTTATTAATTGTTAATTTTAATTTTTTTCAAAAATCTATATATAATAAATAAAAATAAACTAAATAGAAAAACCATTAAATTTAGGGGCCTGTTGGTACCTACACCAAGATCAAACATCGTATACACGACTCAAATATCTACCTTCAAAAATAGGGAATATAAATATCTACTCACATAATCAGGATATTTGCTCATATATATATATATATATATATATATATATATATATATATATATAATGTTAAGGCATGAATCCTTGTGTGTAAAAGTAGTTTATTGGGTGTAATTACACCTAATGACACCTAAATTTTAAGGTTAACTAGCTTACGGCCCGTATAATGTGTGGGCATTATAAAATATAATGCAATCGTCATCAGATTTGGGTGTGCCTCTTATATCAATCATTTCAACCGGATTTACGACATTTTTTGATTTGTTATGGTTTTTGATCATTTCATTTACGGTGTTACTTGAATTTTTGAAAATGAAATAAACAAAAGAAAACAAACATATATGGCTTAAACTACTTGAATAATCTTTTTTTTAAAATCTTACACTGATCCACCCTGCTAGCTCATCTGCATTTGCAAATGTTTCTAACAGCTATATAATTTGAACTTCTTTTGGGCAATAACTAATCTGATAAAAATTAAACCTGGGCAAATGATTCCCCAAACTATTAATTACTATTAATGTAATTACTATCTTCTCAATCATAAACTCGAGCAGTTAATTACTGAAACTAGAGAAACTTCTTGTTAGACAATGCTTTAAGAGGCGTTTTGTAGTATTACAGCACCGCCTAGCTATTATGGCAACTGTTGCAGCTTCAGCAATCAAAGTCTTGTCGTTGCACAAATGATCACCGAAGATCCTCTTAAAAAAGCTTCAATCGCCAAGCACTAAAAACCGAATAAACAAAAACAGAAATCAGAAATTTGAAATTTGAAATTTGAGCAACTTTACAAAGAGATGAAATCTTAGCAGCAGTGGTTTTTTGTGTGCTTAGCATTGCTTGTGCTTTATACGGACCGCAGGTTTAACAATTTTTACATTTCAAACTTAAGAGTTACTAATAGCTTTTAGAGAAGCTACAGTCTGACAACGGAAGAGATTGGATCGTCGACGACAACATAACCTTTTCACTATATATTTCTCGATAGTAAATACTTGAATTTAAGTAAAAATTAGAAGTAAAACAAGTCAGAAATTGCCAAGACTTTGGAATTGCTACCAAATTTAAAATCAATAGAAATCAAGCTAGTGAGTCTAAAAAGCATCAAAATACTTGTATTCTGCTTCCAGAAATTCTCCTCCGTAATTCAGAATCATTGGATAAAATAACCTTTGTCAGCTTTGATTTTGCTTTTCTGCTTTGCGAATCAAATCGATTTATAATAAGGTCCCAGAAACAGATTTCAATACGATTGGGTTGGTTCAATTCAATTACTATAAAAACACCTCACCAACGTCTAAGAAAGACCAGAGTTTAGCCGTATGTTCGTATAAGAAAGACCGGAAAGAAAAAAAAAAACAGTTCCAAATGCTAGATAACTGAGCAGTTATAGTGTGGAAGGCAATTGAGAGCATACGACCTCTTCGGAGATAATTGCCAGCTCCCCTAGCTTAACACCCCGCTTGGCAAACTCCCTAGAGGCCTAGCTGTACATCCCTACAATGCCAAATATCAAACTTTTATGAAAGAAAAAAAATATTATATATATATATATATATATATATAATTGAAAGAAATTAAAATGGTAAACAACATTCTCATTAATGCATTATATCCGGCATGCTTTCGTATTTATATCACGCCATTGATGATCAGATTGCATAAAAAAATGCTAGGTCAAAAGTTTTGAAAAATGACAAATGTCCATGCCTACATCAATCAGCATCAAATATAATAGTTCCATCTTTTGTCCAATTAAATTTCAACCATCACACTGTTTGAGTTTAATATGCACAAATGAAAATGACATAGCAACCAAAATATGCATTTCGGTATACTAAATAAATTCTTACTTTCTAGAACAAAAATGAACCTAGAAAAGTAAATTTATCGATTAATTTTATGGAAGAAACAAAAGTCGTGAGGATTATCCATTATTTTCTCCTCCAGATTTGAAGAAACAGACACCAAAGCAACATAATGGTTAGTGGCTTAGCTAAGCCTTTGGTGGGGATTTTTTCTGCTGATCTGAGTGAATTCTTATGGCCTGGCTTTTGCGAAATGGCTGGGTTTAATGATTAGTTGGGTAGAGGTTGATGCTACTAACATGGAGTCTGGGGTCAAGGGTAAGAGTTGTAATAGTATATGGATGATCCCATTAAAGGGCTCTGTTTTCAGAGGTTGGGGTTGTGAACTGTCATGCCATTCCCAGAGATAGGAATATGGTGACACATACTTTAGCAGCACATGCTTGATTCCAAGCCTGCTTATATTTCTACTCTTCTTTGAATATTGATGAAACGATTATTTCAAGTTAACCTTTTGAAGTTAAGGACCAATTCGAAAATTTCAAAAATCTACATATGATATAACAAAATGATCAACAAAAACAAAGTGATTGAAGATATTAATCATAATCACGGATAAAATTAAAATAATCTACGGAAGAGAACTCACAGTATACACACCATCACCAACGATGATGTACTTGAAACTCTTTTCTGTCATTGATGTTCGATCCAAAACACTCGTTCTATAACTTTCTGTTTATCGTTAAGAAACGAGACTTTGTGAAATATTGAAATTCATATTAACTATCACAGGATTGATTACAATCAAATACAAAGAAATATATATAATAATAATTGAGTATAACTAAACATAATTTATGTTCCGAATTTACATATCCTTCAATGTAACACTTTCTGTAAAACTGAAAACCAATCCTTCTTTGATCAAAATCAAAACATTGTTTACGAATCTCCTTCAAACCATTATGAAAACGAACAAAACCGAATCTGAAAACTCATTGTCCAGTCCGATTTCTAAGAATACATAATTTTTGTTTCCATAAAAAAAAAACTAAAACTAAGACTCAACTAATTAAAATAGTAAAATCGAACTAAACTGAGTAAAAAAAACTTTAACTACATTTAGAAATATAAAATACATAATTACATATTCTTCAAAATTCCCACATTTTCTCGAGAAACCGAACAGAAAAGTAAAGAAAAGGAAAGTAAACAAGACTGGAGTGAGGAGGAGAGACGGAAATGGATCTGAGATCGCAGGACTTGTTATCTTCAACTTCATTTCAAGTTTATAGAGCACAATGTCAAAAGACTTTTGAGAAGTAAAAAAAAAACAAAAACAAACCCTAATATGATAAATAAAAATCCTTGGCCACCAGCGATTGTCTTAGTGTTTGACTCGAATAGAATTGAAAAGACATTCGTTTCAAAATAATTTTGAATTTAGAGAGAGGAAGAGAGTCAAGTACTACTACAAAATGATAATTTATAACATAAAATAGCGATGATTTTTAAAAAGCGTCATAATTTATATTTTAAAAATTATCATAAATCATAATATTATAATGGTTTTTAAAAATATAACACTTTTTGAAAAGTCATTACCGTTTCTAAAAACGGTCATAATTAAAGAATGTTGTAGAGATAAATTAAAGAATGTTGTAATGAGCTTTTATAAAAATGTTATATTAAAAAGTTAAAAAGTATCCTAAAATTGAAGAAGGAAAACTAAAATGTTAAAAAGAAATTTAAAACTAATAGATGGAAAATAAAAAGTTAAAAAATGAAAGAGGGAAACAAAATGAATCCCATCTTAACTATTAGGTTTCTAAAAGTCTCGTAAATCACAACTCAAACTTATAATTTTTCAACTTCTCTTACTCTTGGAGTTGGTAAGTGTAGCCCATCCTTCCCATCTCAAATCTATTTTTTTTTATTCTTTCACTTTCTTCTTCATCTTCTTCTTAATTCTTTGTCTCCTTTTTCCTCTTCTTCCTAATTCTTTGGTCAGGTTTGTTTGTCTTTGTCCTTTCTTTCTTTAACATTTTAGTTATATTTAATCATTTTTTATATTCTCATTTTATTTTCTCTTTTCACTAATCTAATTTTATGTTATTGTGTTAAAATTTATTCCGTGTGATATTAATTTTGGTTTAAAAAATTTGAGTTATATAATAATTTTTGTTTTTTTTTGTTTGATTGTCCTAGGTGAGGTATAAAAATAAGAGAATTTTTTTTAAAAAAATATTCTTGATAATGGTTTGTTCAATCTCATTATTTCTAATTTTTGTAATTCTTATTTGTAGTAAATTAAATTTAAGTTTGAAGTATATAGATGTTTTGTTTTAGTGACATTATGAACATTTAATATTTTTTTTCTTTTTACTTTATTGTTAGATTTGCTGGACATTTGAAGTGAAGAAATTCTTCGGATTATTTTCTCTTCTCTTTCTATTTTTTTTAGAGATGATGTGTATAGTTAAATTTTGGGATATATATATATATATATATATATATATATTCTTGTAAATAGAGTATATACTTCATTGTATTTTATAATGTAATTATTTTGTATTCGTGTAAATGGAGTATATAATTCATTTTATTTGATAATGTAATTGTTTTGTTTTATTAATAGAATGTGTTTATATTCAATTTTATTGATTTTGTGTAATTGTTAAAGATCTTAGAATTATATTTATATATTTGGTGATTTATTCAAATTTAAAAAAAATTGATTTTAGTGGGATATATATCCTACTAAAAATTAATTTTTTTTTCAAAAAAACACTTTTCAAAATTTATGATGGTTTTTTACAGTCATAATTTATTGACGGATAAAAACCGTCAAGAAATAATGACATCATTAAAAACCGTCATAAATATAAACCATCATGAAGTGGTTCTTAACCTTGATGTTTTAAAATCGATATAAAATAACGTTTATGACAGTTTTTAATCATCATAAAACATTTTCTTTCTAGTAGTGGGCCAATCCTTCTATGATCAAAATCAAAACAGTGTTTGTGAATCTCCTTCAAACATTACGAAAACGAACAAAGCCGAATCTGAAAACTCATCCTCAGTCCGATTTCTGAGAATACAGAATTTTTGTTTCCATAAAAAAAAAACAAAACTAAGACTCAACTAATTAAAATAGTAAAATTGAACTGAACTGAGTAAAAAAAAAACTTTAACTACATTTAGAAATATAAAATACATAATTACATATTCTTCAAAATTCTTACATTTTCTCAAGAAACCAAACAGAAAGTAAAGAGAAGGAAAGTAAACAAACCTGGAGTGAGGAGGAGAGACGGAAATGGATCTGAGTTCGCAGGACTTGTTATCTTCAACTTCATGTCAAGTTTATAGAGCACAATGTCGAAGACTTTAGAGATGGAAAAAAAAAAAACAAAAACAAAACCCTAATCTGATAAATAGAAATCCTAGGCCACCGGTGACTATATTAGTGTGCGACTCGAATGGAACTGAAAAGATAATCGTTTCAAAATAATTTTGAATTTTGAGAGAGAGGGAGAGAGTCAATTACAAATCGTCAGGCATTCAATAAGGGAGGGAAAGTGGGAGACAAAAAGGGGAGGCTTCATGGCATTATCCCACTAATGATGCTCTTGATTTGTGATTTGCAATAAAACGTCCATTTAATTTCAAAAAAATAGAACATCCATTTATTGAATTGTTTTTATTTTTTATTTTTTTGTTTCTCAAAAAATATTAAATTGTTATTATAGTTAATTTATGACCGGAGCTCCCTCACAGCACTACGTCAGCTTTTATATATTATAACGATTAAATCCGTAAGCCATGCAAAGAGATCGCATGTGGTTCGTGAAGAATAGCACGTGCTATATATCTATACAGTGAGTTAACGATTTATGAAAATAAAAGTTAACGTTAGTGACGAACAGTTGCAAATGGGTAAATCCCTAGAGATACAGGAGCAAGTACTTCAAGTGAGTGCATTGTACAGGTGAGACCGTCTCTCTCTCTCTCTCTCTCGAGTCCCATTCGCTTACACACTCATAATAACTCATTCATGCCTCTGCTTTCTCTTTCGCGGTTCAAACCGAAAACCACTTCTGCTTTCTCGACCGGCTCGCTGACTCCATTTTCATGGATCTGATCAGATCACCAACAGCAGCAACAACAACAATTTAGAACGATCCAACGATCTAAGATCGACACCAACAATTTGGCTCTGATCGGATTCTTTTGTCACTTAAAACGACTCCGTTTTTAGCTTGAATCTTGAGAAGTGGAGCTCGGAACAACAGCTGTAGCCGGAAGTGAAACTGCAGAATTATTTGATCTAGCTTGAAGAACACAATTAATTCCATGGAGTAGAGGAAGAAGAAGAATTGATATATAGAGAGAGAGATGACGTCAGGATCGAGACTGCCGACATGGAAGGAGAGAGAGAACAACAAGAGAAGAGAGAGGAGGAGGAGAGCGATAGCGGCGAAGATATTCGCCGGACTGAGGATGTACGGAAACTTCAAGCTTCCAAAGCACTGCGACAACAACGAGGTCCTCAAAGCCCTCTGTAACGAAGCCGGTTGGACCGTCGAGCCCGACGGCACCACCTACCGCAAGGTACGTACCTTCTTAATTACCATCTCTTCGTAAATCATATACATCGAATTAAATTGTAGTAAATTTTAATTGTTTTTAATTTGCTGCAAAAAAATAAAATAAAAAATCTGCAATTAGTCCAGGTTCGTGCACATGAGAAAGATAAAATTGAATTTCCAATGTTTGTGTGCGTGCTAAAATGCGCCACTGTGTTTGGCGCATGGTAGAGATAACCGTTTCGATTTGCAAGCTAATATGCGCTGGTGGCGATTGTCGTTATCAAACGGAGGCTAACTTGCGCATGCAACCGGCAGAAGCACATGTTGTTGGCAGGAAGAGACGTTAGTTTTTTTTTTTTGGTCACCGGCGTGCGTTAGATCTGGCGTTTCACACTTTACGTTCTCGTCTCTGTTGTGTTTTGGTTAGCTTTATTACTCATCGGCGTACGTTAGATCTGGTCAACAGTCAGCGTCTGTTATCTTTCTGCTTTTATTTTTTTCCTTTTCTCTTTTGTTGAACGCGTGAATGCATCAAAGATTCTCTTTTCTCTCTCTCTCTCTTTGATCACACTCACTGTTTGCTTAGTGGGCATCTTGAGAAGACAAAAATGCCCTCATCAAAAATCTTAAAAGACCTTCCTCAAAAAGTGTTGTTTGCAGATATTGAAACACAACAATTGCTGAGTACCTTTTTCAGTTTTTGTTCAGTTTTCCATTTTTGGAGACCTGTTGACTGACTTTCAATTATTACGGTATTTATTATTACTTCAAATATTTCTAGGCAATTGGTTGCTCTTGGAGAAAAATATTCTAGGTAGTGTCTTCAAAAACAAACTCTATTAGGATTTATTTTCAAAACATCAGAATTTATACTTGAATTGAACCATTCATGTAATTATGTTACATTGTTATGACAAGATGAGAATATGTAAGGTAATAATACTATGTTCCTGGCTGAGTACCTCCTTTGGACCCTCAATGTGCTGCCTTTAGAGTACAAATTTGTCTTGACTGCAACTTATCTTGGGCATTGATAAATAATCATGGGCTATGCTACAAGTTTTCTTGTTGCATTGTACAGTTTTATATCTGGTTGTGTCACCGCAACGACTCTGTTGCATTCCTAGAATACTTATTACCTGACTTGATGTTGGTTGTTCTTGAGAATGAAAGTTCAGGAAATTTTCATGGATAGAATTGGAATTGAGTAACTCATTCATGCCAAACAAAATTTAAGTAATTTTTGTGAAATAAACATCAAGTATGCATTGAGGATCAAAGTGTTGGTGACATACATAACTATAGGATAGATGAGTAAAGAAACTATAATACAATTTATATAGACATGTGAAATACTGGGAGAGCATTTGAAATTGGATACAAAATCAGATAAGCCAGGACACAAGAACTGGTATGTAAGGCATAACGTTCTCTAACATCTGAGTAATAGTTGAGGAAAATGCATCTGTGCATATCCAATTTGTGTATGTAAAGCTGATAATGTTAAGATTTTCTTAAGCACTATTATTGTTATAGGCTATGATTATAGGTTCTGTTTTAGTCCTGTGTTAATGCCAATTGAATTCTTCATTCATATTGAGAAGCTTTTAATCATCATTTTATTTAACAGGGATGCAAGCCTGCGGAGCGAATGGACATAGTAGGTGGATCTGCACCAGTAAGTCCATGCTCTTCTTACCACCCAAGTCCCTGTGCTTCGTACAACCCAAGCCCGGCGTCCTCTTCTTTCCCAAGCCCAGCGTCATCTTCCTATGTTGCTCATCCTAATGCTGATGGTAGCTCTCTCATTCCATGGCTCAAAAACCTATCATCTGCATCTTCATCAGCCTCCTCTTCCAAATTTCCCCATCTATACATCCATACCGGATCTATCAGTGCTCCGGTTACCCCACCGTTGAGCTCCCCAACTGCCCGAACCCCCCGAATTAGACCTGACTGGGAGGACCAATTTAAGCGCCCTGGATGGAGCGGGCAGCACTACCCTTTCCTGCCTTCTTCAACTCCACCGAGTCCTGGCCGGCAGATTGTTCCTGATCCAGAGTGGTTTGCTGGGATTCGAATTCCACAAGGCGGATCAAACTCTCCGACTTTTAGCCTTGTTTCCTCAAACCCATTCGGGTTGAAGGAAGAAGCTTTAGGCGGTGGTGGCTCTCGTATGTGGACTCCCGGGCAAAGTGGGACATGCTCCCCTGCCATTCCACCAGGCATTGATCATACTGCCGATGTTCCGATGTCTGAAGTAATTTCCGATGAATTTGCATTTGGAAGTAATGCAAAGGGGCTAGTAAAGGCTTGGGAAGGAGAGAGGATTCATGAAGAATGTGGATCAGATGATCTAGAGCTCACTCTTGGGAGCTCAAGGACCAGGTGAGATGGAATCAAGGTGATCTGGAGTAATTGCTCTCATGTTTAATATATATTTTATTTTTATTTTATGTTCATTTGTTTAAAATTTATAAATAGTTAGCAGTTAGCTGTTGAAAGGTGTGGCTGTTTGGGGTGATTCCACAGCTCTTTCATTTGTTAATTCCCTTTTTAATTAAAGCCAAAATCGATTGAACCGATAAATTATGAGTTACCTGCCTTTCATTTTTGATTTGTGATTTGCGATTGAGAGTAATGCCCAATGACATTGGTGAAATTGGTTTGTGAAAATTTGGATATAGTCTGTGCATTGCCTGTTGTACATTCATTGACATTATCGTGTATTCGTGTGTATCTTTTTGTTTTTTGAAACAATATCATGTATATTACAAATAAAGATGAGATAATAACAACTTTACTCATTATTATATATACAAAAACAAGACTTTTGATTTTAGGGTTATTATCAGTTGGGTCCCTATCTTTTTTTGAATAATCAAATTTTTAAACGAGTTTGTTTTTTTATCAAAAGTTTCTCTGACTTTTGAAAAGTATATCAAATAGATCCCTCTGACTTATTTTTTAACGGTCAAATGTGACAAAATATATAAATTGACCATTTTACCCTTTGTTTTAATTAAAGAGTTTAAAAATACAATTTTACCCTTTAACATTTTAAAATTTTACAATTTAAAAAATAATAAAAAAGGAAAATTATTTTTACTAATATAACAAAATTAAGTTAAATTAAAATATAATTATTCTCAAATATTTTTTCGTTAATTAAAGTTTAAAAAATTCAAATACATCTTCAAATCTTCAATCACAGATTCTACAATAAACAAAAAATTCAAGCACATCTTCATCATAATACACAATTAGATATTCTTCTTGTTATTAGTAAAAAGTGAAGCAAAAGCTGTTGTGATATTTATTTAATGTAACACATGGAGATTGAATTAATGCAAACATTCACTCAAACCCAGAAAACAGAAATAAAATCAAGAACACCAAGAACAAACACCCAGAAAACCAAAAACCCAGAAACTATTAGCACTCATAACACCCATCCTCACCCCCATCTAGAACACCCACCCAGAAACCACCACCAAACAAAGTCGAAATCGCACAACACAAAGTACCTGGGATTCTCTGTTTTGCTCAAAATACATCAGAATCTCCAAACCGAAACCCGAAATCGCACCATACCCTAACTCACCACCACCGAAACCAAACCCACCAAACTCTCCACCACCCAACACCAGAACCAAACCCAGAAAACCCAACACAACCCCCAAACCTATCAAGCAAAAACACCGGTGGCCAAATCAAACCCATTATAGGTTTGGGACGCTCGATCTGCCCCAAATCGTGGGTCTTCAGCGAACGATCCATGCTTGAACGTGGTATGACTCATGTCTGGTGCAATTCGGTTCACAAAGAGATTCGAGGAGGAGATGAAGTCGAGATCGAGAAAGAGAGAGATAAGATCGAGAGAGAGAGAGAGAGAGAGAGAGAGAAATGGTGTGTGAAAGGGGTTTCGGTGGCCAGTTGTGTGTGTGTTCTGGGTGATAGTGATGAACTGGTGTTAGTGAATGAACTGGACATGTGTGTATTTGTGATGGTGATGAACTGGTGTTGGTGAATGAACTGGACATGTGTGTATTTGGTAGTGGTGATGGATTTTGATTAGTTTTATTTTAAAATTTAATTATTGATTAGTTTTGATTCGTTTTATTTCCTTCAAATATATATATATATATATATATATATATTATATTGATTTTTATTTTATTTCTATTCTCGTGACACGTGGCATATTCTTGATTCAAAGACAAAAATACCCCTATAAACGTTAAGTTTGACTAACAGCTTACTAATAGATGGATCTATTTGATATACTTTTCAAAAGTCATGGAAAGTATTGCTAAAAAAGCAAACTCGTTTAAAAAATTGATCATTCAAAAAAAGATAGGGACTCAAATGATAATAACCCTTGATTTTATACAGTGAAATTGGTGTTAATTTTGATTTATTTACAAAAATGTCATTGCAGTTTATTTACATACCGTTAAGTTAATTTTGATTAATTTACAAAAATATCATTACAATTTATTTATAAAAATGCCATTGAATATATAATAATTATTATTATATTAATATTAATATTATTATTAATTAATATATATACTAAATAATTAAATAATTAATATTAATATTTACAAAAATACGATTGAATATTATAAATTAGGCATGACGCCGGTTCCGGTTCCGGTCTGATTCCGACGGTTCTTGTTCCTCTTTTTTTTTTTTTTTATTTAATCTTATTTCGTAAAAAAAAATAGATATGTAAAATTGTAATTTGTAAATGCATCTTAATGGGTCACCGACAAAATAAAATAAAGTAAATAAATGTATTTCATTGGTTCAATCAATTTTTTTTAAAAAAAAATTAAAGTTGGAAACGCCCGGTTCGAACAGGGCGGTTCCTCCAAAAAGAGAACCAGAACCGCCCCGGTACCGGTTCCGGTCCGGTTTCTAAACCGGAACAGGAAAAATCGGTTCTGGTTTTACTCCAGGGGTTCCGGTTCGGTTCGCCGGTTCGAACCGAACCGGCGTCATGTCAATTATAAATTGAACTATACACATGAACAGTGAAATTGAATGGATTTCTACTTATCTACAAAAATGTCATTGAACAGTAAAATTAAATAGATTTCTATTTATCTAAAACAAGACTTTCAATTTCAAACAGTGAAATTGAATTGAATTTTGATTTATTTATAAAAATACCATTGCGGTTTATTTATAAAAGTATCATTGAATATATTATTATTATTATTATTAATTAATATATATACTAAATAATTAAATAATTAATATTAATATTTACAAAAATATCATTGAATATTATAAATTAGGTAAGATGCCAGTTTTGGTCCGGTTCCGGCGGTTCCTGTTCCTTTTTTTTATTTTTTTATTTTTATTTAATCTTATTTCATAAAAAAAATTAGATATGTAAAATTGTAATTTGTAAATACATCTTATTCGATCACCCACAAAATAAAATAAAGTAAATAAATTATTTTATTGGTGCAATCAAATTATTTTTGAAAAAAAAAATTAAGTTGTAATCGCCCTGTTCTAACCGGAACCGAACTGCCGGTTCCAGTCCTGTTCGAACCAGGCGATTCCTCCAAAAAGAGAACCTGAACGGCCCCGGTACCGGTTCCGAAACATGAACAGGAAAAATCGATTCCGGTTCCGGTTCCTGTTTTCCTCCGGCGTCATGTCTATTATAAATTTCACTGTTCACATGAACAGTGAAATTGAATGGATTTCTACTTATCTACAAAAATGTCATTGAACAGTAAAATTAAATAGATTTCTATTTATCTAAAACAAGACTGAATTGAATTTTGATTTATTTATAAAAATGTCATTCGATTTATTTACAAAAATGCAATTGAATATATTAGTATTATTATTATTATTATTATTATTATTATTATTATTATTATTATTATTTAATATATATACTAAATAATTAAATAATTGATATTAATATTTACAAAAATACCATTGAATATTATAAATTAGGCAAGACGCCGGTTCCGGTTCCGGATCCGGTTCCTATTCCGGATCGGTTCCGGTTCCACCGGTTCTGGTCCGGTTCCATCAGTTCATGTTCCTTTTTTTTAATATTTATTTAATCTTACTTCATAAAAAATTAGATATGTAAAATTGTATTTTGTAAATGCAACTTATTGGGTCACCACAAAAGTAAATATATTATTTTATTGGTTGAATCAATTTTTTTTTAAAAAACAAAATTTAAAGTTTGAACCGGGCGGTTCCTCCAAAAAGAGAACTAGAACCAGAACGGCCCCGGTACTGGTCTCGGTCCGGCTCCGAAACCGGAACAGGAAAAATCGGTTCTGGTTCTGGTTCTGGTTCTTGTTTTCCTCCGGCGGCTCCGGTTCGGTTCGAACCGAACCGGCGTCATGTCTATTATAAATTGAACTGTTCACATGAACAGTGAAATTGAATATATTTCTACTTATCTACAAAAATACCATTGAACAGTAAAATTAAATATATTTCTATTTACCTACAAAAATGATATTAAACAGTAAATTGAATAGATTTCTGTTTAGCTATTAAACTGTTCATTAAACTAAAACACAACTTTCAATTTTCCTGTTCATATGAACAGTGAAATTGAATAGATTTCGGTTTATTTATAAAAATGTCATTGAATATTATAAATTGAATTGTTCACATGAATAGTGAAATTGAATAGATTTCTACTTATCTACAAAAATGTCATTGAACAGTAAAATTAAATAGATTTCTATTTATCTACAAAACTACCATTAAACAGTAAATTGAATAGATTTCTGTTTAGCTATTGAACTATTCATATGAACAGTTAAATTGAATGAATTTCTATTTATCTACGAAAATACCATTAAACAGTAAAATTAAATAGATTCTTATTTTTCACATATTAATATTCATTCATTTTAATTTTTTCTGTATCATAATTTAGATAAATAAAATTTATTAAAATTGAATAATATTCCCGTAGCAAAGCGCGGGTCATTTTACTAATAAATATACTAAACAAAAACTATAACTTTTTGTTCATTTCTTGATCTGTAATATGAACACCAATTATAAAGTAAAAGTGACGAGATGAGGTTGGTCTGGTGGTAAACCCCTCACACATGTACCACGAGGTTGGTAGTTCGAGTCCTCCCCCTCCCTAAAAAACCCTGAATTCATGTAATAGTGTAATACTTCAAAAATTATGAAGTAAAAGCTTAATATAGGCACGGAATCATAGTAATTTTCTTTAATCATATAAAAATAGCACATCACCTCTTAGCACAGATGGTAGTGTACCTCCCTTCCGTATTAGTGGTGAGGGGTTCAAATCCCATCATGCGTATTTTAAAAACATGTGTGGGGATTTTTCTTCCCGATTTGTGGGAGCAATTATCTCCCGTTATGGGTGTAGATATCCAGACCGCATATATATTGTTTGATGTTGGCAAGTCCCAATAGTTCTTGTAAATACTTCCAAAAAAAATTAAATAAAAATAGGTGGCATTATGAAATGAGAGGAAATTAAATTATTTATCCCTAAAATCATATGTTCACATTTATCCATTCTAAGTTAATTGTTTTTAGAGATTTTCTCCTTACGATCCAATTTTATCTTTTTAAACTCCTTTCTAAATACACTTATTTCTAAAAACTTAAATTTTATATAATTCTATACACACTCTAATTTGTTCCAAAGTTATCCTTTTTTATTTTTTCTTTTTGAACACTCCATAAAAACCTAATGTTTTTTAGAACAAAATTTTATTTTGTTTTAATTTTTTTTTTTATATTGAATACTGAAATTGACAAAGATTTTTGTTTCATTCGACTCTTTTTTCGATTAACATTGAAGTTTGTAGAATCATCTTCAGGATGATTTTTCTAGTCGACTGTAATGATTTATGTTTCTTTGCAATAGGTTGTTCTTCAAGTTGGACTGCCAGTGATTTTCAATCTCATTGTCTATTCTTCCGTAAAGTCTTACACACAATAGTGGACCATCTAATTAAGATATACAATTAATTGTTACTAATAATTCGTAAATCATTGCTAAAATCTAAAACCGATAAATTCTTTTGCTTTAAAAAAAATGAAAATTTCCAATGTCGAGAGATGTCCCGGTTGTTGATGCAACTTGATTATGGACTTCTTCATGACTGAAGTTTCCATGCTTGATATCTGGTCTTAGGGGTGAAAGTCCAATTTCAATTGCCATGTCTATAAATATAAGCTTTCAATTTCTTATCTTCGATCTTCAACACTCCATGCTCCTTTTCTCAACATTCCAAATCCGTATGTATGTATATATATATATCGGAAGGGATTGGGGGATACAATTTTTGACATAAGATTTGATACAATTTTTAGACCATTGGATCTATAAGGTTTGGATGGCTTAGATTTAATAAAATGATTTCATTTTTATTTTATATTCTCCTCTATCTATAATTAATTTCTTTAAATTAACTTTCCTAATTAAAATCTAATTAATATTTCGTCTTCTTCTCCCCTACATATTTTCCCATTCCCTGGTAATTTTCTCTTCCCTCTCATGATATATAACTTGCTTATGTAAATAGTCAAAATAGGACAGAAAAGAATCTCAGGTCAACATCTCATCCGTAAGACAATTCTTTGTCCCGGCAGCCTTTTAATTTTGTTTACAATGTTATGCCAATATTCTTCCATACCTGAATTGGGTTAACAAGTGAGATACTCTTTTTCACTTTTAAGAGTTCTTTAATTTTTGTTAAAATACGAAACTAGTGATCAAGTTATACTTTGACATTATTTAATATATGACTAATTCCTATGTATTATAATATATGACTAATTCCTATGTATTATAATTTTCTGATTTCTTAATGCATATTAGATAAACTTAAAGAGAAAAAAAAATTAAAACAATCGGAGAAGAAATTTTTGTTTTTTTTTTACAATGTGAAGAAAGGGTAGTTAATTGACATTTGAAAAAAAAAATACACAATTCAAGAATTGAATTCATTGAATCATTATTGAAACTGATTCTTTGGGAAGAAAAAATTATTATGTGAATATTTAAAGAAAAGCGAAAGACATGAAGAAAAGAGAGGAGAAGAGAGGAGAAAATTAACAGGAAGATTGGAGAGGGAAAAAAATGTGAGAGAGAGGAAGATGAAATATTAATTAGATTTTAATTAGGAAAGTGAATCGAAGAGAGATTAATTAGATTTTAATTAGGAAAGTAAATCAATGAGAGATGAGAGAGAAAAGAAAATAAATTAACTATAGATAAAGCCATAAAGGAGAATATGAAAACAAAATCAATTTCTTAAATCTAAACAATCCAAATCTCAAGAATCCAATGATCGAAAAATCGTGTCAAATTCTGTGTCAAAAATTGTGTCCTACTATCCCTCCCGATATATATATATATATATATATATATATATATATATATATATATATATAGTTTTTCTATACTCAAGACGAACTGATTTTATTTAATCAGTTCCACAACTATTAACCATCAGATTTATATACTTTAATTTAGTCAAAATCTTCTTAGACTCAATCAATGACTCACAAGTTTTGTCATAATCTTAAAATCGATACTGAAGAGAGAAAAAACTAATATATATATATATATTGTCATTCTTCGATGCAACATTACACGATACAACAGTATGTTATCACATATGATTGCATGTGATCACAAATATATATAATGTTATCGCATATGAATTGCATATGATCACACAATTAAATTATTGTGTTCGCATGTTAGAACATGCAATTACATATTAGTTGATGTGGTTATACCAAAGAAGACATGATCACAGTCAAAATATTTTATGTTGCACCATGCAACGTTGAACCCAAAGACAGCCCATATATATATATATATATATATATATATATATAAATTTTCAAGTCAGTACGCACTGATATAACTTTATCAATAGGTTGGATGTGGACCATTAGATTTATATACTTTGACTTAAAGTGTATGCACTTGTCAAAACTTCTCCATAATCAGTAGTCCACATGCAACGCACTGATATAAGTATATCAGTGCGCACTGAGGAAAAAAGGAATGTATATATATATATATATATATATATATATATTGTCATAAGGGATCCCTTATTTTAATTTCGGTAAAGACCTTGATAAAATCACATTGATTTTTATAAATTTTGATCTGATTTTTATATGGATAAAATTCAAAAAAATTTCAAACACTAAAACTATTTTGTTAAATGGGAAAAATAAAGGAAAATTCAAGAAAAATAGTTTTAGTACTTGAAAAATTCTCAAATTTTATTCATATGTAGATTTCAATGAACTTATCATCCATAAAAAAATTCATATTAAAATTCATAAAAATCGATATGATTTCATTAAGTTCCTTACCGAAATTAAAAATAAGGGATTTCTTATGAGAGACTTATATATATATATATATAATATATATATATATATATATATATATATATATACAAATTTTCTATTGTCAGTTCGTCCTGATATAAAATATATCAGGACGAAGAATGTGGACCATTAGATTTATATACTTTGACTATAAGTGTATGCACTTGTCAAAACTTCTTCATAATCTATGGTCCACGTTCTTAGTCCTGATATATTTTATATCAGGACGAACTGACAATAGAAAAACTGTATATGTAAATATATATATATATATATATTTATAATTTCTTATTATTTTTCTACGTAAAAAAATCAACACTATAAACAAAAAGTGTTTGTTTCTTATTCTAAATCATTCTCATCATTTCTTTGGAATCAAATAAAAATTTAATGATATTGAAAATTTTGTTTTAGGGTTTATAAAACATAGAAAGATAAATAAATAAAAATGTCGAAGGCAAACTTGTTTTGTAATGTATTTAAAACTTTTTTGTCTTTTTTAGTAATTTTAAGTATGATAAAATCGTCATATAATAAAAAAAAATATAACAAAGGAGTTTAGAAAGATATGTAGTAGATTGTCAATAGCATCACTCTTGTTTTTATCCATATTTATAGGTGACTTGACGGAAATGCCCTTTAAAATTCTTTTGTTGACTTACATATCCATCATCATTATTTTTTTTCTCTTTTAAGTTTTCTCTCTCATCAATTTTAAATTTTCACTCTCATCAATTTTAATAACTTGAATCTTCATTAACACTTTCTCTATCTTTATAGTTTTTCTTGCTTCTCTCATTCATTTGTGTTTCTCTCTCTACAATTTTCTCTCTTCGAAATATAAATCTCCTCACCGAAACGATTTCAACGGTATATTATGGGTAAAATTTTGATATCGATTTTTCCCTCAAAAGACATTTGAAAATGTTTCCAGGGACTTTACACAATGAAATATCAACATATTTACGCGATGTTGATATTTTATCATGTAAAGTTTCTAGAAATAGATCTGCATTTGGAGATCTAGAAAAAAAAAAAATCAGATGGAGGTCGAAATAAAAGTTTGTTAGAGGACCTCCATGAATGGAGGTCGAACAAACCTCCATCAGTAGAGGTCAAACAAATCATCATCTCATACCTCCATTGATAGAGGTTTGTTAAACCTCTATCAATGGAGATCTAAGAAGATGACTAAAAAAATCTCACATGTCATAAATACACTAAGGGTGTTTTGGTCCAAAAATCATTTCTCTTGGATAAAAATAGTAAAGTTATTGAGAAATGACATTTTTGAATACTCCCCTAATTTTAAGGCTATTAAATGATGTTGTGATATAAGAGACAATATGAAATTGTCCTAATGGTATGTCTTTCATACAAACATATGAGGTTGTGAGTTCAAGTTGTGTCCTTCAGACTCTCAACAAATCTTAGATTTATTGTAATATTTCAAAGCAAAGAAAAATGTGACAAAGGTATATAATCATAGGTGTGGAGGTACATTGAAGTCGGCCTCAGAAAAAATAAATATTAAAAATAAAAGACTGGTAAACTCACTTTTATTTTAGGGAAATTATCATTTTCCTCCTGAGGTTTATCATATTAGAAAGATGGGTCCCTCTAGTTCCAATAATGGTCAATCATCCCTTGAAACCCAAAATATTGGTTATCTTGCCCCTTCTGTTACCTTTTTCGTCTAAAAAGCCTTTGATCGTTAAAATTGAAAGGGCAATATTGTAACTTAGCACCACAATTAATGATTTAATAATAATAATTCAAAAATTCAAAAAAAAATCATTTAAATGGATATCCACCATCCATCTTTGAGATGGAAGGTGGACATAAATCATAAATTAAAGAAAGAAAAAGCAAAATTAAAAATTAATTAATTAAATAAAATAGTACATCAGTTCATCTGATTCAACCAGCCACATCATCATCTTCAGATTAAATCAGCCCCGCCATCATCTCCAGACATCATAATTATCATCTAAAAAAAAGATATCTCTATAATTTACGTTCACCAATACTTACACACCCACAACCACCATCAGATTCTTCTTCCACTATCTCCAGGTTCTTTATTCACCAACAGCCACATAACCACAACCACCCACCCACTAGAAATCAAACCCACGCCAACACCCACACGACCATAACAACCAACAGGGTCGATCTCGTCTCAGTAGAAGTGATTGGTTCTCCTTACCGGCGAATAGAAATAAGGGAGAGAGACGGATTCGAGCAGGGATTTTTTGGTGTGGTTTTATTCACAAAGAGATTTGGGAGGGATTCAAGAGATTCGAGAGGGATTCAAGAGCTAGGGTTTGGTTTATAAGGGAATCGAGCGGGGAAGAAGGATTTGTCGAGTTAGGGTTTGGTTGAGGAGGGAAGAGAGAAAGAGAGAGAGAGAGAGAGAGAGAGAGAGGTTTGGTTCAAGAGGCGGTGGGGTTCTGCGTTTGGTTAAAGTTTAGGTTATGTTCTCCATCAATGGATGCACATAAGATGGTGGAGATCCACCATCAATTTTGTTTTCTTTTTTTTTTCTTTTTTTTCTTTTTTTTTCATTTGCTATGTTTTTTTATCTTTTAATCTCCACCATCCATCTTTCAAGATGGATGGTGGAGATCTGTTCAAGAAAAAATATACATATTTTTCGTTTAATTTTTTTAAACCCAATTATTCATATTTAAATAGAAAATAAAAAGAGATGGAGATGGACGGTTGAGATTCATTTCTTTTTATTTTCTATTTAATTGTTTGTTGGAAAGGTAAAATGTCGTTTAATTTCAATTTTTTAACGGTCAAAGACTTTTTGGACAGAAAAGGTAACAGAAGGGGTAAGATGACCAATATTTAGGGTTTCAGAGCATGACTGGTCATTACTGTAACTAGAAGGACAATTCTTTCTAATATGGTAAACCTTAGGGGGGAAATGATAATTTCCCTTTATTTATAGTTTATAAAAATTTCTTTATTTTACAATTTCAACAAGTTAAACTTAATAGAAACAATAGTGACAATACTCGCAATCTGTTGAATGACACTAAAATATGTCAAACTTTCGTTTTCCACTTCAATGTCCATTTATGCATTTTGTAAATAAGCATATTTCTTTATTCTCTTTGTTTCACAATATTAATTTTTGTCCTCCTTTTAATCCTTTTGAATTAAACTCTTTATGTTTTTCATATCTAATATACATTTCAATTAATAAAATTTTATTATTTCCATGGTATTTCCATGAGATTCCTCTTTCTTATTCTTAAGCAAGTCCCCGGGACAGCTTAGTTGATCCATGATTTCTGTTTCATCTTTCGTTTGTTTCGAGAAATATATCGATCAATTCCGATTCTTTCTTTTTCTATTGATTCTTTTCCGATCGATATGTATGAATCTATGGATCTATGTGTCTATATAGACCATGTTCATGGATTAACGAATATGTGGAGGTTCGCTTAAAAAAATATATACATACTTAATCTAAACTGTTCTAAGTTCTGACTACACCCTTACAGAGATGTTAAAATTACCCATTGGTTTGGGGACCACGGGGACCCATCCCATTAGGGGCGGGTTTAGGCCTACCATTTATGTTGTTGTAAGGGGTGGATATTTTTTTTTCAATCCCTGATTTAATTTCGGGACGGATAAGGGATTTCAAATCCCCGTCCTGTCCCGTTTCGTCCCCGTACCCCATTATCAATATATATATATATATATATATATATATTGAAGCACGTAATTAATACTGGAATTAACAAAAAAAAAAAACTAGTTTTGTGGCTACTATCATCAGAAAACATAATTTTCCCTTCTTTTTCCCTCCCACTAACATAATTTTCCTTTCTTTTTTCCCTCCATCAAAACACTACTCCATTCCAAATCATTATATATAATATACCCTACACTATTATTTTCATATATCCAATAATTTTGATATAGTCTTTATCCAAAAGTCATTAAAAAATACATTAATGAGGTAGAGATAGTATGAGGCAAAAAACTGATTCCCTAATGGGGAATTCTCATACCTGCACAGCTTATTTTAAGGTGCGTTATCATCGGGGATGACATTTCTCATACAAATTGGTATTGGATTTGGGGATGGTAATAGAAAACTCTTTCCCGACCCGTATCATTGACATCCCTACATGGCTACGCCTTTGTATATAATTAATCAAATTAATGAGATGGAAATTCACAAAGATTCACAACAATGTTGTTATATTAGTTTGGCTTTTATCACCTGCTTTCATGAGTGATAGATATTTTGTTGTCTAGTTGTGCTAATAAAATCGAAAGACAGGTGTGGACCAGACCACTACTACCTTGCTCCTAAATTCAAAAGATTGAAGATCGGCTACAGATTTATGTCGCTTTGAATGGCCTCTTTTTACAATCTTTTGACCAATTAGTCCAGTCAAGGGTTTATCATGATCATGACATATGATGCCTAAAAACATGGCAAATGTTTGTGGATTATTGTTGTTCAACCATCAATTCTAGTCCTTGTAGCATTTTGGAATTACTGGTGATTTTGATGTTTATTAGAATGGTTCGGCCAATCGATTATTGGAAACTGTTCTGGATTTCTATTTATTAAGGGTAAATATCACATTAGTGGTAATTGCATGTGTATTCAACTTTTGTTCAAAATTATACAAACATCTCCTACCCATTGCCATTAGTTGACTTCCATCTATTTTTTAACAGTTGACCAACTTATAATCATGAAATGAGTAAAATGTCCCGAGTTAATAGTTTTATTATTGTTAACCTCAAGAATTGAGTTGGTGAGATTAACAATACAGAGAAATACGGTAGTAAGATTAATCTTTAGATAAAAATCTTAATATAAAGGGTTAGTGTTTAACGTCCTCTTTGAGCTCGTCAGTTTCTCTAGACAAAGTATCCCAGCAAGCAAAGTAAGTAACCCGTAAGGTCAAGGTAATGGTCGGCCGAGTGTCGGCGATCCGAGAAACAAATGGAGATAATATTTTTGCATCGTAAGGAGAGCTTTTATAAAAGAACATAAATAGTACTGAGATAATGTGCATAAAAAGATCCTCACACAAACAACTTCTAAATGGAATGCTAGAGATAAGAAGCCAGCACCACATCAATGTGCAACATGGCCTTTACTACCCCCATTCTTTCCATGTTTTTCATTACCTCAAATCCCAATATGCCCTGTTGGACCAAAACTGGCTGTCTATAACAGCTTCGTTACAACCTGACCTAGTTCCTACTGGGTTGTGCCATATCTGATTCACATTTATCTAATTTATTGCATAACAGTTAGAGAGAGAGAGCACCAATTTGGAAAAGACCAGATGTAATCAAGTTGAATAATCACCATGTAAATCAGTAATATGTACTTCAGTAGTATATTTTGAGTTGTCATACCAATTTAGAAAAGACCAAACGTAATCAAGTTGAATAATCACCATCTAAATCGGTAATATGTACTCCAGTAGTATATTTTGAGTTGCTATACCACATAAACTTCTATATGGTAGGGGCGGTTTCTGATACTTTGACCACACCTTACCATATGAAAATTACTTTTTCCCAATTTGTATAAGATGCCCCTGGAAATCCAATTGCCTGATTTGCTTCAGAAGAACATAGATTCTTGAATCACAGAGAAAGGATGAAGATAGAATTTACATAAGGGGTGCAAGACACCTCCACAGCAATATTCTTGCCCACTTTTCCGAACCCAATTGGTAGTTGTTAGTGCTCAAGCTTTTCAAATAGATTTGAAAGAGCATTATACAGAATAGCAGCAGCAGGAGGCTTAGGCAATGACCCAAGAAGAATATCCGCTGCACTAATAGATGGATTTCCATAGAATCTAGAATTTTCCTGCGCTCGAGTAGCCACAACACTTCCTTCAAATGAGCAACCGACAAATGCACCTGCAAAGTTCAAAAATATCATGTACCATTGCACAATTTAAGAAATTGGATGCATTATTTTAACCATGCAGCCAACGACATTGAATGATTAAAAAAGGCCCAAGTATTTTTTTTTTTTAAACAATTAAACATGACTCGGCTAGTTATGAAATTTCTAAATTGAAAAATGTTGCACGTTTAAAGAAATATGGACATTGACAGGTATTTAAAGATACATGATTAACAGCAATATATATTTTGAATATGGCATATTTAGCATTGTTTGAATAAGACTGCATGCATACTTCAGCATGTTTGAGTTACATCCTTTGGGGGTAACCAACACTGTGGAACACTAGAAACTTGATAACGAAGAATAAAGGTCCATGAAGTTTAACAATGTTGATTCTCCTTTCCCTCATTCATTGCAAACTAAATCAGGATGTAACTACGAATGTCAATGGGACGGGTATGTGGCAAGGAGCCAAGGATACCATCCCTATTCCCCGTACCCGAATGTCAGTGTTCTAGTAATCCGTCTAGTCGGCTGACCGTTAATCGGCTTAACTAGACGGCCAAGATCCTACTCGGCGCTAGTCGACCTTCATACGCGGCCTTGGCAGAGTCAAAACCGTTTACTCCGTCTAGGTCTTTTTTTCAAAAAAATCAAACTTTAATAAAACATCGCTGTTTTGGCTTCAAGTTAATGATTGCCCAAAACGCTGCCGTTTGGGATTCATTAAACATGAAGCCAAAAAACATTCAAACCACTTGACTAGACCCCTCTCGTCCTCGCCACCTCTCGTTCGCCAACCGTTTGTCACCGCAGCCGCCATCTCCATACGTTCGTCACCGCCGCCATCATCCAGTCATCGTCTCCACTCGCTCCGACAGCCGTCTTCTTTTCTTAGTTTAGTTTTCTGTTTTAGTGTTTTTTTGTTGTTTTAGGGTTTGTATTGGACTGTCCGCCTAGGCATCGGGATCCTAGTCAGCACTAGTCGCCGACTAGGTGGCCTTGGCAGAGTCAAAACCGTTGACTCCACCTAGGTCTTTTTTTTTTAATCGGACTTTAATAAAACGTTGCTGTTTTGGCTTCATGTTACATTCAAACCACTCGACCAGACCCCTCTCATCCTCACCACCTCGTCCACCATCCGTTCATTGCTGCAGCTGCTGTCTCCAGCCGTTCGTCACCGCAGCCGCATTCTCCTGCCGTTCATCGCTGCCATCGTTCGATCGTCCTCTCCACTCGCTCCGGCAGCCGTCTTCTAGGGTTTGTTTTCTTAGTTGTTTAGTTTCTGTTTTAGTGTTTTTTAGTTGTTTAAGGGTTTGTATTGGACCGTCCGCCTAGGCACCGGGATCCTAGCTGGTGCTAGTCATCGACTAGGCGGCCTTGGAGGAGTCAAAACCGTTGACTCCGCATAGGTCTTTTTGTTTTAAATCAGAATTTAATAAAACGTTACTGTTTTGGCTTCACGTATGAAGCCCAAAACGCTACCGTTTTGGGCATCATTAACATGAAGCCAAAAAACATTCGAACCACTCGACCAGATCCCTCTCATCCTCACCTCCTCTCGTTCGCCAGCCGTTCGTCACCGCATGTTGTCGCTCCGACAGCCATCTTCTAGGGTTTGTTTTTTTAGTTGCTTAGATTATGTTTTAATGTTTTTTAGTTGTTTTAGGGTTTGTATTGGACTGTCCGCCTAGGCGCCGGGCCTACTAAAGCATTGCCGAATGTAATTAGAATTCCCACCCCCACCCCAATCCCCGCTTGGGGTGGGGATGGGGAAACATTCAAAATATTAAATGGGCTTATAAAAACTATTAAATGTATGAGCATTTTCTTGGTATATTAAAGAAAAAATAAATAAACTTTGAATTCATATACAGTAAAATAGTATACAACTATAAGAGCATTTGCTTTTGTCATGTCATACATTGGGTAAGTGTTTTGATAGAGTTATTTGCATAATTGAACCAACATAATGCATTTCTTTTTCACTTTTATATTTTTAAATTAATTTAATTTATATTATCAATTATAATAAATTAAAAACTAATGAATTTTATATCTACATGTATAAACTAATATTATATTATAAATTCCTCAAAAAAAATTTATATTATAACATTATAAAATTATTGGGCAAAATGAGGAGGGGACCAAAATACCGTTCACCGCCCCGAAATAAAATGGGTTTTAAAATTCAATCCCATCACCGCCACATACTCCAATTACCATATAGAAAACCCAGCCCGAACGAGGTGGATCCCCACAGGTACCTCCCCACAGGTACCTATCTTCGCAGGGATTTTTGACATCCCTAGATGTAACTGGACAATATGATGAAAAAATTATATCTGATGCAATGTACTTTTTAATTGAACTCTCAAACCTAGAAAATTCCCTTTATGAAATAAATCATCTGCATATGCATGTAAGTCACTGACTCACTGTGCATATATCTGGAACAAACAGTGTAGGATGAGAACATTTTACCGACCTCCTCACTCATCTCTTCACCCTAAGACAAATAATTAAAACAATAGAGCATTTACACAAAAAACCTACAAGTTAACATTTCGTAATTATAAATGGTGGTATTTGTTGGTAAGCAAACTGGCATTTTATGTGTAGGACAAAAATCTGATATGTTCGCTGCTATCCACAGAGGTAATTTTTTGTATCATAAACAAAAAACTATATAAGAAAAAAGAAGAAAATATACAAAAGGTGGACAAATCATCCACACAAAAAAGCCTCTGCTAAACAAAGCTCTACATGCACAATGGAAGATTCAAAATTCATAACAAACCTATGTATTCATTACATAAAACAAACTCGTCTAAAAAAGAAAAAAACCCATTGTAGACTGATCAGAGTATGTTTATTGAGGGAAAATTCTTTACCTTTACTGCAGCTGTAAGTATAGCAAGCAGCATAACCTCCAACACCAGCACGGATATCAGCTTCAGCAGCTCGCCCTACAATGCCAGCAGCAGCACTCAAACCTGCTCCAATTGAGAAATGCATGTTTCCACTAAATGTTCTGACAGCACTTTCAGTTCTCAACACAATAATGAAATCTGTGAATTCACCTCCAGCCTGTTTGATATTATAAAGAATAGTGAATTTCAAAGATAGCATCATAAATGAAATAAGACATGCAAACCAGAGATGATCTTTCTAGCTTAAGAATATCACATTTCTTTCAGATAGTTAAGATTGCATGTATATCAAGAACTGTTTACATTTGAACATTTAGTACTTCATAATAGTGCTAATTCTCCTTTTTTTTCTCCAACCTTCATCAATTAGTGAATAGTTTAGGAGATTTTGGCTTAGTCACGGTAACTAAATCTGCACTTGGTCACTTTGGTCAATTATGCTTCCCAGGCCCCCTATAAATTGATTCCTGGAATCATCTTTCCTGTCTTGTAAACCCACATAGTTAAAATATAGTGCACAAGTGGGTCTATCCTATGGCTGATTTCCGACATTGACTGTCATTTCACATCAATGTTAGGTGTTAACTACTCTACAGCAGTAAATTGATTGTGATTAAATCAATAATGATTTGTGAAGAAATATCCGTGCCAGTCTTGTGTTCCCCTCTAGATTAAGAAGTGAGAGACTGTTAGAAGAAACTTTATTAAGAGGAAGAATGTGACAGAAATGTATTTCCTATAGATTCAGTTTGAAGATTTTCACCTACGTCCTCGTCAACCATATGCAATCCTAAAGATTTATGTTGTGTGATTCAACTTATTCATAGTTATAAATACTTATTATCGATGAATTTGTTTGGACATAATTGAGTGATTAAATAGATATTGAAAGAATATCAGAATTCAAAATTCTCAGTATAGAAAGTAAACATCCCTCTTTGTTTGAAGATCAAAAGATGAAAAAAAGAGAAACTAGATTTCATCAATTCTACCTTTTGATGTTAAGGATGAATATTTTTCTAAGAGTAGAAGATTGGTACAACTGGAGAAGCTGTCGAAATCCAACCCATTAATACTTGGTGGACTAAAAAGATTCAACCAATATTTAATTATTATAATACTTTATATTCTGAATTCTTTTCATGACAAAATTAATATTTTGAAATAAGTTCATATTTATTGGATCAACATACTCCCAAAAAATAGCTTATTAGGTTGCAAGTCAAATTTGTGTATTAAACATTCTTCTTATGTTTACATTTTCAATGTGGGATTTTGTTCTCACATGTGATTTCCAACACTCATTCTATCAACTGACTGCTTTGGCTATCATCTCTTCGTATGTGTTAATATTTCTTGGATTGATGTACAACTCAAAATGCCGCCTTATTAAGTTGCAAGTTCAATTTGTAACCAATCTTCTTATGTTACTTTTTTGAAGTGGACTTTTGTTCTCACATGTGATCTTCAACAATTTTATTAGCAAGAACTAATGGAATGTTAGATTTTGAAAAGGCTTAGCACTATTTGATGATTGAGAATCAAGTAATATTTAATTCTTGGTATCTTGACCTTCAATAAACCATTCCATATAAGCAAAGAAAAAAAAGAGCAAATTCGCCACCTGAACTCATTTTATTCCACATGTCAATTGTAATTGTATCCATATAAGTTGGAGGTGGTAGTGTTTCTCCAAATGTCAAAAAACTTTCATGATAATGCACAAACTCTAATAAGCCAAAGTATCCAGTAATACTTTTTCAATTTCAAAATTAATGATTTTTGTAATGACACAATGCAAAATTCAAATGTAGAGAAAAAGTAAAGAGTTTGATTCAGGATCTTGCCTACAAGACCATATAAGAAAGTTGAGATGCAAACTAAGGTTTGTCTTTTTCCAATTTGATGCAGACACACAAACATAGGGGAAAGCAAAGATTGGAACAAACTGAAACAGTACATTCAACTTTTCAAGCAATGTCTAGGAATTAGTGCAATCAAAAAGTAATTATTAGCAACCTGCTGCAAAGAGGAAAAGCTAATACCATTTCCCCTCCAATTTTATGAGAGTACTAAAAAGGGAAGTATAACAAGCAACTAGCATTATACTAGAACATCTAATGAACTAAATGAAAACTTCCAAATAAAGTTAGATAGAGCTTATTACCTGAGCTCCCCAGCCAATACCAAAGGAAGAAATGGCAGATGGTGGAGACCAAGAACCATCTTCTCTACGAGCAACAACTAGCCCTGTTCCAATGTTGTAGGACACCATCACACCAACCTTTGCAATAGTAAGAACTGCAAGGCCCTTTGCTTGTTTTAAAATAGCATCTGGTATGGATTTCTCAGGTTTCAGAGAACCAACCTGAGCAATACTAAACCGTTATGTTATGCCTCAATCAAGACTTTGACACTGTACAAAACATTTTTAAGACTTCATTAACATGTTTTATATTTTCATAATCTTTCATTTATTAGAAAACTTAAAAAGGCAGCAAGATAACTAGTTAATACAAAAGTCCATGACCATTGCATGTCCTTTGAAGTGCAAAGTACCTATTCAAAACATGCAACTAAGCATCTGAGTGAGCAGCTTCATAAAATATATTTATATCCAGAGCTAATACAAGTTTATTCAAACAAAAGACTTCAAAATTTTAACTATACATAGTGAAACGTTTGAAAAGTTAATCTTTAAATATATGCATATATCTTTTTTACGCTTTGAACAGTTCTCTTAATTCGAATGAGGTAACATGTCCATCTGGTTGAAATCTGAAGATACCCAAAAAACTAAATCATTACCTTATTATAACCCCGAATAGCATTTGCTACCTTGTATATCTCATATTCCATGGATTGGCCCCATGGAAAATTAAGCCAAGATCTCAAAGTACTGAGGTCAGTCAGATCGTGGGTAGGCAACTGAGCAGCACGGCTTACTTTGTCCATCAAATGTGATTGGACAGACTCAAGCCGCACACAGCATACGTCGCAAACTCGTTGCGGGTTCCCAGTGCGGAACTTCATTGGCAACAAACTCCTGCCGTTAGAGCAGCTGTTACAAAAAATCCCTCCACAAAACCGGCAATGATGCCTAGAACACATGATAGGATGGAACCGCACATTACATAGCATGCAAGCAGCAGCAGAACTGTCAGGCAACCATTTTGGTGGCTCTGCTTCAAGAAGCCCCCTTGTGTTACCAAAATTAGCCTCAGTAAGAGTTTGAGCCATCTCTTTCCAAGCATCCTCAAGAAGATGACTAGATATCCAGGAGGTCCCACATCTATTACCTGAAGCAATAGCACTTACTTGCCCTCGGGCTGCTACTAACATCTCAGAGATCACATCCCACATCGTCATCTCCTTATTTTCTCCAATAAACTGATCCCAACCCAGATCTCCATCAGGAAAGCATCCCCCATTCACACAGAGACCTCTATTCCATTCTTCTTGTTCACCTTCTGACATTGGTGGGGCAGAGACAGGAATCCAAATCCCAGTTTCTTCAGAAAGTGGTGTATCATAATAAAAATATTTACCTGGTTTCTGATGGCAAGCACTAGAAATAATTTTATCATCAGTACCATCCTTGGTTCCTTGATGTGCTTCACTCTCAACTTTTCTAAGCTGGATCTTTTCTTCTTTCACAAAATCAATTGTTTGTATCAGATTGTTTTTTCTGCCTTCCTCAGTTTCTCTGGAAACCTATTACCAGAATGCAAGAAACTCAAAACTATATCTTTATGTGCTCATGGAAACTAGATTCAGTACATGAAAAATAAAAATATATGTATAAGAAAGAATCATATCACAAGATTATCTTGTACAAGTTAAACCATGGTTAACCCAAGTGGGCCTTTTTTTTTTTTTTGATAGACAACCCAAGTGGTCATGAATGCCAAATCGAAAAATCAATGATGAACATTTAAAGAAACAAATGATCAAGCAGGCAAGAAGAAAATTTAACTCCATCACCTGAAGATTTTGAGGACATCTGAACATGATTTTAAAAGATAATTGAAATGAGACTGTATGTTTTCACTATGCCAGGCAGTCCAGGTAGTTGTAATTACACTATTTACCATCAAGTTGCTGGATTTCTCCTGAAAGAGTGAAAAGAGGACCCCAAAAAAAATATGTTTTCCATATATCACGAATATGAAATATCATACATCCTAGGTAAGTGGCCCTAACAGGATTTGAATCATGACCTCTTGGTGGAAGCCAAATGCCTTAAACCACTCAGGTTTCTCCACCCTATGCAGTTTATAAATCTCAAAATCAGTCCTCACTGTCAATTGGCATGACACAAGTGATGTTCAGATACAAATGTGACTTCTAGGCAATAGTCTCAAAAATTTAGGAACCAAATGTATTGACCCGGTTTCATTTTTGCAATTCAAAAGGAAGAATTATTACCCAGAAGACCTCATTCATTTTCCTGATGAATTCGCATTATCCTCTATAGAACATACCTCCTCACAAGACCAGATTAGCTATATAGATATCTATAGCACGAAAACATCTTTTCAAGGAACCAACATGCATTTATTTTATAGTTCATAACACATATATAACATTCCTTGCCATATATATAACATAGTTTAGGTTTACAATACAATATGGGTATTTGATGTGACCCAGTTGTTAAAACATTCGAATTAATTTCCCAGAACACAATAATGAATGTTGAAATTTCAGTTTGGTTGCGATAAATCGAAAAGGAAATTCAAAAAACAGCTAATTGAACACAATACAATACAACTACTCTTTCTTCTTCTTCTTCTTAACTTTTATTTATTTGCCTAAATACAGAATAAACCCAACAAGACAACATGTAGAATCCCATATTTTCTTTTCTTATATTTTCTTCCGCTTTCTCATCGACCAATCAGTAAAACGAGGAAAGTAAAAGAAAATAAAATAAAATAAAATAGCGATGAGAGTTACCGGTTGCGGGAAGGGTTTTGGATGGTAGTCTTCGAGTTCGATTTTAGGATATTGTACGTGTCCATCCATTGATACACTTTTTTTTTTTTTTGAGAGTTGTAATTCAATTTCTTACACGAGAATCAAAAGACAATACCCAACAAAAACTCCATTGAACAGAGAGGAATTTGAAACGGGAAACGTGGATTACTTGTCAAATGAGATTTTGGATTACTTTTCAATTTCAATTATGTTTTTCTTCTCATAAACATTTTATAGGGAAAGTTTCACAGCTTTTTTTCGTTGGTCAAATATCGTCAAAAACAACAAATTCAAGGGTATTTTAGTCTTAATGTACATTAGATCCAAATATATTATAGACTAATCGTGCTAGACCCATGAATTATATACAAAGTTACAACATGTTTCCTTAATGTTTTTTTTATAGGCGTTAAACCCCTGAACCGTTGAAAATTGACAGAAAATGACGAAATAAGGACAAAACCTCATTGTATTTAGGGGGGTTTTGTCCTTAGGGGGCAAGTTACAACAGTTTCTACCAATTTTCAACGGTTCAAGAGGGTTTAATGTCTAAAAAAAATATTTAAATGGTAGGTTGCTGAAATAACACAAAGTGTGTCTAATACAACCTAGAGGGAGGTGAATAGGTTTTAGTTGATTTATTACCAACTTTTCGACTTAATCAATTTTAATAGTCATACCCCATATTAGCAATCAACCAATTCAACATAAACATGCGGAAAACAATAAAAACACAATGGTTGATTTACGTGAGAAACCCTCCAACTGGGCAAAACTCACGGGCTATCCTTCTAACCACATACAGTCCTCAAATCCACTATTTGAATGAAAGTTTACAACCTAAGTTGACCTCAAGTCATACCTACTTGGTCACTAACCATTTCACTCTACCCAACGGGCCTTTAATAGTGATTCTAGACCACAAGTTTGTGCACTAATCCACTTAATCACAAAGTTTAACAATCAATGAAGAGATTAAGCAACCTATGTGAGTATATATGAAAACTCTAATATGCAATTAATGCTAAGCTACAATAAATGCTTATCTAAGGATTTAAAGATGTCAATGAGTGCAAATCCTAGATATCAATATCTAAATGCAAATGCATGAAGATTTAGCTAGAAGGGTAAAATCGTCTTAAATGCTCTCAACCAACAAACAACAACTCAAACATGTTATAAATGTCCATTAAACATAAAGATATGCAATAAATTCATATAAAAGAACTAACCCTAGGCAAACAAGAACATAAATAAATACAAAGAGATTTAGGGCATGTTCAAGTTGCCTAGTCAATGAAAGCAAGAAGAATCCATGATGAGATGATGCTTGTAAGATGTTAGATGCACATGGATTTGTGTTTGGTTGAGTAAAGATGAGTTCTTGGGAGTTTCTCTCTCTGAAGGAAGCTTGGCCTCTCAAAAATGGCTTCTTGAACTCACAAAAAACGAGCAACGGAAGAAGAGAGAATATATATATGGGAGCTCTAGTCAAAACTGTGTCGTTTTGAACTTAGGGCACAAAATCCCGTCAATACCGCTAGATGGACCGCGTCGCAGGCAAGTGTCCAGACCACGGTACATACAGCAGTGCACCGTCTGGACAACAACGCGGTGTAGGGCGATGTGCATGCAGGTGCACACGCCGCGGTATAGGCAACAGTGGCCTACTGGACAACACCGCGACTTGGACCGCTATACGTGCAAGTGCACAGGAAGCGGTGCAAGAAGCATGACCCTACTGAGGTATACCGATCTGTATGTCGCGGTGCAAGCATGTCTTGCCAAGCGGTCTAGGTCGCGCTAAGAGAAGAAATTCTTTTTTCGGGGCAAACTCAACACACTTAGAGATGTGCAAAAAGTGCAAGTGTGGACTGTGATAAGTGGCATACAATGCATCATTCAATTACATGAACATAAGAACATAATGCATGCAAGTGAGTGTGTGCAACTAGATCTCTTCAAAGAGAGTTAAACAAGTGAGATACCTTTGAAGTGCTCTTGAGAAAGATGATGCCCTTGAAGCTTGATCACACCCAATGAGGCCTAATTTACCCTTACAAAAATAATCCCCAATGTCGTTTGTCAACGAAATAAGCCAATCAAAATATGAGGAACTTACAATCTCCCCCTTTGGCTATTTCGTGACAAAACCACTACTCATAAATCATCCTCACAATAAAAATAAAAATTAGAGGTCAACAAAAAGATATTCTACATTACAAATAGATACCTAGATACTAGGTCTTCAAAACTTCAAGCTCTTGTAGAATAGTCATCCCTACAAAACAATGAGACTACACTTTCCAAGACAAGTGTATGTGAGGTGATCAAGTGAAAACATAAAAACAAGCATTTGTATTAATGAACACAAAAAATGCGGTGAAGTGCAATGCTAATGCTCCCCCTAAATGGGTTACTCCCCCTCAACGGGACAATCTCTCCAAATACGCAACCCCCTTAAATAAACCACACTACTCCCCCTTTTTTGTCACGAGATAGGCAATGGAGCTTTTCCCCAAACGGGTCACTTTAGCAAAGAGAGTTATGTGCAAGATAAGGGCATAATCATAAATAACAACTTTATGCAACTTAATTAATTGAGAGAGAATCATTGAGGTTTTATTTTTAAGAAGAAAATGTGTAACTTAGTTGCTTTGGATGTAAGACATGGAACATCATAGTTCAAGCAAATGGTATTTGGCAAAGAGAACATCAAAAAGGTTCTAAAGGAATTCAAACCAATTTGCACCCTTTTGCCATAATTAAACAAGATATAGCCTTTAAAAGTTTGAGCACACACAAGCAACCATGTCAATCCTTAATGGTCAATCAAGACATGGATATAAAATCCTTATTAATTCAATAGATATAGAATCCTTATTGGTTGTTGTCTTGTTCAACCATTAAGAAAAGACCCAAAGCTAAATTGGATGAGACATCCTTATTTATTGCATGGACACAAGGTCCTTATTGAGTTTAGCTTTGTCAAGGTGCTTCCACACACATTTGCACACACAATTCATGCATAATTTTTTAGCATGTCAAAATCAAGTCACATGCCATGGAGATAAATTTTAGGTCATTCAAATGTACTTCCCAATCAATTCTCCTAATCCAAAAATGCATGTTTGAACATAGAGGTGACATGGATTACAAACCAAGTAAGGCACACTTATTGAATAAAAAAACCATATAAGAATATATATAAGCACAACCAAAAATACTCAAGCAATTAATAAAGAAGCATAAAGTTGATCAAGTTTTTGCTTATTTCAACATGCAAGGTTGCTCTCTTTGCTTGAGCTCCCCATAAGGGGTCAATCACCAAAACTCATCAAGGCATATGACAAATTCCAATAGACCTACTAAGTGACTTGAACCTAGTTGAGTCTAAAGGCTTTGTAAATAAATCCGCTAGTTGATCATTAGTGCCCACATGCTCAAGTGCAATGCATTTGTTTTCAACTAGTTCTCTAATGAAATGATGCCTAATGTCTATATGATTTGTCCTAGAGTGCTGAACCGGATTCTTAGAAATGTTAATTGCACTCATGTTATCACAATAAAGGGTTAGAATACCTTGATCAAAGCCATAATCCACAAGCATTTGCTTCATCCAAAGGAGTTGTGTGCAAGCACTCCCGGCGGCTATGTATTCCGCTTCAGCTGTGGATAGAGAGATGGAATTTTGCTTCTTGCAAAACCATAAGACCAAGTTGTTACCTAGGAAGAAGCAACCGCCCGATGTACTCTTCCTATCATCACAATTTTCTGCCCAATATGCATCACTAAAGCCAACCAAGCTAGCATTAGTGTCAAAAGAGTACCATATCATATAGTTGGATGTCCCATTCACATATCGAATGATTCTCTTCACGGAGGAGAGATGGGATTCCTTGGGATCCGCTTGGTACCTAGCACACACACCCACACTGAAAGCTATATCGGGTCTACTTGCGGCCAAGTAAAGCAAGCTACCAATCATGCCAAGATAAAGACTTTATTCCACACTCTTGCCACTATCATCCTTGCTTAGTTTCAAGGTGGTACTCATGGGTGTGTCACAATGTTTAGGCATTCTCAAGGTCAAACTTCTTCACTAGGTTCTTAGCATACTTAGCTTGGGATATGAAAATCCCATCATACAATTGCTTGATTTGCAAACCTAGGAAGTAATTGAGGTCCCCAACAAGACTCATCTCAAACTCATGAGACATGACATCAACAAATTGTTGGACTTTGGATTTGTTGGTGGAGCTAAAAACAATATCATCAACATATATTTGAGCTATGAAAAGCTCATCTTTGTTGCCCTTGATGAACAAAGTCTTGTCAACACTACCTCTTGAGTAGTCATTGTCAACAAGATAGAGAGTGAGGCACTCATACCAAGCCCTCGGTGCTTGTTTCAACCCATATAAAGCCATCTTGAGGCAATAGACATGGTTGGGGTGGTGTGGATCCACAAACCCATTGGGTTGCTCAACAAACACTTCCTCATGTAAGAAACCATTGAGGAAGGCACTCTTAACATCCATTTGATGCAATTTGAACTTGTGCACACATGATATGGACAAAAGAAGCCTTATGGACTCAAGACTGGCAACCGGAGCAAAAGTCTCCTCAAAGTCAATACCCTTAATTTGAGAGTATCTTTGTGCCACAAGTCTAGCCTTATTGCGCACAATGTTGCCATCTTCATCTGACTTGTTCCTATACACCCATTTGGTGCTAATGACATTAGTGTCCTTGGGTCTAGGAACTAGAGTCCAAACCTCATTTCTTTCAAATTGGTTTAGCTCTTCTTGCATGGCAAGAACCCAAAACTCATCATTCAAGGCTTCATCAACCTTTTTAGGTTCAATTTGAGAGGTGTAACAAGTATAGCTAATTTGATTAGCTATTTGACGCCTAGTCCTAACACCCTCATTCACATCTCCAAGAATGTCATTCTTGTTGTGGAGATGTCTAACCCATGGAGCGGGTTCTTTAGAGTCTAAGGAAGGATCTCTATTAAGAGGTTGAATGACCTCTTCATCAAGACTTGACTTCACATCAATTGAAGTCTCACCATTCTTCTCCAAGGAAGAATCATTAAGCACAATGAACTCCTCATCATGGTCTCTAATCTTAGGCCTACAATCATCTATGACAACATTAGATGATTCCATGACACTCCGAGTTTTTTAATTGAAAACTCTATAGGCCTTACTATTAAAGGCATAGCCAATGAAAATCCCCTTATCACTCTCGGCATCAAACTTGCCAAGTTGATCTCGGTCATTTAGAATGTAGCATTTGCTCCCAAATGAGTGGAAGTAGCTAACATTTGGCTTCCTACCCTTCCATAATTCATAGGAGGTTTGCCTAGTATCGGGCCTTAGGAAGACTCTATTTCCTATGTAGCAAGCCGTATTGACGGCCTCGGCCCAAAGGTTCCTAGGGATATTGTTGCTAAGCAACATCACACGGGCAATCTCTTGAAGGACCCTATTCTTCCTCTCAACAACCCTATTTTGTTGAGGAGTTCTAGAAGCTAAAAACTCATGGGAAATGCCTAAGCTATTGCAATAGCTTTCAAAACAAGCATTCTCAAATTCCCTTTCATGGTCACTCCTAATCCTTTTAATGCTTTTAATGTGTGAGTTCTTTTCATTTTGAATTATAGTGCAAAGCATTTTAAAATTTTCAAATGTTTCAGATTTTTCTCTAAGAAAATATGTCCATGTAAATCTAGAGAAATCATCAACACAAACAAAAATGTATCTCTTGCCACCGAGACTCTCGGTTTGCATGGGACCCATAAGGTCCATATGTAGAAGCTCTAATGGCTCATTGGGGCGAGATACTTGCCTTTCTTATGCATACTTTTGGTTTGTTTCCCTTGTTGACAAGGTCCACAAATGCCCTCGACTTTCTTCCCAAGCTTAGGGAGGCCACGCACAACCTTAAACTTATCTAAGATCCTCAAATCTCGATAGTTCATGTGACCAAGTCTTTGATGCCACAACTCAACTTCCTCACACTTGGACATATTGCAAGAGATAGCACTAGCTTCAAGACAATAGCAATTGTCACTAGATCTCTTTCCTTTTAGCAAGGTTTGTCCATTTGGCATTAAAATAGAGCAATCATTTTTGTTAAACAAGATGGAGAGTCCATCATCATTAAGATGAGAAATGCTTATAAGATTGGCTTGCAAGCTATCAACAAGTAAAGCATTGGACAAGGAGGGTAAATCGGGAATGGAAATGGTTCATTTCCCTATGACTTTCTTTCTAGATCCATCACCAAAGGTGACAAATCCTCCATCCTCCAAGACAAGGGATTTAAGGAAACTCTTGTTCCCCGTCACATGCCTGGAACACCCACTATCCAAATACCAAGTGTTAGAGGCATTTGCCTTCAAGGCAATTTGAGCCACATAGCAAAAATAGTCATCTCTTCTAATCCACATAGGTGAAATGTTCTCATTCCTAGTGGTATTAGTCACATTGGCTCTAGATTTCCTAGGATCATGCAAATTGGCTCTAGATTTCCTAGGAACATGCATTTTGGCTCTAGCTCTATTTCTTTCAATCATGCTCTTGATTCTACACGTTTCAATGTATTTGAAGCAATTAGGTCTAATGTGACCATCAACACCACAACAATGACAAGTGAGAATAAAATAAGAAGACATACCATGCCCTTGTGAATACAAAGGAGATTTCCCACGCATTTGAGCTTGTCTTTGGTGTTGGATTGGTTCTCTCATTCTTTGTTGTTGAGTTGAAATGGATTGCTTCCTTGGTTGACCTTGCATGAATTGCTTCTTGGCTTGATGGTATTTGGGTTGAGGGAAACTTGCTTGATGCACCCTTGTTGATTGATGCACCCTTGTTGATTGAGTTTGAGCTTGTTTCCCTTGTGCTACCTTGACTTGAGAATCCTTAGAACACTCTCCTAGTTCGATCTTCTTCCTAGGATGTTGTGGGGGTGGAGGCTCTTTGATGTCCAAGCTCTTTACAAACACAGTCTTGCTTGAGGATGAGGTCTCTTTGTAATCTTCATAGCCAAGACCCTTCTTATCACTTGGTCTCTTGCTAACTCCCAAGATGTGGTCGAGTTTCTTCGTACTTGAAGTCATCTTAGCAATGATCTCTCTTGCTTCTTCAAGCTCCTTTTCCATCAATTTCTCATTTCTTTTTGCTATCTTTACTTCTCTATTTAGGTGAGTGACTTCGGTAGATAGCTTGAGATTCTCACCCTTTAGCCTTTGAATCTCTTTCTTCATCTTCAATCTTGAGCTTTGAAAATGCTCAATGAACCCTTCGAGATCCATTCCTCCTACATCCATATTTGTTGAATGGGATGAAGAGTCACCATCACTAGAGTCATTTTCACTTTGTTTCTCTTCCTCTTCATCATCTAATGCTTCCTTACTCTTGATAGAAGATGCGAAGGCAATAAAGTTTACCACATGATCCTCATCATCCGAGGATTCTCCTTCTTCTTCCAAGTCATCACCATCACTCAACGTGGCGGCCATAGCCTTTCCTTTCTTCTTGTTCTTTAAATTGCCACAATCTGTGGAGATGTGTCCGAAACCTCCACATCCGAAGCAATGAATCCCTCTTCTTGTGGGCTTGTCTTCACTTGACTCGAACTTCTTGAAAGGAGTCTTCTTCTTCATTTCCTTTCCTTTGGATCCAAATTCATTCTTCTCAAAATTGATGAACTTCTTGAATCTTTTAACCATAAGGGTCATCTCCTCATCTGAGTCATCTTCCTATTTCTCTACTTTGGAAGTTTTCAGAGCAATACTCTTTTGCTTCTTTGGAGGTTTAGGTGTAGGAGTCCACCTAGATTCATATGTTAGAAGTCTTTCAATAACTTCACTTGGCTTTATGTTCTTGTAATCATTGTTCTCCTCAAGAGCCGTCACTTTTGACTCAAATCTTGCTAGAAGCGACCTCATAATTTTTTGCTTGATTCTCCTATCCGAATACGGGTCACCAAGTTGATGGCTTTGATTGACTATGTCCATCAACTTCACTTGAAAGTCGTTGAAGCACTCATCCTCCTCTATTCTAATTTGCTCGAATTGTGTTTGGAGGACTTAAAGCTTGGAGTCCTTGACCACCTCGGTTCCCTCATGGGCCGTCTCTAGAATCTCTCATGCCTCTTTTTCAATTCTTGTTGTTTGGATCAATTTGTACTGATTGTCATCCATTGCATAAAGAATGGCATGCATAGCCTTGTTGTTCCACTTGGATGCTTCAAGCTATTGAGTTGACCATTCCGACTTTGGCTTGGGAACTACACTTTCGTCTGCAAGAGTCTTTTCCGGAGGAGTGTAGCCATCTTTAATTGCCATCCATGCTTGGTCATTTATTTGGCAAATGTAAGACTTCATCTTGCCTTTCCAAGAGGCATAGTTTACTCCGGTGAGCAAATGGGGCTTGTGCTAGAGGCTCCCTCATTACCACTTCTGTTCCCACTCATAGTGTTTGGGTATGAATGAGATGAATATCAATGATGCAACAAACACAAACAAAATGCAAGACACACAAAGAGCAAGGATCACCTAAGTGTATCTAGGAACCCGCTCTGATACCAATTAAAATAACACAAAGTGTGTTTAATACAACCTAGAGGGGGTGAATAGGTTTTAGTTAATTTATTACCAACTTTTCGACTTAATCAATTTTAATAGTCCTACCCCATATTAGCAATCAACCAATTCAACATAAACATGCGGAAAACAATAAAAACACAATGGTTGATTTACGTGAGAAACCCTCCAACTGGGCAAAACTCACGGGATATCCTTCTAGCCACATACAGTCCTCAAATCCACTATTTGAATGAAAGTTTACAACCTAGGTTGACCTCAAGTCATACCTACTTGGTCACTAACCATTTCACTCTACCCAACAAGCCTTTAATAGTGATTCTAGACCACAAGTTTGTGCACTAATCCACTTAGTAACAAAGCTTAACAATCAATGAAGAGATTAAGCAACCTATGTGAGTATATATGAAAACTCTAATATGCAATTAATGCTAAGCTACAATAAATGCTTATCTAAGGATTTAAAGATGCCAATGAGTGCAAATCCTAGATATCAATATCTAAATGCAAATGCATGAAGATTTAGCTAGAAGGGTAAAATCGTCATAAATGCTAGCTATTAATGAACAAAACTCTCAACCAACAAACAACAACTCAAACATGTTATAAATGTCATTAAACATAAAGATATGCAATAAATTCATATAAAAGAGCTAACCCTAGGCAAACAAGAACATAAATAAATACAAAGAGATTTAGGGCATGTTCAAGTTACCTAGTCAATGAAAGCAAGAAGAATCCATGATGAGATGATGCTTGTAAGATGTTAGATGCACATGGATTTGTGTTTGGTTGAGTAAAGATGAGTTCTTGGGAGTTTCTCTCTCTGAAGGAAGCTTGGCCTCTTAAAAATGGCTTCTTGAACTCATAAAAAACGAGCAAGGAAGAAGAGAGAATATATATGGGAGCCCTAGTCAAAACTGTGTCGTTTTGAACTTAGGGCACAAAATCCCGTCAATACCGCTAGATGGACCGCGTCGTAGGCAAGTGTCCAGACCGCGGTACATACAGCAGTGCACCGTCTGGACAACAACGCTGTGTAGGGCGCTGTGCATGCAGGTGCACACGCCGCGCTGTGCATGCAGGTGCACACGCCGCGGTATAGGCAACAGTGGCCTACTGGACAACACCGCGACTTGGACCGCTATACGTGCAAGTGCACAGGAAGTGGTGCAAGAAGCATGACGCTACTGAGGTATACCGATCTGTATGTCGCAGTGCAAGCATGTCTTGCCAAGCGGTCTAGGTCGCGCTAAGAGAAGAAATTCTTTTTTCGGGGCAAACTCAACACACTAAGAGATGTGCAAAAAGTGCAAGTGTGGACTGTGATAAGTGGCATACAATGCATCATTCAATTACATTAACATAAGAACATAATGCATGCAAGTGAGTGTGTGCAACTAGATCTCTTCAAAGAGAGTTAAACAAGTGAGATACATTTGAAGTGCTCTTGAGAAAGATGATGCCCTTGAAGCTTGATCACACCCAGTGAGGCCTAATTTACCCTTACAAAAATAATCCACAATGTGGTTTGTTAATGAAATAAGTCAATCAAAATATGAGAAACTTACAGTTGCAACTTCGCATACAATTCAGGTGGGACTAGCGTCAATCAATCTATACTATATATGAGAGATGCTATTGACAATCCATTAAATATCTTTTTACACTTCATTTTAATTTTTTTTATAATACGACAATTTTATCCTAATTAAAATTACTAAATTGGACAAAATATTATAAACACCCTACACATTTTTTTTATGAAAGTCTATCAAAAACAAAAAGCAATCAAAACTTCGTATGATCCAACATCTCTCCGAAGAAAAATATCAAGTCTGGCCATAAAAAAAAGTTATCACGAAAAACTCAACCGTAGTTCCTAATATAGCCCGCACCTTTCACTATCTATACACACCAGAGGCTCATTCTTCATCTTCTTCATCTCCATCTCCACTAGACACATTTTTTTAGTTTTTTTTTTGGGCATTTCACAAACCCTAAAACATTTACTTTTCAATATCATTAAAGTTTTATTTGATCCTGAAGTGATGAGAAAGATTTATAAGAAATAAACAAGTTTTTTAAAGTGTTGATTTTTGTAGTTTTTTATTTTTATTTTTTTTGTTGAAACAAACAATAATTTAAATCTTCTTATAGATTTTTTTAAATACTTTTATAATTGTTTTAAATTAGTATGTAGTGTTTTAAAAAAATGAGTGTTAAAAAAATAAAATGGCTAATTTTAGAATAAAATGGAGTATGTTCGGAATATTTTAAATTTTAAGTTTTTACGATGGGGTATCTTTAGAAAATGAGTGTGTAAAGATAAAATTGGATTGTAAAGATAAAATATCACTATATTTAAGTTTTTAAGATGGATTGTTTTTAGAAAATGAGTGTCTAAAGATAAAATTTGATTGTAAGGAGAAAATCTTACTATATTATATATATATATATATATATATATATATATATATATATATACTGAAATGTGTAAAATAAAATAAAAAATGTGTAGTGTAAAACTATAAAAAAATACACACGTGCAAATGATAAAAAAAAACCCTTAAAAATATTTTAGTAATAAAATATGTGTAAAAAATAATATGGAAAATAAAGGTTGTGAAGATGATGTAATGAAGAAAAATTTAATGCCGTTAAATAATAATCATGAGTAATATTAATCATGTCAAATAATAAACCTAAAATTCAACTTGAATGATGTGGTAAGTGAGTTGTCATTACTGTACAAATCATGAGATGATGTGATTAATAAACAAATCACTATCACATCATTTGAGTTGGTTTTTGGACTAATTTTTTGGTTTGTCTATCATTAGTGAATAATAATATATTTAAAACAATATAAATATTGAATAAGGAGGGCATTATAGGCAATCATTAAATAGCAACAACTGATAAAATTGTATTTTAACATACTCAATCGATGTTGACCATTAAATATTTGGTCAAAGGAACATAGTGATGGATTTAAAAAGGAAAAAAAAAAAGACTAAAGTATTGAAAAGGACAAATTCTAACAAGGGGTGACTTATATGAATTTTCCCTAAAATAAAAGAAAATGAGAACATACAAATTATGTTCAAAATAAAAATTAATTTATTACAGGGAATTTTGTTAGGTGCGTACAATACCTTTAATTTAATAGGAGTAATGCTATATAACTCAAATAATTAACCTAAATTTATATAACTCAAATAATTAACCTAAATTTATAAATGAGTTGTTATCACCACACACAATATAAGATGATGAGGTTAATGAAAGAACCATTTGTCATATCATTTGTGTGAAATTTGGACTAAATTTTTGGATTATCTAACATTATTAATTTAATAAATTTTAATGGTCCGACTTGGACTAGAGAAGTAAATTAAGAATTTTAATTAAATTATATGATATTACATTTTTGAATTTCCTTTACAAGAATCTACATGCTTTACTCACTCGTTCCATAAATTAATAATTTACTAAAAAGTATATATAAGATTAAGTATAATATATTTTTTTAAATACAAATATATTATATAAAATCAAGTCTAATTGGATTTCGGGCCATTTTTTTTTATCACAAATGACGTGGTAAATGGTTTTTTCATTAACAACATCATATTATGTTGTGTGTGGTGATGACAATTCACTTACTACATATTTGAATTAATTATTTAGGTTATATAATAATACTTGTTATATACCATTACTTTTTAACTAAAATCGAATTAATTATTTAGGTTATATAATAATACTTGTTATATACCATTACTTTTTAACCAAAATCTATCCTGTTTAAATATGGTCTACTTTTTAAAAATGATTATGAAATAGTCTATTTATATTGATTTGATTAATAAAATCTTTTAAAAATATTTTTATTGTTTATATAGATTTTTTTTTTTCTAATTTTACTTAAATATTGATTTAATAAGGGAAAATATTGTTTTTTCCATTGATTTTTACCCTTTAACCTATTAGAAATGTGATGACAGAGTTTGTCTATATTGACTATTAATCCCTCTGAAATAGAAAGAATATATAATGTACCCTTTCTGTCACATTTTCTATCCAAAATAACGTTGACCGTTAATAACGTTGACCGTTAAAATCAACGGGGCAATATTGTAAAAGCAAATAATTTAAAAACTTTGCCAAAAGTCCAGAATGAAGTAAACTCTTCTTTCTCTCCCAAAACCCCTTCATCTTCTACCTTCATCACCCCTCCAACCCAGAAAATCAAACCGTTCATAATCATCATCTTCCAGATCATTCCCAACACCAAAACACTAACCTAATCAACAACAATTCACACCAAACCCTAGCCTCCACCACCACTAAAACACCAAACCACAGCCACCACCGTAACCCACCGAAGTCACCAACTACTACCCAGCCGATCGATCTCCTCCGAACCGGAGATCGAAGCTAACCAAACAAGCTCTTCTCGCTGCCGCTTGATCTCTTACCATCGCCGATCCCTTTCTTTTCCATCTCTTTTCTCCTCCTTATATCCCTTGACAGAGGGGTGGCCATTATGGCGTTCAATCTTTTGTTGCCATTATGACCGATCTCGGTTTTAGGGTTTCTTATTTGGGTTTGGTTTGGGGTAGTGGTGGTGGTTTGTTTCTGGGGTTTGGTTCGATTGAAGGTTCGATTCGGTTTGCTGTGTGTGTGCGTATGGGTTGTTGAGGTTGAGTTGGGTTTTGGGTTTGCTTTAAGGTTCTGATTTTCTCCGTTTGGGGATTAAGGGTGGTGCGTTTTTGGGTCGATCGATGGTGGATGGTTCTGGGTCGATGGTTGTCGATCGATGAGAGTGATGTGTTTCTGGGTTCTGGGTTTCGTGATGATGGTTGATGCACTGGGTTTCCAGATCCACAAATTGTGTTGGATGTGGTTTTAGTGTGTTTGGCGGTGGTAATGTGATGGTGGTGGTGTGTTAGTGGTGATGGTTGTGGCGATGGTGGTGGAGATCAACAATTTTCCACATCACCAGATCAAAGAGATGGATCTATCTTCACAGATCTTCAAATGTTTTTTTTTTAATTTTTTATTATTTGATAAAAAGATGGATCTGAGATTGGATCTCGGTTTTTTTTTTTCTAAATTCTTTTTTACTTTTAATTTCTGTTTTATAAAAAAATAAAATTAACTAAAAAATGCATAATTAAAATTAATTAAAATATTTTTATTAAATGAGTATATTATTATTAAAAGAATTGTTTTTAAATTTTTTATTATTTTTTTTATCTTTTAAAATTAAATACAAAATAATAAAAGATATCTCCACCATCTATCTCAAAGATGGACGGCGGAGATCCATCTTTTTTTTCAATTATGATTTTTTATTTATTTCTCTTAAATATGTTTTTTATTTAATAAACATCTCAAAGGTATGGTCATTTTCTGGCATTGAAAGGTAAAATCGTCTTTTAATCCACTGTATTAGCTTTGTCGTTGAACAGTATTTTGATTTCGGGGGAAACCGATCGATAGCTCTATCGTCACCTTTCTAACAGGGTAAACGTCAAAGGAAAAACGATCGTTTCCCATTTTATAAATATAATTAATGAAAATAAAATAAAATAAAATAATATCTATTTTATTCATCCTAGCTTATCTATTTTATTCGTCGTAACAAACCTCATCAGCCCTGTCATTAACAATTTCATCCAACACCAACAATTTCTTCCAACACTAGAGTCCAGTGTTACCAACTAAAATCTCTTATTACCTCGGAGTAAAAATTTGAGATAAAGAATATTATTTTTCGATAAATCTATTACCAAGCACTTCCAGACAACTGAACTACCAAAAAGCCAATTTCGGTGGCAATTTTGTCCTCTGCAATGAGAATTTGCAATTCCACAAATTTTAAAAAAAATTGTAGAATTCATTTTAGGAAAGAATGAATAATACAAATGATCCCCACCTGTTCAACCCTTACACTATCATAATAACAACGAAGATCATCAAAACAGATTAACAAGTTCAAACAGAAAGTAAAAAGTAATGCGTGAAACCAACAAATTAGCAGTAATGATCCAATATGATCATGGAAATTGAGTAAACATTCATTCAAGTTCAAGCAAAATCTGATTTAAACCTTTAAACAAACAATTATCCCATGGATAGAAAAATATTAGTCCTGCAAAATTCAAGAGGGACTTAAACTGGCAAAGCTATACTAATTAAACAAAACATTCTCTTTGTATTGCTCTTCATACTCATGCATCAACCCCGTGGTCCTCTGCAATAAGTACCTTGGTGGTTGGCTTTGACAAAAGATCAGTATATTCCTGGAAAGGTGATTTCACAAAGCGTGTTTCCTTCCAGAAGTCAGGTGTCAAGAAACCGTAAGTCTTCAACAAACATTCGAATGTCGCCTGTGGATTCAAATAAATAAAAAGAAAGGAACATCATATATCCACATCACTAAAACCCACATTACGTTAATTTTTACAAGTATACATGACCATCATTCAGCTTTACTATTTGTTTGTTACCAACAAAACATCGATTCTATTAACAATTATATGGCAAACCTTTAACATTAAGGTCAAAAGCTGTAATAGAAAAGAATCAATAATTAAACAATTGAACACATTGAAGTAGTAATAATACAGGTAATTAACCAAGGGAAATTAACAAGTGCGGGATCCCATACGAAGTTTTTGTGCATGCTCACAAATTTACACTACTTCCGGTGACAAAAAATGATTTTTCGAAAGAAAATCACTATCTGTTATCATTTACAGTGATCATATACCTCACAATGAATATTGAATGGTTTTCTTCGGACATCTATTGATTGTTCTAAGAGGTATATATTTTTTTTCTTTCAAAAAAATAATATACTACACATAATAATCAAAAAAATGTCTAAAGAAAATCATTCAATATCAACATAACTGGGAAAGGTGACCAACAAAAATGACAAATTCCAACAGGAAACAGGAACAAACCAAGAGCAAACCAAGCAATCAACCAACACTTGAAACATGCAATTCAATAATTCATGACAAATGGTTTTGGGCGTTTGAGAATTAAATTTTTTTATTTTTGAGAATTTCACGATTCGATAAGAATATATTTACTCAGCCCTTGTAGTATAAGGGGTATTATATCATGTGCTAAATTTCTAAGAATTACAATCCAGGGAATCAAGAACCAATTAATACGCACGTCCAAAAGCTAATAAATTATATTGCAAAAACTAAACCTCATGGGAAGCAAGCAGCAGAATAACATAATCAAAATCAACATTAATAAAACATCATATCCATATGAACCTAAACAACACAACAGAAGAGAACAAAACAAATTAAACACAATCATATAATGATATAATAAAGCAAAATCAAATGTCTACAACAAAATCAATACCTTTACAAAGTTTCCGAGGGTCTTGGTGGAACCGCGTGAAGATGTGTAAACATCAACAATCCCAGCAAACTGCAGCACCTTCTTTGGAACCCTAGCAGCCACAATACCAGCACCACGAGGCGCCGGCACCATCCTCACCGTCACACTCCCACACTTTCCGGTCACCTTGCACGGGACAGTGTGTGGCAACCCGATCTTGTTTCCCCAGTATCCTCTCCTCACCGGTATCACCGACAGCTTAGCCAATATGATGGCGCCACGTATGGCCGTAGCCACCTCCTTGGAGCACTTGACTCCCAGACCCACGTGGCCGTTCCCGTCACCAACGACGACGAAGGCCTTGAACCGGGTCCTCTGACCGGCACGAGTCTGTTTCTGGACCGGCATGATCTTCATGACCTCGTCTTTCAATGCTGGACCAATGAGCTGGTCTATGATTTGATGCTCCTTGATTGGGAGTGAGTGGAGGTAGATCTGTTCCAAGCTCCTGATCTTGCCGTCTTTGACGAGACGACCAAGTTTGGTGACTGGGACCCATTTTTCTTCCTCTTCTCTGCGCCCGGCGCGGCGGCGGCCACGAGGACCTCCACGGTCACCTCTTGGGCCGCCGCGACCGAACCCACGTCCGAAAGATCCACGGTCTCCACGGTCCCCACCTCTCTCAGCCATTATTGCTGGTTGCTGCTGCTGATGAAACTAGAGACTAGGGTTTTTGAGAGAGTGAAAAATGCGAGAGGGTGTTGATATATAGTGTGAAGTAAGGCTGTGAGTATACGTGTGTATTTAGGGTTTTGATGAGGATTATCGCTGCTCGGATTGTAAACTGGATTGGGCCAGCTTTGCTTGGCTTGTTAACTTTAGATGGGCCTCGGTTGATTTTTGACCAGCGTAGCCATATTTGCACCCTAAAAACAATACAATTTGACCGTATAATGTAACTCACCGATAAAAACGTTCATTCATTCCGATGATCTTTCGGATTCGAGTCACCAACACTGTAAGTGGTATGTGCAATTGTGCACCCTTAGACTCACATTTGTATTAACTTAAACATTTTTTTAAGTATTATATAAAATCGGGTTTTCTTTTAGGGGAATGACTCGAACCCACAATCTCATGGTGTAGGTGTGAAAGATATATCACCAGAGCAACCCCATCTCTAATATTTCCCTTAACTACAATTAATTAAAAAAGATATAGTTGAAACAAAATAAATTCAATAGATAATAAATTTAATTATAAAGTAAAATAAAACTTGAATAATGTTAGGTTGCCCAAATTACTTGTTCAAAATCATGCATAAATGATGTGGTATGTAAGTTGTCAAGATGCCGTAAATTATGAGATTATGATGTAAGTGATAGGATCTTGACAATTCACATGCTACATCATTGGGGTATGATTTTGGACAAATAATTTGAACAACCGAACACTACTTATAAAACTTAGAAATAACAAAATAAATAAAAAATAGTTTTGAAAAAAAAAGATAATAAATAATTCGAATATGGGAGAGGTGCAGATCTAGGTCTGCAGCTCTGCAAGCTACAAAGGAGGTGGTCATACTCAATCTAGGTTTTTCCATACTAATATTTGCATTCTCAAAGATTATTGACCTTTTTTCTAAATTGTTTTTTGTAGATTGATTGTGTTAAAATTGTGTTATATTGTGGCCCGCAATTCCATTTCATTTAGCTTGTTTTCGAGTGTATTTTTGTGTCTAATGGCTTTGTTTTAGTCCATTTCAGGCATACAATGTAATTCGGGTGTTGGAAACAGAAATCAGGACTTTCTTGTGGAAAATGTATCAAATGGTGCAAAGGAAGAATCAGAGGCTTCAGTACGCAGGTACTGCGCGGGTACCTCACCCCCACACTACCCACGCATAGGGAGGATGTTGAAGTTTTCTCCGTGTGCGGGTCTTCACCCGCGCATAGGAGGTTGAGTCCTTGATATTGCCCAGAATGCGGGTACTGTGCGGGTCCCTACCCGCGCAATCACCAGAAACCGGGGAGCAGATGGAGGCAACAGTGCCACTGCGCGGGTCACTGCACGGGTACCCTACCCGCACACTACCCTTGCATTTCGTGACCTGATTCGCCACGTCAACACGTTTCAAACCTATTTTCGCAGCCCTATAAATATATCTTCTTCTAATTTTCTAAGAGGGGCTTGACATGCCCAAAAGCATTCTCTCACACCCTTTTGACATCACTAACTACTAACCTAGATCTTGGAATCATTTCTCACTAAATCTAAACCATCTTACATTATCTTCATCATTTTCTACTCAAGAAGGCTACTAGGAGATTGGATTCAAACTTAAAGGAGGAGGATTCTCGACATGGGTCTTCTCTTACTCTCATATCTTAGCTTTTATTTTGTATTTATCATGAGTAACTAAACCCCCTTATGGGAGGTGATGTAATAATTCATGGATTGTGGGTTTTCCACCATATCTTTATTATTTGATTGTTTAGTTTCATTCTATGATTTTCAATGCAATTGATTACCTCTTGAATTAAGTAAATATGCCCTCTCTTGGTTCATGATTGGTTTCAATTTATTTTGATTTTTTAAATTGGATTTTACATCTTCTTGGATTGGGTATATATGCCTTATCTCAAGCCAAGTTAGATACCCACTTTAAAAGGTGATTAAAACTAGCTAAATTGAATGAAAGAGATATGTTGTGAATATGCCCTTCCGATACATCCCAGCTTCGATAGAAAGGTGTGGATTGTGAATATGCCCTTCCAAGCCATCCATAACCATTAGAATTTACCTAGACTTAAAGAGGAACTCTCTCATAAACCAACCAAGTAGTTGTGAGTGAGAGTTGATGTGATAAGAGTCTATAGCTCTCCAAATCCAACCAAGTAGTTGCGAGTGAGAGTTGTTGACTCTAAGTCTCCCTTAAAAGTAGATTAGCCATAAATAACCAAATAGGTTCTTAAAGGATTTATTGGATTACCCACTATTCATGTTCGAATTGCATCAACTCCCGCATTCATCCCATTATCGTATATTCCATATTGCATTCTTATTAACATTAGTTGCATGTTAGATTAACTAGCCTAATTATAGTTTACATAGTAGTTATTAACTTTCAAAACAATTATTGATATTTACTTTTTCATGCTTTGTTTTAGTTTAATTCTAGTAAACTAGTTTTAGCCATTCGGTTTCCCTTTCCTTGTAGATGACACCCGACTTGCCATTGTACTTGTTTTGTAAACATTTGATGCATTATTAATTTCTTTGATGGATATTTTCTAACGACAAAAACGTTCTCGTCATAGATTCTAGAAAGTGTGATAATCAGATTGGTCCATATAATTTTAATACCAAACCATACCACATGTTCACAACATAAAAAATTAAAACAAAAAATACAATTAAAAATAAAAAAAGTTAAAGAATTTTAAAATAAAAATAAAATCTAAACTAAGGGACACCACCTCTGTCGGCAAGGGAGGTGGCCTCCCGTAGATCGGTCGTTGATCTTCAGCGAAGATCGATCCATCAATCTCCAATCGATGAGAGCTGCCTAGTCGATCTCCGACCGGATATTAACTAGGCAATCCATTATTTATTTATTGTGTTTATTGTTTTTATTTATTGATATTTTTATATATTATATTCAATTTATTTAAAATAATTTCTTTTTTTAAAGTTTTGTAATTTTAATGTTAATTTTTGAATGTTGTTTTCAATTTTTTTTAAAATCTTTTTTGTTATTTTTCTAGGA